>JARFIY010000341.1:5828965-7082456 GCA_036346155.1 Sinelater perroti
CCTTCTTTATTTCTTCGTGGCTTCTTTCTGTCTGTTTACTATCTTTATTATGAACTTTCTCTCTGTTTCTTTCTTGAAACTGTTCTCTACCTTTTCAGTAATAATTTATAGTACTCCTTCTATTGTTTTTCTGATACGTATTAAATATGCGCTCATTTTTTTGTATTTGTTTTTAATGCTTATATTATCTTTCAGGATTCTGTATTCCGTGTTCGCCTACATATTTTTCAATTTTCCCATATGTCTTTTTTCATGTTTTGTTTTTTTCTCTATTTGTCATTCTTTTCGTTTCTCTGCTTTTCCTTCTGTATCTCTGTATGTCCTTGTCCAGTTTTGTGTTTAGCTATTTCTTGTATAAGGCCTCTTTGTCTTTTACCTGCTCTTTGGTCTTTTAACTGGTACGACTTTTTTTCCTCAATTAAGGCTTCTAGAGCTGCTTGCTTGATGGCCTTTTTACTTGATAACATTCTTCTTGAATATTATTGTAGTTAAATTCGGTAAGTTTTGATCTGGCTTTTTTTTATTACTGTCTTGTAGCAAGTGAATTTTGTACTTTTTCTCTTTGTTCGTTTTCTTGGTCGTGTTTTCTTTCTTTCCATTTTTTCCTATTTGTTTTTTGTTTCTGTCTTTTTATTATCTTATTATTCCTGTGTCATCTAGATATAAGGTAATTTCACGTAGGTTAAATAAGGTTAGCCGGATCAATCCTTTGTAGTGCTCTTGCATATATTTTTTTAGTGGAAGAGATGGAAATATTACTGAGGAATGCAAATTTTCTGTTCTTCAAAAAATGTTTTAAAAAGGATTTTATAAAAATATGATTTTCCAATGTTTTTCAGTTTTTTGTGACTGTTACAATTCTTACCAGATTTAGATCAAATTTGACATATACGTAACACAGTTTAAAAATGGAAAGGCTCGATTAAGAGTATAGAAAACATTACTAGAAATATTTGGTTGCTGCGCGCCCTCGTTAAATTTTGGATACATTCACATTAAATCACTACAAAATAAAATTTACTTATTTCTTTGCTTTTGATAAATTGCAAAGCTTCATCTAACCTACGGCGTTTTGAAGAGGACAGTAGGCTAAGAGTGTGACAGAAATCTTATCGGAAATGAGCTATAGGAACAAAAATTATCGAAGGTCAAAATTAAAGTTGTCGAATTGTAGATTTAGATGTTAATTATTTGTTATTGGAAAGTAGAGTTTCTGGTATTTGCCATTTTTTTCTAATTTTGTTTTTCTTTGACTACTTCTAAGATATGCTGAGAGAAATGTTTAAATTGGATCTTCTTTAAACGGTCTATTCAATGATCTAGGTGGTTCAATCACTTCTCTCATGAATACCTTGAGAATTTCATATTTACTAGTTTTTATGTTAGTGGAATATAAATTAGAAAGAAAGTAAAAGTTATCAGGACAACAAGATATTTAGAATCCAGTTTTTGGATTGATTTTTATTGTATTGGTTAGCTGAAGCTTTTGGCAACAATGCTGTCCAGTATTTCTATATGATGGTTAATTTGATGTAGATAGCAAATAAGATGTGTTGGATGCCATTACTTTTAGTAATGTATTGCAACAATATCATATAATTGCACTGTTATAATTAATACAGTTTAACTGATTACATCATTAACAAAATATTGAATTTTGCAAAAAGAGCTATAAAATGTAGCATATAATAAAGCATGCAAATTAACTTGATATCGAGAGTGCTTGGAATATAGACATATATAAGGTAATACAAGCTGAGTTTTAGGGCGGTTTTTTAAATAAAAAAAAAATTTAAACAATTAAATTTTTATTGCTGTCAGTGTAAAGTACAGACTTCCCAATTACATAAAAAAGATGTTAGCAAAGTGTTTTTTAAAGTTGTACCATAAATGCGGATCTGTTTCAACAATTACACGTCTGGTATTCTCTTTTAGCCCTCGTAGCAGGTTTGTTGGCATAAACCATTTTCTTCCAATAACTTTCGGAGAAAAGTTCAATAAGGTTAAAAATTGCTGGGCTACGGTGGGGTTATTGTCACCTCTCTATAAGATAACACGACCAGGAAATTTGATTTGCAGTAAAGTGAGTGTTTTGCGTGCTCTGTGTCATGTGGCTCCATCCTGTTCGAACCACAATTCATTCAAGTTCAAATCGCTGATTTTATTGAAAATAGTTGTTTAGCATTTTCCAACAATGTAGAGCGTTTCCATCTTTATCCCCAAAAAAGTACAGGCGAATGATTCCTCTAGTCCATAATGCAGACCAAACAGTTCATTTTTGTGATTGTATTGTTTTTTCGTGAATAACTGTTCATTTTCGCTACCCCAGATGCGACAATTTTGACCATTCACAAAGACATTTAAGGAAAAGTGAGCTTCTTTGCTCAATTTATTTTCTAAAAATCAGTACTAACTACCGTATTCTATAAACTTCAGTTTACAAATGTACAGCGTTTCTAGCAGTCCGATTTTATTAGGTCCTTAAGCCAAGTGAATTTTATACGTTACGTAGTAGCGTACGTGAGCTTCCATTGGGGTGAACGGCAACAATTTTGACGTGTTTGGTTTTTTATGCACGCTATAACTTACTCAAATATTGTCACCTGGTCGACCACTACATAGATAGTTTTGTCGATAAGTCTACCGCTTGCTTCAAATTTTTGCACTATATCACAAATTGTTATACATTCATGATAACATAATAAACTAATTTGTTATAATATAAATAAAAAAAGTAAATCTAGAAAATGGTAGTCTCCCTCTTATCGGTTTCTTATCTGCCCCTTCCAGTCTCCATAAGCCTTATTGATTGTGCTCGGTTTTGCCATTCTCCTTCTTGCATCTTCCTTCTCTCCATTGGTGTTCGTATCCCTTCCTTCCAGCTTTTTTTCTTTCCGGAGGCATCCATTCCATAGCCATTTTTGGTATTTGTCCCGCGACCATTCTTTAAACATGTCTATACCAAATCAGTTGCTTCCGTTCTGTTTCTTCTACTGTGTCACTGTTGATTCCTATAATGTTTCTTATCTTTTCGTTTCTCGCTCTATTTATTCTTGATATCTTTGTTGCGCTTCTCAGGAAGTCTATTTGTAATACTTTCAGTTTGCTTTTGTTCTATTCTTTCGTTTGCCATACCTTCGCTCTATGTAGTGCTATGATTTTTACCATTATATTATGTATTTGTATTTTTGTCTTTATTGGTAGATCCTTATCTCATGGTATGCTGTTTGGTGCTCCAATTACTTTTTTACTCTTTTTAATTCTTTTATTTATTTCGACTTTCTTCTTCTATCCTCGTTTTTAAGTATATTTATTCTTCACATTCTTCTACTGTTATTCCTGTGTCCAATTGGAACTCTTCTGACCGTACTCCTAGCGATAAATATTTTTCGTATTCATTCCTTACTTTCCTAGTCACATACTCCACATCATCTTTCTCTTGAGCAACAACTACTTGGTCATACGCGATGCTTATGTATATATAGTTGTCTCCCCTACTAGTATACCCATTCCACTACACTTTCTTTTCCACTCTCGTACTGTTTTGTCCACATGCACTTTGAATAAAGTTGGTGACAGCGGACATCCCTGCCTCAGTCTCTTCGTGACTCCAAATGACTGAGTTAGTACTATCCCTATCTTAACTTTGGCTATCTGTCCTTTGTACAAGTTTTTCACAGCATTAAATAGCGTATCATCTAGGTTTCCCCCCATTTTCTGTATTGGTACGCTATCATACGCTTTTGCCGAGTCAATCATTACTAAGTGAAATTCTCTTCCTGTGGCTTGTTTTTTTGTATTATTTGTAACAACGCGAATAGATCGTCTAGACAAAATCTATCTGCTGTGAACCCACCTTGTTCTTATGATTTCCAATTTTTATATTGTTCTTCGAATAGGTTCCTTATTATTCTGGCGTATCATTTACTAAAACAGTTTATTACCGCAATTTCTCTATAGTTATTGCATGTGTCTTTTCTTCCAATAAAATTTTGCTTTATTTATGCATTGATTTATTAATCTGTTCAGTAGTATAATCATCTGTTCTGTTCCACATTTTATTAGTTCATTTTCCCTGACCTTGGTGCCGTATTGTTCTTAATGCCTGTACTGTTTTTCCTATCGTGCTTTGAGTTATTTCTATCTTTAAATCGTTTTTGATTTGTGGAGTTTTTTTTAGTTTAGATCTGTGGACGATCTTCTGTTAATAATTCTCTGTAATGTAGGCGCCACTGTTTTTTGTGATTAGTTGGATTTCTATCTTTTATTTGTAATGGATGTTTATTGTCTTTATAAATCGTCCTTTTCCTCCCATATATGTTAACTCTCTACATTTCGATTCCCAAGTACTCTATTTTGCCTTTTTAACCTTACTTTTAACCAATCTGTGTTGTTCTCTATATGCATCCCTGTCTCCTTCTTTCTTTGTATTTAATCATCTCTTATATAGTTCTTGTTTGTATTTTATCTCCTGCCCTATCTCTTCGTTTTCTCAATATATTACATTATTTTTCTTTCTAGGTTTATATCCTATCGCCTCAAATGCCGCTTGGTGTATGCTTTCCTTGTTATGTTCATATATTTTTATATTTGTCATTTTTAATTTTTTTAGCATTAGGTCTAATGTGTTTTGGTATAGGTAATATGTGCTTGGCTGTTGCAGACTCTGTAGATTATATTTCTTCTCTTCTTCCTGGTTTAGTGTATTATTTATGTGTACTTGTGAAAAGACTACCTCAGCCTTCACCAAGTAATGATCTATTCCACATGTTGGTTATTTTTCTTACTTCTTCCTTCTATGTGTATTTGTGTATGTTTTTGTGTTTTTAGTATCTATTTGATATCTTTAGTGCACTCTTTTGTTGAGATCTCCCACTAGTAGTAATTCTCTTTTTTTTTGTGTTCGTTTAACAGGTATATTTTGTCATATAAGACATTTTTCCGGTTATTGCTTTATCATCATTGTAGGTATATGCTCAGAATTGACATTCTTTGTTTTGTATTTCTATATTGATTCTTAACGTCCTCTCGTCAATCTGTTCCCAGCTTTTTATATGTTTTAGATATTTTCTTTTAATCATTATGGATACCGCTTGTTTTGTTCGTTTCTCATTTTTCATTGCGTTCTATATGTGTGTATATGATTCCATATCTTCAATGCCTTTTCTTTTCTTTTTGGTCTCCGTAAGCACTATAATGTGTATATTCATTGTCTTGATTTTACTAACGACTTCTTACATCTTCCCACTAATTTCTTTAATATTCCAGATACCAATGGTTATTGATCGTCTCCGGTGTACTTTGTTTCGCTTTTTCTCTTCTTCTTTTCTGGGGTTTTATTTCCACTTTGAAAAAAGATGTGTTGGAACACAGCTGACACAACACAACATAGAAACTTAAAGTAGTTAAAGTCGTGAATTTTCCAATATCACCAAAAGTGAAATTATAAACTACACAATAGCAGCGTTTTGGTGCCTCAATCAAAACGTTTATTCAAGTTACAACCAAAACAGTGAGTAAATTTAACTTACTTATAAATTATAACCTCTCGATCCACCAAGTTATCAAAGAGCGGAAAGGCCAGTGGAGAGGCAGGCGTGTAAATAGCCGCTCTCGTCTTGCCATCGAAAGAAGGCAGTTCAATTGGCGGTAATTTTACGATGCCTCTCTTTTGATCTAATGTAAATGTTTTGCTGTTTGACAATATAAGGTTGCGTTTATATTTAATACTCGAATATAAATCTTCAATAGAATTTAAACATGAGTAGTCTGGAGGAGTCTGATCAATTTCAAACTGCAAATTGTTAATTTCTTCAATTATTGTTTCAAACCTGCTGTATAATTCACTAATAGCTTCTGTTTGAGATAAAAATAATTCGTTTGAGCGTAATTCATAATTTGAAATATTTTTTGATATGTTATATAAACGATTAAATCGTTCGAAAATCGCCTCTTTTTTGGCAGTTAACTGAACTAATTTTAATTGAAGCTTATCCATTGTAAGGGAACTTTAGTTGAATAAAGCGTAATAAATTGTATCTGAAACCGATCCGGCTCGTAAGGAACAAAAAATGGAGAGGCAGGCGTGTAAATAGCCGCTCTCGTGGTGCGGTGTGGAAACGTAGTACGGCCCGTAGTGGAAGGTCAGCCGATAAGGCCAAAATCGTCCCTTAAACGGCCGTCGCGTTAGCGGATGGGGGCGGCTACCGATATCAACCAATGAATTGCCAAATCGCTCACCTGAATCGGCTTCGGCTTCGGTTCGTCGGCGATTCCAAGGTGGCCACTGCGTTGCGGATCTGGTATCTTCGGATGTTGAGACACGACCAAATTGGCCGAGCTGCGATGCGTGAATATTTGCGGGTGTTGAATATGCGTGAATGTACGGGATGCGAAATGTTTCTGATGTATGCGGGTTAAGACACGACTGTAGGCGCTGCGGGCTTGAAAATGCGAATTTATTCGGACTGAGACACGACGTAGTGGCCGCGCTGCGGGCATGAATGCTTGCGGGCAAAAGCCCATGCCGTTTGTGTGCGACGGCAAAACGTAGCTGATATCAAAGGCTCGCATGCCGCCGCGATATAAAGCGGTTCAAGGGTGAAAAGGCCGCCACACCAGCCAGCTGAACTCTGATAAGAGATAACAGCACATTTGGCTGTGTGCTAAACCTCATAAATAAATATATTTATATTTTTATTCAATTTTAAGAAATTAAAACAGCACCATGCCAGGAAGTAGCGATGGAGGCTTGTATTACGGCCAACAAAACTTCAATCAGCACTACGTGCCAGTTAGCTCTAGCACTGACAGCTTTATACCAAATATTATAACTTACAACAATGCTCTTATGACCCAGCCTAGTTCAATACCTCAATGGCACTCAAACCAACAACCGCAGTGGCCTCAGACTACACAAATGCAATGGCTCCCGCAGTGGCACCCTCAACAATACCAACAATACCATCAACAACCACAAAATATCCCAATTTTCCAACCGCCGTTAATGGGACAAAGTCAAATGGCATGCCCAATAATGAACAGCAATCAAAGAAATCCGCCAACACAAGCAACAAACGGACACCCGAATGGGACAATAACACCTCTACCGTCTCCATCAATTAACACAGAATACTCGGAATATGAAGAAGCTGATGAAAACCCGCAACAGAGGACAGAAGAGGGAAAGGGATTTCAACCCAATAAATTTCAGGAGGTCAAATCAAGAAAAACGAAAAGGAAAAGAAGCGGAGACAGCCCACCCACTCGTCAAACGAAGTCAAAACAAAGTCACACACAAAGCACAACGATAACCAATAGATTCGACGTTTTAAACAAGGGAATAGAGGAAGAAACCCAAAATACCACAAACAACGGTAATGTGAAAGCAAAAAAAGCTGACCTACCTCCACCTTTTATCTGACAATTTGTCAAGACAATTCCACCACTACTTCAACTTATCGAACAAAAGATAGATAAGAAGGAATATTATTATCAAATGATAAGTAGCGACAAGGTAAAACTACAAGTCCGTACCATAGAAAACTACAAAAAAATTAAAAGAGTTCTAGATGATAACAAGGTCATTAGACATACGTTCACCCTCCCGGAAGATAAACACTTCAGGGTGGTAATAAGGAACCTACAACACACCACCCCAGTAGAAGACATTAAACTTGCATTGCAAAAAGAGGGACACGAAGTCAAGTCAGTTATGAATGTACATAATCGCGAAACCAAAATGCCATAAAATCTGTTCTTCATAGACCTGGCACAGGAAGACAACAACAAAGAGATCTATAACTTAGACCTTTTGTTAAATGCAGTAGTAAAGTTTGAACCACCCCATAAAAGAACACAAATCCCACAATGCAAACGTTGTCAATGCTACGGTCATACCAGAAACAACTGTTCCCGTCCGTATCGATGCGTAAAATGTGCAGGGGAGCACGACTCTAGAACATGCCCTAAAAACCGCAATGATGGCAAGGCTCCCAAATACGTACTAAGCGAGGGAAACCACCCTGCAATTACAAAGGTTGTAAAGTTTACATCCAAATCCTAAATAGAAGACATCCCCTACAACAAGGAAAACTACCATAAGTACGACAAACAGGAATCCAAAAAACACGTCCCTTAGCAAATAACAACAATGCAGAACAAACCCAAAAACCTGCACCAGAAAAACAACAAGCCGGTGGAAATCTCCATGAACAGACAATATCCACAAATCAAGCACCACGTTTGATAAATGTAAGCTCACAATGTAGTTATAGAACTGCCACAAACAACAATCCTACATTCAACGAAAATTACTTTATATCATATTTACAAAGCACAATCGAAGCACAACAAAAAATGATTTCGGAACTAACATCTGAAATAAAAGAACTGAGGGAGACTATCAAATGCCTGGTATCCAAAATCGGTAAAAACAATGCATCAACTATTTAAAATTGCGCTCTGGAACGCCAATGGATTAGAAAGCCACAAACAGGAAGTAGAAGTATTTCTAAAATATAACAGCATTGACGTACTACTAATAGCAGAAACACACTTCAATTCCCAAACGCACTTCAAAATTCCGGATTACATTATATACGATACCCAACATCCAGATGCAGATCGTAGAGCGAGAGGAGGATCAGCAGTAATAATTAGAAAGCAAATAAAGCACTGTGTACTGCCAGAATACAAAAGGGATTCCTTCCAAGCAACTAGTATAGAAATAGAGGACTGGTATGGTCCGCTGGTAATCTCGGCGGCATACTGCCCACCGAACTATCGTCCTGACAAAGACAGTTTGAAAGAATACTTCACATCTCTTGGAAATCGCTTCATGGCGGGCGAAGACTACAACGCCAAGCATACCCACTGGGGATCGCGCCTATCCCCACCAGGCAGAGGCAGAATCCTATATCAGGTATTACAAGAAGAACAGTTAGGTCATCTATCCACATATGAACCAACATACTGGCCAACGGACCCTGCAAAAGTTCCAGATTTATTGGACTTCTTTGTGATCAAAGGTATTTCTCGAATACTCTTAAATATAAAATCCAGTTTTGATCTGACGTCTGACCACTCTCTAGTGATAGCTACTGTCTATGTAATTATAACACAGAGAAGTAAACCACCCCAACTTTACAACTCACAAACAAAATCGGAATAATTTAAAGTACTAATTGAGGATAGCATAAATCTAGATGTATCTCTCAAAACAAACGAAAAAATTGATAATGCAGTCTTAAGTTTTGTCAAAACAATACAAAGTGCTGCCTGGGAAGCAACACCAAATTTCCCACCCAACAAAGTAGAACATAGGTATCCTACTACCCTGAAAGAAAAAATAGCCCAAAAACGGCGGCTAAGGAAAAAATGGCAACGTAGTAGATATCCTGACGACAAAAGAAGATTAAACGATGCCACTAGAGAACTTAAGGAGCTAATACGGACCCTCAAAAATGACAGTTTTGCCACCTACGTAGAAGGGCTATTAGCTACAGCTAGCACAAACTACTCGTTATGGAAGGCAACTAAGGCCCTGAACTAACCGAATCAACAAGTACCTCCTATTCGTAAAGCGGATGGCTCCTGGGCGCGCAATAACAAAGAAAAGGCACAAATCTTCGCGGAACACCTGTCAAACCTTTTCCAACCTGTAGAAATACCAACTAGAAATTCGGATGAAGATGACGACATAAAAGAATACCTGGAAGCCCCTTACCAACTTTCACCTCCAATAAAGCTGTTCAAAGCTGGTGAAGTCACAGAAATGATCAACTTAGTAAAACCTAACAAGGCACCAGGCTGGGATTTGATCACGGACAGGGTACTTAAGGAGCTTCCTAAAATAGGGATTACAATGTTAACCGCCATCTTCAACGCTATCCTCAGAACAGGATTCTTTCCCACCCCATGGAAGATCGCTCAAATAATAGTAATTCAAAAACCCGACAAACTCCCGCACAACGTCGAGTCCTATAGGCCTATCAGTATATTACCAGTCTTATCTAAGCTAATGGAGAAACTCCTACTAAAAATAATCTTGATGACACACACCGAAGAAGATCTCTTCCCCGATCACCAGTTCGGCTTTAGGAAAAACCATGCAACCATCGAACAAGTCCATAGAATCGTTGAAGTCATCAATAATACATTTGAGGAAAAAGCTTACTGTGCTGCGGTTTTCTTGGATGTAAGCCAGGTATGGCACGAAGGTCTACTATTCAAGCTTAAGCTGAAGTTATCCCATCCAATCTTTACTATCCTGAAATCGTACTTACAGGAAAGATACTTCCAGGTTAAATACCAAGATGAACTAACAGAACTGATGCAAATAAAAGCCGGTGTTCCGCAAGGCAGCGTATTGGGGTCTTATACCTCATCTTCACAGCCGATTTACCCACTCATAATAGCGCTATAACAGCGACGTATGCAGACGACACGGCCATCCTATCAATGCACCCAAATCCAACAGCTGCTGCCCAACAACTACAGACGCATTTAGATAAAATACAGCAGTGGCTCCAAAGATGGCGTATCAAGGTGAACGAGAATAAATTAGTCCATGTGACTTTCACAAAATGTAGAGGACACTCCCCAGATGTAAATATGAACGGTCAACCACTGCCACAGGCAGATAGCGTTAAATATTTAGGGATACACTTGGATAAAGGGTTTACATGGCGTACTCATATATGGAAGAATAGGGTGCAGCTTGGACTGAAACTAAAGAAATACTACTGGTTGTTAGGTAGAAACTCCCAATTATCGCTTAAAAATAAACTTCTTATAAACAAGGTAGCGTTGAAACCAGTTTGGACCTACGGGATCCAGTTATGGGGCACTGCCTCTAGATCTAACATTGACATAATGGAGAGGTACCAATCCAAAGTCTTACGTCTAATAACTAATGCCCCATACTACATCCCAAACATTGAAATCCGAAACGATTTGGAAGTGGCCACCGTCAAGGAAGAAATTAAAAAATTTAGTGTAAAGTACCTAAATAAGTTAGAAGTGCATCCTACTAGACAACAGTGCTCAAACGCAAAGACTCAAAAGACTTAACCCGCTCGATCTACCGCATAGATTTTAGTGCTATTTAAGTTACATTAAGTGTCTTAATTAACTTACATGTAGTGTAACAATCAAATTAATTAAGTAATCGCAGGAGGGCCGTCATTGGGCGACTTCTCCAGCACTGCTCAATACGATCAACATAATTACTTATTGTCAGATGTAATTGACAGATTGTAATTAACTAATAAATACATAAAAAAAGAATTCTCTTTATCTTTTTCCTGCATCTTAAACCAAACTAAAACCAATTATTGTATTACCATAGCGGAAAACAATTTTAAATCAGTAGAGATATAGAGGCTGGACAAAAAAAATCTAAAAAACAAGCTCTTCTAAAAATTTGCAGCTATCATACAATGGAAAATAAGATAAATGATAAGAAATGATACAGGCCTGTTCTAATATTAGCTCGTTACAGTTTGTAACGCGTATTACAAATATTTAAACTATAATAATTTTGCAAAAATAATTAGCATCTCTGTAAATTATTAATTTAAATGAATGTGGTTTCAATTTTATTGATATAATTGAATGTAAATATATAACTGCTATATTGCAATTATCATAGCTTTAAAATATTTCACTAAAATTTTAACTAGTTTTAGATTTAATTGGTAGGACATTCTAATACTAACTTCCTATATTGAATTAACATAGCTCATCAGATTTTTGCAAAAAAATAATCTATTATATTCGTCTACAAAATATTATTTCCGATTTTTTATCTTATGTACTATTTAAAAACGTCTTTTATTTATTTAATATGCACAAATTTAAGAGATACATGATTATAAACCTCTTAAAGTTAACACTAACAATTTTTATTTAATAGTGTTATATTTTTTGCGATTTGTAAACTATTTAACGTTAGAATGCAATTAATTGTAATTCATAAAATTGATCCATTGTTATAAGATAGATGGTATTACATATTAAACACAGCATAGCTGTCTGTGCCTCTATTTTGTAATGCTGTTTTGACTAACCAGCGCCGTGAAAATTCGTGACAGCTAGGTATGGTACTATTATGGACATGTAATGTACGCTGCCGTGTTATGTTTAGCTAATTACATGGAATTTTTAATGACGAATAAACCGAATGCAGATAGACATATAGTAAATTAATGTTAAAGCTGAGTAGCTAAGCGTAACAAGTAAACTTGAGCGAAAATTAATTTTTAAAATATTAGTTCAATTGAAAATATGTTAATACACAATTAATATTATTAAGATAACATCCTTTAGTGTTAATATTACTAAAATCTCTTTCAGCCGAATTTAAGTTGTAGAAACAAATAAAAGTTGGACTCGGCAAGGTCCGACATGTAAGGAAGCTAAGGTAATGTTTCCAAAGTTTGTTTCACCAGTAGCAACGCATGACTCGGCGCATTATCATGGTAAAAAACCTTAGGTGCTCGTGACACAAGTCTTTCTTCAGCCATTTAAGCACTTCCACATAAAATATATCATTGGTTGTCAGTTTGATCCTTATGGACAACACCTATACAGACAAAAAAGACAAAAATAGTCACCTGTTTTTGTTTATCGGTCAACCCTTCAACACCAATGTAGCACGAAATTTTTGATTTTGGAAGTTTCACCTTATATGCTATAAATTTAACATTCAGACGTTGGTCAAAGTAGAAAACTGCTTTAATCTTAGCGACATTATGAGACGTTCATGTACGTTCTGCACGAAGTTAATCCTTAACGTCCTCTTTTTTATTCTCTGAACGTTTTGTGCCACCTAAAAACTTTCGATAAAGCATTCTTTCAGTAGGTTTTTGTATAATAACAAACACCTTAATTGCAAATTTTCCTAGTTCAATGCAAATTATTATCGCATATCGCTAATAGACACTGCACTACATTTTGACCCGGGACGCAATTCACAAGCAATCCGCATTCTTTAAAAACTCGAAGAGAAATTATCTGAAAAGTCGTTCTCTCGACCTTTCTGTTTGGACTAATAAAATCAGTTTTATGACTTTTCAGGCTTAGCTTATATGATGCAATAAAAAGCTCTAATGGATATTTACTTTAAAAGTTTTTAATTAAATTAAAACAACATTAAGGTTTTTGAATTTTTTTGCTAAATTCTGTGATTTGTTTTATATAATATTAATGTACATATTCCAGTATTCCAAATCTGTATTATTATTAATTGGACTTACAAACCAATCTACAAAATTTGACTATGCTATTTAGCGACTGTTCTACTTGTTATAAATTTAGACAATTACCTTAAGTTTCATGTGGCAACACATACCATGTGTTCAATAACAAAGTGAGTGCTGTAATCTCGAAAATGTAGGAATGTGTTTTTTTATTAAAGTATACATTACGAGCAATTGCTCAGTTGCCTATTATCTGGTCCAGTCGCATCCATTAGTAATTATACTTTCACACCGCTTCTCCGTGCTTTCAACGGTTTTCTGAATAATTATTAACAACTATTGCTAATCTCATTTATTTAAAATGTAGGTTGCTTTAGCGTGTGCACTGTCTTCTCTTTGAGCTTCATTTTTATGTAAAATCACAAATTTACCTAAAATTAACATATGCGAGCATTGCTAAACATTCCACCGCGTAATTCTATTTTTTTGTTTCCACGCGCTACACAGATTTCTGAGATCTTTAGAGTCATTGTCCTTTTGCAAAACTGAACTTGTTCTGTCGGAACCCAAAAACTCTTTGGCATAGTTCAGAAAGCATTTTTGGTAGACATCCCGCATGTCCTCGGCGTTTCGAGAAAGAGGTAACCAAAACCGCATTTACAGAAGTAACTTCAAATATCGACTTTTACAGGGTGTCCTATTGTGCGCTGAAGTATCTTGTTACTCTTCGCAAATCATGGTTTTGACAAGGAAGACCAAGCACGAAAAGAAAATTTGTCCGTGCAATAACATTAACCAATCTCGATCCAAATTTTCTTTTATCCGCACTAGTCGTTTTTCACGTGCTTTCGCGAAAATAAAAGTTTCTTCAACATTGATCGAAAAGAAAGTTTTTTAGGCAAGTGAGTTCAAACTTTATTTAGAGGTCTGAATTTCTTTCATTTAGGCGCAATGCAGCGGAAAGCTTGGCTTGTCTTGAAAGAGACGCAAGATGGGTTTATTCTTGTACGTTATTGTGACGCGAACTATTTTCCTCTCTAGTAGATCGTTTACATTTGCAATCAATCCACATAGCGCTTTACTCACTTTTTAGCGAATACTCCCGACTTCCAGATTTATTTGCATGATTCACTAAGAACACTATTTAGTATCATTTAAAGAATTTTGCACTTATTGCAAATATAACAAACTTAGTGGCATCAATAACGTAATGTTTCGAACTATATAAAAAGAGCATAAAATAGAGATTCAAATGAATTAACATAAATGACGCTGCGGTGCCTCCTTACCAAATGACGATGGTTACATTCTTATCATACAGACTGTAACATTATAAAATAAAATGTATTTTATAAATAAAACAATTAGATAAACAATAATAACAGTTAAATACAAATATTGTATTTATTTTTAATAAATTTTGTAATAACAAATCATTTTCTAAAATAACTCGAGTAGTTTGACGTAACCTTTCAGACAGTATGTTTATTGTGTTATATCAGAGCTTGGCTATAAAATATCTGAATTTCAGTTTCTCCCATTTGCTATTTAGAGTTATGTTAGTTTAACTAATAAAAATTATGTTTTTAATACTTCAAATCCTAAACACTATTTGGTATATCCAATTATATCTCATTATGAGAGAAATCCAAATACCATCGAAACTAATACGACTAACTAAAATGACGATGGAGAATTCAGAAGTGACAGTACAATTACAAGAAGGGACACAAAATATTTTGAAACCAACTTAGGGGTAAGACAAGAAGATGCACTATCACCCAACCTATTCAACATAACAATAGAGAACATCATACGAAAAACAGACCAAACAGGCACAATTGTGAACAGAGAGATGCAAATTTGGCATATGCGGATGATTTAGTAATAGTCTCAAGAAGCAAAACTAAACTACAACAAACACTTAACACAATCGAAACAGAAGTAAAAGCAAGAGGTCTTACAATAAATGAAAAGAAAACAAAATACATGTGCTGCAAACGAGGAAAAGGAGATAACCAAAACCAATACAAAATCGGAAGTCGCAAATTTGAGAGAATACAAACGTTCACATACCTAGGAACGGAAATAAACAACAAAAATAACAGAGACCATGATATAAAAGGAAGAATTCACCGAGGGTTTAAATTATTCAACATATATAAACCATTACTGAAAGACCGGAAAATCACGAAAACAACAAAAATAAGAGTATAAAAAACACTAATACGACCCACAATAATATATGCAGCAGAGACGATAAGAATGACGAAAAAAGAGGAGGAACAACTGCGTATTCTCGAAAGAAAAATTATGAGGAAGATCCTAGGACCAGTGAAAATGGGACACAACGAATATAGAATAAAAATGAATAAGGAAATAGAAGAAGAACTGAAAGGAGAAGACATTGTCAGGGAAATAAAAGCACAGCGAATAAGATGGCTAGGGCATATAGAAAGAACGGATAGAAATAGAATGATAAAGACAATAACCGAGTGGAAACCATAACGGACAAGACCACGAGGAAAACCCAAAAATAGATGGAAGGATGAAGTATTGGGAGATTTAAGAAGAATGAACGTAGTAAACTGGAGACGGACCGCGACCAACAGGAAAGAATGGAAGAAAATAGTAGTAAAAGCAAAATCAAGCAAGGACATATGAAATGGAAATTACAACTAAAGGCACTAATCCAGCCAAAAAGGATTAAAAAGCCCATGAAAGGGCGCCATTGATACCTCCCAGGAAGAATTACGGCATACATACATACATAGACATATTTATATTATATCCACAAGTTGTTTTTATAGTTAACCTTAGGAATGAAAGATCGGCGGTTACTAGGTCTAGTGTAATCATAAACCGGTGCAAATAACAAAAAAGGGAGTGACCATAATCATCAACGGTCAGCTAAAGAATAATTCAGCAATAAACTTATATGCTGCATATAATCAAAACCAAATTGCAGCTGCATATAAAGAACCTAATAAACTACTCATAAAAATAGATTTTATGAGATTTCTTCAGTACATAATTATCATTACAGAAATAAATAACAAAAGCAGCTTTTGGGGATATTGTGTATTTTTGCAATAGATCAGCTTAAAGTAGTAACATTCGACGCATCTATCTAATATTCATACCAAATTGATGACCGCCCGTAAATACTGAACAACGTTATTGCCAAACGCTCGATTCAACAAATACAATCAAAAACTCGTAACTTTTAGTTTCCCCCAATTAATATTCTATTAACCAAGAGTAATAAACAAAGTTATAGTCGACTGCTTATTTTATATAATCTCAACAATTTGGGGGACATAAATGCGAAAATTCAAAATATATAAAATTGAACTACAAAGAATAAAGGTTATGTTTTCTAGAAACCAACGGATTAACGTATCATACAGAAGAAGGCAAAATATTGACATATACAAAATTTATAATGATCGCTTACAGGTCAAAACTATTAAACCAAGTAGTTAAGATCACTGAAACTATAACTCGGAAATCTGAATTAATTGTAATTCTAGTCAAATAAAAATTACTTATTACATCTTTTATGTAATTTTGGTTCAGAGAATGCTATTATACTAAACTACAATTAAAATGTCTTACGAAAATAATTCTAAAGAAACACTCGGCACTTGTTGAACAGATTTATAGAAAACAGTTAGTAGTATATAATCAAAATAAAAATTATGTTTTTCTCTAAACCATAAGTACATTAATCTAGAATTGCTATAAATAATCTCCAGCCCAAAAGTGACTGACCCTCAGAAATAAAAGCAGAACTAAACAAACGTGGCAAGTCTTTACAAGTGGGGGAATTATAGGTTTCCTTAAAAATCTTGGCCACGCAGATTTCTTTCCAAATGGAGGAATTCCTCCTTAGAATGGGTGTGAAAGCATAGAAAAGGTAAAACGTACTACTGCAAAGCCTTTTGTTGCAGATTATTGAAGGGTGCAGTCACCATAGAAGTTGGAAATATTTCAACGAAAGCATAAATGCCGTAACTCAATTTTTGGCGAACAAATGTAATTCTTGGAGTGACTTTTTGAGGAATTCCTGCAGAGAGGAAGTAGTTCCCATGGGCGATCCAGCTCCATCTACAGCTAGAGGGTCTTATTATCTTAAAACGCGATCTTCTCCCCCATTTTCCATACCAAACAATGAAGGTAATGTTGTGAAAAATTACTTCCAAGGCTCATTAAATAAAGTTTATTGTTGGAATCCTATTTAATTTTTAGTGCATAATAAAATTTAGCAACAGCCAGGGAGTTATAAACCATAAAAGTAATGTTACGTGCTTTTAGATGAAAATTTAATCTTTTATTATAAATAAGAAAAGAGAGCCATTAAAGTATTCTCTGCTGTTATTGGCAACAATTATCTTCTATCCCTTAAGAGACAGCTTACAGAATCATCATAAGAGAAGCGTCATCAAAGCGTGACAGTTGTCGTCCTCTTTAGATTAACTTAGTTCTAAAAGTTACCGTATAATGAAAACGATCCCCATCGGGTCATAGCCTCATATTCGAAAAAATATGGACCTCTAACGCCACCTGCCAAAAACCCACACCAAACAGTGACTCGCGTTTGCTTTTCAGGAATTGCACAATTATTTGTTGAGCCTCATATACAACAATTTTGTTTACAAATTCGGAAAGTTGAATTGAGTTACAAATGTGCTTTTTGGTTAAAGGTTATTTTTCAACTAAACTAAGCATCCACTTTATTATGCCCTATGGTGTGCCGGATTCTCATAGGCTAAAACTCCCCTTTTTCACCACGCATGTTGCGCCCAGCACTATCTGCTCAGACATTCATCAGATGTAACTGGCATTTCTGGTTTACATTCCTTGGTTTTTCTGTCTTCGTCTTCTTTTTTTCCCTTCCTGCCTTAATCTGTATTATTTTCATTTTTCTGGTGTTACTTTCTTTTGTTTTTCGGGGGGTGACTTCCTCTTTTTGGTTTCCGGCTACTGTCCCTTTCCCTGATTATTTGTCTGTATTTTGGACATTTCGTGTTGTCCTGTGTTCTTTCTCTCCGCAAACTGGGTCCATATTTCAAGCATTTGTAGCACCTGGTTGGTATTAGCTTCTCTTTTATTTTTAAGTATATCTATTTTACTTTTAACTTTTTCTTTTTTATCAGGTCTATTGCATGTGCTCTGCGGGTGGTTACAATTTCCGTTTGGTTTCCGGTCCGGCTTTCTTTCATACTTCTCACCTCTATCTCTTCCATTTTTGCTTCTACTGCTTCGTTTAACGCATTTTCCGCCTCTTCTTTAGGGGGACGTCTGGTTTTTTTTGACCAAAAAATTTATTTTGAGATTTTTATTTTTTCAGAAAGCTGAAAACTCTAGGACCATAACGCTTTTTTATTTTTTTCTATATCTCAATTTACCGCAAAGATATACATACACACACACACACACACACACAAATGTATATATATATATATTTTCACGCTTTTGAAGCCATTTTCCGCCCTGCAATTTGTGACTTGTTTCTTCATAAGAAACGTTGGGTTTTTTTTTTGATCAAAAAATTAATTTCAGGTTTTTATATTTTCGAAAGGCTAATGACTTCAGAACTGCAATGTCTTTATTAATTTCTTCGTATCTTTATACCTATATATGCATCCTTGCCGCATCAGTATTTCCGCGGTGCAAGTTTCAACGAGTTTTCTCACTAGTTTCGTCGTGACCTTTGAACGGGCGTTAAATTTGATATCAGCATGTCTAAATGTTCGCAAAACAAAGGATCTGTTAAAGGTCGAAATAAAACAAATTGTGGTAAGAATAAAAAATGAAAGTTTCATGTGCTGATAAAAAATCTCAGTAATCCCCAAAGAGAAAAAGCTTAATGAACCTAAAATATTTAATTTAGTTGAGAAGAGGGTAAAAGGACGTTTTTCCAAGAAACTTTTTTCGCAGACTGGTATTTTTTTCTACTGGCAGGATATCTATGTTTACTTTAAGATGTGGTTTGATTTTTTCTTTTAACAATACTAGTGCAAAGATATCCTGTCCACCGCACAACGCACGGTTTTTCATGAGACGACTTCGGCGCCCTCTGGTAGAGTTGAAATGAATAATATAATTTAAAAAAAATTGTTTTTGCTGCCTCTCAATATGTCTTTTCAAATACACAAAATCTCATATCTCTAAATAAAATAGATATCTATAAAAAAATTATAAATATTGGCCAATTTTCACAAAAAAAACAGATGTCCCCCTTTAGCGTTCTATCTGTGTTTTTCATTTCCATGTTTGTGCTCACTTTTGTTATAATCTCATCTTTAAAGGCATTTGCTTTATTCCTGTTCCCTTCTATTTCTAAGAGTATGTCGCACGTTCTTGTTTTCTTGATTTTCCTGACTTTGATTTCTATACCTTATGTGTCAGTGTTGTCCTTCATAGTCCTTATGACGAGTTTTTCTGAGAGTTGCTTTTCTGCTTTGTACTCTTTGGTTTTGGGTGTTTGAGTTCTCTTTATCGTTACGTTTGCGTGATGTTATGAAACAGGTATTTGACCATATTTTTTGTATATTCATGTTTTATGCCCTCTATTAGTGCCTTTAGTTCTTGGATTTGCTTAAATAAATTCTCCATGTTATTTGTTCCATCTTTATCTACTTCATATGGGATCGCATATAAGATGATCGATTTTTCTGCTTGGTTTTTCTATTTGTTTAGAGTTTTTGTAGTGCTCAAGGGGTATTCTACTTGTCCCTCATTTTTTCAATTTCCGCGTGTATTCTCGGGTATTTAGCGATAATTTTGTTGCTTTTTGTGTATATAGTTGCCTTGGTTTTATTTGTTATTAAAATTAAATCCTCTTTTAAGCTAATGGTATTTATGTCAGCAGTCTTATAAAAGGTAGTTTTGAAAGTTTAATCAGTCTATCCTTTGTCCATCAAAACCCTACTGTTCTTCCAACCATTTTCTTATATTTTGTTTACGCGCTTCCCTTCTTCCATCCATTTCTTCCATTATGTCTTTTTCTTCCACTTGCACCGCAATTGTTCTAGTTTCCTTTGAGATGTATCTATTTTCGTTTTCTCTGTATCTGTTTAGATGAGTTATCTATCGGTTTAAATATTTTACCGTATCTTTTATCTCGGTCATGTTTTTGGCAATTAACGCTATCAGCTCCGTGATAGTTTTGGTCGCTTTGTCGGCCACATCTCTTACTGCGGCGAAGGTATCACCATCCTACTTTCTACTTAGTTTATGTTTGCGATCTTCCATTTTATTTCTACGAGATGGGTCGAAAGCGAGATCGCCTCCAGGTTGACGCCCTTTCCTAGAGGAAGGAATTTATACTGTGGGGTGTGCCCGATGTCCCACAGCTTTTAAGAGGTGTGGTTCTCGCAGGCCAGTCGGTTAAGGTAAATCCCAGTGCAGCCTACCACTGGTACAATGGTTGTTGGAGCACAGGCTGCGATTACGGTATTTATCGAGACGCCTGGCGTTCAGGCGTCGGTAGATAAAAATGCCCTCAGGTGCGCAGGAAATAGTCGCTGGGGACCAGGTCTGGTAAGTATGCTAAGTAGTTAATCAATTCAAACTTCAATTTGTCAATTTTGACCACGGTGGTCGCCGAAGTGCGAGCCAGAACGTTGTCTTAGTGCAAAACCACTTTTTTCCGTTTCAAATGGGATTTTTTTCAACAATTTGTCCCTTTAACTGAACTAATAACGATGCGTAGTACAACTCCGTTATTGTTTTTTCTTTTTTCTTCTTTTTCTAAGTAGTCGATGAGCATAATTCCTTGACTATCACAAAAAACAATCGTTATCACCTTTCCGGTTTATAAAACCGCTTTTCCCTTTTTAGAGCAGGTTTACCCTTCTCAATCCACTGTTTTGACTATTCCTGCGTCTGAGGAATGTGATAGTGAACCCAATCGACAGTGATAATCCGACCCCTTAAGTAGGGCCTTGGAAATGTTCATTCGAATAAATTTTTGTTTCAAAGTAAGCGAGCACAGGATCCAACGCACAGACAGCTTTCTCATGCCCAATTCTACAGTCAATATATGACAAGCGCGTTCTTTCCATATGCTCACAGCCTTTGGTATCTCTCTAACCTTAATTCGACGGTCGTCCAGTACAATTTGGTAAACTTTTTCGATGTTATAAGTGGAGATCGCAGTTACTGGCCGTACCGAACGCCCATCGGCCAAGCTGGTACGACTGCGTTTAAATTTAGCTGACCATCTTTTCACGATGGCAAATGGTAAGGTAACGTCTTTATAAACGGCGTCTAACTCAGTTTTAATTGCCTTTCAAATGCAAGTACTTAATTACGGCACGGTATTTGATACATTGACAGATACAAACAACTAAGCGTCCAAAATGGCTACAATTTTTACAAGTATCTTTCAAATCATCTACGATTGTAGTAGCAGAAAGGTTTTTGACGAATAAGACTATCTTTATGTTGAGACTCAAAACTTATCAAACTGCCCACGTTCACAATTTTTAAGGTAGCGTACTTGGTGTACATTAGGGGACAAAAAGTGACTTGTAAGCTACCATAGTTTGCAAACCTTTTTTCGATTGATTATTCTAATTAAATATATTTAACACGTGACATAACAATAGCCAAATAAATATTTTTCCCACACAGTCCCGTAATTTATATAATTTAAAATAAAATTTGGATATAAACCAATAAAACGGTTTTAATTTTGATATAGCTAAGGTACCAAATTACGTGTTTAGAGATAAAAAATTATATCATTCTCAAACGCCAGCGGGCTAGATTTTAATCTAAGCACATTTACATAAAAGGTTTCCGAAAACGTCGCAAGCAACTTTAATTCTCCGCGAAATTATGTACAGAAACCACAATTTCAGCCCGCTCCCAAATCCGCTCGCAAAATTCGAATAACAAAATCCATTACCTTAATTTAAAAACGTATTGGAGTGTGCCATTCTTAGCCGCAAAGCAGCCAAATGAAGCGTGCGCCGCGCGGCAGGGGCGCGGAATGCAAGGCATTCCACAATTGCCGCCGCTTTCTAATATAAGCCGCACCTGATAAAACGATGAAAAGTGCCTTCGCGCCGCAAATTTCGCAAACGCGCGGAAAATGTATCGCCCTCGATCGGCAATCGGCGCCTTTGTTGCGCCCGAAACGGCGCGCTCGGCCCGCGAGCCCGCAATCGATTCTGCGGATTATTTTTGGGGCAGATGCGAAAGGCATGGGCGAAACCCGGGTCTGCTAAAAAGTGGGCATTTTTCCGTAATTCCAGAACCTCGAGTATTAATTACAATCTGTTTTTCGATTAAAATCAACACACTACGCCACTGGGGCGGGCACAATAACTTAAATCCGGGCTCGGCAGCGATCAATCATGGTTTTGACGGTTGCCTGAAAAGACGACAGCGTATTTGTACTCATCCAACTTCTAGTGTCATTTACGTCGACTAATACATGTAATGGGTTCCTCTAAGAGTGTTTTAAAGGTATACTCGACGTTGTTTGCATTTATAATTCAGCCCATCAATCTGTCGGAAGCCTTCTATCGACGCTCATCATTCGTTAGAGGCACATCTTTGTTTGGTAGAGTAATAGATTGTCTAATAAAACCGTTTAGCTAAGCGTTCTTGATGATAAATTTTGTTTGTTATATTTTCTAATATGCTGTTACTGGGATAATTTATAACTTAAATCTATCTACTAAGTTACATTTGTTATAAAGATGAGATTGATACGAATGTGAAACCACATTTATTTAAGCCTTTAGGCCCAAAGTCATTTTTAATCTATGAACTCACAATTATAGGTAAAAACCTACTAGCAAATTTACTTACACTTACTTATCCACTTCCCCATTTAGCGCTAGGTGTAGAAGTTTGTTTTGGTACCGCAAAATGTTTTTCACTCTTTTCTGTCCGTCTTTTAGTTTCGTGTTATATACTGCCTCTTGCCCTTAATATAACACCTATTTCTTGGTTCCAGGTTCTCTTGGTCGTCCTCTCCTGATCTTTTTATCCCATCCTGCTTCTCACATTTCCTTTACTAAGCTGTCGTTTCCCATTCTAACTAAGTGCCCAAATTATCCTAGTTGCCCTTCAACGATCCTAACAGCAACATGTTTCACTCCTAGTATATTTCTTATGACCCTATTTTCTATTTTGTCAAGCCTTGTGACCCTTTCAATTCTCCTTAGTATCTTTATTTCCGCGGCTGTTATTTTTCCTTTTAATTTTTTGTTTAATACCCACGACTCACTACCATATATTAACATGAGCACTAAAAGCCTATTGTAGATGTTCACTTTCATCTTTTTACTAACTTCTCTTTTGTTTATAAAGATTGATTTTAATGCAATTATTAATATTTGCTTCTACGTTCCCACTAGAATCTATAATTGACCCAAGGTATTTTACATTGTTCACTGGGTTGAACTCATGTCCGGCCAAGTTAATATTAATATTAAGTTTTTGTCCTCCTCTCGTTATCATAATTTCGGTTTTCTGTACTTTGATTCTCATTTCGTACTCATCGAATAAAAATTTCCACCTATTAATTGCTTCTTGTAGCTCTTTTTGAGTGTTTGCTACAAACATCGGACCGTCCGGATATAGAAACTCTCTCACTATTACTGGTTTCAGATATCTAGTCCCCACTACAAATCCTTTAACAGAATTTAAGCGTTCCGGGCAGTTTCATCCATCACTGTTATGGACAGAAGTGGGCTTAGTATTCCCCCTTGTCTCACTCTTTTGAAAGTGATAAATTTCTTGGTATTTCTATTTACGGCTCTTACAGAAATTTTGGTATTGCTATAGGCTTCTGATTGCTTCCACTAGTTCTTTGGCAACCCCACGATTCCTTAGGGCTTCTCAGATCCATGTTTGCACTGTTTGGTTATGACACTCGAACAATTCACTGAAATACTGGTACCATCTATCCCGTATCTGCTCATTTGACGTTAATACTTTTTCTTCCTTGCATATTATTTCCTTTCTTTAGTGTTTTCAGCGGTATGAATATAATTTGGAATTTTCCTGTCTCTGTGCTTCCGTTCTCAGTCCAAATTTTTCTCAAGATTTTTGTTTTGCATCCTTAACCAATTTTTTGACTTGTGTTCTTTGTTTTTTATACACTGTGTAGTCATAGTCGTTTCTTGTCTGAAGATATGTCTTCTATAATTTTTTCTTTCTTTTCACCGCGTTTTATATTTCTTCATCCCACCAGCGTGTGTGCTTTTCTTATATTTATATCTTACAATAGTACATACTTTCGTTGCAGCAAACTATTTATCATAATTTGTAACTGGTAGACACCCTCTGCAATCCCAGAAGGAGCAGATCTACTTCAAGAAACGCTTTTTCACCTTTTAATACTGAGGGGAACTGTCCGAAACCCCAGTAGTGTCTATCATATATTAAATCCTATCTGAATAAAGACAGTAGCTTATTCAGTATTAGATTAAACATGCAGAAAAAAAGATATCTGTTAAGGCACAGTTTTGGATAGAAACGAGCGCAGTTGAGGCAGCATAAACTTTCTATAGCACTGCGGTAAAGTAAATAGAAGAATTTTTCTTAAATTAATCTCATGATAGAAACAGATACGGCCCCGAATTTCCAGTGTTATTTAACGTAACAGAGGTGCTAAGAATCCTCAGACGGGCTAAAAGAAAAAAATATAAGTTCTTAAATGTTATATTGCCGCTGATCGACTTCGATCAGCAATTTTATCTTAACACATGCCTAAGAAAATACCTAACGGTTAAATTTATTTATTTTTTCAGTTTATACTTAAAGTACCCCTTTATATACCACATTAGGGGTTCTGCCTTCAGGTACTAACACGACCAGGTTTCTAGCTGAGCTCACTCTCGAGCGGGCCACGTAAAACTGGCCGTGAGAGAAGCAATCCCCTCTTAGATCAATTCCTGCTGTTTTCAATGACTGACCCTGAGATTTATTAATCGTTATTGCGAAACAGACCTTAAGGGGGAATTGCAACCTTTTAAACTCGAATAGGTACTCCGTTGTATCCGTTATAAGTGGTATCCGCGGTATGCAAACCGATTCACCTCGAGCGCAGCCTCTACCACGTTTTTATGTAAGGCTTTCACCGAGTCCCATTGCACAACATAAGCGGATTCAGATTTCTCAGTAGCATCACCAGCGCTCCTACTTTGAGGATAAGTATGTGACACGGTAGACCAGGTGGGCTGAGTGCATTTAGAAACTCCACAGGATAGAGTACAGCATCATCAATATGAACTACAGTGTCCACAGATTTGTACTTGTATTCTGCACTTCGAACAACTTTAACAAAATATCATTAGTAGCCTGGTCATTTTTAGGTGTGAGAATTTCACCTTCGCACAGACAGTCCGTTGGTTTACTATGTAAGTTGTTTGCATCTGGATATATTCGGGTTATTAGGTCGTCAAGGTTCGACACAACCAAGTCAAGATCTGGTGGAATTGTTATCATGCCTTTGGTTTCCGGATATTCTCCGTTTCCTATTTTAAGGAAATTGTCTAGTACAAATGTCGCTCTTCAAGTACACTCGCATATTTTTCGTAAGGTAGATTTTTTTTGACAAAGTACCAAAGATTTGAGGCCTTAATGCAAGCCTTAACTTCGTCAGCTGGAGTTCCTTTCGGCACTATCGGCAGAGTCTGGCGGAAGTCTCCAGCTAACATCACGATGACTCCACTCATCATGTCATCGTTCCCTTTGATATCTTTTAGGGTTCTGGTCAGTGCTTCGAAACAACTTTTATTTCCATCGTGCTTTCGTCCCAAACTATAAGTTTACAATCGCGCAGTACTTGGGCCGCATTACTTTGTTTTAAAATGTTGCAGAATGGAGTTTCGAGATTAGTGAGGTTTAACGGGAGCTTGAAGGCAGCATGAGCTGTCTTGCTTCCCTCTAACAGTGCTACCGCTATTCCTGACGATGCGACGGCTAAGGCGATGCTACTATTACTTCTTAATTTTGCTAATATCAAATTGATAAGAAAGGTTTTTCCAGTACCACCAGGAGCCCCCAAAAAATATTATTCCAATTTCTTTCTCTATATTGCCAAGGATCTGCTGATATATATGTAGGGTGGCCGCCCGAAAGCACGAGCGAACGCCGCTAACGCGACCCGACAAGCCGCCGTTATCATTTCAGAGCAAGACCACCGCGAAAGCAAGATAGATGCTGCGCCTCGCTCTCACCAAAATTATCCCCAGCAACGGACGGAGCGCGGCGCGGGTATAAATATCGCATCAGTTTCACTAAACGCGAGATTGGTGCGACCGGTAGAGGATTAGCATCAATTCAGAAAAGAGTGCGACGATTCTGTTCTCCACCAAGAAGAAACTAAGATGGCGCTGTGACATCAGGAATATCAGGATCTTCGGACAAGATATACCCTAGAGAGAAGAGGCACGATACTCGGAGTGACCTTGGACAAAAAGCTTATCTGGAGAGTTCACGTGGACAATATGGTTACACGAGCCAAGGCAGCCCATCAAGCCTTGAGCAGCGCTGCACCCCAGCAGCAAGATGTCAACATCCAACAAGCTCTTGTATCAAACCATTATAAGACCTACAATGGTGTACACTTGTGCCGTTTATGCAGCATGTTATGCAGCCAAGACCCACGTGAATAAACTCCAGGTGGTCCAGAACCGGGCCCTTCGGACCACCTTTGGCGCTCCGTGGTATGTAAGAAATACCATCCTTCACAGCGATGCCGACGTGCCAACCATCCAAGAGTACATCTTCCAGTGCGCCCTGCAACTACATGCCAGCGTCCAAGACCACGGCAATCCAGCAGTCCGTGGTCTCTACAATTACGACGTTGACAGGGGCGCCCGCCACAAGCGCCCGAAGAACCTGATTCCTCCGTAAGGCGGAGCGGGAGCAGCCTGCTTTACTGCAGGCCAACCAATGACCACCAGATGTCACCGATGCGTTGGGGGTTAGGGGCTGGGATCCCAGGAATCCCCAATCACGCGAATGTGTTGACGTGACGTGACTAAACGTGAGAGTCGAGTGAGTTCAGTACATACGGACGGACTGTCTAATAAAACCGTTTAGCTAAGCGTTCTTGATGATAAATTTTTTTGTTATATTTTCTAATATGCTGTTACTGGGATAATTTATAACTTAAATCTATCTACTAAGTTACATTTGTTATAAAGATGAGATTGATACGAATGTGAAACCACATTTATTTAAGCCTTTAGGCCCAAAGTCATTTTTTAATCTATGAACTCACAATTATAGGTAAAAACCTACTAGCAAATTTAACACTTACTTATCCACTTCCCATTTAGCGCTAGGTGTAGAAGTTTGTTTTGGTACCGCAAAATGTTTTTCACTCTTTTCTGTCCGTCTTTTAGTTTCGTGTTATATACTGCCTCTTGCCCTTAATATAACACCTATTTCTTGGTTCCAGGTTCTCTTGGTCGTCCTCTCCTGATCTTTTTATCCCATCCTGCTTCCATTTTTACTAAGCTGTCGTTTCCCATTCTAACTAAGTGCCCAAATTATCCTAGTTGCCCTTCAACGATCCTAACAGCAACATGTTTCACTCCTAGTATATTTCTTATGACCCTATTTTCTATTTTGTCGTTTGTGACCCTTTCAATTCTCCTTAGTATCTTTATTTTGGGCTGTTATTTTTCCTTTTAATTTTTGTTTAATACCCACACCACTCCATATATTAACATGAGCACTAAAAGCCTATTGTAGATGTTCACTTTCATCTTTTTCTAACTTCTTTTTGTTTATAAAGATTGATTTTAATGCAATTATTAATATTTGCTTTACGTTCCACTAGAATCTATAATTGACCCAAGGTATTTTACATTGTTCACTGGGTTGAACTCATGTCCGGCCAAGTTAATATTAATATTAAGTTTTTGTCCTCCTCTCGTTATCATAATTTCGGTTTTCTGTACTTTGATTCTCATTTCGTACTCATCGAATAAAAATTTCCACCTATTAATTGCTTCTTGTAGCTCTTTTGAGTGTTTGCTACAAACATCGGACCGTCCGGAGATAGAAACTCTCCACTATTACTGGTTTCAAATATCTAGTCCCCAGTACAAACCTTTTAACAGAATTTAAGCGTTCCGGGCAGTTTCACCCATCACTGTTATGGACAGAAGTGGGCTTATTTCCCCTTGTCTCACTCTTTTGAAAGTGATAAATTTCTTGGTATTTCATTTACGGCTCTTACAGAAATTTTGGTATTGCTATAGGCTTCTGATTGCTTCCACTAGTTCTTTGGCAACCCCACGATTCCTTAGGGCTTCTCAGATCCATGTTTGCACTGTTTGGTTATGACACTCGAACAATTCACTGAAATACTGGTACCTTATCCCGTATCTGCTCATTTGACGTTAATACTTTTTCTTCCTTGCATATTATTTTTTTTCTTTAGTGTTTTAATGAATATAATTTGGAATTTTCCTGTCTTGTGCTTCCGTTCTCAGTCCAAATTTTTCTCAAGATTTTTGTTTTGCATCCTTAACCAATTTTTGACTTGTGTTCTTTGTTTTTATACACTGTGTAGTCATAGTCGTTTCTTGTCTGAAGATATGTCTTCTATAATTTTTCTTTCTTTTCACCGCGTTTTATATTTCTTCATCCCACCAGCGTGTGTGCTTTTCTTATATTTATATCTTACAATAGTACATACTTTCGTTGCAGCAAACTATTTATCATAATTTGTAACTGGTAGACACCTCTGCAATCCCAGAAGGAGCAGATCTACTTCAAGAAACGCTTTTCACCTTTTAATACTGAGGGAACTGTCCGAAACCCCAGTAGTGTCTTCATATATTAAATCCTATCTGAATAAAGACAGTAGCTTATTCAGTATTAGATTAAACATGCAGAAAAAGATATCTGTTAAGGCACAGTTTTGGATAGAAACGAGCGCAGTTGAGGCAGCATAAACTTTCTATAGCACTGCGGTAAAGTAAATAGAAGAATTTTTCTTAAATTAATCTCATGATAGAAACAGATACGGCCCCAATTTCCAGTGTTATTTAACGTAACAGAGGTGCTAAGAATCCTCAGACGGCTAAAAGAAAAAATATAAGTTCTTAAATGTTATTTGCCGCTGATCGACTTCGATCAGCAATTTTATCTTAACACATGCCTAAGAAAATACCTAACGGTTAAATTTATTTATTTTTTCAGTTTATACTTAAAGTACCCCTTTATATACCACATTAGGGGTTCTGCCTTCAGGTACTAACACGACCAGGTTTCTAGCTGAGCTCACCTCGAGCAGGGCCACGTAAAACTGGCCGTGAGAGAAGCAATCCCCTCTTAGATCAATTCCTGCTGTTTTCAAATGACCCTGAGATTTATTAATCGTTATTGCGAAACAGACCTTAAGGGGTTGCAACCTTTTAAACTCGAATAGGTACTCCGTTGTATCCGTTATAAGTGGTATCCGCGGTATGCAAACCGATTCACCTCGAGCGCAGCCTCTACCACGTTTTTATGTAAGGCTTTCACCGAGTCCCATTGCACAACATAAGCGGATTCAGATTTCTCAGTAGCATCACCAGCGCTCCTACTTTGAGGATAAGTATGTGAACACAGACCAGGTGGGCTGAGTGCATTTAGAAACTCCACAGGATAGAGTACAGCATCATCAATATGAACTACAGTGTCCACAGATTTGTACTTGTATTCTGCACTTCGAACAACTTTAACAAAATATCATTAGTAGCCTGGTCATTTTAGGTGTGAGAATTTCACCTTCGCACAGACAGTCCGTTGGTTTACTATGTAAGTTGTTTGCATCTGGATATATTCGGGTTATTAGGTCGTCAAGGTTCGACACAACCAAGTCAAGATCTGGTGGAATTGTTATCATGCCTTTGGTTTCCGGATATTCTCCGTTTCCTATTTTAAGGAAATTGTCTAGTCAAATGTCGCTCTTCAAGTACACTCGCATATTTTTCGTAAGGTAGATTTTTTGACAAAGTACCAAAGATTTGAGGCCTTAATGCAACCTTAACTTCGTCAGCTGGAGTTCCTTTCCACTATCGGCAGAGTCTGGGGAAGTTCTCCAACACATTGATGACTCCCCATCATGTCATCGTTCCCTTGATATCTTTTAGGTTCTGGTCAGTGCTTCGAAACAACTTTTATTTCCATCGTGCCGTCCCAAACTATAAGTTTACAATCGCGCAGTACTTGGGCCGCATTACTTTGTTTTAAAATGTTGCAGAATGGAGTTTCGAGATTAGTGAGGTTTAACGGGAGCTTGAAGGCAGCATGAGCTGTCTTGCTTCCCTCTAACAGTGCTACCGCTATTCCTGACGATGCGACGGCTAAGGCGATGCTACTATTACCTTAATTTTGCTAATATCAAATTGATAAGAAAGGTTTTCCAGTACCACCAGGAGCCCCAAAAATATTATTCCAATTTCTTTTCTATATTGCCAAGGATCTGCTGATATATATGTAGGGTGGCCCGAAACGAAAGCGAACGCCGCCAACCGGACCCGACAAGGCCGTTATCATTTCCCCCAAGATAGATGCTGCGCCTCGCCTCTCACCAAAATTATCCCCAGCAACGGACGGAGCGCGGCGCGGGTATAAATATCGCATCAGTTTCACTAAACGCGAGATTGGTGCGACCGGTAGAGGATTAGCATCAATTCAGAAAAGAGTGCGACGATTCTGTTCTCCACCAAGAAGAAACTAAGATGGCGCTGTGACATCAGGAATATCAGGATCTTCGGACAAGATATACCCTAGAGAGAAGAGGCACGATACCTCGGAGTGACCTTGGACAAAAAGCTTATCTGGAGAGTTCACGTGGACAATATGGTTACACGAGCCAAGGCAGCCCATCAAGCCTTGAGCAGCTTACTGCACCCCAGCAGCAAGATGTCAACATCCAACAAGCTGCTCTTGTATCAAACCATTATAAGACCTACAATGGTGTACACTTGTGCCGTTTATGCAGCATGTTATGCAGCCAAGACCCACGTGAATAAACTCCAGGTGGTCCAGAACCGGGCCCTTCGGACCACCTTTGGCGCTCCGTGGTATGTAAGAAATACCATCCTACACAGCGATGCCGACGTGCCAACCATTCAGGAGTATATCTCCCAGTGCACCCTTCAACTACATGCCAGCGTCCAAGACCTCGGCAATCCCGCAGACTGTGGTCTTTACAATTACGACGTTGACAGGGGCGCCCGCCACAAGCGCTCGAAGATCCCGATTCTCCCGTAAGGCAGAGCGCGGGCGGCCTGATTTACTTCAGGCCAACCAATGACCACCAGATGTCACCGATGCGTTGGGGGTTAGGGGCTGGGATCCCAGGAATCCCCAATCACGCGAATGTGTTGACGTGACGTGACTAAACGTGAGAGTCGAGTGAGTTCAGTACATACGGACGGACGCGTTCTCCGTGTGCGCTTATCTTATCTGTGTTTGCCAGCGATAAAGCGATAAGTGGCGTGGGAATTCGGTTGCCGTGAGTGATTCCGGTGACTGACTCATGATGCCGCTATTCAGCGCCGACGACTCAGAGGGCCCTGAGGAGATGCTCGCGGAAATTTTCGCCGCGGAGCCTGACCAGCGTGAGGATGCTGCCGCCTTCTCCCTCTGCGCCTGTAGCGTCAACCACCCCCAGAGAAGACTCCAACCCTTTCGAGGCCCTTAGTGACTTCGAAGACTCCGAGATGCCAGAGGCACCTACCGTCTCCAGTCCCCGTTCGGAAGCGGGGTGCCCTGCAACGACTGCTCCCTCCCAGGAGCGCATTCCTCCGATTATCCTGCGGGCCAAAGAGGCGTGGCCGTCAGTCAGGAAAGCTGTTCAAGAGCAACACATCGGCTTCACCAAAGCCAAGAATGTGGCGGATGGAATATCAATTTTCACCGCCACGTCCAACGACTACCGGTGCTTGACGCGCTACCTGAAGGAGGCGCGTATCAAGCACCACTTCCATCTACTCAAACAAGACAAGCCACCCCGGGTCGTTTTGCAAAGCGTCCCGGAGTACATCACGGAAGACGACCTTAAGCAAAAGCTCCTAGCCCGCAAAATTCCGATCCTCACGGTGCGGAGGATGCGGAAAGGCCCCAACCGCCACTCCGTGCCGCTCATGTTCTTGGAGCTGGAGCGGAGTAACGCGGGAAAGGCCATCTTTGAAATCAAAAATGTCTTCGATGTGGACGTTACGGTGGAGCGTCCACATAAGAGGACAAATTTTATCAAGCAGTGCCACAGGTGCCAACGCTTTGGCGTTGCTGTCGCGCCTCCCCAAAGTGTGTGAAATGTGGATAGGATCACCACTCCGGGGAGTGCAAGAAATTCCGGAGTAAAGCCGCCGTGTGCGCCAACTGCCAGGGCCCCCATCCCGCCAGCCTCAGGAGATGCCCAAAATTCCCGATGCCAGTTCCCCGCTCGACACCCGCCAGCCAAGGACGCAGCTGCGCCGATGCAGCCAAAGGAGAAGCCTCACAAGTCCCTCGGGCCCAACCCGCAGCAAGACGAACAAGTAAAGAAGCCGCAGAGCAACAGCCCGAGCACCGAGACTGGGCCACCTTAGCGACACTACTTGACAAAGTAGACCACCATCCTGGTCATGTTTAGCAAGCGCTAAACGTACCTGGTGCACCAAGCTTCCTCCGCCATTCAGGAAGTGCCTATATGGCAACCAACTACCAACGCTAGGCCTTCCTAGAGCAAAACGGTTAGGGGCTTGGACTGCTTGCCAGACAAAATGATGATTCACTAAACGCGAGAGCTTGTCCTGTGCGTACCCATAGCCAGAACAGCTCTACTTCCTCCTGAGGAGCGCCCGTGCGTACCCATAGCCGGGCCCCCCAGGTGCACGGAAGGCGTTCTGTGTGTACCCATAGCTAGAACAAACTTTCTCTGTCAGTGAACGCTTGCGCTCACCCACAGCCGAGTGCTTCAAGGCAAATCAGGGTGTACTTGTGCTACCCACAGCCAAGTTACCCCTGCAACCAACCAGGGAACGCTCGCGCGTACCACAGCGGGTCGTCACCACGACCAGAAGATTCCTCCAAGGAATCATCGCCATCTAAGGCTCTCCGGAACGTGCTGAGGAAAGCTTTCCGCCACTCGCCACTTCCGAAGCCCGCAGACGAAGGCTGTTATAGCACCTCAGTTTTAGATTTTTTTAATTTGGAATATTTCTTTCATTATTTTAATCAGTAAAATTTATACGTTATGTAAGTTTTTTATAGTTGTATTTGTCAGGGTTTTATTATGAGTCTTTTATGCCAAACGCAATGTCGTCGTACAGTGCAAAGCAGAATTTTTCTCTTCATAAACTGTCTCTATTCCATATCTATCGTAGAGTGTTAAGTTCTAAACCCAAATTAATAGTTTTTATTAGATTTTGTCTCTCTGTAATCGCTTTAAATATCTTTAATATCAGCTTCCCAAAGAGTTTTGATATCACTGGCAATAGAGAAATAGGCGTGTATGATTTAGCTACGTTTAGTAATTTCGTAGGTTTTAGGTTTATAGTGACTTCCTCACTTAGTACATGCCTCGATCTAAATAATGCATTTATCAAATTTGTAAGTCTGACAATGCTTTTTATAGGATGTTTTCTCAGTACTTTTCCTATAATAATATCGTAACCAAAAGCTTAATTTAGGGTCATGTTTGTTCACATTTTGCTAGCTATTTCTTTTGGAGTGCCAAATTTTAATTGCTCTTTTAGTTTATTTTCTATATCTGATTCACTAGGTTAAAAGACCTTCAGGAGTTCTGCATAGTAATATGCTTTTAGTTTGCTATCTTTAGCCCATTTGGATAATTGGTCTCTTCAGCTTTTTTGTTGCTTTCCAAAGCGAGTCATCGTTATCTTTGTAGTTTGTTAGTTTAAGCAAATATAAATTAAAAAATTATTTTTTAATTCTTGTATTTGTTTTTCAGTTGTCGAGAAAGTATTTGTTCTTATTCTCTGACTTCTACTTTGCTGACATTTTCTGACATTCTCTGCAATTATCTCACCAATTTTTTCGGTTAGTCATTACCAGTTCTTCCTCTTTTAATTTGTACCGTGTAGTTCCATGCTGCGTGTTAGAGATAAACTACATTTTTTTTACTTCTATTTCTAGTTGTTCTATTAGGTTTTATTCTTTCACTTAGTTCCCATTTGAAATGCTCCCAATTTATTAACTCGTTGATTAGGATTGGGTTACATTTTTTAAAGGTGTATGCCTACTTAGTGGTCTTGTTACTAGAAAATAATAAAATTAAAAATAAAATGCTTTCTCTGTTTTTATATAATTAGCTGTTAGATTCTTAGTAACTCCACCTCTTGACTGTTGGGTGAATCGAGTAGCTCAATCAGTCAAAACCGATCCCAAGACCGGATAAAGGAAGAGAATTGGACGGTGGGTTTCCGTGAAAACTAAACCCTTTGAAAAAACCAAAAGCATGTTTCGGATTAGGACCGAAAATTGAATACGGATAAAGCGACGAAGACAGGAATTGTACATAGATACGTAGATTCCACAAGAAGGATATATCAAGGAATAACTAAACTAAAAGAAATAAATATAGATCTGGTTGTTATAACCAAAACCAAGAGAAAACAAGGATCCAAAAAGTTAAGAACATATGACCACTTCTTCAGTGTAGTACCAAAAACACTTACAGCCAGTAAAGGTATATCGATTGTAACACATAGAATATGAAAGAATGATTAAAATATTGATATAAAGCAACAATTATAAACATATACGCTATCAGTAACAATAAACCGATTAACAAAAAGAATGTCTGCTTTCAATAGCTAAACGAACAGATCTTGAAAGTTGAAGCATCAAGAGAGCTTATTTTACTTGGAGATTTTAATAGCAGAACGGGAAGATATGGAAAAGATGCATTAAATAATAACGGAGAAAAACTAATAACAATATGCGAATAAAAGAACATGAAAGCCCTAAATGTTTACTTCCAACACCGCGCCATACACACGTGTACATGGAAACCAAAAACTCGAAGACTGAAGTTCATTACCAATTATTTTGTATGGAAACAAAAAGTTAGTATAAAGTTTAGAAAATAAGAGTACAAGAATGCTTTCCAAAACCCGGTTAGATCAAAAATTAGAGAAAAAACCTTGATAGGATCAAAGAATACTGCAAACATGTAAAGGTATGTATATAAATAGTTCCTTTATTTAAATTTTGCATTTGGTTGGCCTAGACCTATCTAGTATTTTCAGTATTATAATCGCCTCCTATAATATATTTTCCAAATGTCTGCAAAAATCTTTAATAATTTTCTGTGTCAATTTTGAACCAAAGTGCGGAATATACTGCTGAAATAACAAACCTGCTTCTTCTATTTCTGCTATTACCGTAATTGTTTGGATTGGCTGAGTTCAATATTTGGATTCTTCAAAACGCATTATCCAATATGGTTTCTGCAAGGGTCGCTCGACACTTGGCGCCATCGACTTGGTTACTACCATCGCAAAAGAAGCTATATCCGGTGAGAGGTGGAAAGGCGGTAGCACTAGACATCAAGAATGCCTTCAACTCTGCAAAGTGAGACCGCATCATGGAGGCGTTAACAAAGATGAATATTCCAGGTTATTTGCGGAAAACTACTTTACTGACAGAATACTAAAATACGACACCGAGAAAGGACCAAAGGGGTACCGAATGACTGGAGGGGTGCCGCAAGGCTTAGTACTTGGACTACTTTCTGTGGAACATAATATACGATGGTCTGCCTCAACTCACGCTGCCAAGAGCGACCACACCGGTGGAATTTGCTCACAATGTCACACTTGTTACTCTAGGTAAATACCAAGAGCATGTAGACTTTATAGGTCAGGAGCTCGCAGAGCACGAAACCGACGCTGTGCTGATAAAGAGCAGAAAGAAACTCGAAACGATCTCGCTGAAAATCAGGTAGCACAGAATTACACCCCAACCGTCGATACGATACTTGGGTGTGATGATTGATGCCCGGCTGTATTACAAGCAGCAGGCGCAGCACGCTGCAACCGAGGCGTCAGCAGTCCGGACGGATTTATCAAGGCTCATGCCGAATGTAGGAAGACCCAAACAAAACAAAAGAGCGCTTCTGACATTAATAGTTATCTCGGTCATTATAGTACATACGGCATCGCTAGTTGGGCAGATGCACTGATGACTCAGAAAACTCGCAAATAGTTGACATCAGTCTATCGCCTGAGTGCACTTCGAGTGGCAAGCGCGTTCCGAACGGTCTCAAAAGAGGCCGTCGAGGTTATCGCAAGTCTGTTACTGATAGATGAACCAGCAAACGCATCTTCCGCTGAGGAAGAAGCGCATATGCGCAGATCAGGTAAATGGATAAGAGAAGGTGAACTCACCGCCTGATCCCCCAAATGAACAAGTGGTTGCATCGCAAACACGGTAGTGTCAACTACTATCTGATACAGATGCTGTACCTCTTTGGAATATCCAGCTTACAGCGGATTAGGGGAAAACGCGAAACACTGAAGCAAAGCGTTACGCCCGAGACGTTGGTTGGGGCGATGCTATCCTCCGAAGAAGCATGAAAAACAACGACAATTTTTGACTAAAGTGCTCAAAAACCTATATCGCAAAAAGCATAAGAGGATCGAGCTGAAGAAGATGCAACAAGAAACTAACGAGGTAGGTCTTTAACGCTCCTGATTTCCCCCTTTTTCAAGAGGATATAGTAAGAAGAACAAAAAGAAGAAAGGAGCTCACCGAACCCTAAAAAATATCAACAACATCACGGTAAGAGCAGAGACGTAGGGAGACTCTGCATAGAAGAAAGAACAGCTAACGTCTTTCCCATGAGGTAATGCCTGACGGCCGTGCCATGGGGGATAAAGGCCGGGTGTAGAGAGGTTGTTTTTAGTCGGTATTGCTCTTGGCATGTAAAATGCCAAGATTTGGTCTTTTTATCTGACCAACCCTCTAATTCAAAACACACATACACACGCAAGCACGCTTGCATAGACACTGCACACATGACATTATTCATGTGGGCAGTCCAGGGTACCTTTAGTAGTCCTTTGAAGACCCACATTTCAAATTCTTCTAGTTCATTAAGCGTATTGATTTTAAAAGTTTCGACTCCATATAACAACACGGCATAAACATAACCCTTAATAAAGCGATATTTTATTTCAGTCTAAGGCTTTTGTTGGTTAGTAGTCTTCTAATATTGAGGAATATTTTTCTCATTTATCCTACTCGGCAGACTATTTTCGTGTCCGAATTTACATCTTCAGTTATCCAACAACCGAGGTACTTAAACTTTGGTATATGTTTAATAGGTTTTCTGTATATAAAGAGACTTACTCGGGTCACCGGTGTTTTACTTATAACAATCACCTATGACTTGCCAATGTTAATTTTCAATAACAGTTAATCTTATTCAGACGATATGCTGTTTATTGGTTGTTGTAGCGCTTCCGGACTGTTAGCAATTATAACGGTATCATTCGGATAGCGCAAGTTGTTGATAATTTGTCCGTTTATTTTGATACCGTCATTTGAGTCTTGTAAGGTACGGGCAAAAATAGCATTTAAATGTACGTTAAAGAACAGGGGTGACAATACACATCCTTGTTGCACACCACCTTCAATAAAAGTATTTTCTGTGTTGTCGTTTCCAATCCTAACAAATGGTTTGGTGTTTATAAAGCGTTCTAATAATATTTAAATCGTGTTTGTTTACGCCCTTATTTTCAAGGAAATTTATTAGTCTGTTATGGTTGACACAGTCGAATGCCTCTTGGTAGTCAATAAAGCACATATATACGTTTTTGCTCTGGTCTCGTCATTTTTGGAGTAGCACCGTGAGGCTAAAAAGCGCTTCTTTAGTACCAAACCCCTGTCAGAATCCGAATTGACAACATCTCATGTCTTCTTTACATTTTCTGTGTACTCTGGCTAGTATTATTTTTAAAAATATCTTGAGAACATAACTCATCAAGCTGTTCATACAGTATTGGTCACATTTGTTAGCATTCACTTTCTTAGGGATCGGAATAAAGGCAGACAGGCCAATATCTAGGTAATCGTCCAGTCTTGTAGACGACGTTAAACAATCGTACCATATAGTTGATACCATCATCTTCAAAGAATTTGTGCCAGGTGCTTTGCCTGCATAATTTCGGATTTTAGTATTTTTGGAAACTTTTCGCTTTTGTATTGATGGTTTTTTGAATCGCGTTTCTTAAATGGTTGTTCTACATCATTCTTTCATTGTTCAAGTATTTCATTGGGGTCTGTGATTGCTGTACTATTGTAGACGTTAAGTTTGATCAGGTTTGGATATTGTATTCGCCCGGTAGTTTCTTTCTCAAGTTTGTCAATATTAGAGTGTTTGTGTTTTTCTTCTAGGCGTTCTATTTGTATGCATTTGATTCTTAGCCATTCTTCTTTTGCTATACTGATCTTATTTCGAATCTGTTTTTGAATGTTCTTATATTCTTGTTGGTTTCGGTTTTTATATGTTCGTCTTTCTTTTATTAATAGTAGAATATCTTCGGTCATTTATTGGTTCTTTTTTTTTTGTTGGTTTGTGGTCCAATGGTGTCGTTCTCGACCACTATAATCGCATTTTTAAGGTCAGTCTAACTATATTTGGGTTTGAGTTGTATTTACTATGTTCTTAATTTTTACTTGAGTCTTATTACGCATTTATTCATGTCTGTTTGATAATTAAGCACAGCTAAAGTAACTCGATATACAAAACAAGAAATAAAACAAAACAGAGCTGTGTAAACTATACATTGGGCGAAATTAATCACAAAGTAATAATTAATCAAATAAAAGAATTGAGGAAAAAACAAAAACAACTATGATTAAATAATTTTAAATATGCTGGACGGCAGGTCAGTTGTGCACTCTCCAGACTGCGGGAAAAAAGTGCTGTTGGGAACAAATGCACGTCGGAACAACTAAAACGAGACTTACCACACGTAACGGTCTCTGGCAGCCTGGACGGCGACGTTGGCGTGCTCTTCCTTGGCGGCTTCAACCGGGGATGGGTTTTCTTGGCCAGTTGTACTAGCGCACCACGGACGGGGCGGAACGTACAAAAGGCAGCGACAGCGTGCAAGCACAGCGCAATAGAGCACCTGGTCAGCTGGCTGGCGACTCCGTCGCTCACGAGGGTTCGAATCCGAACCGTTTAGTTGTGACTAGGGTGGGTAGCGGACAATCAAGGTTATAGGTAGAGATGGAATTTGGGACAAAGAGGTTTAGAGATGAGCAGGTTTCCGATTACCGGGTTATAGTCTGACTCAATGTCTGTACCTTTGCATGTTTGCACGCCATGGAGTTCATTTTCATATCTTTTATTGAGATATCTGGTTTATGTTGTAGGGCCCGCCAAGTATAGAGTCATCTTGGAAGGAGCTTAAATCAGGTGTTCGCAGTTGTCAAGTTTTCTTCCTGCCAAAACTAAATTAGTGTGTAGCCTCTTTGTTCCGTGTTCCTAGCCCAAAATCTTCTACAGTATCATCGATGCGTCCTTGATCGACTAATATTAAAGTCCCTCATGGTTAATAAAACTTCATTTTTAAATTGTTTCTTTCAGTTTCGTTAGATATCTACACGCTGTTGATATTTGTACGTCGGGTTCGTCTGAAGTGGGTACATATAGTTAGATGAGATTTGTAGTAGTCGAACTTTGACTTGCAAGAGTGCTATTCTGTCCGAGTATGGCACAAAGTTTATTATTAAGTTGTTTACTCTTTGATTTACTAAAAAGCCAAATCCGTTGTAGTTGTTTGGGGGATTGTTTCCAGACTAATACGAAGTTTCCTTGATGACATTATTTAGTTTGTTGGAGAGATACAAACTCTCTACATTCCATGTACCAATCTTTAAACTTGGGTGGTTGATATTTGACAATAAATTTTTATTTGATTCAGTTTCACCTTTATTGCAGGATGACGACTTAGGAGGCCCTGCAGTTTAATCGTGAAATTCCTCTCTTACCGTATCTGGAGTTTCGATTTCCGTAATAAATAACATAGTATGATTTTCCTTGTGATGTCTTAATTGTTTTCTTGGAAGAATAGTGTGGTAGTTCCCTTTGGCTTTCCACACCGTGTAGTATCACAGCCCGTTGAATCATTATATGTACTATAAACCTTTCCGATGTCATCGTTCTTGGGCCTTATGTCATTACTCATACTGCTGCTGTCCAGCATCATCTCTATATCTGGATACCCTCACTTGGTTTAGCCTGTAGGTCAACACAATTAACCGGGTGTGACTCTTAGAATCAACAAGCGAGAGTTAGGTGCCTCGTGAGGACTAGTTGTCTAAACCCCCGCCCAACAAAAGCTATTATCTTTCCGACACAACCCCTACACCTCACACAACCTGCCTTACTGCTACAATATTTTTGAGTGTCCCAAATGCCTAGAAAATAGCCGTTGTGTCACAATCACAGAATCATTATTTTAAAAATAAGTCTTCAACGCAAACTTGCAGTGTTTGTCACTCCATACCATATTAAGCCTTGTGCTGCTCGGAAATGTATGACCCAAACACCGTCTATCAATATATTTCGAGTCGCGGTCAATTCAAAAAAGAGAAGTCATTCTGCAAAATTCATAGTATTTTTATCCTAACCTAGAGAATTCTAGTGGAAGTCGATCGACGTCACCCTTCTGCGATCAGAAAATTTATATTTCTCTGTCTTGGTGAAACCACATGTCATTTAAGTTTAAATCATTGATTTCACTGAAAACAAAGTTGTTTAATACCTTACGATAACTTGTATTATTAACAATAACAGCATTGCCAGCTTCGCCTTCAAAAACGCACGAGTCAATAATTCTTCTAGCCCATAATGCACACCAAAGATTGCGTTTTTGTAAAAGCATTGGTTTTTAGTAAAGAGCACGTGGACAATCACTGCCCCAGATGTGACAATTTTGACGATTCACAAAGCCATTTAAAAAAAATGAGCTTCAATCATCAATATGAGTGTTTTTGCTAAAATTAGCATCAATTGCTAGGTTCTCTAAAACCAAATTCACAAATCTATGGCATTTCTGGTGATCCTTGGTGGATTTTGCTTTGTGTTTAGATACCAACTATACAAAGGCAAACTTCCAACGTTTACAGAGCACAACGACCAGCAATTGGAATCTTAAAGTTTAGTTTGATTTCCCTATATTTATATACTTTCTATTTGAGTGTTTTCCTTATTAGATATTGATGTTAGGCAAAATTAACTAATAATTTTTTATGTAAGGCTTTTCTGGTCACAAAAATAAATTAAAGTTGCAACCAGTTTCACCAAAAGTAATTATTATATAAAGGCAGGAGACTAAAACTTTTACGAATTAGTATTACTTTCGGTTAATTGTGTAAAAAGAATTACACAATTTTTTTATTCTCTTTGTCCGGCGTTGTCGGGGCTTCGTCGAAATTTCCAGCTATTTAAGCAAGACGTACAATAACAGCAATTCGGTTGTGCGCCAACATCTAATTTCGCTCCGGCTCTGATTGCGTAGTGACAATACCGGCAATTTGCTACCCCATTAGCTAATTGACTGCTGACTTCGCCTTACCCTTGCAAGCTCGCCCGCTACCGCGCGCCACCTGGGGCGAGCCCCAGAAGGACGGCTGAAGCCCAAGCGAGCTTCCCGGAGTTCGTTGCAGCCGGACGTGCGCTGTTGCACAAGTCCAGGTTGCACCTGCAGAATTTCGCCAATTTCATATTTCCGACAGATTCACACGCGAAGTATTTCTATTAAATTTTTTATTTCGCATGGCAGCGTGTTCCCCGAAAAAAGTATTAAGGAGCTGCAAAATTTATCACGGGAAGGCGTGAGAGGAATAAACGCCGGGACAAAGCAGACATCCGCTTACAAGGTGTTGCGTCCTCTGTGCACGTATCTGCTCTGCAGTTAAGCATTTCATTACGGGGATCGGTTTGATGTCAGGATATTATAATTTAGATTACGCGGCGGATTGTTCTTTGAATATTCATGCGCCGTGATTGAATATCGGATCCCGTGCCCTCGTATGTAAATCACGTCAACTACTTTGTTCCTAAACATCGGAAGCCTTTTGAATTTTTCATTTTATTTAATCCCGAAACACCCTGGGTGGTGGCCTTGTGTTTGCGCTGATGTATTCATTCAATATATTAAAGCCGTGTTCGGCGCGGCTTACACGTTCCCTACCGCCAGTTGCGCTGGAACGTCATGTCTACAAGCTTTCCACTTTTTCTATAATCTGCAATTAACTGGCGAGCATTTTCTATTAACGAAGCTCTCATTCTATCTTGTCTAGCTGCTGAATTAAAATTTCCATTATGTATACGTAACCATCGCTAGGAGTGACGTCGTGGAAAAAGTAGCCGAAGCTGCTCTAAATAAGTCAGGCTCTTGATTTTATTTATCTTCGTGAAATTGAAAAATTGTTTTTAATTAAACTGTAGTAATATAATTTAAAAAAATCAGAAAAAACTTTATGTAACTGACAAGAACAACTGAAAACGCATGTCGAGAATTTAAGTGAAATGCTTAAAAACGAAAATGTAAATTAAATAAAATAGAGCCCACATGACAGCTTCGGACATCGAATTGTACAATTTTCGTTTAGCTGTCTTTTTTATTTCTAGAATTTTTTTATTCTAGACTAATATTTAGTCTGTTCAATAATAAAATAATCGCTGTAATCTCAAAAAAGTAAAAATGTAGATTTTTCTTTTCTTGATGAGATTTTCTTATGAGATATTACGCAGTTACCTAAGCTGCTCCAATTGCCTCTTTTACTGATTATAGCTTTACAACTTTTTTCTTTGCTTTCGACTAAGTTTTCTTTTTTCTAAATTTATTAACTCTTTGCAATCTGTATACACAATAAGCAAATTTGATAAGCAGCTGATTAAATATGACAAACTAGAGCGAGGATTAATGTCTAATGACTTAAACCTAGAAATTAATTGAAAAGTATGGATTTGTTGATTAGCTTACTCCATTGGTAACAAAACTATAAAAAAACTACGAGGGTTATTTTTTTCAAGGTCCGATTGGTCGCTAAATTAAAATCACAGTCAGAATCAAGAAAATTTTATATGGAACAATATGATGCAACATTAAGCTACTTTTCGACGTAATCGCCGTTCCGATTCATACATTTGTCGTAGCGTGGTACCAATTTTCCAATACCTTCATCATAGAAAGCAGCCGCCTGTGTTTTCAGCCAATTCTGTACGCTGGTCTGCAGCTCGTTGTCTGTGGCGAAAGTTTGTCCTCCCAGCTAGCGTTTCAGGTGGGCAAAGAGATGAAAATCTGAGGGAGTGAAGTCAGAACTGTATGGTGGGTGATCAAAAACTTCCCATCCAAAACGCTGCAGGAGGATCGTTGTTGCAACTGCAGTGTGCGGCCACGCATTGTCACGAAGAAGGACAATGCCTGACGACAGCATTCCTCTTCTCTTGTTCTGAATTGCCCTTCGAAGATGTTGAAGAGTCTTGCTGTACGAAGCTGCAGTAGCATGAATTCCACCATGAGAACACCTTTACAGTCTCAAAACACTGTAGCCATACATTTTTTGGTGGAGAACGTGCGCGTGAACTTCACTGGTTTACGAGTCGGGGAGTGTGAATGCATCCAATGTTTGGATTGCTCTTTCGTTTCTTCAGTTTCGTAATGGACCCATGTCTCATCTCCTGTGACATTTTTGTCCAAAAACTCATCTTCGTCGTAATGGTAGCGCCCATCCGCTGAGTTTTGTGATGGTCATCTCGCGCAGAGTTTGCGGTACTCGAGTCTTTCACTCACAACGGTATAGAGAGCTGACCGTGAAATTTCCGGAAACAAATCAGAAATTGTGAACCGACCATTTCCGCGAATCGCCTGATCCACGCGCTGAACAAGATCATCGATTGACACTGGCTTCCTTTCCTGGCCGCCTACATCATGAACATCTGTGCGTCCAGCATCAAAGTTTCTGCACCATTTCCGCACTTTGCTGTCACTCATGAACGTTTCTCAGTACACTTTACTCATTCGTCTATGAATTTCAGCTGCATTGCTTCCTTCAGCATGCAGAAGTCGAATGACTGACCGCAATTCACATTTGGCTGGAGACTCTATTTTTCAAAGCACGTACTCAGTGCTCAATCTGCGCACAGACCTAGCGGATTTTCCCCGAAGATTTCCTTTAGCGACCAATCGGACCTTGATAAAAAATAGCCCTCGTATAATCTTAATTCCTAGATAAACTTATATGATAGGTCTAGTGGTTTAACTCGGCTTAGACTTTGAGTGTTCGAACTATTATCAAGAAGATTCAATGCTGGCGGATTACTAAATATAGAATTGCAATTAGCTTAAATACTTTTCACTATATTTGGTAATTATTTCCTTCTCTGTGTCCACATTCAGGTCACACAAAATGTCAACATTTTTTAAATAGTAAGGTGCGTTTTACACAACATGTACCACTTTTCCCTGAAATCTTTCAATAATTTAGATGTTAGTGTTTGCTGCTAAACTCCATAGCTAGATGCCATAGGTTCAAATTGGTTTAAATCCAAAATTAGAAACCAGGAACTTGTTTTGGAGCGACAATTTAAATTTTCTTTCGACCACCCAGTAGTGTTTACTAAACTTGATTCCCAGTTGCTTTCTTTTCTGTCATATATGTGTTCTCCATGTTAGCCCTTTATCTAAATGCATGCCGAATTATTTTACCCCCAATACTTGAGGCAATGGTACATTAATAATGTAAATATGTGGCGTGTTTTCTCTACACTTTGTGAAAGTGTTGTGAAGCGATTTGGTTTTGTTTGATTTTATTCCCCACTTTTTGATCCCTTTAACTACGTCGTTTAGATGATCCTGCAGCATTCTGGTAGCTGTTATGGGATCTTTATGTTTTTCGCAAAAGTGGCTAGGTATTGGTGGGTACGTCAGCCGAATAAAGTAGGTGTAACAAAGATTCTAAAACAAACCGTGCCGAATATAGATCAGTTTGATATTGTTCATTTTATATGTAAATTAAAAGAACCTTTTTTTAAAGTAGGATTTCAATATAACATGTTTTAGTTTATAAAGAAGGTCATCATGTCAAACGTTATCAAACTCCTGGCTGTCATCTAGGAGCATTGTCATGTAGTATAGTTTCTATTGAAAAGATTGGCTTTTTTAATCAGTTATGCGATAAACTTCCTGGATAGTTAAATGCTCCTTTCTGAAGTAGTTTACTTGGTGTAGGCAATAGAATGATCGGTCTAAGAAAGCTGCTTTGTTTGACAATTTTCCAAGTTTAAGAATTATTATTACTTGAGCAATTTTCCATTTCTCCGGGAAATATCCTAGCCTCAAAACCGCGGTATAAATAATTGTTAGCATAACCCTACCTATGAGATGAAATTCTTTCATAATTTGACCCGTTACTAAATCAAATTCAGGGGCCTGGTTTGAATTCTAATCATTTCCCAATTTTTTTACAGTGAATAGTTTTGGTATCGGTGGCATTTGATATGGGGTATCTAGATATGTCAGAGCCTTTGTGGCTCCATACACAAGCAATAACCCATTCTAAGGGAAGTTAGAGCCATCTTTTCTGAACCTATTTAAGTAATACTTAGCAGGAGTGCATGTTGTGGGGATGGACCTGATTATTATGTCAGTAGCGGTGCGGGGTATATCGCATCCCTTTGTCCAGGAATACGGACAAAAACCACATTGGCGAAGAAGACAGAGACCACTGACAAGATTGTATAGAGACAAGATAAAGGGCACTTATTTGTCCTTGAAAAAAATATCTTAAAAGGCGGAATAACCAATAATGGCCAACAGCATACGCATACAGAACGCAAGGGAACGCCACTGTATTAAAGGTTCACATGAACATCCCAAGAAAATAAACATGGCAAATCGTATATATATTTCGGCTCCTATTCCGTGTTAAATAATCAAGGGGTGCTAAGAATCCCCACAAAGAAAGTATGGAAGCACCCAAAAGTGAAAAAATAGAAAAAATACATTTTAAATAGAAACATCAAATCCTTATTTAAACCATAATATTATAATCGAAATGCGGAGAATGAATATAAATATTCTGGGTGTGATAGAAGCTAAATGGTCCGGAACAGATTTAATTGTCATCGATGATTATACAATGTATTAGGCAACAGCGACACTCAACGCTATAACGGCGTCGCAACAATAGTAGATAAAAAATGCAGAAAATTCATGACCAACAAGAATAAAGTAAATATAACCATGGGTGATTTCAACGCCAAGATAGGCAAGAGAAGATTTGAAGATATTATTGGAGACCGTAGTCTTAGAGAACGGAACGATAGGGGTGATATACCAGTACAGTTCTGTAATAAAGAAAATTTAATGGTAGCAAACACTTGGTTCTAACTCTCAGAAAGGCGATTGTATACTTGAAAAGGACTAGAAGACAACGAAGAAACTATCATAAGAAATCAAATAGATTACATATTCATAGATAAACAATATAGAAACGAAATTAAAATTGTACGAACTTATCTTGGCTCAAACATTGGGTATAATATTAACCCCGTAGTGAGAAAACTTGAGATAACACTGAAAAAAATTCAGAAAAGAAAAAAGGTAAGACATAACTTTGAAAAACTAGTAAAACCAGAAATGAAAGAGGAAATAATTCGAGTTTCAAATAGTAAATCTAAGGAAACTGTACAGTTGGAAATAACAGAAACAATAGAAAACACTTGGCAATCTATTAAAAACGTAATACATGAGGTGCAATAAAATGAAATGGAAATTCAAGAGCATAAACAAAACAGAAATGGATGACTGAAAAAATGTTATGGTTGATGGACGAAAGAAGAAAATACAAATGTAAGACCAATAATAAATATAAACAAATCCACAAAAAAATTACAAAACTCATAATGGAGGCAAAGAAGACTTGGATGAAGAAACGCTGTCAAGAACCTGAAGAGTTGAAAAGAAAACGTTTTTTTTAACATTTATAAAAAAATAAAAGAAATAACTACAAAACAAAATAAAACTCATGAACAGAGTATTTTAGTTACAAATAATAACAAACAAACAATAGACAATAGAAGAAATATGGACAAACTATATACAAGAACTTTTTGCCTAATCAGTACCACCCTTTTCCTGTATGTCAGTGTCTAGGTGCTCAGAACAATAAATTCAATAATTTTGAATCTTTAAGTGACTTGTTTGTGTAAAATGGGTTTTTAAGAGGAGTGAAATATATACTTTCTGATATTTAAGAAAAATTTCGACTTTTGCCTTAGTTTAGAATGCCATTGGCATTCCAAAGGGCTGAACAAGTTCTTTTTTTAAAAGCCTTATTTGCTTTGTTAATTTAATTATGGTATGTTGTTGAGCTTGTATCGTTTGCTGTAGTTAGGGAACTACGGTGGTCAGTTAACCTACTTGTTGTCTTGTCATTTTGTTGTTCTGCTAGTAGGATTGGGTACTTGCTATAAGATGATATCTGGATAATTTAGTAAGCTGGACTAATTATCCGCAGGTGTATGTTATTTTATCTATTGGTTAACTCTTGTATTTGATGACTGGGCTGTTGTAGTTGATGTGATTGTGATTTTTGTGTTAGATGAGATTTGTTCTATAATAATTGTGACTGTATTTTTATCTAACGATGCAACATATCCAGTTATTCTCCTTGTGTTCCAATATTAGTTTTAAAAATTAATTATCATACTAAAGTAAACCATCTTTGAAAGGGTTTTTTGCCAACGCGGGGGCTAAGGAGGTTAAAATTGAGGTCAAATATTAAAGGTTAGTAATCAGTGTTGCAATGAAGAGAGGACTCGCAAGCGTTCAATGGCTCAGGGTAGAGTGTAGGGCGCATAACACAATAGTTGTGAGTTTGATACTGATTACAGTATTTATTTCTATTTTTTATATTTCAACTAATTATTTGATTTACATGATAATTGTTGTGAAATATGTAATTTTTGAGCTTTTATTAATTGTAGTTATTGGTGTGGCGGCCTTTTCGCCCTTGAACCGCTTGTGTATCGTGGCGGCATGCTGGTGGCTTTGATATCTGCCGCCACATTTTGCTATCGCACACAAAACGGCATATGGGCTTTTGCTCAGCCGGCGAGTCTGCATACGCCGTCGGCGGCACTCTTTGAGACAAAAAGTGCTGTCGAATTAAGATTTCCCGCAAATGATCTACCGCTAAGCCAGGCGCTAAGCCCGGCGACATATTCGACCCGCAACGCGGCCAATTCGGTAGTGTTTAACCAACCCGCAAGAAAGATTCGACCCGCAACGCGGCCAATTCAGTCGTGTTTAACCAACCCGCAACGCAGCTAATTCGGTCGTGTTTAACCAACCCGCAAGATGTATTCGACCCGCAACGCGGCCAATTCGGTCGTGTTTAACCAACCCGCAAGAAAGATTCGACCCGCAACGTGAACAATTCGGTCGTGTTTAAACAACCCGCAAGAGATATACTCGATCCGCAACGCGACCAGTTCGGTCGTGTTTAACCAACCCGCAAAATATATTCGACCCGCAACGCGGCTAATTTGGTCGTGTTTAACCAACCCGCCAGAGATATACTCGATCCGCAACGCGATCAGTTCGGTCGTGTTTAATCAACCCGCAAGAGATATACTCGAACCGCAACGCGGCCAATTCGGTCGTGTTTAACCAACCCGCAAGAAAGATTCGACTCGCAACGCGGCCAATTCGGTCGTGTTTAACCAACCCGCAAGAAAGATTCGACTCGCAACGCGGCCAATTCGGTCGTGTTTAACCAACCCGCAAGAAAGATTCGACCCGCAACGTGGACAATTCGGTCTTGTTTAACCAACCCGCAAGAGATATACTCGATCCGCAACGCGGCCACTTCGGTTGTGTTTAACCAACCCGCAAAAAAGATTCGACCCGCAACGTGGACAATTCGGTCGTGTTTAAACAACCCGCAAGAGATATACTCGATCTGCAACGCGACCAGTTCGGTCGTGTTTAACCAACCCGCAAGATGTATTCGACCCGCAACGCGGCCAATTCGGTCGTGTTTAACCAACCCGCAAGATATATTCGACCCACAACGCGGACAATTCGGTCGTGTTTAACCAACCCGCAAGAGGTATACTCGATCCGCAACGCGGCCACTTCGGTCGTGTTTAACCAACCCGCAAGAAAGGTTCGACTCGCAACGCGGCCAATTCGGTCGTGTTTAACCAACCCGTAAGATATATTCGATCCGCAACGCGGCCACTTCGGTCGTGTTTAACCAACCCGCAAGAAAGACTCGACCCGCATCGCGGTCAGTGCGGCCGCATTTAACCAACCCGCAAGATATATTCGACCCACAACGCGGACAATTCGGTCGTGTTTAACCAACCCGCAAGAGATATATTCGATCCGCATCGCGGCCAATTCGGTCGTGTTTATTTTACCCGCATTTAACCACCCCGTAAGACTTTAGCATCGCATCCCGGCCAGTGCGGTCGTGTTCCAGGCACGAAAACATCTCAACGCCGCCGAAGCCGAAGCCGATTACAGGTGAGCGATTTGGCAATTACTCATCGGTAGATATCAGTAGCCGCCCCCATCCGCTTTCGCACCGGCCGTTTAAGAGACGATTTGGGCCTCAGCATTTTACTTTTAAAAACGGGCCGTACTTAGTTGCCCACACCGCACCACGAGGGCACGGCTATTTACACGCCTGCCTCTCCAGTTATTGTAAAAAATATTTGTTCTAATGATTTTTTTATTAAAGATTATTATCATTGATTTTATTTTCAATTTTATAAATAAAAATAAAATTAATAAAATTATTAAATTAAAATATAAAGAATAAAAATAAATACTGCAAGCAGTATTGAACTCAAAACTATTATGTAATGAGTCCTACACTCTACCACTGAGCAGCTGACCAGCTGAGAGGAAGGTCCTCTCATAAACGCAACACTGATTACTAATCTTCAATATTTAACCCCAATTTTAACCCCCTTATTCCCAGAGTTTGCAAAAAATCCTTTCATAGATGTCGGATTCAGTAATTATCAAGGTAAGGGTTAGACTCAAATATATTACTAAGGAAACGATAAAAAACTAAACGCAGAAAAACTCTTAAATATAAAACAGAACACCAAGTAGAGGAAAATCTAAATACTGACGACAAATTTGATAAATGATGCCTCACTTATAACTGTAAATGTGCAAGAAGACATTGGAAAGATGCGAAAAAAATGAAAAGGTAATAACAATTGAAGATAAGAATTGGTAATTAAGAAAAAAATATGGAAGTGACATCCAATTCAGCTTCAAGAATAGAATAGGAATATGTAAAGCTCTCCTCTTACAAATGTTAAGAGAGAGCAGCATAGATCAACAAGTAGGTGTGTATCTATCCTTTCTTAATTATAAATTTTTTTTAACAAAATAAGACACGTTAGCTTGGATAAAAGGGACATAAAACTAATCATAAACTTTTACTGAAACTAACAAGCTCTAGCAAATGTTGAAGATAGGAAAACAGAAAGCATAATAATTAAGACCGGGGCACGACAAGCTTGCATACTATCTCCATTGTCGTTTCATCTTTACTCAGACGTAGTTTTTAAATATGACTACCATTTAGAAATAAAAGTAGTTCGAAACCAATAAATAATATAAAATACGCTGATAACGGCATATTGCTTGCAGGTAATCTTAAAACACTGAAATTAATTAATAAGACGCATGAAGTAAGCGCACAAATGGGCTTACATTTAATAAATTTAATTAATAAAATAAAAATAAAGCGAGTAAGTATAAACCCAAAGAAAAAATTTTTATAATTAACAAACCTATCGTAAAGAAAGCGCAAAAATTTAAATAATTGTGTTGTTGGTTGAATGAAACGAATACGTAGAATCTCATAGAAATCTAGGATCACAAAGCAAGAATTTATAAATTATAATCCATTTAAATACAATATACCACATTCAGAGTAAATTTGAGGATAAAAGGGAGAGAAGTATAAGAAAAACTTCCATAGTAAAAAATATAAAGCAGTTAACAAGCATATATGTTCAACAAATACTTAGGGCAACAGAAGAAAAAAACGTTTGCCAGTGTAATTGCCAACTTCTAACTAAGAAACGGCATGTGAAGAAGAAGAAACATAATGAAAATAAGATAGTGAAATTTTCTTCTAATGAAAAATTGAACTACTTATTGTTAGTATAATCATTACTTACAAGTAACAGACTTAACTACTATGATAATTTTATTTTAGAAAACTATACAAAGTTGAAAACAAATTTTTATGCAAATTTAAGAAAAAATAGCAACAGGAATGTAATAGAAGACTGGTATATATTGTTTACACGTGCAGCTGCCTACTATTGACCTTATTACCCTATTAACACAGAAAAATGTATTTCCTTTCAGTCCTTAAAAAGCCAATTCATGACAAATAGAGACTATGGCGCAAAAATAGAGTCTTATATTACTATATCAGGTGGAGAGAGGATGTTGTACTACTAGCTCACGGATGTAAATAGAACCACCAATATGTTGAATTCGTTTGTGACAAAGGATATTGTATTAGAATACCAAGACATTATATTATGTTTAGGTTTTTTTTCTAATTTCACCCTTTTTATAGATACCGTAAATAACATAATTATTGAAAAAAAAGGTTAACAAAACTTTTCAAAAATTACATTAGATATCTGGTTGATGTTTAAATAAATATGAGAATTCTACTCAATATTAATGGTGCCCTGAATGCAAGTAATTTAAAAGTTCTACTCGAAAAAATGCTAGTCAAAAGAAAAATTGCAAAAAATAAAAGAAAGGAAAATATGATAAGATTTTGGTTGCCAATCTAATAGAAATTTGAATTTGTATTATCTGATATGGGGATAGCACATGGAAAACTTAATTGAAGAAGAGGAAGCCACACCTCAAAACAAAAAAACCCCAACAAAAACCGGGCGGTGGACAGTTCTGTAATAAATCAAAAACCAGTTTAAATCTCAATCGAAAGAAGAAAAGCAGAAGAGAAATCGTAACGGGTACATTAAATGTTTAAGGGTATAGACACATCAAGAGTATAGATGTGGTGGCAGAATTTAGAAGATTGAAGCTAGATATGGTAGTAACCAATGAAACAATAAAGAAAGAGAATGACACAGAAACTATGGAGGACATTGCTGGAGAGGGGTGAAGAAACAACAAAAAGCCCACGCAGGAGTAGCTATACTACTGAAGATATCACAAAGTAGAATGACTAAAAACTTAGTGCCAATAAATGAAAAAATATACAAACGAAACATCAAGTTCTATGGGAGAGTTATCCTAGCTTTATATCAAATGACGATAGCCCAAAGTTAGAAAAAGAAAAGAATGGAAAGGAGAAAGAACGATGCGATAGTAGGCCAATTCGAAAAATAACTTCTCAATAATGGAGACAAAATAATAGAGACATGTGAAACAATGAGTATCAAGATAATGAAGAGAAATATTCGTTCCATTATTAATTACATCATTATCAGAAGAAATACTACTTTGACAATAACTGACGTCCAAGTTAAGAGAGGGGCAGAATGTGGCACTGACCACAGACTGATGATAGCCAAAATGAAATGTAAATGGGACAGACAAAGAACAGAGACAGTTAAAAAAATAAATCCAGAAGAAACAGAAACTAATAACAATAAAATGAAGTTTAAAATATACCTTCTTCAAGACCAATTTATAAGGCAGCTATATCCAAACAAATTGAGCAAGAAAATAACTGAATTTGTGTTTACAAACGTAGAGAATATATACCTACACATAAAGAAAACCATTAAATAGGCAGCATTTAAAGCACTTGGAGAAAATGAGGATAACGCAACGAATTACAAATGAAATTCCTCAGAAAACCCCACAGAAGTAATATTGGAAAAGAAACAGGTATACGCAAAATGATTGGCTACCAAATCCGAATCAGACTATGAATTATACAGACAAAGATACTACAGAAGGAGCACGGAATTTAAATCACATTTAAAATCGTAATGTCAAAAATTTTCTCGAAATTCGAAGTCGAATAACTCGAAAATTATTAGAGATATAAATTTTTTAATTTCGAATTCGAAATCAACGTAAAATTATCTATAAGGATCCATTTTCAAATTTTAAAAAATCTCAAATTTTGTGACGGACGACAGACCGACAGACAGACATATAGAATTCAGTAACGAACTTTTTAAGTTCGTTGAAAACTCAGAGCTAGCTGAAGTTAGTAAATTCAAGTACCTCGAGTCATTCTTTAAGAAAAACGGAAACACAGAAGACGATAAAAAAGGCTAAGGCAAACATGAACGTGCACAAAACATTATTATATCGAATACGCATATTAACAAGAAGATCAAACCAATGATTTACAACACAATGGTTCGAAGTATTTTGACGTATGTAGTTGAATATTTTTTTTATTGTACAATAATTAGCAATCAGAATATGTATTCTATAGGCTAATGTGCTAACATAGGATCTTAAATATGAAAATCCTTATCGGTCATGATGAGGCCTCTACCATCGAAGAGACCTCGTCGTTTTCATCGGATGTCGTTTGGCCAGAGACGTTTTAGCCTTCTGTTGTCTTGAGGATACAGAAGTGGGCGTATAAGAGGATTGCTGTGTGTTGTAAGTCTGGTATGATGGTTGTTGCTTCTTTGCTGGATAACTTCAGTGATGTATGGGATGCGGAGGTCATTATGCAGTGTATTATTAGACATATACCATGGAGCGTCAGTGAGTTCACGCAGGATTTTGGATTGGGATCTTTGGGCAATGGAAATATTTGATTTGCTGGCACAGCCCCACAATTCAATGCCGTATGTCCATATGGGTAGTAATATTACTTTATATAGTAAAATTTTTCCTCGAGTGGTAGATGCGATTTTCTTCCAAGCAGCCAGTGTAACTCCTTGAACCTCAGATCTATTTGTTTCCTCTTTCTGGTTATGTGTTCTTTCCAATTCATTTTTTCGTCAAGATGTAGTCCTAGATAACGCACTGAAGAAGATTGTGTAATGGGAGCATTGTTGAAGGTGACCGAAGGACATCTACCTTTTCTCAGTGTAAAGGTTACTTGGGTTGATTTTGATGCATTAATTCTTATTTTCCATTTGTTGACCCAGTTTCCAATTAGGTTTAGATGGTCCTGCAGGTAAGAAGCTGCGATTATGGGATTTTCGTGACTAGTCAGAATAGCTGTGTCATCAGCAAACGTACCGATTAAGGTATTTGTTGTGGTTGGGAGATCTGCTGTATATAATGAGTATAGCAGGGGGGCTAAACGCTGCCTTGTGGTACTCCAGATTTAATATCGTATGAGTCAGAGAATTCACCATTTACTTTAGCTCTAAATTGACGGTCTTTTAAATAGGATTTAAGTAGGTAGAAGAGAGAGGGAAGAAGGAGCTTGATTTTATAAAGAAGGCCATCATGCCAAACTTTGTCGAAGGCTTGGCCTATGTCCAAAAAAGCCGATGTACAATATTCTTTATTTTCCAGGGATGTGTTAATTTCGTGAACTACTCGATGACATTGCTGGATCGTTGAGTGCTGTAACCGGAATCCGAATTGGTGGTCAGGGATAACATCTAAAAATGAGTTCATTCTGCTGCGGATTAGTTTTTCCAGTAGTTTGGAGATAGCTGATAACAAGCTTATTGGTCTGTAGGAAGATACATGATTTGGGTTTTTGCCAGGCTTGGGGATCATAATTATTTCAGCAACTTTTAGTTGTTTGGGCCAATACTGTAGTCTTAAAACCGCAATGAATATATATGTGAGCATTACAATACCTTTCTTGGGGAGTTCTTTCAACATTTTTGGTGTAATCAGGTCAGGACCTGGAGCTTTTCTAATATTTAATTGAGTTATTACATCTATGATTTCTTTAGGAATGATTGGTTTTATAGGTTCTGCGGGAGGAGGATTGTTGTTCAGAAAGTCGGAGACTTATTGATTTGGTGTGTTATCATGAGGAGTAAATACTTCTGCTAGATATTGGGCGAATAGGTCGGCTTTTTCCTTGTTGCTTCTTGCCCTTGGCCCCGGGGTGGGATCTTGCTTGCGAACTGGGGGGTTTGCGTGAACTGGTTTGAGAGCTGCTTTAACGGGTCTCCAGATGGAATTATTATAACGATCAAGTTTAATACGTAGTTTCTAAACAATACATGTTGAGATTCCTTTATTTGGCGTTTGAGTTTCCTTGTTATTTGGTTAAAAGCTGTTTTGTCGGTTGGGGAATGGCTACGGTGCCATTTTGCTTTGGCTTTTCTTTTTTCTGCTATTAGTTTTTTAATTTCTAAAGGGATATTAATGTTACTAACATGAATTTTCGAGGGTGGCGTTGCCTGGTGAGCGGCTTGTAATAATATTGTGGTTAGGTTATTTAAGGCATCCTCTACTTCATTGGGTTCTTTTAGTCTTATTTTTAGATTGATGCTTTCGTTGATTTTATTCCTGTAGTCTTCCCAATCAGTTTTTGAATTATAGATCTTAGGTGGCTTTTAACATTTATTATAGTTGTGCTGACTGTTGCTATTACTGGTGAGTGATCGGAAGATAAATCTAAGTTGGGGACAATGTCCAAATAGGAGTTTGAAATGCCATTAGTGACGAAAAGTCCAGGAGGTCTGGAATTTTCCGGGATCAGTTGGCCAGTAAGTTGGACTGCCCGTTGATAAGAAATTGTATTTCGCTTCGTGTAGGACCTGGCTAATTCTCTTCCTTTCGTGGTAGTAGTCCGTGATCCCCATAGGGTATTTTTACTGTTGTAGTCGCCACCAGCGAGAAACTTAGTGCCAAGCGTTTTAAAGAATTCTTCAAAATGTTCTTTTTAAGTTGGTGGCGAGGGGACAATATATAGCACTTATGGTTATGTCAAATGGTAGAGTTTTAACTTTTATCGAAGTGGCTTGTAAGTAATCTTTTGCATATTCAGGTAGTACATAATGTTCGATGGTGTATTTTATTAATATTGCAGATCCTGCGTGGGCTGTGTTGTCTGGGTGGTTAGTGTGGTAGAATTTGTATCCGGGAATCTTAAAGTATGACATGTTGGTAAGGTGGGATTCGCTGATTAAAAGAATGTCAATTAGGTTGTAGTGAAGGAAGGTTTTTATTTCTTCTTTATGTTGTAAGATACCATTGGCGTTCCAAAGTGCTATTCGAAGGAACTTAGCCATTACTTTTGTCCAATTAACATGGTTAGCATGTTTAGTACCATGCTATTCTGATGTAAAAGCTGGTTAAACATGTTTTTGAATTCTTCTAAGAACTTATTTAACAGTTCGCTGATGTTATCTTCTGTATTAACATTCTGTGATTGTGGTGTGTAATTAGTATTATTGTTGGCTGTTTTAGTGTAGTTGTAGTTTTGAAGTGGGTTGTTAACAATAGGTGCAGGTGTTTGTTGATTAAGATTTGATAATGTTGGAGTAATATGAGGATTAAGATTGTTGTTTGAGACAGGGTTTCTTTTGTATAAACGATGGTAATATTCACAACCTCTGTAATTCGCAGGGTGTGGACCTCCACATAAAGCGCATGTAGCTGGGGTGTCCCTAGTTTTTTTGCAACTGGCGGTACTGTGCGTATTGCCACATTTTACACATTTAAAGGGTCTGTTACAGTATTTCTTGGAGTGTCCATATAATTGACATCGTGTGCATTGTATTACGTTGTTTTGTTTTCTTGGAGGTTCGACTTGTACAACGCAATGACATAACGTACGGATGTCGTAGACTCTTTTATTATTGTCTGCTGGTTCTAGGTCCACAAAGAACATATTCAGCGGTGTTTTGTCCTTTCTGCTTAGCACATTGATGATATTCCTTACCTTATGCGCCTGGGATTCGAGATCATCTATTATATCTTGAGTGTCCATGGAATGATGTAAGTTTTTGTTTACCACTCGAAGAGCTTTTTCCTCTTTAGGTTGGTAAGTATGGTGAATGATATTGTTTTCTTTCATGTACTTAGATAGTTTCCTGAAGGTGTCAGGGGTGTTACAATTTATTTTTACTGTATCATTGGACATACTTCTGGAGGAGAACTGCTCCTCTTCAATTATTTCATTTAATTTTTTTATCATTTCTGGGAAGTTGGCAACTCCGTATACGAAAATGGGAGGAGGTCTAGGGATGATAACTGCGGTTTGGTTGTCGGTGCTTTCTGGGTTAGGATTTAAGGCACTAAATTTATTAGATAATTGTATGTTAGTCGGTGTTATTGGTTTGTTTTTGAATGTTTTTCTTATCTTGTCAATTTTTATTACTTGCAATGAATTTTAGTTTGATGAATTTGCAATTTCTTCATCGCTGGTTGATATCATTCTTTCTAGTTGTGTGTTGTTAATTTGCTGTGGGTGATCATAAATGAATTGTTGTGGGGCGTGCTGTGATTGTAGAAAATTAGATTTTGCATTTAAGGTTGCAATAATTGCTGTTGGTTAGGTGGGAATGTATAAGGCTGTGATAGGAACGTTTGTGACATTTGCGTATTCGTAGCTGGCTGGTGTTGCATAATATTTGTTGATGTCATTGGGTTTTTAAAGGTGAAACAGTTGTTTAACACTGAGTTAAACGTTGAAATTAAATTAATAAATACATAAATTTGCCTAACCTTAAGCAAGGCTACGGCTGCGGCTCCGCCGTTGTGACAACTCAGGTATAGCTCGGCTCGCACGTTCGGTCTGCTTGAAAGCACTAGCAAGAATTGTAGTTGAATATTGCGGAAAATTAGAGAACATAAAATTATAAGTTGAAGAAAATAGTTTCAGCCATATCAGATGGCCAAGTGAAGACAATACATGCAGTCGAAACGTTCGAATAATTAACACAGCAGTTAAAAAAATGGGGAGTTTGTAAAAGCAATGAGCCAAATGTAAAGAGATACATATTATGCAATAAAGAATAATAATAATAAAAAAATTAAAGTAAAATACATTCATTAGAATACACTGGAAGGTAGAACAAGTCTATGAGTTTGATTAAAAAATAAGCAAGAGGTCGAGAAGATCTTATTATCCTAAACTATAATGCAATTGTAAAAATGCAGAAGAGGAAATTGTCTTGAAAAAGAAACGGAAATCAAGTTCAAATTTCATTAGTAAGGAATAACAAAATAAATTGATTTATTCCAAGTGATACCAAAAAAAACAACCAATATAATTAGTGAAAGATAGCAAAAAACAAAAATACTAAAGCAGAAAATGGGCTGGCATTATAAACAAAAAGAACAAATGTCAACAACAAAGAATTATTTAAAGCTGAAAACATGCAATCAGCTTACAAAACTATCAAAAATCTTATAACCTAAAAGACCCTAATAGTGGTGTGGCGGTCTTTTCCCTTGAAGCTTGTATATCGTGGCGGCGCATCTGGGTTTGATATCTGCCACGTTTTGCTATCGCACACAAAACGGCATATGGGCTTTGCTCAGCCGAGTCTGCATACGGGGCGGCAGAAAAAAAGTGCTGTCGAATTAAAATTTCCGCAAATGATCTACCGCCAAAAGGCGCGAAGGGCGACATAATCGCGTCAGTACGGTCTTTTAAATCCCCAATATATACCGCATCGGCCCATGCGGTCGCATTTAACCAACCGCAGATAACTACCCGCAAGACATACTCGATCCGCATCGCATCTCGGCCAGTGCGGTCGTGTTCCCCAACGAAGACATCGCAACAAGGTGGCCATGAAACCATCGCAGCCGAAGCCGATTACAGGTGAGCGATTTGGCTTACTTTCGGTTGATATCGGTAATCCTTTCGCGCCGGTCGTTTAAACGATTTGGGCCTCAGCGTTTTTTTCAAAACGGGTATTAGTTCCCCAGCAAAACGAGGGCACGGCTATTTACATGCCTGCCTCCAAAAGCGTAAAGGATAAAAATAGAAAAAAATTTAGATTGTGTCGAAATTTAAAAATTAAAACAGTTTTTAGTATAAACAAAGTAGAAAATAAAAAAGAATGTAAATGCAGAAAATCTTAAAGAATACATATTCAAATACAGGTGTATAAATAAGTTCTCAGCTTTAGATTTCACAGGACGCAAATCACGGTTTACATGTAACGTATTAGTCCACCCTCTTGCGGTTTTAAAGCAATGACATTTGGTCTTTCGAAAAATCATGCGATTTGGCGTTTGATGCACATAACCTCCATAATCACTGTGTTCACGATGGCAATCACAAAAAGCATATTGATTTTCTATCCACTTCGCGTTTCATCTTAAGAAAAACGCTGCTGAGCCGAAATGATTTGTGCTGCATATGGTGAGAATGCTGTAAGTCATGCAACGTGCAAAAGTGGTACCAAAGATTTCGCGGAGGAGTTTAGTCTTGAAGATCAACCCCGCTGGGCGCCCTCAAACATTTGACACGGATGAGCTGCAGACATTGCTGGATCAAAACAATGCGCAAACTGAAAAGAGCTTGCAGAACACGGCGTCACTCAGCCAGGCTTTTACGTTTGCATGCAAGGAACCGAAAAAGGTTTTCTGCATAAAAATTACGGGGATGAAAAATGGATCTTGTACGAAATCCCAAGCGCAAAAATCATGGGTAACCCTGGAAACCTTCGACATCGATCCAAAGCCCAATATCCACGCCAAAAGAATTTGCTCTGATCTGGTGGGATTGGAAAGGGTGCTGTACTATGAACTGTTGAAACCAGGTGAAACAGTTACGGCGAATTGCTACCAACAGCAACTCATCAATTTGAGTGACGCAATCCAAGAAAAGAGGCCATTTACTGGACAAGGAAGTCGCAAAGTCATCCTGCTCCATGATAATGTTAATGATAATAATCTTCTCCCACATGCGGCGTATAGCCCAGACATGGCCCCTACTGATTATCATTTATTCCGGTCGTTACAGCATCACTTGGCTGATACGCACTTCAAAACAGAAGAAGTCCGAAAATGCATCTATAACTTTATCGTCTCGAAGCCGATGAGCTTCTATCACCAGAGAATTCGTAAGCTACCCGAAAGATGACAAAAGTTCATCGATGCCAACGGAGAATACTTTGACACTTAAGCTTTTTTTGTTTGTTTTTAAACAAAACTTTAATTTTGCAGAAAAAAACTGAGAACTTATTTATACCCCTAATATAATTACTATAAAACCACACAAGAACTTAAAGCAAATGAAATATCAGGAATGGACGAATTTTCGACAGAAATAATAAAAAACATTACTAGAACAACCCACAAGAAATTGGATCAACTAATAAATAAGATGTACGAATACCAAAATATTTCAACAAGAACATAATAGTGGCAATTTCAAAGAAACGATAAACACAGATATGTCAGACCTATCCTACAATTAGTCTGATCTCACAAGCATTTAAAATATTAACGAAGATATCATATATAAAAGAGTAGAAAGAGTTTGGCTTCAGAAAAACTTAGAAACGATAAGAATCCTAATTGAGATAGTAATGCGAAAGGCTAAGTCTACATACATATATACTTTTTGCTGATACGGAGAAAGCTTCTGGTAAAGAAAAATGGTCCACACTGTTCGACAGCCTACGACGCAAAGTAGAACTAAAACATAGAAACAGGAAGTTTTTAAACTCCTTGTACCACGGAGATGCTCAAAAAAAGCGCCAGCCAACTGGGAGTCAGAGAAGGATGTGCATTGTCGCTACTCTTATTTGAGCTCTCTATAAGATCAATAAAATTAGAGAATTAATAAACACAAGAGTAAATATGCACGGAGAGAAAGTATACGATACGCTGATGATATACCAGTTATAACTAAAAACGAACAACATTTATATCGTTGATTGTAATGAACTTAGTTATGAAAGAATACAATATAAAAATAAATGTCCTTAAAACATAGACATACAATAAACGCTGAATAGAAAAATAATAATTTTGTTATCTAGGTAACGTCATAACTAACGAAACATAAGAGAAGCGGTACCTAGATTACACACAGACAAATTAATATTTTTGAAGAAAAAGCTATTATTAACATCCGGTCACATTTATTTAGGCAGGAAAAAACATTCTACAATTTTTTTATTGGGCGCACTTACAGGCACTGCAACCTCAAGGACTTATTGTGCCTACTAACATGCAGTTATTCTAGGACATTCACACACACCCATAGGTTGAGCGAGACTCGAGCTCGCGCGCGCCGTCTAGAAGACAGAGCCAACTGGTTGAACTATCTGAGCCATCGCCTCCCCAAACATTCTACATATCTTCATATGGGGTATCCCGTTATACGTGGCTGGAAGCTACATAATTACAAAGACCAAATATGATTTTTGAGTTATGTTGCTACAGAAAAATGTTAAAATGTGTAAATAAAGAAATATTAGAAAAAATAGCAAAAGAAAGAAGGTTAATGAGAAGAAAAGACATTCGGATATGTTATGGCATTCGCGTCTACTATAAATATTGCAAAGAGGGTTGGAGAAAGGAATTGGGTGGGCAGCGTGCGCGTGTGCGTGTGTGTGTGTGTGCGCGCGCGCGTGTGTGTGTGCGTGTGTGTGTGTGTATTATACAGCCAAACGCTGCTTACTCAATCTTTTTCGCCAATCATCTCTGTCTTGAGTCATGTCTTCGTTCATGTTTCGTTTTTCCGTTGTTTTCCTTATGTCTTCATTCCAGGAACGTCTTGGTCATTCTATCTTCTTTTTTCCTGAAGGTTGTCAGCGAATATTCTTTGTTGCAATCTATTTTCCGGCATTCTCATTAAATGTCCAAACCAGCATAACCCACGCCTTTCAATTCCCTCAGTAACTTCCGCCTTCATCTGTCGCCTAATCTTTTCATTGGGTATGTGTTGAAGTTTAGATATTTTGCTGCTACGTCTCAAGTAATCAATTCTTACTGCTTATAATCTACACTTCATTTCTGCGCATTTCGCCTAGATCTCACTTCCATAAGAGAGAACTGATTCTTCCATTGATTGGCTTATTTTCTTCTTTGTATTTTTGGATTATTTCTAGTTCACCAAGTTATTTTTGGTTTACAATGGCCCAAGGTATTTAAATTTTTCAACTTTTTTACGAATGAGTCGTCATTTAGGACTTGAAATTGTGTCTCACTATTAACTACCAGATATCTTGCTTTCTGTAAGATGACTTGCAGTCCCCACTTTTGGTATTCAGTGTAGAGTTTCTTCAGCATAAATTCCAGATCGAGTGAACCTAGCGCCATAAGTACTTGATCATCCGCAAAATTTAGAGTAAAGAGATAGTTTTCATTTACCGGTATACCCATTTCTGTACATTTTCTTTTCCATTCCCTCAATACTAGTTCTACGTAAAGATTAAATAATATTGGTGATATACTACATACTTGGCGGATTCCTTTGGTTATTGATATCTGTGTTGATAATTGTCTTCTTCTTTTTACATATGATGTATTACTGTTATGAAGTTCTTTTATAATAGCTATCAAATGGGTATTCATGTTTAGTTCAGTCGGAGCTTCGCATAGTTTATATTGTGGTATAGAATCGTATGCTTTTTCAAGGTCAATGAAGGCGAGTTGTATTTTCTCTTTCGTTAAAATATTTTTTCTAATATTTGTTGTAGTGTAAAGAGATTACCGATACAGGAGCGACCCGGTACAAAGCCACTCTGATTTTCTTTCAAAACAACCTACTGATACTGCCAGTAACACTAATGCCTCTGTAGCAACCAGGGCCTTTGCTATTTCCTTTTTAAAAATTGGTGTTATTTTTCCATTCCTGGGGGATTTGCGCTAATCTAATACATTTATTCATCAACCTGGATCTTCCTATCGTGTCCTCAATTCGAATATATTTCCGTTTCCAATACTGATTTTTTATTTCTTCAATTCTTCTTCTTAGTTTTTTATTTTTTTCTTTATCTTCCACTTTTCTTTTACGAGTTTGTTCAAATAACCATCTGTAATTCAGAAAAGTTTTTTTATATTGGTCCAAGTGCTTGATGGGCGGCATTATGGAGTGCTTTCTTGATATTTGTATATTCCTTTTCTATATCATCTACTTTCTCATTGATTTTACGGTCATTCTTTAATTAGTTCTCGTATAGTGTTCTCATACTGGGTGACAGGTATAATTTGTACTTTTCTTTTTTTGTATTTTATATTCTACTGTATTTTCTTATACTGGTCTGTTAAAGTCATGTGGTGATCAGGAAAATTGAGTCCTCGTTCCGGTTTTAAATCTTCATAGCTGATATTTGTTTTATAATAAAATAATCAATAATTGATCTCTGTCCTAATGTCGGTCTTTCCCATGTGTATTTATGTATGTTCTTGGGTGCATAAAAACCATTTAATACTTTTAAGTGATCATCATTACAGTATTCTATTAGTAATTCTCCCGACTAATTGATAATATTTCCTCCATGTAGGCTTATTATGTCTTCTTTTGTTTGTATCTAATTCTTCCGTTGAGGTCTCCAGTTAGTAATATTTCTTCGTGGCTTTTTGATTTTGCCATTGCTGTTTTAAGTCTTGACAGAAATTATCTTTCACCCTTTGCGTCAAGTCATCCGTTGGACCATAAACTCCAATTATGACAGTTTCGTATCTATAAAGATATAACGTTACAGTTACAATTCTGTCTGATTCACATTTGAAGCTTTTAGCATAGTTCTTGTGTCTTGTGTATTAAAATAGCAACACCTAATGCTGCTCTTTCAGATTTATCTACACCCGACCAAATTTGTAAGTAGCCTGTTAGTTCTTTTTTGCTTCTTTTCTTCTTTTTGTTTCTGATAAAACTGCTGTGTCAGTTTTTTGCTGGTTTAATCTTTTATTACTTACCCCTGTATATTCCAGGTAGCTAATCTCAGGGTCCGTTTCTTTGCCAATTGTCGTCTCAAGCTATTATCTTGTCGAAAGTATTTTTAGCGGTACTGTTTTTTTACAAGTAAAGGATTGCTAATTCCTACGTCTCAACTCCCCAACCTGGGGGAATAGTCTTTTCTTTTAGGGTATGCTCCCTTAGCCGAAAGGATCCGGTTTTTAAGCGCTGGATACTCGCTTTTTGCCTTTCCTTATTAGCTACAGTCTATTACGACTACAGTCAGGGGTTACTAGGTGAAAGTCAGGATGGGACTTGTTGGCAAAGCTGTTAAGAAAGTCGCAGTCGCGTTTCTGGACATTTATAGGAGTGATTATTTGACTCTGCTTCCATCGAGACCATATCAACCATTTAACCCGCGGCTGCTACAAATAATAATAGAAAATATAACAGATTACTATATTTACCCCAAATAATAAAATATCTGGACTGCTTTAGTTACGGATAAACAAAAAGACAATCCAATCGACAAAAATGATTACTCAGAAAGAGAAAAATTATCTTATATTTATATATTACCCGTTAAATTACAATTTCTTTAGTTTACGGTTATTATGATTATGAATATTTTAGCTAGAGGCTTTTTATGTTTGCCCGATTGGGAATAAATCACTTTCAAGATATTCTAGACATTAGTCACTCGTCAGCGGATATCGCTTTGAAAGCTGAAAGCTACTTCCTGAGAACTGACGTGTCGGCTAGCCGACAGGAACCTTTACCCTCTTTGATAGCGAATCTAGCTGTATGCGGAATGCATTCGCATTCTGAGAGCGACTATCGAGATTTTAAAATGTCATTGTACTGGTCAGCGGAGCAAGGAAGAGACATAGTTGAATTATATGAAACTCGGAAAGTTCTGTGGAAGGCGGAATGTTCCAAATATCGCGACAGAATAACAACAACAAAAGTTTATAGAAGAAATGAGAATCACACTTTTATGTTCAAAGAAAACTTTACAATTTTAGAGCCCAGGTAACCAAATTGAATATTAATGTGCAAAATGTTATCGTATCGTCTTATATAAAATTGTTTAAAAAGTATCTTAACTAAGTTGCATTGCGTTTTATTTGGAACTGTTGGTTATTGCCCTTTAAATGACTTCTTCAACTCATCAAGTGTGTTTGGCAGTGAATCTGGTTTTTGAGATATTCCTATAAAAGAAATGAAATGAAGTGAATTCCAAGGAAGAGCTTAAGAAATTCAATATCATTTTTTCGCCCAATCCATTTGTTCAAAAAAGTTGCATTAAGATATTCCATCACGATGGTAATAAAGAGCTGCTCCACCTTGCTGAAAATAAATCTTTTTGCCACCCAATGACTCTTCGACGCGTGGACTTAAGAAAGCAGATGTGTAAACATAAAAAGCATTTGTCTTAGGATGGCCAATACTAATTTCCTACATTAGCCAGTCTATACTTACATAGTAACTGAAAAATCCACTACGTATAATTATGTTAATGAATTAAATTGTTGAAATCAAAGGTAGCTTCATCGCTTCAGACATTTTTTGCTTTTTTCACTCAAGCCCAAGTACCATTTACAAAGCTATATATACAATTGCTATAATCAGGCCATTTAAGCCCATAACTTTGTGATTTCTCTCCATCTCTTCCGATCTTCTACTTGTGTCTTCCAGTTTTGTATCTCTTTTCTTTTAGGGCTGTGTCTAACTATTTTTTTCCTAGTCTTCCTTTCTTTCTTGTTTCCTCTATGTTTGTATCCATTAGCTTCTTGCTAACCTTATCTTGTGTTTGTCTTTCTAGATGTTCTAGTTACCTCAGCTTTGCTACTTTGACTTGGTTACTGAACTCTAGTTCTCTGTATAAGTTCTTTTAGCCGTAAATTTCTTTTACCCGAAAATTCTTCTCACTTTCTTTCACTTTTCCAATGAGAATCCATATTTTGCTCCCATGTTGTACCGTGGTCTTATGATTGTTTTATACAGATGCCTTTTAGTTTTCCTAGATGCGCTTTTGGATTTCAAAATTTTATTTATGTCCCTGTACATTTATTCCCTTTGGTTAATCTTGCTTTAATCTTCTTCTCCTCTTACACCATCTTCATTATGACAGTTCCTAGATATAAATAGGTTTGGAGTTCTTATAATCTTCACATCTTCTTTTAACTCTTCTGGTTTTCCTGTTGGTCTTAGTTCCCTAAATTTAAATTTGGTTTTGTTTGTTTCCAGGTTAACTATTTGCGCTGCTGTTGTAAAATTCTGACATACTTAAATTAATTCTTGGGTTTTCCTGGCCAGAATTGCCACGTCCTTAGCATAGGCTGATGTTTGGTGCGATCTTGTTCTAAGGTGTCAGACCTATTAATGCCGCTTTTTCTTGTTACCCATTCTAATAATATATTATACAGTGTTGTCGACAATGGGTCTCCTTGCTTTGGCCTTGCTTTTAGTAGATTCTGGGGATATTTTTGTTAGATATACTAGCTTTATCACTCCTAGTTCTCTCATTACCTTGAAAAGATTTTTCCGGTTTATAAAGTTGTAGGCTTATGTAAAGTCTGCCAAGACCATATATATTTTTTCCATACTGGTTTTGCCATTATCTTATATACACTGTCCAACAGGGCAATTTAGTTCTACATTAATACCATTTCTTTCTGGGCTCTTGCCATTTTTTATTTTTGTATTATTTTTTTAAATTTTTTATTGGTAGCGGTGGTGTATCTTCTTCTTGATTTCTACTTTTTTTGTCTTCTTCTGTTTCTCTTCCTATTTTATTATCATTTCCGTTTAGTAAGTCTCTAAAGTATTCTGCCTAAATCCCATTTTATTCTTTTTAACTTTTTGATAAAAAATTCTATTTCCTTATTTACAAGTTTTCTCTTCTTGGCCCTGTACATTTTTTTTGTTTTCTTTCTTTGTTCTTCATATTTTTGTCTACCTTCCAGTATGCTAGGTTGTGGTATCTTTTTTTAAGTTTGTCTTTTCCTTGTCATCCCATATCTGCATTCTTCATTGAACTACACCGTCCCCTTGCACTTCTGTCTTTGTGGCATTGTTTTTATCGTTGCATTTTTATGACCTTTCTATTGGCTTCCATTTCCAATTTATTTCTTTATACATATATAATCCTTTCCTCTTCTACCTTACGGTGTCGAGGTGAACGACATCACTAGCCGTTTCCACTCCTTACGATCCTGAGCCATCCTTTCTGCTTTTTTCCACTTCATATTTTTGTTTGCCAATATTCCCCCATTTTCATAGTTCCAGGTCTTGGTTGGTCTTCCTCTATTTCGTTTACCATCATTTCCCATTTTCCAAACACTCTTCGCCTTCCTGTTATCCTTCATCCTCACTATATGCCCAAACCACCTTAGCCGCATCCCTTCAAGTCTTTCTAATGTCGCGTTGACGTTACATTGTTCACGCTTGTATTTTGCTTCTGTTTCGCGCACTTAATACCCATGTTTCTCCACCATACAACAGCATCGGTTCATATATCGTTTTAAATATTTTAATTTTTGTTTTGAGGCTCATTTCTCTTTTCCTAATAAAATTGTTGCTCAAGGCATAGAATAATCTCGATGCACTGGCTACTCTGCTTTCAATTTCCGGCTGCAGCTTCCCCTTCTCACTTATTTTCGACCCCAAATATTTAAAGTCTAATACTTGCTTTATAATCTCATTATTCATACTGATGGCAACATTCACATGCTCCTCTATTATCACTAGTAGCTCCGTTTTTGCACTGTTCACCTTCATTCCAAATTCTTTAAAATTTTCATTCCAGATATTTACATTTAGTTGCATGTCTCTTTCTGCTGTACCTTATATACTCCCATTCTGGTTTTCTTTACACTTTCCTTGCACTTCCTAGCAATTGTATTGCCTTACGGATTTCATCCAATGTTATCTCATCATCATAGTCCATCACTTCCCTTACCTGCAGCCCCTCATTTTCTTTCCATAAAATTTCCATAAAATGTTCCTGCTACCTCTCCATAATTCACGTATTATTTAGTAATAAGTTCCCACTTGCATCGCTTACACCATTGGTCTTCTCATTCCGTCTTAGTCTTAAATTTTTCAACGTTCTATAGAGTAATTTAGCATTTCCATTACTATCTCTTTCCATTCTTTCATCAAATTCCTCCCATTGGCGTATTTTAGCTTCTTTAATTTTCACCTTTACACGATTTCTTTGTACTTTGTACTCTTCATAGTTACTATTGTTTTCGTTATTTAAATACTTCTTCCATAAATGTTTTTTCATTGCGATTTCTATTTTTATGTATTTATTCCACCATGCAGTAGCTTTTATTTTTCTCCCGTTAGTTACACCACATATTTCCTTTCCTGTTTACCATACTATTTCTCTAAAAATCTTCCATAATACTTCTATACTATACTCCTCCCTCCAATTAGTTTTTGCAATTTTTTTCCATTTAGTTTTTCGCAATATTCTTTCCTGACATTTGCAAAGTGTAATTTGTGTACTTTAATACTCTCCTGTTTGTATCTATCCTCATCATTCTTTTTTACTTTTGCATGTTCCATGTTGTTTCCAATTTTTCGTCTTTATTTCCACAAGAAAGTGGTCTGATCCAATCTCATAACCTCTCTTCACCCTCACATCCATTATCTCATTACTATACTTATTATGCACTAAAACCAGATCTATAATCGATTGCTCTTTTCTAGAATCCCCCACTCTTGTATATTGGTGTATTACCTTATGCCGAAAGAACGTATTAAATACTCTCATATCAATCATGATACAAAAATCAATTATTCTTTTCCAATTTGTGTTCTTTTTACTTCCCCAAATGGTCCTATTTGATCATCTTTTTCTTTTCTTGTTCCAACTCTTCCATTAAAATTGCCGACAATTATTACATTATCTGCTGTATTATCCATCTCATCCTGTATCTGTTGCCAGAATATATCTTTCACATCTTTAGCCTCATTTTCCGATGGTCCATAAGCTACTAATATTGTCCTTACCCCATTCTCTTCCTTCTCTACATCAATTCTAAACAATATTTCAGATATAATTTTTCAATTTTTAACATGTTGGAACCAGTTTTTATGTATTAGAGCTGCCACCCCCGCTTTAGCTCGTTCAGTCCAATCGACTCCCCCATAAATTAAATAATGCCCATTTTTACGGTAATACATCTCTTCCCTTTTTTCTTAGTTTCTGTTACACCCAATACAGCCATATCTGCCCTTTCAAATTCATCAAGAAGTTCCTCCTCCTTTCCATTTATACTTTGTACATTCCATAGTCCCATCTTCCATTTTCTTTCCTTTTCTACATCATTCCTTATCCTTAAATTATTACCTTTTTCATTGCCATGTTCGTCATCCTTATAACCTCCTGTTCATCTATTAACTAGTTTTTTCTCCAGCTCGTTCGGGTTATTTTTCGTAACTGTTCTTCAAGGGAGTCGCCGACAGGTGATCTCTCCAGGACTGTACGCTTCGCACTGTTAGATTCTCCTCTTTGCTCACTCTTATCTATTATGAGTTTGTTGTACCTAATAAACGCCCTTAATCCGTTTCGCCTAGCCTCTTTAATTTTGCCTACCAGTATTTTCCGTTCTTCTAGCACCTTCTTGGGTAGATCCTCCTCAATCCATATGTCCGTTCCTTTCAGCAATTTCGTGTTTTTAAATATCTTCGTTCTGGTTTCTATAGTTGTAAATTTAAGTTTACACCCTTTTTGTTTTTGTAATTACCAGAAAGCAATCTCTGTCTGCGTCCGCCCCTCTGTAACTGCGTACGTCCTTTGTATTTTTCGAAGCCCATTGGTAAATGTTAGATATTTTTGCTTTTAAATATGTATTTATGTTTGTTTATTCTGTACACATTCATTTCATCCCCCCAAAGAACATTTTCCCAGGTTACAAACGTTACCATATATCAACGTCATTAATTATTTTTTAATTTCACATATTCCTGATTTGTGGAAAAACCTGATGTATTTGTACTTTTTTTCAGAAGAATATGGTAATGGTTATTGGTATCGTCACCAGAATAGTAAATTGTGAGATCGTCCGTGAATTTAAATGCACCAGTACTTTCCCATCTGACGCTACTGATTTTTTATATCTCCGCTTTTATTCTTCTCATTTCTTTTATTGTATTTACTGGTTTCATGCCAAATTCGGACATTTCATATAATTGACTCTTTTGATGTATTTAACCCATAGATTCTTTGCATACTCTAGCCATTGGCCATTTGATTGCGTTTGACATTTTGACTTTTGTTGGGAACATATAATGTGTGGATTTCCCCTTGCCTTACACATTTTAATCTCTATCTACACCCAGTACTGCAAAAACCCTTCTATTCGCTTGCTGCTAGTTTTAATCCGCCCAGATATTTATTTTCCTGGCATCTACCTTATCTGGTGAGGTTCCCCTATCCGCCACCCGAGAAGCCGTTCAATGGGAGACTAACAAATCCCACATAGCTCTGAAAATATTACCTAATTTCAAATCTGTGAACTAAACATAAAATTGCACTTAAAATAAGTTCACCTATTAAGTAGAGTAAACATTTGATTAGTAGACTTTTTGTCATTTTTATGCTCATTAACGCCTTCCGCTTGCAATTAGGCGGCTCGCGTTAAAACATAAAGACTTCAAGAAATTATTAGCCGTAAGAGGTATTAATTTACTTAATAAGGGCCGTTAGCGGCGGAAAGCGCTCGGAGGCCATCCCGGCAGAAAAACAGGGTGCGCGGCCCGCGCTGTAGCCGATTAGAGGCGACAAGGAGGAAACGTCGCGCTGCAGTCGGGGCTTTCCTGTAGGGCGAAATTAGCGCCGCAGGTGTTTAATGGCGCGTCCCCCGCTGGGCCTTGCGTGCGACCGGTGTTCTGCTGCAGTGTTCATTCATATTAAAATGGTGGAGCTGAAATAATTTTATTTCGCGGTGCTGCGGAGGAAACGATGACAATAAAGATTGCGGCTACAAGTTGGAATGGCAAATGCGCTCGGTGCCGCCTCAATTACGCCAGCAGAAATGTTTGTGGCCGCGAGACGGCAAAAAATCATATAAAGGAACTAACAAAATAATAAGGAAAAGTGAAGTAATAAAGATAGTGGATATTGTGCTCCAATTTGCTACAGCACGATACTTGTTCAAATTATTAGACTATCCAATGTCTAGAAAGCAAGTTACCATTTTTTTATAATCAAGATTATTAGGTCGTATTGAAAAAGCATTGAACCATGATTATAAGCATACTTCTTTACTTATCTCAGCAAAATTGTGATTAAGTGCGATCGGAAGGCCGAATTTGAGCGAAATAATAACTGTGGTAAGAGATGTTGATCAGTAATAGCTATAAATAAGTAAATGAATAACCTGAAATGGACTGTCTAAAAGTCCACTAATATGATCAAAATTAGCAATCACAAATCTTTCAATAATTCCAAGAAGTTTAACCCATGTCGTTCTATTCATAAATGCCACATCAATCATTTCCAACTTTCATTTAGAGAAAGCTATAATTAACCACAGTTCACATTTATATGCAAAAGAATCAATGTATTGGCTGACAAACAAACAAAGATTGAGACCTACTGGACTTCTTTAATCTCAAGTATGTAAGCACGAATTACATTACCATTAAATACTTTTGTCTGATCATACTGTCGATGCAAACCTTGTAAAAGATCATCTTAATCTCGCTATTAATTTAAAAGAACCTGATGATACTGACATGGCAGTTGACTATTTTACTAGAGTAGTCAAAAAACAACATGGAAATTAACACTACTTGAACGCCTTAAAATGGAAACTACTAGTAAGACTCCGCTATTGTAAAATAATTAATCGATGGAAAAGGAAAACTAAAAGCAGATAGTAAAGGAGCCGAAACCTCATCGATAAAATTAATTATAATAGGCTTATAATACAAAAAAAGAGCTCTGCAAAACATATGTAAGATTGAATTTAGAGAGTTGTCAAAAAGCCCATTCCTCCTATAAGAAGAAAAGATAATACTTGCCCAAAAACAGAAAAGAAAGGCACTAATTCATATGCTGAACATTTTGCCAAAGTTTTCAACATGCCAATAATAATGACGCTACTTAGATAACCCATGACCGATGATACTTCAGATCGACTATAACCGATCAAATGTTAAACAGCAAATAACAAGATGCAGTAACTGCAAGACCTCCAAATTCGACTTAATTACTGAAAAAGCAGTAAAAAAATTATTTAGAAATGCTAGTGTGTTGCTAACTACAATGTGTTTTAATAAATAGAACAAATACAGTGAACGCAAAAGGAAAAGTAAGATAAAAAGTAAAGTAACTTTTAGAAAGTAGAGTAACAGTTTGTTGTAAATTTTAAAGGCAAAAATTGCTTGTAATATATTGGTAGCAACAACGATAATAAAATAACGGCTAGGCGAAACGTTCGTTTTGAAGTTTGGTGGATAAACAACACATTAACCGTTCAAGCTAGGCATAGAACTGTACGCATGTAATAAATATTGTGGAAAAGTATAAACTAAATCCATAAAAAAGGAAAAAAGCATAATTTAATATAATAAAGTAAGACAACATTCTCAGATCAACTTTTACAGCTAAAATAAAAATATAGTTAGGAAGTCAATCTATTATTTAAAGTGGCTTTATACTAGTATTAGAAGGTACGTTTTAATATCTATAAATAAAGCTGCAAATCGATCAACGTTAGACTTACAACGGGTCGACTGGGGTCCATCTTTTTGAACGGTCAACAGCAGATTAAACAAAATAAAATGGCTCACATGGAAAGATTAGAAAAGATATTTGACATAACAAATAGAAATGTAACTTGAATAAACAAAAAATTAAATCTTCTTGCGGTAGAAACTGTTGGCAAATGAGAACGCAACCACATTTATTATAAGTTGGCAACACCTATATTAAATAAGGTACTCTGTCTTTATCCATGATTGACTTGTACGCTTTTAACCTATAAGTTACAAATACACGTTCGTTGCATCTTTCAGATAAATCGTTTATTTATTTCCACATAAATATCAACATGGTAGCAGAACGTGGTTGATTGCTACTTGTGGAAACAGAAGAAAAAGTAAACGCAGTAAAAACTAAGCAAACCGGCAGGCGTGTTTTTTGTCCGATATACATTTTGAGGTTAACCGGGGCGGCGTGCTCGGTCAGAAATCACGTGTAAATCATAATTACGCAAAGAAGATGTCGAATTCAGGTTACATCCATTTCATATCGACAGACTAGTTGGAAGAGATAACTATGTCAGTTGGAAGTTTGCAGTCCAGGCGTATTTCGAACTCGACGATTTATGGAGTTGTGTCACCGGTACCAATACAAACCAAAGTAAAGAGACCAAGGCGAAATCTAAGTTGATTTTATTACTGGATCCTATCATTTACGTACATGTTCAGAATGCAACTACTTGTAAAGAAGTCTGGGAGAGTTTGGAACAGGTTTTTGATGATAGCGGGTTGTACAGGAGAGTAGCCTTGTTGAGGGACCTGATAACCACTACATTGGATTCTTCTCGAAGCGTAGATGATTATGTGAATAAAATAATGTCGACCGCCCACAAGCTCAGGAATATTAAGTTTGACATTGATGATGAATGGCTCGGGACACTGATGTTAGCCGACCTCCCTGAAGCTTATAAGCCCATGATCATGGGACTGGAGAGCTCTGGCATCAAGATAAGTGCTGATTCTATTAAATCTAAACTCCTGCAGGAAGTTCCATGCTCTGATAATTTAGCATTCTTCACAAGGAAAAAGGTCATTCAAAGAAATCAACATGTTTCAACAAAGGCCTACAAAGTACCGCGATGTTATAATTGTAACAAGCATGGACACTTTGCTAAGAATTGTCCTGCTCCGAAAAAGAAAAATGTAGAAAATACAGAAGGAAATAAAGGATTTGTTGCAACTTTTTCAGCATCTCCTCAGACAATAAATCCGGACCTGTGGTATGTGGACTCGGGTGCCTCCATGCACATGACATATAAACGTGACTGGATGTATGATGTTACAAGTCCACCGATAACCACCATAACTGTTGCCAGTAAGACACCGCTACCTGTGGAAAGTATGGGAAAGGTCAATTTATTGCTAAATGGTAATAAAGAAAGCAAAATTCAGGTAAGCCAAGTTTTATACATACCTAAACTTGCTGCAAACCTCCTCTCAGTCAGTGCTATGGTGAAAAATGGCTGTAATGTAAATTTTAGAGATGAAGGTTGTGATATCTATGATAAAAATGGAAAACTCCTGTGTTCGGCCACACTAGTAAACGATTTATATTTGTTAAACACACACAGAGAGGTATTTTCTAACCTGTCTTGTTCAGATAACTTAAATGGTTTGGTTCTGTGGCATAGACGCATGGGACACCTGAATTTTTCAGATGTTAACAAGCTGCCGGAGTGTGCTGAGGAGTTCAGCCATTCTCAGACAAAATAAAGGTTCTATTACTTGTACTACCTGTCTCTCGGGGAAACAAACCAGATTGCCCTTTAACAACATTGGTTCAAGATCTTCACAACCCTTGCAGCTGGTCCACACTGATTTATGTGGACCAATGGAGCAAGAATCTTTGGGAGGTATGAAATATTTTATTACTTTTATCGATGATTACACAAGACGAGTTCATGTCTATTTTTTGAAAAATAAATTGAATATTGCGGAAGTTTTCAAAGATTACAAAAACAAAGTAGAATGAACATGAGAGAAAAATAAAGGTAATTCGTTCTGATAATGGAAAAGAATACTGCAATAGAGAATTTGAAAATTTCTTGAACAAACATGGGATTGAACATCAAACAAGTACTCCGTACTCACCCCAGCAGAATGGTCTTGCTGAACGGATGAACAGGACTCTGGTGGAAAGAGCAAAATGTATGTTGTTTGATGCTCAGCTTGCAAAACAGTTCTGGGCAGAGGCCCTTGCAGCATATATAATTAACAGATCACCTGCAAAATCAATTATTGGTAAAACTCCTATGGAGATGTGGACTGGTAAGAAACCCAACTTGTCTAATTTAAAAGTATTTGGCTGTGAAGTAATGACACAAGTTCCAAAAGAAAAGCGCCCAAAATGGGACTCCAAATCCAGAAAGTTACTGTTTGTTGGTTATTGTGAATCTACCAAAGGCTACCGAATACTTGATCCAGATACCAATAAAATCATAAAAGTAGAGATGTAGTATTTCTAGAAAATATGGAAAAATATTAATAATATATACTTACCTTGTACATCCAACAGCAGTAGTCCAGAGATACAGCCACTCAAAGAAACATGTAAGGAAGAATTAGAGGACAGCACAGACCATTTTACTGGTGAGTCAAGCGAGGATTACTAGTCTGGCGAGAATGACAATTCATCTTACATACCAGAGCAATAAATTGATCTCGAGTCACCAATAAGAAACATAAATAGGAACCGAGAGGCAGGTATGATTATGTTAGATCAAGAAAAATACATAAACCTAGTATTGGACCGCTTTAATATGTCTGAATGCAAATCAGTTTGTACCCCGATAGAGGTGAATGCAAAATTTGAGAAAAATCCTGAAGATGAGAACAAAAATATCCCATACAGGGAAGCGGTGGGATGTCTGATATATCTGGCACATGTTACGAGACCTGATATCACCTATGCAGTTAACAAGTTGGGTCAGTACTGTAATAGTCCAGGAAATCAACACTGGCTTGGAATAAAAAGGATTATGAGGTATCTTCAAGGAACCAGGAACCTAAAGCTATGCTATGTCAAAGATGGCTCAAAGGAAATAACTGGATATTGTGATGCTGACTGAGCGAGCGATCCAGTGGATAGACGACCGTGCACGGGTTATACTTTTCTGTTTCAGAATGCTTTGTTTATCTTGGAATTCGAGTAAACAGCAAACCGTGGCACTCTCTACAGCGGAGGCCGAATACATGGCGATGGCGGCGGCGACCCAGGAGGCCATGTGGCTGTGGCGGCTGATGGCCGATCTCGGTCAAGGTGGAGACGGCGCCCTACTCATCCACTGTGACAATCAAAGTGCAATAAGACTGGCATGAACAGACTGTTATAAACCAAAAACTAAACATATAGATATTCGTTTACATTTTCTTAGGGAAAACATTGTTAATTCTAAAGTTAAATTTAAATTTGCAAATGGTTGCAACATGGTAGCTGATAACTTGACTAAAGGTACTACCTTTGAAAAACATTTGTTCTGTATCAGTAAAATGGGTCTGCGTTCTGTGGGGAGTGTTGGCAAATGAGAACGCAACCACATTTATTATAAGTTGGCAACGCCTATATTAAATAAGGTACTCTGTCTTTATATATTATATTATATATATATATGATTGACTTGTATAATATAAGTTACAAATACACGTTCGTTGCATCTTTCAGATAAATCGTTTATTTATTTCCACATAAATATCAACAGAAACAAACAGATAAAAAGAAAATAAAAAATTAAAAGAAAAATTAAGAAAACAGGAAGAGACAAGAAAAATAAAATAATAAAAGAAGTGATAAAAGAAGAAAATGACAATAAGAATGAAACAAGAGACAAAGTTAGTACAATAATACAGAAAATAGGGATTAATAGTAATGGAAGCAGGATTTTGATGAATTATAAAGAATCGGAAAGTTCAATAGAGAAAAGAGAAAACCAATACCAATTAAATTGACTGAAGTGTTTACAAGAGCAACGATCCTGAAAATGCAAAAGTATTAAAAGGCACGAATATATGGATTGTTGGAGGTAGAAAAACAAGAAAAAGACCGGGACTACAAATAAGAAGTTAGAAATAAAAGATACATGGCACTAGCAAGATATGGGAAGTTTATAATAAACAACGAAATATATAAAGCAAATGATTTAGAGCAGGAAGACAAAATATAAAATCAAAATAAAAGGGAAAGTAGTATTCAAAAAAGGACCGCAAATGAAAGATCACCAAAGAAAAATTTGAAATGCAAATCAGAAAAATAACTCGAACTGGCCAAAAAAACTAATAATTAAAGATAAGGCACAAGATAACGATAATGAACAAGGCAATGAGCCAGAAAATTTACAAAAAATGAATAAAATAAATTTAGATAAAATAGAAAAAAAATCTAAACACAAAACGGTATTAAAAGAAAATATGTAAACGAAGAAAAAAGCAAGTTAGAATGCAAAAACATGGAGACAAAAATAAACTGTCAGTGGGGAGATGAAATGTAAGAGGAACATTTATCACTGGGCATCTTAATCAAGTAGCAAAGGGCAGTATAAAATATATATAGCTGTCCTACAAGAAGCAAAGTAGTTAGAAAGAGATATTTTAGAAAAGGAGAACACGGCGCTTTTCAAAAATGGTAAAAAAACGTAATTAATTTTTAATTCTATATTTGATAGAATGTATTATGAGATGCTGGAAAATGAGTAAAGAAGCTACCTAAATATGATGTAAAAATTGTGATAAAAGACTGCAACGCCAAGATAGGAAAAGAATAGATATACGGAGTAATAACAGGATATGGTAATAGGAACAGACTCATTAACTTTGCGATAGAACAGAACATGGTCATAAGAAGCACACAAACCCAAAGAAAAAAATCTGTAAAAGAATATTGGGGTCTCCGGACGGCAGAGTAGTAAACCAGATCGATAATGAAAGAAAACATTCGAATAAAATCACAAATGTAAAAGTATAAGAAAAGCTGAAGCTGTCTCGGATCATTTTCTAGTTAAAATCACAAATGGGAACAATTAAAAACATAAAAACTGTAAGAGAAAAACAAAAAGAGAAATATTGGAGAGGCAGGCGTGTAAAAAGCGGTGCCCTCGTGGTGCGGTGTGGGGGAACTAAGTACGGCCCGTTTTGAAAAGTAAAACGCTGAAGCCCAAATCGTCCCTTAAACGGCCGGCGCGAAAGCGGATGGGGGCGACTACCGACATCAACCGATGAGTAATTGCCAAATCGCTCACCTGTAATCGGCTTCGGCTTCGGCGGCGTTGATTTCACGGTTGCCACCTTGTTGCGTTGTATTCGTCCCTGGAACACGACCGCACTGGCCGAGATGCGATGCGGATCGAGTATGTCTTGCGGTGTAGTTATCTGCGGGTTGGTTAAATGCGTTCGAACTGGCCGCGTTGCGGGTCGAATAATGTATTGCGGGTTGGTGAAATGCGACCGCAGTGGCCGCGTTGCGGATCGAGTATTTCTTGCGGGGTAGTTATCTGCGGGTTGGTTAAGCACGACCGAATTGGCCGCGTTGCGGATCGAGTCTCGCCGGGCTTCGCGCCTGGCTTAGCGGTAAGTCATTTTCGGGAAATCTGTTCGACAGCACTTTTCGTCTCAAAAGGTGCCGCCGACGGCGTATGCAGACTCGACGGCGTATGCAGACTCGCCGGCTGAACAAAAGCCCATATGCCGTTTTGTGTGCGATAGCAAAACGTGGCGGCAGATATCAAAGCCCCCAGCATGCCGCCACGATACACAGGCGGTTCAAGGGCGAAAAGGGCGCCACACCAAATATAGTATAACAAAGGAAAATTAAAAGAAACAAAAATAAGTAAAGAATATCAAAAAAAATTGATAAAAAAACAAAAAATTAGGGATGGCAGAAGAAATCGACGAAATATGGAAACAATCAAAACAGACAAAAGCAGTAATACCAGTAAATATAAATCAACCAAGGACAAAAGACTGGTATGGTGAAGAGTGCGAAAAGATGATGGCAGAAGAAAAAAATTATACAAGCGCTAATGCTGACGAATAACAGCAAATCTAATGTCTTGAAATATAAAGAAAAATGAAAAGAACTGAAAAAACTATGCAGAAAAAGAAATGGAACGAAACTGAAAAAAATAGAAGAAAAGTTCCGGAACAAAGAAAAATCAAACAAATTTAGGAAATAAAGCAGGAGTATTAACAACAAAGCAGCGAAATACTAGAAACATAAAGAGAACATTTTAAAAATTTACTAAATGATAGGAAAGAGGATGAACAAGTGCAGCAAGAAGAGAGATAAGTAAATACAGAAAAACCAACTAGTGAAGAAGTAGAGAGTATAATAAAAGCCATGAAAAATAGTAAATGCCCAGGAGAAAGCAACATAACATCGTAAATGATTAATACGAGAGATGAATAATTAAGGAAAAAAATTAATAAAACGGTAAAACAAATATGGATAACAAAAAAATGCAGATGTATAAAAAAGGAGAGCCATTACTATGTGACAACTATATGAAATTGCGGTGTTATACACCTATTATAAGATTTTAGGGCAAAATAGAAGGAGCAAAGAAAATATAATCTGGAAATAAACCAAAATAGAACAAGATATATGGTGATGTGATAAATACAGACGACGTTAGAAGAAGAGAGTAACTTGAGTATAATCACAAAAACAAAAATTACAATTTTGTAAGAACGAAAACATTTCAGGTATAACTATTGAAGAAAATAGACATGAAAAACAAGAATTACAAAAAGAAATTGAAAGTACGGGTGCTTGAAAACACTTATGAAGTCAGAGTATGTTTCTAGAAAGAAAAAAGAAAGAATTTAAACTAGAGTCATAAGGACTACAGCCAAGAACTAGAAGAGCTGTTTAAATACACGACTATCATAGCAACTGCTAAGGCACAAAGAATAAAATAACTAGAGCATATAGAACGATTAAGTGAAAAGAGGCTGCCAAAATTAGTCTTTAGCAGAAGGGAAAAGAAGAAAGGGTAGACCAAGGAAAAGATGGAGGAAATAAATTTAAAAACGGTGAAGTTTCGGAATTGAAAGGAAAGAGCACCACACAGAAGAGAATGGAAAAAGACAGTACACGAAATACTTAGAAAAAGAAAATGAAAAGTAGGACATAATTTAAATCAATTAAATGTAAAATGTAAAATTTACATTTAAATTTAGAGGTAGCAAAATTAAAATGTACACAATGTACTATATGCCCTAAACCTCACGGCCTATAAGACAATATTTTCTTAAACCAGATAAACTACCTTGCAATATAACAACTTATCGGCTTACAACTAAAAATCATATTTAAAATATACGAAAGTTCCTTTCTGAAACCACTCATCAAAGGTGTCAACCTAGACAAAATAATACTTTCGCACGTTTGGACTAGTTTGTCATGGCGATCTTCTATACAAAATTAAATTCAAGTTCCTTTCTCATTACTACATTCTACCTCGGGTTAAGCATAACCTTAAAACGTTTTTCTACCACCCTATCAAGTTAGGTGTACCCCAGGAAAGTGTTTTGGGTTCTATTATCTATCTCATTTTCACAGCACAGCAATTATCGTTGTAGAAAAAGGTCCACAAATTGCCACAGAAAATTTAAAGGCTCAGTTGGATAAGAGTACCATTTATTCAAGCTAAATTAATTCGAATTACTTTTACAAATAAACTGCCTACCTGTATTAGTAAACTTACTTTCCTTTCCAGTTGCAATGAGCTGGCAATGGATAAGAAGCTAATCTGGATAGCACATATAAGAGCAAAACAGAACTGGATCGTTGCATTACTCTCGTAACAACCGGTTGGTTAACGGGTTGTTTAATGATTTTGCGATGACAACTTGAGAGATTGTCGTTATGTCTGATCGAAAGTCTCGCGATCGTAGTGGAGAGTGTCGTTGTCCACCATTGAGGGGGTCTTTGAGTGGAATCTCTGGAAGATTTTTGTATACGACCCCTTAGTGCAGCCCCATAGTTGAATCTCGTAAGACCAAATTAATTTCAAGATAATTTTATAGCATAAGATTTTATTCTTTAAGGGTGGTTGTGAGCGTTTTCCAAGTAACCATATTTAATGTGCGAACTCTAGTGAGCTTCTGAACAAAGTATTACCTCAGGCTTAGATTGAAGCGTTGATTACAATGTTTTGTAGGCATTCGATATTTCTCAATGTAAAATTAACTTAATGCAGGTTTATCCGTGTTAGCCATGATTTTCCATTTGTAAAACCAGTCTTGTAATGAGTTGAGATGCATTTGCAGATGTTCGATTGTTATTTTAGGTGACCGGGCGACTGGCGACATGTCTGTGCTGTCTACAAACGTGGTTAATCCAATGTGGTCTGTGGTTGGTGCATCCAAAGTGTAGAACAGAGATGATTTGGTAAAGGTTTGATACTTTAGAGATTTTGTCGATAGGGTATGACTTTGTTACTATTATAGCTGGTTGAAAAGGTTTAATTTAAGTTTGTTTAACAGACCGCACGACAGCCCCGACGTAAAGGCCTCGGCCTGCCAGACTGACGCGCGGCGGGCCCTGGGTTCGATTCCCAGGTCAAAAATAACGGCAAAACATCGAGTGCTCTCCGGCCATCATACAAACACCTTTGGCGGTCGTAAAGTACATTCTCCTTCTTCTAACGGGTCCGACTAGCCACCTGCCCGGGGTACGCCCAGCATGGCTCATAGTACTACACGAAATGTGTAGTTAGAAACAGGCTAATAGCCTATATAAGAGTAGAAGAAGAAGAAGAACAGACCGCTGTTCGGTAAGGTATAAACTTTATAAAATGCCTTTTTTACGTCTAAGAAGACTGCTGGACAAACACACTTGCTTTCTAGGCTTTCCATTATGTAAGTATTGATTAGGTGGCTTTAGTTTATAGTTGAGTGACATTCACGAAATGTTTTGATGGGATAAGTTGGTCTAGATCTACAGTGTCTTTAATACTTTTATGTAAGTCTTTCGACAATTTTTGAAAACAAGTGCAAAATATCTATTACTCTGTAGACCAGTAGATGGCGAAACGGTTTTTCAGGTTAACAATCACTATAACCTAAGAATGTTTCAATAGATTAGAAAAAGAGCAACAAGTCAACAAAGTAGCAGGAAGTTTAAATGATACAATTTAGCACAACAAACATCTGCAACAGGCAAAAGCAAGGATATATAAAGCCACAGTGAGTCCGATTATGACCTACATGCCGTTCACTGGAAACAACAAAAGTGAAAACCCTCAGAAAGATCGCTGGTAAAACACTGATGGATAGAGAGAGAAGTGAAAATATAAGAAGAGCCTGGAACGTAAAGAATATTAACAAAGAGATCCAGGAAAAAAAACCATACAATAACCACATTAACTGAATGGTATACAACAGAATCATTAAGAATGCTAGAGCTAAGGCGCCGGTAGGAAGACAAAATATGGGAACACCTAGGAAAAGATGGTATGACAACCTCAACGTAGAATAAGAGAAAGATCTAACCAAAAAAAATCAGGCATTAACCTATGATAGAAAAATGAAGAAGAAAAAGAAGGAAAAAAGCAGAGATATTTCTGTTAGGTGAAAAGTGTAAGTGGCGGTGACAAGTGTCAGATAACGTCAAGAAAAGTTTCAATTTCTTTGTCGTAATTTATGATTGCGATCTTTTAAAGACACCATCTAAGTGCTCGGCAAACGTATTTGTTTTATCCGTATACAATCTAGCCCAACTACCATCGGGTTTTTTGATAAAAAGATCATTATAATTGGAAGCTTAAATTTTTTCGTTGCCTTTTACATGGAATTATCAACAGGCTTTAGAAGATAATGTTTGAAAATTTCATTAAATGGTTTGACTAATATCATTGGCAATTGATGAATAAGTTCATCAAATTTCTGGCATTACTCCATCACCCTTTATCATTAGGCGATGAAACCTCATATATAACGGGGATGTTATTTGATTCAGCTGGACATTGACATATAGATGTATGTCATTGTCAGCTGTCAAGACAAAATTGTGCTCCGAACAAAATATTACATTTTTGTAATTTAAAGATCTTATCACTGTGTGAATACTTATATATATATATATATATATATATATATATATATATATATATATATATATATATATATATATATATATATATTACGGGCCGTTTCATCAGTGAAAGTATGTGCAACAAAGGACTCTACAGTACGCATTTGACTTTCGCAGCGTGGAGGTATACAAGCGGTCGTCGCCCCGAATGCAAGAAGGTTCAAGTGCTGGCATATCGCACGCCACGTGAGCGACAGCAAAGCCGAATTTATTTGAAAATTGCCTACAACTGTAAAATACTAAGTTAGAATTAAGATAGTTGTCGCTTTACTTTCGAACAGCTAAGACGTATACGCTCCCATCGCGACTCGAAAGTGCGAGTGTGCTTATCAACGCTCGGCTTCAGTGATAACCGCAAACAAACAACATTCTTTTACATTTAAATTCTGGTAACAAATTTTGTTTCATTTATTAAGTTTTAATAACCTCAAGCGTATCCCGCACCCCCTCTTTAGGGGGTGACCGCTTCAATCGCCATGTCCAAAAGAAACTCAAATCACCTAACCCCACCTATTACCGACCAACAAAAAAAATATCAATGGCAACCCACTTCTCTAATTGAAAAAAAATAGATATTACTTACCCAGCCATCTAAAACCCTCTGCTGAAGACATGGATAACTCAATCAAAGAATCACCCAAAATTAAAATCCCACCTATTTTTCTGAATGGTCCAATTAATCACAAAGCAGTAATCAGCGACATAAAAACCCTCGTCAAAACTGAATTCACTACATCTCTAAGTTCCACTAACTTAATAATTACCCTAACAACCCAGGAAGATTATAGAACCTTAGCTAAACATTACATAGAAAACAAAATAGAACACCATACATTTCAAGATCCCAATAGCAGACCCCTTTCAGTAATAATTAAAAACGTCCCACACTCACTAACTGAATCAGACATTCTTGAAGAACTCACATCTTAAAAGCTACCAATTATACGGATCGCCAGATTATTCAATAAAGATAAAGCACCGATGCCAGTCTGTGCAGTCCTCACCGCAGATGAAAAAGCAAATGAAATATTTAACATCACCAAAATTTTTCACTCAATAATTACCGTAGAACCTCGAAGACACAGTAACAAAACTCCACAGTGCCATAGATGCCAGCGCATTGGGCACACTAAAAATTACTGCCGTCTTGAACCACGATGTGTCAAATGCAAAGGCAATCACTTATATATAAATTGCGATAAACCGCCCCAAGAGCCTCCCATATGTACCAACTGCGGAGAAAATCACCCAGCTAACTTCAGAGGCTGCAAATATTTCACTGAGTCAACGAACTATCAAGACAAACGTCGTCGAAACGAACCTCACAAAACAACAGGAACTCAGAACCACCATCCACCCATAAACAACATGAAAAATTTTCCCAATCTTCCTCGTAATATACCACAAACTAACTCATCACCATGGCAATCTAGAACAAACACCTCAATACCTGAAACGTCATCCTTACTTAATACTTTATTATCATCTCTCTTAAATCTAATCCAACCCTATATCGGACAAATTAAGCAATTCATTTTATCTAATCTTTTACCCTTTCTGTTTAATGGACCTTAAAATCAACACAATTTCTCAAATAAAAATCCTAAATTGGAACGCAAACGGCATCAAAACTCAACTAAATTTACTAAAATCTTTTTTGTCAAGGCATTCCATTGATATAGCATGCATCTCAGAAACACACCTAAGTCAGGCAAAAAAACTCAACATAGCTTGATACCAAATCTACCGCACAGACAGAAATGCCAATATTGCATCAGGAGGGGTGGTCATCATTATTAAACGTAAAATTATACGAATGTCATCTAATTAACACTATAAATCTCGAAACAGTAGGAATCAAAATTAAAGCGCAAGACGACAAAATAATAAACATCACATGTGTCTATAAACAACCCAACAAAACACTGTTAGAACAAGACATTTCAGCAATCTTCACTACAAATGAACCTACCCTGCTCATTGGTGACCTAAACTCCAAGAATAGCATCTGGGGATGTAGAACAACAAACCCCGCTGGTACCAAACTTTTCAATCTATCATCAATCTATGCTTTCCAAATAGAAGCCCCTGACGAACCCACTTACCACCCCTACAGAAATGATCACCTGTTCGACGTCTTAGACATTCTTGCTCGCAAAAACTTTAACAAACAAGCATTACAACAGGTACTTCCCAAACTAGACTCTGACCACCTACCAGTTATCATTTCATTTCTAATAACACCAGCAAAGTTCACCCCAGAGCCTAGACTAATTAATGGGATAGTCAACTGGGGATCCTTCGGCTAGTATCTTGACAAACAACTTAAGTACCCTAACAATCTCCAATCAACAACCCAAATAGATGAAACAATTATACGCATAGCAAAAAGCATTACTGACAGCATCCATAAGGCTACCGAAGAGAAGGAAAATAGAAAACACACAACCATTAACTTACCACCAAAACACATAACTGACCTAATTAAGCGAAAAAATTCACTGAGAAGAAAATGGCAGAAAACCCGAAGTCCTATAACAAAAAACATGGTAAATAATTTATCTCACCGTATCAGAAACCAACTAGAAGAGTACCGAATTTACTCTTACCAAAAACACATCAGCAATCTTGAACCACAAGATCCAGGACTAGGGAGAACAACCAAACGGATACTACGCCAACCTCACGAAATACCTCCAATCACCATGGACAATCAAATACTCAGTTCTGATGCAGAAAAAAGCGAAGCCTTTGCGGATCAACTCGAGAAAACATTCACTACTCACACCTATAAAGACCCGGTTGTCAATAGCATAGTGACCAATTTTATTGAAACACACCAACCTATCCCGGAACTAATCTTCAAACCAACCTCACCCAAGGAACTTGCTTTAATTATAAAAAACCTTATCAATCAAGAAATCGCCGGGCAATGACAAAATACCCAATATCGTATTGAAAAAACTCACCAAGAAAGCATTAGCATATTTGACAACGACGTTCAACGCTTGTCTACGAATAGGTTACTTCCCAAACATATGGATACATGCAATCTTCTTATGTTCCCTAAACCGGGGAAAGATAAGAAAGATATCAGAAGCTATAGACCCATTAGTTTATTATTTACCATTTCGAAACTGCTAGAAAAAGTCATCCATTCTCGACTAAACGACGAAGTTCTTAGACTGAACATTCTACCAGCTTATCAATTTGGCTTTAGAGAAGGTCATTCCAACTACCATCAATTACAGCGCGTTACGGAAACAATTAAAAGAGGTTACGAATCCAAACAATACACAGTAACATTGTTTATCAACATAGCTCAAACTTTTGACCGCGTGTGGATCAACGGCCTAAAATATAAAATCTTACAACTTCAACTACTCAATTACATCAAATCCGTACTCTTCTCCTTTCTTGATAATCGCAGTCAAAATTCGCACATCCCTATCTGCCATCAAAAACATACAAGCAGGGCAGTATCTTAGGCCCAATTCTTTTCAACATCTACATGCGGGACCTCCCTACCATCAACGCTGACCTTGAATTATATACAGATGACACAGTCATAATAACCAAAGACGAAAGCCTAAAAATGGCTTTCTCAAAAACTGAATAAAGCCAGCACTATCCTCATTAGGTGGCTTAAGAAATGGAACCTATCCATCAATTATGACAAATCCGCCACAAAACTTTTCACATTAAGACGATTTAATAACCCACCAGAAATCACTATTAACGGACACTCCATTCAGTGGAACGCCACCGACGAACCCATTAAATACTTAGGTATACATCTTGGCACCAAGCTCACCTGGAAATACCATGTCCTCAAAAAATTAAACGAAGGGCACAAGAGACTAATCCAACTCTACCCACTGCTAAACCGCATGTCCACCCTGCTTACTCAATGTGCCACTATCCTGTACAAATCACTGTTACGACCATTAATCCTCTATGGGTGTATCATATGGGGCAACACATCCAAAACGAATCTTCGCAAAATCCAAGTATTCCACAACAAAATCCTGAGAATCGCTGTCAACGCTCCCTGGTTCATCACAAATCAACAGCTACACTACGAACTGGGTCCCCCCACAATTGAGCAGCATATAGCGAAACTTACTAAAAAAATTTCATGCCAATCTCACCAACTGCAGTGGTGCAGCTTACTACTCACTGGAACAACGCGGCATCCACGCAAGGCTAAAACGAAAACTACCCCAAGATATATTTCTCAGTGACTATAGTAATGATAATTAACACAAGTGACCGATTCTAAACCTAGTGCTCTCATAGTGCAAAATAAACAATAATAAAACTTTCTTGCGGTCATACTCACTTATGCTATTCAATATATATTACGGATTACTTACTAAGTTATCAATGTCTTGTATAACAGTGTAAATTGTTGAACAGGCAAATTCCTAATAATAAAAAGCTGGAGTGTATGTTGGATTAGAAGTAGCTAGTTGTAATTAGATACTGTTGCTTGAACATTTTTATTTTGATAGCAAGATTAATTTCAGTTTCTGGGTGGCTTCAAAAGTAGTTCCAGGCAGTGTGTTTGGTGCATAATTTTAAAGAGGGTTTCTATTTGACAACTGTTAAACTGATGGTTATAATAAATGCAGTATAATGAGAGGATAGGTTAAAGTTTGGGTCGCTAGGCCGGTAAGTTGGCTCATTGGTCGAGAAGTAGTTATAGTTGTCATTAAATTGTTTTTAAAAAATTGCGTTTTTGGGGGGAGGGGTAACCCTAGAGACTCAAGCTGTGTGCTTGAAGTTTCAGCCACTTTCAGCAATTAATTTTAGCCCTAACGGTAGAAGAAATTTTCTATATTCTTCAGTGGCATGAAATTTTCGGTTGGAATATAACCAGAAGTAATTATTAGGGGGTACGGTATTATTTGAAGTTTAATTTTTGCACTTTGTATTTTGTTAATAGAATGTATGGAGGATAAGAGCATGTAGATTGTGAGTAGAATTAAGGTTGGGGCACGACTTTTCCCTATCCACACGCCAATCCGCCTGGCAAGCGTAGCGCTTAATTGCTAAATCCCCCTTGAACTTAAGGGAGGCCTATGTCCTGTAGTAGACTGCAATGGCTGTGTGATGTGATGTAATTTTGTTAATGCAATAATAATCTAGTTCATAAAAAGGAATTGTGTTTTTGACAATCACCGGTACAAAGTTATAAAACGCAATGCTTTAGTAGCTGTTCTCGTGGTTGTGTGAGTATCTAAAATCAGTAGGCTGTCAATTTTCTGGAGTTGTAGAAACGTGATTATTTCCAGGATATACTAGGTGACGCAATTGATGTTACAGATATTGATTCATATTAAAGTCACCATTTTAAGCTATTTTATTAATAACTGCGGAGAACATGTTTAATGCCCTGCTGTTCTGGTTGATTATATTGTCACGAACTAGAAAATTTTATTAATGTTGTTTGGTTTTAAAAGTTTTTACTAATAAGTTGCTGCATTTTTATCAACTGTCTTTTATCTGTTAGTAGTATAAATGATGCGTTTCTAGATATTTGTATACTGGGCATCCTTTGTAAATAGTTGGATAACTCCCTTGGCATAAGATACATTTAGCTGGGTGCTTTGTAATTTTTAATATACAACAGTGCTGTGTTATTTAACACACTCGACGTAGTTAAAGGGCCTACTACAGTATATCTTGTTATAGCCATAGTTTTGACAACGTCAAACATCTTTTTGTCATTTTCGTTAGGTTGCAAGTCAACCAGAAACAGCGGTGGAGATAGTTTTGTAATTTTATAACGTACATTTATAATATTGGGGATAAAATACAAACAAGTAGCCTAAATCACTCTAACGCCAGCCTCACGTTTTTGATGTTTCCTATTTTCCACAAACGAGGTTTTTGCCACCGAATATTGGCAGTATTACCATAACTTATATACTTCTATTTCGAAGAACAAAATATCTTGAGATGCTCTACTAGATTGCTAGTGGGGCGTATACAAAATGAGCTCAACATCACGCGCAAGGAAGAAATGAAGGCACCGAGTAGTAGCTTTATTTTCCAAGAAATCAACACTATGACATCTTCAAAAGTTAAATATTCTAGTTTTAAAACAGTTCCCCATTTGGATTTCTGGGTAGAAACAACTAATGAAGATAGAAATAGAACTAAACTAAAAATGATAGCAACGTGTAAGGCAAGAATTTTATTAAAATACGTAAAATTGGATAACATAAAATTATAAATTAAAAAAAAAAACGGACTAGACATAAAAGGATTAAGCGAAGTCAGATAGTCAAAAGAAGGTTTTTTAATAATTAACCCAGCAACTGAAGACGGCATGGAATGGCATGGCGAGAGTAGCAACGATCATGAGAAAACAGATATGACAGAAAATAAAAGGATATATTATACAATGAATAAATAATAATGGTAACGATAGCTACTTTTTCAAAAAACACAATTATAGTACAGGTGGTACATTTTTAAATCAGAATACATTGGCAAAGACGTAGAACAAATCTATAGAGATTTAGAGAAGATAATAAAATATGCAAGATGAGAAGAAAGCCTCATTATCCTAGGAGACTGGAACGCAATTGTAGGAGAAGGTGCAGAAGAGTAAATTATCTGGAGATAAGGCCTTGAAAGAAGAAACACAAGAAAAGAGATTACTTGGTCATTGCAAATACATAATTTCATTATGTACCCAGAAGATATACATAGACATTGCCAGATAATATAAGACAGATTTCATACTAGTCAAACAAAGGTTTAGAAACTAAATCAAAAATTGTTAAAGTTACCCAGGTGCTGACTGTGACAGCGACCGCAACATGGCTATAACGACTTGTGAAATTTAAAAAACTAAAAAAGATAATTTTGGCAACTAGGGATATTACAAAGAGAAGATATGAGACAAAATTTGGAACAAAAAAATATGTAAGAGTATTAGTCGCGCAATAACATTAAAATAAATTTAATCTCACCCACAGAAGAACTAGTACCAAAGGCAGGAAACAATGGAGAAGAATAGTACTGAAACAAACCAAACCAAAAGATTGATCACCTGGAAGAAGAAGATTTATGATGTTACGTAATTTGTGTCGTAGTGCAGCTAGCTCATTTGGGATCAGTTGGGTTGGGATATTGTGATGGAAATAGACAATACTATTCTATATTTTTTTTCTGGCATGAACTGATATGAGGTATTATTCTTTTCTCTAAAGCGTGTCATAATTTTTCTGCGCGAGTCTGGGATTAGGGTGTTCACTTTGACAGTGTTATTGGCTAATGTTATTGTGTAATATTTTCCCTATACCGGAGGTGATACTGTTAATCATCTGATTATAATTGCTAATTCTATATACTGGTGAGAGCTTAATTATATAATGGGTGTACAAATAAGTTTCCGCCGTTTTCAAAAGATGGCGCCACCGATAAGATAACATCGAAATTGTCAGCTGTAAAAAGTCGTATAGTATATGTTGACATCTGGTAACAGTATAACCTTTTAATACCTCTGACTTTTTGCTAGCATCACTTAGTTTTCATCGCGTTAAGATGTCAAGTTTTGAGCCAAATAAGCGTCATTTGCGGGAATTGCTAATTTACTTCTTTAATTTAAAGAAATCTGCAGCTGAGGCGCATAAGCTACTCGTAGAAGCATACGGTAATGTTAATTTGAGTGAGAGAAGTTGTCGGGAGTGGTTCCAGAAATTTAAAAGTGGTGATTTTGACGTGGAGGACAAAACACGTAGTGGAAGGCCCGAAGTGTATGATGACACAGAATTGGAAGCTTTACTGGAGGAAGATCCGTGCCAAACGCAAGAAGAACTTGCACAAGGAGTAACTCAGCAAGCTATTTCACAACGTCTCAAGGCCCTGGGTATGGTTCAAAAGCAAGGAAATTGGGTTCCTTACGAACTGAAGCCAAGAGTCGTTGAGCGTCGCTTATTCGCTTGCGAACAATTGCTCAAAAGGCAAAATCGTAAAGGATTTCTGCATCGAATCGTGACGGGAGACGAAAAATGGATTCACTACGACAACCCAAAGCGTAGAAAGTCATGGGGTAAGCCCGGGTATGCCTGTATTTCGATGACCAAGCCAAACATTCATGGCAAGAAGCTAATGCTGTGCATTTGGTGGGATCAGCTTGGAGTAATCTATTACGAACTACTCCAACCTAATCAAACCGTCGCCGGGGAACGTTACCAACAACAACTGATGCAATTGAGCCGAGCATTGAAGATTAAACGTCCACAATATGCTAAAAGGCATGATAAAGTCATTTTTCAGCATGACAACGCTCGGCCACACGTTGCAAAAATCGTAAAGGAAACGTTGGAAGGACTGAATTGGGACGTCCTACCACACCCGCCGTATTTACCAGACATTGCTCCTTCAGATTACCACCTATTCCGGTCGATGACTCATGGTCTGGCTGAGCAGCACTTCTTACGAGGAATTGAAGAAATGGGTCGATTCGTGGATCGCCTCAAAAACGAGCAATTTTTAGACGGGGTATCCACTTGCTGCCGAAAGATGGTCAAAAGTAATAAAGCGATGGGCAATATTTTGAATGACATTATTTGTACCTTTTTTACAAATTCTTAATTGTTTATAAAAAAACGGCGGTAACTTATTTGTACACTTAATATATAAAAAAAATTATGAGTGCTGCTGCTGTCACACATTGTTCGTGCCTTTCCGTGCCGACCCAAACGCCTCCGAAGGTCAAATTTCGGCCCGGCGGCAGGCACGGCCGAGTATTATATTTCCGGAACGGCAAGCGATAGAAAATTTTCGTTTGAGAGGGGGTAATAAAGCACTCGTAGTTTTAAAGTATTAACTCCTAGAGCTGTCTTTAGGTTGTTGGTTTGTTTCAGAATGAATTTTATTTATATTAGAAATAATTATTTAGCTAGCCAGTTGTATGTTGGGGTTAGCATTCGTTTTTTTTTTAAATCAATTTACTTGAGAACACTTCAACCTACACGCTTCTATAATACCGAACATATTTAACTGTAGTCGAGGCAAATTAGTAAAAAAGCTCGAAATTTTTTGTTGGTACACGTATCGAGACGTTCCAGGGTGCATTTGATTTGTAAAAACACATATTTTTTGTTATAATGCAAAAGTGGATTTGTGCACTTATTTGATGAATTTTTTACAGACTTTAAAGTATATTTTATTTCTCGCTTAATATCAGCCAAAATAAGCTCATTACTGTTACTCAGATATTTTTGGAGTCACTGATCACAAATATAATGCTTATAAAGTGTCCCAATGCACTTGGGGGAGGCGAAGGGGGCGATTTTGGGGAATTGCCTCAAATTTGTTTGTTTTTAGAGTTTAAACGGTATACAACGGTCTTTGGGTCGCTGATTACGCATATGATGCTTAGAAATTGCCCTGTTGCACTTAAAAAAGCAGAATCCTGGGGCTAGGGGCGATTTTAGGAAACCAGCTCAAATTTTTTTGTTTTTCGAGATTAAGCTGTCTATATAAGGGTTTCTGGGGCCACTGATAACGATTTTGATTCTCAAATTAAGCTCCAATGCACCAAAGTGAGAAATGAATATCCTGGGTCACCAAGGTACGCGTAGGGCATTTTTTCATTTGAGTATGATTCAGTTTTAATTATTTTCAAAAAGGACTTTTTCAGATATTAGTACGAAAAAAATTTTGCCTGCACACCGACAACCTTATCAGTGTCCACGTTTTAACAGTATTAAATAAATGGGGGTTTTCAAGGTTTAAAAACTGGTTTCCAAGGTTCTATTTTAAGTAAAAAAAATCAGAAGTGTTAAAATAACTTCAAATTTGAATATTCCAGGGTTTTCTTAGGTTTTCTCTTTTATCAAAGTAAATTGAAATTTTCATATAGTAATGATAGTCATTGTGACCAACAGATTTAGAAAGAAAAACGATCCAATAATTAAATTTTCGCAATCAATCAGCTAAAAATAAAATATTTACCGTGTGCTGAATCGGAAACTGCCGAATTTTAAGAAAAAGTGCTATCAAACTCCCGAAAAGACCTTATTCGGATTTTGAGGTGCCTGGGCCCCCACTGTAACTTGGCAACCACGCATCCATTGGTTACAATTGATAGCTTGTTTAAAAGAGAGTTTCAAGTACAACGGCCCAGACGGGATGTTTTTTGCAAAAACCATTTGGCATGTGGTTGTTACATATGTGCAAGGTTTTTACAAAAAAAATGCTGTCTGAGCCAGAACAACGTTGTGTACTTACAATACTCTTTTAAATGAGCTATCAAGTGTAACCATTGAATGCTTGGTTGTTAAGTTACAGCGAGGGCTCAGGCACTTTGATGTTTGAATACGACTCTTTTGCAAAAAAACATTTTTATGGCATTTTTTACATTATGGCAAATATCTACCATGTGGTGAATGGCAAACTAACGAATCTTGGTTTTCCGAGCATTGTTAACCGAAATACACATGCGCTGAAAAGCGATTTTCTTTTTTACTAAAAACAGAACCCTGACACGTTTTTTGCTAAAAACAAAACGTTTGTGAACCTTGAAAAAAATTGAAACTCCCTATTTATTTAATACTGTTGATAAGCGACCACCTTGATGGGGTTGCCTGTGTGCAAGCAAAATTTTTTTCGTAACAATATTTGAAAAAAATCGTCTTTCAAAATAATTCAAATCGTATCACATTTAAATGAAAAATGCACTACTCGTACCTTGGTATCCCGGGGTATCTTTTCCCTAAAGTGCCCCATGACATTTTCTCACTTTGGCGCATTGAATCTTAATTTGAGAATCAAAATCAGCGACCCCAAAAACTCTTATTCAGACAGTTTAAATTCGGAACACAAACAAATTTGAGGTTATTCCCCAAAATCTCCCCCTACCCTAGGATTATGCTTTCCTCCAAGTGCATTGGGACACTTTCTAAGTATCATATTTGTAATCAGCGACCCCAAAAACCCCTATTCAGACAGTTTAAGCTCGGAAAACGAACAAATTTGAGGTCATTTCCTAAAATCACCTCCATCCCCAGAATTATGCCCCCCAAGTGCATCGGGACACTTTCTAAGCGTCATGTTCGTAATAAGTGACCCCAAAAAAACTCAAAAGTAACGGAATTAAACTTATTTTGCCCAATGCATCAAATAAATGCATTTTTTGCGTGCACAAATGCACTTTCGAATTATAACAAAAAAATATGTGGTAACATTTTTTTCTAAGGCTTTAGAACGTCTCGATACGTGTATTCAAAAAAAATTTCGAGTTTTTAGCGTTTTTGTTACTAATTTGACTCGACTACTGGTTAGCTAATGGATTAAGCGGACGGAGACTTTATTCACTTTACTTTACACTAATGTTATAAATAACTTCTCTGTCATATTGCTTAACTATGTGAAATAAGTAATACGCCGATGTTTTGATGATGCTATCCAATGCTTTTTTTGAGATATCTGCATGATAACCACCTTCTTCCTCGTTTTTCACGTGCCGTCTCCGGTTTAGCAAAGAAATTTCTATATTCTGCTGCACGCATTAATTCTCCTCCAGATCTTAAGCCAATCCATTTAGGGATATTATCTATCGCGATTGCTGTCTTCGTCCGACTCCTCGGCGTTTTCTATTTTTGCCTTTAACTATGATTTAGAATATGAAAACACATTTTCCAAAAATAAACGTCTCTAGATAAGAAATGTTTCAATTTATAGAAATTGACAGTTATTGATGGTCACGAATATGTTATATAAACAATTTTGGTAATTTGGCTAGATGGGCCGTTTCTCTAACTAACCCTGAATTTTATAAAAAGTCGCAAATGCCGGATTCTGGATTAATTTGAGAAAGTAACAGCTGTATCCACAAATTTCGCTACTAAATTTTTGGGATATAAAAATTACAATATTAATTTTTGATACTTTCTACGATGTAGATTTAAATAATTGTATTCTTTGCTTTAATTGTCATAATTTAAATGAGTTAAAGCTAAAATAAAGAAGAATTACCTTTAGTTTGACTTGCCATTTATTGTTAAAATACAAAATAATCGAAAATGATGTACTCCACTTCTTAATTACTTCATGAATTACATATTTTACATAACATTTTAAATAACATGCTCTAAAGTTTCAAACACTACCGCTAGAGCACTCGTGCCTAGCGCATGCAACAGAGTTAATTTCGAGCGTCAAGTGTGAGCGAGATTGCTACAATACAGCACAAGGTTTTTTATATGCGTGAGGTCAGTAAAACAAAGTCAACGCCTGCGGTGCAAGATAGGAAGAAAACTTTGGATTAAACTAGCTGTTTGTGTAAAAGTAAAAGCACGGCCCGATCGCGTGTATTGGGTAAGAATGTGAAACAAATTAGAGCGAAGCCCAGTGAAGTCAATTCGTAGAGTAAGTAGGGAACTTGGACTGCCATAAACAACTTTCTAGTGTGTGCTGAGATGTCGTTTAATGTTTAAACCATACCACCTACCACTGGTACAGGATTGTAGAGCTAAAGGCTATAAAATTTTCTAATTTCATGCTGGAAAACATAAACAAATGTAACTTTTCTGTCGTGTTTAAATTTTAGTAACCAAGTAACGTACCACCTAAGTGGAAAAGTGAACCGACCGAATGATTCGAGATGAGGGCTACAAAGTCTCCATGCAACATTAAAATTTGCGAGGAACTCCTCGAAAGTGACTGTGCTCTGTGCCGTGTTGAGAACAAAGATTTGTAGACCTTTTTTTATGGTAAAACAAATCTCGCGATATTGTGACACTCCTTTCTTCTTCGAATGCATAAAAACTCAAAAATTTTTATATTTTAACAAAATGAAGCTCTAGCTCTTTTGGAGCGGGGTATTCTACGTTTTCTGAATGAGTTTCTACCTTAACGCTAGATAGGTCGAACGTAAACTTGACACTTGTGTTCTAGCCCCCAGATCCCCTTATTTTACATTTTGCGATTTTTTCTTGTAGGGATTCGTAAAAGAATCAGGTTATATAACACTACTACCACCAACTTTGGATGATCTAAGAAACCGTATCACTGCTGCTGTGAACTCAGTAATGTAAGGCATTCTTCATCGTAAGTAAGATGAATTCTGTTACTCCCTAAATGTTATCCGTGAAACCAGACGGGATATTTTAATATAAATACAACAAAAACTAATTTACACCATTATGTGATTAGTTCTAATTTTATGTTTGACATTAGCTCATTATGTGACGCAAACGATAAAAAATTTATAAGAAAGAGCTATGGAAAGGCAGGCGTGTAAATAGCCGCTCTCGTGATGCGGTGTGGAAACGTAGTACGGCCCGTTTGGAACGTCAACCGATAAGGCCAAAATCGTCCCTTAAACGGCCGTCGCGAAAGCGGATGGAGGCGGCTACCGATATCAACCAACGAGTATTGCCAAATCGCTCACCTGAATCGGCTTCGGCTTCGGCTTCGTCGGCGATTCCAAGGTGGACACCTCTGCGCTGCGGATCTGGTATCTGCGGGATGATAAAACGCGACCGAATTGGTCGCGCTGCGGGGTGCGAACGTTTCTTGCGGGTTAAGACACGATCGAATTGGCCGAGCTGCGGTGCGTGAATATTTGCGGGGTGTTAAGACACGACCGAATTGGCCGCGCTGCGGAGCGTGTATATGTCGGCTGAGCAAAAGCCCATGCCGTTCTGTATGCGACGGCAAAACGTAGCAGATATCAAAGGCCCGCATGCCGCCGCGATATAAAGCGGTTCAAGGGCGAAAAAAAATTATTTTTTTATTATGATAATGAATAAATGGAGTTCAGTGCATTTTAACCTTTCTCTTAAAACTCTCAATTGTGGCTTTTCTGATCTCTGCAGAAATAGCCGGAACCGCCTCTGCGACGCGATTTTTGAATTCGTTGATGGGCTGGAGTTTGTTTCAATAAACATTGTCCTTAAACTAATCCCATAAGAAGAAATCGCATAGGTTTAAATCGGGGGGAATTTTGGGACTAATCGATAGCACCTTCTATTTTACGAAATGAGTCCAGACCTATACTTCTCATTCAATAGATGTCTGTGAAGATATCAAAAAGGCTCGAATGCTCCGAATGGGAGTTGCGCCATCTTGCTAAAATCAGTATTGGTTGAATTGTTTTTTTGTTTTTCACAATTGGAATACATTTCTAGATAATTTATGTGCAACAACCTTCCTCATTCACATATTTTGTGGGAAACAGTGAGCCTACAATTCTATAGTGAGAAATTGGACACCATACACTAACTTTTTCTGAGTACAATCGACAAAAACTTTGGTCAAATGTGGGTTTTCGGTACCCCAATGCCGGTAATTTTGTTTGTTGACATAGCCATGTACTTGAGAATAGGCCTCATCCGTAAAATAGACGTGCTTTATGTCTAACTTTTTAGTCTGAACATCTCCATGATCACTTTTGCAAAAGTAAATATTTCCCCAATATTGACTTTGTAATTATATTTTCTACAAAAATAAATTCCATTTCTTGATGAGGATGGTGTACATAGAGCCTACACTCACATCGGGTTGAGCTCCGCCTTTAGAGACCAAAGTTGTTCATAAAACTCTCTAGCTTGTTCTACGGTCTTGGGAGTGGTCACAGTGACTGGCCTTCCTGTTCTTGACAATTGTCAGTTGACATTTTCTGTCTTCTCAAACTTTTCAATCAGACTATTAGAGCATGTTAAAAATATCAATGTAATTATAAAGCAAATTTTATCATAGCATTCTTTACTTTGCTAGTGTAGTGATAATGTGCCTGTCAAACTTGACCTTGAAAGCAGTTAGCGCTCCACTAGCACTTAGGCCCCTTTCGTAAAAGGCGGCCACAATGAGGACTCTTTCTTAAATTGAATAACTGGTCTTAGCTGACGCCACATTTAGTGTTGACCTAGAGTTTAAATATTACTCCAAACATTGACCTAGCTATAACTAACGTCAAACATGAAATTGGCTGAAAAGGTTGACCATGGTAGTAAAAAACTGTTTTGCGTGACAATGAAGGTTCTATATATATATTTTTTTGCGCACTGCAGCCTCAAGGGCTTATTGTGCCCACTAACATACACTTAAATGCTAAGACATTCACACACACCCATGGGTTGAGCAAGACTCGAACTCGTGCGCGCCGGCTAGAGGACAGCGCCAACTGGTTGAACCATCTGACCCACCGCGTCCCCAAGGTTCTATATTACTCTGTATGTCCCTCTATAAACAACAAAGATAGCACATAAAATCCCGTAGTCGCCGGTTCCCTGTAAAAAAACAAAAGATTCAGCAAATTTGACGTAGAATCCGAATCCGCGATCAGAAATTTAATAAAACCAGTGCAAGTGGCTTAAAGATAGACCCTTTCATTTTAAAAATCTATACAGAGTTAAGAAAAACCTTTATAAATCCCTTATAATACATAACCACAGATCCCTAGCCGCCGGTTCCTCTGGAAAAAACAAAAGGAACAACCAAATTTGTGTAGAATCCGAATCTGCTATCAGAAATTCAAGGAAACAAGTGCAAGTGGGCTTAAAAAACAGCCTCTTTTACATTTATATGCCAGTGGCTACATTTAAGTGTGGGAGAAGGTAGGTTTTGTACTTCATATAAGGCGCAAAGCACCTCAACGCGCACCGCTCGAAAGCTTTAACATCTCATGGTCACAAGTACACTTTAACAAGGCTGCAAAGCGACCTTTACGTTGTAATCTAATCATTAAAAATATAGATAAACAGCATTTTTTAGTATTGAAATTATTATTTATTTAATCAAATGGCTTATGCATTTTGTGTTTGTTGTAAAATTCAAATTAATACCCTCAAAGAATTTTTTTATTATCCTAGGCTTTTTATAGAAAGCTACTTAAATTAATTTTAGAATGCCTAGATAATTTGCTTATGGGTAACCGCGGACCAAAATAACTACATTGACATAAAAAAATGTAGAAAGATAAGCAAATGTAAAAAACCGCCATGAGCAGTTAAAGCTTTACATAATTTAAACAGCTGCTGTTTAGTACGGAATAGTTATTAATTTGTTATTAAGAATAGTTGTAAGGATTATCTTATTTTAAGAATTAAGATTCTCCAGGCAAGTTGAGTGACAGATCTATAAGTCTAAGTGGTCGGTGAGTTCCTTTCAGGTAGATGACCGCTGTCGTCTCTTTTTGTGTTAAATACAAGTTTTATGACCCTATTCAATCGCCATTAAGCTGAACAATTGCAGCCGTCTGCCTTTTTGCAGGTAATTTATTGTCCCTGATTTCAAGAACCCACCCCTTGAATTTGATGTCACTCACTTGCCGACTCAGTTTTGTAATAGTTAGTCAGTCGTTAACAAGCAACCTCATCGAAAGCCTCGACTAATGCACTCGAGCACATTCGCAACTTTCTATTTTTTGATCTTCGGCCAACATTAAATCGTTGTTTAGACAACGCAGTGTTTGATTGAAGAAAACACCATCGTAAATAAGGGGATTTATTATTGCATTTTTCCCCCTATTAACTATTGCGACAAACTAGCCGCGGTAACAAACAGCTGCTTTAAAATTGAATACAAATAGGAACCTTCCAAATTAAGAAGAAAGAACCAAGTTGAAAAGCACTTAGAGTGATAAATAAAGAAAAATACGTATCGATGCAAAATACATGCTTTGTAGGTTTTACTCCTTATCAGCAAATAACAAAGGCGCAACCTCTCTCTTCCCAAAACACCAATTTATTGTGCAGAGTTCCAAAGTTCCTTCTTATTCGCCGTTAGGTTTTTTACACCCTCATTGGGGAAGCGTTTCCAGACCAACATAAAATAGACTCTTTGTGTGGCCCCGTTTCAGGCTACTAGGCGCGATGTTGATCCGAACGAATGTGTGCCGGGAAAATATTCATTTCCATAGGCAATCTGGAGCAGCATTTGCGCCGCTCGCGTGTCCTTGGCGATCAGCGGAGCAAAAGCTTTATTGAATATAAGCCGAATCTCGTTACGCCTTTCAGCTCCGCCGGCCCGCTCCTTTCGAGGCGAGCTCAAAAATAATGCGCCGGCCGCACGCGGCGACATTGTGGATTTTTCCATATTGTAATGGCCGCTGGTTTCTTGGAAAAATCGAAGAACGTCAAAACGCATCTCTCGCCAGGGATTATCCCCGCTCGGCGACGTTTTTATAATGACTGCTCGCACGTCAATTAGCGGCTGACTGATGGCAATCTTAATTGCGCGCAATAATACGGATAAAGATGTATTAGCGGAACCTATTTGCACTGGATTGGAAATAAAACGAAAGCACAAGAATGTTGCTTGTCACTTATAATGGAGTTACAAAAAAAGGTTCGTACAGTTTAGCATATGAAAATGGTTAATGTGTTCGTTTTTTAACGCCCAAAAGTAGAATGCATTAATAGCCTGCAGAATATTATAATTCATGCAACGTATATAGCAACTTACATAACAATCACCATTAGCAAGACACAATAATTTACTTTTGTATAGAATAGTAAAATACTCAAGATATATAAGTAGATACATAAAGTAAGCTTTTTGGGTTTTATTATTAACGTTAACCAACAAAACAACTTTAAATCGGACCAAGAATACGACTCTGCCTTTACCTATATTAATATGTAAAGAATCAGAGTACTAGCTAAAATTAAATTAAAGATGGACATTTTGCTCATCTCCGAATCACATTTGATCAGTCTGTAATATACTACGCTATTTCACTTAAAGTACTCTTCATCAAGATGGTACCGTCTTAGTAATACTCATTTGCAAATCTCGCACTACAAATTACCCAAATTTCAAACAAAACACAAGGAACCAGAGTCGAAATCAAGGCCCATCCATGGAAATTCATTGTCGCCACCGTGTACAATATCCACAATATCCACAGACCAATACAAAAACTTTCTTCGAACTCTCGGTACTATATTCGTAGCCGGGAGAGACTAAAATGCTAAACACACACACTGGGGTTCTAGAATAATTACAACAAAAGGTCAAAATTTATTACGGGCAATGAGCGATAATAACTACGACTTTCTTAGTACGGCAAACCCATTTATGTCGTAAGTGATACTGGTAGACCTCCTGACTTCTTGGATTTCTATATAACACGTGGCTTAAAAAGAAATAACTGTATAATAGAATCCAGCTACGACCTCGCATCTGACTACACTCCAGTTATAAGCAGCATAAGTACTATGATTACTCAAAAGTCGCCCCACCTCAACTAACTACGAGAAGTACACCTTAGGCTGCGGGTTAAATCCCCTACTGATTTTGACGAATCAGCACAGTACTTCATCCAAATAGTTCAAGAAGCAGCCTGAAAATCGACTCCACAAAACACAATTGCTAGCGGATAAACCCCTAGCTAAACGGATCTAGCAAAGGTCACGAAACGTTGCCGATTTACATATCTACAGTAGATTAAGTCGAGACCTGAAAAAAGCCCTCTAGGGTGCAAAATAATAGCTTTGATGACTACGTTTCCAATGTATCTGCACATGACAACAAGCTCTAGATGGCAACAAAAATTGAAAAAAGCTCCTATTCGCTAACCAAATGGCGAGTGGGTCCATTCTAATAAAGAAAAATCAGATCTCTTTGCTTCACATCTAACTGAAATATTCAAAAATCAGCCAGACTACATTGACCGGAAGATATAAAACTTTATTGACGCACCCCACCAGATGTATCCACCTATACCAGCCTTCTCATCCGCAAAAGTAAAGGAAGAAATAAAATTACTAAACGTAGGTAAGGCCTAGGATATGACCTCATCGCTGGACAAATACTTAAACATCTGCCTGAGAAAGCCATCGTTTTCCTAAAAACCATATATAACAGCATGCGAAGTCTGTCTATTACTCTACAATTTGGAAGTATACCGAAATAGTGATGATTCCAAAACCAGGAAAGCTTCCATATGAACTGTCGTTTATAGGCCCACTAGTGTGCTGCTCAGCAAGGTTTTTGAAAGACTCTTACTAAAGAGATTATATGCCGACCACGACTTCTTGACACTATGCTCCAATCACCAATACGAATCTCCATAAAACCACTCCACAACCCGAAAACTTTTCAGAATCGTTAACACAATCTCCAGGAGTCTTGAATATAAGAAATACTGCAACGCCGCCTTCTTTGATATCTCCCAAGTGTTTGATAATTACTTTCTTTTTCTAAAATCATATCTAATAGATGTACAAATTTGCTTCCGCCGTTTCCCAATAGATGGTTTTAGGCAGCAAATAGTGGTGAAAGTAAACAGATGTAGACGTCATATAATAAGCTTGGGCATCATCGAAACATTATTTGATTTGTGTCCGTATCGTAAAGTTATTCTCGAATGAAAATGTCAGTTTGCGAACCAAATTCTCGTCATTTGCGGTAGATTTTAATTTTAATTCACTATGAAGAAACCTACGTCTGAGGCTCATTAAATGCTCTCAAGTATTTATGGCAAGACCGCTATTAGTGAAAGAACGTGCTATTAGTAGTTTTAACGCTTTAAGAACGGTGATTTTGACATTGAAGGTTGCCATAGCGGTGGAAAAGAAGATTTTCAAAGATGCAGAAATGGAGGCATTACTTCATGAAGAGTCGCGTCAAACGTTAGATCAATTAGCAGGATTATTAGGAGTGACTTAACAAGCCATTTCAAAACGCCTCAGAACCATGGAAATGATTTAGAAACAAGGAAATTGGGTGCCACATGAATTAAAGTCGAGAGATGTTGAACGGTGTTTGTTTTCTTGTACACAGCTGCTTGAAAGGCAATGACGGAAGGGATTTCTGCATAGCATTGAGTCTGGGGACAAAAAATTGGTTATTAATGGTATTGCGATAATCCCAAATGCAAAAATTATGGGGACTTCCCGGCTATGCTTCCATGTCAACGGCTAAACCGAATATTTACAGCTCCAAGGTCATGTTCTGTATTCGGTGGACCAGTCGGCTACGCATTAGTCTTAAAAAGTCTGAAACAATAACGATCTGGATCGCTAAAAGATAACGTTTTTGACGCGAGCATAGCTACGCGCAACCGAAACAGGATGAGGTATTGCCAGCATGGACAATCTCGCATATCGCAAATGCAAACCAGTCTTGAAAACGTTGAAATAAAGTCTTACAAACGCCAAATACAGGAACAAAGTTGTCCCTATTATCAACAATATTTCGTCTGTAAACTTCAGACTAACGTTCTTACAAGCATTAAACAATGGATGTACTGGAGCCCAAATGAACAGTTTTCTCTTGACGCGAGATTCGTACCTGAACGAAAATAAAATTGCCATGGACAATATTTTGAATCGACATGACTCATTTCTTAACCTAAAGCTCAAATGTCGAAAACAGTGGAAGCAAAGTTGTACACCTATTATCTAACAAAAATTTCTCTGTTAAACATTCAGACTAACATTCTAACTTTTGCCTATTAAAGCCCCCAAGGTAGTGTACTGGGAGCCCTGCTTTTCCTCATTGACAGTCGATATACCTGAAACAGACAATACACATATTGCCTCTTTTGTTGACGACATGACGTCATTTCCATTAACCTGTAAACCTACAAAGCCATCTCAACTTAATCTAAGACTAATATACCAAATGGCGAACGAAAATTAAATCCGCCAAATCAGTTTAAGTTATATTCACCATAAAACGTAAAGTATGTCCACTTGTAGGGATAAACAATGAATAAATTTTATGTAACAACGGAAACAGAATACCTAGGCCCACACCTTGATCAAAGGCTCACATAGACTCAGCATATTCCATCCAAAAAAAGACAACTTGATATAAAATTTTGACCAATGCAATGGCTTCTTTGCAGAAACTCAAAGCTCTCACAACAAATTAGTGCTACATAAAACCATACTGAAGTGCCATATAGTCCTACGGTCTCCAACTGTGGAGATGTGCTAACCGTTACCCAAATATTTCAATCCAAAGTAATACGTATTATAATCCATAGTACGTGAGCAACCAGACACTTCATAATGACCTGAAGATTTCCTTGGAAGTACTGAAAATGACTAAGACTTACAACAAGCAGACAATTCAACACGCAAACGTCCTAATCCACCAGATTGTAATAAGCATATCTTATTACAAAAAAACATGACACACGTTTCAGTATCTAGTTGTATAGAAGCAATTTATTACACACCTATATTTTGCAGTTTCGCCCAAGTGCCAAATATTTTTTTTGTATTTAATGTTGAAGTTCTTTACGTTTCTTTTTCACTTTCTAAATAAATCCAACATTAAAAATCACACCCAAATACCTTGCTGATTAGCATAGATACTCTGAGCATATTTTATTTCAACCGGTGAATATTGATTATATTTATTAGTACAGTTGACGTACATCGACTTGCCTCTTCTAGTCCAAGTATTACTCTGGTCATTATATGTTTAGAGTTTTCTGGCTGCTTCTCTATGGTTTTTCCCGACTTGAAGTTTTGCAATATCATCAGCAAACTTTTAGGGAGACCACTGGTGTACAGAAGATATAGTACTGGACCTAGCATACTCTCTTGGGGAACTTTTATCTTAGTATTTTGCAATTTAGGAAAACCTTGTTTTGTTTTATTTTGAAATGCCTTTTATAGAGCTTCTGTAATTTATAGAATAAACCTTCATGTCACACTGTGTCAAAAGCCTGCGCTACATCACAAGGGAGATATAAGAGCAGAGTTTTATTCTTGTAATGACTTCTCAATAATGTTTGTGATCGTATGGATTTAATCAATAATTAACTGGTGGGAACGAATTAAGCCTTTCGCTGCTATTATTGGTTTAAACCTTTTTAGCAATACTTTCTCATAGTTTCGAGATGACAGACAATAAAAATAGAGGCTTTTACGAATAAATTTTATAAAAAGGTTTTCCTGGTTTGGGGATCCTAATAACCGCCATAACTTTTTACATCTCAACTACGTACTTCAGTCTAAGAAATTTTTTAATAATATTGTTTAGCTTTTTGTAGTAATTATTTAGTAGTCAAGTCAAAACCAGGAGCTTTTCTCGTATTGATGTCAACTTTAATTTCTTTATAAACTTCTTTTAATAAAGTTGGTCTAATGGTGATATCTATCTCGTCTTGCGGATCATCTCCAATATTTGGCCGAAAAGTTATTACTAAAATATTAAAAAAATATTACCTAAACATTGCATGCGCTTATTTTCCGCGAGGACCTGGCTACCGTGATGCGTTGATTTCTTTTTTCGATATCGCCAGTCACATTATAATTGATAAACCTAATGATGTTTTTTTGTTAACGGGCGATTTTAATTTACATGAAGCAAATTGGACGGATTCTATTTCATCACGCGGTTGTGTCCATTCCTCAATCCTTCCGAGCGGAAACTTAGCAGTTAATCACTTTAATGAGTTTCTGGCGTTTACAAATTTTATACAGACAAATAATATTAAAAACACTAGCCATATTCTAGATTTAATCATATGCAACGAGTCTACGGACTGTCGCATTACTAGTTGTGATTATCCGCTCACGCCCGAAGACCCTTATCATAAATCACTTTTAATAGACCTTATGTTAAATTATACACCGCCTCTGAAGCCCTGCATTTCATATATTTATAATTTTCATGGAGCAAATTTTGAGAAAATAAATGATGAATTAAAACAAACTAATTGGCAATCAATTTTTAAGAATTTGGATGTTGAGCAATACATATCAAAATTTTATAGCATATTTGATGATTTAATTTTGCGTTTTGTTCCCCGTCGTAAAGTGTACCCTAATAATAATAGTTTACCACGGTGGTATAGCAGACCGCTTATAAAAATATTAAAAGAAAAACGGAAATACCGTCGTCCTTGGAAAATATTCGGAAATCCCCTCGATTACAATAGTTTCAAGATTCTCAGAAAAAGGGCAAATAAAATAGAAAGGCAATGTTATCAAACATTTATTAAATATTCAGAAGAAAAAATTAAGACTCATCCCAAGTTTTTCTGGACTTTTGCGAAGTCGGTCATCTCTAACAATGGTCTGCCGCAAACTATGTACTACAAAGGTGCGTGCGCTACTGACGGACAGCAAATTTGCGAATTTTTCAATGGTCATTTTCATTCTGTGTTTGAGGAAGCCGATCCAACAGTTATAATTATTAAAGAGCTGGAATCTCCTTTGAATTGCGTAACAGACATTAGCAGCATAGATATAACAGAAGAAATTGTCAAAAAGTTCTTTAAGCATATTGACATTAACAAGGGTGCAGGGCCTGACGGTGTGCATCCAGTACTAATTAGTAAATGTTATTCTACTTTGGCGTTGCCCCTAACATTGCTATATAAAAAGTCAATTTCTGAAGGATGTGTACCAAAAATTTGGAAGAGAGCTTGGATTACTCCGATACCTAAAGGGTCTATTACGCAAAACATAGAGAAGTACCGGCCTATTTCCAAGTTATGCCAGTTTGGTAAAATATTAGAAAAGATAGTTATCAGTCAATTATTCAGTGCCCTTCGTTGTTTTATTACATCTCACCAACATGGCTTTTTTAATGGTCGTAGTGTTGAAACTAACTTTCTGAGTTTTACTGAGTTCATTCTTAATGCCATGGATAACGGCTGTCAGGTGGACGCCGTGTATACTATTGCCAAGTTCAAAATTTGTCAACTTATTGTTGAAGCTTTGGGGCTCGGTATACAGGTGACTTATTAAGATGGATAAAATCATACATCGAAAACAGATGTCAGGCTGTAGTACTGGGAGGATTTTCGTCACAATATGAAGATATTAGTTCTGGAGTACCTCAAGAGTCCCATTTAGGTCCTCTATTATTTACACTTTACATCAACGACATCACGAAAAGCATAGCGCATTCAAATGTATTACTTTATGCGGACGACACTAAAATCTTCAGGCTTATTCGTAGTGTCGATGATTGTTGTCTATTACAGCAGGATTTATTAGCTTAGAATCCTTCTGCACGAATAATAACCTTTTCTGAATCTAGATAAGTGCTGTTTTATTACTTTCACCCGAAAAAGCAACCTATTCAGTATTCATATAAACTTTACAATAAGGATCTTAATAAAGTGACAGAAGTTCGTGATTTAGGTGTTTTAATGGACGCTAAGTTATCTTTTGTGCCTCATATTGACAATATTTTATGCAAAGCCTATAAACAATTGGGTTTTATATTAAGAGGGGTAAGTCTTTTAAGAGCTCTTTTACATATATACGTTTATACAATAGTTATGTTCGTAGTAGATTGGAATTTGCTTGTTTGGTTTGGCACCCAATGTATGAAATTCATTCTAATGGAATTGAGAGATTGCAAAAGAAATTTATAAAAGCTTTAGAATATAGAACAGGAAATTACTATTTGGATTACGAAACCTCTCTTAAAACGCATAGACTACCCTCACTGAAATGTAGACGTGAATGTGCTGACGCTGTGTTTCTTTATAAAATAATAAACAACTTTGTGGATGTACCCGCCTTTTTACAAAACATCTTGTTTCGCATACCCCATAAACAGGAAAGGAATTGCTGTAAAAAAAATTTTTTTCTATTGCTAGCAGTAAAACATGTTATGCTAAAAACAGTTTCATTAAACGTGCATGTAGACTTCACAATGATGAGTTAAATAATATTGATCTCTTTAATAGCTCTTTAGCAAAATTTAAAACTTTAATAAATAAATTACTTTTAGAAGTTTAAATTTAAACTTTGAACTTTATGTGTTTTAGTAATTATACCTTAAGTAAATATTGTATCCACGAACAGATGCATAAATTGATATAATATAACTGTACTATAACTAGGGAACTCTAGGTCTTAAATCACTCTAAATTTATGTAGCAATATCTGTTTATGTGACTGTATGTTCCTAATTGAAATAATAAAAGCTTTTAAAATCTGAATGCTTTTTGCAAATTGTTGTAAGCCCAACATTCACCAGAATTTTTAACGGCAAATTTTGAATTCTAGCCGTTTTTAATTTTTTGATGGCTTCCTATAAATAGATAATTTTATTATCGTTACTGAGTATACTCAGTTATTCACCAATCGACTCATTTTTAATGCGTTGAACTTCACGTTTATGTGCTGAGTAGCATTTCTTAAAGCTATCATTTTTCCTCCAGGTGTCCTAAACTGATTTTTCATTAATTAATTTTTCTAATCTCTTTTGGGTAATTATTACTTTTTGTTCTAAGTTTGGTCTCCGAAATATTTTTTCACATTGCCTGCTAAATGATTTTGGAAAAAGATCTACTGTATTAAATAATTATTTCTTTGTCTTTAGAAGAACCTATAGTTTAATAAAGTTTTTAGTAGTGGTTACAAAGCTTTTCCAATTAATAAATTTATTTCTGATCAGGAGTATGGAAAAATGATTAAAACCATATTAATGTTTTTTAAACATGCAAGATATTAAATAAGGTTTATGGAGTAAGGAATTCAGTCTATATCTGTAGGTCAATACGTTAGCTCGTCAGTCAATAACATTTTACACCTTAGTTAGTTACGCGTTGTGGTCAGTCTAAATCCTTAATGGTTGTGCTTTGCAATTAAATTATCTCCCATCGTAAACCCTTAGATGGGGTAACGATCTTAGTCTTCTTAGTTTTGATATTCAAAGTTGTGGCTTGTATTGTGGTATCTCATTTCCTAATGGTGTGAGACTAATCCCTGTACTATCACTACACATACACCATTTGCTGTATGATCTGGGCAAATGATTTAGTAGACCTTATCTATTTTAAATATTTTTTTCTTTTCATAGAAAGAAAATATTAGTTTTCTCTCTCTTACAATATTTATTATATGAATGACAATTTAAAATATCAAGTTTGTTTTGTTTTCTAGCCTTAAAAACTTATAAAAACTTCTAATGTATTGTATAGAGTAATGGCTTTTGTTGTATTTTTAATTGCTTCTTGAAGCCTTATACTTACTCATTGCGACTTTTACAAGAACATTGTTTTAGAAACATATTTTTAATATTATTTCAACACTTTTAAGTCCTTCCAACATCACATTTGCATCATATTGTACGTTCTTAGACTAATCACTTTTATGAGTATTGTGTGTTAGATTTTTTTTTTTATTGACAATAATGTTAATTTACAATCTACTTAACAAAAGTATTCAGTAAATGTGATGCTAAAGGAGGCAGTGAAAGGAGAAGTCATCCATTGATGACACTCCCTAGGAGCACCATTTACGAGAGGTTGGTGAGGTCTTCAGGCCATGTTTTCTTCAGTCTTCGTATTGGCGGATGATAAGTGGAAAGCTGGTGAATTAGTGGATTGCTGTGTCCATCTAACATCTGATGATAATTCATCGCATATCTTTTGATTTCATCGACAACGAATGGGACGTCTAGGTCTTGGTGGATTGTTTCGTTGGTTACAAACCAATTCCGCGGAGGATTTTTGACTGAAATTGTTGCAGTGTTTTTATTCTGGTAGGTTTAGCACATCCCCAAAGTTGTATACCAAATGTTCAAATTGGTTTCAGCATCGTTTTGTAGTAGCAGCTTATTTCGGATCGATAGCTTTGAATGTCTACCAAGAAGCCAGCACATTTTACGGTATTTGAGGTTTAATTGTTTGCGCTTAGTTTGTATGTGTTTGTTCCACGTGAGCCGTTGATCAAGATGTAGTCCCAAGTATTTTACGTCGGTTTTTACCGGTACTGGAGCATTGTTAATGCTAACAGGCTGACTTTGATTGATTAACTTTTATGCTCCACTTTTCTAACCATGTGCTGATTATATTGAGGTGTTGTTGAAGGTTGGAAGTTGCACTATCCGCATTTTCATGGGTGGAAAGTATTGCCGTGTTGTCAGCGAAGGTATCAGTCACAGTGCTGTCAGTTTCTGTCAGGTCAGCAGTATAGACAAGGTAAAGGAGGGGGCCCAGGACGCTTCCTTGCGGGACACCGGATTTGATGGGGTAATATGGGGATAGTTCGTTATCGCAATTGACAGAGTAATAGCGGTCTGTTAGATATGACTTAAGGAACAAGTAATAGTAGCTCCGTAATGACTCTTTTAGTTTATATAGCAGCCCTGTGTGTCAAACCTTGTCGAAGGCCTGGGACACGTCCAGGAACACAGCGGCGCAATACTTTTTTTCTTCTAGAGAGGATGAGATTTCATTTACTATTCTGTGCGTGTGATGTGTGGTTGAATGACCCTCTCGAAAACCGAACTGGTGTTGTGGTAAGTGTTAAAATATGTCTGTATCTTGGCAAAGCTGTTTAAGAAACAGTTTTTCAAATAGTTATAGGCAAAAGGCTTATTGGCCGATACGAAGTCACACTTTTTGGTTCCTTGTCGGGTTTGGGTATCATTAATATATGTGCGTACTTCCAGGTGATTAGGTAATATGAGAGACCTAACATCCAGTTGAAAATCGTATTTAGGTGTACGACAGTTTTCTTGGGCAGCATTTTTAGAATTTTTCCAGTTATTAAATCATGACCTGGCGCCTTAAATTGGTTCAGTTTTTGAATTTCATATATAACTTCAGCGGGAGTAAGAGGGATTATTGGGAGTGACATTTGACACGGGATGTCTAGATATGCTTCGATTGCGTTGTCTCAGGGCTGCCGTTGCTTCAAAGACCTCGGATAAATTCCCTGCAAAAGTGGTTGCTTTATCTATAGGAGATCTTGCCCATGTTCCATCTGCATCCTGATAGATCTTTTGGGTACTTGATGTCTCTTAAGGTTCTTCGTGGGTCTCCAGAATGAGTGATCCTCTTGTTTCAAATTCGTTAAATACTCAGTGAAGTTATCATTTTGTATCCCTCTTAATAGTTTATAAAGTTTACGCGTTGAACGATTGTAGATAGTTTTATCAACAGGACTATGTGTCCTCTGACATGTTACTCTGGCTCTCCTCTTTTCTGCGATCAGTTCTTTAACCGTTAGAGGTATGGAAGCAGTAGGTTTTTTATGATCAGTTCCGATAGGGGTTGACTCCCAGGCAGCCTTTTGGATTACATTAGTGAGATGATTAGTCGCTTCGTCTAGTTCGTTGGGGCTCTTTATTTGTAGTTTAAGATTTGTGTTGCCTTCCAAGTATTGTTGAAAAAGTTCCCAGTTGGTTTGTGTAGACACTAGTTTGTGGTTGAGTGATTTTGTGATAGTAGAGGTACATAAGTTTAGTATGATTGGCGAGTGATCTGACTTGTCATTACTTGCTTCTACCATTACGTAATTGGTAGCTATATCATGAGAGATATAGAAATCCAGTAAGTCAGGAAGTTTATTGTAGTCTCACGGTCAGAAAGTGGGCACTCCGGAGGAGTGGCCAGTGAAATGGTTTTGTGTGATTGATTGTAAGAGATTACGACCTTTTGTTAGTATAATTCTAGAACCCCAGTGGGTGTGTTTAGCATTCCAATCGCCACCCGCAATAAATGTACTGCCCAGAGCAGAGAAGAAGCTATTATATTGGTAAATAGAGATGTTATGTCTGGGGGGGCTGTAGAGAGCTGAGGCAACGAAAGACCAACAAAAGGAGTTGATTTTAACATTTGTAGCCTGCATGAATTCTGTTTGGTAGTTTTCCACTTCAAAATGTGATATGGAATTTTTAACTATAACTGCAGATCCTGCATGGGCAGTGTCGTCTGGATGCGTTGTATGGTAGATAGAATAACTGGGTATTCGAAACATGGTTCTTACAGTAAAATGGGTTAGATTATACAAAACCTTCTAGTACAATTGTATAATGTTTGATTCGCATAGGCACCCCAATGGGCTGTCGACATTTTTTAAGAGTAAGAAGTTTTCTTGAAGGTAAGACTTAAAGGTACCCTATCTTTTGATTAAAAAACTAAAAAATATGGATTTGTTGCTATAGAAAAAATTGACCAAATCACTAGCTTCTTTTCACAGCTATAAAAAGTAGTTGGAAAGAATGACCCGATCAAGAAATACATGTGACCAAAAAATTTACTTCCTTTATTCTAGTCTGAAAACTGTAATAGCAATCAGACATGTTGCTGGAATAGTCATAGCTCTAATTCTCTACAATTATTTAGATCAAAAGCCACAAAATTTGGAGTCAATATTACAATTTTTGTCATATTTTCATATTTATGACCACTTAAAATCGTAAAATTTTTCAACATAACAATTCTGCGTGGGTACATCGTTGAGCCATGGTGGTTTATTGGATAGGTCGTTTGACTACGAAACCAAAAGTTGCAGGTTCGAATACCGGTCTTACATCAATCGGGTTAGTCCCATTACTAGCTGCAAAACTGTACCTAGGTCAAATTCTGGGTATAATAGGCGGTCGGTACGTGGCGCTAGGCACCTTACTACTGTGCTGTCGTAAGGCTTTTAGAGTAAAAGCTTATCCTGTGTACGACCCCAAAGGACCTTCAAGGTCTGTTACGGGAAACTATTAAAAAAATAGTTATCTTACCATAAGAGCTAGTTGGTCAGCGACATTGAGTCCATAATTATAGATTTATACTGAGCATTTACAATCTCTACCTTAATTTAGTCTGCTAACTGCATAATGTATTCATTTTTGCATTTATTCGTGCATTCAGTTATACTTGATAAGTATTAGAAAACACCTATTGATTTATTTACAAATATGAATGCTAAAGAACTTCATCCACTCTTAAGAGAATATTTTGTCAATAAAAAGTTTATTTTTTTACGTATTATTATACTCTTTTACAATCTACTCTGTAAAATTCGACTTCTATTAATAAATTTTGAAATTCTTAGAGTTGACGTAATCGTTTATTATATGTCTATTTTTTAATCATCAAACCCCTTAGTTGCTAGGAACGTCATTTCTCCCTAGAGTTTGCACAGCACACAAATTACGCCCGATTAACTTTAAATATATAACCCAATTTCGTTTAATGTGTTCTTCTTTCATCAATTTTTTAGAAAACAAGTCTAGTTTTGCTATTTACTGAATCATAGCATCCCGTCGTTCAAGATTCTCGTTTTTTATCAAATCTCGAACATCTTTGATGCTCATTGTTTAGTCTTTATGTTAAATGAAGTAGCAGGTGACACAGAATAACGGGAATTTTTAAAATACGTAGTGGCAGCCACGAGCAGGTAGCAGCACTGCGGGACAGTGACCTTGAGCAAATAAACACTTCGCTATTTTAGTAACCATGCATCAGTGGAACAGACAATAGCGTGCATTAACCATAAAAATGTTTTATAAAAACACAGTGATAGTTTGGACGTTTTTACAACTTTGGACGTCATGGTGCCCTCCCATCAAAACACACGATATAAATTTGGCTTAATAACTTTGAAGAGACTGGATCTGCCTTAAAAAACCAACAGGACGACCAAGAAGTGCTCGTATTCCACAGAACATTGATGTTGCATACAAGTTGCAAATAGTGCAACAACTGAAGGAAAACGATTACCAGTTGCGATTATAATTCTGTCTACAAATGGTAACAAACATAAACAATGATGATGAATTTCTAAGCAAGTTGTGGATGTCAGATGAAGCCCATTTTTATCTCACAGGTTACGTAAGTAAGCAGAACTACCGTTACTGGACAAGCACAAACCCTAATGAAGTTCATGCTAGTAAAGTGACAGTATGGTGTGCTGTTTAATTACATGGAATCATCAGACCTAATTTTTTTTGAAAATTAACAGGGGATCACTGTTAATGCGGATCGTTACGTAGAGATTGTTACAATCTTTCGTTACACCTAAACTGAGAAATTTTCTACACGTTCAAGAAACTTGGTTTCAACAGAATGGAGCAACATCACACACTGCACGGCAATCAATGGAAGCTGTGCAATAATTGTTCGGTAACCGATTTCAAGATTCGGTAACGCTTCTTGACCCCCTAAATCGCCAGATTTGTCCGTTTGAGATTTTTTTCTTCAAGAGTAAAGTGTACATGACTCGACCAAGAACTCTGGATGAGTTAAAACAGAGAATTTAGGATGAAATTGACAGTATCCCAGCTGAGATGTTGCAGCGGTCAATGAGGAATCTTAACAGCACATTTCAAGAATGCATTCGTACAGGAGGACGGCATCTAACGGCCGTAATTTAAAAAAAATGATAAATTCCATTTGTGCTTCTTAAATGGCAAATTTTAAGGTTTCAGTTACTATGAATAAAATGTTTTTCTTCCATCACTCTTGGTTTTATTGGAGTGTTAAAAAATTCCCGTTATTCTGTGTTACCCTGTCTAATTAAACGATTATTTAGTTCAAAACTAAATTTTATTTAAAACTGAAGCATTGCCTCATGATAATTATAAATTATTATACTATTCACGCAACGCTTAACGATTACTATAATAACACTAATTTACTTGAACTGCTGTTGATTGCTGACTTTTGTGTGACTGCCACAAATGCTCATATTCTCCGTCTTACATTCAAAGACGCTGTTCTAGAATGAATCAGGAAATTCTGGAATTTAAATACAAGGGCGCCATTAGAAATGCCGTGGACGGTAATTGATCATTCCGGAAAGTTCTATTACAATGTAAAGGTTTTTAATAATTTATTATACATCAATAAATTATGAATATACAATTTCAAAGTTTAATAGTTATTATTATTATTATAATCAAAACTTTGTTTATTCAGGGTTATTAGAATCTGGACGTTTAATACATTTCACTTAAACTTATTATATTATGTCAATACAATTTTGTACTACATCAATTAAAATTATGAATATACAATTTCTGTAATGTTTTAACTTAGTTATATATTATTCATTATATCAAAACTTTGCTCTTTCTTTTCCGTCAGTCTATTTGACTCAGGTTACTGCATTCTTTATCCCAGGTTTTACATTGTCTACTTAACTTTTTCTGTTAGTTCTTGTCTCCCATTTTTCTTGTTCTCTTCTCGTCCATTCTTACTATGTCGACCATCTTAATTGCTTTTTATTACCTTTTGTCACTGGTTCTCTCCTAATTCTTCCTCAACACTCATTTCTAATTCTGATCTCAGTTTCTGTATGTCCTTTATCCTCGTAAGTATTTCATCTCTACCGCCTGTATATTACTTTCCATTTTTCTGGACCCAGCTCTCCTATATATTAATATAGGTTTAAATTGTTTTGTATAATGTAATTTTCGTTGCTTAATATTTTCCTTATAAAAGTGTTGTTTAGTGCGTGGTATCCTTACATTTATTTTTTAATTTATCCCTGATATTGTCACTGGTTCCTGAATTCCATCTGCTCAATTTCTTCTTTCTAATTTTATCTCGTTTGATTGTCCCTATTACTAAAACTCGTAAGTATTTCATCTCTCCGCATTTATTTTTAGATTTCCTATTTTCTAGTGTTCTTCCAGGACTCCAAGTTGCTTGTAGGTCTTGTTTATATTTGGATATCACTGAATCGTCTGCATATAGATTTCTGATATTTCTACCATTGTCATATGTCTATATCTCACTTGTAGTTTTAATCACTTTTCCTTTTCTCTTATCACTATAGTCGTCTGTTACTAGAATGAAACAGTGGGCTTATACCCTTGTACTCAGTCCTTCTTTTGTTGTGAATTATTTCGATTGATATGTTCTCACTGATAATTCATGTAATTTTGTACATACTCTGATACAATTTATCTGATTTATTTTTATTTTATTTTTCTCCGTTTTAGACAAGACCATAACTATTGTTCTGGACACGCTATTATTTTTAGATCTATGAAGCTAAATATTTTGTCTGAGTGATTTTCCATATTAGTTGTTTTAATACAAATATGTGGTCTTGTTCTCTACTTTTCTGAACCCTACTATGCATCTGTAATTGTTCTCATATGTCTTATTTACTATTTAGTTTTCTTCCTAATTCTAGTTCATGTTTTGTTCACTTGTAGTTTTTAATATTCCTTCCATCTTTTTACTGATTTTATCTTCACTCTAATATTTGAGAGGCAGGCTGTAAATAGCCGCGTGGATGCTGTTGATACGATACCGATGCGGCTCAGTACCAACAAATTTGTGAGGCAAATGCTCGTGATGCGGTTGAAGTTACGGCCGTTTGGTCAGCCATATTTCCATAATCGTCCCTTAAACGGCCGTCGCGTAAGCGATGCCTACCGACATCCACCAACGAATATTCAATTCACCTGAATCTATCGGCTTATTTTTCGTCGGCGATTTGACAGACCTCTGTTGCGGATCGGTATGTAGCGAATGCTTTTCTAGACATGAAGGTCGCGCTGGGATGCGAGTTTTGTCTGTAGACGACATGTTGCCGAGTTCGTGTTTTAGACATGTGCTGGTGTTATGAACCACGACTCAAATTGCGTTCTCGTGAATTGTTCGCGCCTTTCGGTAGGTCTTTTCAATTTGTTCGCCGTCACCTTTCTAATTCTAGTCCGACGGCGATGCATTTGTCGGTTGAGCAGCTATGCCGTTTTGTAGGAAAACTGACATCACATGCGTTCCGCTGATATGATTTCATCTTGCCACACCTAATATTCTTCCTCTTTATTCTTTATATGGTCAACTTTGTGCTGTTTTCCTTTGCGAAGCGATCTAAGCATCTTGTAGAATAGATTTTGATTTCCGTGTCTGTCCTGTTTCATCTTCTCTCCAAACTCTTCCCAGGCTTTTTGATTTGTCTTTTTTGTCATTTCTTTTACTTTCTTTCTCTCGTGCTTATATCTGTTATATTTTTTCTCTGTTCTGCTACCTGGGTATTCTTTCCATTTCTTTTTCTTATCCTTTACTTCTCCCTTTATTTCTTCATTCCACCAGCTCGTTTGTTTTTTACCCTCTACAATTTTAGTCTTTCCACACACTATTCTTGCTGTTGTTATTAGTATTTCTTTTATGCCTTTTTATGCTTCTTCAAGCGATAATGCTTTTATGTTATTATTGAATTTACTCATCTCTTCAACTCTTTCATTATAAATTCTTGCCGTCTCTTATTCTCCCAATTTATGTATTTTGATTTTTTCTCTAATTTTGTTTTTATTTTATCCCATTTTTTGTTACCTTGAGGTTTTCCTGTCGTATCTTCATTTTTGCTAGCACTAAATAATGGTCGGAATATATTTCTGGCCCTCTTTTTACTTTTGTATCCTGTATTTCCTTTCTGTAACTTCTGTTTATAATTATGTAATTTATTATCGATTTCTTGCCCCTATTTACAACCTCTCTTGTATATTTATGTATATCTTTATGTATGAAGAATGAGTTCGTTATTATCAGATTATTTATCATTCAGAAATCTATCAGTCTTTTACCGTTGTTGTTTCTGGTATCTTCGCCGTGTATTTCTATTACATCACCTGATCCTTCGTCCTTTCTCCCTACCTGTCGATTCAGGGCACCTATTATTAATATCCTTTCATTGCTTTCTTCTACTGTCGTTGTCAATTGTTCCCAGAATTCATCTTTACTTCTTGACCCCTCGTTCTCATCGGGTCCATACACCACTATTATATTTATTTTTATTTGTCCATCTAGTTCCATTTCAATCTTTAGTATTCTTTTCGAGATCCCGGACCATTTGCTTTTGTATTTGGGTTTTTCTTTTTTAATTATACAGCCTACTCGTTCTTCTGCTCGAAGTTGTTTATGTATCCGGGTATATACTAAAATATTTCTTCCTTTCATTTCTGGTTCTCCCATTCCTTCCTTTTTAGTTTTGGTTATACCCAGTATATCTAGTCCTTCTTTCCTAAATTTATCTTCTAACTGATTTTCTTTACTTGTCATGCTCCTAACGTTCCATGTAGCTATTTTCCAGGTCTTTACTATTTTCTTGTCTTGTTTGTTGTTTTCCTTCTTCTTTCTTGCATTTTCTTTTTCTAATTCTTTTTCATTTCCTTGTTCTTTGCCTTTGTCGTTGCCTTTTTTTCTGTCCGTTTCTTTCGTAATTAATTTTTGTTCTCGCTGTCCTTGTTATTTTTCTCAACTTTTCTTCTATCGTATCCCCTTTCGATGGCCTTTCGCTAACTGTTCTTTGTCTCTTTCCTTTTCTGCCATTGTTGTTGTATTTCTACTTCTCTTTCATCAGTGCCGTATATTTTATTGTATATTATTAATTTGTTGTATTTTATTACCGGTTTCTGTCCTCTTTGTCCCGCCTCCTTCGTAATTGGTATTAATTTTCTTCGTTCTTCTTGTATTTCTTTAGTGAAATCTTCGCTTATTCATATGTCTGTGCATTTTAATTCCTTTGCCTTCTTTAATATCTCTATTTTCTTGCTAATTTTACTCAGTTTAATTAGTATTGGTCTCCTTCCCACTATCTTGTATTTCCCTAGTCTCGTATAAACTTCTAAGTCCTTTTCTTCCAGTTCTACGCCTATCTTGTTCAATATTATTTGTATTTTTTTCCAGTGTTTCTTTCTCCCCTTCTCCTCATCGTCTTTCACTCCTATTACCACCAGATTCTTTTTTCTGACTTCTCTCTCTTAGTATTCTATTCTTATTTCTTGCTTTTCGATTTTATCTTTAAGTTGTTTATTTTCTTGTTTATCAGCTATTTGGTCTAATCTCGAATCTATACCATCCAGTCTATTACTTATTTGCTGTAATAGGTCCTCTATATTTGCCATTTCTTGGATTTGTCTGTTTTAATTGCACACTTCTATGTACGGTGTGTTGCCTATTTTTGAAATTTTGGCATGACCCTGGTTAGCGTGTTGTTATTTTCCACCTTATTGCTTATGTTTTAACCTCCACCCGTTGTATTTATATCTAATTACTCACTGATTCTTCCCAGGTTTTAATTTCCTTTTAATTTCACTCTTGTTTTATTTTTTCCGTGTTTTAAGTTACTCAGTATGGCCCTATTGGGACTTTATTACTGGAGCTTCCAAACACCTGTTTCACTACGAGGTTCACACAAAAATCCAGTTTAATAGTTAACGTATATAATTTTCTCTGGCTAAGCTTCCCTTTTTGTTTATTCAATTCAAAATTTTGTGCTCTCAAAATCCTGGCACCCCAGAGTGCAACTTACTCAGCTTATGAGTTGAGCAGGACAGGTTTAAAGAGATAACAATAAAAGGAAGATAAGCTAAACCAACGCGTGTATTAGGGCTTGGAATAAATTTTAAATAATTTACAACTGGTCTTATTATACTAATATTTTTTGTGATCAATACATACTTTATGGCAACGCACCATAATTAGGCTTAAATTTTTAGTCTACGTAAGCCATATAATTTTTCGAACTTTAAGTTTTAAATTTTGTGTCAACAAAACGCAATTTGCGGGAGGCGGTGATTTTGATAGGGAAGACGAGTGCCCAGCTCACCGGAAAAAATTTAAAAATGTAGAAACGGAAGCATGATTTGATGAAAACCTAAGTTAAACGCATGAAGAATTTGCAAATTTCTTAAATGTTGATTTGTCGACCGTTGACAAACGTTTAAAGGCAATCGAAAAATTCAAAAGCAAAGAAACTGGATGCCACACGAATTGAAACCGAGAGATGTTAAAAGACATTTGTCCACCTGCAAACAGCTGCTTCAAAGGCCCAAAAGGAAGAGGTTTTGCATCATATCGTGGCTGGTTGATAAAAAATGATTTTATTGCAAGAACCCTAAGCACAGAGAATTTAAGAGTGTGCCCGGCCAAGCATTACATCCGTGGTTCGAAGATAATGCTCTGTATTTGCTAAGATCAGAAGAGCTGCTGAAACAAGGCGAAACTATTACTGGGAATCGCTGCCAAAAACACCTGATCAAATTGAACCAAGCGTATGTCCCAAAGACACAATAAATAATTTTCCAGCACGACTCGGACACATATTACAAAACAAGTCAAAAATTATTTTGATGGGATGCTCTACCTCACCTGCAATGCCTCTTCTTATTGTCATTTGTTCCGATCGATGACGTATGGCCTGTCTGAGCAACGCTTCAACTCTTTTGAAGATATCAAAAAACGGACCGATTCATGGTTTGCATCACAGGGCGAGGAATTCTTTCGTCGGGGAATCCGTATACTCCCAGAAAGATGGAAATAAGTTGTAGCTAACGATGGACAGTACTTTGAATAACCTGCGCTTTTTAATTTTTCGTCGAAATAAACATTTATTTTCAAAAATATCCTTTGAAATTAAATCCAAGTCCCAATATTCTTAATGTTGCAAGTCATACATATTGCATAAAAAATATCATAAAACATTCTATTTAAAATTTAAAAATGATAAAAATCTAGCGACTCCGTTAAAATATGCATGTAGTGTCACTAAAAATTATGTTGCTTACAATGCCAAATAAACGCGTCAAACGGCGTAAATAATGCCATAATAATAAATAAACAAGATACAACATTTGAGAAAGGCACCTAATAAAAATAGACTAATCAAAGACAATGAAAAGAGAAGAATAATCAAATACAGGAATTTTAGCAAAAAAATTAGAAATTAACATAAGAGAAAGGTCAAAATAAGCGCTGCTATGTACCATTGATTCGGTTTCAGTAAAATTATAAATTCTCCTCATGGATCGCGCTGCTCATCCACCACTGCTCAACTACGTGATTTGTCAACCTACAGGATGCCGCCCAAATTAAGACGGCGCTGCGGCGAGGCCCCGATGCCTTTTAATCGATTACACATGATGAATCGCTCGCGCGCGAAGATCAGCTCGCCCCGCATTCTTCCTGGCGAAGCACGAAGCGCCAGGGGCGCACGTAGCCTACTTCTAATGAAATTTATAGGGCTCGATATTATGTCGAATAACAAACTCGGGAAGCATTTAAATGCCGTTCGGCGCTTTGAGCCGCGGCCGCACCGAATTTTTGAATAAATTAGCTGCATGTTTAGAGCTTTATTATGCCGGCGCTTTATAATTCGGCGATTAAGCTCGGGCCTCTCGCTCGCCTGCGCCGGACCTCAGGTTATTATTTCGGCTATGATGTCGGCGAGGCGTGCGGCCGCTGTAATTTCCGCAATGAAATTGTCCGACATTGAACCCCGATCTGTTGTTGCCGCTTGCTGCGAGATACAGGAAGCGCCGCCGCGCACGTACGCAGCAATTAAACTGTATGTCTGCGTTATAAACCACCGACATCTTTATGGTCGCTAAGGAAATCGATAGCGACCTATTGCAGTTATCAAGCGAAGTGTATATACGCAAAATTCACATACTTGGTAATTAAAGTTTTAATTGTCACCAAAATATAGTCCGTTGCAAAAGCGGACTTTAAAGCATTGCTGTAATGGAAACTTTAAAACAAAAAGTTTTTGCCGGATATTTTTTTTTAAATAATTATAATTGTGAGGAGTTATTGTAAACACGACTTTAGGTATTTAGTAAAAATTTGATGTCACCTTTTTTTGAAATACAGCTACCATCGAATCACTTAATGTATGGCATATGGGCAATAAATTTTGTTTTGTTTTATTTTTTAATAATCTATTTAAATTTACAATCTACTCCATTATTGTCCAAAGAAAGATGATGGAACGATCTTCATCCAGCGATGAGACTCGTGTGTTCACACCATTGATAGAATGCGTTTATAGTCAGACTGTCAGAACTCTTTTTTAGTCTTCTAATTGGTAGTGTATCTAAAAGATTTTGGAGAAGGTTATTTCTTCTATTTCTTCTTCCGTTGTAGATTTCTTGTTAGAATCATCGTGACTCGAGAACTACTTGTTCTGCATGCTTGTTTTTACGATGTCTCGCCATCGACTTCTCTTTCGGCTGTTTTTGTGGCCTGTTCGATAGTATGGCCGGTGACCTCTTCGATCTGCTACATCCACCTTTTTGGTGATCGTATTCGCGGTTTTAATCTCTGAGTTCTGCCATGTACAACTAATCTTTCGAGATTGTCACATGGCCAGAGTATCTTATAATTGTTACGTATATGAGTTTGGATAATCTTATAGGCCCTCTTATAGGCCCTTATAGGCCTCTTCTAATTTCAGAGATACAATATCCATCATTAGTAATCAGGTATCCTAGATATATGTAATTATTTACTATCTTGCAGTTATGGATACAACTAATCTCAGGTCGATTTTGTTCTCTTCTGTCAACTATCATCACTTTGCTTTTTTTAGAGTTAATCTTCAATCCAAATTTATCACTTTCTATTTTTAATTTTCCGATTAATTATGTTAGTTCTTCAATATCGTTAGCAAGGATAGCCGTATCATTAGCATGCCCTAAATTATTTATTTTAACTCCCTTGATTGTTAACTAGTAGTTATTGTATATTGTTAAACTTTTGGTGCATACATCGTAGAGACCTAAGACTAGTGTCATTCGACTCAGATTGAAGAGTAGAATCCGAAAAACTAAGTGTCATCCTCGGGCGCTCAAAGGTTAAAAAGTTATAACGTTTTCACCAGTGGTTCTGACAAGAAAAATTTTGAAGTGTAAATGTTGGTCTGACGTTGCAGATGTCATTTTTAATGTTTAGTTACCAACCGCATATAATTATACATTAAAAAAATATTAGTTACCAACCACACAAAAAATTATAGACAAAAAAGTCGCCAAGTAAAAATTTAATTTATTATAACTTTATCTCTTTATTTTCGAAACAACTTGTTATATATATTTACAAGGTTAAATTCGTATTATCGGTGAAGACAAGATGCATTTACAAAACGTTAATTGCTTCCCCGCGGACTTCGGCAAGCGGCCGCCGCGGCAGGGCCCACAGCGTCCCGGGCCAGGCGGAATTTAACTCACGAATACTGACGGAACCAATAATCGTAGGAACGTGATTTTTGGCACGCGAGTGCTTTATTACCCGCTCTCAAGCGAAAATTTTCTATCGCTTGCGGTTCCGGAAAAATAATACCTCGGTTGCGCCTGCAGCCGGGCCGTAATTTGTCCTTCGGAGGCGCTCGGGTCGGCACGGAAAGGCACGAACGATTTTTGCTATGTATTTGTGATGTAAACATAACGTCAACGCATATTTCATCAACGTATCAGAGCGAAACGGAATTAGATGACGCGCAAACAAAATTATCGCGGACACCGTCGAAATTTCTCTTCTGTCTGCTAGGACGGCGGTTTTGGCAGGAAGGCCGAAATTAACTCGCGAATACTGACCGAAGTAATAATCGTAGAATTGTGATTTTCAATACACATATGCATAAGATCGGCTTTCAATTTTAGAGCAGGCAAAAATTTGTATGGATTCCGGAAATGCCAAATTTGTGTCCCGCCGTACAACCTGCATGAAAAAGTCTTATACAGAAAAATGCCCCATTTTAGGCTGCACAATTTGGTAAAGGAACCGTCTTTGTGTATCTTGCCGTTTCGGAGTGAAAAAGTAATTTTTTCCAAATTTGGGGCCGTTTTTGGATAGGAAGGAGGAAAATAAGGACATGGGTTATTAACCGTTTTTTGAAGCCACTTTATAGTTCTACAACTTGGTCCTTACGGCAAGTTGATACCTGCAAAAAAAGGTTTTTTCTTTCAACCCGCATAAAGCCCTTAAACGTTCGTCGAGGTTTTTTAAATTTTGCAGAGATAAACTTCACTTCAAAGGGTCTATAAATTCACGACTCCTCCCAGAGGGATCCTCATCTGTGAGCGGCTCACCAGAGGAAACAATTTCAGGGTGTTTTTGGAACGCGTTTTTGGTGCACCCGGTATCATTGTGCGCTCGCACCAATAATGTCGTTTTAGTAGAATAGAATCTAATTAAAGAATTTCGAAAACCGCGTCCCGCTATCTCTTGAGGTTTTCGAGATCTGGAAACAAAATTTTAAAATAATAAATTAATTTAAGAAAATTCATCTAAACATCAGTTTGAAGCTAATATAATTCATGTTTACATATACATAATTTATTACTCAAATATTCATATGACTAAGGATTATATTATAAATTCTTTATCAATAAAATATACATTTTTTAGCTTTTGTAACTGCAATTTCAACTAGTAATGAACGATTGAGATAGTTGTGCCTCCACAGGCCCCACCGTCAGGGTGTTCTGCAGTATAGCACGTGTAATATGATATTTTTAGATATGATTTAGCTGTAAAGTGCGTTTCTGATGTAAGAAGAATATCAATATTATTTAACTTTAGAAATAATTTAACTTCATTTATTTTTGACAGGATGCCATTTGCATTTCATATACCAAAAACACATACGTATTTCAGCGTACAATAAAAACTGTCCCCTGGTTGTAAACGCTTTCAGCAGGAACGTTCCCTGGTGGAATGAAGACCTTGCAACTATGAGAAGGCAAGTAAGAAAACTGTTTAACAGGGCCAAAACATCAGGTGACTGGGATACCTATAGGGCATCTCTAACAAAATATAATAAAGCATTGAGAGATGCCAAGAGAGAATCGTGGAGGAGATACTGTGAGGAGATTTAAATACTCCAGCATGTGCCAGACTCCGTAAAGTACTCTCAAAAGACTCTCACTGCAATTAGATTGGTACTCTGGAATCTAAATCCGGAGAGTACACCAAAATAGGAAAAGAAACACTGACCGAACTTACTCGGATATATTTTCCTAAATCTGCAATTATGCCATCAGACTGGAGAAACCAGGTATCCCTTGATCTTGGCAACACAGCATAAAGGGAAGACTGGGAGACTGCAAGAAGAGTGGTAACTTTCAATGGGCTATAAACTCATTTGAAGCCTATAAATCACGGGACCAAACGGAATTATTCCTGCCATGCTGCAGAAGGGCTCGGAACTTCTAATGATAAAGATCTGCATGGTACTCAGAGCCAGTTTGGCCTTAAACTATTTGCCAAAATTATGGAGACTTACCAGAGTGGTATTTATACCAAAGCCTGGAGAAGACTTGCTGCAGGTGGATAGACTGCATGCTCAAAGGAAGGATGGTTTATTCGTGTATGTATGACGAAACTATTATGGTCCAGGTAACGGGGTGGTGTCCTCAGGAGGAGTTCTCTTCTTCCTGTTATGGAACTTGGTAACGGATGGACTTTTAAAGAACTTAAAAAACGAAGGATTCCTTCTGTAGGTTACGCCGATGACCTAGTTATCTTGGTAGAAGAATTTGAAGAAATACCAATGAAAGAACGGATGCAGTTATGGCTCTAAACATGAACGTAACTGAAATGGACTGAACAGTGAAGGCTCTAGAGTTCAGCCAGTAAACCACAAGTTGATTAAAACCGTTGTCACTGAAGTGAAAAACAGAGTGTTAGACCTCACTTTGGTCTTGCCAAGTAAACAAGAAACCACCAATAAAACAGGAAGGTAAAGTTGTCTAGAGTCGTTTTTCAGGTTCTAGAACTTCTTTTGGAATCCGTCATATTGAGAAAGTAGTCGACAAATCGTTGACAACCTCTAGTTCAGTTGTCATTGCATGGGTTGACAAGTCGTGGAGTTAAAACCAAGGTATGGTGCACTGTTGTACCCTAGAGATGATTAGACCTCCACTTTGGTATTGTGGCCCAAAGTAACACAAGTAAACCTACTTTCAAACTAAAACTAGGCAAGTAAAGACTTTTCTGTAATCTTTACTGTTCCCAACTTTCTAAGACCTTTCTTATTACGAATTCGCTGTAAATATTGAATATAATTGGCAATATGATGCAACCCTGTCTAGTTTCCTTTTCTATTTGCATGGGTTTGATATCTGGTTATCCAATTTTATCACTGCTACTCATATAGTCCTCTTATGAGACATATCATGCTCTGAAATACTCATCTCTGATAATACTTGCCATAGTTTCTACCAGTTAATGCCCTTGACTTTTCTATAATTAATCGTAAGATAAAAATGTTTCCTGTATCTCTTCCTTCTCTGAAGCTCGCTTACCATGCAACTATTTGCAAGTTTAAGTATGTTTTGAGACGTTGACTGATCAGGTATTTTGTTGGCATGGGAAATTAATGCGATTAATCTGTAGTTGCTGCAGATGTCCTTTGGCTCTTTCTTATGAAGGGTAAGTAGAATAGATGGTGTCCATTCCTGTAGCCATATTCCAGTATCCCAGATTGTTTGACATATAATCTGGAAAATTATAATCCCGCTTTCTCCCATGGCTTGTTTTTTCAACTTTCTCATTTAAGATATTCGTTTTTTTTCATTATTTTCTGTCATACTAATGTTTTCTCTTATGTCAATTTCATTGTTCTTAAACAGCTTTTCTTTTCATCTTTCCAGGATATCAGATACGTCTATAGCTCTTTGTCTCCTTCCTCATTTCTTATGCTCCACGTTTTTGCTTTAAAATTGTGAGTTTCTTTTCTTTTTCTAGGTCTGTACATGTTTTCTATATAATAGTCTTTTCTGCATGCTTTTTGTATGTTATGTGTAAGGCTATTTATCTACGTATTTTGGTTTCCCTACTTATTGTCGTGTTGTTTAATTGTTTTCTCTTTATGATCCCATGTACGATCAGACATTTTTCTATTTTTGTTTCTTGGAATTATTTGGTATTTATTTGAGTGCGTTGGATATTATGGTTTTTGTTTCTACCCACAGTTTTTCTGCAGATGTGTGTTTTGTCGAGTTAGCAACTAAAGCTTCTAGCGATAGTTGAATTCTTTCTTCAAATGCTAATTTATCTAAGTTGGGTATTTTTAATTTGTCTTTGGGGATATTTGTGCATGCTATTTTTAGTTTTGTAGCGGATGATGCCACCAGTAGTCTGTGGTCACTTCCACAGTCTGCCTCAAGGTACGTTTTTGTGTTGCGTATTGAAACGCGCCGACGAGTGCGTATTAGAAAGGAATCTATTTGATTAAGATAGTTACTATCCGGGGATTGTCATTTGTATAAATGTCTTCCGTGCTGTTTAAATATGATATTAATTATTGTCAAATTGTTATTAATAGAAAAATGTATGGGCTTTTCTTCTTTTATTTGTTTGGCCTAGTTCATGTTTTACTATGTTGTTTTTCATATGTGTGTTGCTTTCTATTTTTTATTTTTATTGAAATCCACCATAATAATAAAAATTTCTCTCTTTGGCTTAGGATTTATTACCTCTTCTAAGGTTGTGTAAAAATTTTCATTGGTTTCCTCATCTGCGTCCGTAGTAGGGGCATTGTATTGTATTCATAATTACGGCTTTAGTGTATATTTTAATCAGTAGTATTCTACATATTTATGGGATTGTACCCTATAATACGTACGTCCATTTGTTTGGTCGTAATTATTGCTACTCCATTTTTACTCAGTGTATCATGTCCCGAGAAATATATATTATTGTTATTTATATATGTATAGTGTCCTGTCAAAATCTTTTCTTTAGGAAAGACACCGTAGAACATCCAGCCAATAATGGCAGCCTTAAATCAGTGCAGAACCGATAGCAGATATATCGAAGTTTTGCAATACATATATAGCAACGCAACAGCTACAGTTAAACTCCACGAACCAGAACTTTTAAAACTGAAAAAGGTATACGACAGGGTAATACTATATCTCCTAAGTTATTCACAGCCACCATAGACTATGCATTGGAATAAAAGTGGACATCGAATATTTAAATTACCTCAAATTTGCAGACGATATAGTGCTGTTGGCCGATAACATCGGAGATACCGCAAATTGGTAAAACAGTTCAAGGAAGCCATAGAAACAACAGGTCTTGAAAATATAGAACAAAACTAAATTTATGACTAATCTTGTACCACCAGGAGAAATCAGTATCTTGCGACAAAATATAACTCAAGTTTTTAACTACAAATACAAATTAGACTGAGCAGAGATAATCAAACCTAGGACATTCAAAAACGAATATGTCTGGGATGGGCTGCCTTCGGCAAGCTCCGCGAAACATTTAAAAACCACGAAATACCGATATGCTTAAAACGACGAGTGTTTGAACAATGTGTGGTCACATATGGTACCGAAACCCTGACTCTCACTAGAAGAGTAACCTATAAACTGAAAGTAGCTTAACTTGCAATAGAGAGGGTTATGTTAGGAGTCACAAGACGAAACAGGATTGCCAATACAACCATACGCTAATGAATGGGGTTAAAATACATCGTAAAACATATTGCAGAATTAAAGTAGAGACCGGACATGTCGCGCGATTTAAGGACAACAGGTAGACAAAGCGGCTAGTCGAATGGCGCCCTAGACAAAACAAACGAAGTAAAGGCAGATCCCCAAGCCGATGGACAGATGACCTAAAAGGGATAACCCCCAATTGGATAGCAACTAGCCAAGAGAGGAAAATATGGAAGACACTAGAGTAGGCCTATGTCTAGCAGTGAACAAAAGAGGCTTGGTGATAATAATAGTGTCCGGATTCCTTCCGGTTGGTTTCACATATTCCAGTATTTTATTCTTTTGAAGTTCTTGTTTTAATATATGGATCTTTCTGGTTTGTAATAGACCTCGTACATTCCATGCACTTATAATTAGTTTTTTTTTACTATGCTCAATGCGTTCCTCTCGGAGATCCCATTGGGTGACTCTTTTTACCTCCGGATAATTTAACTTTGAGAGTAGTATTTGGGTTTTTATGGAAACAATTTCAAAATGGTTTCTTGTTGTTTTCCCTGATTTTTTAACAACCACCTAATTTGAGTACACACGCTGGTTATAGCCGCTAGTTCTGCCACCTGGGGACTCGACCTTTAGAGGTTTCAGGCTTTCCCAAGAGTTTTTGCTTTACACCAACCCTATAAAACTTTTTTAAGTTGTTTTTCAATCATTGATAGATTATTTTAAAGCTTGAATAGTTTCCCATTTTGCTACATAATCGCCATTTCGGTTGATACATGTTTCTAGAAGTTGCAGCAGTTTTTGTATACCTATATTATACCAGTTTGCCGCCGCATTATTGAGGAAGCGTTGGACCGCTTCTTTCACATCGTCATCTTTACTGGAGCGCATTCCGGCCAAATTTTCTTTAAACTTAGTGAACAAATGGTAATCAGTAGGTGTCAAGTCTGGACTATAGGGTGAGTGGTTGATTATGTCCTATCCAAACTGTTGCAGAAGAGCGACGAACGTACGGGCGCCGTAGAGAAGACATACTCCGGTTCTAAATCGCCCGTCTGACCTTTTTAGTGTCTTACAATACTTGTTAGCGTTTATTGTAGTCTCACGAGCTACCAAGTCGACCAACCCTTTCAATCCCAAAATACAGTTGCCATGACTTTGCCGGCAGACTGTGCCTGTTTAAATTTTCGCGGCTTGATCGAAGAGAAATGGCACCACTCACGTGATTGCTGTTTGTGAACGTTCAAGTTTCGTCAACCGTGATAATCTAATCCAAAAAGTTGTCCTTTTCGTCTGAAATTCGACTGAATTCCTAGAAAAAATCAATACGTTACTGTTGGTGGTCTTCTGTAAGAATTAGCGGAACCCACATTGCGCACAGCTTCCAAGATTTTAACTTTTTAGTCAAAGTCCTGTAAATAGTGCTTTGAGAAACCTCAGAAACCAAAATGCAGAGATCATCGAGAGTGATCCCCGATCTTTAAGCATGATTTGTTCAAAATCCACGACTGTCTCATAATAAATCGATAGTCTCCCGCTTTTTGTTCGTTGTGAATTTTTATGCGGCTACCTATAAATTCCACTTGAGGACATTCTTGACATCCATCTACAACTCTCCATACACTTCCGTCACTTGGCAATGAATTTCAATTGGTTTAACGCCTTTTGCGTTCAAAAACTGGCGGTGGCGGCAAGCGGAAGCTCTGTTACGAACGGCTGTCGATCCCAAACTGAGAATTCCCGCAGGCTAAACGATTGTTTGTTTTTTTTTTAATTTATTTAACCAGATCAGCAACGTCGTACTATACATGGTTCTGTTAACTATTGATTACATGTAACACTATTGTTGCTTAGGGATTGCCTATTGGCTTACCCATTCACTGTTTTGTTTTATTGTTGTATTATTTTGGTTTTGTCACTACTCTATACTTCATTATCACTACATCGGTTGAAAGGAGATCTTGTGTCAGTTTACGTTTCAAACGTTGATGTATGTGTCTCATTCCTAGTGCGTAATGGGTTGCTCCTGCACAGTTGTTTAAATTTTTAAAGGTTGTCGCTAATTTTTTAATGTGCTCTTCTAAGGTTGGGACATTAGTTCAGTGTGTAGTTGGTGGTTCCTTATATACCATGGAGAATTTGTGGCTATTCAAAGAATCTTATTTTGTAGTGTTTGTATTTTGCGGATGTGAATCGGTGAAGCAGATCCCCATACACAGCATGCATACATTACCACTGGTCTAATTATTGATTTATAGATTAGCATTGTACAGTCTATGTGTAGAGAACTTTTTCTGTTTATCAGTGGGTATAGTAGGGCTAATCTAGCGTAGCTTTCATTCAATTTGTGGTTAATATGGAACCCCCAAGTTAGTCGTTGGTCTAAGTATACCCCTAGATACTTAACTGGGCTATTTTGTGTGTTCCATGGAATTTCTTCGTTATTTTTTGAATGTTGGGTATATCTCTGAGGCGTCGTAAGGTAAACACTTGAGCTTGACATTTGGTTGAGATAAGGTTTATGTGCCATTTTCCCATCCAGCTTGATATTGTATTTAGGCTGGATTGTAGTTCATTTGATGCTTCCAATAGTTCGTTGTTCTGGGTAAGTAGCGCAGTATCATCTGCATACATAGCAATGGCTGCATTGTCTATTTGAGGTATATCATGGACGTAGATATTAAATAGTGTTGGGCCCAATATGGATCCCTGTGGGACGCCTGCATTGATAGGTCTAACTGTTGAGTATGTGGAATTGATTCTAATGGAGAAGGTGCGGTGTGTGAGAAGTGATCGTATAATATGTATCAAATAATCTGGTATGTGGAGGCACTGTAGTTTATAAAGTGGACCTTCTCTCCAGACCCTGTCGAAAGCTTTAGCTATATCCAGGAATGCTGCTGTAGTATAAGCTTTATTTTCGTAGCCTTTTTCTACGTATTCCACATTGTTTGTTTGAGAGTAGGGGAAGCAGCAAACACGACAGTGTGGCAAACAGCCGCACGAAAAGTTTTTCTGCGGCCTCGGTGCTTTGTAGACCTTATTTTTGAAATTACCTTCGTAGATAGTTGTCTATGTTAGTAGCCGGACAAGCATAATGCACTATAAGAAAGCAGGATGCCTGTCAACCTCTACGACTGACAAGAAAATTTAGCACGTTTGAGAGACGGTACTGGCAAACTAGCGAGTTACTGTCAATAATGTAGTGTGTTTTCTTTAGTTTATGATAATTATAGTTCAGCTGATCAAATCATCTACATCGAGCTCACCTTACTAAAATTGTATTCAAAATGGAGCCAAGAGAGCTTAGAGTAGTGTATAAGGGCAAACTTGTTAAGAAAACTTCTTGTAGGGACACCTTCTGAAAAAACAAAATTATTATAATCTATACCTTGTAGCAATATAGAATTGCATATAATATTGTTTATAATTTTCACTAGAAGTGGCTTACTATAACAACTAATAATTAGTTGGTGTGGTACGCCTCATACGAATGCTTTTTTGTTGCCTACCGTAATCTTTGTTGCCAATTTAGACAATAAAATATCACATGGGGTCAGTCGTTGCGTAAGTAATCGATGTCGAACAGAAAAGGTAAACAATTGGTAACGTCAACCATTTTCGTGCCAGAACACGTAAGCCTCTCAAGGCGATAACTTTTCGGATTAGTAGTCTCACACTTTATCCAACATAGAAGTAGAAGAAGAAGAAGATATATGTGTATATAAACTTTTTCCATCTCTTACCCCACCAGATTTTTAGCCTCGTACCAAGTCACTCTTCTATTCTCAAACATTTCTTCTTCTGCGTTATTGCCTTCCACATTTTTTTGGCTGTTTCCTTACATTCTTATCATTTGTCAAACCATTTTTACTGTTGCCTTTTTATATTTTTTCAAATTTTAGTTTCTCTCTTATTACTTTATTGGAATTTTGTCTTTTCTATGATATATTTAACTGCTCTTAGGTGTTTCATATCTATAGTCTGTTTTATTTTCCATCCAGCTTTTAATGCCACAAAGCAAATAAGTTTAAATATGGTTTTGTATATAATTATTTTTATATATCTGCCACTTTTTTCCTCTTGTAAATAAATTACTTAGCGGATAGAACAATTTTGTTGTACTTTTGATTTTGTTTGTTATTTCTGCTTCATTGCTACCGTTTGTATGTATTTTTACACGCAATCATTTAAATGTTTCTGCTTGTTCTATATTTATTCAATTTAGATTTCTTCAATTTTTCTTTTATTTTATTCGCTTTTTGTTCACATTTCTAAATTATGTTGTAGTTCTTGTTCATTTCTTGCATATGTAAGTGAATCATCAGCAAACGCGCATTCTGTTATTGTTACCATTTTCATATTTTTACAACCCACCCATACAGTCCATAATTTTTTTTTGATTTATTTTACTGTGTCATCTAGTACAATATTAAACAACATCGGACTAAGGATCCGGCCTTATCGCAAGAATTCCTTTGTACAAACTTTGTGACTGTAGGCTTCTCGTTCGAATACAGTTCCTTGCGTTTTTGTATAATTTTATTATGTCATTTATCAATTTTTCATCTGTTTCTCTTCTTTTTAAACTCTTTCGTACTACTTCTCTAGGTACATTATCAAATAATATTTTAATTTTCTTGTTTATTCTCCTTTCTATGGGCTGTTTTATTGTAAATCTAAACTGAGAATATCTGCATTACTTGCTTGGATCTCACTTTTATAAAAAAATATAACAGTTTCATGGCCAAGATATAAATTCATTCCTTAAGCTTAAACAATTTTTAATTGTAATGTGTTTAATGTAATCTAAAGGTTTTACATGACAATAATTTGTTTCAGTTATTTATTTTTATAGTAAATTTTAATATTTTGCAATTTATAGTTTTAATGTAATGTAAAAGTCGAAGCACATGGAAGGCATTACATTATATGGACCAGGCGGTCAAGGCCCTGCTTGACAAAGATCGAATTCCTAGAAAATATCTGTTTCCAACACAAACGAGTCTCCAGCTTTAAATGTGCTGTAAATCATGGTTGCTTCATGATATTTTGCATGTTGTCGTCTTCTGATTTATCACCTTTGTAGAGCTTTACAAGTCCTATTCAGTATGTTCGCACCCTCATTAATTAGCAATATAAAGTCACCAGTACGCAGCTTTGTCAAGCAGATGCTGCTAAATAAGGACATAATTTCCATTTTGATCTGTGAACTGAGGACGCGGGTCGTCTGCTGTCGAGTGTCATATTTTAGTGCAGTTAACTCACCATCACTTACCTTGTTAACTTGGAACCATGCTAGGGTTCCATCTTGTTGGAATAAAACGAGATTCTATGAGAAAAATTACCAAATAATTTCTTTACATCGATTGGAAGTAACAGTAATACGTTGTCCTCCTTCTTCAAAAAGTAAGGGCCAATGGCCTCAACTTTACTCAACGCACAATAAAACAGCAACAGTTTTACCTTGAAGAGACCTTTCATGTATGTTATAAGTTGTTATAACTCCGATAACAAAAATTCTGTTTATCAACGCATTCCAACAGGTAACAATGGATTTCATCAATAAAGAAAACAACTTTGCACATCAAACTTGCTAAAATGTTTCCATACATTTGCTAGCGATTTTGTTAATCAGTTTTGATAAGTTTATGTAGAATAACCATTTTGTATAGAAAAAAACACAAAGACAGTGAAGAAGCAACGGCCTGTTTATAGCCAAACCGCCCAGAGGGACTGCAAAATAAAACGTCTTACTGCGTTGACATTTTTTGGAAAAGTTTTCCTGTTCCCCTTCTCCTTACAAAACCAGAATTCTGAAGTAATCTACTTATAACAAAATCAGTAAATAGCCGATAATACGTTGTCAAGGCACACAGAATCATTGTTCCAAATGTACGCTTATACAACAAACTCCCTCTGTTGGTTCGTTTACGATATGTTGTCTACTAAGGGCCCTTCTAGGCAAAACTCTTCGACTGCTTAAGCCTAACAGAATGACTTAGCCCACCCTTGGGCCACTATTTACTTTATAAGCTTGTTTGAAAGTCGGAAGGAAGTTTTTGCTCACCTTCTAGCTATATGCTTTTCACATTTCAGAACAGTCTTTGCATTTGTGTTGAAATGTAATTTAATCCGTATTAAACAGGATTTTAAAAAATATGAAACACGTATTTTTGTATTGTTCTGAAAGAATTATCGTTAAAATATTTAAAAAAAGGCAACTTCCAGCATAAAATAAACTAACAGAATAAAAAGCTGTGCGGTCCGTAAGTGCAAAAGAGAAAGCAATACTAGTACAAAGATAGACAAAATTTTGTATAATTTATTTTATTCTTACGTTTATTAATAATGTTAGCTTAATTTAAAAAATTAATTTTTTCATATTTAAATGTTAATATAGTTTTATTACACAAACTTTGATCTTCTACTGTGTATTTATTAACGTAATAAAAATTATTCTTTACATCTTGCTTTGTAATATCTACTACTACTCTCAAACGCCGGATTTAATGTGGATAATAAGCACAACAAACTAAATAATATCCAAAAACAATTGGAGATATTCATACTCATTACAGGAAAATCTACGCCGGTCGATTAGATTCTATATCCGTGAGGGAACCGAGAGTAAGAACATAGAAGCATTAAATTGAGAAGGCTGGGAGAGAACTTGCCACTACCAGTTACTGTCTGGTTTTAACTCTGCTGGTAAGTAGTTTATTGTGCAATAGCTGCCAGCGTGGTCCCGTGGTTGAGGGGCGGGCTTCAATGCTGACGGACCCGGGTTCAATATCCGGTGCTCTCTGATGCCTGGCGGGTGGCTTACTCAGTCACTAAAAATAATTGAGTACCTGCGTTCATTCGAACAAGGGGTAATAATGGCGGTCGCCTAAGGTGCGGTGCTTGCCACATCGCCCCGCATCAGAGATGGTGCGCGACGACCGGGCAGAGAGAGCAAACGTATAAGAGCCTTAACCTCTCAGTTCGCAGGCCGTGCTTTCACGCGGGACGTAGGCCTTACCATTGCCATTACCTAGTGAATAAATTTAATAGATGACGACTAAGAATTTTATCGCCCATAAGCAAGACTACCTCTGCTTTAACACTAAAAAAAATTTAATTCTTGAAAGTTTAAATGAATCCACTGATTTACACTTTATTTTGGCCACCTTATTACTTAATTTTAAACACAGTTTTATATTAATTTCTAATCATTGTATACCATATCGCTTTTTGTTTCAATTTTGATAGCATTTTACTATTTCATCATTCTCAAAACTTAAGTTGCATTTATTTGGGTCAATGGTAGCTAATATTTTTTTGTTTCAATATAAAATTTAAGTAGAACAATTAGAATTTGCCATAATCATGGAATGGTCTTGTTAATTGCACCTCAAACCGATGTTATTCTCCAGCTTTGAGAATTTACTCTATCAGATACTTTATAAACCTGCAATTCAATTCAGAAAAACCAGCTCTTCGCCTCAGAAATATTTTAATAACTGTTCTAGATTTCAAATCAACACAACCACATTAGTGTTGCTATTATTTTTCCTTTTCTGTGTTTAGTTATCTAATTATTAACATACAAAAATAGATTTAAGAATATCTAGAATTATAATAAAAAAACATAATACATTATTTTTACATAATTCCCTCATACCTTAATGGATTTGTTGCAACGGTCATTCTCAATCATCTCTATACAAGAGCAGAATCCCTTTCCAAGAAAAGACATTTTAAATTTTGGAGATACGTGAAGAGTATGAGACCGCCAAATCAATGCTCTTTAATTCTGTCAACTTTTTCTGATGCCAGAAGTTGAATGGTACGTTCCATTATTGCAGTAGATTATAATTCTTTTCTTGAAGATTCTAGAACGTTTCTTGTTGAATTGCTGTTTTAAATTTGTCCAAAACTACTAACTAATATAGTCTAGCAACTATTCCTTTATTTTAGAAAGTAATTAACAAAATTCAGTGGTGTTTTAAAATACTTATATAGCACTTTGCCTCCTTCTAAACTAATTTAAGGTATTTTATTCACTGCTTGGATTGCTCTTTAGTTTCTGGTACGTAGTAATATAGTCAACTCACATTTGTAGTCACAAATTGTCTCTTAAAATGATTAGATTTCTCTTAAGCACTAATTTTTACACAATCGCTTAAAGTTGTGTTTGAATACTTCAAATTATGGTTTATACAAAGTGATTGAGATTATGCAGTACAAGAACTACTCCATTCAGTTTTACCCATCTTTATCAGGAAATCTTTATAAATAACTAGCGGTGTGGCTGCCATTCTTAAACTCCCTGACCGTAGTTTGTCGCATGTTTATATTTCAAAAACTAAAAACTTAAAATTACAAATAAATATGTTAAATTTCTAATAACAACCTTAAATCTGCACTTAATTTACTATAGTTATATAATTTGAACAATATTTAAGAAGAATATGTATGATAGATCAATTTGATATCAACGGTCAATTTATGTAGACATTTATCCAACAGGCTAATTTTTTTTAGTAAAATCAATCTGGAGGGAAAGTGGTACCAAAGGTAGGATATAAATATGTCAGCAAACGCGCAAAGAAGGACAAAAATTGGAACGAGCGGACAAACTACGTTAAATGTCTAAGAACTAAACATGAAAGGAATAGAATTAGAAAAAAAATTGCAAATATGGAACATTGCCATTGCCATTGCCATTATAGTGGAAACTAAAAAGACACACAGAGGATCTAACGATATATATCAATCGGAATAAAAGAACACAATATAGTGTGGGGATAACGATGAATGAAAATGGAAAGTTCTGCTAAATACTGCTCATGCATTAACGAAAGAATAATTATAACAAATTTTTAAATCGAAAGACCATCGTAGGTATGGGGGAGCCAGTGGAAGACTAAACAGTTTTACGACGTACTGTAATGCAAAATAAACTGTATTTATAAAAATTACTACCTTCTACTCTGTGACGACTTGAATAATGATTAGGCAATCTACCAATTTAACTCAACGTAACGTTAGGAGAACGTATAACTGAAAATGGATATACACACATATCTTCAGAAATAGTGGAAATGCGTTTAATCAGCATTTGGTAGTTTTAAAAATGTATATCTTGGTTAAGTGGAAAAAGCAGAGCTTTACCAAAACAACCTTCTGAACAAAAGTCCAAAATATGTCTACTATATAACGAAGCACTAAAGTAGCTATACCAAATTAACCATTCCAAGCAATTGTAATAAAGTGACGGACTCCCAAACGATCAAGAATATTTCACCAATACAGCATGATGTGCGGGCGATCTAATAACGTCAGAAGAACTAGAAGGCGCGTTAGATAAATTTAAGAAAAGGAAACCGCTTGATATAAAAAGAATAAATATAGAATTTATAAAATACGGCAAACTCTTACTGCAACACCGATTTCTACATCGACTTAACATTTACGGGAGCAACAAACAGTAGCAAGAACAAACAATCTAGTGTGAACATCACACGACTTTCCTTATGCTATTATTTGGGTAATTCTGGCAAACATTCTGGGCTTAGATTTTTTTCGAGTTCCTATTTTACCAACTTTTACTTTAAATGCACGTTTATCTCGTGATAACAAATCATTTTTATTCTCATGAATCATTCTTGCTAGTGCCTTCAAGCAGACCGAACGTGCGAGCCGAGCTATACCTGAGTTATCTCAACGGCGGAGCCGCAGCCGTAGCCTCGCTTAAGGTCAGGCAAATTTATGTATTTATTAATTTAATTTCAACGTTTAACTCAGTGTTAAACAACTGCTTCACCTTTAAAAACCCAATGACATCAACAAATATTATGCAACACCAGCCAGCTACGAATACGCAAATGTCACAAACGTTCCTATCACAGCCTTATACATTCCCACCTAACCAACAGCAATTACTACAACTTACATGCAAAATCTAAACCCTCAACAATCTCAATATTTTCTACAATCACACACGCCCACAACAATTCATTTATGATCACCCACAGCAAATTAACAACAAAAGAATGATATCAACCAGCGATGAAGAAATTGCAAATTCATCAAACGAAAATTCATGGCAAGTAATTAAAAGTGTCAAGAGAAGAAAACATTCACAAACAAAGGAATAACACCGACTAACATACAATTATCTAATAAATTTAGTGCCTTAAATCCTAACCCAGAAAGCACCGACAACCAAACCGCAGTTATCATCCCTAGACCTCCTCCCATTTTCGTATACGGAGTTGCCAACTTCCAGAAATGATAAAAAATTAAATGAAATAATTGAAGAGGATCAGTTCTGCTCTAGGAGTATGTCCAATGATACAGTAAAAATAAATTGTAACACCTCTGACACCTTCAGGAAACTATCTAAGTACATGAAAGAAAACAATATCATTCACCATACTTACCAACCTAAAGAGGAAAGAGCTATTCGAGTGGTAATAAAATACTTACATCATTCCATGGACACTCAAGATATAACAGATGATCTCGAATCCCAGGGCATAAGTTAAGGAATATCATCAATGTGCTAAGCAGAAAGGACAAAACACCGCTGAATATGTTCTTTGTGGACCTAGAAACAGCAGACAATAATAAAAGAGTCTACGATATCCGTACGTTATGTCATTGCGTTGTACAAGTCGAACCTCCAAGAAAACAAAACAACGTAATACAATGCACACGATGTCAATTATATGGACACTCCAAGAAATACTGTAACAGACCCTTTAAATGTGTAAAATGTGGCAATACGCACAGTACCGCCAGTTGCAAAAACTAGGGACACCCCAGCTACATGCGCTTTATGTGGAGGTCCACACCCTGCGAATTACAGAGGTTGTAATATTACCATCGTTTATACAAAAGAAACCCTGTCTCAAACAACAATATTAATCCTCATATTACTCCAACATTATCAAATCTTAATCAACAAACACCTGCACCTATTGTTAACAACCCACTTCAAAACTACAACTACACTAAAACAGCCAACAATAATACTAATTACACACCACAATCACAGAATGTTAATACAGAAGATAACATCAGCGAACTGTTAAATAAGTTCTTAGAAGAATTCAAAACATGTTTAACCAGCTTTTACATCAGAATAGCATGGTACTAAACATGCTAACCATGTTAATTGGACAAAAGTAATGGCCAAGTTCCTTCGAATAGCACTTTGGAACGCCAATGGTATCTTACAACATAAAGAAGAAATAAAACCTTCCTTCACTACAACCTAATTGACATTCTTTAATCAGCGAATCCCACCTTACCAACATGTCATACTTTAAGATTCCCGGATACAAATTCTACCACACTAACCACCCAGACAACACAGCCCACGCAGGATCTGCAATATTAATAAAATACACCATCGAACATTATGTACTACCTGAATATGCAAAAGATTACTTACAAGCCACTTCGATAAAAGTTAAAACTCTACCATTTGACATAACCATAAGTGCTATATATTGTCCCCTCGCCACCAACTTAAAAAGAACATTTTGAAGAATTCTTTAAAACGCTTGGCACTAAGTTTCTCGCTGGTGGCGACTACAACAGTAAAAATACCCTATGGGGATCACGGACTACTACCACGAAAGGAAGAGAATTAGCCAAGGTCCTACACGAAGCGAAATACAATTTCTTATCAACGGGCAGTCCAACTTACTGGCCAACTGATCCCGGAAAATTCCAGACCTCCTGGACTTTTTCGTCACTAATGGCATTTCAAACTCCTATTTGGACATTGTCCCCAACTTAGATTTATCTTCCGATCACTCACCAGTAATAGCAACAGTCAGCACAACTATAATAAATGTTAAAAGCCACCTAAGATATATAATTCAAAAACTGATTGGGAAGACTACAGGAATAAAATCAACGAAAGCATCAATCTAAAAGTAAGACTAAAAGAACCCAATGAAGTAGAGGATGCCTTAAATAACCTAACCACAATATTATTACAAGCCGCTCACCAGGCAACGCCGTCCTCGAAAATTCATGTTAGTAACATTAATATCCCTTTAGAAATTAAAAACTAATAGCAGAAAAAGAAAAGCCAAAGCAAAATGGCACCGTAGCCATTCCCCAACAGACAAAACAGCTTATAACCAAATAACAAGGAAACTCAAACGCCAAATAAAGGAATCTCAACATGTATCGTTTAGAAACTACATATTAAACTTGAATCGTTATGATAATTCCATCTGGAGACCCGTTAAAGCAGCTCTCAAACCAGTTCACGCAAACCCCCCAGTTCGCAAGCAAGATACCACCTCTGGACCATGGGCAAGAAGCAACAAGGAAAAAGCCGACCTATTCGCCCAATATCTAGCAGAAGTATTTACTCCTCACGATAACACACCAAATCAAGAAGTTTCCGATTTTCTGAACAACAATCCTCCTCCCGCAGAACCTATAAAACCAATCATTCCTAAAGAAATCATAGATGTAATAACTCAATTAAATACTAGAAAAGCTCCAGGTCCTGACCTGATTACACCAAAAATATTGAAAGAACTCCCCAAGAAAGGTATTGTAATGCTCACATATATATTCAATGCGGTTTTAAGACTACAGTATTGGCCCAAACAACTAAAAGTTGCTGAAATAATTATGATCCCCAAGCCTGGCAAAACCCAAATCATGTATCTTCCTACAGACCAATAAGCTTGTTATCAGCTATCTCCAAACTACTGGAAAAACTAATCCGCAGCAGAATGAACTCATTTTTAGATGTTATCCCTGACCACCAATTCGGATTCCGGTTACAGCACTCAACGATCCAGCAATGTCATCGAGTAGTTCACAAAATTAACACATCCCTGGAAAATAAAGAATATTGTACATCGGCTTTTTTGGACATAGGCCAAGCCTTCGACAAAGTTTGGCATGATGGCCTTCTTTATAAAATCAAGCTCCTTCTTCCCTCTCTCTTCTACCTACTTAAATCCTATTTAAAAGACCGTCAATTTAGAGCTAAAGTAAATGGTGAATTCTCTGACTCATACGATATTAAAGCTGGAGTACCACAAGGCAGCGTTTTAGCCCCCCTGCTATACTCATTATATACAGCAGATCTCCCAACCACAACAAATACCTTAATCGGTACGTTTGCTGATGACACAGCTATTCTGGCTAGTCACGAAAATCCCATAATCGCAGCTTCTTACCTGCAGGACCATCTAAACCTAATTGGAAACTGGGTCAACAAATGGAAAATAAGAATTAATGCATCAAAATCAACCCAAGTAACCTTTACACTGAGAAAAGGTAGATGTCCTTCGGTCACCTTCAACAATGCTCCCATTACACAATCTTCTTCAGTGCGTTATCTAGGACTACATCTTGACGAAAAATGAATTGGAAAGAACACATAACCAGAAAGAGGAAACAAATAGATCTGAGGTTCAAGGAGTTACACTGGCTGCTTGGAAGAAAATCGCATCTACCACTCGAGGAAAAATTTTACTATATAAAGTAATATTACTACCCATATGGACATACGGCATTGAATTGTGGGGCTGTGCCAGCAAATCAAATATTTCCATTGCCCAAAGATCCCAATCCAAAATCCTGCGTGAACTCACTAACGCTCCATGGTATATGTCTAATAATACACTGCATAATGACCTCCGCATCCCATACATCACTGAAGTTATCCAGCAAAGAAGCAACAACCATCATACCAGACTTACAACACACAGCAACCCTCTTATACGCCCACTTCTGTATCCTCAAGACAACAGAAGGCTAAAACGTCTCTGGCCAAACGACATCCGATGAAAACGACGAGGACTCTTCGATGGTAGAGGCCTCATCATGACCGATAAGGATTTTCATATTTAAGATCCTATGTTAGCACATTAGCCTATAGAATACATATTTTGATTGCTAATTTATTTGTACAATAAAAAAAAAATTCTCATGAATTTTTTGTATCTTCAACCGTTTAGATTCGCGACCGCTTTGCGACCGATTTTGCGACCTCGCGACCAAACGGCTCGGCCGATTTTTACCATTGCGTCCCCTACCCACAAGTAACTTGCATACCAAATTTCAAGTCTCTAGCTCTTACGGTTCTCGAGATATCATGTTTACTGACAGACCGACAGACAGGATAAGGAAAGTAAAAAGGAAATTTACTGTCTAATAAACAATACAGATTTCGTAAAGGGTGCTTCCATATGGATATCTTTACTATTGGGAAAATTATTGAAAAACCTAAACAGTTGTATCTTGATATACACGTTGTCGTTGTAGACATTAACACATTGTTTGATAGTATAAATCCTAGAAAATGATCAATAATAAAACAAGGCTATTCGGCATATATACAGGGTACACCAAAAGTATAGAGACACGAGAAATTTCGAATATCTTTCTGAAAAAAAAACGCAACTGCACGAAATGTATCATTTATTTTTTACAAACAATCAACATTCAATGCCTATGATCACTTTCGATCCGTGATGATTTTATGGAGACGAAGGGCTAACACGACACAACGCCGAAAACCAACACACCGAAAGGATTGACGACGAAAGTCGTAATTCCAAATGGCTATTATGTCCAATGGCGATTCACAGATAATTATATGTATTGCATTTATATTCATAATTATAATTTTATTTTCACATTAAAACAACTTAACATTTTTTAAATTGGGAGTTATTTTTATGGCGACTTAAATTTTGAGAAAATTAAATAAAAGTCAATTGGATTGCCTTTAGCTTCAATAAATAAAATGAAAACGATGTAGTGCTAACAAAGTTAGAGTTTTGTAATACACAAGAGTTAATAATTATTTTTACACTAATAACAAAGATATTTAAAGTAATATCGGCCAACAATATATCAGTGAAACAAAGAAATCGTTATGCTTAATCAGTAGGATAAATGTATAAAGCATTAAAAAAGAAATTCGATAAACTATATCAATGTGATTATTAAGAAACTTGATCAGCATAATAGTTGTATAAAGTATAACACTTCTAATATTAATGGTAAATTATAACTGCAGTTGGCACTTTTAAAATAACGAAAAGTACAAAAACAATATGACAAGAGTAGCCAAATGTGTTACAGTTTAAAAGTTGTATAAAAAACTAGTGTTCAGCTTAATAATTAGCCTGAACATCAAAATTGTAAGCAATACCGGTTAAGTACTCATCAAGATCTCTATACTCGTAGTCCGAGACGATAGGGAGCTGAAAATTCTTGAAGAATATGCCCTCGGTGAGTCAAACATACGGTATTTCTTTCAGGGCGATCGGTTGTTTAGTTTTCAATATACTGACGATTAAATTTTTCCGAGGCCCTTAATTAACAATAGCGCCATTTTTTAGGGGGCATTAAAATTAACCGGATAGGGCTAGAAAAATCATAAATCTATTCAAGATTACGAGGTTTCTCAAAATTTTAAAAAATATTGATATTAACCGATTTCATAATTATTAACAAAAACAACTTTATATGCATGAAAAAACGAGTTAAAAAAAGTATCGCTAAAAAATATCAAATTTAAAGCGTATAATGCAATATTACATGAAAATAACCATTATATTCGTGTCGTCTCGTCGAGGTACCCCAAATCATAAAAAAAAACGTCCCGATTGGTCCACCAGGAGAAACCCTTTGAAATCGGCTGATATCAATATTTTTAAAATCTCAAAAAGCTTCGTAATCTTGAATAGGTTTGTGATTTTTTTAGCCTCATCCAGTCAATTTTAATGCTTCTGAAAAAATGGCGCTGTTGTAAATTAAAAGTCGCGAAAAAATTGGATCGTCAATATCTCAAAAACTAAACGATTGATCGCCCTGAAAAAAAGCATATGTTTGTCACCAAGGACATTTTCAAGAATTTTTAGCCCCCCAGGCGTTTTAATTTTTAAGAAACAAAATATTAAAAACGGCATTTTTCAAATTCGGACGCTATTTGCAAGATAACAATAAAACATGGGGCCGGCGAAGAGACTGCTCTGTAAGCAATCCCAGAACGAACTTAAAGAGACCTTTCGAATTTTCCCGAAATTCGAAATCGAACATCTCGAAAATTATTCGACATAGAATTTTTTCGACTTCATTTTCGAATTCAGCGTAAAATTTCCTATAATAATCACATTTAAAATCGTAATGTCGTAAATTTTCCCGAAATTCGAAGTCGAATATCTCGAAAATTATTCGAGATAGAAATTTTTTAATTCCGAATTCGAAATCAGGATAAAATTTCCTATAAGAATCCATTTTCAAATTTTATAAATCTCAAATTTTGTGAAGGACCGATAAACCGACATAGAATTCAGTAACGAAGTTTTTAAGTTCGTTGAACATAGCGATGCGCGGTTAAATTTAAAATTTACGAAATTCAATAAGGAACAACTTTCTAATTACATGTGTTATAGTAAAAGTGCGAAGGAACAGAGATATAAGCGATAATGTGAAAAAAAGTCGTCTTTTTGCCTCCACTTGTTAAATACAAAATCAAGCGTGCAGCCAACTCTTAGCAAACTTAGGGTGTTCAACTACACCCTAAAACGAAGCGATTCCAACAATAAAATAGACTGTTTCCGACGAGTCCACTTTTTTACTGTTTTTCCTCCCTGCCGACTAGCCTAAAGTTCATTGTTGACTTGGATGACTCTTCACATGTATTGCGTGAAAAGGAAGAAACATCTGCGACTCTCCGCTTCCGGAAATTCCTCTTGCAATGCGTTGATTTGGGCAGTTTCAAAATCTGTTATCACTGAGTGGGGATTTAATCAACCATTGATGTCCTTGATCGCCTGCATGCCGCGCGCATAGGTAATTTGTTGCTTGTTGGGCAACAGTGCATACACCGATGGCAAAACATTGTTGCAATATACACCATGATTGATGTATATCCGTTGGAAGAGTGGTGGGGCGCTATTGAAAATGCCATCAACGTACCCGTTATCGTCCTGTGCCATCATTTCAATGACTCACCTTGTGATGTTTTAGTGTATTCCTCCGACAAATGCCAAGTCGTTCAGTAAAATTGGTGATGGCAAAAGTCCGCAAACAGGTTTTCGTGCTCGTTCTGGGCGCTTGGTCTAGCTCTCACCGGTGGCAATTTCCCGGGCACTGCTTTTGATGCAGATGACGTTGAACGTGATAGAATTTGCTGAGATGTTTCGGTTCCATTGGCCGCTTTTCTTTGATACCTTCCAATACTTCTCGCGCCGCGACCTCTCCGAAACGCGGCAAGTGGTTACGCGTGCCCGTTTCAATAATTTGACCCTCTAAATCGCCATTTGCATTGCCAAGGCATTTTGCAACGTTACATTCTACACATTTCCAGTAAATTTTAAAATCCGCAACCTTTGAACGATTATAGCGGAAGCCAGCCATAATTTCCCTTTGTCACTTCGTTTAGAAATTTGAATTAATAAAATTTAATATTACAAGGCGCTTTTGAATTGAATTGCTTTTGAGTATTTTTAAATTTGTGTATCAAGCTACAAACGCTGTGATGGCAGAAATAAAAAAACGGATCAAATTTAAAGGAATTAAAAACATTTTAAAAAATCGTTTGATATAAAATTATTTTTGAGTTTAAAATTTGCACTTACCCATTGATGGTTGAGTTGAAAATGATCATAAGATGGAAAAAAAAAAAAAAGGCGAAGAGAGCAAATGTAAATTACGCTTTACTTCTCAAAATGTAAACATGTGATTCATAGGGGTACAGTCGACTAGACCACAAAGTATTACTGAGGCTTTTTTATGGCAATAGTCGTTGAAGATAAAAACAATCTAATTGACTTTTGTTTAATTTTCTTGAAATCTAAGTTGCAAAAGAAAAACCACAAATTTCAACTTGATATTTTAATTAGAGGAATTAATTGAATGACTAAGTCATTCTGGTAATGCAACTATTAGTGACTTACAATTGAATGTTAAAGTACACAAACTATAAATTATGTAATTGTAAATTAACTACAATCTAATTAACTGACTAAATTTTGTTCCTTTATGTACTTGCCATAATTTAATTAAATTGGAAATTACTATGGTAAATTATTATAATTATATAAGTGGTAAATTACAATTAAATTAATATAAGTTAGAATTATTGTCTAAGTGTCTCTGCAAGTCAATCAAGCACGTACATTTACAAAAGTTAATATTCAGTTAATTAAATAGTGGGTTGTAATTTTAATTACTTACAATTTATTAACTTAAATTTTGTAATAATTTAATTAAATTTTTGTTTACAATTCAAACATTTGTACTTAATTGTAATTTAGAAATTATTGGCTGCAATCTAACTAAGTAACTAATTTAGAATGTTAAGTTGATTTATTCTGAAAATAAAATAATTATTAATATAATTATCTGTAAATCGCCATTCGGCATAACGACTTTTGTCGTCAATCCTTTCGACATGTTTGTTTTCGGCGTCGTGGTTCGGCGTAATGTCTTTCGGCGTCGTGTCACGATACGGACCACGGGGGTACGCGTCCACCACGGCACGGAAGTAGTCGACGTCGAGCTTGTCCAACTTCTCGCAAAGGGATGTCTTAGGGGGCTCCAGATTGGGATGGAAATGAGCGTCGGCCTTCTCCAAATAGTCCCAAACGGCGTAGTCGACGGGGTTGAGGTCAGGGGAGGAGACGGGTTATTCTGCACCCAACATGAACTCGGGGAGATTGGCCTGACATCACTCCTGGACGATCTTCGCTTTGTGGGCAGAAACTCTGTCTTGCTGAAAGATCCATTGGTCCGTGCCGAAATGAGACTCGTTCCAGGGTATCAACTGCTCCTTCAAGACGGCCTTCAAGTAGTACTCTTTTTGGATTTTGATGCCAGGATCGACGAAGAACAAAAGGTTTTGCCGGTAGAGCACACCGCGGCCCAAACCATCACTTGTTCGGAATAAGCTGCCTTGTAGACGATTCTCCCTTTTTGATCAGCTTTCTCAGGGTCCTTGGCGAACACATGGTGGTTTTGGGGGTTGAAAGCCGTCTCTACCGTGAACAGCTTCTCGTCGGAGAAGACAGTGCTTTTCTGACACGGTAGGAAGTGTCCCAGCTTCTCTTTGACGATCCTCCTGACCGAAGTTGCAGAGATCTTCAGGTGCTGGCTCATCTTCCACATCGAGCGATAAGAACTTCGACGTATCTCCTCTCGGGTGATCTTCACTTCCTGCGGAGTTAAAACAGTAACCGGTCTTCCACTCCTTTTACGGTCCTTGATGTCGCCAGTCTCTTTTTACAGTTGGATGGTCTGGTACCGACCGACATGGAGCAGCTTTGAGATGCCTTTGCACGAGACTCCTTGCAGCTTTAGGTTCAAAATCGCGCTACGATGCTTTGTCACAGCCACCGTTGCCTTCAAACACAAAAAAACATATAAAACTTTGAGAAACCATAGAAAACAATGAAATGGTGGAAATAAAATAATTGAAGCACGCTAATGGCGAGGCGCGGAATGAGTGTATTAATACTTTTGGCGCTCTCTGTATAATGTTACAGAAACCCTAATAGACTTACATGAACGCTGCAGTAAACCTTTTCTTACTAACAAATGTCGTATTATATTTTGCCTACATGTTTTAACATTATATTAATGAAGCCCTTCGTAAGTGGAAAGATACTATCTCAAAGGTATCCAGAAGTCAATATACTACCTATCTAATTTTCATTGATAACTTAGCTCTAATTCAAGACAACGAAGATGATCTTCAAAAATCTCGTCACCAACTTTACTTGATAGCCAAACCGTAGTACGAGTATCTCGTACCGAGACACAAGACCAGTCCGGACAATCATCTCCTCAAATGGCTAACCAGTTGAACAAGTTAGCCACTTCAACTGTTTAGGATGTGGTACGATATAAATCAGGATATAGATTCCAGAAAAGATGCAAAACTATTAGAAAAACTATTCATAACAAGGGTAGAAAAGGAATACAAATAAAATTTTATAAGACTATAACATATCTCTTATATTGCTATCAATGAATTCTAAAACAAAACAAAAATTACACATTCAAGTTTTGGAGACGAATTTTTGGAGCCGGTGTAGGTACGCCAAAGCCAATGGAGTCAGAAACAACTATATAAGAGGAAATCTAGGGGTACAACAAGTCTTAGCAACAGTTGAAGCCAACAAGCAAGACTGGAAAGTACACTTCGAAAGGATGAAAGATTTCTGACTACCAAAGATGGCATACAAACGTGGAAAAAAGATGGCAATAAATAATTTGGAGCTGATTGTGTAGCCTAAACCTTGGGTGGAATAAAGAGAATGCGGAAGAGAAAATGAAGGAGGAGAGGAAGAAGAAAATTAACCATCTGAAGGTAACATTTGAAATTTTCTGATCTACCTTCGTATAATATATAGTAAGTCTACTTCTCTCCTCCTCTTTACAATAGCCCAATTTTTGTTATTATAAGTATAAGATATATTGGAATTTTATAGGGTGGCACTCACATTAACGACTTAATTATTTACATTAATTATACGTTAGATCCAGTCTATTAACTCTGCTTTCTCATTTACAGTTGCTTGCCCTTCGTCGATAAAAGAGCCGAATGAAACTCTGCCGCTGATTGACGGGCGCTTTTGGGCAATTAACCTAAACGAGCGCGTATGCGGCCGAAAGTAGAACGCTGTTAGCCAAACCACCGAAAAAGTTCATTAAAACGCCCGCCCGGGTTTGCGCCCCGCAGTGTTTATCAATATTCTAATGCCGGGCGGAAACGAAGCGGGGCTGCCAAAATCATGCGGCCGATTGGCAATTAATTAGCGGCGGCGAGAGCATTCCCCCGCCATCTAGCGGCCCCGACGGTCGTCGCGCGGAATGCGGTTTTCGAATTCTGCGTCTTGTTAGACTGCGGCGCCGGCTTAGGTTTGTTAGGCGGGAATTTTTGAGGCTCGCACGCGAGCCGAGCCAGCTCAATTTAGGATGTTAGCCCAAGCGGAGGCGATATGCCGCAAATGTGGGGGAATTATGCTTAATGGCGGTTTAATGCTACCGGGTATTAGAAAAGCAGGTCCATGTGATTACGGGCACGGGCAATTTGTAGTTCTTTCGCCAAATAAGGCCTGGCAGCTCGAGCTTACGAAGGCGCAGCAATTCCGTGTTGAATTTAGTGCCCGCATGGAAACTTCGTCTTTCTCACACGTGAGCCAGTAATGGAATTTGTCTAATTAAGCGTAAACTTAATTGGTTTTACGGCTGTCGTTAAAAATTTTTTGAGCTGCCGGGCGTAATTAGCGCATCGGGAACGCTGCGTGCATTCCTGTTGAAGATTTATTTGTTAAAGGCAATAAGGTGGTGCCAAGTTATCATCTGAAGTCAGTATGCCATTTTTTGCTCTTTACATTTGTTTTTTTTTTTATTTATTTATTCACTATTTGCGATCTGTATACACAATAAGCAAATTTGATACATAAGTGATTAAATGACATGAAAAAGGCGTTAGGATTAACGTCCAGTGACTTAAACCTATAAGTAACTTAGAAGCCGAGGAGATGTGATTAGATGATTACAGTGGGCAAGTAAGAACTGCGATCTTGATTGCTAAGTAAATCTATAAGGTAGTTATAGTGGTTTAACTCGGCTTAGTGTTTGAGTGTCCAAACTGTTATCGAGTAAATTTAACGCAAGAGGATTGCTGTGAGACTCCAATTTACTTAGGTATCGCTCACTGAGTTTGGTAATGGTTTCCTTCACTGTGTTCACTTTTAAGTCGCGCAATATATCAATGTTTCTTAAGAAGTAGGGTGCGTCACTCATTGCACGTAGCATTTTTGTCTGAAATCTTTCGATGATTTGAATATTGGTGTTTGCTGCTGACCCCCATAACTCTATGCCATAAGCCCATATTGGTTTGAATGCAACCTTATAAACTAAGAGTTTATTTTGAAGTGACAACTTGGATCTTCTACCGAGCATCCAGTAATGTTTGCTGAACTTGATCCCCAATTGTTTTCTTTTATATCAGATGAGTGCCCTCCATGTTAACCCCTTGTCGAGGTGCATGCCGAGATATTTTACCTCCTCAACCTGCGGTAATGGTGTATTGTTGATATGGATTTGCTGTGTATTTCCTCTGAATTTTGTAAAGGTGATATGTAGCTATTTGGTTTCGTTCAGTCTAATCCTCCATCGCTTGGTCCATGTCACTACTTCGTTTAGATGTGCTTGTAGCATTTTAACGGCTATTTCAGGATCTTTGTGTTTCATCAGGATGGCTTTATCATCCGCAAATGTTGCTATTAGAGATTGTGTGTCGGTGGGTACATCAGCTGTATAGAACAGGTATAACATAGGTCCTAAGACACTGCCTTGTGGGACTCCAGAACGTGCCGGATACAGTTCACTTAGTTGTTGTCCGTATTTAACCTGGAAGAGTCTATCCTCTAGATAGGATTTCAATATAATATAATATGGATGAGGCAGTGTATGTTTCAATTTATAAAGGAGGCAATCTTGCCACACTTTATCAAAAGCTTTTCTGTCATCCAGGAATACTGCCGTGCAGTATTGCTTCTCTTCGAATGATTGGTTGATGTACTTTACATTTGTGTACTTAAAATTTATTTGTTGTTTTAAAATTTGAGCAGTGCTATTAGTTATTTAACAGCCTCTGGCATTTCTTATATATAAAAGGGATTCATTCAACTTTCTATGTGACAGATTTTTGGTCAAAGGACATTATAATTCAAAATATACCCCGTGAGCTCCAGACTTTCGCCACTCGATAGAGGATATAAAGTTGTAGAAAAACTACAACTCGAACTGTCCACATTCGAACTCACCTATTGCCCCATAGATCCAAGGAACAAACCGGACCTGCTCGACTTCATCCTAACACTGCGCTACATCTCCATTATCTCAAGCTGAGACCTGTAGTCAAACTACTGATCTGTTATAGCTAAAATGTGCACCTTCATCATTGAAATTTTTTGACAATAGAATGGCCTAGGACTTCCACAGAACATTATTGAACAAACCAACTGGAACTAAGAATTCTGCTAAAAACACAGAAAACCCTAGAAAATTAGTCTACAAATTTACTAAATTGATCCAAGATTCTGCTTAGAAGACTATCCTAGAAGATCTGTCCAAACCAAGAATAGAACAATATCCAGAGTTGATAAAATAGAAAGTCGCAAATTGTGCACCCCACAGATTATCTCTCAAATTAAAAATAATAAAATAATTAAAAAGCGAATCTTTCGAAGAGTATCTAGAAAATCTGAATGCTACAGCTGATTCCCACTATTCTCTCTGAAAAATTACCAAAAATATTTAAAAAACCAACGACGGCCTTACTCTTCCAATACAAGAAGTAAACGGATCCTGAACACGTATTTGATGATCACTTATAAACAGTTTTGCAACCCCTTCTATCAACAATCGCCCCAAAGAAGAAATGATATATAATAAAAACTCTATAAACACCTTGTTAAATGTTGCCACTCCCAAACTTATTCAAGCCTAACGAAATCAAGGACATGGTCTAAAATAACTTAAACTCAAATCGTCTCCTGAATGCAACCTTATCATGTGTAAGCTCAAAAAATCCCACGTAAAAGCACAGTTATGCTAACAAGCAGTGGAAAGTCACACAGGTATATCTCTTAGTCTAGAACCCAGCAAATCTCAAAACGGAATCTTCTGTTATAGATCCATCAGTCTATTACCTGTCGTGGAAAAAATATTGAAGAAATTACTTACAAAAGATCAGATCGTGTTATAGAAGACCAGCATCTAATATCAGGTCACCGGTTTGGGTTCAAAAAATATCACTCCACGTTCGAACAAGTGCAAAGGATAGTGGATGCCATCAATAAGACCTTTCCATAAGCATTTCCAGATGACAGATAAGCCTTCGACAAAGTAGATCACTGCTGTTTTACCCTTTTTGATTAGTTCTAAATATAGGTTGTCTTCTTCTGGTAATTTACCGTTTTGTGCTTTCTTTAGAGCTTTTTCAATTTCTTCCTCTGTTATGTCTTTATTTGTTTCATTGGTTGCTTCTTCTTTTTTATTGCATGTTTTTCTTCTATTTGTTTTTCTATATCTTCTTCTCTAAACTTCTTTGTGTAGTATTCCTTCCAAAATCGTAGTATTCTTTCTGTATGTCCCCAAAGGATGCTAGGAATTTTTGGTGAACGGTTTTCCTTTAGTTTTTTTTACTAGAATTGATCAGAGTTTTTTTTGATTTTCTATGTAGTTTTCTTCAATTTTCTTACCGAAGTTTGTTAAAATAATGCTTTGTTTATTTTGAAAACTCCTCTCCACTATACTTTTTGCACATATTGTTGTACCTGTCATTTTAGCTTGGAAGACTGAGATGGGTTGACCCAGACTTACCCCAATGCCGTTCCCTATTCTTGCGTCAAACGCTACTCCAGAGCTGTGTTCTGTTTGTAAGCCATCTGTATAAGTCATACGTACAAATCCTCTTCATCGCACTTCAATAATACTCTAAAACGTTTTTTTTTTTAATCTTAAACGGTTTTTATTTTATCGAACTGCATTATTATGTATATAGATTTTTTCTGTTTGCACTTACTGAGATTACTTATTTTTAATTTCTATGCCGCTGCCAATACTTAGGACTCTATCACATAGTGAAGTGAGGGAAGATGTAGCATTGTTTAAATCGACATAATTATCTCTACGCAGACAAGCTTTCGTACTTTATTCAATTTGTTGATTAATGCCCTGTTTCTAGTGTCGTTCTACCAAAGGATGAGTATTTGTAATTCTGCCTCATTCGAAAGGAGTTGTCTTTTCTAGGGTTTTTTCCCTGTTATTTAACACATAGGTTCTGCTATTGTAGACTCTCCCTGTTTTCTCTATTCTATTATTAATTTCTTTATCTATTTTGCCGTTGTTCTCGATTATTGATCCTAGATATCTAAAACTTTCTACCTGTTCAATTTGTTTTTCTTGTATTTTTATTTTGTGTGTTATATTCTCTCTTGCCACTACCATGCGTTTTCACTGTGTTTATTTTCATATTTATTTTCCGTAGCTCTGTTTCTAACACCTCTAGGTTGTATTATAGATTCTTTTCTGTTTTCTATTATCGTCATGTCGTTCGCGAACATCAGTTCGTTTATTTATGTTTGTTCCATTTACCAGTATCCCAATTTTATCTTCTTCATCTTTTTCTTTGCATTTTTCATCGCATTCTTGCTTTACACCTATTTATATTTTCTTACCACGTTTTTATTACTTCTGTACATTGCTTTTACTATTTATATCGTTCTTTCCTCTATTCCTCTTTTTTCTAGTGCTTTCCATATTTGTTCTCTTTGTATTTTGTCAAAAGCTTTTTCTAAGTCTATAAAGCACATATGTATTTCCCTTCCTTTTTTAATAAATTTTTCTCTAATTTGTCTAATGATGAATATTATATCTTATGTGCTTCTCCCCTTCCTAAAACCACATTGAGTCTCTTCTATTGTATTTTCTATTCTGTCTCTTATTCTTTTCTCAATTATTTTCGCTGGGACACTTATTAACATAATTCCTCTAAAATTACCACATTCTCTTTTGTCACCTTTCTTATGTATGGGGAGTATGATTCCTATATTCCAATCCTTTGGTATTATCATTGTCTTCATTATTTCATTTAGCAATTCTGTATATTTAGTTATTCCTTCATTTCCCATAAACTTTATCATTTCCGGTGTTATTTTGTCTCTTCCTGCTGTTTTTCCTAACTTAATTTTCTTTATGGCCTCCCTAACTTCTTTCTGTTGTATTTATTCGATTTCTTCTCTTTCGTCTAGTTCTTTCTTTTCATCTGTTGTACTGTTTTCTGCTTTTGTTAGTTCTTCGAAATGTTCTTTCCATCTTTCCATTATTTGATCTTCTGCCGTTATTATTTTTCCGTCCTTTCCCTTTATGTTCATCATATTATATTCCTTTTTCTTCCTAAGTTGTTTTAAGGTTCCGTAAAATAGTTTTTGGTTCTCCCGAAAGTTTTCTGTCATCTTTTCTCCAAATTTTATCCATGATTCTTCTTTTGCTTTTCTCACCGCCGCTTTCGTTCCTGTTTTTGTTTCTTTATATTTTTCGTAGTCGTCTGGTTTTTTTTGTACTTAAGTATCTCTTCCATGCCTGCTTTTTCTCTTTGATCTTTGCTTTTATATCTTCGTTCCACCATGCCGTTTTCTTCATATTTTTATTAGCTATTTTCTTTGTCCCGCAACTCTCTCTCGCAGCGTTTAGTATGGTATCTTTAAATCTTTCCCACTTTTTTCTATCCCTTTTGTATTATCTTTTGCTCCAAATTTTTTGGTTAGAATTTTCCTACATCTTTTTTGGTTCTCTGTTTCTTTTAGTTTATATGTTTTTATAGTTTCCACTGCTTTTTTTCTCCTCTTATCTTCTTTTTCTTCTTTTTTATTCTTTAGGTCCATCTTTACCAAGTAGTGGTCGCTTCCTAGCTCTACTTGTCTTGTTACTTTGACGTCTTGTACCTTTTCCCATTTTGGTTTACTTATTAAGAAATAGTCAATAATTGATTTCTCGTTCCTGCTTTCTACTACTCTTGTGAATTTGTGTATATCCTTATGTTTGAATTTGTTTTCTATGCTGATTTCTATGATTATGTCTCCGTTACTATTTCTGGTCGTTTCTCCTTCTTTCCCTAAGTACTTTTCTATACCTGTATTCTGTTTTCCTACTCGTCGATTTAAGTCTCCCATAACAATTACATTTTCTCCTCCATTATCTATTTCTCTTTGTACTTTCTCAAAGAACTTATCTTTATCTTCTTTTCTAGCATCTTCGTTTTCTCCGTATGTTATTATCACACTCCATACTTCTTCTCCTATTAGCTTCATTTCTAATCTTAAAATCCGTTCATTTATGTATTCTTCCTTTATAATGTCTTTTAGAATGTCTCGATTTATTCTTAATCCTACACGACATCTTACTCCTTCCGTTTCCTTCACTCCTGACCAAAATAGTCAGTATCCTTTATGGATTCGTTTCATACCTTTTCCTTTCTTCTTGGTTTCTGTTACTCTTAGAATTTTCACTTGATGTTCTATCATTTCTTCTATTAAATCTTCTGCTTTATCTTTAATGCTCCTTACATTCCATGTTCCTATTCTCCACTTTTCCTGTTGCATTTTGCTTACTTTCCTCTTATCCTTTTCTTTCTCTTTACTTTTGTCTATTCCTACTTTCTTCATTTTGTTATTCATCTTATATTGTGTATCGTCGTCCATGTCCATCGCATATTTCGTTATAAGTTCGTCCTGGTTCTTTTTTGTTATCAGTTTTTTGATTTCTCTATAACCCCTTTGTCCTCATCATCCCAGACGTATTCCACTCCTTCTATGATGATTTTCTTATAATCGACTTTCGTTCTTCTACCTTTACTTCTCTCTTCTTTTGCAATTTCTCTTATTTCGGCATGTATTTCTCTCTCTTTTGGGGTCATATCATTGTCTATGTATACAGTGGATCCTCTCAGTTTATATTTGTTTTTCATGACCTTCTGTTTATTATCCCAGTCTTTCATTTCAACCAGACTTGTAATTGTACCTTTATTTCCTTGCAGTTACTAGATTCTTTATTTCTACTTCTACTCCCAATTTTTCTGCGAGGAATTGTTTTGTTTCTTCTTCTTTTCAATCTTCTACTAATTTTACACCCTTGATTATCAACCTACATTTTCGTTTTTATTTTTCTATTATTTCAAACTTATTTTCCAGTTGTTCAATTCTTTTTCGAGTTGTTTTTTCTCCTCTTCCCATTTTATCTCCAGTTTTGCCATTTCCTTTCGTAGTTTCTGATTTTCTTCTGTACTTTTCTTAATTTCATCTCTCATAATTTTAATCATGTCTTTAATTTCTTTTAGATCTCCCATTTTTCTTTCACTTACTGTTATTTTTTCTGTTTTTAGTGTTGGTGATCTAATTACTATTTTGCATTTCTTAAAGATCTCTTCTTTTTCTTCGCTACTGTTTACATCCCTATCTCTTTTGGATCCTGAACTCATTTATAATCCCCTTTTTGTCAATATTTTATTTGAATTTAGATTTTTGTACGTTTGGTAAATAAACTTTCCGTATCGTCCGGGTCGCGTTATCTCCCGTCTGCCGGTCGTGCAAGGCAGGGAACGTTTGGCCTTCGGGTTAAAAACTCTCTTCGTTTGTATTCTTCATTGTTTCTATTTACACTGCCCTACAATCGCTCCTTATTTATAATTAACTACTCACTTATATTAAATTGCTAATAATAATTTTCACTTTTAGATTCAGTTAGCTACACTTCACGAAAAGGTCGGTGTGACAAAGCCCGTATTCGTGTATTTTATCGCCGCCAGCCAATTTCGCATCTATCCGCTTTCGCTCCACAAACTAAACTCTGAAAACAAACTTTTTAGGAAAGAAAGAAGTACCAAGAAAAATAAAAACAGAAGTAGTGAAAAAAGTGGTGAGACCGTCAATAATGTATAGTAGTGAATCGTGGTCTTTGACAGAAAAACAAAATAAGACTAAATGCAATGGAGATGAGGTTCCTAAGAAGGATACAAAATAAAACGAAAAGAGATAAAATCCGAAATGAAACGTACAGACAAGACTTAAAGATAAAACCCATAATGGAAAAAATAGAAGAAGGACAACTAAGGTGGTTTGGTCATGTGTGTCGTATGCCAAAAAACAGATTAGTGAAAAGAGTGTATGAATCGCGAGTTTAGGGTAAAAATCAAAGAGAAAGGCCAAGGAAAACCTGGGAAGAAGGAATAAGAGAGGCAGCAGCAAACAAGGGAATAAACTGGGAAGGTATAAAACAAGTAGCCCAGGACAGAAAACTATAGAAAGAAAAATATACAGCAACATAACAAACTCTTCTCCCACCTGCCTTACACCTAACGGTAAAAAGGGCATAAGGATTAAGTAAAGTAAAAGGTTCTGCTAACAGTCTATCGTTACTTGTAGGTTTGATTATTGTTGTGTTATATGCACCCATAAAGATCTCACGAGTGGGTGCAAAATATATATATATAACGAGATGTGCTTGCTAATCAAAGATAAGTCGCTAAAGACTAATTGATTCCTAGTTATACATCTCTTGAGAGCGCAAAATGCCACTGCAGCTGGTTTTTTAATAATGGTTCAGGTGGTTAAGCCAAAACTTCTCCACATCATCCTGTCTGTCAGACATGTCTACTATTAATAGAAAAGGATGCGAGGTATGACAGTTACGCTCACTAAAAATTTGCAGTAACCTGTACACTTATATCCCGGTGCAGACTCTTAGCCACGACACAACAATTAAGCTTTCGTCGGGCCATGTTCCAGGTTTTGTGCTGTTCAGGTACTTAATTTATTTACCGCTTTCTTGCAGGTTGTATGCTGCCTAAACCATTAATTAATTGTAGTGTTAGGCTTATCCAGCACCCTATCCGTGGTAGTTGATTAGAACCAAACATTCAAATACACCTTGCATTGTCTTAGCCCAACTTAAAGAAGCACCCGGTAGGTTCTATCCACAGGTTGCAAGTGATTTGAAAGTTGTGAAACTTGTATATAGCAGGCAGATTTAAAAATCTAACTGGAAACTTATATCAGAATATCCACTAATTGTTTGGCTTCCTACCCCGCTCCTTATTTTCCGTGCCTTGTAAACGATTAGAAATTTTAAAATTCTACTTTTAATACTTGACATCTGGTCTTAAATAGAATTACAATTCTAACTGAAATTTGCCTCTGCATGTTTCTAAAACTTATAATATGAAGGTGCATTTTATTAGCTTGGTGTAAGCAAGCACTAATGTAATATCAGTAAAGCATTAACTTGATTATTTTGCAACAAAAAAACAATTAACCCTACTCTATCTATTTTTCCTTTGCAGTAAGTTACAACATTATTGCAAAATTGTTTATTAGTATACGTTTAACTGTTTACAATGTTGAGATACCAATAAATTAAGGACGAATCACAGAGAAAGTAAAGTTACCCTGGCAAATATCTTCATAATAGTGAGAATTTTACAATTGCAATGCGTAATTGCATTTTTTACAAAATGGTACATTGATCAATTAAGAAATGCAATAAAGTCTGGAAAATACTTAAATAATTACTGAATTATTTCAGTTTCATAAACTGCAACAAAATTTTGTTAAACACTCTGGTTTTCACTGTAAAAAAACAAAAATCCTTGATCTCAATGTTCATAACTGTTGGTGCTGCGTGCTTTCAAAAATATATTTTAGTAGTGCTGCCATGTAAAAACTTCCTTATTCGGTGTATTAGTAAATTATACCTCAATTTTCTACAAACGTTCTTTGCATTTATTGTCTGAAAATGTTTACACTATTTGTTAATACATTATACGGAAGCATCTTGTGTATGTCTAATTCATAAGTTATTAATAATAGTTTTATCACAGGGTTTTTGTTTACCAGACGTACACTTTATAATTTTTTTTTAATTGTTGCTTATTTACAATCTACTCTCACACGAGTAATAAGTAAATTATGTATAATTTATAATTTTATAACATGTCATTGGGGGGATCCGGCCAGCGCCTTACTCCCCGTAGGCTTAACACTAAGTTATTCTGGGTAGTTACACTGGAAGGTCTTGTGGCCAATTTCGTTTTAATCGTCTGGTGATGGTTGGCTGCTCTATTAGCTGATTTTTATGTCCTGCCAGGTGGTTCGTGTATGTTCGAGCAAGCTTCTGTATCTCTGCGGCTACGTATGGAATTCCTAGGTCTGTGTGAAAGGTTTCGTTAGAGATGTACCATGAGGCGTTGGCTATTTTGCGAAGGATTTTTGATTGGCTTCGTTGCAGGATATTTGTGTGATGGGTTTTATGATGCTTTTATATAATAGTAGTTTGTTTGACAGTGATAGTTGGGAGCGTCTGTTAAGAAGCCAGTGCATTTTATGGTCTATTTGTTTTTGTTTGGCTTTGATGTGAGTGCTCCAGATGAGCTTATGGTCTAGGTGTAGTCCAAGATATTTGATGTCAGTCTTCTGAGGTATCGGAGTATTGTTGATGTTGTTTAGTGGGCTTGCAATACGTCTACTTGTGAAAGTGATTTGCGAGGATTTGTCGCTATTGACTGTAATTCTCCATTTGTTGAACCAGTTCTGCAAGATGTCTAAGTGTGTTTGTAGATTGGCTGCTGCAGTTATTGGGTTTTCGTCTATTGAGAGGATAGCTGTATTATCGGCGAACATTGCAAGTACAGTATCGTCAGTTGAAGGCGTGTCGGAAGTATATAGGAGATACAGCAGTGGTCCCAGTACGCTACCTTGCGCTACTCCAGATGTAATTTTGTGGTATTCGGAAGTTGTGTTATTTACTTTAACTTGGAAAGTACTCTGAGTTAGATATGATTTTAGTATGAGGTACAGCTGATTTGGAAAATAGAGTTTTATTTTGTATAATAGACCCGTGTGCCATACTTTGTCGAAAGCCTGTTTTATGTCTAGGCATACAGTTATGCAGACGCGCTTGTTTCTAGAGTCTCCATAATGCTGTTAACTATCCGGAAGCCAAACTGGTAGTTTGGGAGAATTTAATGTAGATCGGCAGTTTCATGGATTCTTGTGAGGAGCAGTTTTTCGAATATTTTTGACATGAGTGGTAAAAAGCTGATGATTCTGTAGGAGGAGGGTTGCGTAGGAGGTTTGCCAGGTTTAATTGTAAGTAACACTAGGGCTTTTCTGGGGAGGTTTTGCAATACATCTCCTACGATTAGGTCGTAACCAGGTGCTTTACGTGGATTTGCTAATTTAATTTGGTGTCTTACTTCGGCTGGTGAGAATGATCTCAGAGGTAAGGACATTTGGCAGTGCGCGTCAAGAAATGCAAAAATGTCGGTGTCATCGTTGTTTCCTACCGGTTGTGGCGATGAGAATACAGTAGCAAGATGGTCTGCGAATGAATCAGCTTTTTCCTTGTCTGATCTGGCCCATGTATCATCGGACTTTTGATTGGAGGTATCGGTGCTATTGGCCTTTTAAATTTTTTGTTGCCTTCCATATCGTATGATCAATAGGTAAAGATTCGTGATGTAATGCTGAAAGGTGTCGTTCCGGGCTTTTAGTAGTTCAGTGTGAGTTGATGAGTAATCTATTATATATGGTCTTGTCTGGCCTTGTTTAGTTCGTTGCCATTTTTTCGTGCCTTGCGTTTTTTGTGACGAGGTGCCTTATATGACGAGGGATATTAATATCTGCTGAGCAAGTGTTTGTTTCACTGGGTGTTGCATGCCATGCCGCATTTTGTATCATTGTAGTTAAATATTGGGTGGCTTCGTCTAGGTCTTAGGCGTCCTTAATTCAAATAGTTAGATTAATCTCGTGATCCAGTGTGTTTTTGAAGAGGTCCCAATTGGTGTTCTTGTTGCAGAGTTTTGGGGATGGTTCTCTGATAATAATGGATGTGTTACGGTAATTAGAATGGGAGTATGATCTGAGGGCAGGTCATAGTTAGATTCCACTTTGGTGTATGTGTTTGCTATGCCGCGGGAAATAGCGAAGTCTAATAAGTCGGGGATTTTATTTGTATCTGTAGGCCAATAAGTGGGTTGTCCGGTTGATATGTAGTTGCAGTCATGATTTTGTATTGCTCTGAGTAGGTTACGCCCTTTCGGATTGGTTTGTCTTGTGCCCCTGACCACATTCATGGCGTTCCAATCTTCTCCAATGAGAAATCTCGCGTCAAGGGATTTTAGCAGATCTGCGTATTCTTCAGTTGAGATAGCATGTCGTGGTGGAATGTATACTGCTGCTATGATCAATGGTAGGGTAGGACTTGAATCTTTATACTAGAGCTTTGAATTTTGTCGGTTTGAAAGGAGTTCCATTCATGGTGGGAGATTGAGTTTTTGATAATTACCGCTGATCCGCCATATGATGTACTTTTATGATGTATTTATATGATGTACAGTTTCTGTCTTTCTTTTAATAGCAACAGTTCAAAGAAGGCAGTTTTTAAATTGAACTTTTAAGTTACAATAATTAATGTTTGCTCATGCTTGAAATAATTTCCTCCAAGTCTTTCTATTTTGGCTATTTTCCACTATCGTCCACGGTATGCGTTTTCTTTTAAAATGTATGTTGTTTCAACATGTCCGCTGCTTGTTTTTTTAATTTTTTTTTGTACTATAATTTTTAATTTTAGATTTATAAAGTCGTTTTTCCACTTCCATTAGGTGATCAAACAATCTCACTTTATCCTCTTTAATTGTTAACTCATACATCTTTCCAAATTTTTTTATTTTTACCTTATTTTACTTAAAAATTTCATATTAACCCCCTGCAGTTGTGACATTTTTGTGTTAGAATCAAAAACTTATTGAGGCTGCGCAAATAAACTGAACTGAAGACTTTTCTTTAACTTTTCTTAAATTCTTACAATAAATATAATAATAGCATCATCTTCCATCTACGTATTTCTCGCACATAAAATAATTAAGTCCTAGTTTTACCTCCAATAATTTAAGTGATACAGCTGCGTTCACCCCGATTTGTAGAGGTCGGATTTTTAGAAAAAAAATTTTTTAATTAAATAATTTCACCTAGTTGCCTGGTGGTTGTCACTCCATATCTGGATACTTCACAAAGGGTATCTTGGGTAGTACAAGATCGTAACAATGTAGATAGCTACCCCAATTGCAGTTAAATTGACATTTTAATAATCAGTTATTCGAATTTGAGAGGACCAAAGTCAGTGATTATACCAAAAATAATTTGCTTATATATTATATATTAATGTTCTTTGCTGTTTTTTATTTGACTTTTTCAAAATTTCTCCAGCATCTATTGAAAACATATAGGATAATGCCACATTCTCAGTTTCTGATAAGTTGGAAATTACAGTATCTTTTGCACCATTAAATTTTATACTCTAAAAATAGAGAAAAAAATAATCAAATGTTAGGCTTGTGTAGTTTTATAAAATTGGTTCAGCGACACGTAGTAAACTGAACTTAGTCACTCTACTCTCTTTCTAGTAGTATAGAGAACAAAAACACAAAACAGTCGTTTTTCAGTTTCTTTCAGCATGCACGTAATTCTAAAATTTTCAGTTTTACTATAAAAAGACAACTTGGTGCAAGATACTATTCAAAACATTCTGTGTTGTGTTGGAATTGCAAATAACTACCTCGTTGCATTGACTTAAATCTCATCGAGAGGATGCAACTTTTTCTTTTCTAAGATGATGTAAATACGCGGTTCTACACGTTCAGTTATCGCACATGCGATGGTAATACACTACATGTGTTTACTCGCTGCCATTTAACTCTCAAGTAACCTGGCAAATATAATGGTTCTCATATACGCATGCGCATTATAGTCAACTCTCATCAGGTGCCGGGTTGCAACACGGAGGCATAAACATTTTTATTATATTAATATTGGTGTGATATTTTGCGACAGATCATCTGCGCAGAAGAAGCCAACAGGCAACGCTAGGTCCTTTCCTAGCTTAGCCGTAACAATAATCCTTATTTTAAATGCGAACCTGTAGCTTCAATTTTCTTGAAGATATAAAGTAATCAGAATAGAAGAGAACAAACTATGAAATATATATACATCAGCTCGAAAGGCCTTTAAGGCCCATGGCTTTTTTAACACTTTTTTCCATTTGTTTCTGTCTGTGGCATGTTTCCCAATCCGGTATTTTCAGTTTTCAACGCACTTTTCCCGATTTTCCTTGATCGTCCTCTTCTTGTACTTTTGCATTTTCTCAAAAGTGACTGTTTTTGGTACTCTCTGATCTGTTATGCGTGCTAAATGTCCTATCTACTTCATTCTGGTTTACCTAATTAATGAAATTATACTGGTGTTGTGGTACAGATTCAGTAACTTTTGATTTGTTCTTCTTCTCCATATTTCACCTTGTTTTGTACCCCTATAAATCATCCTTAATATTCTTCTTCCCAAATTTTAATTTTCCTTATATATACCTACCCACGTTTCACTTGCGTATAGTGCCACTAGTCTGATTACTGTTTGGTAGAGTCTAATCCTTGTGGAATATAATAATTCTTTTGCTCTCAGTATATTTATCAAAAACCTGTCCTTTTTGTTCCAAGTAGCAACCTTCTTTCGACTTCTTCTCTGAAGTCCAGTTCTACTCCAAGGAAACAAATGTTTTCACATTTTCAAAACTATATTTGTTTCCTCCTACCATTAATTCTAAGTTCACCCATTACTGCTGTTTTCCTGCTCCCATAAACTTTGTGTTTTCAGTATTTAGCTTTGCTCCCACTTGTTTGCCTATATTATGAATTTTTGTATAGTCTTTTAGCTCTTCCTACGTTCTCGCTATGATTGCCAAATCATCTGCAAATGCCAGGCATTGGTGTGAATTTTTGAATATTGTTCCTGATCTTTTAATTTTTTTCTTATCACAGTTTCTAGTACTAAATGAAAGAGGGTTGTAGAAATTGGGTCACCTTGTTTTAGCCCTAAATTTGTTGGAAATTCTTTTGATAGTCTGCCGTTAAATTTAACTGGAGTAAAGGTTTCCTGTAATGTCATTTTTATTAAGTTTGTTAGCTTTCCGGGACATTCTAGTATGTTTAGTATTTTGATTACTGTCGTTCTTCGTAATCTGTCAGGCCTCAGTTGGATCTTTTTTCTTACTGTTTTTTCTTGTATCATCCTTAATGAGTGGATTAGGTCTATTGTGGATCTATTTCTCCTAAAACCGCAACGATATTCACCTACTTTAGTTTTTGCAAATTCTTTAAGCCTCTTTTCAATTAATTTCGCTGTAATTTTATGCGCTATATATGGGTCTATAGTTTTTACACTGTTTTGTGTTTTCTTTTTTATATATTGGCACTATCACATTTTCCATTCTTTTGGTATTTTTACCAAATTTTCGTTATTAGTTTATGTACCCTTTCTGCCAGTTCTCTTCCTCCATATTTTAGTAGCTCTCCAAGAATTTCATCACTTCCAGGGCTCTTGTCATTCTTTAGATTTTTTATAATTTCTTGTAGCTCTTTTAGCTGTGGGAGTTCAAGTTCTTTTTGGTTCTCCTTTAAAAGTATGTTGTCCATGATAGGTTTATCTTCCTGTCCCAATAGTTCCTTATAGTGTTCAGCCCATATTTTTAGTATGTCTGTTTCTGCTTCTAAAAACTCACCTTTTTTATTTTCTACAAATAGTGTTATTGGCTGATAGTTTTTCCCCATTTGAGCAGTTTTCTTATAGAACATTTGTATGTTTTGGTTTTTATAGCTTTCTTCTAATTTGTCCATTACTCTTGCTAAGTATTCTCTGTTTTTTCCGGAGAACTCTTTTGGTTTTCCTTCTTGCTTCTCTGTAGGCTATGTTGTTTTGCTCCGAATTTGCATTTAAACATTTTAGTTTTGCTTCTCGCCTCTCTTCAACTACTCTTGTCATTTTTGTCTTTGCATTTTTTCAGGTAGTTATTTCCATTTTGCTTTACAATTCTTTTATTGCTTTATGTTTGTTGTTTTTTCTTCTTCTATTCCGCTTGCATGTATTGTCATTATTTCGTTTTTTACTAGTTGTTCTACTTTCAGTTTCTGCGCTTGTTGTTTGTATTTTTCTTGTGTTCTTGGTATTTGCTGCTTCAATACTATATATATACTAATATATACTAATCGTACCATATAATGGTCACTTTGTTCATAAGCGATGTATGTTTTTTCTCAACCAAAGCATGGTCTATTTGGTTTGTTATTTTCCCATTGGACTATTCCATGTTCCTTTATAAATATCCTTGCGCATTTCAAAAGTTGATTTTATTACTAATGCTTGGAGATTGCTTGCATCATGCTTGCTATTTATACCTATAATTTCTTTGTATTCCAGTTCCTTCCCGATTTTAGCATTAAAGTCGCCAAATACTATTTTCACATCAAAATTTGGGATGGTATTGTATAACAATTCTAACTCCTCATAATAATTTTGTTTTACTTCCTCTTTGGCTTCGTCTGTTGGTGCATGGCAATTCACTATACTTATTTTTCTATATTATCCTCTTATTCTTATATAACTTAGCCTATTGGTTATTCTTTTTGTTTGCATCAGTGATTTCTTTAATGTGCTTCTTATTATAAATCCAGTTCCAGAAATATATTCACTTCATAATAAAGCAGAAATAAGGAAAGCACGCATAAAATAAATTACATGTAGAGAAACCTTAAATAACTTTACTTAATGTTAAAAAAGTACATGACACATTACTTAACTGTAATTGTAATACATGTCGATATGCAACATAATTAAACCATTTTCGATATAACTAAACTTAGTGTCTTACTAAAAAATACTTTGTAAAAATCCAGTAGCACTACCATTGTCTTTACAAACACAGCATCGTCTAATCGAAAAAAAACTTTTATATCTAAAAGTAATGGCTAAATAGAACTAAATAAATATAAAAAATAATTTGTTACCTGTGCTATATATCTTTCTATTAAAATTTAAAAGTTTGATTTTAATTATCGCTAAAACGACAACTGAATTAAATAAAAGCTGCCACAAAACAAGACAAAGGATGTGTTTAGTTAAATTTATTGGTCGAAGTACTTAAAAATAAAACAATTCTCTGCAGTTCGCTCGCTTCTAGCTCGTTAATTATTAGAGCATTTCTGAAAATTTTATGAGGTAGAACAGAGAGGTGCCTTATCAAGCGTTTAGAATTAGAACGCTAGTAGTGCTGAGAAAACTTGTACTTTATATTGCAAAACGTTGATTAAAATTGCTAAAAGATTTGAAAACTAAAGCTTTTCTTTGGTTTCTGTATATTAAATAAAGTTTTCAATTAGGTTAGAAACAAAATTATCTTAAAATATTACATTTATTAACAGTATTTTACTTTATGTCCCAAAAACTTCTCTGAAGTTCTTAAATACAAGATCATCAGCTTTTTGTAAAAAACAGATAATGTTGCAATACAGCCAAATAAGGTGACCCTCGCTTAAATATAGTGCCCAAAATAACGGAAAATAGTGGATTTGTACAAGAATTAGGAAACATTGTTTCAGAAAAAACAATAAAAGTAAACAAAGTCTAATTCAGAAATGTAATCTTATATAAATAGAAAATACAACTAAGCTATACCTTAGCCTCTTTATTTTGCACTAGAAATTGATGTACAGTGGCAAACACAGAAACACGTTAACATGGTGAGTCATTATTAATCTATATTTATCCGTTGTCCGATGTAGGCTTCTATAACTATTCGCCGTTGCTCTCTGTTTTGAACTTTCTGTAACCAGTAACAATATGTTGTTTCTTTAATAATGCCTGTCCACTGAGTGAAGATTTTTATATTTCTTTCGTTCTCGGTCTCCATTACACTAGTTTCTTAATTCATCTGATATCTTCTATTTTTTCAATGTTCCCAGTCCACGACTATTTTAAGTACATTTTTTATTTTTGCATTTGCCTCATCTATATATGTGTTATTCTGTCTGTCAGAATTAATCTCTCCATTAATCTTTGCGCTATTCTTACTTTTTGTGTGTTATTTGTCGTTAGTGTCAATATTTCTACTACAAGAAATATTTTTTAGTTAAATAACTTTATTTTTAGTTCTTAGTTAATTTTGATTCGCAGAGTGACTTTCCATCTTCAAATACAGCCCAACCCAATTTATCTTTCTATAAATTTTCTTTGTTTCACTGATTCACTCTAACGTAACAAGTCAACTATTTCCATAAGGTTGTCCTACGACTATATATAGATTCCATATTCCACGAAAGAATGTTTAAAACTCAATGCAGCACATACTGTTTTATAAAAACAAGACGATGAAACCCAAAAAGCAAGTGGAAATAATGTGTGGGTATATAATAATACAAATGCCTACAACATGTACGCTTAAAGCAATACAAATGTATGCGTCTATTAAAGACTACGTTGATGGAAAAGAAAAAATATATGAGCTTTCACAGTATATTTACTTATCATAGTGGGTACAAAGGTAAAATGGAAAAAAGAAGCAAAAGGTACTAGTAAACATAGTATAAAAAGAAAAAATAAAAAAGGGGACATAATCTGTCATTATTTAAGGGAATAACAAATATATGCTATGAATACGTTCCTCAAAACTAAAGAAAAAAATGTGGTTGTGGATGTGCTGCGATGGAAGAATAAAGAGCCAGTACAACTTTATCATACATAACACAAGTGAGGTAGAAGTAAAAGTCATCAATGCCAAAAATAAAAATAAAAATACACAAAAGCTAAATATCAAGGTAAAAGCAAACCATATAACAGAATACAAAGTAGAATTAAGTAATAAAATAATAAAAGTAACAATAAAAGCTAAAAATAATATAGAAGAAAAAAACAAAAAATTACAATAATAAAATGGGTAAGACAAATAAAGATATTATACATTCAACAATAGAAAGAAATTAATGCTATAAAGAAAAAACCTAAAAACAATAAAAGCAATCAAAAAGAAAAAATAAACAGCATAAGATGAATATCGAAAAGCAATTAAAAATAAAGGAAAACTAAAACGTGCCAATAAGAAAAAGGATTGAGAGATGCAAACGGAGGGTTCTTGAAAGAATAGAAGAATTCTGCAAAGGACTTTACCGAACAACAGTTGATAAAGATATTTATGAAAACTTTACGTATAAAATAAAAATACAAAGCAATAAAAACAGAACGTAGAGTAAGACAGGAGACACAATCTCTTTTAATTTATTTATACATTTAAACAAAAAGTAAACAAAGACATGTGGCGTGGTCTTAGTTCTTGATTTACACGAGGAGGTCCGTGCGTTTGTGCACGCACGTCGGGGCCGCTCTCGTTCCTTGTCGAATGGACCGCTGTTACGTTAAAAACTTATATATTCCCACCTTGCAAAAATTTGAAATAAGGCAGGTGAGAAATTGTTAGTTTAGGACGCAAAAAATACATTTCTGCGGGCAACCTCTAGTTATTTTCATTGTCTAGAAGAGACGCTTAGGAACTGTGCGTGAGAAGCAAAGTGGAAAGAGGTAGAACCATTTACGACTTGCGTATGACATTCTACTAATATCCTGTAACCTACAGGATTTACAATAACCGCAAAAAATGAAGAAGTAAAATAAGTCGGTTTGAATATAAACAAGGAAAGAACCTCGCATAAAATAGTGTATATTTCAATTTGAAACTAAGAGATCATTTTGAAAAACTCGCATGTCAAGAGCATTATAACGTACTATCCAGACTATGTAATGCTAAATAATATTCAAACGCATTTGCATAGTAGATAATGTTTTAGTTTTTTATTTAAAATAAATGACCTCAATCCCTCACGGTCTGCATTGCTCACCGATACACGCCTCTCCCGTATCCCGCACCTGTTCAAATTCTGAGAAAGCCCATCTACACCCTAACAAGAAAATTACAGTTTTAAGGCATCGCTTTTAATCTGGACTGTTACACAAAATCTCCATGCAGTGCTCAACTTATCAGGCCAACTGTCGGTCCCGCGGACAGGTCTGCCTTGCCGGTTGCACCTGCCAGCCGGGTCCCGGCCTACCTGCTCCCCCTCGCCGCCTCCCGGCTCCACTCCGTTAGTACACTGCAAAACAAACTGCAGTAAATCAGTACCTTTGATTGCTAGCGAGTTTTCTTCAGAGACCTCAACGGTGGGCGAGAAAGAAACCCGTCTCATTTGAATGTTTAGTTGCTGCATCAAGGAACTATAAACTGAACAATCTGATCCAACCCTAAAAGGTCGCATCTGCCACCTGGCCGGGGCAAAAAACGTTTCCCTCCTGGCGCAGATGCAGCAACCGCCGACCGCAGCAGCCGATACTTCCTGCAACGCCGAGAGTTCGAGGCCACTTTGTCGGCCGTAAAAAATCGTATCCTGCGCGGCGAGCGCGAGAAATTCGAGCCCGCTTCGTGCGGCCGCAAGCGCGCGGAATAAATTTTAATTAACGTCCAGTTCTTTTCGGGAAGGGCCCGCAGCGGCAATTGCGTTACACCGGCGCCGATGTACCAACACGTGTTAACCAAGACAAATCCCGCGCTAAACGAGCGGACAAGCCGCCGAGTTGTTGGCCGTAATGGCCTGCTGTAGCTACCAGGTGATAAATCGAGATAAGGTTAATATATTACAAGATCAACCTGCAGAGGTTACAGGTCAGGCGGTGTTGCGATGGGGCCGGCGCGCCCCCGCGGTGCTCGGCGGCTGCAACGCGACACGGCGCTCGCTGCTGGCGGGCTACACGCCGCTGCTTCGCTAATTGCGCGATATGAGATAATTGACGGGGGATAAATTCATTTTGGGCCGGCCGGAATTAACGAGGAAGCACTAGGATCGTTCGCGGCTAATGCAGCAAGGCAAAGCTCTGGCTGGCAGTTGATGCGCCATTGACGGCTAGATTGAGTAGGCCGCAAGGCATATCCCGTTCGCAGCCGTCAGGAGCATATGTGCAGCCATGTCAGCGTAAATGATAGACCAAAAATGCGCGGAGCAAATAAAATTGCAGAGCACGTTAACGAAAACAAGGAAATATAGAGAAATGCGTACTCCCATTCTGGTTATTAATAGATTAAAACACAGATTTTATTGTGCCTAAACTGAATTAACACAATTGATTTTCTTAAGTGAGAACTAAAAAACTCTTTACAAATAATTCTATAATTCAGGAATCAGCGAAAACTCACGCTTTTATAAAGGAACCGATATTATCTTCCACTCGTAAAGTAATAATCGCCACAGTAATCCTCTATTAACATAGAATTTAAAAAAAAATTCTGAATGCTTTTTTTATTAATTAGTCTAATTTAAGGTAAGTCTGGGCTTCAATTAATAAGAATTGTAATAGCTTCGCCCTCTTTTTTTTTATTAATAGTTAATTATTTTAAACCCTTACAGTATCATATGTAAACATTCTGAAAAAATTTAAGCCTAACACAGAAACAAGCATTTTCTCCTGTCAAATTTAATTTAAATTTTTAACGTAATCTTCTTTTAAGTCGAAACACTTTTTCCAGCGATGCTCCAACCTCTTTAACCCGTCCAAATTGTAGTTGGCATCTATGTTGCGATTCCCTCTTTGTCCTCCAAGCCAACATTGAGCTTAAGATGCAAAAATAGTCGCTTGAGGCCAGATCTAGTGAATATGCAGGATGGCCAATTAATTCAAATTGCAATTCGTGAATTTTGGTTTTGGCGACCCCCGAAGTGTGAGCTTGTTGTCTTGTTGGAAACGCACTTCTTCCGTTCCAAACGGAGCCGTTTCCAGAAATTCCTGCCTTCAACTAATCTAATAACAATGCGTATTACGGACCTCGTTATTGTTTTTTATTTTTCTAATTAGTCAATTAAAAGATTCCGACTAGTCTAAAAAACAGTCGTCATCACCTTTTCAGCCCATGTAAACGTCTTTGCCTTTTTTGGATTAGGTTCATTAAGGTGACAAATCGACGCAAAAAAAGTCCGACTCATTTTGCTTAAACCGCTTGAAAATGTCCATTAAAATGATTTTTGGTTCAAAGTCAGCAAACGCAAACAGCTTTCTCATGCCCAATTATTCAATCAATATATGACAACGCGTTCTTCTGATATGCTCACAGCCCCTAATAGACTTTCTAACTTTGATTCGACGGGCGTCTAGTACCGTTTGCTGAACTTTTGGTGTTATTGGTGGAGGTAACAGTTGTTTGGCATCCCAAAAGCTCATCATCAGACAAGCTGGTACGACCACGTTTAAATTCAGTTGCCCATCTTTTCATGGTAACAAATGATGTACCAGAGTTCTCGTAAACAGCATCTAACTGAACTTTAATAAGCGTAGGGTATTGTCTTTCAACTTCAAGTACTTAATTACCGCACGATGTTTGATTTTTTTCATTTTTCCAAAAGCATTAACATCGACTGATACAGACGCGTGTATTTTAAGCTTTTTATATTATTTAATCTAGTTGATAAGTGGAGGTTGCTGAAAACTACCCTGAAATCTTTTTTCTTGTACGTGAGCAATTTCGTATCTTTATTTTAGGGCCTTAATTATAACATTACACTTTTCGATGCTTTTAGGTATAATTTTAGCTTGTCCGTTATTTATTATTTTGATTTCGTAGCTATTTTTTGTTATTTATTCTAAAAGCTAGATTAGTGGATTTACTTTCGAATTCAAATTCGATTTATTGTAGTTTACTTGTAGTACTGCTGTCCAGTGCATATAACAGTTTATTTACACATATAATCGCAATCAATGTGGAACTGACAGCATTTCACTGTTAATTTGCTGAATAGTCAGTTCTAATTGGTTATAAAAGCAATGGTTTTTACCCTGCCGTGCTGAAGACCCTTTATGAAGTTTTCAAACCTCTTGCAGGTTTTATCAACTTAAGAAACCATGAAACCAGTGCTCGTATTCTTGAGGAATTACTATTATGGAACTTAAAATAGGAATCGTCTTTTGTTCCCTAGTTGTGAGTGCACCCTAATGTGGTCTTCTGGTCTTCATAGCCCATGAAATGTAGAAAAAACTTTATCTCGTGGAAGTTCAGCTTCTGCAGTAGAAGAAAATATGTTTCAGGCCTTTGATGCGGTGCATGGTTTGTTTGAAAATAGACCCCTTGGTGGCTTTATCTGGGTCTTTGCAGAGCTTAGTGCCTCCTCGTTAAAAACGGGAGCATAAGTTGCGGCGTCCTTCAGGATACTGCTTAAAATCGATGCAGCTAATTAACATTGATAATAGCAGCCAGCCAGCACGTGGTAAAAATGCAAATCTGTTTTATTTTAATTTGAACAATATCTCTCATTTAGAGGTGTGCTCAAAATAATTTAAAAAAAAATTCTTTGAAGATCAAATTATAACAATAGCAAGTTAGATCCCTAATAAAGTAACACGTTAACCTACTGTAAAAATACAAAAATGCTTCCTACATATTTTCTACTGAGTGATTTTTAAATGCCACATGACTTGAATGGCGATATCTGCACCAAATTTTGTTCTTCGTGCATACTTTCTTGCAATCAATTACGCCAAACACATTGCGGAATTTAGCTTCGTTTTGGTTCATGCACTTCAGAATAAATGCAAATGAATAGAAGAGTTTAATATTACTTGAGTTGAAATTTTTTTTATAGATCTTGCTCTGTTTTTTAATAAAAAAATTGATTTGTTATTTAGTGGTTGTCCAATTGTAATGAAGTCTTTTGGTGTGAATTTGTTCTTGAACTACTTTTGTCTTCAAGTATTTAACAATTTAAACTTATTTATGAACATAAATTTACGTATTTTATCTTCATCATCATCATCATCATCATCATCATTGGCTTTATAGATTAGGCTTCCTAGGATGTAATCCATTTATTTTTCTGGGTATTTGTGTTATAGAAGTTGTTTTAGCAAAATGGCCCCCCATTCTACACGCATGTTGTTCACATTTTTTTGTTAGTTACTAATTTTGTCGTTAATTTTTTTATTTTGCACCTTGTTAGTCGGTAATTGTAACTAGACTAAGTTTAAGTCTATCTAATAATTTTTCTTTGATGAAAATGTTTTCTTTGGACAACTTCGTTAATGTTGTATCACACTTTACTCGCGTGTTTACTCTGCTTTTTGTTAATGCGCTACTCACTTAAACTAGTTCAAACGGTTTTATCCTGATCAACCGCCGCACTTGTTTGTTATTGTCTTCGTGTTTCTTAAGTCGCTGGATGTCTTCTGCGATCGAAGCAACCTTCAAATTTTTGTCTTTATTTCATACATACCACGGGGCATTAACCATGTTTTGTAGTGTTTTGTTTTGAAATATTTGTATCATTAATACATTGCTTCTCTTGGTACCTCCCTGCAGTTGTACCCCGTATATTAAAACTGCTTTTAGCACTTGTTTGTACTGTGATAGTTTGTTATGTATCGACGACTCAGAGTGCGTCCCAATTAGCCAATCCATTTTTCTAAAGTTTATGTTGCGTTTGTCTCTTTTCTTTTTGACGTGTTTTTTCCACCTCAACTTTGCATCTACCGTCATGCCTGGGTATTTTGTATTATTCTCATGATAACGTTCTCGGGTTAATTACGTTAGGTAGATGGTTGATCTTCTTATTAGTGTAGTTGACGTACGTTGATTTTGCTTCGTTTAGTTTGATTCTCCACTTCTTAGTCTAGTTGTTGACCTTATTTGCACTGGTTTGTTGTTTAGTTGTACGTCTTCAATGCTGTCGTCTACCGCTATGACAGCCGCGACGTCAGTAAAAGTTGTAATTATGGTTTCTTCCCTGTTTGATACGTTATTCTTATATATAGGAGGTACAAAAATAGTCTTAATACGCCTCTTGCGACACAGCAGCTATTATTTTTTTATTTTTGAGTAGCTGTCTTTTTGCTTTACTCTGAAGTGCCAGACTTTATCGAACGTTTGTGCGGCGTCAAAAATATAGTAGAGCATATTTTTTTCTCTTTAAGTGCAGTTTGATTATGTTCGTGATTCTGTAAACCTGGTTAATCGTAGAGTGCTTGTTTCTAAACCAAAATTGATCGTTTGGGATCAGTTTATTTTCGCCCACCAGCAACTTTCGTCGTTTTAACAAGAGTTTCTCGAATAGCTCTGATATCGTCGACAGTAACGAAATTGGTCAATAATATGTTTTCTCATTTGGTGGTCTACCAGGCTTTGAAATCACTATTACTTCCTCATCCTTCCATTACATACTACATACCGCAGTCGAAACGTAGCATTGATTAGGTATGTTAGCTTAAAAATTTCTTTTTCAAGAATTGCCCAGTTGGTCTGTTGTCTTTAAGGCAATATTTAGCTTGATTCTTTGTTCAAGTTTTACTCTAAATCTCTCCTAGTCTGTTTTTTTGTTTGTAAGAGTGATCGGGTGTTCTTTAACAATAATAGTTTTGCTTACTGTCAAGATGATAAGCGAGGTGGTCTACGATAGGTCATAGTTATCTTCTATACTAATGTAGTTGGAAGAAATGACTTCCAATATGAGGAAGTTGATCAGATCTGGTATTTTATTTGTATCTGATGGCCAGTACGTTGGCTTACCAGTAGAATGACATGCACATTTGGCTTGCTTGATTGCTTTGTACAGTTGTGTACCTTTGGTGGTGATGAGTCTCGACCCCCAAAAGGTATGGTTAGCATTAAATTCTCTTAATTATAAAGTGATCTCCTAGTTTTTGGAAGAGTATGAGGTAATCTTCTTTTTCTAGTACATATCTAGGTGGACAATAAATTGCAACAACTGTATAATCTTTAGATGTTGTACGGATTTTTACAGCTGTTGCTTGTATTTCGCATGGTTCATAATTAATGTCTTTATAGTGTTTAATGTTATCTTTTATTATTACCGCTGATCCACTCCTAGCTGTACTTGTTTGGGTGGATGGTGTGGTATATAATAACTTATACCTATCATGATTAGGTAGTTTTTCTAGTAAAGTGTTTTCCGAAATTAGACAGAAATCTATTTTTTGATCACAGAGAAATAGTTCAAATTCATGAGCGTGTTCAAGAAACCCATTTACATTCCAGACACCTATTCTAATAGTCGCTATTTTTATTACTTACTTTTCGCAGCTGCCTTATTGCTGGCTTCGAGTTTTGAATTCTATTTAAAATTGTTTTGATGGACTCGTCTTTTTTACGTTTTACCTAGAATTGTTTGCAATATGTTTATTGCATCTAGTTTTGTTCCTTCTGTCGTACTTAATTGCGGCTGACCTTTTACCGCTTGTACGTAGCTGTCCCCGCTATGTTCCTCTGTTTTCCTAGGACAGTCTTCGATAGAGTAGAAAATTCTAAGTTTTTCTATTACTCTAGCTTCTTGTACTTTAGCTGTTCTTAGATTGTTTTTATTTTTTGCTTTTAGGGTTCATTTCTTTCTTTTTTGAAGTTCTTTTGCAATCACATAGCCTTGGTAATTCGTTGGATGAGCTTCTCCACTTAGCCTTTGTAAGTCTAACTATCTTGCACACTTAACACACCAGCTTCTTTATTACAAAAGGATTGCGTGTACCCAAACGCTTGAAATTTTTTGCATTGCGGGGTGAAGGTTGTCCTTTTGCGCAACGGCTCAATTTTTACTTTCAATCCTGCAATTATACTATTTGCAAAGATATCTTTAATATCTTCTAATTTGTCAAAAGCTGGCATGTGTAGCGGCAATGGCTTCATAATAGTGTCATTATTTTGTTTATTTTTTTATAATGTTAGTAATATTTTTAATTTTAAATCCTTTTTCTTTCAGCTTTTCTGTGATCGTTTTTAATGAACTTTTTTTTAATGGGCTTTGTTAATCAAACTTCATTATTACACTTCGTCTGGCACATTGATTTTAAATACATCATTATTCATAGCGGTTACTTTATATGTAACTTTTGCTGCCTGCATTTTTTGCATACACGGTTTTATATTCTTTTACGTTGACCAGATTAACTGGTGGTAGTAAGGGAATTTTCTTTTCCTTCGGTTTGTTATCTGTTGTTTAGAAGTAGATGGTTATTTTTGTAGAGGTCTTAGGAATTGAAGATGCTTTTTGTTTTTTATTTTTCTTTTTTTAACTTCTAGATTATCCACTCTGCTTTTCTCGCCAACTCTTCTTCGTCGGTGTAATATTCGCTTTTATTTTCTATTACCTGTTCTACATTAAGTGCCGCCTCAAGATTCTCAAATCTTTGTACTTTTAGTACTAGTCGATGTTACCCTTTGTGGTTTCAATGGTTGCGAGGGATTGTTGCCAGTCATTCCATAAACTAATCTCATGTTGGGTTTTTAATCGATCCTCTTTTGTTAATTGCAAATATTTTAAGTTTTTCCCTCCCCAAAACCATCATTTTTAAATTTTTATGTTCTTGTGCTCCCTTTTATTGACCGTAAAAACTTTATTTCTGCTGCCTGTATTCGACTTACGTCTTGTTTCCTAAAGAGCAAACTTCGCTACCCTACATAGATATTACTTTATTTTAAGAAAGTTTTTTATGCAGTATTTTCCTTGGATATTCTTTATTGTTCGCAAATTTTTTGTAATCTTGTGACTTCAAAAAGTAAAGTATTTACTGTAACTTGATTTTAATGGTGCTTTCTTTTTTTATTTAGTAGAAAAGAAAAGCTGCATGCCTTACGCCTATCAACTGGTATCTACGAGGATTATTTTTAATAACAATTATATGTTTGTGTAAGTTTTCACATACTTCTATTAAGTGTCTCAGAAACCCTTTATTCTTTAATACTTTCTATATCTTATGTCTAATAACTCTATAAAGACAATATGTATATTTCTTTCTTTCCGCTGTCTTATTATTTCTTTCAATGTGAATGCCGAGTTTATACATGAGCGTCCTTTGCGGAAGAATTTCTGTAGTTGCTTGCATTCTTATAATTACACAGCTCCACAAAAAAATTTTAGTGCAGAGACCTGACATACCTTATTATATGTAATCTGAATCCGAGGTCCATTTAACCCTATCACGTCAGGTTTTTTTATAACTTTAAAAATTAACCCAAATAACCCTATAACCCCTCATATCATTAATCCATCAGACTCACTAACCCTACAACCTCTTAATTCTTTAATCCATTAACCCCTAAACCCTATAACCCATAACTCGATAACTCTTAACCCCATAACCTCAAGACTCAACGGGTAAGAGGCGCGTACGACTGTAATTCCGGAAATTTGAGTTAGATGGACTGTTTGACAGTATGAATCCTATCGTCGTAAACCCTATGACCCCCTTACCTCATAACCTCTTAATCCCTTAATCAATTAACCTCTTAACCCTATAACCCATAACTCTATAGATGAAGAGTCAGGAGGGCCGTTTCTATCAGATTTAAAAAGTGTTGTTTTTTTCATGTGTTTTGCAATCTAGGCCACCTCCACGTGGTTGACGGTGGGCAACGGAGTTATTCCGTAATCTGGCATAGATCCTGGATAACGGTGTTTATGTCCTCATGGCAAACACACAAAAAATTTAGAATGTTGAGGGTCGGATCTTCAGTATCGGCGGCTGGTCAGAGTGAGAAAGCGGGCCCGCAGGCGTCATCATCAAAAGACCGCAGCTCCGTGAAGGTGATTATGAAGCTATGAGACGTAACACAACCAAAAAAATCTCTAACAAACGCGGACATGACGATGAAAACAAACCAGACCAGTTTGTTATGTTTGTGGCATGTATGTTCCATCCCATATGCGGAAAAACATCACTCCTTCCGTCTATAATGCTTACAAATTTTGTTTAAATCTGATATAATGAACTAGGATAAAAACTGGTTGCTAGATGTTATGTGTGTGACCTGCTACAACATATTATTAACGTGTTACAAGAAGAAGGAGTGCGACCATTTTTCACTCACAATCAACATGATTGCAACGATATTCCTAAATTGATAATTAGTCTGAAAGATAGTGTATACAAACCAGAAGATTGGCGGCTCTTCATAAACTCCTCCATTTGTAGTCTGAAGGTTATATTACTTTACATCAATAGGAAAACGTTAAAATCGTTTAAAAAAACTATTTTGAGAATCAATGGAGAATATGTGGCGACATCAAGATTATAGGGATCATGCTAGGAATTTATGGAAATATCAAATTCCCCTGTTTCTTATGTTTTTTTAACAACCGAGATCGAGTGAATTATTATAAGACGAAGGAATGGCCTAAACGAAAGTCACTGCAGCACGGATCCTCAGACGTTATTAAACCACCTCTTGTAAATGAACCAAAAATTTTAATTGCTCCACTACACTAAAAACTTGGCTTGATGAAACAGTTTGTGAGAACTTTAGATAAATCTGGAAACTGTATCAAATACATAGCTCAGAAAATGCCCAAACCTAGTGACGCCAAGCTAGAGGCAGGAATTTTCGACGGTCTGCAGATCCGGGCATTCATCAACGATATCAATTTCACACCCCACATGACGGATGTAGAGAAAGCAGCATGGATCAGTTTCCGAAATGTATGTAACAACTTCCTGGGAAATCATAAAAGTCCAGATTATGGAAAATTGGTGAGTTACATAATAAAAAATCAGATTTCAGGGTGCAACATGAGTATTAAACTGCATTTTTTAGATTCACACCTCAATATTTTTCCAGATAAATATAAAAGATATGAAGAAGCGCTATCAAGGAATATGGGGTGTTAATGTGATGGCGGATTACTGTTGTAATTTGAATAGAGACGCGGAAAAGGATAGTAAAAAACTTAAGCGGCATTCCTTCCGGAGATTATTCGAGAACAAACAAGTTCGTTATCACAAACGATCACAAGAAGATGGGTAAACCCAGTCTCCTTATTTAATGTTATTTTATTTCTAATTTATATATATATATATTTGTTATTAGTGTGAGGCAAGAGTAACACACTTTAAAAAAGCTCCCCGAAGGGAACAGAAACCTACTACGTCCACGTCGTTGTTCCTAGATTCGGCAAAACGTAGGTTTTGTTGCGAGAAATTGCGATTTCAGAAGCTAATAGGATTTTTAGAAAATTTGGTTATGGGGTTTAAAGTTTTGATATGTATTATGAGGTAAAGGGGTTGATGGGTTATGTGATTACGAGCTTTCAAAGCATAGCTATTTCAAATGTGTTAAATTTAGCTCCTTAGACTTCATCATTCTCTATCTCCCAGATTTTAATGTTATGAGGTTAAAGGGTCATAGATTTCCGGGGTTTATCATTATAGTTATGAGGTTAAGAGGTTATGTGGTTGAATGGTTTCATACTGTTAAACAGTTTATTTAACTTAAATTCCGAAATTGCAGTTGTACGAGCCTCTTACCCGTTGGATTTTGAGGTTATGAGGTTAAAAGGTTATCGAATTATGAGGTTAGAGGGTTCAGGGGTTTATGGATTAAGGGGTTATAAAATTAGTGGGTCTTATGGGTTTATAATATAAGGAGTTATAGGGTTATTTAGGCTTAATTTTTGAGATTATAAAAAACCTTGGGTTTGAATTCAGCGTGGTCGATTACATATGGTAAAGTATGCCAGGTTTCTCCACTAAGACTTTTAATTTTTGTGGATCAGTGTTAATAGAGCTTGGAATAAATTAAAGAACATGATATAAAATATGCAAGCAAATATGCACTATAGAACAGTTAAAATATGCACAATAAAAATACGTGTTTCAAATAACTACTTTTACTTAACAATATCGACTATAATTAAATATTATCTTCAATTGCTTAACAAAAGTTCTCGCTGCTCTAACTTTTCAATGACAGTTGCGATACAAGTAAAATTAGATTTAATGTAAGCTAACTGCTGTTTAAATGCAGTATCTCTAAATACTTAATACAATTTTCAACTGCAGCTGTACATTGAAAATCAAACTGACATTATATTTTATTTTATTGTAATTCGTTGCAAGAAAGTTGACATGTTTCAACTAGGTATCCCTACTCGTTAAAATCGGTTGTGGTAAAGTAACTTCAGGTTACTTTTCTTTGTGTAGTTGAACTCTAAGAGGTTTTTTAATAAAAATCTTTTTAACATTCTAAACTAAATTATATTTGAGTCTAATAGATTCAGCAACGCGATTTAACTGGGATTTAAACAAGTGTAATGAATTAAGTTAGGAAAAAACTTTTAAATGTTTTGATGTTTTTATCATATACCATCTATAACCATTAACATTATTTTATCCATTGGCATTTTATATATATATATACAAAAGGATCTTCACAGCTGACGCTGTCTTCCTTCACTCAACCGTTTCTTCCACTCCTTCTTGTCTTCCCAATCTCCGTCTGCTAGCCCTCTTCTTTCCATGGCTTCGTCCACCTCATCTCTGAAAGTTCTTTGGGGTCTTCCTCTCTTTCGTTTTCCTGGAGGACTCCACTCTGTTATTTTCTTTATCCATCGATTATTGTCCGTCCTTCTAACATGGCCGTACCATATTAATTTCTTTTCCTCGATGTAAGTCAGTGTGTCTTTTTCTACATTCATTCTCCTCTCTATTTCTATATTTCTAATTCTGTCTAGTCGTGTCACCTGGCAGCACCTTCTCCAAAATTCCATTTCTGTGGCTTTTATTTTTCCTCTATTTTTCTTATTAATTATCCAGTTTTCTGCCCCATATGTCATAATACTTCTGATAATTGTGTTATATATTCTGTGTTTTGTATTTTTGTAATGTGTGTGTTCCATAGAATGGGATGTAGTTGTCTGATACTTATTCTAGTTTGTCCTAACCTGTTCTTTATTTCTTCTTCTGTAGATGTATTTTTGATATAGTAAAGCCTAGGTATTTGAACTTATTTTTCCTCTTATTTCTACATTGTCGTCTATTTCTAAGTTTTTACCTCTTCTTCTGTAATCGCTAAATATTCTGTCTTGTCGAAGTTTATTTCCATACCGGCCTTAGTGTACTCGTCTTTTAGTTTTCGTAGCATATAACTCAGGTCCTCTTCATCTTGGGCTATTATCACTTGATCATCTGCGTAGCTTAGTGTATAAAGATGTTCATTGCGCACTGGTATCCCCATTCCCTCACATTTCCTTTTCCAATTCTTTAAGGTATCTTCTAAGAATATCTTGAATAGGGTTGGAGATGTGCAGCATCCTTGTAGGAGCCCTTTGTTGTCTTAAAGTAATTACTGATCGTCTGCCCCACTTTCACTGCCACTTGGTTGTTTCCATAAAGTTGCTGTATTGCCCTGATTAGACTTTTGTTGATCCCTATATTACTCATCGCTTCCCACAGTTTTTTCTGGGAACCGAGTCGTACGCTTTTCTGAGGTCTATGAAGGCCAAGTGAATGTCCCTGTTTTTCGCTCTTTTCTTCGCTATAAGTTGTTGGATAGTATATATGTTGTCTATACAGGATTTTCCGGCTGTGAATCCTGTTTGGTCTTCTCCTATTTTTCCATGAATATTGTCTTCTATTTTGTTTTTACTATTTTGCATAAATTCTTCCCATTAGAGAGATCACACTAATGCCTCTATAGTTGTCACATATTCTGCGATTACCTTTTTAAATATCGACGTTATATACGCTTTTGTCCATTCATTCGGTAGTACATCCCCATTTAGTGCTTTACGAAACATATGTTGCATCATGCGTAGTAATTTCGGGGTTCCATACTTTACCATTTCGGGTACTATTCCTCCCGGTCCTCCTGATTTTCTATTTTTAATGATTGTGTGGCCTTTTGACTTCTCCAATTGTTATTTCTACTTCTTCGTGTTCTATTTGGTCATTTTGTTTATTTTCTATCGTTTGTCCTTTAAACTCTTCTCTATTTTCTGTTAGCAGGTCCTGGTAGTATTGCTCCCATTTTTCTTGTTGTATGAACGGTATGTATGCCTTTTCTTTTGAATTTGTTCTTAACGTTTTTAGTATTCGCCATGCTTCTGAACTCTTTGTTCCCCCTATGTATTGGTCAATGTTTGTGCACATGGTTTTCCACTGATCATTCTTTTCTCTTGTTACTAATCGTTTTACCTCTTTGTTCTTCTCTTTGTACTTTTGTTGATCTTCTTGCGTTTTGGTGCTTAGCCACCTATTATATTGTTCTTTCTTTTCCTGGATACTTTTTAGCGTATTTTCACCAAGGATTATCTTGTGATTATTGTTCTTTTTTATTCTGACTCCCAGTACCTCCCGAGCTGTTTCTTTTATACTAGTTTTTATATGTTCGTACATGTCTGTTATATTATCAAATGTGAATTCATTTAGTTTCTGATCCAATTTTCTTTGGTAGAGTTCTCTTATTTTTTCGTCTTGTAGCTGGTCGACTTGGTAGTGCTGATCCTCTATTTTTTCCTGTGTTTGTTTGTAGGTTATTGTTGTTTTCCTATACCAAGGGAATTCCATCTTTGCGATTAATAATTTGTGGTCTGTGCCACATTCCGCCCCTCTTTTAACTCGTCATCTTTTATTTTTATTTTGGTGTTGATTCTTATTATGATGTAATCGATAATTGATTTCAGATTTCTTGTCATCCGTTCCCAAGTATATTTGTGGATCATTTTATGCCGTTGAAACCCATTCGTTATTCGGAGGTTATTTATTTCACATAATTCTATAATTCTCTCTCCATTATCATTTGTAACTTCCTCTCCGAATGGTCCTATTGTCTTGTTGTTAGCTTCCTTGCCTGTTCTACCATTAAGGTCACCTGCTACTATAATTTCTTGGGAGTCTCTTATTTTCTGGATTTCCTCCTAGCGTTTCCATAAAGTCCTTTTTCATTTTGAGTGCTATCGTCAGTTGGTCCATATACGCCGAGAATTGCTATCTCTTTTCCATATATTTCTATTTGTACTTTGATGATTCTCTCGCTTATTGGTTCCCAGGATTTGATTCTCTCTGCCAGTTTCTTTCTTATTATCATTCCTACTCCAGCTTGAGCTTTTCTTTGTTGACTCCACTCCAGCAATGAAAAACGTCTTGGATAATTTCCGTTCCGTTTCCTTCTTCTTTGTTTCGCTGGTAATTAGTATATCTATTTTCATTTTCTTAAATTCTTCTATGACTTCCAGATCTTTATTGTTCCATCCCTGTACGTTCCATGTTCCTACTGTGATCTCTCGTTTCTTCTTCTTTCCGTTTCGGTTGAGGTTAAGATTTGGGTTCAATAACGTTGACGCAGAACTGCCCCCGTAACCGATGGGGCTCCCTCCACTGGAGGTGTGGATTGCCACCGGGAAATTTTACTTTAAGTTTCCTTTTCATTCTGCTTTCGTCTGAGCCCTTTTTTGTTTTACGTGTGTTAGGCTGCTTACACTAGCGCCACAACTTCTAAAGTTGAAGTTACTGAGGATATCATTTCCTATATCGTCGATTTAGGGTTATTCCGACCATGTTCGGTCGTCAGAGCCTCGTTTGTTTTGAACAGACTTCACCGACTCGAAGGTGAGGTTGACATTTGAGTAGGCTAGGCTATGTATTGCGCTTCACTACCCCATTAGAAGTCTATTGGCATTTTATTTGACATAAAAAATACATACTATTCATTAACAAATTTAGCTACAATCTATCAATAAAAAACTTACCCTTTTATTACAAACTGTGAAAATTAATAAAATGAATGTTCTTGAATATTCAAAATAATATGTGCATATGTATTTATAAAAAACTGCTATACAATGCATACAAAAATGTAGATTTTACATATATTTCAAGCTCTAGTTATTATTTTTGTATATATATTTTAGACTGAGTTTAATAGACTGCTGCTGCTATAGTTATTGGTATCTATTCGGTTTCCTTTTTAAGGAGACCTTATTTTTGCTATTGCTCATTCATTTAAGTTTTTTTTTTTCTAGCATTCAGTTATGCAGATATAACAATGGAAATTTTAAAATTATCTTTTTATATTTAAACAGTTCTACATTCAAGGCGTCTGTTCTCATACCTATTCATCATATGTTTTCGATACCAAAATTATTTAAAACTCATTCATGTTAGCAAAATTTTGGCTTAATTTTAAATTCAACATTCAAAACATATGGCACTAAAGAGAAGGTCACTAGTGTGTACTTTCATTTAACAATTTATTTAGAATTTTTTTATGCAGGTAAATATTTACAACCTGCCAATGATGGCTATAAATAAATGTGCTTAATGTGCAATGCAGGAGGGAAGATGGTATCCAGCGATAACACTCCCGATAAATTAACTATTGATTATTGTTGATTTAATATGTCTGTAGGCCACTGTTTTTTAAGTCTTCTGATTTTAGGTTGGATGTAAGTATAGTTGCCTGGCTGATCATTGGGGTGATCAGGGAGCCATTCGAGGTAGTTCCTTGTTAATCTGATAATTTCTTCTTGTACTGTATTCCAGAATCTTCATGTAAGGTTTCATTACTAACGTACTATGGTGCATTGAAGATCATTGGAAGCATCTTAGATTGGACTCTCTGCATAATTTTAGTATTAGATGGCTTAGCAGACCCCAAAGCTGGACACCGTACGTCCAGATAGGTTTTATGATACACTTATAGAGAAGTAATTTATTTTCTGTTGACAGTTGTGATTTGCGAACTAGGAGCCAGCTTATTTGACGAATTTTTAGGTTTATGTGGGTTTTCTAAGCAGAAATGTGTGCCTTCCATGTAAGTCTATGGTCAAGTGTTAATCCCAAGTATTTGACTTGAGTAGATACAGGTAACGGCTCGTCGTTTATTAAGATTGTGTGGACTTGTATGGTGACTTTCCATCGTTTCAGAATGACTTGCAACTTTGTATGGTTTAACTTGACTTTCCAGATTTTCAGCCAAACTTGCAATTGATTAAGATGGTCTTCGCTTATGGATTTTCAGATGCAATTTGTGGTCGTCGCAAATGTAGCGTATAGTATTAGTTGGGATGTCAGCGTAAATATCAAATAAAGTGGACCGAAGACACTACCTTGAGACGCTCCTGAGCTTATGGGGTAATAGTTTGAGGTTGCTGTATTAATTCGTACTTGAAAGTATCTGTCTGTGAGGTAAGATTTTAAAATAAGATAATGAGGCGTGGGAAGGAAGGATTTAAGTTTGTATAGGAGTCCGTCATGCCATACACGGTCGAAGGCTTGTTCGATATCTAAGAATGCGGCTGTACATAGTTTTTTCTGTTCAAGGCTTGTGAGAATAGTTTTGACAATTCGATGGCATTGTTGTATTGTCGAATGACTTTCTCGAAAGCCAAATTGATGAGGTGGTATTAATGTGTGTATTTCAGTATCTTCAAAGATTCGTTTAAGTAGGAGCCTTTCAATAATTTTGGACATGATCGGGAGCAAACTTATTGGCCGATACGAAGTAACTCTGTTTGGAGGTTTATTTGGTTTATTGATCATAATTATTTGTGCAAATTTCCAGGTGATCGGGAAATATGCTAGTCTGAGGATACTACTATAAATTATGGTTAACAAAACAAGTCCTTTTCTGGGTAGTTGTTTTAAGATCTGACCAGCAATCAGATCAAAGCCAGGTGCTTTGTGATTTTTGCATCTTGAAATCATCTCTTTAACTTCTTTTAGAGTGAAGAATTTAATCGGCAGCATCATCGGGCAAGGAGCATCTAAGGAGTTTCTAACGAGGTCGTCATCATTATTATTATTATGTACAGGTGCACTAAAAACTTGTAAAAGATGCTCAGCAAACGTAGAAGCTTTTTCCTGCTTTGTTTTTCCCCAGCTTCCGTCGTCTTTCCTTAAATGTGGAGTGTGCTGAATAGGTATTTTAAATGATTTGATTGCCTTCCAGATACCGTGGTCGTCTGCTAATAACTTAGTGATGTACGGTTGTCGTGTAATCTATTACATTCATTTATGTCTCTAGGGTTGCGGCTTTTTTGCCACATACGCCGTGCTCGTCTTTTTTGGGCGACAAGGTGTTTTAATATGCACAGGTATGTTATTTTCTTGTTCCTGTCCCAGTTTTTAGAAATCGTGGCTATATGTGCTGTTGCCTGTGTGGTTTGTGTGAGGTGTTGTATTGTGTTATCAATATCTTCCGGTTGTTGTAAGCCAATATTCAGATTTAGATTGTTATGTACATAGTTTTTAAATATATGTCAGTTGGTTTTTGATTATGTTAACTTTGGAACTTTAGGACGGTTTATTATGTGAGTACTAAGTGTGACGATTATTGGTGAATGATCAATGGAAAGGTCCCCTTCTATGATGATATAATTAGATGCTATACCTAGGACAAAGTCACAGGTCTGAATTCTCTGTTGCCAATATGGGTTGCCCTAGTAGAAAAACAGTTTAACTTTGTTATAGCTTGTCTTACGTTTCTTCCTTTTGTCGTACATAATCTTGAACCTCAGTACGTATGCTTAGAATTTCAGTGTCCTCCGATGATGAATTTACCTGTTAATTGCCTGAAGAAGTCTTCATATTCAAGTGTGCTTATTCCGTACCTTGGTGGGCTGTACATTGCAACAATGTTAAAGGACCATGGTTGAGCAGTAATATGGATTACTGTAGCTTGTATCTTGTCAGTTTGAAGGTTTGTTTCCTCGTGGTGTGGTATAGTATTACAAATTATTATGGCCGAGCCACCATGAGCCGTTCCATCAGGGTAGTTGGTGCAGTATAAGGAATAATGTGGAATATTAAACATTGTTCTGTCGGTGAAGTGTGTTTCCGATATAAGAAGTACATCTATTTTGTTTTGTTGTAGAAAAGTTATTAATTCTGTTTATGGTTGGCTAAGCCATTTGCATTCCACTCGGCAATTCGAATCGATTTAACATCCATTACTAAATTTATTTAGTACAGTGGAGAGCATGCTTAATATCATGCTGTTCTAATTTATGAGCTGTGAGAACATTGATTTGAATTCATTCAGAAAAACACTCAGTTGAGCTTCTAAATCTGTATTTTGATTGTTTGGATTTGCACCACTTACTTTTTAAACGTGGGAAACATGATTTATTGTTTCTGTATGTGGGTTATTCCCTAATGTATTTTGTTGTTGCAATGGTTGTGGGTTATTTGCGGTATGCAGTGTCTGCCCTATTGCTTTGTTTTTTGCATTGAGTAAGTTCCTGTAGACCGTACATCCTTTATAATTAGCGGTGTGGTCTCCATTACAGAATACACACTTAGCAGCTGTGTCTTTAGGTTTTTTGTAATCGGATGTTCTATGATTTCCTCCGCATTTAACGCATTGATATGGCCTGGTGCAATATGTCTTAGAGTGCCCATATAATTGACACCTAGTACACTGAATTATATTTCTTTTTTTAGGTGGTGGTTCTATAACTATTTTCATGTTATTTAAAAGCTGAATTTCGAATATTTGTTTATCGTTTTACTTTGGTTCAAGATCTACATATAACATAATTAGAGGTTGTTTAGTTAGTCTGTGTCTAATGTTTATTGTGTTACGCATAGTGTGTCCGTGCTTTTATAGTTCTTGGATAATTTCTTGGGTTGGGACTAACTAATGTATGTTACGTATCACCGCTCTGTAAGCCTTATCCTGTTTTATTTGATAAGTGCGGTGAACTATTTTATTGTCATTGAGATGTACAAGTTTTCTGTAAGTTTCGGGGTTTTGAGTGTTTATTTTTATTGTATTGTTTTGTAATGCGGTGCATTGGTAAGTTATGGATTCTGTCGCATCTGTTAGATGTTTAATGATTTACCATAAATAAAAATCGGTGGTGGTTTAGGTATTGTTGGCGTTTTGTTATTGGATGCGGTATTATTGCTGTTATTATTTTGTATATTATCGTCTTTTTGTGAAACGCTAATTTTATTGCTAGTACTCACCTGTTGAGTAGGTGGGATAATTGTTGGGGAGTTTGGATTTCTTTTCCGTTTTTTGAGTGGTCTGACAGTCATGAATTTCTGATGCTGCTGTGTCGCTATTTTCCCTTGCAAACTCATCACTTAGTGGCAGAGACGGTAAGGTATAATTGGATTCGTTTTGTAGGTGAGGTTGTGGCGGATTTATGTTAAATTTATAGTGTTTGGAAATTATTATATTGGCTGAATGATTGTTTAGAAGCAAGTTAATTTGAAAATTTTGTGAATAGAGTGGATTTGGTTGAAATATGCATTGGATTGACCGGCCTTGGCGATATCGTTGTTGCAGAACGATAAATGGTATTCGGCGAAAGTAAAAGGCTTGACCATTGGTAATTTATTAATTCAGTGCTAAATTATAGGATTTAGTGAGGTTTTAATAATCGATCTGAAATAGATTATTTTGCAACAGCTGAAATGTTAAAAATGTTTCATATGGAATTGTCACAAATACCTGCTTTAAAGCGACGCAAGCGGCCTTGCGGCCGAACTAATCACCACTTTGCTTCAGCCAGAACCGATACAATGTTTACAGGCCGAAAGTCAAATGAGGACTCTATTTAGAATTGGAAAACGTTTATTATTCTGTATATGTCATACATTTCAACATAACGGTTTTAACTGAATACGATCTGAAATATTCACGTTTTACAACATTATAATATTAAATATTAATTTCAATATGGGCAATTGCTGCAATAATACCTGCTTTAAATGCGACTCGCAGCGGCGCGGGCAGCGAAGGTTAGATAAAACAGCAGCACAATTCCGACCGCTTAATCCGAAACGATCGGGCGAACAGTCAAATATCGCTTTTATATTAATGCCCGCGATTTGTATTTCATAAAATATCGAGCCATCCGACTGCCATTCTCTGCCGGCCTCATATGCAGCCATAAATATTTTTATGAGCCGCGCCATAAATATTATGATTAAAACTATAAAATCTTGATTAATAAAAATTCCGGCCCGAACACCTCCGATTTATTGCCGGGCCGTAAAGCGCCCGCCTTTTCGGGGGACGTTCGTTGAGAAGGCATTTTTTACACTCGGGCGTTAGTTTGAATAAAAGAAAAACGTCGTTGCAATAGCTTTACAGATATATCAACTGAAAATTGCCCAGCCTGGAGTAGTTTCATCCTGCAATATAGGCAAACACCTATACCACAGGCAGTTTTAATGGGGTCTAATTGTTAATTTACTTTTCAGCCATTACTTCTGTAAAGTATAAATCTGTAATAAATTTTTTTGCTAAATTGTATATATTTATTTCCAAAAGTTATATTTGTAATTTAATTTTTTGTTTACTCAAACTTTCGTTCAACTTAATCATTATATTCCTAATTTTGATTGTGTAATACAAATTACTACGTACTCGTGTGTTTTCTTGTTCAGTTTTGTAAACCTAGCAGAATTTGGTGGCGGTCGTAATTTAGTTTTATCCGTACTAATTTGTAATAATTTGAAGCTTAACATTAATTTTAGTATTCTTTATTTGTTTTTAGTTTTTTTTCTAAATTATTGTGAAATTACGTACGTGATTTTTTAATTTTCTATGTGTGTGTACTTAAAATTTTGAAAGGTATAACAATAATTATTTAATTGTTGCTTTATCGAAGTTATTTAATTTTTTTTATTTAGGATTTTTTTAAATAATTTATAGGCATTATGATGTTACTAGAAATATTTAAATTTAAATGCCCAATTTACAGTCTCACCATAAAATACTTGTATCTTATTTTAGTACCTTGTTATTGCCAAATTATAATGCTGCTAATTTTTGTGGATCGCAACTGTGATTCAGGTCATATTTAAGTTTACAATATTTTATAAACAAATAGCTTATGAAGATTTATCGCTGGCGCTGGTGCGTTTTCATCCTGAGCTATAGGCAGACACCAATACGTGCAGATGTGTTCAATGCACTTCACTTAAATTATAAAAGAATATGTAGATTGTATTTATATATTTTTTCATTATTTATATTTTTAATTATTAGTTATTTTTTTAGCAAATTTAACTATTTCGAAATTGTTTATTTATTTATTGTACAATTAGCTTTGAATGCACAAGTTATTTAACAACTTATGTTACGAACGTGTTACGCATCCATAGGAAATTTAAAGAACAATTAAAAATGGACTTAAAATTTATTATTAAAGTTTATACCTACTTAAAATTTGATGTACCCATATAACCTGGTATAAAAAAACTAGCAACTAAAGTGACTTAGGTAATATAAAGCAAGAAACGCTATAATAGTTATTGAAAATGTGTAACTTAACAGTTGTAGCGTTAAATTGTGACATTTTATTTTATTTGCGTACTTTTGTAAATATTTTGATATTTATGCAATAGTTAGGTTTTTTTGATTACTTTAAAGTAATTTCTTTTAAAACCCCATTAAAGCTTTCAGACCGAACGTGCGTGCCGAGCTATACCTGAGTTACCATAACGGCGGAGCCGCAGGCGTAGCCTTGCTTAAGGTCAGGCAAATTTATATATTTATTAATTTAATTTCAAAAACTTGTGTACTTTTTTAAACGTCAATCAACGTTTAGTCGCATATTATTGCAATCCATTAAACTGTACGTATAAACATACATATTCTAATATACGTAAGCTGTTAACTCATGTTTCCAATTATTGGAAACGGGTGCGGTCCCGGTCCTCCCGGTCCACCCGGTACAACATTCAGTGCTCAAACCCCTCGAGAAAATTATGGCTACACATTTAACTTTCCCAACATGCAAAATTTTCCGCATGTACAACAGCAAGACCTATACAGACTTCAAACAACCCCGCAATTTGTAAACGCACCTCAAATTCAAACCTTACTGCCGCCCCCCTCCCACACAATAAATCCGTACACAAATACATTCCCCCAGGAGATGCAAACGATTACAAGCCAACAAACATATAATTCTGAAAATACCGGCAATACTGACGAACAAGACGACAAAACAGGTTACGAAGACGATGCAAGTTTAACCGACTGCCCTAATTATGACGATCAGAATAACCCAACCCCAAAACACAGCTCGCAAACGACTGCTAAGAAAAGGAGAAGAAATTCACAGACAACACTTAACTCACAACAAGCTAGTCAAACCCTGACTTCTAACAGATTTGATATACTCCCGCAAAGTGAATACAACCCTGAAACAATTCCCAGTAACTCACCCCCAAAAATCCCCAAACCTCCACCGATATACATTTATGGAGTTAATAATTATGACGAGATGATTAACGAATTCACGAACGTTATCGAGAAAGAGCAATACTATACAGTAGCACTGGCCAACAATGTGGTCAAAGTCAATTCCCGAACTATAGATGCTTATCGGAAACTTACGACACACCTTAGAAACGAGAATATAGTGCACCATACTTATCAAATTATGGAAGAAAGGGCATACAGAATTGCTATTCGCAACCTTCACCACACTATACCAACTAAACTAATAACGGAAGAGCTAGCAGCTCTGGGACATAAAGTACGTAACATCATAAATATAAGACACAGAACAACTAAACTGCCACTGCCGCTATTTATGGTAGATTTGGAGCCAAACGAGAATGATAAAAAGATATTTGATGTAGACTATCTAAGTAACATAAAAGTTATCATTGAACCGCCCAGAACTAAAAATACTATACCGCAATATATGCGCTGTCAGAATTATGGCCATACTAAAACGTACTGCAATAGACCATATAATTGTGTTAAATGCGGTGCAACACATAGCACTTCTGTATGCAAGAAATCTCCAGACACTCCAGCAAAATGCGCTCTATGCCAAGGAAGCCACCCGGCCAACTATAAAGGGTGTACTGTATATAAAAATCTCCAGAGATCTAGAAATACAACATATAGAGCAGTAACAAATAACCCACGTCAAACCCACCAGGTGCCCCCCACCATGGATAACCTGAACTTCCCACCCCTTAGAAATAGGACCGGCAACGCAAACAACGCAGCTAGCACATATACTCCTCAAAACACACTAACGTATCAACAAGCAGTTACAGGACAAAACAACATTAATGATCTACTTTCCAACTTCCTTGCAGAATTTAAAGCAATGTTCGCGCAACTTATAAGCCAGAACAGCATGGTGCTCAACATACTCTCCACAGTAATTAACAAAATAGCATAAAATGGCTAATTACCTACGTATTGGTACCTGGAATGCCAATGGCATTACCCGACACATCCCGGAAATAATTACCTTCCTACAAATGCAACAAATCGATATCCTATTAATTTCTAAAACCCATGCAACAGAAAGAACAATAGTTAAAATCCCGAAATATACTACTTACCTTGCCAATCATCCAGACGGCACAGCTCACGCTGGATCAGCTATAATTGTCAAAAACACAATTTCTCACTACGAGATGGAGCCTTTTATAACTAACAAAATACAAAGTGCAAAAATTAAAATAGAAGTTCTCCCGTATCCCCTGGTCATTGCGTCCATCTATAGCCCACCACGTCACCCCATCACAATTGAAGAATACGAGGAATTCCTACTAACCCTGGGGCCAAAATTTATTGCAGCGGGTGATTGGAACTCCAAGCATACTGCTTGGGGCTCAAGGATTGCCACACCGGAAGGACGGAGACTGCTAGCTGCAATCCAACGAAACAACTACAACTACCTATCAACTGGTGAACCAACATACTGGCCCAGTGACCCACATAAACTGCCAGAGTTACTTGACCATGCAGTTACCAATGGCATAGCGAATACTTATAAACAAACGGAATTCAACTTCGATCTATCCTCTGACCATACGCCAATCATTATAAGTATCAGCACGACTGTCATTAAGAAAGACCCTCCTTTAAAATTATGCAACAAGCATACCGACTGGGAATATTTTTGGAACTACCTAGAAAATGAAATTAAACTCGAGATCAGAATAAAAAACGCTCAAGACATTGATGAGGCAACCCAGTACTTAACTACCATTATACAAGAAGCTGGATGGCAAGTCACCCCCGTTCCAAAACCATCACCTGAAACAGACAACATTCCTCTGAACGTACGGAACCTCATTTCTGAGAAACGAAGGGCACGGAAAAAATGGCAGAGAACCAAAAATAGACGAGACAAAACCCACTATAATAGACTAACGCATCAACTGCGAAAGGCGCTAGCGGAAGCTCGCAATGAACATTCAGTCAATACATCACCCATCTCTCTCCTGATGACAACTCTATATGGAAGGCAACAAAGAAAATCAAGCGGCCAATAGCAACTATCCCTCCTATCAAAAACCCCGACGATACCTGGGCGAGATCTGATACTGATAAAGCCAATTCATTTGCGAAACACCTTGGTAACGTGTTTACAACACCACAAGTACAAGGTCATGTTGACGATAAAGAAATTGAATCCTTCATTGATACTGCGTGCCAATTGTCACCGCCAATCAAGCCCTTCACGCCAGCAGAAGTTTCTCAACAAATACAACTAACAAACGTGCGTAAAGCACCAGGATATGACCTAATGGTTGGAGAAGTACTTAAAAACCTTCCCAGAAAAGCGATTGTACTAATTACCACAATATTTAACAGAATACTACAACTCTGCTACTTCCCTATGTTATGGAAACATGCCCAGATGATAATGATTGCGAAACCTGGCAAACCGCCCACCCAAGCACAATCCTACAGACCAATAAGTCTCCTGACTCTCCTTTCCAAACTTCTTGAACGGCTACTACTCAAGCGCATTAAGAAATCTGTAGACCTAGACCAGCTTATCCCACTGCACCAGTTTGGATTCCGTGAAAGCCATTCCACCATTCACCAAAGCCACCGAATCATCACTCATATAATGGAAAGCATGGAGAAGAAGAATGTATGCCCAGCGGTGTTCCTAGACATTAAGCAAGTGTTCGACAAAGTGTGGCATACTGGCTTGTTATACAAACTCAAATTACACCTCCCCAGTCAGCTATACGTACTACTCAAGTTATACCTCACAGACCGAACCTACCAAGTCAAAATGAACAGTGCAGTCTCAGATATCCATCCAATCAAGTCCGGAGTCCCGCAGGGCAGCGTCTTGGGACCACTGCTATATCTAATTTATACATCAGATGCACCAACCACAGACAACACTATACTTGCGACATTTGCTGACTACACGGCCATCCTTTCAGTCAACCAATCTCCTGAACTTGCTGTGGAACATCTTCAACAGCATCTAGACTCACTGCAAGCCTGGTTCCATAAGTGGAGAATTACAGTCAATACTGATAAATCGGCTCAAATAACCTTCACTATAAGACGTATTGAATGCGCTCAAACCAGCATAAATAACACCCCAATTCCAATCCATAGGGAAGTAAAATACCTCGGCTTGCACCTCGACCAAAAACTCAGTTGGAGCTCGCATATCAAAGCCAAAAGGAAGCAATTAGATCTCAAAATCAAACAAATGGCATGGTTACTTGGAAAACATTCCCAATTCTCTCTATCAAACAAGGTTTTGCTGTATAAAGTCATCCTGAAGCCCATATGGTCCTACGGGATTTAACTCTGGGGATGCGCCAAAGCGACACACACTAAAATCCTTCAAAGATTCCAGTCCAAAACCCTCCGTATGCTGGCCAATGCACCATGGTACATAAAGAACGACACCCTTCATAACGACCTAGGAGTTCCCTACGTAGATAGTGAAATCAAAAGGCTCTCAACTAACTATAGCAGTAACTTGGCAGGACACCCTAACCAACTCATTGAACAACTCTCCAATCAACCGGACATCGCAAGAAGGCTCAAACGACAATGGCCGCTGGACCTCACACAACCTAATCAAATCTGATGTAATCATTAGGGAGACTAGCACTGGCTAGAGCTCCCGCATGACATTGTATTGTTATATAATTTTACTTAATACTCAAATTAGGAGTAGATTGTAAATACGCTGGTTAAATTAATAAAAAAAAAAAATTAAAGCTTTCAGTAACTTGACAACTAAGTTTTGGAAATTTAACACTTATATCAACGCTGCTACTTGCTCAATTTTCCTATTTTATTATTTTTTTTGTATTTAAATTGTCATATTGCAGTTTTTCGAAATTTAAAAATCTAAAAAAAATGACTGCTAAAAATTTTATATTATACTATAAACCTTATCGAAAGCCTAAGATTTTAATTAATATTTTGCAAAATTTTCTTGCTTCGCAAGGATTAGTTTCAATTAACAACTAAAAAGTTGTCGTAAATTTTATTGCGTTAAATAAGATACAAGAAATAAAGAACACGAGATTAAAATGTACGGTTGCTTATCTCGTAGGAAGCTCAAACAATATATTTAAGGTGTTTAAAATTCAAGCAAAAAAGTACTGGGACTGCTGATACAATACTTAATAATATTATAATAATTAAATAAGTAACGTATATTGTTTCAACGTATTTGCACATCATTCCAAAATTTTTTTTCTCAAATCGTATTTTCAAAATTTCAAACCACTGCTAACATAGGCAGTAGTGATAAAAAATGGCCACAAAAGTACTGTTAGAAACATCACAGTTTCCAAATTATTACTAATAATTAATATGTGTTATTTTTATACAAACGAAAAACAACACATTTTGTAAGGTACCAGAAAAATATGGATAAAGGTATTAAAACTAAATTTAAAGTTAATAGCTCTGTAGTAACTTAAATTAAATTATATTAGCCTATTTTATAAATTGAAAAAATATTAAGAACATGTCCTATTACGTAGGATAGATTACCGACAAATACACAAAACGCATCCAGTGGTGGTTGACACAAAAAGTTTAGTTTATAAATTGCCTCTTTTTCATAACATTTATCATTATCATGCCATTACCATCGTAATCATCTTTTCTTGTTAAAATAAAATCAAAATTACAGGTGAGATTGAACGTTTAAATTTTTTGTTAGCTTTGTTTAGTAAATTACGATTTACGATTGCTTAAATTTGTCTTTTATTAACACCATAATCTTCGAAGTGTTATTGCCTCATCCAGGAACATTTATGCGGCTTCTAAATAAGTTTCGATTATACCGTCCCGGAATTTTATTGCGCCGTTCCGATCGATGCTTTTTGCGATAAATAGCCCCGGGTAATCGTTGCCATGTTTCCAAACTTCGGAGACTGCCGATTAATTCCCGTTTAATGGGAGCACTCACCCCGGCCGATGCGCGTGATTGCTAACGCAACCTTGTCCATATTGTATTCTAATCTCGGGCCGCTCTCCTTACATTTCCTCCAAATTAATGAGCGGCCGGCATAGCCGCGGCTCGTTTATTTGTTCAAGGTAATTGCCTTTTAAATTGGGAGCAGGTAGACTTCGCGTCGAAGACGGCCCGGCAAGAGGGCATCAATCAGGTCAGGTGCGTTTTTTCCCGAAAGCGTGGCCTAATTCTAGGTTGCGTTGTAGGATGCTGGCGGACTACCGAAAACGCTTATACGTGGAGTTAGGCAACCGCAAAGTGATGGAACAAAAGAAGTGCTTGGTACAGACGTTTGAAAGTAACTAATTTTTTGAAGTTGTCATTTGAATTTTAACGGTAAAAAAGTATCGTAAATGTGCTCGGACTCGCGAGTTATCAAGTGACCGCAAGATAATCGGAGTATTCCATAATGTTAATAAATATTACCTTCTTATTTTATGGAAGCTCAGTATTTAAAATTTATATTTTACAGCCGGGGGCCTTAGTAACAGGGCCAATGGCCCACGTACAAAATTACGTACATCCAACACACTTAAATATGTATAGTGGTCAAAACTTTCTAACACCGTGTGCACATACGCCCTTCAATACACTAATGACGCAACGATTGCCAGCCTAACAACTTTACCTACAATTTAGTACGGCATATTATTCACAAACCTATGTTACTACAAAAATAGCAAATTAAATCTATAACCAAGCACCATACTCACAATCTACAAGTTCTCTTGGAATCAATTGCAAATGGTCACACACAGTAAGAAACAAAGTAGGATCATAAAATCTCAAATTGAATCTGAGAATGAGAATTACTGGCTAGGTGATCCTATACCAATCAGCAACCAATATGACAAACTAGAAGAAGAAGAGAACATCAATCAGAGCACCCAGAAAAGCAAGAAAACGAATAACCGAAGCCACCGCCTATATTTATAACAAGTGTGAATAATATCAAACCACTCACAAAGCTACTTGAAGAGATAGCAAAGGACAAGTAGACAATAACATCACTATGTGGAGATCAAGTTAAAGTACAACCCTTGAAGAGTGCAATCTATACGACTCTTATTAAGGCATTAATTACCAAAATGGCCGAGTTCTATACTTATAAATTCAAGCAGGAAAAATCTTTTCTGGTAGTACTAAAGAGCGTATACCCCAACACTGACACAAATGACATCAAGCTCAGCTTACAAGAAAAAGAGCACGAGACTATTAATATATGGAACATAACAATGCGTAAAACCAAAACAGAGCCCCCTCTATTTTCATAGACCTCAAACCAAAACCAAACAACAAAGATATCTACAATATTAAGATACTTTTAAATACGTGCGTAGAATTTGAGCCCCCACACGTTAGAAGGTTAATTCCACAGTGTATGGGCCAGATAGGACATACTCAAAACCATTGCAACAATTCCCCACGTTGTGTTAAATGCCAAACCATGCAACCAAAGACTGCCCTAGGAAGATTAGAGACGTAAAAGTTATCGTGCATGCAATAACAACCACCCTGAGAAGGCTGTATAATCACAAACAGCTGCAACAAAATATTCCCAGCACTAAGGAAAGACATTCCTAAAATCCCCAGTAGATTGACTAAACACCTAACCTATGCTCAACAAAACCCCTAGAAATAAACGCAACAACATCAATCCATTACTTCAATAACTCCAGCACAAACCTCTAGTGACATGAACGAATTAAAAACCACTATGAATAAACTTATGGAACAGCTGGGGACATTACTCAACCTATTAACAACGCTCATTACCAAATTAACATAATAAAACAAACACTAAAAATTGCGATTTGGAACGCCAGTGATTTATGCTAACACGTCCAAGGAATTAAATGGTTTTAAATATTCGTAGTATTGGCGTAATGCTTATATCCGAGACTCGATTTACAGATCGAAGTCATGTAAACATATAAAATTACAATATTTATCATACCAAACATCCTGATGGTGATGCTCATGTAGGGTCTGCAAAATATAAAACATTACAAACGAGCCGAATAAAAATACCAAAATATACAAGCATCACACTCTATGGCCATCTAGACGAACTTACATTTGCAGCAGTTTATTACCACCCAAAACATAACAACAAATTTGAACACTTTAATCATCTATTCAAATCACTCGGAAATAGGTTTCTAATCGCAGGTGACTATAATGCTGAAAACACTATATGGGGTTCAAGAACAACCACAACGAAGGGAAGACGACTATTAGCCGCCATTAAAACTAACAACCTTTTAGTTACCTTTCTACAGGACAACCCACCTATTGAATTTCTGTATCACTAAAGGCCTTAATACTAGAAAGTTTTTAGTAAAATTATGTTTCGAGCTCAGCTTAGATCATACATCGGTTCTAATAAACATGTACGCTCAAATACTAGAAAAGCCCTCTCTCTATAGCAACATAACCAACTGTGACCTATTCCGTAATATACTAGACGAACACATCAGCTTAAACTTTCCACTTAAAAACGAAGCCGATAGTGAAATAGCAATTGAAACATTAACCAAAACAATTCAAACAGCAGCATGGCAGTCAACACCCGATCAAATATATATATATATATATTCATGAAATAGTTCCAATCAACAACGTCAAACAACTAATATCCAGGAAAAAAGAAGCCTGAACTAGGTGGCATCTACCACAATCTTCCGACCATAAACGGAGACTAAATAAAATTACAAAAGAGTTGAAGCACGTGCTAACAAAACTCCCAACACAAGCTACGGATTATTCATTGTGAAAGGCGACAAAAAAAATTCAAAAGACCTCAAACCACAATAGTGCCTGTAAGAACCGAAGATAGCAGCTGGTTAAGAAGCAACATACAAAAAGCAGCTGCGTTTGTAGACCACCTCCAACAAGTATTCCAACCACATAACATTGAAACCAGTTTACAAGATAAAAACGATATCAAAAAAATACTTGATGCTCCATATCAATTAAGCCTATCACAACTACAGAAGTCGAAACAATAATCCATAAAGAATTAAATCCAAAGAAGCTCCAGGCTTTGATCTTATTAGAGGAAAATCCTCAGAGATGTCTCCGAAAAATGCATAAAAGCTATCACCTATAACTTTAATGCAATTCTAAGATTGCAACATTTCCTTATCAGTGGAAAGTAGCTTAGATGATAATGCTACCTAAACCGGGGAAAAATCCAATGCAATTGAAATCATATAAGCCGATATATCTGTCGCCCTTCCTATCTAATGTTTTCGAAAATCTCTTGATGAAACGGCTGCAACCAATTATAGACAATAAAAACCTAATTTCTAACCATCAGTTCGGATTCCGTAAAATGCACAGAACAACCGATCAAGTGCACCGAATCAGTGAACAAATAATGCAAGGTTTGGAAACTCAGCAGTGTTTCTCGGCGCACAGCAAGCTTTCGATAAGGTATGGCACAAAGGACTATGTTATAAAATGAAATTGCCATATTAATACTGTATTATTCTAAAATCCTTTCTAACTGATAGAGAGTACTACATAAAATATTAGGATGCATTCTCAAACTTGTTCCCAATATCATCTGGTGTCCCACAAGGTAGTGTGTTGGGACCAGCGCTCTATCAGATTCACACCGCAACATTCACTGCCACATTTGCAGAAGATACTGCTGTTTTGGCATCACATACAAATGTGGAAACACGAATGCACAAGCAGACCGGTACCTTAAGAGAACAAGCAGCTCCAAATCTTGGAGAACATTAAAATCTTTGAGGACATATAGCACAGAAAAAGCACGTATATCTTATATAGATGATCAATAATGAATGAAACCATAGAAAAACTTGCTAACAGAGCAAAATCCAGAATTCACAGAAAGTGTAGAAGAAGAAATAACAAATCTAGAGGACGAAGTACTAGAAGCAACACTAAAAGAAGCTCGCAATGCGATAATGTCGATGAAAAACAACAAATCTGAGGGACCAGGAGATGTCACTAAGATTGGTCATTTACGAAAAAGAAATTATAGAGAATGTTTCGACAGCTATTTAAAAAAGTAAATAACTGTGAAGATGCATTAAAATAATGGAAGGAAGTACATATGACATTTATATTTAAAGAGATGGAAATAAATAAATACAAAAACTATACATAAATCGGTGTAATTGCAACAGTAGGGTACATTTATGGTAGAATAATAAGAAACAAGGTGGAAAAAAATTCACAAAAAAAACAGAAGAAGAATAAGCTAGGTTTAAAGCAGATAAATCTTGTATAGACCACATCTACATTATAAAACAACCAGAACTGTCAGAAAAAAACAAAAAAACAAAGAAAGCTATTTCAGTAATGGGAACAACGACGACAATGATAAAAGCTATAAAAAACTTATATAAAGACAATACAGCATACACAAAAGTTGAAAATTGGCTTATCTCAGGTTTCAAAACCTGCAAGGGATTATTACAAGGCTCCAATAATGACAACACTGTTTAAATAATTTCTAGAAGATACACTAAGAAGCAAAAATCAGAAAATGGGAGTACCTCTGATGAATGACTATTTATATACTTTATATGAACGACCAACTAGCGGTGGCGCAGGATGAAGAGAATCTTAGATACCTGAAAGAAGAATACGAAAGAGCTGGAATAGAAATCAGTTTAAAGAAGCGGAGTGCTTAAGAACTAAATAAAAATTTAAATTTAAGAAGAGCTCAAAATAAAAAGAATACCTACATTCAAGTATCTAGAATTTACTATATCAAGAAATACAACAACAAAGGAACAGCTATCAGGCAACTACACCCGATAATGTCGAACAGAAGCAGCTAAATAAAAACAAAGAAAACAATAGAAGAGCCTATATTTAAAAGTATTACGATATATGCGCAGAAATACAACTGAAATGGAAAACTGGAGGTCTGACCAATATGGATAGAATAACAAATGAGAAGATTAGAAGAAGTATGCAAGTCGAGACAGACGTAATCAAGTTCATAGAAAATAAAAGACTATTACGGTACGGTTACTTGAGCAGATCAAAAAACATATAGTTAAATAAACTCTCGGAATGAGTCTCGTAGAGAAAACAAAGAAAGGAAGACGAAGTGAACTGGGCTCTGCAGAAAACAGAATCAAAATAGAGATACTAGAAAAACAAACAAGAATGGAAAACCTAGATAAACAAATGAAGCAATGACAATTGCACAAATATATGTTCCACTCATCTCTATTACTAATTATAGCTTTACACCTTTTCCGTAATTTCAAAGAAATTTTCTGTATAATCCTTTGGCAAATGTTGTCATATCTCCTTAATTTTGAGCAGATACTTCACCGTATACACTGGCCTTATTTTGATTTTCATTTTTATATACAGCCATACATTTTTAGTTATAATAACATATGAAGACAGCCAGCGTGGTCCCTGACGGACCCGGGTTCAATTCCCGGTGCTCTCTGATGCCTGACGGGTGGCCTACTCAGTCACTAAAAATAATTTAGTACCTTCGTTCACTCGAACAAGGCGGTAATAATGGCGGTCGTCTAACGTGTGGTGCTTGCCACACTGCCCCGCACCAGAGATGGTGCGCGACGACCGGGCAGAGAGAGCGAACGTATAAGAGCCTTAACCTCTCAGTTCGCAGACCGTGCTCCCACGCAGAGCGTAGGGCCTTACCATTATTATTATTACCATCCATTCCATCGTAATGACGTCATTTTGTTGTTTTCACGCACTTCACATTTGTTGGGATTTTTAGAGTCATCTTGCAGCACCCAACTTGCTGTGTCAGAACGGAAAAGCTTTTTAACAGACTTCAGCAAGCATTTCTGGTATATAGTGCGCAATTTATCGGCGTTTAAATTGTCTGTAAATAGAAAAAAGAAACCAAACTCGATTTTAAAAAAGCATCCTTAAACATGTACTTGTTTGTACCAGGCGTTTTACTGTGCGCCGAAGAATCCTATTATTCTTTGCTAACCAACAAAGATCGAGCCCGAAAGGAAAACGTGTTTGTAAAGACAAAATTTTGATCCAAATTTTTCTTTTCCCTAGTCGTTCTTACACGTACTTTTCTTATAATAAACCTGCAAAGCTTGCAACACATAGCGAACTAGCGAGGCAGTCTCCCTCTAGTTGATCTTTGACCAATCAGTTTCAAAATCACTAGCAAACAAGCCTTTTTGGTCGCCTGTCGATTGGTGAAAACAGAATTTGGAAAGTCCCAGCCGTTCTAGAGTTTTTGCGCGGACGGACGGACAGACGGACGGACAGACAGACGGACAACATGAAGTTAGTAAGTGACTCCGCTTCTCTTAGTCACTTAATAAAGGTTTCTTTAAAATTGGGCGAAAAACCATTTTTATGCTTTATGCTTCTTTGTTGTTGTGACGCGGGCTATTTCCTTCCTCGGCAGGTCGTCAACATTCCCAACCTCCAAATATCGCTATACCCACTTTTTCACGACTTCAAAAGACACAATTTGCAGTCTTTAGTTTCGGTATTTTTGAATAATTCATTAAAAACAAGGCATTTTGCACTCATTGTAAAAACAACGAATTTATTATTAACAACACGGTTAATAGTTTCCGAATTATCCGTATGTGGGCCTCCGCGGATAGATCAGGTTCAGTTTTCCAAGTGATATCATTAAATTCACCACGCACACCCACTGTGAGAAAAATGTCATCGAACTCCACTTTCAATGTGACCATATTCTTTATGAATTAAATGTTTTTTTCGTCTACTTTAATATCTGCTGACCTTATTTCACTATCAGCTGATGGAGATAAGAGCAGTGTTATCAAATGTTTTGCCACACCTTGCGGTGAAGCCATGTTGCTTGTAAAGAACACAAGTAGAATGATAGCAACTCATTGTATGACTCTTTTTTATATCTATTTATGACTCATACGTCACTTAAAACAACTCAATATTCAATTATGTGACCATATATGGCTGCAAATAATTTGACTTGTTTTATTGTGACCCTTATGTCATTTAGAACAACAGAAACTTTAACATTTGGAAAACCGAAGACTAATAATTAACATTATTTATAATTCTGACAATGTTGTGAGTTATAAGTTACCTCTCTGCCACATTACCATCTTTTTTTTTTAAATTTGCCTTATTTTGTAACAGTACACCTTGTATAATAGGTGTTCGCATCTTCATCTTCCTTTCTGAAATGTACACAAATACAACAGTTACAACATAACCATACATAAATATATGGACGTAGTCAAAAAATTATTGCGATCGTTTACACACATCAAACAAATTATATGTCCCAATAAGGCCAGAGAAAAAGAAACATGGGTAGAACAAAGTTTTTTGGCAACCATTTAGAAATGACTTTACAGATTCAGTTTGTACTGACACACATGACAGTCCTATATGCAGGTAATATAATGGCGTAGAAAGTTATAAGAAACTAGAGGTTTTACGCGCCCATGCAGGTAACTCAAAAACTATAAGCGTCCAAAATTCTATAAAGTGGCCTATAAACGGACTTTAAATTCAGAGTAACACTTCGCGACCTTCTCTTGCATGAGAATTTTCGAATGCCAGATGGCAATCTCTCGGTTAACATAGTCCTGGTTCCGCGTACGATTATTCGGGATTTCAAAAAATTGTTAATCTGTTGGTAACGGAGTGAGTAAGTAAAGTATATAATGCAATAGTTTCGCAAAAAATGTAAGTCTGAATACGATTATTCTAAATTTCAATTTCTAATGCATGATTTTTTGTTCTTTGTAATGAGGCTCTGTTGTAAGGGTTTCATTGGAATATGAACCATAGTAAATGATCTCTTTGCCAAACAGACATGCAAATACCAATATAAATACCCAATTTTTCATGCTGTTTTTGAAACTTTTTGACAGTCCAAGCACTTTCCACTTAGTTGCACTTAATCAACTAGAAAAAGGTGGCCTATAGTTTATGAATTTTGTTGTGTTTTGTCAATTTATGCGTACTCTCTTCTAACTTTCCTAATTCTATAAAGATGACCACATAAGACCGCGGTGAGTACGTTGAAATTCTTTATGAGATACTAAATAATAGAATATTAATTCATTCAATTTCCGCATGTAACGTAAACGTTTCACTATTCATTTATTATAAATCCGCGGCTAACACTTAATTAATTTCACTTGTCACTGCCGATGCCTTTAATTCTTTTTTGAATTAATAGAAATTATTTACAAATTTTTATAGCTAAAGTCAGAAAAACAATTACTAAGTTTTGCAACGTAGTTCATGATAAAATGTATATATATATATATATATATATATATATATATATATATATATACATTCTATATAAAGTCACGGTCCGGTAATTTAAATTATTAGTTGGTCAAGTGCTACTGATTAGTACAAAGTACCCATCACTTGTTAGCATCCGCTGGTTGCACTGTAATTACTACATGCTTCATATAATTATTAACTGTCACCAAGGATATCTGCGGGTAACTTCCTTTTCAATTTGGTGTACCTTTATCTTTTATTGAGGTTATTGTAATCTGCATCACGAGACAGATTAACATTTTGATTACATTTTTTTCTAAATAGTAGTTACAGATGTTTAACATGCCACTCAGTGTTGGTAATCATTTTTAGAACTTCTAGTTTATGTAACTAAGTTTTGGGTGTATATATTAGTATTTGACATTGTAGTTTAAGAGATGATTTTTGGTTTACAATCAGATGAGCATACTAAATCTGGAATATTTATATTAAATATATTTATATTAAAATAGACTGCAAGATAAAGTACAGGATAGTCTAGAGAATTTCATGTTATTGCAGTGTTGTTTATTAGTCTTTTTCAATAATCATAAAACTTTATTCTTTTATCTGAATCATCTCTATTGAGAGTGTGCCCTAATCTTGGTATATAACTTTTCTACTGGAAGCGCCGCAGAATGCGATGGACACTATCTTCTGGTAATTATAATTCTGGAGAAACTTGCCTAACTTGTATTTTGACTATGTGTTTCCAAATCTTTTCTTTTATGGCAGTACTCGTCTATGTCTTTTGTCTTCCGGAACGTTGTTTATAGGTATTCTCAATAGTTCCATTTGCTTCAAACTTAAAGTTATGATTGAGATGGCAGTTTTCACCCGTAATTTTCAAGAATGAAATTCCATATGATATTTAAAACGTTGTAAGTACCCATCACTTGCAAATAAAAGTACATTGCTTGTTGGATTTAAGCGTGCAAACAATTTCAGTACTCTTTGCTTTATGATTTCTACTGGTAGACATCTTTTGTGTTGTCTAAGAAATTACTTATACAACTTCTTCTCTATCCTGGAAACACAGAGGTTTTTAAAGTACACTTTTTATTAGGTTTTAATGTGTGGCCGCAGTACTAAGAATTTTATCCTTTTTGTTTTCTAGAAAAAATTGTTTATTTGGCCACACCATATTTTTTGGAAAAAGTAGATACCGTGATCTCTTTTCTGCGCTCTTCAATAATTTGGGCCTTTTTATAGATATTACTAGGGATTTATTACTGGTATTATTTTTTTTTATAGTTTATTTGCAGATTAACAATCAGAACCATTTTACATAATAAACATATAATAAGGTCCTATAAGCTAATGAGATGACGATAGTGACGTGAGGGGAGTCCATCCATCGATGTTATCCCGTTAGTTTCTTCTTAGATCAATGGGCCACGTTTTTTGTAGTCGTCTAGGAGGTGGATCATGTTGTAGGCTGGATGCCAGGACATTGGGATGAACTTGAAGTCGCAGGAAATAGTTGTTGCTTCTTTTAGTACGTTCTTCTACTACTGTTGGCATTTCCAGGTCGGTATGCAGGGTGTCGTTGCTAACATACCAGGGAGCATTGGCTAACATTCTCAGTGTTTTGGATTGCATGCGTTGGATTATGTTTACGTTTGACTTGCAGGAGCATCCCCACAGCTCGATGCCATAGGTCCAGATAGGTTTAATTATTATTTTATAAAGTAGAATCTTATTTTCTAAAGATAGACACGATTTTTTACCAAGTGACCAGTACATTTTTTTAAGTCGTAGATCAACTTATTTTCGTTTCTTTAATATATGCAGTTTCCACGTGAGTCTTTTTTCTAAATGAAGGCCCAGGTAGCGGGCTTCATTTGCTTGAGGAATTGCTATATTATTTAGATGCACCGGCGAGCATTCCAAGCGATTTAGGGTAAAATTTACCTGGGCGCATTTGGCTTCGTTCACTTGGATTCTCCATTTGTTTAGCCAGGTTTGTAAGAGGGACAGATGATATTGCAAGTTTAAGGAGGCTGTTTGAGGATTGTTATGATGAGAGAGGAGGACTGTATCGTCAACGAAGGTGCTTATAGTTGTAGCTACTGTTGTAGGTATGTCTGCCGTGTACAATGTATATAGAAGAGGTCCAAGAACGCTGCCTTGTGGTACTCCGGAGTTGATTGAATGAATGGCAGAATATTCTTGGCTATACTTTATCTGGAAGTGTCGATTTGATAAATAGGATTTTATAAGTAAATAATATTCACTTGGAAAGTGTAATTTGAGTTTGTATAAGAGCCCCATATGCCATACTTTATCGAACGCCTGTTGTATATCAATAAATACTGCTGGACAGTAATATTTAGAGTCCCGCGCTGTGTTGATCATATTTACGACGCGATGACATTGCTGAATGATAGAGTGATACTTTCTGAACCCAAACTGGTGATCCGAGATGCAATTTTCCAATATATCTGTTTCATGTATTCTCCTGACTAAAAGTTTTTCTAACAGTTTAGAAACTTGGGGCAGTAAGCTTATTGGACGGTAAGATGTAATTTCCTCATCAGGTTTACCTGGTTTTGGTATGAGAATTATCTGTGCGAATTTAAGTGGTACGGTCAATAATGCAAACGTAAGATAGAATTGAAAAGGTTCCTTAGAAACACTAGACCGACTCTAGGTAATTCAGCAAGCACATTGCTCGATATTAGTTCGTACCCTGGTCCTTTTTTATGGTTAAGATGTTGAATTTCTTCTTCCAGCTCTGCACAGGTGAATCTCTTGATAGGTAGCGATACTTGCAATGGTATGTCCAAGAAGCTGTTTACTGTATCATCAGGATCATCTGAGTAGGGCGTAAAAACATTAGCAAAGTGTCGTGCAAATAAGTCTGCCTTTTCCTGATCTGTTCTAGCCCACTCGTTATTTGTTTTTCTTAGTGGGGGATTTGTTTTTTGTGGCCGTTTGTTTGTTTTGGCGATTTTCCAAATACTCTTATCTGTTCTTGATAATGTAGTTAGATAGTGGTTAAAAGTTTCCTGCCTTATCTTGTGTAGTTGGTTCTTTAAGGTATTTGCTAATCTATTATACACTGTTTTGTCAGCTGGATGTTGTGTTCTATGCCATCTAGCTCTCGCTCTTCGCTTCTGTCGAAATAATTCAAGTATGTCATTAGGAATCTCTTTGAACGCTGTTTGTGATCGTAGGTGTGGATTTCCATGCTGCATTTTGCAGAGAAGTGATAAAGTGATCAATAGCTTGCTCTAATTCCTGGGGAGTTTTTAAACTAATATTTGATTGTAGAGTTTCTTGAAGAATGGCTCTGTATGAGTCCCAATCTGTTTTATTGTTATAAAGTGATGGTCTTGGTGATTTTTTAATTATCGTTGTACTGATTGTAGCGATAACTGGTGTATGATCTGAAGATAAGTCAAGATTGCTGATAATATCCGTATAGTTAGAAGAAATTCCATTTGTGACAAAAAAATATAGCAAATCAGGTGTTTTATTATGGTCTGTGGGCCAGTATGTTGGCTCCCCAGTTGATAGGTATCGATATTTTTCTTCTCGTAGAAGGTTATATAGTGCCCTAGTGGTAATTAGCCGAGATCCCCAGGATGTGTGCTTACAGTTGAAGTCTCCACCGCATATGAATGTACTGCCAAGTGATTGGAAAAACGGCTTGAGGTCCTCCTTGGTAATATTATGTCTTGGTGGACAATAGACAGCAAATATGAAAATTGGGTTTGATAATTTACAAACTTGTATTTTTGTTGCTTGTAGGCATGGATCCTCATATTTTTGTAGTTCATAATGAACTATTGAGCTCTTTATGAGTAGCGCTGTTCCGTCGTGGGCGGTACCATCCGGATGTTCCGTATGATAGCATGTATAGTGCGGAACTCTTAGATAAGATCTGTCCGTAAAATGTGTTTCTAATATAAGAAATATATCTATATTATGGAGTTTTGAAAATAATTGGATTTCTTGAATTTTTTATTGGATGCCATTCGCATTCCATAAACATATTCGTAAGGACTTAGACATTAACGACAAGTTTATTTATGACAGTAGACAACATGTTTATTATCATGTTGTTTTGTTGCATTATCTGGGTGAACATCATTTTCAATTCTTCTAAGAACTTTTGCAAGATTGTGTCTTGACTGTTGGCTTGTACAGTGTCACCTTGTACTACTAGCTGTATGTTGAGGGTGTTAACTTTGAGTGTTTAGCCGGCAAATCTTTTGATTTCTTGCATGTCTTAGTGTTATGCGGTCCTCCACATTTAACTCAAGCGTAGGGACGGTTACAGTAGGCTTTGGTATGGTTATATTGTTGACACCTCGTACACTGGACAATTGATGTATTTTTACGTGCCGGTTCCACTTTTATAACGTGATTATTTAAAAATTTAAGACTGTAAATGTCTTTATTGTTTTCAGCAGGTTCCAAGTCTACAAAAAACATTGGTAAGGGTAATTTTGTAATTCTGTGTTTGATGTTTGTTACAGCTCTTACTCTGAAACCTTTCTCTTCCAGCGATTCTGCTATTTCGGTGGAGGGTACAGTAGGATGGGCAACTCTATAAGCTTTATTTTCTCTCATCTGATATGTGTGGTAAATTATACCTGATTCCTTCATGAATGTTACTAACTTGCGGTATGTGTCTTGAGTATTTGCACTTAGCTTAACTATATTATCAGCCATTACTTTTGTTTTATATTGTTCTATTTCAGCAACAGGTGTTAGAGCATTTATCATTTTATTATAATCTGTAACTCCATGTACAAATATCGGAGGTGGTCTGGGTATCTTATTTTGTTGAACAACCGATGCGACGTCAGTAATATCCTCATTAAGGCTATTAAGGGCAGAATATCTATTATTTTGTTATTGTTTTCCTTTTTCTGTTTTGTACACATTGCCATTCTTTATTGGGCATTGTATTCAATTCCACTTCACTATCACTATCGGGTGTATTTATTCTGTTTGATAAATTATTTGTCGGTATGTTATTTAGTTGCATTGATGTAAAAGTATGATTAGTTTGTGTATTCATTTGAGATTGTAAATTTGGGATCTGCACATTTGGCACATATGTCAAGTTGTTATGTATTGATAATGGGAAATTGGGGATTTACCATCGGGGCGAAGCTATTATGTGATTGAGATGCTAGCTGCTGTGTTAATTGCGTTGACGAAATATATAAATTATTATTGCTGTTGCATGCCATTTTAGTAGCATGTGGATTGGTTTCATATAACTATTTTACGAAATGTAAGTTTATAATAATTATACTTCACTCAGATTAAACCAGCGTATTGCTGACCTAAGGTCAGCGATAACAGCGTTACACACTTTCACTATTATCGCTCAGCACACGTCTTAACGGTATGAAAGTCAAACGCGGACTCTCTGGTATTATTTGTGTTTAGCATTTTACACTGTATTTAATCACAGGTGAATCCACCACCGCAGGGAACCTGCACAACAAATTTAACTGAACGGTAGTCTGAAATAAAAGTTAAATGTAAAACGCGAATCTTAACTTGTAGTTTATATTCTGGAGTAATGATGGAAAAATTCCGATAGTCACCGGACCTATATGTTCGTGTATTTGAATGTTTGCGTTATTGAGCTTCTACTGTATTAATAAATCAAATTTCAAAAAACTGAACAAAAAGCGCGGTTGGAAAATAAAATAATAAAATCTGCCTTAATTAGTAAGAAACGTATCGTATTAATTTAATAATTAATTTTCGTAAATGTCTTATCCCACCCTTTATTTTATATTTAATTTATGCAGTCCACTACTATTAGAGACCATGTTTATAAACTTTTAAATTTACTAATTTACTTTAAGTTATTTTAAATTTTACAAAGTGGCGTTGTCCTGTTCTAAACGTTTAAGTTTCCAACTAAATCCGTGTGCTTGAAAATACTTTAAAGCTCAACGCTGTTACAGTGCAAACAAAGTATTCTTTTTTACTCAGTGTTATAGTAGAGAAATGGTTTGTGTCGGTCTTTCAAGAAATACAAAAAAATTACACTTTTCTTTTCGAAAACAAATTTACGAGGCCGACGGACAGTTACTTGCCAAAGTGGCATTAAATTTTACGTCACACAATTTGTTTGTAAAAATCGATCAAAAGAGTTTTGTTTGTTTATACTAACCACGTATTTTCCATAGCAACAACAGTGCGGTCACACGCAGAGAAAATGAAAATTAGTCGATTTTCAAAAAAATTATTTTCAAACCCCAATTAGTACCTTTTAAAATTAAAGGCTAGCTTTTTCCTTTTGTACACAGGCTTAGTGTAGTAATGCGGTTATGGTGACAAAATTGTATGGTCCTACAACGGGTACCAAATATCTTCTCAATTATTTTATAAGTAGATAATAATAAGTAACTTTTCAGGAGGGTAAATTACCTATTTGTCGGAGAATGTAAATTTTTGACTCACAACCAGTGAGTAAACAGCATTAGGAGTATCTAAAATAATCGACTTGGATATGTTAATATACTAAATAATAAGGAGTCCAAAATAGACATTTAGAAAATGCCAAATTAACATGCCTTTCGTACTTAAAAATTTTGTTTATTTATAAAGAGTGGTTTAATAATACATGGAACGTAAAAAGTGTATTAATAGCAGCCAATTTATACATTCATCTATTAGTTCAGCACAATCAAGGGTTGTGCGACATTGAAAAATATTACCAGTGTGTGCACTGATCTGGTGATTGGTTGAGTGTGAGATTTTAAGGCCAAATTAGTAGAATAGAATATAATTTATATCTAAAAATTGATAAATTGTACAACACTTTTAATGACTTTGGACACAGTTAATCCTCATAAAAACATGATGATATTGACTTCCTCTTCTATCTGATGGATATAGCCTATGTTGCCCCATTGTCTATGGGAGTGATGGTTTTTGTTCTAAGTGCCCTGTAAATATTCCAATTTGTCTTTGGTATTAGTTTGGACTCACACTGAATGTCTGGGAATCTTTTTCTTAGCTTTCTACACGGTTGGGACCCTACGGTTGAGAGATTCTGGACTGACACTTTTCGTACCACTTTGATTAAACTGTAAGGCATGTTTTGACCAGTAGGCCTAAAGTAGTTTGCTATAGTTTTCACACGAGACGTTTTTACTAAATGAAACTTACGATATAAACCGGAAGCGTTTGACAGCTTTTGTTCTTTACTGTTGAATGATTGTCGTGGCACCTCTGTGAATGTTAAAACAATATTGAAGTCTAGTTGCGAGGGGAGGTTAGTTGAGCAATGAAGCTAGAATTGACTAATTACAGAAATACTGCCCAGTCAACTGAACCATTTATTAATTTTGGGAGTTTTGGGTAATGATATGCCAATTAGTTTGGATTGAAGATAACAAGCAGATAGTTCTAGCTCCCTAACGACGGTTTGAGTTATTAGAAGAGTTTTTGTGTACTATTATATCAGGGATATTTAGTAATTGATTAGTTCTGCAAAGAAAATGCGGTATTCACTTGGTACCAATATACGTGCTGCCAATTAGAAAGCTAGCAGAATTAGGGTTATTTGCTCCACAAACGCACTATACTTTTGTAGTTAAAATCATTTACCATTAATGTTAAGTCGAAGTCCTACAAATAGTCTGAATTTCATTGGAAACAAATACATTTGTAGATGTAGATTACTACAGATTCCAAATGGCGTGAGTTAGTTAAGTTTATTTGGCTTGCAATATTTCGTTTTACGATTATTGCAGTTTCTCTTCAACCAATCACATATTCTTTATTTTTTCTTATTGCAATGTTGCAAATAATATCAATAGCATGCTTAGTCATACATGAGATGAATGCTGATATTTGTCCTTCTAGATCATTAGCATTCCAGTTTAGCAGAGTTAATTTATGTATATAATTAAAGTTGTTAATTTTATTTGGAACAATATCCTTACTGGAGATATATAAAAGTTTTTAGTTTGGTCGAGATAGCGGATAATTACTCTTAAAATTTATTTCTATGTTACTGTAGAAAATAAATTAAGGTTATCTGTAATTTTGTTATGAGTAGTAGATTACTAAAATTAGTCAGAATTGTTGGCAGATGTTGTAATGTGGGTTATATTAAAAATCGTGTTTTCAGTTATAAAAACGTTAGAGTTGAAAGGTTTAATTGCACGAAAGTGTTTTGCTAAAGTTCTAATGTAGGGACAAAACTTATAATTGACATGGTGTTTTCCTATACAGCTTACGAATTGAGTTTCTTACAGTCGGAGTATTGATGGTTTTCTGTGCAACGTGCGGTAGGCCGCAATAATTTTTTATAGCTCTTACAAATTAGCAATTAATTATAATCAAACTCTTACCTATACCCCAATAACAAGAACGAATTATAGAAGAAACACCTATCAAAACCAAGAAAGAAAAATATAACAAGTAAATAACAGATTTTCTTAGAGAATTTAAAAATATGTTTATACAACTTTTCTCCCTGGTAAATTTATCTATCGGATTACTAACCGAAATAAGATACCGGTTCTGCTGGATTTCACTATAAAAAAAGGTACATCTATATTTACCATACATTAGACCTTTTTGACCGTTCTTTAATAACATCAACACAAAAAATATAAGCTGTTACCCAAACTATGTACAAAAGAAATTTATTGATAAATTTTTCAAGATTTAATGAACAAAAATATCAGCTTAAAGTTAAATAATAAAAAAAATACAAAAAATGGAAAAAGTTGTAAAGCACCTAACGGGCGTAATCCAAGAAGCACCTGGAAAAGCTATTTCTGGTAAAAATTAAAATACAATTAGAAAATCACAATACACTTTTGCATATAAGGAAGCTGAGTACGACCCGTGCATTAAAACAGTGGACGTGTGAGCCAAATTTTTGTCGATATCCCAGTCGCCAATTTGGTATTATTTATTTAAAATTTATTTAATAATTTAATACCCATGTAATCAACTTTTATTAATGTTTACTGGTAAAATAACCCATAAAAATAACTCAATAACAAAAGGAAATTGACCCCCATTTTTAGATACCAACGTTATATTTCACACATATCAAAACAAGCAGGAGAGGGCGTATAGAGAGTTGGCGGCATCTACACCCCACAATCCCGATAAATGTAATAAAGCAGAATTGGCAGCAAAAATCATAAAGTTCGAAATATTAGCAACATCAAACACAAACAAACTAAAGGCCCTGGTTATTCTTCGTGGACTTGGAACCGGCCGATAAAACAAAGATATTTATAAATTGCAGTATCTGCAGAACCTAAAGATAACGGTTGAACCACCAAACAAAATAAAAATAGTACAATGTACAAGTGCCAAAACTTTAACCACACGAAATCATACTGCAATCGCCCATATGCGTGTGTCAAATGCAGCGGTAACCATGATACAAGAACGTGCACCAAAAATAGGGATACGCCGGCAACGTGTATCTTATGCAATGGACCACATCCTGCCAACTACAAAGGATGTATGGTCTATAGAGAATTACAAAACAAGACCTACCCAAATACACAGCAACCAAAGAAACAACCTGCACAGTATAAGCCAGATATAAGAAATTTTCCTCCTCTGCCAAAACCTAATGTTTACGCTGATATGCCGATGCATACCTATAGCCACGTTACAGCAAATAAACCAGACTCATCTAATGACCTCACCTCGCACAATTCCTTGCCGAGTTTAAGGGAATGTTCAATCAACTGCTACAACAAAATAGCATGATCCTCAACATGCTCACAACAGTAATTGCCAAATTAGTTAAATAATGTCTAAATTCATACGTATTGCATTATGGAATGCCAACGGCCTCCAATCTAAAAATTGGAGGTAGAAGTCTTCCTTCAAATGAACAAAATTGATGTACTACTCATAAGTGAAACACACTTTACAACAAGAACGTTTATAAAATACCTCAGTACAGCATCTACCACACTGTACACCCAGATAATACAGCCCATGGTGGCGCAGCTATTATTATTCGAAACTCGATAGTTCATCATGAATTACCAAAATACGAAGAACCGTTCCTGCAAGCTGCCGTTATCGAAATCAGTAAACTTCCTAGCCCAATCACACTAGCCGCTGTATATTGCCCTCCAAGACATAGACTAACCACGAACATACTACAACCATTCTTCAACACCCTTGGGAGATTTATAGTAGGTGGCGACTTTAATTGTAAACATACAAGGTGGGGTCTCGATTAATAACTACAAGGGTAGAGAACTTGAAAAATTCTTACTAACAACAATTACATGCATTTATCAACCGGTACTCCAACATACTGGCCGACCGACGTGAACAAGATTCCAGATTTATTAGATTTTTATATAGCCTCGGGCATTTCAAGAAATTATGTGGACGTCACTCCTAGTTTCGATCTATCTTCGGACCACAGCCCTGTGTTAGCTGTCATTAGCGCTACAGTTATCCAAAAGCAGCCTAAGCCAGAACTGACTGGGACAAATTTAAAGTACACGTCCACCGACATATAAATATTAATATAAGCTTAAAAACACCGAAAGAAATAGAGATCGCAGTTAATCACTTTATAACAACAGTCCAAGAGGCAGCCTGGAATGCTACACCAATGAATATCCAGAAAATCGAGTCATTTAATGTTTCTAGAGATATAAGTGAATTAATAAAAGAAAAAGGAGAGCAAGGTCAATCTGGCAACGTACACACAACGTTAATGATAAAACCACATACAATCGACTTACTAATAAACTTAGGAAGAAGATGTTAGAGGCGCGTAATGAAACATTCCATAACTACATAACCAACTTATCCAAAGAAGATCACAGTATATGGAAAGCCACTAAAGGATTTAAGAGACCCCAACAACAAGTCCCGCCGTTACGCAAAAACGATGGCTCCTGGGCAAGATCAGACAAAGAAAAGTTGAACTTTTGCCCAACATCTGGCAGACGTATTCACACCTCACTCTAATGAAATTGATGAAGATGTTAACAACTTTCTCGAAGCACCACTACAACTATCACCCCCTATAAAAAAATTCACAATTGGTGAATTACAAAATGAAATAAAATGGTTAAATAATAAGAAAGCGCCGGGCTATGATCTCGTTACAGGCCTTGTACTTAAACAATTACCACGACAAGGAGAACAATTCTTATTGGCACTATTTAATGCAATCCTACGCTTAGCATACTGGCCCTTACAATTAAAGTTTGCACCAAATGAAGCTCAGTCTTATCGCCCAATTAGTCTGCTGCCTGTCGTGTCAAAACTCCTAGAAAAATTAATATTAAAGCGAATAAACGAAAATAGTCTACTTGAAGAATGGATTCCAAATCACTAGTTTGGATTTCGCAAAGGACACTCGACCATAGAGCAATGCCACCGAATAACCAATATTATTCAGCAATCATTTCATAGTAAGAAATATTGCTCTGCTGTATTTTTAGATGTGCGGCAAGCGTTTGACCGTGTTTGGCACAATGGGCTACTATTTAAAATTAAACACATCTTTCCACATCAATACTATCTCCTGCTTAAATCTTATCTAACTAATCGACACTTTCAAACCAAAGTTGGTATGGAATATTCACAACTGTATCCAATCACGGCTGGTGTTCTCCAAGGAAGTGTGTTAGGGCCATCTTATATCTGATTTTTACTGCAGATATACCGACGACACCAACCATAACATTGGGGACATTTGCAGATGACACTGCAATCCTGGCATGTCATGAAGATCCACAAATCACAACTAATATCTTGCAAGAGGCACTAAGTACAATAGAGGGTTGGCTGGAAAATGGAGAATTAAGGTCAATGAGACGAAGTCCAATCATATAACATTTACCACAAGACGATCACAATGCCCACCTGTAAGCTTGAATAACGTACCCATCCTGCAAGCAAATGCAATTAGATACTTAGGTCTCCATATGGACACAAGATTAACGTGGAAACCACATATAATAAAAACGCAAAGAAATGGACATCAAAATTAAAAAATGTATTGGCTCATAGGAAGACAACTCTCAACAGAAAACAAATTACTGGTGTACAAATCTATCATACGACCAATATGGACATATGGCTGTGAACTCTGGGGTTGCGCCAGCTACTCAAATATTGACATAATACAACGTTTCCAGTCTAAGACATTAAGAAGTATATTCAATGCTCCCTGGTATGTTTCAAACCGTATCCTCCACTTTGACTCCAACGTACAATATGTGCGGGACATAATCAGACAACGGGCTACAGGCCACCATGCTCGGCTAGTGGGACACACTAATAACGAGATTACACCGCTAACACAGCAGCCAGTAATGAGACGACTTAAACGGAAGTGGCCATGGGACTTGACAGAATAAAGAAATCATTTATACCATCTCCTAAGCCTTCAAATGGAGGTAACGAGACTGCACCACTGGGTGCACCTCTCTTCAAATCTATTCCAAACTTCACGCAATTAGCTCATAGAATTTATTGTAATTAATTCTGATTGCTAATGTACACGAATTCAATAAAAAATATATATATATAAGGAAGCTAGTAATAAAAAAAGGACAAACACTCTCATGATAAACGCTTGGCATGAAAGGTTATTATTTAAACTTAAGATGCCCATCCAAATGCACCTAATCCTAAAATCACATCATAGTGAACGATGCTTCCAAGTCAAGGTCAACAATGCATTATCCGGATACCATCTTATCAGATACGGCGTACTTTAAGGCATTGTTCTCGGAATATTTTTCTATCTAATATTTACAGCTTATATACTTACCTCAAAAGAGACTAAACTCAGCTGCATTTGTCAACAACGCAGCAATCCGATATAAACGCTAGCAAAGCGACCAAGGATCTTACAAAATCACCTAGCTGTATTATAAAACTAATGATGGTAGTGGAAAATTAAATAAATAAGTGGAAATCGCCACAATTTTTTTTAAAGGAGATGATGTAGCTGTCCCAGTGTTAATTTTTACAATAAAATGATTTTAGATACAACTTTAGAGTACATCATAAAGAAGGTGATAACCTGTATAAGGTAAAAGGCACCAGTGGTATAGAGGTATGTGTGATGATATAATTAATGATTTTTTAATTAAATGGAAAACGTACTTATGTGATAGGATGTCGATTTAAAGTTCTTGACGAGTACAAGCAGAATAAATAAACATCTGACCTTAGAATAGGTTAAATAAACGGCGTAAACGAATTTTTGTTTTACATGTCAAACGTGAATATAGCGGTTAAACATTAATCTTAATAGCAGGTATGCGGTAAATAGAATAGCGGGATTGATATCAGGAGTGAGCGTAATAGACTCGCATAACGTACAGATGTGCTTTTTTCCTAGCAAATGCATTAGGACAAAACATAAATGGCACGGTTAACACAGAGCAAATCCCCGCGTGTCCACTGACGTACTGATCATTAATTCCCGCTGTCTTATCCCTTTAAAGCACATCCGAAACGCTCTGAAATTGACATTTGCTCCCCACTACTTAGGTAATTATAATGGCTCAGGCTCACGACAGAAAATTCTCAGTAACATCGTATCCCCGGACATTGCTTGAAGTAGACGGAACAGTTACTATCACTATTTGAAATGGGACGTATTTGTACAGCCAGAAGAGTGCATTCTTCCCTCACCAAATAACGGCATGGTGCGTCCAAAAGAATAGGAACCTACAGAAGCCAATAATGATGGCGACGACAAATGGTTACATTGTAGATGTTAAAGGCTTATATGACGGGAAGTCGTCAGAGGGAAAGAATCATGAACGATAAAGCATAAAAACCCTGGTTTGGTGCAATATCCTGCGAAAATAACGTCTTCGTCCTGGACAGAGCTTTCATGTCAAAAACCGATCTAGAAGCCCAAAGATTTTGAATCGCCATTCCACTTGGTATGAAAACAATATTGATAAAGAGGCAAATTGATCCCAAGTCTGCATTTGCATCAGATGAATTGTTGAGGCTGATAACCATAGATCAAACGTTACAAGTATCTGGCTTTTGTTATCGACAATAAGAAACTCACACACATGCCAGACGATGTGATGATTGTCGCGAGTTTTATGAACTCATTTGAAAAACCATTACTAGTTATAAGTACTAATGAGGATGTTGTTCAAAGGCTGAGGTAGTGAAAGTTGAAAATGCTTGTTGATCATTAAAACCTGAATCTCCTAAAAACTGCATTCAAACACTTTTATGTGAATGTGATTCCCACAATATCTCCCTATCGTCAGATTTATATCAAAGAATACTCACAATGTCGCAATGGAATCCTGACAATCCACCGATTGAAAAACTTAAGAATTACGAAAGAAAAATGGTTTGATGCAGTCGAAGTAGAAGCTAATAATCCCCTGCTGGTTTGAGCAAAAGTCAGGTCTCATCATACACGTAGTAAAGTATATCATTTATTCATAGCTTACGATTTGTCAAAAGAAGACAAAGACATTGTTTGTAGGTTCTACTGTCAGTGCAAAGTAGAGGCTAGACCCGTTGTTGGTTATCTGGTAACTAGTATACGGACGGTTATTTCCTCAGGCATACACGGTAAATCCGAACGTTACGACACAGTAAAATTACAATGTACATAAGACAGCTCTGTTTGAGATATATAATATGTGTAAATTCAAAGTAATTAAAAAGAACTATTTTTGCAATACTTTTCTAATAATTTCGTTAATTAAACTTCACCTAAAGTCATGTGTTTTCCATTTAATTAAAAATCATTATTATCTCTTCAACTAATGACTTTCAAACCCTAATATGCATATAGATCGACTCCACTCATCGTACCTTTTAATCTGATAGTTCATACATTGCCCTAAACCGCTGGCGCCTTTTCCCATATATGGATTACCAGCTCCTTTGCAGTAGCAATAAAAATAAAGTTTTTTTGTATTTAATATCGTGTTTTGACAGGTAGGTAGTGAGTAAACGTATGAGAGCCTCAACCTCTCAATTCGCAAGTCGTGCTTCCGCGCAGGACGCAAAAACTCACTATTAATTAATTATTGATGTGTTTTAGATATTTTATCTTTACTCAAAAATACCCTCATACTTATTTGATTTTAAAATTCCAATAAAGTACATTAAAATAGCGTTTGAAGCTTTAAATAAAAAAATAATTTGATTTCATATTTTGAAGTTATTAAAAAAATTGAGGTGCTATGTCTTACCTTAAATAAAAGTTTTAAGAGGTTCTTTGGTGTCAGATAATGATGGGGCGTTTAGCTTGAAAATTATTACTTTAATCTGCATGCAATATTTAAATATCTTTTTAATTTTAGAAACTCTTAATTTATGCTTTTGCTATATGAACGACTATTATATGTATCTATAAGTTTTTATGTTTATACCCGTGTGTGCATATGTACATATGTACAGTTTTCCAATATAAATATTCTGTTATCTTCATTTAGTTCAGTCATGTAAAAGAGGCAAGGTGGCGTAGTGGTAGAGTGCAAGATTCAAATATTGGAGTTAACCGGTTCGGATTTTATAATTTTTACGCGCATGTTCGCGTGTATTAAGCAATTTTCTGAAGAAAAGAGACAGTTTTCAGTTGAAACATGCCTCTATTCAAGACACAGGTACGGTTCGTTTATACATGATTGAAACACAAAAGCATACGGAAATAGGTACGTTTTATGAAACAGTAGCTTTCGCAGTCGTTGTGTTACATTTTCCATTGGCATCTCAAAAGCAAATCTAATTCACGTTCTAAAATTTCTGTTTTTTTTTTGACTTGGTACCCAATTTTGACCCAAGGAAACTTTGGCATCGCTTCAAGCCTGTGACTGTAACCGGTTATATACGGAAGAATATATCGTAAGTATATTGAGCCTTCTCTGTAGGTTCACATTAGCTAGTGTGTTTAACATAATCGTACATTGCTTTAACTATAATCGAAGAAGTATACGTCCAGTGATTTTACCATTTCTGTCGCCCTTGACAGTATAGTTAGCCGCTGTCACCTAGTGCTAAAACATTGATCCAACAAGATTTGGTTTTTCCATGAGTCTCGCATAAGCACGAAAAGCCGATTGCCCACTACTGACTTTATGCAATGTAGAACTGCTTCACTAACTCTTTGAGCATCTTACCGAAGAAACTGCATTTTAGAATAAAATTAAACAAGGTTGTTTTGCAGAATTTATATAACAATTTTGCCATCAACACCAATACAATGAATATCTTCCCAACAAGCTTTCCAGACATAGTCAACAATGGCTGCACCATGCAGCTGTGTTGCTTGAAGACAAACCTTTCCCTTGACAAGCTTTCTAAATTGCACTTAAAATAAGACCATAATTCCGCGAGTGTGAATTGCAAGGCACTGGCGGATTTCGCGACATTCTCATAGTCAATATTAAGTGACGGTCAGGCACCGGTAAATTCTATTCCCTAACGCTTCTAAACTTATTTGCAACTACCTCGTCGATCAGTTTAATCTTTTCAGCACAAGTGATCCCGCTCTTAACTACTTTTTAAAGCGATACAACTGTTGGGTTCAAGAAATTCTTAAAACTTCGACTAAATTGCTCTGAAAGATCTCACAAGGCCCTTGTTTCTCCTGCTAGGAGTTTTCCAAAACTTCACTACCTTTTGCTTTTGGTACAAAAAATCATCTCCATTCCCACTTGTCTCCATGTTTGTTGTCAGATTGCGATACCTCGCTTTATAGTTAGTTATAATTGCCATTAGTTATCATTTGTATTTAGTATATTCTGACAATTCATCATGAAATTCATGCTTCAAGAGCGTTTGGTTGTTGTCCAAAAATTTTATGAAAATAGACGTTCTTTTGTAAACATTCCAAATAATCGCCATTCTGTGCTTTCTTATTCTTATTTGTCGAATCGTTAAAAAATTTGAAACGCGAAAATGTCAATAAGACGTCGAAGTGCAAGAAATGTGGAGAATATTGCTAATGCAAGAGATAGAGTTTCAGAGGCTCCAAATTTATCGACTCCTTGTCGTAGCCAAGCATTAGAGCTTAGAAGAACGACAACTTTCCGTATTTTGCAAAAAGATTTAGGTTTACACCCTTATAAGATTATGTTGACAAGAATTAAAACTACTAAATCATTGTAAGCGCTGTGACTTTACTGCTTCGACTTTAGAGCCACTTGAAACGGATCATAATTTTAAGGAAAAAATATCTTTTCAGATGAAGTCCATTTTTGGTTGTGTCGCTTTTGATGTAAAAGAAATTTACGTGAAACTTTTGCAACTACAAGAGGTTATTATAAGGTGTGGTTTATGACATGGTAGCATCATCGGGCCATTATTTTTCCAAAATAAAGTAGGAGATGCAGTTACAGTGATTGGTAAGTGGTACCGATTTATGTTAACAAATTTTGTAGCCAAATTAAGATAAAATTGATTTGGAAAACATGTGGTTCAAACATAACATATTACGCTGCTTATGCCATTATTGACGTATTGCAAGAATAGTTTGGGGAAAAGATAATTTAAAGAAATGCAACTTTTAGTTGGCCTCTAAAAGGTTGTAGTTTAACTTCTTTAAATTACTTTTTGCGGGTTTATTTAAAATCTTTAGTTTATGCAAACAAACCACGAACCCTTGATGCGTTAATATTAAACATCAAATGCTACATTCGTTACATTAGACCCGAGTTATTGCAGTCATCGAAAATATAACGATTACTGTACGTTCTAATTATTTTGTCTACGCTTAATCGCTGTACAACATCTCTGAATATTGAAACAAAAATACGTTTTGTGGAAATAGAAACACGATAACAACTTGCATCACCCTAACTGCCTTAACAACTACCTAAATAAGCTCTGGTTTTCACGGATGATTTGCTTCATATATCGAGTATGGAGATCGAGCTGATTGCATTTTAATCGCAGAATGTTATTAACATTAAAAATCTACGGTAACTTCGAATCAATCTCCGTAACGCATTTATAGACCCGAGTAAAGCCCTCAATTACGGCATCGTTTAAATGAAAAAAGCAGCGTGCTGTTGGCGGAGTAAAGGTCCCAGCGCCGACTTTTCTGTTCGAAGGCCTTTCAGCCGAGCAGGCCTATAATTACGGTCTCAGAGTCCCATTCTGTATTTAAATATTTCCATCCGCCGCATAAAATACAATCAAACCGCCGGCCGATGATCAGCCGGCAAGCGGCTATTATCGCCCCAACTGTTGCGCCCGGCGCTCTCCATACAACAATTCCAGATTATTTCCCGGATGGGGCGCTATTTATTTCGTAATCCGCCTACTTGATCCTACTTATTCCTCTTCGCGGCCCATTAATCATCGCAGAATTGTCCCGGCGCTGCCGCGCGCCGACAAAAACGCTCAGTGTAATCACTAAGTCATTCGATTATTTCCCCGGCGGCGCGATAAGTGCTCTAATGCGCTTCCCTAACGAGGGGGTGTTTCAGAAATCTTTAATTGAATTCCGAAGCCGCGGCGGCCGGGACGCGTCGCGCGGCCCGCGCGGATCTTTCGGGCGCAGCGCGACGACAATTAATGTTTATTTTATGGGGCGCTCGCCGAATCGGCCGCCCCATTAAATCTCTTTGTGCGGATAATAAAACCGCCTAACCGAGTTCCAAACAGCGGGGCAACAATTAAAACTTAATTAAAGAAAAAAGCGGGCGTGATCCTCTTAATTTCGGCCCGAATTAAAACTTTTGATTGATCCCTGGCCCCTGCTCCTCGCGGCGTTTCCGCTTAGGTGCAACGCCGAAGTTTCTCCCGGTGCGTCCCGACTGGCAACCGCGGGCGCTGTTTCAACTTTATACTTAATAAATTGTTGTAATTTACGGATGGACGCGAGGTTCGTGCGTTGCGGTCGGCCCCAGTTATAGGAACACGCGTTTTTGTTTGCCTTTTCTATGCAGTTGTAATAAATCTGTTTTTTATGCACGCAACACCGGATGTTAACAAATAAATGACGGTATTAATCCCAACACGACTTGAAGCATACTAGGATAATAATAATGAAACCGCAAAGAAGAAAATTAGCCTGAAAGTGTTCCTAGAATTAGTTTTTTTAAGTGAAATAGTTAAAATTACAGCTTTTATGACGTCATCATTTAGTAAAGCGGCCCGCAGCACCATTTATGTTAATTTATTTGAATATTTATTTGTGCTCTTTTGTGCGCCGGCACATTGTATTGTAGATGTCAATGAATTCGTTATCTTTATAATTAGAGCAAAATACTTAAAGCGATACGAAGCAGAGTTTTTATTGAACCATATGAAATGATCGAAACTGCGACTGCAAAATATATGCGGAAGTCGGAGACATTCATTGAAAAATGAGAAAGCTATATTTGGAGGTTGAGAATGTAGACAATTTGCCGGAGAGGGTAATAGCCCGTGCCTTAAAACTAAAGTTTTTTTTCCCTTTTATTTGTACAATCAGTCTCGGTGGAGACTATAAATACAATTGATGTGTACTTAATCTAAGACTATCCTAGGAATAACATGTCATGTAGAGTAATGTCCCAGTGGACATCCTCTGTAGTATTTTAGAGATATGGCAATTTAGTTCTAGGCAAGTGACTAAAATCTGGTGGGAAGATCAGAAGGTTTCAATCGTTTAAGTCGTCTTGGCTCGTCTTCTTCTTGCAACAGGTTGTTTGCTAGCTCATTGGGGTGAAAGGTCAGCTTCTTTCTATAATTAGTGCTGAATCAAGTGATTTCTGTGAAAACTGTAGGCAGTTTTAAGTCAGCATGGAGTAAGGCATTAGGCACGCACCATGGGGCGTTGACAATAGATCTAAGGACTTTATTTTGGAAGCGCTGGAGAATCTCTATATTTGAGGTGCAGGCGGAGCCCCAAATAGGGATCCCGTATGTCCAAATGGCTTTTAGGATAATTTTGTACAATAAGAGTTTATTTTCGATGGATAAGTTTGATTTCCTTCCAAGCATCCAGTACATTTGATGAAATTTAGAACCCAGTTGATTTCTCTTAGTTAAAATGTGAGTACGCCAAGTCAATCTTCGATCTAAATGTAGTCCGAGGTATTTGACTACATCATTTTGGGGTATTGGAGTTCCATTAAGTGTAACTGCAGGGCAGGTTTTTTGCGAAGGGTGAAGGTGATATGAGTAGATTCAGTTGCATTAGCTTCCATTCTTAATTTTTTTAGCCAGTTTTCAAGTAGATTCAAATGGCTTTGCATATTTCTAGATGCAGAAATAGGGTCGTGATGTGATGCTAAAAGAGTTGTGTCATTTGCATATGTAGCCGTGATTGTATAATTTGTTTGAGGTAGGTCTTTTGTGTACAGTGAGTAAAGTGTGGGTCCTAAAATATTTCCTTGAGGAACTCCGGATTGCACAGGATAGAGATCCATGTAGGCTTCTTGATACTTTGCTTGAAATGTTCTGTCGGAACGGTAGAATGCTAGGAGTGAGTAGTACGGATGTGGGAGCAAGAGTTTAAGTTTGTATTTCAGTCCGAGGTGCCAAATTTTATCAAATGCCTGGCTTATATCAACAAAGGCTGCCGAGCAGTACCGGCGGTCTTCCATATCAGTACGGATTTGCCTAGTTATTCCATGGAATTATTCCGTAGTTGCGTGTCGTGCTCTAAAACCAAACTGGTGTGGGGGTATAAGTTCATGTTCTTCTATGATGTCGGTTCAGTCGTTTAAGTATGAGTTTTTCGAGTACTTTGAGAGGACTGGAAGAAGACTTATTGGTCGGTAGGACGTCGCTTCATTTGGATTTTTACAGGTTTAAGGATCATTAAGACTTGAGCTGATTTCCAATGGCATGGGAAGTACTCAAGTCTGAGAACAGCATTAAATATTTATACCAATACTTTAATACATTTTCGGATAGCTTTTAATAATTTCACCAGTAGTGAGATCATACCGGGTGTCTTTTAGTGCTAACCTCGTGGTGTATGATTGCTTCAGCCTCACTATATGAAACTTTAGGAACAGGCAGAGACATCTGAAAGGGAGCATCGAACTGGTTCAGTAACTCTTTTTCTTCAGCAGCAGTTAACTGAGACGGATATGGTTGAAAAACTTGGGCAAGGTGTTTGACAAAAACAGTGGCCTTTTCCTGATCCGTTCTTGCCCATGTGTTATGATTGGTTCGTATTGGAGGTAGAAGATGTTGTTGGTACTTTAGTTTACGAGTGAGTCGCCACAAAGAGTAATCGGTTGCGTTTGTTGGTGTTAGTTCTTTAAGATAATTTTGTATGGAATTATTGCATATCCTACACAGTAGTTTTTTGAGGTCTTTTTCTAGGGTGTTATACCGTTGTCTGTCTGTCGGGGCTCCCGTAATATGCCATCGTTTAGAGCTTTTCGTTTCTCGGAGATTTTTTGCTGTAATAGTACTGGGGGTTCTTCTCGAATTCGTTCTTCGTTTATGTCTGGGGTCGCTTGCCACGCTGCACTTTGTATTGCTTGTGTTATGTCTGGCACAGCTTTTTCTATGTCGAGGTGAGTTTTCAAAGACAGTTCAAGAGTTATTTGTTCGTCTAGTTTTTCTTTGAAATAATCCCAGTCTGTCCGTTTGCTACAAAGAGATGGTTTCTTCAGTTTGCCCAATATTTGTGTATTCATGTTTACTAGAACTGGAGTGTGGTCCGACGTTAAATCTAAGCAGGTCTTGACTTCAAATTTTTGGGAGTTAAGACCTTTGATTAGGCATAAGTCGACAAGATCGGGTAACTTATGGGGGTCGAATGGCCAGTATGTTGGCTGAAATGTTGATAGATAAGTCATATTATTAGCGGACATAACTTTGAATAGTTTTCGCCCTTTGGTATTTGTGAGCCTGGATCCCCATATTGTGTTTTTCGCATTAAAGTCTCCTCCAACCAGAAATGGATTTCCCAATGTCCGAAAATATTCAAGGTAATGCTCATATTTGTTGTTATGCCTTGGAGGGCAATATATAGCGGAGATTGTTAGTTCTCCTAGGGTATCTAATAGACTGATGTTGGTGGCTTGGATATTGTTGCGTCTGTATTCAGCTCGTTCGTAGTGTTTTAGATTTTTCCTGATTATAACTGCTGACCCTCCATATGCCGTTTCATCTGGGTGGTCTGTTTTATATATGTTATAATTTGGTATTTTTATGTGACTTCTATTGGTAAAGTGAGTTTCAGAGATGAGCAGAATGTCTAAGTTATTGTATAAATAATTTTATTTCCTGTGTATGTTGGCACAGGCCGTTGGCGTTCCAGAGTGCTATTTTCAACTGTTGTTCCATTATTTGTTTTTATTAGCAGTCATTGACATGAGGTTTATAAGTGTACTCATTTGATTCATGAGGGTTTTCATCATTTGCTTTAAATCGTCTATTTCGTTTTTTGGTGATGGTACTTCTGGCTGATTTTGTGGAGTTCTGATATGTTCTTGAGTTATTTGGGCGAACGTAATGCCCGGTTGAACAGTTCTCTGCTCAATATTGCGTGGTCGTAGTGGTGGGTACAATTTTTGTTGAATTTGTTTGTGAACTATACAACCTCTATAGTTTTCCGGGTGGTTTTCATTGCAATTTACGCACTTGACATTGTTATCTTTAGCCTTTCTATGAAATCGCTAGTTAAGTGGTTTGAAGCACATTTAACACAACGTGGTTTATTTTGACAATAATTTTTTGTATGTCCAAATTTTTGACAACGCAGACATTGTGGAGTTTCACGTTTGGCATGCGGTGCTTCAAACTGAACTTTGGTGTTCAGTAGCAAATCTATTTTGTAAATGTCCTTGTTATTATCTTTAGGTACTAGGCCTAAGAAATGCAGTGGTAATGGACTCCTTGATCCTCTTTGCTTCACATTCCAAACGTTTGTTATTTCGTGTCCTTTCTCTTGCAAACTTGTTTTAATGTCTTGCACTTTAGTGGTTGGGTGCAAATTCTTCAGTACTACACGAAAGGTTCTTTCTTGTCTAGGCTTATATGTGTGAAATTCGGTGTTTTTAGCTGCAAGTGCTTTTACTAGCACAGTATATATCGCACTTTCAGAGGGCTGTACCTTAACTTGATTATTATATAGTGTCTTTAACGTGTATTTATCTTTAGCCAGTTCATTGAGTAAGGTAATTAATGGCTGAGTATTTTCAACGCCCGAGATGAAGATCGGTGGTGGTTTGGGTTCAGTGATTTGTGCATTTTGGTCCATATTTTCATCTGCAAGCGGGGCAAATCTATTACTAAGACCGAGCCAATAATCCTTCTTTGAAGAACTAGCATCTTGATCCTCATGAGATCTACTTCGTTTTTTGGTGAGAAATTGCCATGAGTCTGTGGTATTTTGTGAGTGAGAAAACTGTGCAGTTTGCGGCTGCATTATATTGAGGTTTGGAAAATTGTTGTTTATTGGTTGACTGCTGGATAAGGTTGTATTTTGTGCCAGTACTTGTATGGGAAGTGGTTGAGAAAAGGAAGAATTTGTTGGCATTTGTGTATTTGAAATGGGTGGAAGTGAGTGTCCATGAGGGTCTAAAATTTTATGTGGAGGTGCATATTGCACGTAGTTCGGTGGCTGATACATTGTTAAGTAAATATAATTTACTTGCTGCTTGTATGTTGTTTGGAAATTATTTTGTGTAACTTTAAGTTATAAACACGATAAGCTATAGAGAAATGGTTTTTAAAATAAATGTGTGGAGTTGACCTTACTATTTATCTGTTACACTTATTTATCTCAAAGAGCAGCCCATACACGACTTTACTCGTTAAAATTCAAGCGTGGAATTAATAGTAAATAAATTTGTAGGTTTTATTCAGGCTTATCTTCAAATAACAGAAATTAAATTATTAATAAATAAACTCAATTTTTCCTTGAATTGAAGGAAAATTGAAGACAACTATATAAGCACCCAGAAACAATTTTGGAATATAATTAAAAGACTAAAAGGAAATAGAACCCAAAAGATTAGAAGTATAAGAAATGCTGCTGGTGAATTGCAAACGGAAACAAAAGACATACTACAAGCCTGGGCGGAACATTACACGTCCAAATTCAAGGGAGATAGAAATGCACAAATAGTGGCAGAAGACAATAACGAACAGGAAGAAGTGGATATAATAACTGAAGAAGAAATAAGAATGGCCCTAATGAAAGCAAAAAATGGAAAAGCCGCGGGAGAAGACGGAATAACCGCAGAAATGCTAAAAAAGGGAGGGCCCATATTAGTACAATGGCTGAAACAAATCTTTCAGAAAGCCTGAAACACAGAGAATATACCAGATGAATGGAGAAGAAATATCATTGTACCTCTACACAAAAAAGGAGATTCCACAAATAGTGACAACTACAGAGCTATATGTCTATCAGGAGTAGCGTTCAAAGTATACTCAAGAATTTTAGAAAGCAGACTAAGAGTAGAAATAGGAAATAAAATACAAGATGAACAAGCAGCATACACACCGGGGAGACAAACCCACGATCACATATTTACCCTTCGAACACTATCAGAGAAAAGAATAGATAAAACAAAACCTATATTTGGCATGCTTAGATTTAAAATCTGCATTCGACAAAGTACCACGCCAATATATATGGGAAGCACTAGACCATCTGGAGGTAAGCCCAAAATTAAAACGAGTAATAAGAAGTGTAAATACCAATAGTACCGGCTCAGTAAGACTAAACGGACAAACATCTACGGAATTCAAGATGGAAAAGGGCATAAAACAGGGGGATAGTCTCAGCCCCCTACTTTTCGTGATATATATGGATTACATAAACGAACAATGTAAAAAAGACATTAGAAATACTAGCCTGGGATACCTGAATCTATACCCAGTACTGACACAAGACTTACTATATGCCGACGATATAATTCTGATCGCAACAAGTGAAGGACAACTGCAAAGGAAAGTAACAACATGAAGAACAGATTGGAAGAGAAGGGATGCAGATAAATACGGACAAGAGTAAAATTATGAAAATATCGCGAGAAGAAAACGAAAGAGCAAGGCAAATGCAAATACAGATAGAAGGAGACAATTGCAGGAAGTAGAGGAATTGAATACTTAGGAGTAAGAATAAGTGCAAATGGGAAAATTGACGAAGAAATAAGAAGCAGAGTAAATAAAGCTAACAAAGTCTACTATCAAATAAACAATACCTTAATAGGAAAAAAGGAATTAAGTAGAAAAGCAAAAATGCACTTATATAAAACAATCTACGTGCCTACCGTAACATATGGAGCCGAATCATGGGTAATGCAAGATAAACACAGATCAAAAATAACAGCAATAGAAATGAAGTACCTAAGACGGGTAATTGGAAAAACAAGAAGAGACCGTGTAAGGAATCGCAGTGTACGAGACGAACTAGACCAGGAACCCTTAGTAGAAAACATAGAATTAAAACAACTTCAATGGATTGGACATATGGTACGAATGAGTGAGACAAGGTACCCCAAGAAAGTGTTTGCAATGAAAGATGAAGGAAAGCGTCCCAGAGGAAGGCCTAGAAAAGTATGGGAAGACAACATCAGATAAGTGGCAAGGAAAAGAGGCAACACCATAGAACAAATAAAGATCCTGGCAAGGGATAGAAACGCTTACAACCGATGGCTCAAAACCCCAACACCGTGAGGTAAAATGGGAGAAGAGAAAGAAGAAGAAGAAGAATAAATAAATTCGCCTGATTTTAAGCGAGGCTGCGGCTGCTGCGATATCACAGGTATAGCTCGGCACGCACGTCTGCTCTGCTTGAAGGCACTAAAGCGAATCAAAACTAAAGTAGGATAAAGCGGTCTTTTTAAAGACAGGCCAGGCCTTTCTCTGCGCTATTCTCAAATAAAACTTTGAAGAAATATTTATTATCAGAAAAATGCGTGAAAAACGATTAGCGAGGGTAAAGAAAATTTGGATCAAAATTGTGGCAATGTTATCTTCAAGGATGATTTTTCTTCTGGGCAGTGAAGAGTAAAAGACATTTTTAATGTACAATAAAATACCCTGTAAAAGTGCAGATATGGGGATGCTTTTGCAAACACCGTTTTGGTTGTCTTTTTCTGTTTACGGATTATTTAAACGTTTGAAAAATATTCACCATTTACCAAGAATACTTTTAAAGTTTGCTGAAAAGCTTTTTGGTTTTGACAGAACAAGTTGGGTGCTATAAGAAGATCTTAAAGATCGAACCAAACTGTACAGTGCGTGGAATGGTCGGCAATGTCCCCAAATGTGTGGGTAAAAGGTGTAGCCCTAATTCTTTTATGAGTTAATAGAGTAAACCTTTGTCCTTGATGCTTTATCTCAAAAGTTTTACTTAGCACTGAATTCTTGCTATAAAAACCCGTAAAGTACCATGATTACCGCGTACGCGTCGCGCTATGAGGCTGTGTTCCTCTGTACCCCCAAAATGTCCTATGTAATGACTGCTAAGTACGTTAACAAATCCAAAACATTCATCAGCAAGTGGCTGTAGCGACATAAGGAGAAAAAATGGTCCATGACTTACCGGAACGTGGCTCGATTGGCAAAGTGTCCCTGAAAATCAAAAAACAGATTGTAAACTTGTTTTCGCGGAACCCGGGCTTAACATTGCGTCAAGGGGCAGCAAAATTAAAACAGAAAGGTGTAGATATATCTACGTAGCTATCCAAACCCATATCCATGTGCGTGATATCAAATTTTGTAGTTCAGTACAGTAATCTTTGTTAGATGAAAATCATGTGACGAAGAAATTCGCTTAGGCAAAGGACAACATCAATCGAAATTGGAGCGACGTAGTTTTTACGAGCAAAACTTCCATTGGGGAATATGTAATCATCTTACAAGTATGGCCAACCTCAATTGACAGGTTATTATAGCGAACAGTTAAACGCCCAGTAAAAGCACATTTTTGGGGCTGCTTTTAAAACTTACATGCAACCTAAATGCTCCGAGAATGCTCGAGATTTATAAGAAATATTTGTTACCGACTACCGAACGAAAGTTTATCAAAAAAACGAGGACTGGATCCTTCAAGAGGACAATGACCCCAAACACCGCAACAAGCTTTTTCATCGAGTGGAAAGAGTAGTCTGGCGTCGTTACACCAATTTGGCCGTCGCAGTCCGAGGCAAATTCGATTGAAGATGTGTGAGCGTACATCAAGCACAAGCTTCGTGAAGGAAGTGTTCACTTTGTAGCAGTTGCCACGAGAAATTCGTCGCATTTTAATATCCCTGCCGAATAAATACGTCATCATTTTGGTCGAAAGGTGCCAGACAATTATCAAGGTCGGTGGTTACTGAACACATTATTGGTATAATAACATCTTTGTTCTGATGGATTACAACGTACCCATGTATTTGAAAATGTTTTTAAATAATTGTTTTCCACATTAATCCTTTGACTTTGAGCTGGTTTCCTAAAATTACCCCAACCCCAGGATAATGCTTCCCTCTAAGTGGATTGGGACACTTTTTAAACATCATATTCGTTATCAGCGACCCCAAAAATCCCTATTTAGACAGTTTAAATTCTAAAACAAACAACTTTGAGCTGGTTTCCTAAAATTACCCCAACCCCAGGATTATGCTTCCCTCTAAGTGGATTGGGACACTTTTTAAACATCATATTTTATAATCAGAAACCCCAAAAACTCTTATATAGGCAGTTTAAACTCGAAAAACAAACGACTTTGAGCTGGTTTCCTAAAATTACCCCATCCTCAGGATTATGCTTCCCCCTAAGTGGATTGCGACACTTTTTAAACATCATATTCGTAATCAGCAACCCCAAATACTCTTATGTAGGCAGTTCAAACTCGAAAAACAAACGACTTTGAACTGTTTTCCTAAAATCACCCCCATCATCAGAATTATATCCCCCAAGTGCATCGAAGCACTTTTTAAGCATTATATTCGTGATCATCAAACCCAAAAACCCTTATATAGACAATTTAAACTCAAAAAACAAACAAATTTGAGTTTTTTTCCAAATTCGCCCCATCCTCAGGATTATGCGCCCCTCCAAGTGCAATGGGGCATTTTTTAAACATTATATTTGTTATCAGTGGCCCCAAAAGCTTTTATTCAGACAGTTTAAACTCGGAAAACAATCAAGTTTGAGGTAATTTTCTAAAATCACCCCCATCCTAGAATTATTCCCCAAATGCATCAAGGCACTTTCTAAGTATCGTATTCGTGATCAGCGACCCCAAAAATTCCCAAGTAAATGGAATGAGCTTATTTTGGCAAATATTAAGCTAGAAATAAAATATTCTTTTGAGTCTGCAAAAAGCTCATCAAATAAATGCATTTTGTGCATGTACAAATGCACTTTCGCATTATAACAAAAAAATATGTGGTAACATTTCTTTCTGATGCTCTTACGAGTCGAATGCGCTTGGAACGTCTCCATACGTGTACCCGCTAAAAATTTCGAGCTTTTAGTGTTTTTCTTACTAATTTGACTCGACTGTTACTTAACTGACTGTATACTTCAACAGAAGAAAATATGTATCTATATTTTTATTTTTTAAGATTGCAGTGATCACTTTATTCCTGAATTAAACTTAGATATGTACACTAAACTAATGTAATTCAATCAGTTTTATAATTACATACAACACTATCGTATGCTTTAAATTTCTTGTAAAGAACAAGTTAAATGAGAAAAGATTTAAGTAATTAATGTATAAATTCTTTAGAGAAAAATTACTATAAAATATTAGTACAGTTTTCTATATAAAGTCTGTAACAATAAAATTTTTTTTGTTTATTAGTATATTAGAAATTAGAACTAATTATAGTCATTTATGTTCTACTGGTTAATTTTGTTACGATAATTATGTGAAAGAAATCTACCTTATTTCTTGAATTTAACCTCTTTTTAGATCAACCGGCTTTTTTTCTGACGCAAGAATATTTAAATAAGCTTAAAAACACAAGAAATGATTTGTATTTTCTTTGAAACATTCTTTTTGAATTGTTGATATTTTGAGATTTGTACCTAGCATTAGATCTCTTCGCCACTCTTTTCCCTTTTCCTCATAGTATTAAGCTCTATTAATAAAGCCACGGATTTACATGGCCGACACTTACGTTTTCCCACGTATTATACTTACCCATCTTCTTCTTTTAGGTGATTCTTATATTTTCCTACAGCGGTGTTCCTGTAAACCTATTTCCTTGGTATATCCACCTTTTTAGGGGAGCGCCCTCATAGTGATACTTCTTTAACTTATTTCTAAATTACAAGTTTTTTTAAATTGTCATTATTTCTTCTAATTATGTGGTCAAAATACTTTAGAATACGACATCTTATCACGGTGGAAAGGCGCTCTTAAAAGTTTAATTTTTCTATTATGTACACTTTTTCTCTGCAGTTTGCGCATTAAATTCGCAAAAATCTTCACCAACACTTAATCTTACCTAGTTTGACTATTGTTGATCTCGCCATAGCTATTCTGCTGCGTATTTCACTGGCGTAGTTCCCATCTACATCCCATTAATATTTATATTTGCACCTAATGCCGTTGACAATCTCTATGTCTATATGCTGTTTACGTTATTGATTATGTCTTTTCGATTTATAATCATCAGTTTAGTTTTCTGGTAGTTTATTTTTAATCCAAAATTTATACTTTTGTTTTCAAGCAATTCAGACATCTCCAATTCCTAATTAGCAAAGACTGTGGTGTCATCGGAAAACTGCAAGTTGTTTATTCTCCTTTCGACGATGATAATTTTGCCTTTTCAGCTATCAAGAGCTCTCTAGACATTAAACAGTATGGGAGAAAAAAGAGAGAGTATGCAAGCTAAAGTTATGCTTTTCCACCTGTTAAAAGCTTTAGAGAACTTGTTGTCAAGTTTTATTGTTGCTAAACCTCCTTTATATAGTTGTTCTACTCAAATCGAGGAATCCTCAACAGATACGGGAATGGGGGCAGTTATGCAAGGAAATCTGAGAAATCAAGTTTAAATCTCAACCGGAAGAAGAAGAAAACCAGAATAAAATAAAGTGTAGTGGGAACATAAAACGTTCAAAAATTGAACACTAAGGCTAGATGAGTAGCGGCAAAATTAGACGATCAGAGTAAAATGTAGTAGTAATCAGTGACAAATAGGATAGGGAAGGACACAAACAGTATACAGGACATAATAATTACTGGAACGGACTAAAACAAGTTTGGACATGGAAATCCTTTTCCGCCAATGTTCGAGGCTTCTATACGTAAACAAAAATTTGCGGTCACTTTCGGTCAAACAAGAGTTTCCGATCAGGCTGCTTTTTGGCGTCTGGACTTGACTTATGGTCCTTAGTTGAATACTGAAATGTTATGTCTCTATATATCACAGATCAAAAATGATAAGGCATGACAGATGTCAAAAATGACAGAAATAGAAGCTGGTCTCCAGCTTGGAAGCTACCTTGTTCAAAAATTATAAAGAATGACATATTGGAAGCTGGGTCCGCTAAAAACCCTAATTGCATTGTTTTAGGACATCCCACCTATGCCAGCTTGCAGATGTGAATCCTGTAGGCCATATGCTTTCGAATGATACCCCCCTTAAGTCTTTAGTGTCAGTAGTTCTCGAGTTGAAAGTTGCGATGGACAGACAGACAGACGTCTGTGCCGATTTCATTAGGTTTTCGTTTCAGGTATAGAAGCCTAAAAAGAACAAAAGAGCCCAAGCAGAAGTAATTATATTACTGAAAAAATCATACTGTAGGATAACTAAGAACTGGGAGACAATAAATTAAATATGTAAACTAAACATTAAGGTCTGTGGAAGAAACATAGTTATCCTGGAAGTATATGAATCAAACGACGATAGTCTGAAGTTAGAAAAGGAAAAATTGATGGATACTTTAAAGAGAGAGTTGGAGAAGATTAAAACAAGAAATTATAATTGGTAAAGAAGAATCGACAGTAGATCAGTTCAGTCAGTTCTCAATAATAATAGAAACAGAATAATTGAGATATATGAAACAATGAACGTCAAGATAATGAATAGGTTTTACCAATATAAAGATATCTATAATTACACCTGCATACAACCAAAGAAAGATATCCGCTTCATTATTGATTACGTCATTGTCAGAAGATATACTACTGGCGTCCGAGTTAAGAGAGGAGCACAATGTATCACATCACGGACTGTTGATACCCAAACAATAAACAAATTCCTTGAGAAATTCAAAAATATATTTCAACTGCTGCTACAACAAAATGGTATGATCTTGTTTATGTTAACCACAGTTATTAATAAAATAAGAACATTATGGGTAAGTGGGTAAGAATAAAGTCGTAACACTCTTAAACCAAAATAAAATTAACATGATGCTAGTCTCTGAAACTCATTTTACAGCAAGAACATATTTTAAAATTCAGTACTATGAAACTTATCACACCGAATACCCAAGTAGCGCAGCTCGTAGATGATCTGCTGTTATAGTGAAAAGAACAATAATCCATCATAATTGCCAAAACATGAAGAAGAACTTTTTCAGGCTACATCTGTACAGAGTTATAAGCTATCTGCCCCACTAACTGTACCTGCAATCTACTGTCCCCCGCGTTACCGTTTCACTAGAGAAAAACTACTACCTTATTTTAATACGCTAGGACCTAGATTCCTTGCAGGATGGGATTTCAATGCGAAACATACACACTGGGGATCTAGACTAATAACTCCAAAAAGTAAACAGCTACTCACGGTAATTAATGAAAAAACTAATCGTATCTTTCAACTGGCACTCCGACATACTGGCCCAGATCTACTAGATTTTTTTGTTATAAATGGCATTTAAATAATTAATTTTAAATACTTTTCCCATCATAAAATCATACTCCTATTATAGTTACAATTAGTCTACAGTAATACTCAGAAAAGCGCTTCTGCAATTTTCAACAAAAATACTGACTGGGGTTTTTAAAAAGTATATTGAACTTAATCTGAGCTGAATATTAACAACCAGAAGACCTAGAGGTTGCCAAGGATAAGTTTATTAAAACAATCCAGTAAGCGGAATGGCATGCCACTACGATAGCTTCATAGAGCCCAGATTTACTAAATATTCCTCTTGAGTTCAGAAATCTTATATATGGCAACACACACACACACACACACATAACCTCATAAACAAAAAAATTATAACCAACTAAATAACCGCCTGAAAATAAAACTGAAAAAGTACGCAATCAACAATTTGAAACACATCTTAGCGCCATTACAAGAGATGACCATTCCTTCTAGAGAGCTGCAAAGTGTTTCAAACGACCGCTGGAATTTGCCCCGTCAATAAAAAAACAATAAGGACAATGGTCCAGATCGGGTAAAGAAAAAACTGAAGCATTTGCTCACTATCTAGCAGAAGTTTTTACGCCACGCACAAATAATGCTAGTCCTGAAGTTGAAGAGTATCTAACAGCTCCGCCGATTAAAACCTTTTCGCCTGCTGAAATACACACTGAAGTTAAATTCCTAAATAACAAGGCACCGGGCTACGACCTTATAACCGGCAAGGTGCTGAAAAAGCTGCCCAGAAAATATTACACTTTTAACTATGTTATTCAACGCAGTACTTTGCTTAACGTACTGGCCTTCTCAATTTAAATTTTCCCAAATTGTAATGATCTTAAAACCAGGTAAGGCACCTAATAAAGTTTTGTTGTACAGGTCAATTAGCCTACTGCCGATAATGTCTAAACTGCTTAAAAACTGATTCTCAAAAGGATAACCGCAGAGGCATTCCTGGAAAATGTAATAGCACAAAATTAATTCGGCTTCAGACATGGTCATTCATCACAACAATATTATAGAGTCGTAAATGTAAGTAAAGCTTTGGAAGACAAAAAGTATTGTTGTGCAGTTCTTCTAGATGTCAAGCAAGCGTTTGACAGAGTCTGATATTGAGGTCGACTGTTCAAAATAGAGAATCCTTCCTCCATTAATACTACCTTCTTTTCAAGTCCTATCTCTCGACCGCTACTTCCAAGTAAATCTCGGAGACGAAGTTTCGGAAATAAAGCAGATTAATGCTGGACTACCTCAGGGTAGTGTTCTTGGGCCCTCCTCTATCTGGTCTACACTGCAGATCTGTTTACGTCAGATAAAACAGTAACAGGCACCTTTGCGGATGATACAGTTATCCTCTCCTGACATGAAAATCCATGAACTGCAAATGGGTATGTTCAAGAACACCTAGACACAATAACCGTCTGGCTGGAGAAGTGGCGCATAAAGTTAACGGAGCCAAGCCTATCTAAGTCACATACACTACACTTAGACAAACTGTACACCAGTGCTACTTAATAACATCATAGTACCACATGCCAATAAAGCTAAATATTTGGGTATGCATATAGATACAAAGCTCACTTGGAGAACTCACATCACACAAAAGGAAGGATATTACTATGCTTAAACGACTCTAATAGCATATTGAAGAAAATCTAGTCTTTTAAATAAAAACAAAATTTAATCTACAAGACGATTATCAAACGTATATAGATTAAATTGTGCGGATGCCCTAGTTCGTACAACGTTGACATCCTTCATCGATTCCAATCTAAAGTTTTATGTACTATAACCAATTCTTCGTGGTACATATTTAATCATCCCCTCCATGAATATCTCCAGATACCCTAAGTCAAAGATGTAATAACCCAATACGCTAGCACCCATATCAGGAGGCTACAAGATCACCTAATTCAAATATTTAGTTTCTCCTAGTTAATACTCACCAAAGCCGTATGAAGAGTAAGGGGCCAGCAGATCTACTAATTTAATTTAAACTTAAAATAAAAATTTTACCTGTCATGTTATTCATGTTTTGTTTAAGGCAGCACCGCTGGGTGTCATCCTTTGTACGTCGTACTCTGTCATAGTCTACACATTAGCTCATAAAATTCTATACGTTTACATATGTTCTTTGTAGATCTTGTACCTGCAGAAAACAACAAAAAAGTGTATGAGATAAAACACATTAACCATCAAATGATAACAGTCGAACCGCCACGTAAAAAAAATTCAATCATCCAGTGCACGAGGTGCCAGTCTTATGGTCAGTAAAAGCTACTGCAATAAACCCTACTTGTGTTAAGTGTGAAAGAGCAAGCACTACCATCTGTAAAGAGGAAGCTCGCCAAGTGTGCACTGTGTCAAGGACCAACCCAGCAAACTACAAGGGATGCCAGATTTATCAACAACTTCTATTAAGTAGAGGAAAGACAGCAACCTCATTAGGACCACAAAGACAAAAAGCCTAATGTACCGATCACTGCTCAACGTATCATTCTGCAAATGTGAATGGTCCAAGCTTCAAATTACGTCCAGTCATCACAACAATTCAAACCCAAAATACCAACAGTAACATATCTACAACTCAATTCTTGTCTAAGTTTGAATCAATGTTCAATCAACTATGAACCAAAATAGCATGATGATAAATCTGTTTACCACGCTAGTTACCAAAACCAATAATGGATTCCTCCGAGTGCCTCTGAAGCAAATGGGCTGGCAACTCGTTTTCTAGTTGAACTATATTTAAAAGAGCAAAAATTGACGTATTATTGATCTTGAAACCCATTTTACGGAAAGGAGCTACCAACATCCATAATATATTACATACCACCAACCATCCGATGGAACAGCTCACGCTGGCTCGACAATTATTATAACAAAAAATGTCTCACTTCATCATGGATGCCTTTGTACCATATAATATATATATATATCTATATATATATATATATATAATGGCTACTATAATCAACGTCCAAAGTCCTAGTGGTCCACTAATAGTTGCTTGATATACAGCCCGCCTAGGCACTCTGTCAAACAAAACCAGTATGAAACATTCTTCAACAATCTAGGTAACAGATTCTTAGCTGGGGGGTGACTTCAACGGCAAAAATCCAAACTGAGGCTTGAGGTTAACAACAACCAAAGGACGCGAATTACACAAAGCCGCACTGGCTAACAACTACAACTACATATACACCGGAGAGCTCACATACTGGTCGGCTGACCCACATAAATTACCTGATACCAAGGGATTATCTCCAAGATACTGTAAAGCAGAAATGTCCTTTGAGCTTCTTTCAGATCATTCGGCTCTAATAGTTACAATTAGCACTTCTATTATTACAAAGCTAAAAAAGCCTTCCCTTTTTAACTATTACACGAACTGGGACCTATTCAGAATACCTAACGAACAATACAACAATTAAGCTCATTTAAAACAGAAAGGAAATTGACAATGCAGTAGACCAGCTAACTAAAACATTCAGAATGCAGCCTACTACTCAACGCCGATGTTCACAAAATTCAGAAGTTATCGAAAATTATCCATTCTACATTAACCTAAAATCGAGGATAAAAGAAAGCCAGGCGAATCTGGCAGCAAACGAAGAATCCTATAGACAAAAATAACCTAAATCAGGCTAACAAGAAAGTTAAAACAGCCCTAAGAGAGTGGAAAAACGAATCATTTAACGAATACGTTAGCACTTTATCTCCTTCGGCAGATAGCAACTATACGCTTTGGAAGGCTACGAAGAATTTAAAAAATATTCGAACTCCTATTCCACCAATAAGAAAGGTAGGCGGCTCTTGGGCAAGAACAGAAGCTGAGAAAGCAACACGTTTTGCAGAACACCTATCTACGATATTTTAACCGCATCCCATAGCTGCCACCCCAGAAGAGGAACAGGAGATTGAAGACTACCTGCAAGCTTCTTTACAATTAAGGCTGCTAATATAGTCCCTGAAAAAATTATAACTGAAATCCATCATCTAAACAACAAGAAAGCGCCCGGGTATGACTTAATTACTGATAAACTACTGAAAGAACTGCCACATAAAGCTATAATGTGCATACTACAAATATTCAATGCAGCCTTGAGATTGCAGTACTTCCCACTGTTATGGAAATTCGGTAAAATAATACTAATATTGAAACCAGGCAAACCTGCACACCATGCTACTTCATATAAGCCGATAACGCTCCTACCAATACTGTCAAAAATATTAGAGAGATTAATACTAAAGAGAATGACAACTATAATTAAAAAAGAAATTATCCCCCAACATTAATTTGGGTTTTGCCAGTAACACTGCATTAGAAGAGATACACCGAGTCGTAGATGTAATCGAAAAGGACTTTGTAGAACAAAGATACTGTGTTGCGGTATTCGTTGATGTCAGCCAGGCTTTTGACCGCATCTGGCATCTCGGCCTACTATACAAAATTAAACGGTCGTTTCCACACCAATACTTTCTTCTCTTTAAAGCATACTTAAGTGAGAGGTAGTATCAAGAAAAGTATGGCGACACTCAGTTTAAACTCTACCCAATAATAGCAGGAGCTCCTCAGGGCAGTGTACTGGGACCAACCCTATACTAGATATTTACAGCTGATCTACTATGCAATGACAACACAATGATGGCCACATACGAGGACGATACGGCGTTATTAGTTTCTCACCAAGATCCACTACAAGTTTCGACAATTCTACAAAGTAGTCTCGACATAATACAAAAATGGTTGCACAGGTGGAGCATGCAAATTAATTAAATCAAATCTAAGACTATTACGTTTACGACGAAACACAACTCTGCTCCTCCGGTTACACTAAATGGTATACAAATCCCCATCCAACTGGAAGTAAAATATCTTGGTTTGACCCTCGACAGACGATTAGCATGGAAGCCCCATATTACAAAAAAGAGAAGGCAACTGGATGCTATGGTAAAAAAGATGTACTGGCTTCTAGGGAAAAAGTCCAAGTTATCGCTACAAAATAAAGTGTTAGTACAAGACAGTTTTAGTTCCGGTGTGGGCGTACGGCATACATCTATGGGGCAGTGCTAAAACATCAAATATTGATATTTATATTATATTCGTGTAATGACCAACGCTTAATGGTTCATTAGCAACAAAACACTTTACGAACCAAGTTCCATGGATCAGAGATGAGGTTAAAAGACAAACGGTCACCTATGTCAATCGAATATGAACTCACCCCAATGTGTTAGTGCTAAATTTACTAGACAATAATAATACTACTCGTAGATTAAAAAGACTTAAAACGCTAGACCTTACTAACTAGTACTCGTTATATTAGTATATTCAGGGACTCGCCAGTGGGCAACACTCCCTCCTCATGTCAATATTTTAGTTTAGTTAAAAAATTATTATAAGAAACCTCTGTTTAATAAAAACTGCTTGATTGTAGCATTTTATGCTATTATATATTTCTCGTATACATTGTTTTTTCATTAGAACGTACTAGCCTCAGAGGTTAATTATAGTTACTAACAATCAATCTCAAATACTATAACGACCCGTACGTAAAGATCCTTAACTAATAAAACATGAAGAAAATGGCCGTGCAAAAAGCACAAATAAGTTAATATACACGGAACTCGGTTGTGGTTTTGTATGTAGAAACAGATAAGCTAATTCCTACTGAACATACCATTAAATATAATAATAAGATAGAAAACAGTCCTGAATTAATTAAATACCATCCGTTTCCAAATCCTAGTGGAATTAAAATGAAATAACTTTACCGATTGTAAAATAATTAGTATCAAGGCAGGTATCTATATTTACCTGAAAATCAATGTGAAACAGTTCATTACAATGAAAAAGTGTACAAATCGTTTATTGAATGTAGACGCATTAAGTTACTATTGATGTTCTCTCAAACAAACTGGCGAAGCAGATTTATCCACTTAAGTTCCACCTAATCTGCTTAAAGCAAACAAGTTGTGACGTAATGAGCTAAATAAACCTAAGATAGGAATTTTGATTAAGGTTTACCTGGACAGATCTCGTCGCAGCTGCACACGAGGGTCCTATAATTACTCGCGCTAAAGCAGGGCGACTTTTAACAAACGTTTTTGCAACAATTTCATAAAATTATGGCCGCATTTATACGTACGAAAATAATATTTTGTTTGTTCAGCCGACTTTCAAGCTGATACAGGCTACATTTATTAGTTTTTTGTCTTCTAATAGTTCCAGGCTTGTAGGCGTTGGCCCAGCACATATTAAAAATGATTAGGCTATTTACATAATGTATGGTAACTGCCAATTTGTTACAATTTGTAGCAAAACTATCAACCCCCATAAGCTATTCATTACATTATTGTTATTAACAATGCCATGAATAACATTGTAATTTATTGTTGAACTGGCAAATAAATAATTAAAAAAAACAAACCACAGAAGGTATGTGTATTGAACCACATATATGATAATAAGACAAATGATGCTCTTGTATAAGAGTAGCTCCCTTCAAAACATAAAGCTTGACAACCCGTCTTGTGGGCAAAGTGGTCATTTCATGGAAAGCATTATCGCCAAGTTCTTCTTCAGACACTCTAATCCTCTTGCAACTATTGGTAAATGAAAGATAGTCTCAGCTCTCTGAATAGCAGCACAATGTTGTCCGTGTACTAAGCTATTGTAATGCAGGGAGTTGTCGGACTGATCTAAAAGTTATAGAACGTTGCAAACACCTTGGGGCATGACGGCTCAATGTCTCTTTTTCAATAGCCTACCACCACTGAAGTTGAACTTTCTTTTGAAGAAAAAGGACCGGAATAACTAAACTATCGGCAAACCTTTTATTTATCTTTGTTTTAAATAATTCTAATTCTGACAAGTTTACTAATGTAAATCCACTGAAGTGTAAAATCATTATTTCTCTAGTCTAGCTTGGTTATACGTAAAGACACAATCTTTAACCTGTCCACCCTTTAGGCTAAAAGGAGGTTGTGGGAGTTTATTTCTCGTTGTTGATTGGTTTCTTCCACTCTTTTTTTCAAGTTTTTCTATTTTGTCTTGCTTTTCTTATTTATTCCCAAGGGGTGCCTCTTTTTACTACTGCACATCTTACGTCTTTGATTCCAGTTTATATCGACCTTTTTTTTGGTCACTTTTTAACAACTTTTGCTTCATAACTTGTATAACTGATTTATTATCTGTCATTTTTTTTACAATCCCGTAGCATATCTATTGACATTTTTCTTCTATTGGTTTTTGCTTCCATTTTATTTCTGTACGTTACGTTTATGATCTTGTTTATTTTGGGCTTACCCTTAATTTTTCTTATTTCTATAACTGTTATATTCTTTATTTGCCACTCATTTGGTGTCTACGTTTCTGCACCAAATGTAAGTATCAGAGTAGCAAATTTCTTGAACATTTACACTCTTCGACCTTTGGTATTTCCTTTTCTGAGGAAGATCGCTTTAATTCGGAAAAGTCTTTTCCCAATTATAATTTTGTGTTTTAGTTCCTCATCCATTCTTCCATTTTCTGTAATTATTGATCTAAAACATTTAAATTTCTCTTATTGGTCTATTTTTTTATTTTCTACGTATATCGCGTGTTTCCGTAGTTCTTTTCCTATTGTTATAGTCTTTACCTTTTTTATTATCCTATTTTATATTTAATAATTCTAGTACTGATCTGGTGAGAAGTGTATGTACTGTGATTGAGATTGTGAAATAAAAATTAGATAAAAATTAAGTAAAAGTGTAAATAAAGTGAAAAAACTATGTATAAGCATATCAAAAGTATCAACAAAAATAAAGTAAACAAACTGTTTATAAAGACGAGAATAGCAAAGCAACAATAAAGATAAGCGAGCATCGGCGCATAATTGACACATTATTCAGTACGGGCAAAGTAAAGATACGGGACAGTGTTATAAAAGAAACAACTTTGGGACGTTGCTATAAAAGATACGAACGGGGTTACAAAAAAAACTATTTACACCAACGCAAAAATAATGGAAAAGACAGTGTTATGGTTAATGTGTAAAATAAACATAAAAACAAGAAATACTACAAAAGAGAAGTAAAATGGAAGAAATACTAAAAGAAATAAATCAGAAGCTACAAGAACTAGAAGTAGAGATAACTGAAAAGCGCATAGAAGAAAAAATAGACAAAATACAAACTGAAATGAATGAAATGAAACAGGAAAACCTAGAATTGAAGGAAGAAAATAAAAAACTAGCCGAGCAAATAGCCACACAAGAAACGAAAATTATGTACCTAGATGAACAAAGAAGAAATTAGTAATACACGGAATATACGAAGAGGAAAATGAGAGCGACCTTCAAATGAAAGAAAAGATTAGATGTATGCTAAGAGATATTGAGGTAAATCTAAATAAGGAGCTCGAGATAGATGATATTTACAGATTAGGAAGGCAAGAAAGAAATCTAATAAGAAAAACAACAAGACCAATATTAATAGAATTGAGAAACCGCAACAAAAAGGATAGAAATTCTAGAGCAGCAAAAAAAAATAAAAAAAGAAGCAAAAATTTCTATACTAGATGATTTTTCAAGGAAAATTCTTAATGAGAGGAAACAGCTACTGAAACATACGATGAAACTGATAGTGAATGAAGAAAAATACACACTAAAACAATTAGAAGTTGAAGAAGAGGAAATAAGGAATGAACAAAATACAAAAATGGAGACGAGAAGAAGCAAGAAGATAAATCTGAAAATAAGAAAAGATCACGAGTAAATGACAACACCCTACCGAAGAAGAAGGATGAAGAAACCTACACGTCCACGATATTTAAACCAGCAAAGGTACCCAGTAAACTAGTGAGCTCACAAAACCAAACAAACATGATACAACAACTATTGGTACCAATGCAGGATAAAAATAAAAAGAACAGAAGTAATTACACTCCTGTAAAAAAAATAAAATAGCAACTACAAGAAAACGCAACTGTAGACAATATGATGACGACGAACACAGCAACGAATAAGAAATACGGAAAACGAGAAAAAAGTAACAAATCAACCAAATAAATATGAACCAATAACTGGAGAACTGTTAAAGTTAATAAAAATAATAAAATTGACCACAACATTAATAAAAATAAAAAACTTAAACATATATAAAGATTCTCACGTATAGGAACAAAAAAATAAGACAAGGGACGCAGATATAAACATAAATAAATATAAACAAAAAAATAATAACAAAAGCAATATATGTATAAACAAAAAAATAAAAATATTATTAAAGTAGCAACATGGAACATAAAAACAATGTTAAAACCCGGAACAATGGTGGAAATAGCTGGAGAGTTAAGAAGATATAAAATAAACATTGCAGCTCTACAGGAACTAAGATAGAAAGGGCAGGGATAAATTAACAAAAAAAAAATTTACAATATTCTACTCAGGGGAAACAGAATGAGATAAAAACGGAACAGGATTTATGATAGATAATTAAATAAAGGCAAAGATAATGTGCTTCAAACTCGTAAACGGTAGAATATGTTACTTAATAATTAAAAAAATATATACAAATTTATCATTAATATGTGTATATGCACCTACTGGAAATGACAGTTAGGATAAAAAAGACAAGTTTTATGACAAACTAGAGAAAGTTTATGAGGACACACAAAAAAAAAGATATGATAATTATATTAGGAGACCTAAACGCACAAATTGGAAAGAAAAATTAAATAAAGGAAGCAGCAAGGAAATATACACTACATGAAAAAATAAATGAAAACGGAAATAGAATATGTAACTTTGCAATGGCAACAAATATAATCAGTAGTACCAAATTCATACACAAAGAAACTTTCGTGATACCAGGAACAAATCGAGGAAACCAAAGAGATCATATACTGGTTAATAGAATATATAACAAAGCAACGGAAGATGTAAGATCATTCAAAAGAGCAAACCAGACATTAACCATTATTTGGTAACTGAAAATAAAACAAGAATTTAGAAACACACACAAAAACCAAAAAAATAGGAGATAGAGCATCGAAAAATTATAAACAGAATCAAAAAGAAAAATTACATTAAAGAGATTAACAGAGAAATAGAAAGAGATGAAAAAAAACGAATATAGAATAGTAATGGGAATTAATTAAACAAATAATAACAACTAGCGGAGAAAGAACGACTGGATATGAGGAGAGAAGGAAAGAAAGCAGTGGTATGATGAAGAATGCCAAGAAATAACTAAAAAGAAGAATGAAGCAAGAAACATATGGTTAAGAACAAACAAACAAATTACCTGGAAAATACAGAAAAAAAAGAGAAACACAGCAAATATTTAGACAAAAAAAAGAAGAGTTGGATAGATGAGTTAATGAATGAACTAGAACAAAACAGCAAAAGGAACAATACAAAAAAATCTACCAACAAATTAAAAACCAAAAGAGAAAGAACCGAGTGAAAGTAAGAGGAATAAAAGACATACACGGATATATAATATATGAAGAAGAAAGAAAAAATACATGGAAAGAATACTACTCTAAATTAATATATCAAGCAGAATATGAAACAAAATATGAACAGCAGAAAGAAGATTAAGGCGAAGACTAGACTAGGGAAACAGTACCAGAACCAACATATGAAGAAATTAAAAATATTATAACAAAAATAAAAAATAGAAAAATACCTGGAAGTGACCAAATACACGGAGAAATGCTAGAATACGGTGGAGAAGATTTACACAAAAAAATTTACGAAGTGATAAAAAACATATGGAGAAAAGAAATAATGCCAACAGGCTGGGAACTAAGAATAATTATACCAATATCAAAAAAGGCGATTTAGGACAATGTGAAAACTACAGAGAAATCACACTATTAAATGTGACATACAAGATATTTACAAAACTACTACAGAAGCTCCTAAGTGCATATATAGAAAAGGAAATTGGAGATTATCAAATGGGATATAGATCTTTTTTTTATAATTTGTTTATTAGCAATCATTAAGATACACAAACTATAAGCTAATGTGATATATTGTACAATACTTAACATATATGTACACTAAATAACGTGAAGAAATAAACATCCAGCGATGTCACCTCAGATAGACAGGTCAAGCGGCCATTGACGTTTGAGTCTTCTGTTTTCAGAAAGTTCCAGCAGTGGTAGTATGAGTGGATTGGGATGGTAGTTGAGTCTATTGTGGTATTTAGCACTGCTCTCCTGGATAACTACACTCACGTAGGGGATTTTTAGGTCCATATGGATGGTGTGGTATGAGACGTACCATGGTGCGTTCACAATGATTCTTAGAATTTTGGATTGGGCTCTTTGTATTATTTGTATTATTTGTATTTATATTATAGTATTTGATTTGCTAGCGCAACCCCATAACTCTATCCCGTATGTCCAGATTGGTCGTATTATAGCTTTGTAGATTAGTATTTTATTTTCAAGCGATAGTTTGGATTGACGTCCAAGGAGCCAATTAAGTTCTCGTATTTTCAGATCTAGTTGTTTACGTTTTTTTGATATGTGTAGTTTCCAAGTACGTTTACTGTCTAGGTGTAAGCCTAGATACTTGACAGTTATTTTATTCATCGTTATTGGTGGGCATTGACCTTTTCTGAGTGTGAAGGTTATTTGTGTAGATTTAGCTTCATTAACTTTGATCTTCCACTTATTTAGCCATGTTTCAATGAGATTTATATGTGCTTGGAGATTGGATGAAGCTGTAACAGGGTTATCATGTGTCGCTGTTTCGTCTGTCATTGAAAGGTCGACTGTGTATATCACATATAATGTTGGACCCAAAATGCTCCCCTGCGGGACTCCAGAGAGTATGGAATGACGGTTGGATATTTCTTCGTTAACTCTAGTTTCAAAGTAACGATCCTCCAGATAGGATTTCAATATGGTGAAATATCGTAATGGTAGTGTTCTTTTGATTTTGAATAAAAGTCCAGGATGCCACACCTTATCGAATGCCTGTTTCACGTCCAAAAAGGCAGCGGTACAATAATCTCGGTTTTCCATTGATTTGTTAATGATATTTGTTAAGCGGTGACATTGTTGTGTAGTCGAATGATCTTGGCGAAAACCAAATTGGTGATCGGGGATCCATGCCTGCTGATTTAGCTCTTGATTAACTCGATTGAGGAAGAGTCTTTCGAGGAGCTTAGATATTGGTCGATAAGATGAGACCTCAGTCAAATTTTTCCCAGGTTTGGGTATCATAATGATTTGTGCAATTTTAAGAGATTTTGGCCAATAATTAAGCCTAAGAATTGCATTAAATCTTGAGTATTCCTTTTCTGTAAAGTTCATGTAGCATTTTGCCAGTTATCCTGTCTATCCCTGGGGCTTTCCTTGGATTCAGTTTCTTAATTGCCTCTTGTTTTTCTTTTGGAGTGAAGAGTTTTACTCGGTCTTGTGTTAGCATCGGCGTGGAAAGTTCATCATCCACTTCTTGTACTCGATTATTGTTGTGAGGAGTGAATACTTCCGGAAGATGTTCCGCAAATAAGTTCGCCTTTTCCTTGTGACTTTTTGCCCACGGGCCTGAGGTGCTGTATTTTTCCGAATATGAGAAAAAGTGTCTGTTGGTTTTCGCTTTGCTTTTATTGGCGTCCAGATAGAGTTGTCGTATCTTGAAATATTGGTAAGATAATTTTCCACAGAGGAGTTTCTGATGTCTTGGAGTTTTAATTTCAAGATGTTGCCAATTCTATTGTATTCTCTTCTATTATCTGTATTACGTGTACGCTGCCAAATCGACCTGGCTCTTCTTTTCTTTGCCACCAACTGCTTTATTTCAAGAGGTATATTGTTTGTTTTAAGTTTTTGGACAGTTGTTGGCGTAGCAGTTTTTGCAGCATGTTCGAGAATGACGATTAGGTTGCTGCAAGCCTCTTCAATGTCGTTTGGTTCCTGAATTTTACTGAAAGGTTGATTGTATTTTGGAGTGTTTGGCGAAAAATTTCCCAGTCTGTGTGCATGTTGTGGAGTCTGGGTGTTAACTTTTTAGAGATTACTGTTGTGTTTATTGTTGCAATAATTGGGCTATGGTCAGAGGATAAATCATAATTTGATGTTATGTCTATATAATTTGGAGAGATACCATTCGTTACAAAAAGTCCAGAAGATCTGGAACTTTGTCAACATCAGTAGGCCAGTAAATTGGGGAGCCGGTTAAGATGACAGAATAGTTATTTTCATGCAATACCTGTGCCATTTCTCTGCCTTTGGCAGTTGTAAAGCGCGAACCCCATAAAATATTTTTGCTGTTATAGTCTCCTCCGGCTATAAATTTTGGACCAAGTGTCTCAAATAATTTTTTGTAGTGTTCCTTTTTTAAATTATGTTGAGGCGGACAACAAACGGCTGTGAGGGTAACTTCATATGGAAGGCTTTTAACGCGTACTGAAGTAGGTTGTATATGATGTTCTGCATATTTTAGTAGTTCATAATGTACTATCGAATTTTTGATGAGTATGGCCGTTCCTCCATGAGCTGTCTCAGGATGGTTTGTATAATAGCATTTATAATTTGGTATCTCAAAATAAGTTCTACTGGTAAAGTGTGTTTCACTGATTTAAAGAATGTCAATGAAATTTTGTTTTAGGAATAACTTAACTTCGTCTTTATGGCGTGGAAGGCCATTGGCATTCCACTGAGCTATGCGCAGATAGTTGGCCATTTTACTTAATTTTGTTGATGAGTTGTGTGATCATGTTGCGAACTAGGCTGTTTTGCTGAAGTAACTGATTAAATAAGTTTTTGAATTCGTCTGAGAATTTGGATAACGTTGTAGTAATGTTATCCGTTGGTTCAGGGTTGGATTTTGCTACTTCTGCATAGCTTTTTGAGGGTTGATAGGTGTTGGAGAGCTGGATGTTGTTCGCATATATTGGCGAAGCAGTTATGGGTTGTTTCACTAATTGTTGCCTCTGTAATTTGCTGGGTGGTTCCCTCCACATAGAGCACATTTGGCTGGCGTATCTCTATTTTTAGTGCATTCGGTAGTGTTGTGGTGCCCTCCACACTTTACACATAAATATGGTACAGTACGTTTTTGTGTGCCCAAACTGTTGACATCTCATGCACTGTATAATATTGTTTCTAATAGTTCTGGGAGGTTCTATTTGTATTATTTTATTTTGTAGTCCTCTTATCTTATAGACTTCTTTATTATTTTCTGCGAGCTCTAAGTCAACGAAGAATATGTTTAATGGTTCTTTGGTGGAACTATGTTGCCCATTAATTATGTTTCTACCTTGTGTCCCATTTGTTCTATCTCTTGTTTTATGTCTGCTACTGGGGTTGAGTGGTGTAGGTATCTTATGATTACTCTGTAGGCCCGTTCCTCCTTTATTTGGTAAGTATGATGATACACGTTTGTTTCTTGAAAATGTCTTATTAACTTGCGATATGTGTCTACCGTTCCACAATGAATTTTAACAATAATATTTGCAAGGCTTTTTGTGTAATACCGTTCAGCTTCTAGTATGTCATTTAATTGTGTTACTATTTGTGGATAGTTTGTTACTCCATCCACAAAGATTGGAGGAGGTTTTGGGGTTTTTGTGGTGTTAGTACTTCCTTCGCTTGTGTTATTTTCTGTAACATTCTCTAAAGCAATAAATGTGTTATTTGTTGCTACTGTTTCGTTAGGACGATTGTTTTGTGTAGTTTTAAATTTCTTTCTTTTCACGCTTATAGTTAGTGCCATTTATTTTTGTTGCTATCTTCTTCTGCTTGTTCTTCTTCTTCGCTAGTGGATGTCATTCGCTGAATTTGTTTATGACTAAAGATTTGATCAGGCGCGCTATTTGTTGTTGTGGGTAGTTGTGTGTTATGAGATGAATAATTGAATGGAATTTGTTGATATGGAGTTTGTTGGTGTAACGGATATTGATATGTATGTACTTGATTATTCGTCGATGGTTGCCACTGCATGGCTGTCGTATGCGATTGTGTATGCATTTGCTGATTATTATTTATGTTGCATGGGTCAATCCCATGACCAAACGGCAACATTATAATAATGAATTAATTACATTCCTGCTTACTTGCAGTCTGTAGTGAATATTTAGAGTTTAAGAAGTTTTAATATTTATTATACACTGATAATAAGTAGTTTATTGAGCACGAAAATATCAAGCTGACCCCGCGGTCACGTTATCGTTCACAACAGCTGCTAGCCGATAAAACGCCCGCACTCGTGATATCACCGCGGCACGGTTCGCGCACGACCGTTCAACTGCATTACAGAAATTTGTATAGATATAGATCTGAAAGATCAACAGCAGACGCACTACACGTGATGTACCAAATAATGGAAAAGTTCTATGAATATGATATAGAATTACACCAACTACTTGTGGATTATAAGCAAGCATTTGACAAAATGAAAAGAGAAAAACTATCACAAGCATTAGCAAAAATCGGAGTACCAGAAAAACTGAGAAAATATATACAAATGACAATGAAGAACACAAAAGCAAGAGTAAGATTAAATGAAGGACAGACAGATACATTTAACATAAACGTATTTAATATAGCGTTAGAGGACACAGTAAAACTACTACAGTTAAAAGGAACAATGACAAACAAAGAAACACAATTACTTGCATACGCCCATAACATAGTAATAATAGCAAGATCATGGAAGAAGCTAAAAGAGACATTTAGAAAGCTAGAAAAACAAGCAGGCGAGATGGGACTTATAATAAATGAAGATAAAACCAAGTATATGAAATGCCAAAGGGGAGAAACAGAAACAGAATATCAGAAGTACAGATAGGCAAATACCCATTTGAAAAAGTAAGGAGTACTAACTATGTAGAAACGCAACTAAATTACAACAACGATAGAAACGAAGAAATAAAAGAAAGAATCCAGTCAGTATATAAGGCATTCTCTGCAAATAGGAACCTACTTAAAAACAAAAATATAAACTTAAAAACCAAATTAAGAATATATAAAAGCTTAATCCGACCTGTGGTATTATATGCATTAGAAACTATGTGCCCAACAAGACGAGAACAAGAACAGTTAAGAGTATTTCAAAGAAGGGTACTGAGAACGATACTTGGAGGAAAAATGTTGAGAATGATCAAATTAGACAGTACATGAACCACGAGATAGTAGAAATAATGGAAGGAGAAGAAATTGTAAGAACAATGAAAGCACAGAGAATAAGATGGTTTGGACATGTAATGAGATTAGGAGATAAACAAATGATAAAAGAAATCACTATGTGGAGACCTGACATAAACAAACCAAGAACGTGAATATTACATCGTTTACCCGTCTATTTGCCCTGAATTTAAATTTCGATTTTTTGTGCTTGTCTTCTACAATTTGTCTTAAACTTTTTTCGGTTATTCTAGTGTACTTTGGTTGTACATTTCTGGCAGTTTTTACTGTCTTCTTTTTGGATATTGGGGTTATAGGCCCATTCGCTATTTTCTAGATGTCATTTCTTTTAGTGCTTTATTCATTGTTTGTCTTAGTTATTAAGTGGCAAAGCAAAGCGGAATCACTTACTAACTTCATGTTATCCGTCTGTCCGTCCGTCCGAGCAAAAATTCGAGAACGGCCGGGAATTTTCAAATTCTGTTTTCACCAATCGGCAGGTGACCAAAAAGAGTTTGTTTGCTAGTGATTGTGAAACTGATCGGTCAAAGGACAACTAGAGGGTTCTCAATATATCTTTCAATATATCTGTAGTTATCGTGCCTTATTTTGGTATTTTTCATTGATTCTGGTTGCCTCTAAATTTTTCCATTTTTATTTTTTCTCCTGTAGTATTTCTATTTCTAGGTTATTGTATTGTGTATCGGATTGTATTTTATCGTTTATTTCTATTTCATCTAACAACTCCATGAACTTGCATCTTTTAATTATTTTTGTTTTTATTCTTCTATGATGTATCTTTATGTCATGTTATTAAGTATGAGGATCTTTTTCAGACTAACTTCTTTTAACTTTCCAAATAATTAATTTTTATTTTGATCATACGTTTTTTCCGTTTTTTTCTATAAATTTTCTTTTTTTTTAATTTTTGGTAGTCGTCTGGGCATTTTGATTCCAAATATTTTCTCCATTATTGTTTATTTTCTTGTACCGATAACTTTTATTCCTTCTGTCCATTGGTGCGCTCTTTTCACATTTCTATTAAATATTTTAGTTATACTACAACTACGTATGCTGCTCTTAAAATTTCTTCTGTGAGAATTTTTGTCTGTTTTTGTTATTTGTTGTCTCGCTTAAACTATCTTAAAAAAATTTCTTATTCTGTTATTTAACTTGTAATTTTTATTTTCTTGTTAGTGATTTTCCTATCTGTCTGTTTTGTGTTTTGTGTTTCTTTTGATATTTATTTTTAACAAAAAATAATCGCTCGTTGTTTCGAGCTCCCTTCGTACCATTATAATTTTAACTTTTCTTCATATGTCTTTATTTATCAGAAAATAATCAGTTGTTTCTTTTCCACAAAGCATGTGTTTCCAATTTCATGTTAGTTTTCCAGGCAAATCCTGATAATTCTCTATCCGTTATTATTTTGATTATTTTCTCCGTTTTTCCCTAAACACTGTTCAATCTCCTGATTCATTTTCTCGGCTCTTTTATGTAGGTCTTTTAACACAATGTCGTCTTGTGGTTCTACAAAAACTTATCTTTTTCTTTATTTTTAAGGCGCCATCTTTTATTTGTACACCTGACAAGTTTACCAATATTCGTTTGACGGCGTTCGCGCCGATCTCCAATTACTTTTACTTGAATTTTAAATTAAAGTCGGCCGTTTTTTGGCTCAATCTGTGTACGTGCTTTAGTTTTGGTTTGAGATAGCTGCGATAAATTTGCCCGCTTACGCTGCGCGCCGATATATAAAGCAGAGCGGCTTCGGCCGCGACTTCTTCATTCTTCTCGCTTTTTCGCTCGCTTCGTTTTTAAATTTAATTGTGATGGTTTAGAAAACGCGCGACCGGCTTTAAATTTACAGTGTCCGAGGCCGTTTTGACCGAGAGTTCACCGGCATGTTTTGTTTGGCAACAAGAGTTTCCACATCACGGTGGCCATTTGTTAAAGGCTGATTGTTATTCCGGGATTCGATGTTTTGCCGATTGCATTTCAGGAGTTCGGCGGAAAGACTCGGTTCGGTTTCCTTGTATCCAACCCGCCGAGGAACCAAGAAAACAGTCGCAAACTTCGGACACAATTGGCTGAAAGACCCACATCAGAAAAGACGCTTCCGATCGGCCCCGCAGCTAAGATTTGGGTAACTTTTTTTCTACCCACACCTTTTTTTCCTTTTTCTTGATTCCCCAAGAGTACAGCACGGGGAACCGATTTCTGCAGCAGAGCTTCCAAAGGTCAGTTTTCCAACTTTAGCTTTTAATTGAAGTTCCTTTGTTTGCAATTTTAAAATTACGATACAGTCCACTTTTGACCGAAACAGACCGATTCCGTAATTCTATGTAGTGCATATTTATTTTTGTTAATTCATCTCCTTTTTTACGAGTTATGCTTCTTGTACGTGGAAGGTTTGTAATTTAATAATGTGTTGCTTTTTTATTATTTTAATATTATTATTAGCATTTCAGATGTATTTTCTACCTACCCTTACTACTCCTACGCCTATTGTATTCTGCATTATGTTTGTCATCACTAATATTATTACAGTTACTTATTTTTTTTTTTGCCTTTCTGATTTATTTTTATTCCTTGTAGTACTACATTGTTTAGTTTTTTAGACGTTCGGGCCCTCTGCCCATGCCTTGTACGAATTATTTTAATTTTATATTTTCTTTACGTGGTTTTCTACTTTTAACACTCAATTTTTTACGTTTTTTATGACATTCCCATTGCTCCTTTTCCGTTTTCTTGATTTCTGTAGTCATCATTTCTGTTTTCTCTTGTTTTTTTTAGAACTCCTGTTTTTCTCCTTTTTTTGAAACCATCTGCAGCATTCTCTTCATTTTTTCCGTATCAGTTTTTCTTTTCGTACTTTCTTCTCCTTTCCTTTGCCTTTCGTTTTTATTTTATTTCTGACAACTTAATAAATATTTCAAAATATTTTTTTATTTTTGTAGGTAAACTCAACTGTCCTTGACCTCTGTTGGTATTTCTCTTTCATAAATGTTTATATTAACCCATTAAGGCCCAAATAATTTTTTTAGATTTTTGAATAAGAGCCATGAAATCATGTTCTTTAATGTTAACAAAATTTTTTAATAAGCTCTTTTGGTTATTTTTATAGTTTGAGAAATATATACTAATTTATAAATAGGTCGCTGAGAGTTTCTCATTATAATAATCTACAAAATAAGAACAAAGTTTTCAGATTATTTAATAATAAGCAAGTGTACAAGGTAAAACACAACATAATACTACTTTTTTAAACAGCGACAATAAACTAAAGTGTATGATATAACGGAAGACATGCAATACCTCAGAATCAACGTTTAGAACGGTGAGTAAGTGGTTTTACTTTACAACTTGAAAATTGACAACACCTTTGGTGCGTCTTTTCCGTAATTGATTTTCAATCAAATTTAACATTCACAGGATCGCGTGTTCTTGATATTGATGGCGGATACATGAGTCTTTCTTAGGTAAGATGCTATATTTGTATCTTAGTTTTAGGTAAAATTCGGCAATGGCTTTTTTAAATTCCTTTCTAAGAACTAGTGTTGACAAGCATCGATACCCTTAATAAAAATACTGTATCTGTAGACCACTGCTAGCTAAAAATGGATTTTTGGCTTTACCGTTTTTGTACCAGTCACAGGTTCAACAGTATAAGTTTGTCATTATGATAACACATTTGCTGCTATACTACGTCTGGAACACCAATTTTATCACCACAAACTTTATATTTGTTTGTCAAGTCGTCTACTTTTGATATAATCAGAGCAATGCCAGCTTCTTCCAAGGTTTTAAAAAACTTTCTGTTCATGTTGAAGTAGTAAAAGCAATACAAGCTTGTTACAAAAATAATTTAAAAACGATAATACTAATGCTCAGTCTTCCATGTGTACATTGCTGTCTTTTAATTTTGGCAATTAATATTATATAATAATATTAATTATATAATAATTAATATTGTCAATCTACCTTCTCACAAAGCAATACACATGCACGAAGATAAATAATTTAAGATATATACAAGACCCCTGACATTCGTTTTCCAACAAAAACCAAACAAATGCACGCCACGACAAATTTGATTCCTTGATTTTATAGGACAATACTTGAGAGACATACAGCATATTGCAGGATAAGAATTATAGCCGACACACTCTCCACGGTCAACAAAGTAAAAAATGGAATAGATTTTCAAATCCTTGGGACGGACCAAGAAACCAACCAAGAACTAGAACAGTACCTACACGAGAAAGGCACAGTCTTGCAGCTAAGGAAGTTACGAACCCCAGACGTAGATTCAACCATCGTCGGCCCACTACCAATATCGGAAGGTTACAGATACATCCTAACGTGCGTGAACAGATACACACGTTGGCCAGAAGCATACCTTAAAAATATCTTCAACTAGTGGATTTGCCGATTTGGAATCAGAACATACGTCACGACAGATCAAGGACGACAATTTGAGTGCGCCCTGTTCCGACGACTTCAAGAACTGGCTGGATTCAAACTAATACGAACAACCACATATTACTCTCGGGCGAACGGACTTGTAAAACGCTTCCACAGACAGCTAAAGACAGCACTCATGTGCCACGAGTTGGAGAAGTGGACTACGGTACTTCCGACAGTGCTACTAGGCGTAAGAACGGTGTGGAAGGCATACATACAGGGAACCACGGCGGAAATGGTATACGTAGACACCACCAGACTGCTAGGGCAATTCCCAGCGAAACAAACGACAGCAAACGTAGCACCAGCAGACTACGTCGCAACACTGCGAAATCGAATCAACGCCATAAAACCAACGCCGACGTCCAACCACAGCAGCACCAAGAATTTTATTTTTCATGAACTGAAAACAGCAACGCAAGTATTCCTACGTAACGCCGCCGCCAAACCAGATCTACAATCACAGATACTTGCAAGACCGGGCCGGAACTTCACCAACTTAAAAAAGGGGAAACAAATGACAGTCTCAGGCAAAAGAGTTAAACTGTCATACATTGAGACACAGATCGAAACAAACGGGCAAGCCCAGGGCGACAGCAAAAAACCGAAACAACAGGAAGAACAAACCACCCGTTCCCAAGCACTAACGACTCCGTCTCTAGGAAAGATGTAATGTCGGGACCCATAGTAATTAACAAAAAAATTGTCCTAATATCGGAACGCAGTGTTTCCACACAACGAACAAATTAGCGTAATGCCGAGCCGAGAAGCGCAAACCGGCAATTAGGGATGCAAGCCTGCCCAATTATGCGATCTTTTTTAGGAGGAGCCACCCTCCACGCATAATCCCTGGGGGATAAAAGCGTACCTCACGCCAGTCCAAGACAGTTCGCTGCCGCTACTCGAAAGCCTTCGGACTGGCCTTGCCGCCGTCTAAAAGCCTTGGCCTTCATCGAACAGTGCGTATCTCTAGGCATGGGATCTTGCCGAATCGTAAGCCACCTCCGACAACTACGTGACCGTAGCCTATAACCCTCATAAGGACCATCACCAACATCGTCCGATCGACACCTCCGAAAAGTACTAGCGGCACCAGTGGAGAGCCTACCGCCGAAGAACGCCGGTACCAGAACATCTGTCCCCGCTGCCACCGACACCCCAGAAGAGACCGAGGGACGCCGAGCACGGCTCCTGAAAGAGCTGTTCGATTAATCTCCACCCACCGTGAAACCGGCAGCGGCGTCACCGACTGAAGAACGTTTGCAGCGCGTCCTTCGAATACTGTTCTGACCCAACCATTAGCATACTCCGACGCCACGTCTTGTGGCCATAATAAACTCTTGTTGTAACTAATGTAAAAACGCGTCTGTAAATAAAAACTATATGTGAGGAGTATTCATTATAACGTCCCCACATTTATTAATATTTAGTTACTGTCATTTCGTTCTCATTCTATTTTGAGTTTAATTTTTTTTTTAATTTTTGTATTTACTACGCAAAACCCTTTGTTACATAAAAGCTGCGCTTTTCTTAACTGATATAAAATTTTCATGTCTTTCATTACGAAATAGTTGCTCTTTATGTGTATTCACTAAAGTATTCAGATACAAAAGCATATTTACAACAAATAGTTCATGTCGGCAATATAATTTTAGGAGCCATCATTATTTTTGTTTAATTAATAAAAAATGGTGGACTAAATTCGTGCACTCAAGCCTTTACTATAATTTTAATTTATTGAATTATCTCTCTGTTTAATTAGAAATTTGTATCATGGTCCACAATTTTTAATGTAAATAAACCTTAAGTTTTCTGAGCAAATGCTGCATTTTAGTAGAACCTTCAAAGGATACGCACCAAACTAAGAACCTGCTGGGAATACAACCCGACAGCAATGGCAGTGTTATTGAAGGCACCGTAAGCCTTTGAACAATAAAATCTTGTTTGCCGGACTTCAAACGGTTGTTGAGCTTGATCCGGAAAGCAACCGCTTGCACTTTGTGCATAAAAGAATGACACATTCACATAAATTCAATAGAAATGCGCCATCCAGCGCAGCCCCTTTTATAGCTTCCTGCAAAGGAAGAGCTAATAGAAATATTTCAAGCTGTGCAGCTTTGATGTATTGATCATAATATTGAAAGCAATGATAATAAAATTTTATTTTATTATTGCCAATAAATATTCTAAAGAATAAATTATAGTTATGCAAATTCAATTATTTTTTACTAACAAAGCAAATTGTTAGGAAACCGTTTATATCTTTTCGTTTTATGCGAAACTAATCATAACTTACATAGGGTTCCAGCTCCTTTAAATTTATGTACTTGTAACAAATAATAAATCTTTTACATAAAAAGCATTGAATTAATTGTTCTCTTTTGACTGTGACACCGCTACTGCCAGGTTTAACCCTTTTAAACAATTTTAAAATCAACAGATAAAATTCTTTAATACAAAGTTTAATTCTAAAGTTTTTCTGATTCAATATTAAATTCACATACACTTTAGGGTTATTTGTTCTAGTCTTCATGCTTTTTTGTTTCTGTGAGACATAGTCGGTTGTTCCCACACAACCGTCTAAAAACTGTAACAACCAAATCCTGCGTTTTGTTTAACCCTTAAAGGACACTAGGGGTAAAAAGTTACCCCACCCTAAAATACCGGCTGTTTTCCAGTATTAAAACCGTGAAACTGGTTTGTATAGCGCAATCTATCAATAGTCAATGTACCAAAGTTTAACTTGGGCTCCATAGAAACCATTTATATTGCGCAGTGTCTCGCCGGCAGTCGAGTAAAGTGGACTGGGGTAATTTATTACCCCACTGTGTCATCAACGTTGATTTTCTTAAGCAAAGTTAAAGATTTTTTGAGTGAATTTTTCGTGTCAGAAACTTCAAAAAGGTGAGTAGATAATGATTTGGTGGCTAAAAAAATTAGAAAACACTTGCACTCTCCTAAAATATGATAGAGTACATATTTCTCAAAGACGCGCGGATACGAGGTGCGTAAATTCGAATGTAACGAACTCACACACATATATATGCACATATATGTGTGTATATATATATATATATATATATATATATATATATATATATATAGTGTGCATATATATGTATACACTGAAAAAAAATTCTCTTGAGGCAAGAGAATTTATTTTCAGTATATTTTGAAAGTAACGATTTTTTACGTGCGGTACGGAGAGTATTTTTTATGTTTCTGGTATTTTTTATTTAGATGCCGTACAAATTACGGACTAGAGCAAATCGGGAAGAGCTGTAACTTTGGATTGCGAAGAGCAAACTGATTCGGAAACGGAACAGGACGAATCAGACAATGATTACGTCGACGACGAAATCAGCGATCAAGACTTGGAGGATGGAGTGGTACAGCAACGTGCAAAGCGGCCTCGGTCCCGTAGTGTGGGATTGGAGGACATCCCTCTGGAAAGGCGTCTACGCGGTGATCTGACAGAGGAAGACATCCCCTTGGGAAGGCGTCTACGCGATCGTCCGAGAACTAAATTGTACGGCACAAACGGGTTCGACTGGGACACGCTACAGGCCGAACGCCGTTCTAATCGGATGAGCGATGTGCAATCTGATAACGACGAGTACGGGGCGGAGTTGGTTGGAGCAGCGCGGGATTTGATTGAAATCGAGGAATTTTAGAACTTACTTTTTAGCCAGGAAATAATTGACATAATTATTGAGAAGACGAATGCTAAGACTGAGGAAGAGTGTGCCAAATTGGTGAGCGAGGAACAAAACCAGTCGTATCATCACCATACTGATGCGACGGAGATCAAAGCCTTGATAGACGTTTTGTATTACGCCGGTTTGTGGAAAGCTAGCCACGTTGACGCCCACGAGCTTTGGGACAAAGCAAACGGTTTCCACTTTTATCGATGCGCATTTCCCCGATTACGTTTCAACTTGCTTCAGTCCTGCTTGCGATTTGATGTGCCGGATGATAGAGACCTCGACGACCGATTTTCTTCCATTAGGAAAATTTGGGATATTTTTATCAACAACTACAAGAATTATTACAAGCCAAGCAGTCAATGCACGGTCGACAACCAGTTGCTTAGTTTCAGAGGCCGGTGCATTTTTCGAATGTACGTCAAATCGAAACCCGATAAGCACGGATTGAAAATGATAACTTTGAACGACGCTGCAACAACCTATCTTATATGGGCAATGTCATATCTGGAAAAACGGCAAGGGTATCTAATCCTCAGAACTTACCCATGTCAGATTTTTTTTAAGAGGTAACTAAACCGATCCACGGAAGCAATCGCTCAGTCACGTGCGATAATTGATTTACAAGTATCCCTCTTGTAACCCAAATGTTGAAAGATCCGTACAAGATGACCCTCACGGACACATTGAAAAAAAAATCCCGCTAGAAATGAAGGTCGCCTCCGAAAATCCTTTAGGGACCAAATTCTGCCACACAAAAGAGATGTGCCTGCTCTCCTATATCCCCCAAAAAAGAAAGATTGTGCTGGTGCTCTCGTCACACATAAAAACCTAGGAAATCACAAACGGAAAGCCGAACGCTGTCCTTTTTGATAACGAGACTAAGTGCGGGTCAGATACCTTTGACCAGCTCTGCCATGCTTACATGGTAGCTCGGAGGATTTTTTATGGGATGTTAGACCAGGCAGTGGTGAACTCCCGCATTTTATGGAACTGCCAGTCAAACAACGACGATAATGGCCTTGAAAAATTTGATCCACCATCTAGTTGCCCCTCACCTGAGAAGGAGATTGAACAACGATTTCCTACAGAAGGACTTGAGGTTCAGTATTCAAGGAATTTTGAAGATCGACGGGGACGAAAGACTGCGCAGTCCTTTGACCAGACACAAAGATGCACCCAATGTCAAAGAAAAAGCTACTGAAGAACTAGCTATGGTTGCTTCTCGTACGAGAGGCCGGTTTGCGATGACCATCGTCTTGTTCTATGTGACGACTGCGTTGGAAATTAGTGTTTGTTAATATGAAATTTAAATTTTTATACATTAAAAATAATTTTTCAGCGAGTTTTTGTAAGTTACATAAATTTGTGATTTTTCGAATTTTTGTGACCGTAATTTCTCAAAATAAATATACTTTTTTCAAAGTTTGACTAGACTATCATTTTTTCCTTGTAGAAAAACATGTTTGTAATGCAAACCTAGAGTATTAGGTCTTAAAATTGAAAATTACCCAAAATATGATTTTTTTTGTAAAAAAACGAATATTTTTCGATTTTTTGGCGAACTAAATTTTTTTTCACGCCTTTTTCAATAATTGCAGGAGTGAGCGAAGCGAGAGACTTCTCATATACACTGGTATACAGTGGGTGAATGCGACAATCTCCGTCAGTCTGTTGCATCTGTAGCGCTTTTACTACGTAATCGATCACTATGAAATTTTCCACAATGATAGAACTCGAAACGAGTGAGGTAACCTGATAAATTGTTTCGAAATCGGACAACTGGATTTAGAGTAATTAGCAAATCCAGTTCCCATAGACTTAACATGGAAAAGGTTCGGCGACAGTTTTAACAGCGTGCGAGAACATCACTAGTCCTAATTAAACCTTGTAATACTATAAAAAACATGTTTTTCTGTGTCTATGAATTTTTCTGGCGTCAAAAATTGCATATCAAGCTTTCCAGGCGAGTTTTTGTGACTGGGTAATTTTTTACCCCAGTGTGGCACTTGTGTTACGGAAGCGACGTGTGTCCTTTAAGGGTTAAGCTACCGAACCAACCTCAAAGAAGATGAATGATTCGATTAAGACACTACTTTCTTCAAACTTTGATCTCTTTGATCTGAACACAATAGGAGGATTTGTTTTTCTAAGAGCAAGCTTAAAGATAACGGGTGTTTTTTATAGAGGTATAAAACTTTAAGTTGGCAACACTTTTTTAACTGGGGGCCATTTTGTCAGCTGTTAAGTGATTTATGTTTAGTTTGGTTTGGAATTTCAACATGAATAGACTGATGCCTAAACAACGCTTCCAAATTGTGCAAATTTATTTTGAAAATCATGGTTCTGTTCGAAATACGTATCGCGCACTACGTCCATTTTACAATTTAACATAGTCGTCCATCAGAGCAATTAATTCGATTAACTATGGAACGTTTTCGCACCACCTTTACTCTAAATGATAATACGCATCCACAGAGACGTCGTAGAGTGCGTACAGAAGAAGTCATTGCTGCTGTAGAGCGTACCGTAGAGGAAGACCCGAATCAGTCTATCCGCCATCGTGCACAGGAATTGGATGTGTCCATCCACTTTATGGAAGATTTTGCGGAAATATCTTGGTTTTCGTGCCTACAAAATCTAACTCGTGCAAGAATTGAAGCCACACGATCACCTAGCAAGGCGTAGATTCGGTGAATGGGCCCAAAACAAGATTGCCGTTGATCCCGATTTTCATAAGCAAATTTTGTTTCGCGATGAAGCTCACTTTTGTTTGAATGGATACGTCCATAAACAAAACTGCCGTATTTGGAGTGATGGTAATCCTCAAGTGTATGTTGAGACACGTTACATCCAGAAAAATTGACTGTTTGGTGTGCTTTATGGGCTGGTGGAATCATTGGTCGGTACTTCTTTAAAAACGATGCTGGTCAGAACGTTACAGTCAATGGGGACCGCTATAGAGTCATGATTACTGACTTTTTCGTTCATCAATTGAACAACCATGATGTGCAGGAGCTGTGGTTTCAACAAGACGGCGCAACATGTCACACAGCTCGTGCCACAATTGATTTATTGAAGGAAATTTTTGGTAACCGCATAGTTTCAGGTTTCGGACCCGTGAATTGGCCTCCAAGATCGTGCGATTTAACGCCGCTAGACTATTTTCTGTGGGGATATGTGAAGTCTCTAGTCTACGCCGATAAGCCCGAAACGATTGACCACTTGGAGGACAACATTCGCCGCGTTATTGCCGATATACGGCTACAAATGTTGGAAAAAGTCATCGAAAATTGAACCTCCAGATTAGACTACGTCCGAGCCAGCCGTGGCGGTCATATGCCAGAAGTCATATTTAAATTATAATGCCAGAAGATTATCTTTCGAATAAAGTAAATTTCATGTCAATTTAAAAAATGCATCTTTGTTTTATTCCATTTCCAAGTTCTATACCTCTATAAAAAACACACTTTACATATAAAAATTGATTTTAGCAAATAATTAAAATAAAGTATTTAAAAAAATATTAAAATCAAATACATAAGGTTATTGTTTACTCAAAACACTATAAAATATTCCATAAACTTTTTTGTCAAAAACCTCGTTATTTAGGTGCACACAAGTAAAACACACATTTTTTTCTTGAAGGTTCTAAATTTCCAATTTATATTTCATATAAGTGTTTTAAAAATTTGCTATTTTATTTTAGAAGGATTAAGGCTATTATCGTAGATTTACTTTCAATGTTAAGCTCTATTGCTAAATAATTTTTCAGGTTTTTGCGTTTTCCAGCAATGAAACCCAGTACACAGCAGCTTATAAATTAATAATTTTTTGTTTGATTATTTTGATATATTGTTTGTGTGTGTTTTTACTTTATTTTAGATTTTACGTGAGTAAACCAAACATCTACTTAATTTAGAGGTCCAAAGAAATAATTCTCATCTTCTCCAATCATATGCAAATTTTGATTTTTGTATAGTTGAGATATGTAATTTTAATAATCGTTCATCTGCAGTTATTTTCGCGAAGGCGACTAAAAATGCGATTCATTAATGTTGGCTTTTACTTTTAACTACTTCTCTTCTTCTCAAAATTGTTTATGCCACAAGCATTATCCCTAAACTATACCTTAACTCTTCTCAATATTTCTCTTGCAAGAAATTGTAACACTAACTAAAAAAAAGGTAATGCGAGGTACTCCACGAAGACATTCTTACAAAAAATTCCTACTTATAATACCTAGAAGCCACCTTTCACTTTGTTTATCTCATGTCACTTGATAAAGGAATTTTGGTTATCTATTATATAGAATTTTGTAAATTTTTAGTTCTTTATAACGCATTACAGATATGGAGGCAATAATACAGAAGTTAGATGAATTAAAGACCGAGATAAAAGCAGAATTCAATGAGAAACACAGTGAATTGAAGGCGGAGCTTACGAAAATAAACAAAGAGTTCAATAAGGTCAAAATGGAATGGGAGAAGAAAGCTGAAGAGTGGAAAGCAGAAAAAGAAGATTTTGGAAATAGAATTAAGAAATGAGAAGCAACGATTGAGAAACAGGAGAGAGAAAAAAGAAGGAATAATGTGGTCATAAAAGGTGTGACAGTAGATAATAACTTGATTAAAGAGGAAGTAGAAAATTTAATACAGAACAGGCTAAACATTGAACTCAAAGTTAAGAAAGGATATAATATTGCAGTAGGAGAAAATAAAAAAATAGTGATTGTGGAATTGAACTCGTGGGAGGATAAAAGAGAACTCATGTCAAAAAGAAGCTGCTGAAGGAACAAGTATTTACATCGAAAACGACCTAACATATGAAGAGAGAAAATGCAGGCCCAAATAAGTAAAATTATGAGAGAAGAAAGAGAAAAGGAAAGAAGTTAAAATGGGATACGGAAAAATAACTATAGATGGAGAAAGATATAACTGGAGTTCCAACACACAAAAATTGTATAAAAACGTATCGAAAAATACAACAAGCAGGACAACAGAAGATATAGAAAGTTCACAAAAGGGGGATGGGATACAGAAGGGGGAGTACTCGAAGAAAGGGAGAACTCTAAGCCAAAGATCACCGGAAAACAATTCGGATGAACTGCTAAGAGAAAAGATGCTGAAGATAACTAAAACTGCAAGGAATACAAAAAACTAATAGTACTTAATAAAGGACGGATAAAGGAAACAACTCAAGCTATGGATAAGGAAAATGAACATAATGGAAAATCAAAAATATATAATATAAAAGAGCAAAGGTACAACAAAAGAAAGGTATAATAAATTTTGGTACATGGAATGTGAGGAGTATGACAGGAAAGGAAGACGAAATAATTGAAGAAATGAAAATGCAAAATGTGGACTATCTAGGAGTAACAGAGACAAAAAGAAAAGGACGAGGAATGAAAGAATTGAGAGAAGGATACTGGCTGTTTTGGTCAGGAGTAGAACAAAAGGAAAGAGGAGCGGAAGGAGTGGGATTGGTAGTCAAACCAGACAAAGTGAAAACGATTATTGAGGAAAGATTTATAAACGAAAAATTAATGGCCGTAAAAATAAAGATGGATGGAAGTAATACATGGTCAATACTAGTGGCATATGCGCCAAATGAAAATGCAAGAAAAGAAGAAAAGGATACGTTCTACGAAACATTGCAGTCCGAAATTGATAAAGAGGAAAGAAATATAATAATAATGGGAGACATAAATGGGAGTAGGAAGAGACAATAGGGGAATTGAAAGATATATGGGGAAAAACGGCGAGGTAACAAGAAATGACAACGGAAATAGATTAATAGGACTGTGTATAGAAAATGACTTTGTTATAACAAACACAAAGTTTACACACAAAGAGGTACATAAGTATACCAGAGAAATAAAATCCAGAAATGAAAGATCGATCATTGATTACTTTATAATAAATACTGAAAATTTGGAAAAGGTGAAAGATGTCAAAGTAAAAGACATGCAGAAATAGGCAGCGACCATTACCTACTGAAAATGGAACTTAAGATAAATATAACAAGTAACCAAGCAGAAAAAGACAAAAGATAACAAAAGAGAAAATTAAATGCTATAGGTTGAAAATAATAGACATTAGGCAAAAGTACCAAGAAAGTGTGGACAAAAACTTGCGCAAACTTTAACTACTACCGGCATAGAACGTAAATGGAAAATATTCAAGGAGACCTTACTGGACGCATCAAAACTAGCTGTGGTGTAACCAAGTGTACAAATACATCTATTAAAAAAGCAGGTGGTGGACAACAAATATTCAACAAAAAGTAAAGGATAAAAAGAAAATGGAAGAAATTAATGCAAAGTGGATCAGAAGAAGATCATAACATATACAAGGTAGCAAGAATAGAAGTAAATAAACTGGTCAAAGATGCAAAAAAGATGCATGGGAAGAATTCGGACATAAAATGAATGAAAATTATACAGAAAACCAGAAACTCTTCTATAGTACGTTAAAGCATCTGATAAAACAAAATAACTTCAAGGCTAAAGAATATAAAAGACAAAAACGGAAATGTATTGACGGAAGCAAAAGAAATATTACAAAGATGGAAAGAGTATTTTGAACAGCTGATGGAGATAAAAGAAGAAGAAGAAGGAATAGTGGAAACAGAAGAGGACATAATAATAGAAGAAGAGGAAGAAAATAAGGAGCAACCAGTTACAAAGAGGAAATCGCTGAAGCTATAAAGAAATTAAAAATGGCAAAGCACCGGGTCAGGACCAAATTACATCAGAAATGCTAAAGCATATGGGAGAGAGAGCAAAAGAAGAGTTCCGTAACCTGCTAAATGAAATTATGAAGAAAAGGAAATGCCAAAGGACTGGAATATGAGTGTAATTCTACCATTGTACAAGAAAGGTGAGATGAAAGAATGCTCAAACTATAGAGGTATTTCATTGACAAGCACACCTGCGAAAGTATTTACAAGAATACTAGAGAAAGACTGAGAGAAACGCTAGAACCAACATTAGAAGATCAACAACATGGTTTCAGAAAAGGAAGGAGCACTCAAGACTTAATATTTGTTGTTAGACAATTGGGAGAAAATTACTAAAAAGAACCAGGAAGTGCATATCTGTTTCATAGACCTTCAAAAAGCTTTTGACAGAGTGAGACGAAAAGATATATGGAAAAGTTTAAAAGAGCGAGGGTAAGCAGTGATATGATTGAGGTGCTAAAAATGTTATATAGTAACAGTATAAATATAGTTAGGACACACAATGATGAATCAACTGAGTTCGAAACAAAAATCGGTCTAAAACAAGGATGTGTTCTCAGCCCCCTATTGTTTTCTATACTAGTTGATGATGTGGTAAAAATATGTAAAAAAAATGTGTAAAGATGAAAATAGGAAACTGGAAAATGAAACAAGTAACTCTCCAAGAATTACTATTTGCTGATGACATGATACTGTTGGCAGACTCAGAGAAAACCTACAAAAGAACCTGAACTGTTATCAAGAAGAACTTAAGAAGATAAATATGAAAATAAACATAAACAAAACAAAAACCATGGTAATATCGACACATGAAATAAAACACAGAATAAATCTAGAAGGGAAGAGCTAGAACAAGTTAGTAGCTACAACTATTTAGGTACAACAATAGAGGACAGAGGTAAAATAGATAAAGAGATAACGGAGAGGTTAGGAAAGGTTGGAAGATCTTATAATATGCTCAAAAACTCATTCTTTGGTAAAAGGGAGATTTCAAAACGAGTAAAAACTGAAATATATAAAAAAGTAATAAGACCGTTATTGATTTATGGCAGCGAATCCTGGACAATATCAAGTAGTAATAGAAGTAGGATTACGGCAATGGAAATGAGATTCCTCAGGAAAATTGAAGGAATTACTAGAATAGACAGAGTCAGAAATGAAAAAATATTAGAACAAAGGAATATAAAATCAATAGGAACTATTATAGAAGAAAGACAACTGAGATGGTTAGGACATCTGCTCCGAATGGATGAAAACAGAATATCAAGACAAGTCTACGAAGCTAGAACCCAGGGGAAAAACAAAGTAGGAAGACCTAGGATTAGATGGGAAGAACAAGTAAGACAAGCAGCGGTTAAACGGGGAATCCAGTGGTGTGACATTCATGGAATAGCCCAAGACAGGAGGATATGGAAAGATAAAATTCATGAAAATGTAAAATGAAATGTATACATATATTTACAATCCGACACCTAACGGTACAAGGATTTTAGTTTAAATAAATAAATAAATAAATAAATAAATATAACGCATTATTCCAGTTTTCAAAATTAATCTGAAGAACACTTTGTAACCACTAAACCTCCTATTTAAGAAAAAGCAAGAAAGAACTAATAATGGGTTAGTATATTAGTTAGTAAATTAATAAATTAAATGTACCCAAGACCCCCGGATGTTATATCAGGCGCATATTATGACACTAACCTTAAAAAACCATCGTTCTACTTATAGTAATCTACAACCGCATCTACTTACAGACTGCATAGAAACATGCTGAAATTATCATGATGCCCAAATCCGATAAACTTCTGCGCAAGCCAACATTTTACAAACTGGTGTAGCGACGTTTCGCCTTTGGCCCGTCTGTGATGGGGGTGGCCTATGATATCTGCCGGTGAGCGTTTTGCTGTCGCAAACCGAAACTACAGAGAGCGCCTTCTCTCGATGTGCGTGTCTGCATGCGCCATCGGCCATATTGAAAAATTATTACAACAGTTACTGTTGTGAACTGTGTTGCTCAACCGCGAAACTTTGTATATTTTGGAAGTTTTCCATTTTCTATGCATTTTTCGTACGCATACCACTACTGTGTGTCTTATTAGGCCTGTCTGCATCGGGAGCATTTCAACATTAGAACGCATCATAATTTCCCACTAAAGCCCGGTAAGAAGTGAGCGGATTACGGTGGCCACCAGGAAGACCTCGGAGAAACAGCAGTGTGAAACCAGTACAGGTGAGTGATTTACAATTTACCCGTTGGTTTTAGTGTTAGACGCCCCCCCCCCCTTCATTTACTTTCGCACGGACTGTTTAGGGACGATTTGGACCCGCGGGTTTCCCGGCTTTGGGTCGTAATTTTTGTTCCCATCCCGCCACGAAAGCACTGCTATTTACAATCCTGCTTCTCCGCAAACTGATTAACTTTTTACCCATAACAAACAAAGTTTTCGAACGACTTTTGTTTAAAATAATTTATAAAGGATATAAATTTTCAACTTACTAGTTCGGATTTTGCGAAGAGCACACACAAATCCACCAAGCAAACAGAAAATTAATGAAATAGAAGACAAAAATTACCGCAGTTATTCTAAACACAACCCACGCTTTCGGTCCAGTGTGATACTCAGGCTTACTCTTCAAACTAAAGCACTTTCTACCTAATAATTTCTATCTGCTTTTCAAATCCTACCTCACCGAAAGAACATTCACCTTTCGATGCAATGACTGCCGATTGCTCTTATTTTCCTATTATACACCGCTAAAATCCCCGAAACAAGCAATATCACAGTTGCCTTATTTGCTAATGATATGACTTTCTTAGCTATAAACAGTAACCCAATAGTGGCATCAGAATATCTCACTTGTACATATATATTACCTAACTGATACCATAAATACAAGATCACAATAAATCAAGCAAAAAAAGTCCATGTTACGTTTCAGGCACAGCATCTGTCTACACAGGTAACACTTGATAGGTATTTGTACCTACAAAGTCAGAAACAAAATATTTTGCATTTATGCTCGACCAGAAGCTCACCTGGAAAATACACATTCAAATAAAACGGAAACAAATTGACCTCCAATTTTGCCAGATGTACTGGCTCCTCAGCAGTAGTTCAAAACTTTCCATACATAATGAATTACTAATGTACAAAACCATAATCAAGCCAATATGACATATGCCCTCCAGTTATAAGGTTGCGCAAAGTTATCAAACCTGAAAATCTTGAAAGTCTTGAAAGCGCTTGTAGATGCTACTTGATACGTACCTAATCAGATGCTCCATGCTGATCTAAACGTCATTAGCGTTACGGATGGCATCCAGAATAATATATATATAATAAAATCATGTGGAAAGATGACAAAAGAAAATCACAAGAAAACAAGATCCAAAACAAAGTGAAAGCAAAGAAGAACGCCTGGAAGGATTACATCTAAAGAAGGACTGAAACTAACCAACAGCAATATGTACGAAAAAGGAATAAAGACAAAAAAGCTGTGCTTAAAACAAAGCAGAAGGACTAAAAAGAATAAGGAAGAGACTTAGAAACAAATACAACAAAGACAATGGAAGAGGTTTCTGGAAGGTTATTAAAAGTCTGCGATATAAATTAGTAAAACCAATGTGAAAGGTAAGAAATAAGGGTTAATATAAACTAAAGAAAACAAAATTCTACAGGCACGGAAGAAATATTACGAACAATTTAAAAAAAACAAGCCAGCTGGAGGAGATAGAAGAAGAATAAGAACGTTACAAAACGGAAAAAAATTGGAACATGAAATAGAAGCTGAAGAAAGCAACACTGAAATAGAAGAAGTGAGAAAAGCAATAAACCAGATAAACACTAGGCAGGGCTGCTGGGCAAAACGGTATAACAACTAAAATGATCAGATACTGCAAATGAATAAAAGACTTATGCCAACTAACTTGGAAAGGAAACAGAATAGCAGATGCTTGAAAAATGAACATAATAGTCCCAATACACAAGAAATAAAACTCAACAATTAGCGAGCAATATGCCTGATTCTCCACCACACAGAAAGTGTATTCAAGGATTCTAGAAAGAAGACTGCGGGAACAGATTAAAAAATTACTAGTGCTAGAACAAGCTGCTTGCAATCCGGAAAGATAAACGGAAGACCATATATTTACACTAAAGACAGTGACAGAGAAAATAATATAAAGAGACAAACCGCTATTTCATATATATTGAATCGGCTTTTGACGGAATTCGCCATGATAGCTTGAAAGTAACACAACAACTAGTACAGGCTACTAAAAAATTATATAAACAAACGAAAGGACAAGTAAAAACAAGAAAGCTTTCAAATAAACAAAGGGATTGCTTTAGTCCTTTACTGTTTATATCAGTTATGAACCAAATAATAAAAAAATCCAGGAGAACAGGTTTGAAGTAAAAGCGGGAAACTGGAATCTTGAGCCTACGTCGATATAATGCTTGGTATATGCAGACAACATTGTACTTGTAGCAGGACCACCACGAAGTTACAAAAAGCGGTCAACAAGTGAAATATGGTGATAGAAAGATGATACATAAAGATAAACAAAAACAAAAATAAAGTTTATAACAAGATCAGAAGCAAAAGAAAACCTCAGAATAAGACTCAACGAAAATCAGCTTGAAGAGATGGAAAGTACGAGTATTTTGGTACAATAATAACTAACATAGGAACAGAAGAACAAGAACTTCTCAATATGATAAATAAAGCAAGTAAAATTTACTATGCGTTATATAATACCATAATAAGAAATAATAAAATAAAAAAATAACAAAATTAGGTTTCTACAAAAGTAAATTTATGGTAGTGAAAGCTGCGTCATGCAAGACAAAAGAAGGAGTAAAATAACCTCCAGCAAAAAAGTTCCCAAGAGTTATATGCGGCAAAACCAGGAAGTAACAAAAAAACTACAAGTAGAAGAAGTTGAAAACAGGCAATTGCAATGGTATGAGCACCTGACTAGAATGAGTAACCAAAGGTACGCAAAAAAGATGTTAGAAGCGAGACCAGAGGAAAGAGAGCGCAGAGGCTGACCGAGGGAAGAACAGGAAAATAACATAAAACAGAACGCAAAGAAATGAGGAAAGTACGGCCGCTGATCGAGTCCAGTACCGGAAATGAATAGAAGGAAACCCGGCGCCGTAGTAGCACACGAGAATTGAAAAAATTAGTTGATTTTAACAGCTTAAATATTGTTATTAACTTTAACAGTCTGATCAGAGGCTGTGTATTCTCAATATTGCTAAATGGCTTAGACAAATGAAAGAAATTTCAGAAAAAAATTAGTAATGGTTACAGCGGATAAAGAACTAGAGGTTTTTCTCACCATTAAAAAAGAAAATTGAAATTTCTTAGACATATCTTGCGTAATTAAAATTATGCAATTCTGTATGAATAGTCGAAATTATTTTTTACAACTGCCGCCAAAACTGGATTAATCATCCAGATAAGCAACCGTCTAGGAAGACGCTGAAATCATAAAAAAGAATATTTCAGTGTCCTGAACGAATGAATTATATCTATAATCAACATTGAATTCAAGAAATTTTGTGAAATGCGCCACTTTTTAAAGTGTCTGCATGTAAAATAGTTGTCCCTTTCAGTTAAACAGCCCACTTTCAACTATGTGGCTTCGAGCGCATTTCACAGGCATTAGAATCCGAAGATTACAGGTTCCTGGAGGTTAATCTAACATAAATAAGCGCCTGCGCTCAATATTTACAATCCCGACGGCGGATTGTAAAACATCGACTTTGCAAGCATAATTTATCGGTGGCAACAGGATCGTTAGGGAGCCACGTACCGGGAGAATAGCTTAAAAGCTTAGTACATTATAGCCTGCACACGAATACCTGTTTTGTATCTTTGCATGGGCGAAGATTAGCAGAACGATTATCTTTGACAGTCTAAGTTAATTAACTCGCTTAAACCGCAGCGCTCAAGAATGGCGGCGCATTTCGAGAAATTAGCGCGCGCGCGAGGACAAAGCCATGCGGGGTTTCATTAATAAAACCGAAGGGAAAAAGGCCGGCGCACCGCTGATACGCGTTTCTGAAAATTGCTGATTAGTATCAGCGTCGCTGTAAATGCGGGCCGATTTGCATATAAAGTGATATCTGCGTTAGATGCAGATAGCGATCGTTTTAATTGGTGATTATGATCGAAAGGGTTGCCGCGCCCCTTTGTTTCGCACCTCCTTCATTCATATTTATGAGCTTTTGTTTTTGTTGCGAGCCTCGCACTCGCTTGATTTAATTAAAGGTGGTTTATGATCCCGTGGTATGCAGAAATTAAAGTTGCATTGACCACAATGGATAGGTTGGACGAATAGTTATTTCTTAATTAAAATAGACCTATCAACATTAAACGCAAGTAGTTAAAAATATTTATTTGACGTTACTCTTCCTATGTCGCACTATTTTTTTGGTTAAGTGCAATTATTTCTGTTTTCACAACATAACAATTTTTACACAAAAATATTTTAACATTTTGTTTAATTGACTTTTGGTAATCTCGTTTTTATTTTTATTGGTTTCTTTTTCATTGAATAATTGTAATAATAAGACAAAAATTGTTATTCCTGTGTAATAACTGCTGTGTTCGGTTTGTTAAAGAATTATTGGTATGTGTATTATATTAGAGAAAGCGTCTGAACGTGCCTTTAAGCAGAGTGGAGGAATTACCTGAAAAAATATGAAATAAAATAACAAAGAATGCAAATACATCCTCTTCGATATCAACAACTGCCAGTCCCAATAATTGTGCCCCAGATGCCAATAAATTCTCAACCTCATATAAGTCAGCGGCAAATTATGCCGCAAATTTTAAACTATCAGTAAGCATCACATACTCAATTCACAATTTGAATGCATCTCATCATAAAGAAGGGAACCAGAAATTATCCTGAAACTTCCCATAGCTTTACACATATGGAAGTTTAAAGTGAAGACAAAAACTCGAAAGAAAACTTAATTTATTGCGAATAATAAATAAAAGTAAAATATTATCATTACAGTTGTGGTATCAACTGAGAAGCTAAAGTAAACTCAAGTCCAAAGACCGATTTCTTTAAAATCCAAAAACCATCACCAATCTATGTAAACGGAGTTGCCAACTACCAAAAAATGAATGAAAATCTCACCCAAGCTATAGAAAAAGAATTATTTTACATAAAAATGCATATAAGGTCCTCAAATTCATACACAAAACTGATTTGACATCTAAATTATGAGACGCATATCAACCGAAAAAAATAAGGACATACAGGGTTGTTATAAGAAATCCCCATTACTTTGTTCCAATTTTCGACATAAAAAGGAAATTATAACGAAAAGGCTGTATCGTTAGAAGTATCATACGTAGGACTACTCAATAGCCCTTAATGCTTTTCTGTATAAACTTAGAATCCAAGATAAAAAAGAAAAACATCTCTTAAGGTTATGTTATCAGACATTAGAAATACGTAAAATATGCCGAAGACTACATATCAGACACCTAACACTGTACCAGCCAAATGTGCTTTTGAAGAAAGAAGTGTTTGTTATTATAAGATATCTGTCCTGACAAAACTAAATCAGTTTATCCCATCTATCATTCCTTTCTTCCAGACCAAAACCTCCTTTGTGTGTTTCTACCTTGTCTTTACCCATCTTGGCGTTAAAACCCTCATTAGTATTATAATATCACTGTTTATGATGCTTATATAGATCTGAAGGCGTTTAAGCCGAAGCTTGTACGGTTTCTTGAAGCAGAGGAGGTGTGGAGCAACCGACCTCAAAAATGTCACACATTTAATTAACTAAAAAACTTTATTTACTAACAATGAAAGTGTCCGACTCGCACATGGCGATGGTAACGAGCCGGAGGTCAGAGAAACTCTGGTGCGGCGACAAGGAGAGCTTGAGCTGCTGGCGCGCCGGATGGTGCTGCCACAATCACTCCCCCTCCATACAATTTATTGATTAAAATACATAACATTACAGGAAATGTTAAACTTATAATTGACTGATGCTCCGCCTTGCGGCACTACACCAGCACTACTGCAACCTTATTACAATTTTACGCAAAACTCGTATTTGAACAAAACTCAAATTTCTTAAATAACTGTTGTAGCTGCAAATTTACCTGCCTTGGCATTCGCCTTAGCGCAGGACCCGGGAAAACCAAAAAAACCCGAGTCAGGGCAGGCGACTTGAAACCGCTGATGGCTCCGAGTCCTTCTAGTTCCCACAATACTACGCAAAGAAACAGACTAAATCTACCTTAACCCACGCCGCACTTAGTGTCTGTTAATCAGTCCAAAAGGTTGCATCTCGCAAAACACTTGTTTTTCCCAACCCCCGCGCTCCCATAACAAGTTCGCGTCAACCCGTAATCTCGCGCACGGTTCCGCAAAAACCGCAAGAGCCGTCAACCATTCACGCACGTTCGAAAGTCCCTCAAGCTCCTCCTGCGTTCGTGGCTATCTCCAGCCGCTGGTAATCAGGGTCCTCTCCGCCCTGGCCCTGGTCTCCTCCCCTGCGTTGCAGGTCAGCAGGACGTGCATGGCGTCGTCGACCTCCCACACGCGCATCTGTTTTGATCTTCCGCCAGCTTCCGGATTCGGATTAGGTATGACCGGAACTTGCCATGCCCAGTAATAAACTGGACGGTGTGCCGGTTAAATCACTCCCCAGCTTGTAGCGCCGTGTCGACCGTGGGGATGAATATCCGCGCATGTCGTCCCGTCTCCGCTGCTTGCCATCTCTGCTCCCATCTTGCTCTTGTCCTGGCTCGTCGTTTACGAGATATGGTAGCGTCTGTGGCATCTCCTGCCGCTACCTCTTTGGCCAACTGGTCCGCACGCTCATTGCCTGGAGTCTCGACGTGCGCCTTGGTCCAATGGAACCGGACATCGACAGCGTCTTTGCAAGGCTCCACACCTCAACTTGCAAATCTGTCGGCGCTCTCATACTCTTGAGAGCAAGTAGCGCTGACTTGCTGTCAGATATTACAGCGCATCTTAGGATCGTTGCTCTATGCCTCTGTATGTAAGCTAAGCACTCTCGGATGGCTATCAACTCGCACTGGAAAATAGTGCTCCAGTCTCCGAGTTTTACTCGTTCGTAGTGTATTTCTTCATTTCCTCGCATGACCACGAACGCGGCCCCTGCTCGCCCGTCATCTGCCCGCGATCCGTCCGCGTAGCAGCACAGTTGTCGTTCCTCCGGCTTCGCCACGCTGAATGGGACGCCGTCTCGCTCGGCCGGGTGCCCCGTCTCCTCCATGGACTGCCTCCGCTCAATGACGCCCTGCCGCAACCCCAGCTCCTCTCGAAGCTGCTGCTCCGGCCCGGTCGTCAGCCTCCTGCGATCGGCCGCCTCCTGCAAAATAAAATGCAAAAACAGTAACTGGCTCAATACTAACGCGGTTTCGGTGGCTACAGTGCGGTAAGCACTTGCAGCCTTAACCGCGAGTATCCCCTGTACGCTTAGCAAGTCCCTAGTTTCTCTAACTTTGCACCCTTCCGCCCAAATTTCAGCAGCGTACAGCATTGACGGCTGTACTGCCCCCTCAAATATCCGCGCCGCCGCTTTACCGCAAAAACCCCAAGTTAATTGCGCCGCCGCTCCCTTTATCGCAAACCGCCCGTATGTGGCTTTTCCACAATAATCGATCATCGATTTCTACTCCAAGGTACCGGATGTGGTCCTTGCAGTAGACGCGCTCGCCGTTGAGCTGGAAAGTCGGTCTCTCCTGCCCAGGTCGTAAAATACCGCCTCCGTGTTTTTTGCATTAAACCGCAATTTCGCGCTATCCGCCCATGTTTTAAGCGCTCCGAGCGCCTCGTTTCTGCGCGCTTTTAGCGTTTTAAACTTTTAAATCCCGATCCGGCATCCTTGCGGCAACTTAACTCTGAATATACTCTCGCATATCAGCTTCCAGTGTGCCGGTCCAAAGGATGAACCCTGGGGGCACCCCCGCGTTATTTCTCTCGTCACGATTCCGTCGCCCATTTCGATCTGCGCTACCCGTTCGCTAAAGTAGTGTTTTACTAGCGAGAGGAGATTTCGTGGACACTCTCTCTAAGCTAGTTCCTGGATAATTCCAGGCCACCACGCGTTATCGAACGCCCCCGCGATATCTAAGGCGATTAAAGCGCAATAATCTTTCGCGTCCCTAGCGTTCCTGACCTCGAAGACCGCGTACGTGATCGCGTCCGTCGTTGATTTTCCTGCTCGAAATCGTATTGCCGCTCGTGAAAACCGTCGTTTTCCCGTACTACATATTCTACCCGCTTTATAATGATACGGTCTAACGCCTTACCGACCACCGGGAGCAAGCTTATCGTCCGGAAGCTGCCTGGGTCGGTAGGATCAACTTTTCGCGGTTTCGGGATAAAACGCACCGTCTGTATTTTCCAACATTTTTGAAAGATGCCGAACTCTAAAGTCGCATTGAAGATGCTTTCGATGATAGCCGGAGCAATCTCAAAACGTCGTGCCCTGGGGCTTTTTTGACGTACATTCGCGCTATCGATCTATAAATTTCGCCCGTGGTTATACAAACGTCGGCTCGCCGGTTGCCCACAATCGTAACGTTTCGCGTTCCGCCTGATTCGCGTCTATCTTCCGCATCGTTTCGCGAGTTTTCCAATCTTCCGTTTCGGCTACCTGTCCGCCTTTCGTACACAAGAGTCGCAAGTATTTGGGCGCTTTCCGCGTATAACCCGGTACGCGGTGCCCCACGGGTCGTTCTCCGCGCTGCGCGTGCAAAACTCTTTCCACTTTCGCGTTCGCGTATCTTTTAAGAGATGCTTATACTCGCGACACGCCTCACGGTAAGCTAGCTCCCTTTCCGCCCTATCTTGTCCCCTGCACCGTTGATAATATCTACGCTTACGCCTAACCTTGGATCGCTTTTCGGTTAATTCCCTTGTCCACCAGGGAACGCTCCGATGAAAGAGTTTGCGCCGTGGCATGGACGCTTCACATGCCTTAACAATTGCCGCGTGTAATTCGGCCACCCTAGTTTCAAGTTCTTCAGGGTCCTTAATCACCGCAGACCCCGAGTACCTATCTCTATACTCTCCGAAAGATTCAGCAAATTTACCCCAATCGGCTTTTTTATTGCAGAACCGCATCCGGATGTGGTTCTGCCCGTTATTGCCGTTGCCCGAGTATCTGTACACTTTTCAGCCTCTCTTGGTTAGGCCGCGGTCGACACGGTGCAAGACCACCCGAGGGAGGTTCTTAACCAGATCTTCTGCGTTGGCGGATACCGCAACCCTCAGCTTCTCGGCGTCCTCCGGTCGATGAAGCTCCACGATGACTCCGCTCCTGGTCTTCTTCACTCCCGCAACACTGATCTGGTCCTTCTTCGGGTCAACTTTAGCCTTCAGGACCTCCTCGATCCTGTTGACCTCCATGGCGGTCTTTGAGGTGTCCTCCTCGGCCTCGAAGCGGCCTCCGCGATACTCTTCTTCAGCACCGTCGTCTTCTCCACAGCAGGGGGGACCCTAGCACTCGCACGTGGCACCGCCCCCGCACTCGGTGCAAGCGCAACGGAACGCGCAACGCTCGCGTAATTAAAACTAGGTAAACACCTACCTTGTTTTAGCTGCTGGACTTCCTGTTCCTTGCGCTGCAGCTCCGACCGCATCGCCAGCGGCACCCCCGTCGCTTGGACACCTAGGTCGGCCATGACCTCCACCGCTCGTCGCACCTACTTACGGTCGTCCACCTTTAACCGTTTCAGACGTCGCTGGCACCTTAGCGAGAACAAACCGCATGAGCTGCCTCATCCTGCTGCAGATGACATCCTCCGGAAGCTGTGGCCCCTCCGCCGCCGGTCGTTCGCTGGTCTCCTGGGTCGTCGTCCTCACCGCTGCCGTCGCCCTACCTGCGGCTGGTGACTTACCTGCTGCCGCCTCCGGTCCCGTCGTTGTCGCCTCTGCTTCCGTAGTTGTCGCCTCCGCTGCTGCTGCCGCTGCCCTCACTTCCGCCCGTGCTGCCCTCGCCTCCGCTGCTGCTACCTTCGCCTCCGTCGCCGTTGCCGTCTCCTCGCTGGGGGCCGCCACGCTGTCGGACGCCTCGCTCACCGAGCTGAGGGCCGACGCACGCCCACCACGTCCCGGCTGGGACTCCGCCATCGCCTGGTATCCGCCTCCGGCACACCTGAGAAAACACGCGCACACTAAACACTCGCCGCTTACGCGGCACGCACAAGCGGTCGAAACCGCTTTCTCTTGCTCGTTTGCTGACTGCTGTGGGCTCTCCCCACTCTAACACAGAGAGCTCTCTCCAGGCACGCCCGCTCTCTACAAGCGCTCGATGCGAACTCCACTCCCCCTCCAGTGACCGAGACTGGATCGTCCGGGAACGTTATGTGCCGTAAGGATAACGCAGGAGTCCGATTGGTTTGTCTCAGCGGAAGAGCTGGCCCTGGCGGCTGCATTGGCTGAGAGGCTGGCTCGGGCTGAGTTGGCTGTGGGGAGGCTAGGCTGGAACTATCTGGCTCAATTTCCTTAAGGTAGGCCGGCTTCAGCTAATCGGTAGAGACGGTCTTCTCAGACTCGTTGACCTCGATGACATAAGCTCGTTCGTTGGGGCGGTTGATCACTTTGTGAGGTTTGGTGTACAGTGGTTCCAGAGGCTTTCTCACATTGTCCACCCGCTCGTAAACATGTGTACAGGTAAGTAGGTCCTTGTAACAAAACGAACGAGAAGAAGCGAGCCTGGAGTCTGGTGTCGGACGGATGCTGCAAAACAGCTGTCGAAGGCTCTGGACGAACGCTTAGGTGTCGGCCGGTACCGAGTTTATAGAGAAGAACTCGCCAAGGACTTGAAACGTCATGCCAAAGAACATCTCAACTGCTGAAGCCTGAAGATCTTTCTTGACCTAGCAGGACCATAGGCAGGGCATCCAACCAGGACTGCGTGCAGTAGCGGAGGATTGCCTTCAAAGAGCGGTGGGACCGTTCTACCATGCCGTTCGATTGGGGATGGTACGAGGTGGTTTGTATTAGCTTCATTCTAATCAAAGCCGCCACTTCTTTAAAGAATGCTGACTCGGACTAGGCTTTTCGTTCCGAAGTGATGAAGAGCAGCGTTTCAAACATAGCAATCCAATGGTCCATCAGTGCCTTGGCCACGGCACTGGCCATGATGTTGGGCAGTGGGATTTTCAAGGGCTAACTGGTGAAACGATCGATAATTGTGAGGCAATACTGCATGCCCTGGACCAAAGGCATATTGACGATGTTGACATGGAGGTGCTATAACCGGTTGTCTGGTTTGTAAAATTTTCCCAGAGCCGTTGGGTTGTGGCGGCCGACCTTCGACGGTGCGCACGGTAGCTCCGTGTCCTTGGTGTACTCATCCATCCACAATGTTAAATGTTTTGCGACGCAAAGGCGTATGCAAGTATGGCACAAATCGTAGTAGAGTGTCTTTCGTCTTCAAGACGAGGTTGGAGTTATCGATGAGCTCCTGTACCTCGTTGTCTGCAGCCTGAGCCTCTGCAATGGTGGCCGTGTCAAAGAAAGACGGCATGGCGATGGTGGGGACATCGGGGCATGTGTTAGTGTCGGAGGTAGTGGTGGTGGCCTTGGGCTCCTAGTGGGAACCGTCTGTGATGGTCGTAGCGATGGTGTGTTTCACCGACAAACTTGGAGTCTGGACTGGGCTGCTGTTGGGCGCAAAGAGATTCTCGAACTCCTTCAGGAGATCAGCATAGCGTCGCGCTGTTGCAGGGTCTAGGCTGCTGGAGGACTAGATGGTGGAGATTAAGTGCAGCAGAGACTCTTTGAAGCTACCCCTAGCGGAGAGACCAGTGAGTATATCGATGAGAGTGGCGTTGCGGAGGTCTGGCAGCAGACCATACTTTGCTAGAAAATCCGCTTTGTGATGCCGTGGGGAACGTCCGCCACGACGAAACTGCCCTCGAAATCCCTTCACAAGCCGAGGTTGAGTGAGAGGTTCGATGTACAACCTGTTGGCGGCATGGAGAACAAGCGGCTGCATGGTAAGAGGCTATCGGACTGCGGTTCTGAGTAGCAGGGACTTGACCAAGTCTGTGTCGATTAGGAATCTCAGCTTGGAGCGGTTTTCGAGCGTGTGCAAGCGTAAGTCCGTCGTATTCACCCCCGCCACCTGCATCAGGAGCAAATTTACCCGTTTTTTGGTTGAGACCGAAAGGTGCAGGGCTGTGTGCAACGCTGGACTTCCGCGCCGTACCTGTGGTGGTATTAGCAGAAACCATAGGCGTCCGGACCACGAGATTTGGATCTAGCGCGGCTTCTGGATTTGACTCTGCAGGGCTGGCCAACCTTCGCGCGTGGCTGCCTCTCCAAGTTCTGGCGTGTAAACGACGCCAAATCAGCGATGGCCTGCAAGGAGCGGCGCCATATCTTGCTAGATTTGGGCGATAAAGTCGCGCCGGAGACCGCCATGACCGATAGTGTGCACTACACTACCTTGTCCGCTGCTTCGATGACCTTGTTGATATCCTCATGGTCGAGGATACGCAGTGCAGCAAGGTTGAGTGGGAGGTAGCCCAGCCATTTTGTCTTTGATGCCTCCTGGGCAATTTTACCTCCAAAGAGCTGCTGCATTTCGCACCAGAGGGCCGAGGGCTTTCGGTTGCCCAGCTGCAAACCAGAGAACAGCTTCTCGAGCTGCTTGTCCGCCGAGAGGGTTGTTCTGGCGAGGATGGCATCCTTGAGGCCTTTGTACTTATTTGTGGCCAGTGGGTTGCTGATAATGTCAGAAAAATCATAGGCGACTGCGGAATCGAGGGTTCTAACGATCAGATTGAATTTCCAATCATCGTCGGTGACGCTTTCGGCGCTGAACAACCTGTAGAGACCAGATAGTCGGGTTGACGAGCGAAAAAGGCGACATCTCGGGCCGCTCCTGGACTGGGCTGGTGGTATGAGCGACGACGATGGGGTCACGCAGTTGAATGTCGTTGACACCCTGGACGATCTCTCCGAACGATTCGTCGGCCGGGTCGGCGCGGCTTCGTCCGGTCGTTTGCAATCGGCCGTGGAAAATAGTGCGGGTTGTGGTTTGGCAGCTAAACCTGCTTGTTTTTGATGCTTGCTGCTGCTGATTTTCGGGGAATGATAGCGGTCGCCTGGTGCTTAGAACTGGATTCGCTTTCTGACCTCAGACTCGGCCTCGTGATGTGTGCAAGTGCAGCTCCACTTTCCCGCTGCTCTCCTTCGGTTTAATTACGTCGGGGTCACTACTTTATCTGCGTTTAAGCCGAGGCTTGTACGCCTTCTTGGAGGAGAGGAGGTGTGGATCAACCGGCCTCAAAAAAATGTCACACACTTAATTACTGAAAAAACTTTATTTATTAACAAATAAAAGTGCCTGTCTCGCACGTAGCGATTGTAACAAGACGGACGTCAAAAAAAACTCTGGTGCAGCGAGAAGGAAGAGCTTGAGCTGCTGGCGCGCCGGATGGTGACTTAAAACAAACTTTGTAATATTCTTATCCAAGATAATTTTCACACCATATAAATGTTTGGGGTCGTTGTTTTCCGAATAATAAAATATACCATTGTTTGTTGAGCACTTAGCCCCATTATGTTTACTTTTAATCTTTACATTTTATTTGCGAATTATCTAATTTCTTGTTGCAAAGAGACTTCTTACATTCCATGTTCCCATCTTCATCGTGATTGTTGATGCTTTCCTAATCTTGTTCTCCACCGTTTCCCCCGGCATCCATATGCCGTTGACCATTTCTTGGTTCATCCGCCTTTAGAAATGGTTTTTTATTTCTAGGACAAATGAATGTCTTTGCTTTTGCTAGCTCGACCATCCGAAGCTGTTGGCGAGGAAAAGGAATTTTGTTATCCCGACAAGAACTATTAATTTCCATATGAGAAAGGTTTTGGTCCACCCCGGATTTTTGATTTTTCCGGTATCTACTACATCTGATAAGCGTTCCCGAATATACCATCTGGGGAGGCGCCCGATAGGGGACCAACAAGCCCACACGGGTTACAAAAATTAACAAATAAAAAAATAAAATAACTTTCTAAATAAAGATAAAAATAATTGTATGTTTCATCTATACAACTAATAAGGTATTGTTTTAAACAAAAAAAAATGTTTAGTTGCATTTCATCTTCTTTTATATTATCAGAAAATGTAGATGATAATTTGCATTTGTAAACGCAATCCAGTTTAGGATACTATAATAGGAAGCTAAATATAAGTTGAAATAATTTTCCAATTACTTTATTACTAAACATAGAAATTTCCATAAAATGGATAAACCTGATGAGATTAATAGCAAGTAAAAAATCTTTATTATTTCCAAAATATGAACGTATTAAAAAAATGAAAAATAAAATTGAAAATTTAATTTGATAAAATATTTTGATAATACACATTTACCTTAATTATTTATAGTGTTCAATAATAGTGTAATGAGACACTAAATGGCGTTATGAATTAAAAGTAATAAATTATTAGCGCAGTGTTGCGAGTGTAGTGGTAAACAAAGTTGAAAGCTATAAAAGCAAATCATCATGGGCGTAGCTTTTTAAAAAGAGGAAGTTTTGTTGGATATTGTGCTAAAAAAGGCAAGAGCAGCGGTTTTTAAATACGCGCAAGTCACATACTATACAGTGCGTGTCCGACTTGACAATTGCAAACAACATTTAATGCATCTTGCACAATGGATTTGTCGTACCCTTATCGATCAACAAAAACATAGCGAGGTATACTACTAATTGCTGCACTCGTAGAGCGTGGATTTAAAAACGTTAATTGAGTGTCTGGTCACAACAGACCTGGTAGAAGATGTAAGTCTATGAAAACCCCTTGTACCAAGAGCTAACACCAAAATTGTTCACTTCAGAACAAATAGCAATTATTTTTTGGAACCAAGAGAGGATCTGCTAATGGATTGGCTAGTCCGTTGTGAAAACATTACCAGTGGTGCTAGGCCACAAGAAATGTGAAAGCGTTGCCGTTCCGCAATTTTATGCCCTAACCACGTTTCGTCTAGCGCAGTGCAAGAGGCAGTGCTTGATGAGTTCTTTTCTGACAACGAGCTTCAGTCGGCTGTTTACATATGCTGCCGTGCTATACCCAAAATATAATTTGTAAAGGATAGTGCCAGAGTTATGGCAAAATTTCGGTGATGTAAAAATACCTATAATGAAGAATGTAGTTACGTTTCCCTAATAAAATATTAATAAAGAGAGACAAATTCTAGGGCTAAGTAGATATGCTCAAAAAGAGAAAAACAGGAACAAAACAAAATTTATGGACAAAAATGTGCAAAAATTAAAATCAGACGCAATAAAATAATTTTAACTGTAAGAATGATCTTGCTGCAAAAGTATTATACAAGTGTTTCACTGCGACAGTGCAGAACATATAAAAAATATGTCCAGCAATTGTTGTTAACTACGAGTTAAAAATAAGTACTTATCTATGGAAAATTAAAACATACAAAGAAAAAATTAGATTTATTATAAATCTATATTTTCTTCTTTCAGCTTTTGTCTTAACCTTCCAGTAGTCGCGCGTATCTGAGAGATACATACCGGAACTTTTTTTCATATAGCTTGGAAACCAACTTAGCGGTGGGGATGTACTCCCTTCTACCTACCTGCTCGAGGGAATTTTCAAGTTTAGTACTTGTGCGAACTTTCTAGAGTTAACAGTTTGTAAGTTTCATTGATCTTGTTGTATAATTATTTAATTTATGTAAACGCAGTCCTTTTTGTTTCGAGTAGACCAGCTGTTAATATTTTATACTTAACTACTAAAAAAAATATGGAAAACAAATAACAAATATCTGTGAGGTACCCGTGAGCATTCTTGCCAAAATTATTGTCGTAACTATTTAGATTTTTGTTGTTCTTGCAGTAGATTATGACCTCCAAAAAAGTGTATAGCTTCAATAATGAAGCAGACTTATTAGAGTTTCAAAATCTCCTTCTTGCAGGCGATTATGATGAAGCAGTTAAAGGGTCTTAGAATAAGATTATGATACAGACTGTTCCAAACCCACAGAAAAAAGAAAAGGAATTCAGATAGTGTACAAGACGAAACGGATGTAAGTTTATTATCAGATGATGAGGAATAAAATTGTTATGTTGCTGTTAGAAAGAAGAAGGAAAAAGTCGTTGACAATTATTCATAGAAAAAAACACCTTATAACAGAAAAGGAAGATTGGAGAAGCAAAACATACTTGTGCGCCTTCCAGAAGTTATTGACAACGCTCGCGAAGTTACGGGATGTCTTGAAGTGTGGAAGTGTCTATTCGATGAGCGCATTCTAACCTGATAGTCATCTACAGGAATCAGCATATAAGTGTACAACCCAACTTCAGCAGAGAAAGAGACGCACGTATTACTGATGTGATCGAAATACATGCATTTATAGGCCTACTTTACTTGGCTGGACTTTATAAAGGCGGCCGATTTAATTTAGAGGAGCCGTGGGACACAACAGAAAACAGTATTGAAATATGTAAATTGACGATGAGCTTAATGCGCAAAGATGAGAAAAAAAATTGATCGGTTAGCTGCCGTGCGGGAAGTATTTGAGATGTCCGTTGAAAACAGTAAAACGTGTTATTCACTAGGAGACAATGTGACAATCGATGAAAAGCTGGAAGCGTTTCGAGGCAGGTGTAACTTTATTCAATATATACCATCAAAGCCGGCCAAGTATGGTATTAAGATTTTGGAACTGGTTGATGCTAAAACATATTACATGAATAATATGGAAATTTATGCTGGAACACAACCAGATGGCCTCTACTCTATCAACAACAAAAGCGTTGATGTTGTAAAAAGGATGATCTCGCCTATACACAACACTGGAGGTAACGTCAGCGTAGCCAATTAGTTCAACGATGTTTCGTTATTGCAAGATTTAGCTACAAACCATAAGTTGTTCATAGTAGCAACATTAAAAAGAAACAAGTGGCAAACTCCAACACCGTTCAAAGTTCTGAAAGAACGTCCTGTAAAATCAAATATGTTCGAGCGCTTTACTACCGGGCCTTTACAAAAGATACTTAACTTAGCGCCACCACTGAATTAGAAGCGCTGGCCCTCTCTCTCTCTCCCGGATGCGCCGCCGCTGGGCCTTAGCGAGAATTGCGTGCACGCGCTCGCGTGTGGCGCCGCGCGACATTCAGCATAGAGACTTGACTCGAGTCCGTTGAGCCTTCCAGACTTTATCGAAAGTTCGCTGCTTTCAAGGGAAAGAGGACTGCTTGACAAGGTAACAGATCAGTGTGGAACGGTAATGATTGATGTGTATGTGTCCTCTTGTGTTGTAGCGGCGGCTACTGTGTGTGCCTTGGGGAAGGAGTTACGGAGCGATCGTGGCCCTTCTGCGGCGTAGCGCTTTGCGGCAACCCTGTGTTGCCCGAGCCTGCGTGACAAGGACACAGCTCAGTGCGGATTCGTGTCGATTGTTGTGTATGCGTCCTCTTGTGTGGTAAGGGGGGGAAGGAGTCACGGAGATGCCATGGCCCTTCCATTGGCGAGCCCTCAGCGACTGAGACCGTCTAGCTGGTCATCCTCCAGGGCGGAGCGGTGACCGTGCGGGATGGACGGTACGGCACACACACACGTCCAGGTAAGAGAGCTCTCGTTGCGTGCGAAAAGGTACCTTGCGGCTTGCGTAATTGCGTTCGCGCCACTAGCGGCGTTGCGACACCGTTGATTTTTGTATTGTCGTTTACTATTGTTCCTTTAGTATAAGGTTGTACTTAGTTTAAGTTTTACAACTACCAATAAAACCTACTCTTGCCCCGGCTTTCCTCTCTAATCGCGAGAGGTTTTATGCCTAGGCAAGTAGTAACTTTCGCGTAATCCTTTGTGTTTTATTGATTGGACCTGCTCTCACTCAATCATTAACTAAATCTCACCCTTACAGTAATTCTAATTAACCATTTTTAACCTTCACTGTACCTGAGTTATGTGGAATCTAAACAAAGTATGTTTATTTTTAGAAAGGAAGGACAATAGTATCCTACGTTTCCAAGAAAAACAAACATTTTTTAATTTCGAGTTTACATTTTAGGATAAAATTGACAATACTACCGGAGATTATATGAAACTCGAGATAATTACTTTTATGACAAATCTAAAGGAGGCGTCGACATTGTAGATGTTTCTCTTGCAATGTTGCCCGGAATACAAGACATTGGTCAATTGTTTTTTTCTATGTTCAATTTAGGAGGAAAAAAACTTCGCAATTATATCGAACAATGAAACAAAAAGTCAACGACATTATTGCAAATTCTCGGTAACGAATTAATCAAGCCACACCAAAACAGGTAGTACCTCCGAACACTAGTCTACCTCGTGAACTATCAACCACACTTGAAGAAGTAATCGGACAAGAAGAAGAACTGCAGCAACCAAGTAATCAAAATAATGAGCAAAAACGTAAATGTTGTGTGCCATTCCAACGAGAAAAATGCACCGAGTTAACAAAATTCCAATGTTCCTCCTGTCGACGACATCTTTGTTTCCATCACTCTCTTGTTGCTTGTCCAGACGATTGTGGAGTGCCTACCAAGAAAAGTAGACTAGCAGATTAAGGATATGTAGATTAGTAGCTTACAATTCGCAACATACGCAAATATGAGCAAATTATTTTATTTTTTAAATATTTTCAGAATTATTAATTTATGTAGTCTTTTGTTCGCACAATACATATATTAATGTATTTAATCATTTCTCTCTATCATTCACTAGCCTGCACAATCAGCCGCTTTAAAAATTGAAATGGTATTTCAATAATTAAAGTTATGTATCTGTCGGATACATCCGCGACCATATTTGTTAGCCAGCACCCGCGACTACTCGAAGATTAAGGGAGATTGACAATAGTTAGAAATATTTTGACTTTATTTGTTACGATTCTAAATAATTCTGCTCTGCTTTAGCCAAACTACTCTTTTAGGTTACTTATCCAAGGTATTCTTTACCTTTCTATACGACATTCTTATCTTTTCCTGCATTTTGAGACGTAAAAGTGACTAAATTACATAATATTTCCTTCATTTTATTAAAAACATTTTTCGATCTTTCAATGCTGATTTGCTGTATGGCCTGAAAATAAATTTTCCACCGACAAAAAGAAATAATAAAAATAATTAAATCAAAAATGCAGTAAAATAGAAAATTTGGCTCATTTATAGCAATCAGTATTAGAAAACTTAAAGAGTCAATAAACCCCCTCCACCTCTCATCTGACGCCTTAACTGTTCTGCTGTACAAATGCATAGTATAAGCCAAAAAAGTAAATATATTATATTTATTATAAAAAAAGTGTTTTATGTCTATGTTAAAGTATCAGATTGTCGCAATTTCTTGAACTTTTAACAATTTTGAAATTTGCGCTTTTCCTAAAATCCTGACGTGATGGTATAAAATAAAAATTATTTTTGGATTCAGCCCTAACAAATACATAAAAATCAATTATCAAAAACTAAATAACATAATTATTGTAGGCTTGTGTAACCAAACGTCGCCGCAAAATACGCCAGACAGACGAGGAAATGTTTAGTTCTCTTTTTGAGGGCTGCGTGCGAAACTCAGCCAGATGCGCTAAACATCTTCGTCTGACCCACAGGGATGGTCACTAATTTTCCGTTACACAGACAACCTGTGTCTTGGAATTGTCTATACCATCACCTAATGCTCTAAGCCGAAAATCACACTAAACAGGTGTTACGGACTCACACTTCGCAAAGCGTAGTGCACAAAATGATTTCCGTTGTCCAGTAGCCATCTTGACAAACAATGAAGTGGCAGATGAACGAACCGCGCTGGTGCTACCTGTCGACAACCAGGTGAATTCAAGGATTTTCTCTTTCTAACAGTACAATGTTCGATCAAAACGGATTCCAAACTGAATAGTAATAATTTTTAATTCGGATTATTCTTTTTAAAATACAAGCACTGACGAATTCTAATTTAAGCGCTAGAAGGCGTTTTATAAAAATCTGTTTTTGTTTTTTCCCTTACCTTTACATGGATGGAAAAAGTAATTACATCAGCGTATGCACCTAACATCTCCTCATCATGGGTAATTAATTGATGCATGCGCAAACAATTTCACCCTAAATATAGCAGTTTAAATTCCCAAAATTGCAGCATTTACAACTAGTATGAGAAATTGGCATATCTCATTTGATGCAACACATTGTCGTGCGTCCTAATATAACAGTATACAATAATATATGATAACAGAAGAAAAAAATATTAAAAATGTTAAGATACATATCTTCTTCTTAATCTCAGCTTCTCCCTTGGAGGTTGCTGATCAGCATGGCTATTTTGACCTTTGATATAGCTGCTCGGAATAGTTCGGCTGATGTAAGATTGAACCATTCTCGTAGGTTACGTAACCAAGAGATTCTGCGACGTCCGACTGTCCTTCGCCCAGCAATTTTGCCTTGCATAATGAGCTGCAATATCTCATATTTAGAATTGCGGGAAATGTGGCCTAGGAATTCTAATTTTCTTTTCTTAATGGTAGGTAAGATCTCCAATTCTTTGCGCATCCTACCCAGAACCTGCTGATTCGTAATTCGGTCGGTCCAAGAGATTTTCAATAGTCTTTGAAGTTTCTTTATTTAAAGTCCAACCTTCTAGACCATACAAGAGCACTGGGAATATGTAACAACGGACCATTCTTGTCCTTAATGGTAACGATAGGTTCTGAGCAGTCAGTAGTTTTCTCATTTTCATGAAGGCTGCCCTTGCTTGTTCTATTCTTGCTAAGATTTCTTCTCTATGTGTGATGTTTTTGTTTACTATCGTGCCAAGGTACTTGTAGTTTTGAACTTGTTCAACAATCCTATTGTCTATGACCAGCTGACTGTCTGCGGTGTTTCTTTTAGATACTACTAACATTTTTGTTTTACTAATATTAATACTAAGCCCAAATTCTTTACTTGTTTGAGATACTCTATCTACCAGTGTCTGAAGGTCTTTTAGGTTGCTTGCGATCAAAACGGTGTCGTCAGCGTACCGAATGTTATTGATACATTTCCCATTTATTATTAGTCCTGAACTTTCATCTTCTAACGCTTCACGGAATATATATTCCGAATAAATGTTAAATAACATGGGTGAGAGGATACACCCTTGTCTGACACCTTTTGAATATTAATTTCCTCGGAGAGAGTTATCCACTTTTTTTTGCAGTTTGACCCCAGTAGAGATTGATAATTATTTGTATGTCATGATGGTCTATGTTGAGTTTCTGCAAAATATCAACTAGTTTATCGTGCTTCACGTTGTCGAATGCTTTGCTGTAGTCTATGAAGCATATGTAAATATCGTGGTTTACATCTAGAGATCTTTGTGCTAAGATGTTAAGAGCAAATATGGCTTCTCTGGTCCCTGTTCCGTTGCGGAAACCGGATTGTGTGTTTGACATTTCCGCTTCACATTTGCTATATAACCTGGTGTGGATGATTCTTAAGAATATTTTTAGTACCTGACTCATGAGGCTTATGAGTCGATACTCATCGCATCTAAACGCTCGGGGTTTCTTAGGGATGGGGACAAAGGTGGAAAGTAGCCATTCGCGTGGGATAACCCCTGTTTGGTATATATCGTTAAACAAGTCAACAATTATTGAAACTGACTGTTCATCTAATAGTTTTAACAGTTCGCAGTGTATACCATCAGGTCCTGCTGCTTTTCCAGCTTTTGCGGTTTTTATGGCATGGTTGACCTCACTACATGTTATTTTTGGTGCGTTTTCTGCTGCTGTAATGCTACGTTCTTCTGCTCTTTGATCTCTAAAGATTTGTTTAATATACTTTTGCCATAAGTTTGACTTTGATTCTGTATCTATGACTAAAGAACCTTGGTCATCCTTCATTATCCTCGATTGTTGTCTGTGTGCAATACCAGTGATTTCTTTTATTTTCTTGTGAACATTGAAGCTGTCATAACTACGTTCATACTTTTCTATTTCTTTGCACTTATCATCCATCCAGGATTCCTTTGCTGCACGTATCTTGCTTCTAATAATGTTATGTATTTCTCTATACTTTATTTCATCTTTATTTTTAAATTTTCTCCTTTCGTCCATTAGCGCTAAGATTTCCTCTGTCATCCACTTCTGTTTCATCTGTTTCTTGTGTTCTCCCAAGGTTTCTTGTTGTGTCCTTACTATTGTTTATTTTATTTTAGACCATTTTGAGTCCTTATCTAAATTACTAATATTTTCTTCTTGCATTTGATGGAAGTGTTGGTTTATCATCTTAGTTGCAGAATTTCGTATATCTGGTTGTTGTAACCTTCGTGTATTTATGTAATTATTTTGGTTTTGTTGTTGTCGTCTTTTCTTCAATCTAATATACATATTCATGTCTACAGGATTGTGGTCCCAATTTGCATCCGCACCTGGGTATGTTTTTACAGCCTTTACGCTGTTTCTCGCCTTTTTGTTAACTAGAATGTAATCTATTTGGTTTCTAATTATTTGTTCTGTGTGATCTCTCGGTGCTTTCCAAGTATATAATCTTCTCTTTGGTAGTTTAAAGACAGTATTTGTGACCGCAAGGTCTTCTTCTATACAAAACTGCAGCATTCTCTCTTCTCGTCCGTTTCTCTCACCTAATCCATATTTACCTACGTAATCTCCATAGCTTCCTTCTCCAATCTTTGCATTATAATCCCCATTATTATTGTGATGTCACGTTTTTTCTTAATTTTAGTACTTTCTGAATTTCTTCGTAAAAAGGTTCTATTTTATCATCGTTTTTCTTGTCAGCAGTGGGGGCATATATTTGAATTAAGTTCATTTTACCTAAGTTTGTTTGTAGCTGAATCATCATAATTGTATCCGAATATGGTATAAAGTTAATTACTGCTTTACTTGCAGCTTTGTCTAGCATGATACCAACTCCATTATAAAGCTCTGTTCCAGTGTTCCCTGAATAATATATAACACCGTTTTCAGTACTACATTTCCCTGAGTTGGCCATCGGGTTTCGCTTAGACCCAAAATGTTTAGTTTTAATCTACTCATCTCTTGTACAACGTTATCCAGTTTTCCTGCTTGGAATAAACTGCGTACATTCCATGTTGCAATTCTGACTCTGTTTTTGTATATACTGTACATATTCTCTTGATTCCCTTGATTGGCTGACGGGAGATTCTTCGCACCGTTTCCCCACTGAAGGGTGCCCGGACTAACGGCCAATTGTTTTGATTTTTTAGCCATGTGATTATCTTGGGAAGCATTTAAAACAAAATGCATTTAGTGCGGTAGTTTTCCGTTGCTTTCCGCACCGCAGCGTTCCAACCGTTTAGGTCAATATGTGACCCTCGCCTGAGATTGGTCTAAAATGGGCCTTTAAGGAAGTAAATCTTCAGTAGCCCCATAAAAGTAATGCCACAACTGCTGCCCTGTGTCATGCTAGTGTTGGTCCGCCCCGAGTATTTAATTTCCTCGGTACCACCCATCTGGGAGGCATTCCCCTATCCGCCACCTGGGGAGGCGCCCAATGGGGGACTAGCAACCCCATATGGGAAGATACATATAACTAATATTAATGCGACTCACGGTAATGCCTGTTACAGTCAAGTGATCGAAACACAGGGTCTGATTACATTCAGGATATGCACATCTCATAATAGCATTGTTAGAGCAATCATTCAACATTCGTTGACGCCAAATTCGAAACATAAACACACGGGGTCTGTATATTTTACAGGCCTATCATTTATGTAACTGTCCTTATAAAAGAAATGTCGAATCATATTTTTAAAACTGGAAGAGCATAATTGGTTGAAAATGAGACAATTTGCCTTGAGAATCTTGTCCCGAGATTAAATTCACAATTTGATTAACTATAAACAAGATGGAATCAGTCAATCGTCTAACAAATGATTTGTATTGCCGATTGAACAGCAAATCAAGTGGCTGAACCAATGCAGTTTTCTTCGGTAGAATAATTTTTAGTTCAAATTTTTTTTATGAAAATTTTGATTGCACAACCTTATCGAGTGGTTCTCTACTTTTCTGTGCACTCCACGAATCTTGCATCAATACGAAATGGTCATTTGTGTTTGGCAGTAGAATTTCCTCATAGAACTTTTCTACTTTCCCTTTATCGAGTTTTCCACTCTTTGGTCATACGATATACACGTATTACTCTTCCTGAACATTTTTTCCTCCAATGTCTTGCTCAACTCATTTGCCTCTTTTAAACATGTCAGCATTTTTGGGAATAGCTTCCCATCTGATGGAATGACAAATTCCAATGTATACGAATGGGAAGTAGCATTAATCGATTGCGTTAAGGCAAACATTTTTTAGCTCTTTGGAAGTCAAATGTGCGCCCTGAATAAAGTTCCAATTGGATGCCAGTCTGGTCAATCTTCAACAGTTGATAAGATGGATTCATACTACAGAATTCAAATACTTCTAGTATTATACATGTTTCATGGCTCGATTTTCTATTTCTTCTTGGTCTTCGATCATTATTTTTGTCGCCACATTCGTGACCTTGCGGAATTTTATTTTGTACTTTTTTCCATGTCGATAGCCATTTATGTGACGCTAAAAATTTGTTAAATTGCATTTGATTTGTCAATTTTAGAGCCCATCTTCGTATTGTCGAATCGTATATAATGCAACTTTTCGAGAGAATTAAACAATGAATGAAATGTTGCAAGAATTTAAAAGAAAAAAATTTAAAACCTTTTAATTAAGCTTCGTTAAAGTGACTGATCCATTACGCTTGACGATCTTTTCCCAACTGTAAAGCAGTTAATTTGAAGTAATATTAGCTCCCTTAAATCTACTCTGCATTAACTCGAGTGTTCTATGTGGCTTCGATTTTATTGTCTCGGCAATGATTGATAATTTTTCCATCTATTCTAATGCCAATAAACGCTGCGTAGATATCTCGTTAAAAGACTCTAAACTCGGAGAAGATTCTTGCAAACTGTGTTCTTGTGCGCCTGTCTCATCGTATTTGACATCGATGTCTAGGCTATCACGATTCAAGGTCATATAAGTTTGGACATCGCCTTGACTGTGGCACAGTTCGCGGAAAAAGTTGAGCAATTTCCCCTTCGTTTCGTGTAACGTCACTTGACCAATCTTCTCGGACACTTAATTTTGATTTTAATATGTTTAAAACGTTAAGTGGATTGACTAAATTTATTTTTAAATGTAAACAAAGAAACATCTACATATACAAATGAAATTGTGTAATAAAAAAGAAAGTGGAACACATTTGCCATTGTTTTTAAAATACTGGCTCCTGATTGGCTGGGAGTTCGCCAGAACTTTTGACTTTTTGCGGTCAGCGCCACCTATTGCTAATGGGATATGCTAATTTCTAATAATAGTTGTTAATGCTGCAATTTTTGGAATTTAAACTGCTATATTTAAGGTAAAATAGTTTGTACATGCGTCATTCAATTACCTATGATGAGGAGATGTCAGGTGCGTATGCTGATATAATTACTTTTTCCATTCCGGTAAAGATAAGGGGAAAAAAGATTTTCAGAAAACTCCCTCTAAACTAGGAATCGTCCTTTTGACCATTATGTTTGCAATCAGTGCCCCCTACTGGTTGTTTCTATTGAGGTTAAAATAAATTTTGAGAGTAATCAATGAGATATCTTACTTGTAAGTGCTCCTGGTTTTGTTGGAATGCAGCATTCAGCACGATGAATCCATGTTTCTCTAACAAACCTTATAAGATCAGGACGGCAATAATAGATGTTTCAGCTTCTAGAATACAATTCCTTAGCTCTTCTTGCGTGCCAAAAGACGCAAAATAAACTATAGATTTCATCTAACGTCACACGAAATAATCTAACGGTGTTATATTTGGAGATTGTGGTGGCCATTTAACAGGTCCGCTTCGACAAATTTATCGGTTATCATATGCTGTTTTTAAATAATCAGTGACAATATGAGAAAAGTGAGCAGGGGTACCGTCACGCATAAATCACATCTCCTGCTTGTTGTCAGTAAGAGTGTCTTCTAGAAGCTCATACAGATTATTTTGCAAAATGCAAGAAAGATATTCCTGAAAGCCTCATTTGTAAAAAAAAGGACCTATAAAATTGTTACCAAAAAGACCACATCAGACATTCAATCAAAATGTATGTTAGTAATGCGTGATAGCAGTCATATGAGGGTTTCCTTTGTTCGAAGTAAGGGTGTCTTAAAAATTAGTAATCTCATTTCTGGTAAAGCAAGATTTATCGGAAGTTAGGATTACGTGTACATTGTTAAATTAAGCACTAACAAAAATATCTGGGCTTATTATAATCTTATAATAAATTTTACACACGCGCAACGTAAAATGGATCCAATTGTTGCTTACGCAATGTGACACTGTTCTGGAGCTAGTACTAAGAGATAACTGAACAACATGCAGTATACTTTCCTCTATGTCAGCAGTTCGTCGAAATCTTTAGTTTAGTTGTTAAGGTTTTAGTGTCCCACTTTCTCTAAGACGTCTTTCAATGACTTCAAACATTTTACGATTTGGTATCCTCCTAGTGGGAAATGTTTTATGGTATCTTCGAACAGCAGTAGCATCATTTTCATGTGCCTTGCCATTAATTAAAAGTGTTGGGACGCAAAGTACTTCCACAAAGCAAAAGAATTAGCTTTATGTCGGAACGCAAAGTGTTTCCGCAAAGCGAACAAATTAGCGTAATGCCGAACCAAGAAGCATTTCCAGAAACCGGCCATTAGGAGTGCAAGCTTGCCCAATCACGCGATTTTTTCCATAAGGAGCCACCTTCCATGCACAATCCCAGGGGGATAAAATCGTGCCTCACGCCAGTCTAAGACAGTTCCCTGCCGCTACTCGAAAGCCTTCGAACTGGCCTTGCCGCTGTCTAAAAACCTTAATCCTCATCGAACCGTGCTTGCCACTAGGCATAAGATCTTGCAAAATCATAAGCCACCTTCGTAAATTACGTGACCGTGGCCTATGGCCCCCAGGAGGACCAACACCAACATCGTCTGATCAACACCTTCGAAAAAGTACTATCGGAACCAGAGGCGAGCCTATCGCCGAATAACTGGTGACTCCAACGTGATTAGACGCTTAAGTGCACCAACAACGCCGCCATGGGCATAAACTCCGAAAACACCGACGCACCACAAGTGCACCGTGCCCAAATAAAGGTCTCACCGTTCTGGCCAACCGACCCGAAGATGTGGTTCTTCCAGGTAGAGACACAATTCACCGTTAGTATAATCACATACGACGGCACCAAATACGGTTATGTGGCAGGGAACTTAGGGGTTGCCAACGCCAGCGAAATCCGCGACGTCCTGACCAACCTACAGGCCACCAATAAGTACAATATACTCAAGAGGGAGCTGATACGACGCCTAATCGCTACCCAGGAGCAGAAAACGCGCCAGGAGGCTATCGCATTTACCCTGCGCTATCTCCAACATTAAGCCGGCCCCAATGTACCCGACGATCTCCTGCGGTCAATCTAGATCACACCAAGCCAAAGCACAGCTCGCCAAAAACGCCGAACTGACCGATGCCGTCGCCAATTCCTCAACGCCTCAGATCTGCGAGGCGACAGCATCCCCGGCAGACGACGCGATCCGCACCCTTGTTAACGAAATCGCGCAACTTAGGATTTGCTTCCAGACATTTGAAAACAAACGAGAAACTAGACAACCATTCCGACCAAGATCACGGCCTCGTTACCAGACACGACAGCGCCGTACGACTCGAGGACGAGGCCAACGCACGCTCGACACATGCTGGTATCATTTCAAATTCGGCTAACACGCACGGAACTTCCGATCACCGTGCAAAGAAGCAGCAGAACCGCTACAGGGAAACACTAACAGCAGTCGGTAAACGCGGCGACCGACGCGCGACAGAACACACGCCGCCTCTTCGTGACAGATAAGAAAACGCAAACCCAATTCCTCATAGACACCGGCGTAGACGTATGCATATATCTATACTGACTATGCAATCTGAAAAAAGAGCTCTCCACCTATGCTCTCTACATTGCCAACGAAACCGCGATCAAAACATACGGGACAAGTAACCTAGCACTTGATCTCGGTCTACGCAGGCATTTCACATGGAGATTCGTTGTCCCAGACATCGACAAGCCCATCATAGGGGCAGACTTCCTGTTGTTCTACGGCTTACCGTAGACGTGCGAAATCGGCGACTCCTGGATACGAATACAAGTCTAGTAACACCCGGTCGATGGACGACAATCAACGGCAGTATAAGCACCGTCCACGATGACACGTTTTATGGCAAACTCCTAAAGGAACCTCCGGAAATAATCAAACCAGCAGGCGTACCTATGTCCCCGAAACAGCACCATGCACTACATGCTGACCAAGGAGGCCCGCCCCCGACGACTCTTACCGAAAAGGCCGAAAATTGCAAAAGAAGAGTTCCAGACTATGGTACAGCCTCTACACATGATGTAGAAGAAAAATGCGGAATGGCAACCGTGTGGGGATTACTAAAGTCTGAACGGCCGAACTATTCCAGTCACACACTTGGTCCTTCACATAGAAGACTTCGCACAGCAACTCCACGGCCGACATCATTTTTCAACGATCGACTTGACGAAAGCGTACCACCAAATCTCCGTGACGCCGAAAGAAATACTCAGAATAGCCATAACTACGCCATTCGGGTTGTTTGAGTTTCCGTAAATGACCTTCTGTCTAAGGAACGCCGCTCAAACTTTTTAACGATTTAAGAACGACATAACACGGGATCTACAATTCTGCTATATATACATTGACGACATTACTAGTAGTATTAAGAAACGAGGAAGAACACTTACGGTACCTAAGGCAACTTTTAGAGCGACTAAGAGCGAAAGATCTTACAATAAACCCAACAAAGCGCATGTTTGGGGCAGATTAAATATTATTCCTAAGGTATCTCGTCCCCGGAAGGGAAACTAAAGCAATTCCCGAAAGAGTGAAGGCTATCCAAGAAATCAGCAAGCCAAAAACAGCGGAAGGTCTACGCAGACTATTGGGGATGATAAACTACTATCGCCGCTTCATCCCGGACGCTGCCGCGAAACAGGCACCGCTACACGACCTATTGATAAAAGGGAGCCACCCCGAAAATTGGACGGCGGGAGCAGAAGAAACCTTTGAATCATGCAAACAACAGATAGCCAACGTGACGCTGCTGGCATACCCAAAAATCAACGGCAACATCGCAATAACAGCAGACACATCCGACTACGCCGTCGGAGAGGTCATCCAACATCAAAACAACGACGAATAAGAACCTCTTACGTTCTTCTCGAAGAAACTAACATCCCCAGAACAGAAATATGCAACGGACGACAGAAATATATTGGTAATCTATCTTCCCATAAAACAATACGAACACATGCTAAAATGTAAACAATTCAAGATATACACCTATCACAGAACACTGTCATTTGCTTTACAATAAAAACCAAACAAATGCACGCTACGACAATTCCAATATCTCGATTTCATAGGACAATACTCGACAGACATACAGCATATTGCAAGGAGAGAAAACATCACAGTCGACACACTCTCTAGGCTCAACGAAGTAACACAATAGATAGATTTCTAAGCCCTTGAGAAGGACCAAGAATCTGACCAAGAACTAAAATGGTACCTCTACGAAAAAGGCACAGATTTGCAGCTGAGGAAATTACGAACACCAGACGGAAACAACGTGTACTGAAACGTATCCACAGGCACGACGTGACCATTCCTGACGAGCAGATTTCGGAAGCAAGCTTTTGACAGCTTACACCAATTATCGCACCCAAAAATCAAGACAACTACGAAACGAAGTAGTTTCTGAAAAAATAGTTTGGCCGAACATAAAAAAGGACTGCAAAAGCTGGACCAAGCAATACATAAACTGCCAAAAAACGAAAATCACGTAACACAATGCGCCGCTACCAGGACGATTCGAAACAACGTCGGAGAGATTCAACTACATTCACGTCGACATCGTCGGCCCACTACTAATATCGGAAGGTTACAGATATGTTCTAACGTGTGTGGACAGATACACACGTTGGCCGGAAGTATACCCCTTAAAAAACATCGAAGCCGAAACCACAGCGAAAGAATTCTACAACCAGCGGATTTCCCGACTCGGAACCCCCAACATACGTCAGAACTGATCAAGGACAATTCGAGTCCGCTCTGTGCCGACGACTTCAAGAATTGCCTGAATTCAAACGACTACAAACAACGGGATATTACCCTTGGGCGAACGGACACGTGCAACGCTTCCACAGACAGCTCAAGACAGCACTCATGTGCCACGAGTTGGAGAAGTAGACCACGGCACTTCCGATAGTGCTCCTAGGCGTAAGAACGGCATGGAAGGCACACATACCGGAAACCACGGCAGAAATGGTATACGGAGTCACTATCAGACTGCCAGGACAATTCCTCGCGAAACAAACGACAACAAACATGGAATCAGCAGACTATGCCGCAACCCTACGAAACCGAACCAACGCCATGAAACCACGTCCAACTACAGCGGCACCAAGAATTTTATTTTCCAAAAATTAGAAACATCAACGCACGTACTCCTACACAATGACGCCGCCAAACCAGCCCTCCAACTGCCGTATGAAGGACTCTATCAAGTACTTACAAACCGGGCTGGACCTTCACAATTTTAAAAAGGGGGAAACAAATGTCTCAGGCGATAGAGTTAAACCGGCATACATTGAGACACACATCGAAACAGACGGAAAAGCCTAAAGCGACAGCAAAAAACCGAAACAACAGGAAGAACAAACCACCCGATCAGACAGAATCAATCACTCCCCGGACCGTTTGCAAGTACTAACGACACCGTCTCTGAAAAGGGGCTAATATCGGGATGGAAAGTATTTCCACGAAGCAGTAAAATTAGCTTTATATCGGAACGCAACGTATTTCCGCAAAGCGATGAAATTATCGTAATGCCTGTCAAACAAATAAACGGTATACAATAGATATCCACGGCTATTTGATTAACTTCAAAACTTTTAAATATTTATCTTTGAAACATATATTTATATGGACTTTTTGGTTTATGTCGTACTGTTAAACACATCTTTAAATTGTGCTGTGCAATTCCGAAACACTCTATATATATTTAACCATTGTAACTTATTTCCTATAGCTACAAGCTTATTTATGTTTATTTTGGTTTCCATTCTCCTAACTCTTTTTCGTGCAAAGTTTCAGCTAGAAACAGTTTCTTTGTTGGGTTCCAGCGCACTGCGGGCGTGTTTGTTTCTAAAATTACACTGCAGGCGGCGCGCTTTCCCGGCGCGACATGAAAAAGTGTACGCTCGAACAGCGCACAATAAGAAACCGTCTTGATTACCATTCTTTTCAGAGCGCCGCGTCTTGAAAACTTCATCAGCGCACTGCGATCGAAGTGCCAGACGTAATTTAAAAGTCCGTAATATTCCCTTTGAGCGATACCTGCGCCAACAAAAAGAGCGCCAGGCGCATACCTCAATGCGAATGTCCGCTAAACAAAGTAGAAAGCGGACTTCATACCGGAAACAATGACACTAAAGAGAATAAACGACAAAGGAGGAGCGCTGCGGGCGCGCACACACGCCGCGACACAAAGAAAGTCATTTCAAAGAAGTGCGAGGGAATTCTTGGCTCCGCCTGTGTCATTTCTATGTTTGAATTTACATAAACGTTCGAATGGCTGTGTAAGTTTATGGCCCGATGGCATTTCTGGTGGGTATCGTAATTGCTGCCTGACGCACTCTCAAATGCCAATCGAATTTATTGCTGCTACTAAAGAATACTTCATACATAAACCGATGAAAAAGTACGCGACATGTATATGCCGCGGAACATACCTTCATCGGAAGCACGAGGAGTTTTTTACAAGAATGGTGTCTATTTATATGAAAAAAAAAGTACTACTAAGGCCCCTTATTTTCAACGAACTTAAAAAGTTCGTTACTCAATTCTATATACCTGTCTGTCGGTCCGTCACAAAATTTGAGATTTTTTAAAATTTGAAAATGGGTTCTTATAGGAAATTTTGCGCTGATTTCGAATTCGAAATTAAAAATTTCTATCTCGAATAGTTTTCGAATTTCTGGAAAATTTTCGACATTACGATTTTAAATGTGATTCTTATAGGAAATTGTACGCTGAATTCGAAAATGAAGTAGAAAAAATTTCGAAAGGCCTTTTTAAGTTCGTTCTGGGATTGCTTACAGAGCAATCTGTTCGCCGGCCCCATGTTTTATTTTTATTTCCTACAACAAAAGTTGTAATACATGTTTTATACTTGAGTTCTAGATTGTTTGCATTACATATATATATATATATATATATATATATATATATATATATATATATTTATCCTTATGGATAATAGGTAAATGATATTAATTGTTCTAGTAATAACAGCAACCTAATGACGAGTAGATAGTCTTACAAGAGAAGATTCTCCTTAGTAGGTTATTAAGTAATTAACACTAATTTAAACTCATATACATTATAGGATTAACTAAATAAACTTAAGTAATGATATTCTATAACATCTCAATTATTTTACATTGACATAGTTTAATCAAATCTCGTTTAAAGGTCCGACGGTTTGACCCTTTTTAAGCGTCTGGTTTCAGCTTCGTCTAACAGTGTGGCTGCCAGATTATTAGCTTGCACCTGAAGTTTGGCACTGTAATTTACACTAAATTTTTTAATTTTGTCACTTACTGATAGCACCTTTGGATCACTATGAATTAGAACATTTGGCACGTACCATAGTGCATCAACTACAACGCAAACCATCTTATTCTGGAATATTTGGATGATTTCTAAGTTGGAATTGCTAGCTGTACCCCATAACTCTATCCCGTACGTCCAGAGAGGTTTCAACATGGCTTCGTGTAGCAGAAGTTTACTTTCTAGTGACATCCGTGATTTCTTACCCAACATCCAGTACATTGCTGTAGTTTTAAGTCCTAGCTGCTTGAGTTCACTAAATATGTGTTTCTTCTACGTCATTCTCATATCCAAGTGAAGATCAAGGTATTTTGCCTCATCTGCTTGGGGTATTTGTTGACCATTGAGCATCACAGGAAGACAATTTCCTCTGCTCAAAGTAAATGTGACGAACTAATTTTCCGGTGTTTACTTTAATTTTCCATTTTTTTTTAACCAAATTTCAATGTCATTTAGATGAGCTCGAAGATTTTCTGTAACAGAGGTAGGGTTTGTATGTAATACCAAAACAGCAGTATCATCTGCAAAAGTGGCAGTATATGTTGTCTCGGAAACTGGTAGATCTGATAGAGCGTTGGTCCCAACACACTACCTTGTGAGACACCAGATGATATTGGCAACAAGTTTGAGAATGCATCCTGATATTGTATCCAGTACTGTCTATCAGTTAGGAAGGATTTTAGAATAATATAGTATTGATATGGTAATAGTAATTTTATTTTACAACATAGTCCTTTGTGCCATACCTTGTCGAAAGCTTGTTGTATGTCGAGAAACACTGCCGAGCAGTATTTTTTGGTTTCCAAACCTTGCATTATTTGTTTACTAATTCGGTGCACTTGCTCGGTTGTTCTGTGCATTTTACGGAAACCGAACTGATGGTCAAGAATCAGGTTTTTATCGTCTATAATTAGTTGCAGTTGTTTCATCGAAAATTTTAGATAGAAGGGGCAACATACTTATCGGCATATATGATTCTAATTGCGTTGGATTTTTTGTCGGTTTAGGTAGCATTATTATTTGGGCTACTTTCCACTGATTTGGGAAATGTTGCAATCTTAGAATCCCATTAAAGATATAGGTGATAGCTTTTATGCATTTTTCGGAGACCTCTCTGAGGAGTTCCCTGTAATAAGATCAAAGCCTGGAGTCTTTCTTGGGTTTGATTCTTTATGGATTATTGTTTCGACTTCTGTAGTTGTGATAGGCTTAAGTGGTAAACTCATTTGATATGGAGCATCAAGTATTTTTTTAATATCGTAAACTGGTTTCAATATTATGCGGTTGGAATACTTATTGGAGGTGATCTGCAAACGCGGCTGCTTTTTTATGCTGCTTCTTAACCAACTGCCATCTTCGGCTCTTACAGGAACTATTGTGGTCTGAGGTCTTTTGAATTTTTTTGTCGCCTTCCACAGTGAATAATTCGTGGCTTGTGTCGGGTCTAGTTTACTTAAGTAGTCTTGAATTGATTCCTTTTTGAGTTCTATTAGCACTTGTTTCAACTCTTTTATAATTCTATTTAGTCTCCTTTTATCGTCGGGAAAGTGTGTTCGGGTTTCTCTTTTCCTGGATATTAGTTGTTTGACATTGATTGGAACTATTTCTTGAATATGCATTTCCGTTTAGTCGGGTGTTGACTGTCATGCTACTGTTTGAATTGTTTTGGTTAATGTTTTAACTGATATTTCAATATCAGCTTCATTTTTAAGTGGAAAGTCTAAGTTGCTGTGTTTTTCTAGTATATTACGGAATAGGTCCCAATTAGTTATTTTGCTATAGAAATAGTTTTTTTTTTAGCTTTACTAGTATTTGAGTGTACATGTTTATTAGGATAAGCTGGGTTTAAAACATGATTTTACTGAAAATTTATTAGTGTTAAGGCTTTTAGTGACACAGAATCCAATAAGTCTAGTAATTTGTTTCGATCGATAAGCCAGTAGATGGGTTGTCCTGTGGGGAGGTAACTGAGATTGTTAGTTTTCATGGCGCCTATTAGTTGTCTTCCCTTCGTTGTGGTTGTTCTTGAACCCCATATAGTGTTTTTAACATTATAGTCACCTCCAATTAGAAACCTGTTTCCAAGTGTTTTGAATGGATGATCAAAGTGTTCAAATTTGTTGTTATGTTTGGAGAGGCAATAAATTGCTGCAATTATAAGTTCGCCTAGATCGCCATAGAGAGTGATGCTAGTTGCTTGTATATTTTCGTGTTTGTATTCGGCTCGTTCGTAATGTTTTATATTTTGTTTGATAAGTATTACACACCTGCATGGCATCACCATCAGAACGTTCGGTGTGATAAATATTGTAATTTTGTATTTTTACATGACTTCGATCTTTAAATCGAGCCTCGGATATAAGCACTACGTCGATACTATGAATATTTAGGAACCATTTAATTTCTTGAACGTGTTGGCATAAGCCATTGGCGTTCCAAATCGCAATTTTTAGTGATTTGTTCATTATGTTAATTTGGTAATAAACGTTGTTAATGGGTTGAGTAATGTTTTCATCTGTTCCATAAGTTTATTCATAGTGGTTTTTAATTCGTTCATGTCACTAGAGGTTTGCGCTGGTGTTTTTGAAGTAATGGATTGTATGTTGTTGGCGTGTTGTATTATTTGTGTGTTTTGTTGAGATGCTTTAGCATAGGTTAGGTCAATCTAATGGGGATTTTAGGAACATGTCTTTCCCTTAGTACTGGGAATATTTTTTGTTGCAGCTGTTTGTATATTATACAGCCTCGGTAGTTTGCAGGGTGGTTGTTATTGCAGTTTGCACAGATAACTTTTTTGTCTATAATCTTCCTAGGCCAGTCTTTGGTTGCATGGTTAGCCGCGCATTTAACACAGCATGGGAAATTGTTGCAATAGTTGTTGGTATGCACGTACCTCTAGCACCGCATACACTGTAGAATTTGTCTTCTGACGTGTGGGGGCTCAAATTCTACGCACGTATTTAAAAGTAGCTTAATATTGTAGATATTTTTGTTGTTGGTTTTGCTTTGCGGGTCTATAAAAAATAGGGGGGGTTCTATTTTGGTTTTATGCTTCTTTATGTTCTATATATTAATAGTCTCGCGTCATTTTTCTTGTAAGCTGAGTTTGATAAAATTTGTGTCGTTGGTGAGTGTATGTTCTTTAATACTATCCGAAAAGATGTATCCTGTTTGGATTTATAAGTATGGAACTCGGTCTTCTTGGTAATTAATGCCTTAATAATAGTCGTATAGATTGTACTCTCCAAAGGCTGCACTTGATCTCCAAATAGTGATTTTATTGTGTACTAGTCCTTTTCTATCTCTTCAAGTAGCTTTGTGAGTGGCTTTATATTCTTCACACCTGTTACAAAACTGCAAGTTTCCTTTTCCACAATATATGCCTGCCAGTAAACTTAAAAACGACTCTTAATGTTTGTAAGTAAATGATAAATGTTTTTTTCTGGACGGTTAACTAGGGAATATTACAGACTAAAAACTAATTAGTGTGACTATATTATAATACCGCTGGAAATGGATAGGACCCACTTTAAGGAAACCATGCTCAGATATAAACCGTCAAGTATTTGAATATAATATTAAAGGACAAAAAAGAGAGGAAGACCAGCCCTAACATAGACAAGAAACATACTTAAGGAATGAAGATGACATGCGACCAAACTCCCATAAAAAAAATCTGGTGTGAACATCACACGACTTTTCTTATCCTATTATTATATATTATACCGGGTCCATCGTCTCGGCCCTGCGCTGCTCTCGTCCCGGAACTTGTTAATTTAAAAAAGGACGAGGCGCGAGTCCAACACTCGAAAGCTGATTAAAATAAACAGTACAAAACAATAATTGACTCGTACTTAAAAATTTACTACGTCACTGAAGCTAACCGAGCGAGCTCGATCGCACAGCCTTTCCCATTATCGCCGCCTGCGTGCTCCCTGCTAGCGGCCAAGCGCTCCCCCCCCCCCCGTCCTACGCAGTCGGCCGGGAAGCTCTCCGAGCGCGCTGTGATTGGTCCGTTTAATTAATTTTTAATCGGCTAGAACTTATTTATTTGACCTCGGATCAAAAAATTTTATTGTAATTTTTTGTTCGTCTTGGTATGATCTATCCGACTATATAAATTTCCCGAAACATTTTATGAATGCCCGGTATATTAAAAATCCTGAGCTTCAATTTTTTTTCGAGTTTCTATTTTACTAACTTTTATTTTAAATTCATGTTCATATCATGATAACAAATCATTTTTATTCTCATAAATTTTTTGTATCTTCAACCGTTTAGATTCGCGACCGCTTTGCGACAGATTTTGCGACCTTGCGACCAAACGGCTAGGCCGATTTTTACCAAAAGCTTCGCACTGCGTCCCCTACTTACAAGTAACTTGCATATCAAATTTCAAGTCTCTAGCTTTTACGGTTCTCGAGATATCCTGTTTACTGACAGACCGACAGACACACACACACGAACCAATGGCTCAAACCAACTCTTTTGTTGTCCTGAGGCTATATTTCTCCCAGAAATGTGAAAAACTGGGTAGATCAAATTTCTGCCGATTACATTACTTTCCTTATTATAGGATAAGGAAAGTAAAAATTAAAAAGTTGAAGTTAAATAGTGAAAAGTGTAAATGAACAGTTATAGCATAAAACAGACTACCTTATGCTATGGAAAATGGCTCTGTTAGAAAAACGTCTATAAAACCCTATATTTCTAAATGAAATGAAAGGGCCGAAGAAAAGAAGAAGTTGCTTGATCAAGTTATTATGTAATCCTACACCTTGAGATCAGACCCTGACTAAAGTGTCCCTAAACTAACACTTTTTCAGCTACTTTCCTACAAATTGTTGTATATTTGGGACGTTATCAAAAAATTACAAAGTTGTTGATTGTTTAAAAAAACCCTTATTTGCTATTTTCAATTTTGGTTGCTTACATATACTTCAACATAATACTTACATGTATCCACTCAGGGATGAAAAAATAAAAAGAGGCTTCCAGTTAATCTAAAAACTTTTATTTAAAAAAAGCGTTTCTTTCTCCGACTTTAAAATTAAAACCTCTCGACTAAGACACAAAAAAATGATTTTATAAAAACTTACTTTTAATAAATCGCGAAAAGCTATCGTCCAGAGAAGTCGTAATTTTTATTTTTATTTCACCAAAAGGAACGTTTGGCTTCGTTTTTTATATTTGTTTTGTGTCAGTTTGATATATGAATTTTTCTTTGCTTCCTAGCCTTGAAAACTCATTTTTGTTTAGTGTAGTGTTTATAAAACCTTCTAAAGTAAATACTATGTAGAATATTCACCATTATTGTATTTGTACTTTTTCTTTTCACTTACTCCTCGAAACTTTACAAAAACATTGTTTCGGAAACATGCCATTAATGTCATTTCAAAACTCTTAAATTTTTCCAATATCACATTTGCTTCATACTGTGGTTACTTAGTCTGATCACTATCCTGATTAATATGTGTAAGAGAATCAAGAATTCCTTGATATAATTTATATAATTTACTGGCTTCAGCACGGTTACTCCATCGGGTTGTGGACAAAATTTTTAAAGATAAAGAATTTTTCTGTGTGATACATCCTATACTTTGGTTAAAGAAATAAACCAGTTCTAAAAATAAATTCAACTGAGTACTTGCTGCTTTATGCAGCTGTAGAGCCAACTAGTTATAGAAGATGGCCCGCGCAATGGATGCATGTGGCCAGGGATCTACAATCAGTATTACAGCATTCACCATCTCTCTACCTTTGTAGTCACAGTTAGCAGTAAACATCAAAAATAGTAGATAGCGCATAGAGTTGTTGGTTTGTATCCATTATGTCTGGCGTTGGGTCCATAAATATGGAAGAATACATGTCATTTATAATCTCTTGGATAATTTTTGCCTTACCTTGGTCTGCTAATTGTCGACAGTTGTACTTGATAAACATTTTTTATTTATTTTCAAATTTTGCTTCATGTTTGAACATAACTATTTTATTATTGCCATGAATTGGCAGTCCACGGGAAGCTGAAACATTTACAACTTCAGCACACCTACTATTTTGCTATTTTACATTCTACTATTGGACAGTTGTGGTTTTGGTGCCAGAGCGTAAAGTCGTGCGTTCCTCTACAAAAGATTAAGAGTTTCAAATTTTCAAGTGCACTGATAAAGCGCGACCGCGATATCGAAGTTGTTTCGAAGTGAGCGGCACGCCGTAAATGCGTGCTGCGCGAGCGAACGATGGCCCATGTGCCGAGTGCCACTAGCGTGCAATACTTTCAGCACTTAGAGCCTTCAAAAAGTTCAACAAATTATGACCAAAATATGTTTTGATCACAACAATTACAACAAGCGCCTTATTACATTGCTCCTGCAACGCAAAATATGTATTACTCACAACAGCCCCAACAATATTTACAACGTTTGCACAGTACAGTAGCCAACCAAATCCACTGACTTACAGCCAAAAAATGCAAAACATTCAAAATTCTAATATAATAATAACAAATCCAGTCAACAAATACTTCGTTCTCAAGCAAACAATCAAAATAACACACCAAGGACACCACAAAACAGTAAAAATACATACGAATATCCAGAGGACGAACCGTTTGAACGAAACGATTTCCAAAAAATAGAATATCGAAATAACGCAAAAGGAATAAAGGCAGTCCGCAAAATGAAACCCGCGGGATAAACAAAGAACAAATACAGTTAGTATAAACAAAAACCCATTGCAACCACTCAGTGATTTACCAGCAAAAGAAAAACCAAGAAACAAATATACAAGGCAATAAACCAAAAATTCAAAAAATACCACCATTCATTTTATATGGAGTAAACAAAAATGTTCAAAATTGTTAGAAATAGTTAAATCGGCCACTAGTAAGTTTTATATCAACTTTTATCGGATGATACAATGAAGATACAAACAGATACTATATTATTACAAAAATCATAAAACTATGCTGGACGCAAACAACATAAGTAGACACATACAAACTACCAGAAGAAAAGTGCTACAGAGTGGTGTTAAGAAACCTACATCATACAACAGCACATGACGAAATAGTAGAAGCACTGAAAGAACAAGGGCATAATGTCAGACAAGTAATGACAGTATTAGACAGAGAAAAGAAAACACCAAAAAACTTATTCTTTATAAATATTGAGAAAAAAGTAAATAATGGTGAAATATACAAAATAAAAACTCTACTAAATGCAGTAGTACGATTCGAAACCCCAAACAAAAAGCAAACTATCGTTCAATGCAAAAGATGCCAAGCATATGGCCATACCAGAAATCAGTGTACCCAGCAATTTCGTTGCGTCAAATGTGCAGGGCCACATGATTATCGAACTTGTAAAAAAAAGGAGATGGCAAAGGAGCACACCCCACAAATTATAAAGGTTGTGAAGTATATTTAGAAATCATAAACAAAAGATTTCCTACACGAAATGGAACAGCACTAAGTCGAGAAAACACACAAAGTGAGCTACCGCTACCATCACATTCAGAAACAATGGCTACACAAAACATGTAAACCCCACAAATCCAACCAGGCGTGCAGTTTGCGGCTCAAGCAGCAGCAAAACAACCAAAACCAAACCAATATCTGGAATTATGCCAACAAAACCCAGATGCATACCTTTTGCAAAAAAATACAAAATTACAGCAGAAAATAGAAAAACAGCAATAATCTTTATTAAATCTAACACAAGAAATCAGACAGCTCTAAGAAGAGGTGAGGTACGCTTCAAAGTCTAAAAAATTATGGCTCAATTATACAAAATTGCACTGTGGAACGCAAATGGCATCACAAGCCACAAACACGAAGGAGAATTATTTTTAGCTTTAAACAAAATCGATGTTTTGCTTATCGGAATCACACTTAACAACAAATACTAGTTTCACAATCTCACACTATACAATATACAATGCAGCACATCCGGATACAAAGCGACGAGCCAGTGCGGGTGCAGCAATCATCATAAGAAACTGTATAAAACACCACGTGTTAGACAAAATCGAAGAAGCGTGTCTCCAGGCAGCAAGCGTCGTCATAGGAGACTGGCATGGACCAATAACCGTATCTCCAGCCTATTTTCCTCCATACTACCCTGCAGACAAGCAAAGCTTTATAAATTACTTCACTCAGCTTGGACATAGATTTCTAGTTGTGGCGACTTGAATGCAAAGCACACCAGATGGGGATCTAGAATATCAGCCCCGGGAGAGGCAAAATAATGAACTACATTTAAACTATCTTTCCACATAAAAACCAACATACTGGCCTTTAACAAGCTACCAGACTGTCTGAACTTTTTTGTCACTAAAGAGTTTACTCAGGATCCCTAGACATTGAACCAAGTGACGATTTACCATCTGATCACTCCCCAGTGATAGCAACCGTTTATTCGGGCATAAATGAAAAGGAGCAGTTGATAAAACTCTGTAACCGTAAAACAGATTGGAGATACTTCAAGGAACTAATTAATGTAAAAACAAGCTTAAGAGTTTCGCTCAAAACAACAGAAGAGTTGGAAACAGAAGTACAAAACTTTACCCCTCTAATATACGATTCCGCTTGGGAAGCAACACCGGTGCAAGATAAATCTAAATCAAAAATAGTTGATTGTCCAATACATATTCGCCAAAAAATACTAGAAAAAAGACGACTTCGGCAGATATGGCAATTATCAAGACACCCACGAGACAAAACAAATTTTAATCATGCAGCAAGACAATTGAAAGAATTGTTAAAGAACTCAAGAACAGATTATCCAAGAATACTTGGAAGGGCTAACACCAACAGTAGACACTGAATATGCCCTGTGGAAGGCAACAAAAAGATTAAAACAACCAAGAGAACACATACCTCCCATAAGAAAACCAAACGACGGATGGGCCAAAACAGACAAGGAAAAGGCTGAAACTTTTGCCGATTATCTAGAAAACGTGTTTAAACCGCTACCAAGGATCGACGAAGACGAGGAAATTCAAAGATTTCTAGAAGAGCCTGAACAACCTAGCGAACCTATACCTACAGCAACACCAAAAGAAGTAAAGGATATAATCCTGAACGACCTAAATCCAACAAACCCCGGTTACGACTTGATCACAGGCAAAGTAATTAAAGAACTTCCTCGCAAGGGTATAATTATGCTAACGCAGCTCGTAAATACTGTTTTCAGACTAAAACATTTTCCAGCTCAGTGGAAGACAGCAGCAATAATCTTAATTAAAAAACCGGGAAAACCACCACATGAGCCTTTATCCTATCGGCCGATTAGTTTGTTGCCGGTCTTATTTAAAATTTCTGAAAGACTGTTAGTCAAAAGATTAAATATTATAGTCACAGAGAAAAACCCCATACCGGACCACCAGTTCGGGTTTAGACGGCAACATTCTACCATTGAACAGGTGCATCGTATAGTCGAAACCATAAACAAGACATTTGAAGACAAAAATTAGTGCGCCGCAGTATTCCTAGATATTAGCCAAGCTTTTGATCAGCCACAACATCCAATATAGAAATATTGAGAAGATTTCAGTCAAAAGTGCTCCGATCCATTGTAAACGCACCATGATATGTGACCAACGAAACCATACGATGTGATCTTTCAATCCCAACCATTAATCAAGAAATAGAAAAGGTTAGTGCGCGCTACTGTGACCGTATTAGTGTTCACCCTAATCCTCTAATGGAGTGCTTATTAGAAAACGATGTAGAACAGCCACGATTAAAAAGATTCAAACCGATGGATTTAATAAACAGATTTTCTTAACAATGCTGTGCTGTTTAAATTACAGACCAATTAATGTACGTTAAACTAGATATAGATTAATATAGGTGAGACATCATTGGATGCTCTACCTTCATGTCTTTCAGATCTTATACCAAATTATACGTTAAACCAACTACTGAATGTGGCATTTAGACAGATTTTAGTGCAATTAATGAACTTAAAAAGAAAGATTTTGATCGGGTATGGCACAAGGGAATCCTCTCTAAGCTAAGAATAGTCGAGTCAAATTAGCAAGAAAAACGCTAAAAGCTCGAAATTTTTAGCGGGTACACGTATCTAGACGTTTCAAGGCGCATTCGATTCGTAACAGCATCAAAAAAAACTTTTATTCAGGCAGTTTAAACTCGGAGAAAAACAAATTTGAGGTAATTCTTTAAAATGCCACTAAGTGCATCGAGGCACTTTCTAAGCATCGTATTCGTGATCAGCGACCTCGAAAACCCCCCGAGTAGCGGGAATGAGCTTAGTTTGGCCAATATTAAGCTAGAAATGAAATATTCTTTCGGGCCTGCAAAAACTGTACCAAATAAATGCATTTTTTGCGTGCACAAATGCACTTTTGCATTATAAAATATATGGGGTAACATTTTTTTCTGATGCTATTACGAATCGAATGCGCCTTGAAACGCCTCGATACGTGTACCCGCTAAAAATTTCGAGCTTTTTTACTCATTTTCCTCGAAAGAAAGAAACTTCTAGACGAACTCTACAACCTCATTAAGTCAAATCTAAGTGAGAGGTACTTCCAAATGAGATATGAAAATAAAATATCAACACTACACCCAATAATGTCTGGCGTGCCGCAGGACAGCATACTGGGTCCTTTATTGTACCTCTTATTTACTGTCGATCTCCCAACCAATAACGATGTGATCACAACCACATTCGCAGACGATACCGTATATAGCTGTAAACAAAAATTCTATTGAGGCAAGGAACACACTACAACACAGTATAAATAAAATTCGTAAATGGATACAGAAGTGGAGGATTAAAGTAAACGAAGACAAATCCAACCACATAACCTTTACTAAATACCGAGGAGATTCACCACAGGTAACAATAGGAAATCAATACATACCCACCACAGACTGCGTCAAATATCTTGACATACACTTAGATAAGGGACTGACCTTTCACACACATATTTGGAAAACGCAAACAACTAGGTACGAAATTCCTAAAACATTATTGGCTGCTGGAAAACAGTCTCAACTTTCACTTCACTTTGGGGAACAGCATCAAAATCAAATATCTCCATCATCGACAAATTCCAGTCCAAAATGCTGCGCGCTATTACGGACTTCCATTAATTTGTGACAAATAAAGACATCAACAATGATCTGCAAGTGTCCACAGTGAGTGAAACGGTTGTGCAGTGCAGCGCAAAACACATTCAACGATTGGAAACTGGTCCAAATGTGCTTGCAATAAATTTGCTTGACAACAGCGAACAGTCAAAAAAACTAAAGCTTAAAACGCCACTCTACTTAGTTCATGAACGATAACAATCTAATTTTAAAGATTCAGTTAAGTCTACTAACACAACAAATTAATTTTCATACAGAGATTACCGCTCATTGGAGTGCATCTCTTCTTCATGTTAATGTTGTCAATTCTCATAAATGCTTATTGTTAATGTAATAACAGATTGCATAGTAAACTTTGAACAAAAAAAACCTTTTTTGAAACTCTACTTTTAGAACTAAATTTATAAATTTATTTTTTGTGTTTAGAGTTTTTTTCAGGATCGTTATATAGTTATTTTTCTATTCATTAAACTCCTTAGCTAATAAAAATTTCGTTCCTCCATGCACAGCGCACAAAATACTCATTCGGTTGATTTTAAATAAATAAATAAATTTTGATTAATGTATTTTGCATTAATTATCTCTTGTAAAGCAACTAATTGGAACAAAATGTATTCTGGGTAGTATACTGTCTTTCAGATGTTTTAAAGTCGGAGTCATGGTTTTGTTAAATACCATTGTAGCCCACCTATTCACAAAGTTCATCATTTACGCACTACAATCCCGATTCATCAAGTGATATAATTAGATCTACCCTTTGAGAGTATTTTCAGAGTTCCGTGAGTTCAAAACTAAAAATTGAGCTTAATGCTACTGAAGCCAATGGCAACGATTATGATTGCTGTACACTACTCGAGAAGAAAGTGTTTAGTTTTGGTATTTTCTTGATCGCCGCATTTTGCCGTTCAAAGAACTTTTTGGGGTGTTTTTTAAATTCTGCCATACTTGGTTTTTTAACATATCTTAACAATCCATGCCACTTATTGTTTAGCATTTATGATAAATAGAATGTGAGTTGTACGACGATTTAATTTAAAACTACATTTTAGTTACAAGGTCAAAATGTTGCAAAATAATTATAAATTGTAATATTATTATTTGGTTGATTGTTGCTCCACCGGGTGAGACCCATGTTCCCTTATGGATATCTTTATGTGGGAAACAGGTAGAACTGATAATCATATTTCTACTACACGCGAAGTCTATCAGCATTTTTCCATTCTCATTTGATTTTGTGTGTAGACTATGTTTTCCTATTGTACCTAGATATTCATTTTCTTTGCCTATTTGGGCGTTCATGTCACCTAGTATTATTTGTATATCATTTTTTGGGGTACTATCATACACCTGTTCTAGTTGTTGTTAGAAGGTTTCCTTGATTTCTCTGTCTTTTTCTTCCATAGGGCAGTGTACATTTATGAGTGATACAGATCTTTTCATTAACTGGTGTGAAATCTAGTATGTTGGGTTTGAACTCTTTGTCGACAATAAAAGCTACTCCGAATTCTTTATCCCCTCTTGGTTTTCCACTATATAATATAGTGTGTGTTTTCGTGTCTTTGATCCCTTGGTTGATCCATCTGGTTTCCTGTACTGCTGTGATTTTGATGTTGTACCTTTTTATTTCATTAAGTAGATTTATTTGGGCGCCCGGTTTGAGGAGCGTTCTTACGTTCCATGTACCCAATTCAAAGTCCATATTCCGTTGCCTGAGTCGTTTCCGATGTATCAGTCCGTTCATCCGAGGTTCTGCATAGGTTTCAGAACAGGTGTACCTAGTGGTACGTTTTACGGTTAGTTGTTAGCCCTTAGTCCAACCCCTTTTCGGAGGACCATTTCTCCTGCTCGTCAGCCCTGACCCCATCTTCCACCGGGGTTGGTTACCCGATCTCTTATGGGGTTGCTCAGGTTCCCGGGGTTCGCCAACTTGGAGGTGCGAGTCGGAATTGGATAGGAGAGGCTATGCGGTGCTAACTGGATGCGGCACCGTGTAGTACGCATGCACTACCCCATTTGAACCCCCCAATAGACCACTTAGTGATAGAAAAGAGAGGAGCAACAAGTATCCTAGATGTCCGATCAAGAAGAGGAGCATCATGCGGGTCGGACCACTTCCTAGTGCAAGCTAAATACAGACGCAAAATTAATAGACAAAGAGCACAAAAACTTGAACGTACACAAAAACTAGATATTGGAAAACTTAAAGACCCAGAAATAAAGAAACAATACGAGGAAGAAGTAAACCAATAAATAGAAAACATCGATCAACAAGACAATGGGGAAGAAACGGAAATTGAAAAACAGTGGAATAGAATTAAGACAATAACTAAGAAAATAGCAGAGAGAATATTGGGGCATCAGAATCATCAACGAAAAGAGGCATGGTTCGATGCAGAATGCCAGGATGTTATAAACAAAAGAAATGAATCACACAGGAAGTATGTGCAGCAAAGAACACGTGAAAGAAAAGAGGCATTCTCAGAGGCAAGGAAAAAGGCACATAAGACATGCAGAAAGAAAAAACGACAATGGATGAATAACCAAGTGATAGAAATGGAAAAAGATTTTAAAGATAACAACACCAGAAACGCGTATGCATACATAAAAAAGCTGAGAGATATAAACTCAGATATATCAAACATCAAACAAACATGGCGAGAATACTTTCAGGAACTTCTTGGAGAACATGAGAACAAAGAAGCAACTCAAGAAGCACAACAAGACGATATCCCCTTGGATCCTCCCACATACGATGAAATCATACAAGCTATCCAATCACAAAAGAACAACGAAGCACCTGGATTTGATGAAATCCCCGTTGAACTGTATAAAGTGGCAGGAGAAAAGCTAACCAAGCAGCTCCATGAGCTGATAACAAAAGTTTGGAATGAAGAAGAAATGCCATAAGACTGGAAGAATAGCGTAATCATACCAATACATAAGAAAGGCGACAAACTAGTATGCAAAAACTACCGAGGCATTTCACTGTTATGCACAGCGTATAAAATATTCACGCACATACTGAATAAGAGACTACTTAATTATACACAAGATATTATAGGGGAATACCAAGAAGGCTTCAGACAAGGTAGATCCACCATTGATAAATTGTTTAGTGTTAAAGAATCCCTGAGAAGAACCTAGGAATTTGACGTTGACGTCCACCAAATATTCGTTGATTTTCGTCAAGCCTACGACTCATTAAAAAGAGACAAATTATACGCCATCATGAATGAATTTGGAATCCCAAGAAAACTGATCAGACTAATAAAAACAACAATGACAGAGACCACGGCATACGTTAAAATACAAAATCAACTGACCGACCCGTTCGAAATAACCAAAGGATTAAAACAAGGCGATGGAATGGCCCCTACATTATTCAATATTGCCTTAGAATATGCCATACGGAAAATGTCAATTAACCCCCATAACATTCTGATCAACAAATCAACACAACTTGCAGCGTACGCCGATCAGATTAACATAATGGGGAGATCAATGATAGAAACAAAAGAAATTTACATAGACCTAGAAAAACAAGCAACGGAAGTGGGGCTAAGAGTAAATGTAGACAAAACTAAAACTCTAACACAAACACGCTCAAGAAGAACACTACAAAACGTTACAATAGGTGATGACAATATTGAAAGGGTCCAAGACTTTATATACCTAGGAGTAAACATAGCAAAAGATGGAAATGAAGAAACGGAAATTAGAAGAAGGATCGGTCAAGCGAACAAAGCATACTATGCCATGCTGAATATATTTAAGTCCCAGGATGTGCACAAAAACAATAAAGTCAGAATTTACAAAAGCATAATAAGAACAGTAATAACTTACGGATGTGAAGTATGGGTAATGACACAAAAAATGCCAAACTACATCGATGCATTCGAAGAATTTTCGGGACAAAAGAAGATAACGGAAACTGGAGGTGCAGATACAACCATGAAATATACCTGGAGTACAGAGAATTACCCATATCCGATTTCGTAAAGATACAGAGACTAAAGTGGGCAGGACACGTCGTGAGGATGAATGAGGAAAGAGTACCACAAAGAGTGCTGCTATCAAGGATGGAAGGACGAAGGCCAGTGGGAAGACCCCGGAAGAGGTGGTAGGAGGAGGTTGCCAGAGATGCAGACGACATACTGAAAGTTAAAAACTAGAAGAAAGCGGCAACAGACAGAGACGGATGGGGAAGATGCCTAAAGGAGGCCAAGGCCCGAATCGGGCTGTAGCGGCATTGGATGGATGGATGGATGAATATCATTAACTCAAGGGTCAACAGTACTATAAAAACCATAATTTATTTGCACCATTGTTATTCCGCGAATGCCTATATGCCCCGCCTTATATTCAAACGCCCGGTTTTAGGACAAAGCAAAAGATTCTAGAATTTGAATTTAAGAGCACAGTTAGAAATGGCGAGGACGGTGGTCGATCATTTCGCAAAATTCTTGGATAATTTCTTTGTAATATAATATTTGTGATACAACATAAATGTTATTAAAAGTTTATGGTGCTTCGATTACTGTACGATTTAAAAGTTTAGTAATTATAACCTACTCTCTGATTCAGCTCACTTTTTCATTTACTCCTGGCTCCCTAGGCTGCAGCTTGATCAGCATATAGGTTAATCAGACCCGGTTTGAGCTATTTGTTAATCTATTAGCCATTTTAAACAACTATTCTTACTTTAAAAGTACGAAGTAGTAATAACAATACATAATCAATTTTTCTAGTTACTAATTTATTTAAGGGGGTAAAACTAAATAAAATATAGACTCATATATACACGAATTTTTCTAAATATAACACAAACACACTTATTCAATAAACTCCAAGTAACTTTTGTAGATGTTACCTGCAAGATATAAAAAGATTTTAGAGCAAACCTTACTGGTATCTTATTATGGTGTCATTATCTAATTAATCCAAATTTTTAATATCCAACACATAAATGTGTGACCTTCTTAAGTGCTCATCATTAATGCCAATTAAGTGCGAAAGGAATGATTACAGGCACCCTGCAGACGTTCACTTGCACCTGCGACGGAGCGCAGCGCAATTACGGCCGCAAAAGAAGCAAGGCGTACAAATGCCCCTGCTTATGATGTTTGACACTTTAAGGTCGGCTGCGAGAAACAGGCTCGATCCTCGGACGAGCGCGGTAGCTTACCTTGGGGAGCAGGCAGATTGAAACCGAGGTAGGACTCGCCACCTGTGGCCACTTAATCTTCGTTTCTTTCTTTGAGGCTGAAGGCGAAGTCGATGCGTAAACGCCGGGCCTCGAAACTGTAATCTACTTAAATGCTGAAACGCAAACAGCGGTTGAGGAATGTTGGCTCATCGTTTTACGCAGTGGTAAAGCAGCTGCCGAGATATTAAATTATGTTTTACAATTATAGCAAATCATACTTATAGGGACACGTATGTAATTAATTAAGGGCATATAAATAAGTCTTCATAGAGCCAATGTTTTCTAATTAATTAATTGTTGCTGTGTGCATTGCGAGTGCAATTAATTAAGAGGTAATGATGCAGCCTGCCCTGAATTCAATCTATAAACATGCTGTTAATTTAATGGTTTCAGATGTATCTGTGCTCATTTGGGCATAGTTTATTTTGCTGTTATCTTCTATTACAACCACACATGTTGAAACAATTTGAGGTTAGAGAATCTTCTAAATAATATAACAAATTAATAATTAAATAAAAGATAAGTAATAAATATTTCTCCTTTATTTCTATATTTTAAACTTTTTTTTTATTATGTAATTATTTAGCAATCAGAACAAGGTTACATTCTATAAGCTAAATGGTTAACAATCATTATAGATACTAACGATAAGAATAACATGATGAGGCTTGCATCCTACGATACAACCTACGTAATTACAGTTTTGTACTTCGAGAGTATTAGAGTCTAATAGATATTAGGAATACACTACACACACACACGAGTTTGTTGGCCATACCACGACACTCACACTAGGTTTATTGGCCATAGTTTCTTTAGTCTTTGGTTGACCCTGGGTTCCAGCATCTGCTCCAGTAAGGGGTTTGAGTGAGTTTCTAGGGTTGCATGGTACTTGATAGCTCTCTCCTGGATTACTTCCTGGACCGTTGGAAGATGTAAGTCCATATGCAGCGTGTTGTTGGATACATACCACGGCGCATTTGTAATCTGACGTAATATTTTTGATTGAGTACGTTGGATTAATGCGATGTTTGATTTGGATGCACAGCCCCATAACTCTACCCCATACATCCAGATTGGTTTTATAACAGTCTTATAGATTAGGGTTTTGTTTGCAAGCGATAATTTTGAATGTCTTCCAATTAGCCAGTTGAGTTCCTTAACTTTTAGATCTATTTGTTTTTTTTTTCTTCTTGAGGCGTTCCTTCCAATTTAGCTTATGATCTAGGTGTAAGCCTAGATATTTTGCCGTTTCCAGTTGTGGTATTTGTGCATTATTTATTACGACTGGTGGGCATATCTGTTTTTTGAGCGTAAATGTTGTGTGTACCGACTTGTTTTCATTAACTTTGATTTTCCATCTGTGTAACCATTGTTGAAGGAGTACTAAGTGGTTTTGTAGGTTGGCCGATGCAGTTGCAGGATTTTCATGTCTGGACAGTATAGCAGTGTCGTCTGCGAATGTTCCTATTGTTGTATATTGTGTCGTTGGTAGATCCGATGTATATAGGCCCCAGAACACTGCCTTGTGGAACGCCTGAGTTGATAGGGTGGTAATCTGATGTTACTTCATTAATTTTTATCTGAAATGTTCTATCGCTTAGATATTATTTTAGTAAATTATAGTATGCCAAAGGGAACGTTTGCTTAATTTTGAAAAGTAATCCGGGGTGCCACACTTTGTCAAATGCTTGACTATTGTCGAGAAAGACAGCTGAACAGTACTCTTTGTTTTCTAGTGCTTTATTTATGGTTTGTGTAATGCGGTGTACTTGTTGCACGGTAGAATGAGCCTGTCGAAACCCAAACTGATGAGAGGGTATCCAATGTTGGGGCAGTAAGTCTTCATTAATTAGATGAAGTATGAGTTTTTCTAACAGCTGTGAGGTTACCGGGAGGAGGCTGATAGGTCGATAGGATGTAACGTCGGTTGGTTCTTTTCCGGGTTTTCCGACCATTATGATTTGTGCAGCCTTAAAGCATTTTGGCCAATACCCTAGTCTCAGGATTGCATTGTAAATATAAGTTAAGAGCACAAGGCCCTTTTTTGGGAGTTCACGCAGCATTTTGCTTGAGGTTTAGCAGATTTATTTCAGATTTGATTTCGTTTGGGGTAAAGGGTTTAATTTCATGGCGTATGTCAGGAGGGATGGAAAGACTTCGCTCTACTTCTTGGTCTGGTGCGCTATCAAGTGGTTGAAAGACTGAGGATAGATGTTCAGCGAAGAGTCTGACTTTGTCTCTATCGCTTTTTGCCCAAGGTTCGGTGTTGCTTTTTCTAATTGGTGGTATTTTGAATTTTGGTTTCCTAGCTTGTTTGATGGGTTTCCAGATAGAATCATCAGTTCGATTTAATTGAGATACATAGAGCTCAAATTTCTCATTTCTGATTTCTTTGAGTTTTGTTTTTAATTTATTGGTCATATGGTTGTAGGCGTTTTTGGCAGCAGGTGTATGATTTCGTTGCCAGTTAGCTCTAGCACAACGTTTTTCTGCGACCATTCGTTTAATTTCCAGTGGTATGTCAATGTTTAGTTGCTTTTGTGAAATGGTTGGTGTAGCTTGTTGCGCAGCTTGCTGGAGTTTTGTTATGAGTTCTTCAGTAGCTGTTTCAATTTCTTCGCATTCCTTGAGTCGAATGTTTAATTTTATGGCTTCGCTTAGAATATTACGATATGTAGCCCAGTCCGTTCTAGAGTTGTGTAATCTGGTTGTGAGCTTCTTGTTTACTATAGATGCCCCAATTGTTAGTATTTTAGGAGAATGATCGGAAGTTAGGTCATAACTGGGTATTACAGTAGTATATGCCTGATTGATTCCATTTACGACGAAGAAGTCTAGTTTAGTTCATTGACTTAAGGAGTTCTCTACCTTTCGTTGTTGTTAGGCGTGAGCCCCATCTAGTATGTTTACTGTTGTAGTCCCCTCCCGCTACGAATTTGTGACTTAGTGTTAGAAAGAATTTGTCAAAATCTGCTTTTTTGATATTATGTCGGGGTGGGCAATAAACTGTAGCAAGTGTCAATTCATATGGCAATGTTTGTACCTTGATTGTGGTGGCTTGGATAAAGTCTTCCTGATATTTTATTTCTTCATGGTGTTGAATTGTTTGCTTGACAAGAATGGCTGTACCTCTATGGGCAGTACCGTCTGGGTGATTGGTATGATAGAGTTCATAATGAGGTATTTTGAAGTAAGTCTGTTGTGTGAAGTGTGTTTCACTTATTAGCAGTACATCTATGTGGTTATGTAATAAGAACAATTTTATTTCTTCTTTATGTTGCGTTAGGCCATTAGCGTTCCACAGAGCTACTCTGAGAAACTTACCCGTAATTAGGCTAGTTTATTTATTAGCGTGCTAAGCATGTTTAGAATCATGCTATTTTGTTGAATGAGTTGATTAAACATGGCTTTGAATTCAGTTAAAAACTGAGGGAGAGCGTTGTTTAACATTTGTGTTGACTCATTGTAATTGTTTAGGGGGTTGGAGTTGTTGGTTACTGCATTAGCGTAAAATTTATGATGTTGACTAAGATTCAGTGACTCTGTTTGCACTGCGGTGTTTGCATTATTGGTTTGTGGATTGGGGATAACATTTATTTTTGGTAGTTGTGGTGCGAAGGTTCTAGTCTTGCTTTGTGGATTATTTCTACGAATTAGTTGTTGATAATGATCACAACCTTTATAGTTGGCTGGGTGGTCTCGCCCGCATAATGCGCAGCTAGCTGGGGTGTCTTTGCTTTTTTTTGCAGTTGATTGTATCATGTGCTCCACCGCATTTGACGCATACGAAGGGCCTGTTGCAATACGTCTTGGTGTGGCCATAGAGTTGGCACCTCGTACACTGTACAATATTATTTTTGTTTTTATTCGAAGGTTCTATTATTACTACGCTATTTTGTATTCTTTCAATTTTATATGCATCTTTGTTATTGTCTGCTGGCTCTATGTCAATGAAGAACATGTTTAAGTGTTCTTTGGTTATTCTATGCTTCGCATTTATAATATTTCTAACTTTATGTCCTTTATTTTCTAATTCTTCTGAAATGTCATTTGTGTTCATTGAGTGATGAATGTGTTTGATAACAATTCGGTATGCTCGTTCCGTCTTTAAATGATATGTGTAGTGTATTATGTTTTGTTCCTTGAAGTATTTTGTTAATTTTCTGTATCCATCAACTGTATTACAGTTAATTTTAATTGTATTATTGGCTAAGCTCTTTGTACTATATTGTTCATCTTCTAAATGATCGCGTATTTGGGTGAGCATGTTTGGAAAATTTACTACTCCATACACAAAAATCGGAGGAGGTTTGGGTATTTTGGCTGATTCTGTAGTGATGCTGTTGGTAGTGTTGCTTTGTGGATCTATTGTATTTGTTAATACGCTATACTTGTTGGAGGTTTGTGTAACAATTTCGTCACCATTTTGTTGTGCGTTCGTCCTTATTTTTCTGCGTTTCATAGCCTTAACAGTTTGCCAAAAGTTTTCTTTCGATGTTGTAGGGGTTTCCATTTCATCGTCGCTAGTTGAAAACATTCTAACAAGTTGTTGGGGATTATTAGTTGGATAGGCTCCTTGAGTCTGGTAAGTGATTAATTGTTCTTGATTTGGAGGGGAATAATTACTGGACCCTGATAATAATTGAAGTGATTGTGTGTTGTATGGTGCAGGAGTTTGACTGTTTATGAAACTTTGAGTTTGATACGTATTTGGAATTTGTAACTTTTGGGCACTTAATTGAGGTTGACACTGTATATTTGGTGAATATGGTTGGTTATATATGTAATGAAAGCCAGGTCCATTGCCTGCTGGATGCATTTTGGTAATTTAAAAAGAAAGATTACCTAGCTGGATGTTTACTTTCACTAGGAGGTTTTTAAAAGTGAAACAGTTGTTATCACTTGAGTTAAACGTTGAAATTAAATTAATAAATATATAAATTTGCCTGACCTTAAACAAGGCTACGGCTGCGGCTCCGCCGTTGTGATAGCTCAGGTATAGCTGGGCACGCACGTTCGGTCTGCTTGAAGGCACTTAATCGAGGGTATTTTAAATTTAATTTAAAAAACTTGCTAAACTCAATTTAGACAACTTATCTAATTGAAGCAAACCTTTAACTTAATTTAGTTAATTCATAAAAAATTAATTTAATTTTAAACAAATTTTGTTAATTGCATAGAAGTTGCAATTAAGTTAACCAAATTAGACTAATATTTAATTTAAAGTCGATTAAAATTCAACTTAAATTAACTAAGCGAATTTAATTTGGCCAAAATTTAGTTTAGTGTGAAGAAAATGCTATCTTTTGTAGTCATTCACTTTTATAATACACAACACTTTGGCTTCTCTTTCAAAACAATGCGCATCGGAAGCACATTACTGTTAACAACATATAAGAATTACTTGGCGAGTACAAGTTGTTAATTTGAATTTGTTCCGGTCTTTTAAAGAATTTCAAAATTTCCTCTTAAAGAATGTAATTAACGCTCTTGAGTTTGTCCAAAAATCAAGACAAAATACATGATATCCAAAATAAGAAATTGATTTTCGATCCCTAGAATTGTTGGTAGCTGTTATATTAGGTGTTTAAGGTCTTTCAAACACTCTAACTACCTTGTGATAAACCAAATCGACCTTACAAGAAATAAAAATTAACATTAAATTTACCCTAGCTCATTTTTGCAAAAGGAACCCAAATCAGATAATGCTAAGTTTAGCTAACCTTCTTATAAGCTTAAATCTTTTACTTATATAAAATAAATTGTCTAGAATTTTTTGAAATATACGTTTTCAAACAGATGCTAAGAATAACCTATATAAGATATAATGAAGGAGTTGTTCAAGATAAAACCCAAAAAAGTGCAAAACAGGTCTCTTACAATAAAATTATTTTAATGGAAAAAATATCGCCTTTGTCTACCAGTACTAAACAGGTAAGATTAGGTAATATATTGTAGTACGTTAAAATTACACTAAAAGTTTTTTTTTTATAAAGTACCTTACACAATAACGTAACTGTTATTTATATGTTAAGTATTCGCTCTGGACCAACTATACGGCAGTGTCCAACATAACTTTTAGAGTTACTTTTAGAATCAGCATGTCTGTGACACTATGAACGAGCAAAAGCATTTGTATTTATGGTTAATAATAATAATGGTAAGACTCTACGCTCCGCGTGGGAGCACAGCCTGCGAACTGAGAGGTTAAGACTCTAGTACGTTCACTCTTTCTGCCCGGTCGTCGCGCACCATCTCTGATGTGGGGCGATGTGGCAAGCACCGCGCCTAAGACGACCGCCATTATTACCCCTTGTTCGAGTGAACTCAGGTACTCAATTATTTTTAGTGACTGAGTAGGCCACCCACCAGGCATCAGAGAGCACCGGGAATTGAACACGGGTCGGTCAGCATCGCAGCCCGTCTCTCAACCACCGGACCACGCTGGCACTATTTATGGTGAAGCTTTTATTTTTAGTTCACGGAGCGCTTTAGATTTGGTCACATATTCAATACTATTGGCAACTCAACAAGTCAGTAGCTTTTTAGAGAGTTTAATCAAATTGTATAATACACATGCAGGCAGGCAGCTTTTTTAATAACTTTTAAATTGAAAATAATGGATACCCACATACAAAACCATCAAGCCGTCAAGATTAATCAAAAACTAAATAAACAACTAAACTAACGAGAAATATTAAAATATATTTACATGAAGCTTAAAATTTAAATACAAATTTCAACATTTTTACTCAGACGATCACGTTTTAACATGTGCTCATAACTCAAGATGTCTTTATACTATAAAAAAAAAACTTTAACACAGTATTGTAATTAAATTTATACATTTGTTAGCTTCTGCAAAAATTTGTTACCTAATTTAGTATTTTCTATTAGACTAATAATGTCTTGATTACTGCATATCTGCTTGTAGAATCTGATCTTAATATTTTTTTTATATTGATGGTAGTAAGAGGAAAAGATAAAAATAAGGATGATGACTACACAACATAATTGATAATTGCTGTCGCAAGCCAGGAGAAGAAAGGAGGGGACATAGAGGACTAAAAATCTCTCTAAAAAATCTAGTCTTCGCTGACCCTCATCTGGTTAAGAGTTAAGTGACACACTGAAAATCAGTAAACTCCAGAATACTTACTGTTAATTAGGAACTACAAGAGAAAGTGGGAGTAACTCAAATATATGCTCCAAGAAAAATGAAAATAAGAACAGCCACATCTTACAAGGAATGTCATGGAGTTGTTCTGCTCCGATCGTTATCAAATTTGGTATACAGTATGATATGACTGAGGGATGAATACATGTTATTCCTTTTTGCTGTGTGACTCAAAACAAAAGATATGAAGCATGAAAGTTTACCGCCTAACAATAATGCATATGAGAGATATCATTAGTATTAACTGCAAAAAAGTGTTGAACACAAAGATACATTTGACAACGAGCACATATGATGAAGAATAATGCATTGCATCGCTCGCCCTCGATGTCCTTCTGACAGTTTTCGAAGGTTCTTGGGAAACAAACAGTGGCAGGAGTTTCAAATCGGGGAGATCTCTCTAGTATGTATCCTGCCTTAAAGAATGAATATTTGATCGTGTCTACAAAACATTCTGCTTGAAATTGATGCACTGAACATTTATGGGGTTGGCCATCTTGATGAGAATAGAAGAACACTTGTTGTTGACACGAGAGAAAAAATAATGATATGGACAATATACACACAACACAATGTATGCCTGATGTTTCGTCACTTTTGACCTTTCTTATCTCGTCTGTCTTGGGTCACACAGCAAAAAGCAATAACATGTGTTCATCCCCCAGTCATACCATACTGTATACCAAATTTGATAACGATCGAAGCAGAACAACTCCATGACATTCCTTGTTAATAATGTGAGATTGAAATCCGCATATATGCAACAATTAGGTAGTAGGTTATGGAACAACGGGGGGATATGATTTAGCAAGAGAAATGAATAACAATGGGGAAAAAGGGTAGGTATATACATAATAAACCAGCTTCCTATAGGGAATACATTATATGAACATAAGACGATACACGAAATAACCTACGAAGTCGAAGCTGTAGAACACAAAGCATAATAGATTATATGACCATAACTCAAAGTATGACATATTTATTATAGAAGGTAACTAGAATTATTCAATAGCCATTTATTACTAATAGCAAATACATTGTTTAAGAGATCCAAAAAGATCAATGAGAAAAAAGTGTATAAAGATAAAAATCCCAGCACTAGAAAACATGAAAATAACCTAAAACTAAACTGGCTAGAAGCAGAAGCAAAACTCCTGGAATCTCAGCGACTGGTGAAATAATTTGGAGGAAGCCATACTCTAAACGGCTAGAGAAATTATGAAACCAAGCAAATAAACTACGGAAACCAGAAGAAAAGGTCAAACATCTATATTAAATATTAAAGTTGGTACTACCGGTATGACTCCCAAACAAAGTGCCGAACGACGAGGTCATAAAAGTGAAGCCATACCCTTCAAAAACACAAACAATGTTGATTGCATTTTTTTGCTGGAGGTCTGCTACTCAGTGGACATCTGCCTAAAGAACAAACGATAAACCAAAACTTTTATATTGATGTGCTGAAACGCTTGCGTTAAGCAATTCAGCGACGCCGTTCTAATTTATAGATATCTGGGCAGTGGTTCTTATTGCACAACAATGCATACTGCTGTGCTGGTGCACGCGTATCTGGCCAAACGTCATATCTCTGTCCCCCATATTCACTCACCCTAATGCTGTGCGATTTTTATCCCCATGTGAAAATGCCGCTGGAAGGGAAGTGTCATAAAGATATTGCAGCCGCGACATATGTGCTGAGAAGCATCCTAAACGAAGCCGTCTCTGCTTGCTTCCGTGATCTCCAAAAACAAATAGCCGAGAACTAGAAGTTATAGCAAATATAACATTTTTGTACATTGCGGCTTCAGGGCATTGTACATAGGATGTCATGTACTTCGGCAATGTACTACAGACTAAAAGTTACATCTAAAAATACAAATAAAATCAAACTTGTACTGCTAAAACAATTTATATTCTTCTTCTTCTTTAGGTGCTGTCTTCTTATAGAAAGTTAGCAACAGCTTACGCAAATTGTTTTCTATCTTAGGCTATTCTTAGTAGTGACAATGAATTGAGACCAGTCCAGCCTCTCACATTTTTTAATCATGAGCATTGTCTCCTGTCCGTTTCCCTTCTACCCTCAATTTTGCCCTCCGTTATCAATCTTAGAAGTTTGTATCTTCTCTCTCTCTCTCTCTCTCTCTCTCTCTCTCTCTCTCTCTCTCTCTCTCTCTCTCTCTCTCTCTCTCTCTCTCTCTCTCTCTCTCTCTCTCTCTCTCTCTCTCTCTCTCTCTCTCTCAGTAACTTGTCTTTTAGCAATTCCAAAAATTTCTCTATCTACATTCATTCTTCTTAGGAGCGTTTCATTAGTAGTGTGTTCAGTCCATGATATTTTAAGCATTCTACGCATTACCCACAGTTTAAAGACCTCTAATCGTCGCATCTAACAGGCTTTCAACATCCAGAATTCACTTCCATATAATAGAATCGAGTATATATAGGTTTTCACAAATCTGCATCTTATATTTAGCGATAGTGTGGGGTTTGTTGTAAGCTTTTCATTTTAAGGAATGCGCTTCTTGCGTTTTCTATGCGGAACCGTATTTTTACTTCTGGGTTCAAGTTCCTTGTTATCCCTTGTAACAAATTTGTTCTACTCGATTGTTATATATAATTATGTTGGTGTTTCCATTTGTGTTTTTGTTTTTGGAGATAAGCATTGTCTTTGATTTTCTGTGCCTTCCTCAAGGCCAAATGCATCTCCCTCTCTTGTTATTGTATCAATCAATTTTAGAAGCCCTTCTCTGCTGTTAGCTACTATAACCGTACCGTATATTATTCACTAGCTCTTTGTTTACTTTTATACCATTTTCGATGTTTTCTAGTGCTATCTGAAATACTTTTTCTTAGTACATGTTGAACAAGATTGGAGGGAGTATACAGCCCTATCTTACACCTCTTCTGATGGGGATGCTGGTGGTGAATTTATCTACTATTCTTATAGAAGCTGTTTGCTCCCAGTATAGGTTATTTATTAGGTTGATGTCCTTCTGGTCTATTTATTGTTCATCTAGTATATTGATCAACTCTGTGTGTCTTACTCCATAAAACCTTTTTTCGTGGTCTATAAAACATAGGTGGACATCCCGTCATTGGTCTCTACATTTTTGAAGAAGTACGTTAAGTCCAAACAGTGCTTTTCTAGTTCCAAAGCCTAAACGGAAATCAAATTGTTCTTTCCCTACACATTGCTTCCATTTTGTATGTATTTGTTGATGTATGATTCTTAGCGCTACCTTCACTACATGGCTCATCAAACTAGTCAATCGATAATGTGACCACTTTTTTTCTGCTCTTTTTAGGTATTGGAATATATTTATATTGAGTCTAGTCGCGTGGTGTGACTCCTGTACAAAATATTTTATTTAAGAAGATTGTTAAGAGGTTGAGGCTTTCATCGTCTAATAGTTCAAGCATCTCAGTATAGAAATTGTTTTTGATAGTTTTATTGCGTGTTTCACCTGTGTCATGAGAATTATAATTAGTCGGTCTTCTTGGCCTATTTGTCTTGATTCTGGCTCCATTCTGATATTATCAAAAAGTTCTTGTATATAATTTCCATATTTCTTCTATCTCTTCTGGGTCTATTGTTTGTTTGTTATTATCTGCAACTAAAATACCCAGTTGATGAGTTTTATTTTTATTTTCAGTTATTTTTTTATATTTTTTATAAATATTGAAATTTTTTTTTCGAGTTTTCTAGTTTTAGACAGCGTTTTTTCATCTAGATCTCCTTTGTCTCCCTTGTGGGTCTTGTAATCTTTTTGTGGATTTCTCTATATTTATTATTGTCCTTACATTGATATTTCCTTCTTTCATCCATCAATAATAACATTTCTTCAGTCATCCATTTCTGTTTTGCTTCCTGCTCTTAAATTCCCAGTTAATTTTCTTGCACCTTATGTATTACTTTTTTAATAGATTGTTAAGAGTTTATTCTTGTTTCTGTTGCTTCCAATTGTAGAGTTTCTTTAAACTTACTATTCGAAACTCGAATTATTTCCTCTTTTGCTTCTGTTTCCTTTAGTTTTTCAAAGCTACGTCTTGTCTTTTTTCTTTTCTAAATTTTCTTCAACCTTATTTCAAGTTTTCCAGCTACGGGATTATGATCAGATTCAATGTATGATCCGGGATAAGTTCGTACACTTCTAATTCCGTTTCTATATTTTTATCTCTCGGTATGTAATATATTTGATTCCTTATGATATTTTCTTAGTTGTCTCCTGGCCCTTTCCAAGTGTACAATCGCCTTTCTGGTGATTGTAACCAGGTGTTTCCCACCATTAAGTTTTCTTTATTACAGAACTGTACCAGTATATCACCCCTATCGTTTCGTTCTCCAAGACCGTAGTCTCCAACCAATACCTACAACCCTTTCCTTGCATATCTTTGCGTTGAAGTCACCCATGATTGTATTTACTTTATTTTTGTGGGCAATTTTGTAGGTTTTTGCTCACTTTGTAGAAGAGCTTTATTTCATGATCAGGTTTGCCTGCCGTGGTTGCACGTACTTGAATGATGTTTATGTCTTTTGGGGATGCTGTTACTTGTATTAAGACAGCTCTGTCTGATATTGGTACAAACTTTTTAACGGATCTTCTGCATTTTTTGTTCACTATTATTGCAATTCTGTTATAGTGTTGAGCGTCATTGTTTCTTACATAATATATGTCATCGATGTCAATTTGATTTGTTTCGGACCATGCAACTACGCTCACACCCAGAATATTTATTTTAATTCTCCCTAATAATATTATGTGTAATTCCTGCTTTAAATAAGGATTTGGCGTTTCATGTTCCTATTTTAAATGTTTTTTTATTTTTCCGCTTTCGGGCGATGACTAGCTTTTTTAATGGAAATTCTTAGCACCCCTTGACCATCTAAGATCTACTAGGGACTAGGGGACGAAATATATATACGATTTGCAATGTTTGATTTCTCGGGATGTTCATGTGGACCTTTAATGCAGTGGTTTTCTCTTGCCTTATGTATACATATGCCGTTGATAATGATTGGTTCCTCCGCCTTTTGATTTATTCTCAAGGACAAATGAGTACCTTTTATCTTGTTTCTATACAATCCCTACAGAGTGGGTTGCCACCTATGCCAAATCTGCCTTGTCGAAGTTCTTCTTCGCCGTCTTCTTCGTCAATGTGTCTTTGTCCGTATCCCTAGACTAGGAAAATGCGATATATCTCACACCGCTGAATCCCTAGTAATAGGCAGGCCCACCCCGCGACATGGACGTGCCTGCTGAGAATTACCTAAGTTGGTTCAGAGAAAATGACTCTGATTTCTCTTAGGCCGGGTTAATGCTTGCGTATGGAGCCGTAAGCAAAGGCACAATTTATATATATAAAATCATAACTCGTTGTACCATGGAACGGAGTAAAGATAAATTACATTTTAAATTTACAGTTATGTTACATTTAACTATATACAAAACTCTTTTATTGCTTTCTGTTCCTTACCAGTATTCTTGCTTCCATTTGAATATAATTCACTGTCATTCGTTTCAATAAAATTCTGTTAAACCCTATAGTTTAATTTCATACATAGAGTCCGGATTGCTTTACCTGTAAAACAAATTTTTGTTTGTTTTCTTTATTCCTTATAAATTTTATAGTATTCTGACGTTCTATTAGCTAGATAATCCACCAAACTGTTTTGTCTGCTCGACATTAACATTATTTATATTTTCTCTATGTTCTCGTTTCAATTGTTCTTCCAGTAATTCTTCATATTTCTCTGATATTTACTTTTTCTTTTTTACTTACATGTTTTTATTGATTTATACTCTATTCTATTTTGCTTTATTGCATTATTATTTTTGTATTCTTCTCTTTGTATTTGCTTATGTCTTTATATGTAAAAAAAAGTATTAGTTACTATTAAATTTTGCATTGTACAAAAATCAAGCAGTTTCTGTCGCAATATATATATATATATATATATATATATATATATATATATATATATATATATATATATATATATATATTTGTTACCAGGTCGGGCATCCGGACGCTACGACCGCCAACGCGTGGGGCACAGAAGGCTAAAAAAACGAATCGTCGACTTCTACTTACAATTAGAATTATATTTAGAATATTACAAAACTTAACCTACCTTACGCTAACCTATCAACTCTGGCTAACTTAACCTACGACCTACGACATAATGTACGCGCTGAGACGGGCCTTGAGCTGGCGCGGCGAAGCTGAGCCGCGAGCTGGGTACAGCAGCGCAAGCAGCAGGGTCGGTGGCGAAACCAGGCAGCAAGCAGCAGAGGCGGTAGTGCAGCTGGGCAGCGTGCAGCAGGGCCGAGAAACGGGGCCAATGGCGCAGCCAGACAGCGAGAAGTGGGGCCGGAAAGCGAGCAGCAAAAGAAACCAAGAGGGACTCACCTGATGACTCTTGATGATTTCTTCTTAAGGGGCTGGCGACTGAGCGCGAATGCTTCAGTGGCTCAGGTTTTAAGGGATCAGCTCGTGCCCCACTCTGCTGGCGGGGTGCAGAGTTTGAGGGTGGAAGCACGCTGAGCCCGCTGGGAAATCCGGTGCTTGTCCAGGATTGGTGAACGCCGGGGGGTGCCTATGCGCTGATTGGAAAATGTGCCGGCGCTTTTGCTCTGGTTAGTAAATGGCGGCTATGGTCGGTAACGTTCGGGCCGACTCGGAACCGCTTGGCACGACGCGGCGCGGTAGGTCAAGAATCCCGGTGTTGCACACGGCGCCACAAAATCGGCCTCAAGTAACATTCTTTGAGATTATACATTCCAAAGAATGGCCCTTGTATTTCTCGAAAAATTCCGGTCCAGGTAACATCAGCCTTGGCGAAATCGGGGCCAGGTAACAATATATTCTTTTAGCTTTCTCTACTACTGTCGTTAAGCCTTTACAGAACCTCTCTTTATTTTTTTTATAATCTTAATTTGGTTCGTATACTCTTATGAATGTTTTTTTATTCTAATTTTTATTTTTTATTTCCATTTTAATTATTCGTTCCGACCACCCTTTCCAATTATATATTTGTTCTTCCAGTCTTTTGTGTATAATACAGCTGCTGCACGTTTGTTTCCCTTTACTCCACTATATATCAGTACATGGTTTTTCTCAGTCTTCCTCATCCCTTGTCCCTTTTTCTTTGTTTTGTTATGATCAGTATATTCAAACTATTTTCTTCAAAGTTTGTTAATTAGCTTTCTTTTCTTCGTAAGCTTCTAATATTTTACGTTCCCAATATCTATATTTTCTGTTTACGTCCATAATTACTTTCCTTATCCTATAATAAGGAAAGTAATGTAATCGTCGGAAATTTAACCTACCCAGTTGTTCACATTTCTGTACGAAATATAGCCTCAGGACACCAAAAAAGTTGGTTTTAGCCATTGGTCCGTGTGTGTGTGTGTGTGTGTGTCGGTCTGTCAGTAAACAGGATATCTCGAGAACCGTAAGAGCTAGAGACTTGAAATTTGGTATGCAAGTTACTTGTAGGTAGGGAACGCAGTGTTTGGTAAAAATCGGCTGAGCCGTTTGGTCGCAAGGTCGCAAAATCTGTCGCAAAGCGTACGCGAATCTAAACGGTTGAAGATACAAAAAATTTATGAGAATAAAAATGATTTATTATCATGTGATAAACATGAATTTAAAATAAAAGTTGGTAAAATAGGAACTCGAAAAAAATTGAAGCTCAGGATTTTTAATATACCGGGTGTTCATAAAATGTTTCGGGAAATTTATATTACCTGATAGATCAGACCGAGACGAACAAAAAATTACAATGAAATTTTTTGATCCGAGGTCAAATAAATAAGTTATAGCCGATTAAAAATTAATTAAACGGACCAATCACAGCGCCCTCGGAGAGCTACCGGGCCGACTGCGGGAGGACGGGCGGGAGCGCTTGGCCGCTAGGAAGGAGCACGCAGGCGATAATGGCGAAGGCCGTGCGACCGAGCTCGCACGGTTACCTTCAGTGACGTAGCAAAATTTTAAGTACGAGTCAATTATTGTCTTGTACTGTTTATTTTAATCAGCTTTCGAGTGTTGAACTCGCGTCTCGTCCTTTTTTAAATCAACAAATGTTTAGACGAGAACAGCGCAGAGCCGAGACGAAGAACTCGCGCCTCGTCCTTTTTTAAAGTAACAAGTTCCAAGACGAGAGCAGCGCAGGGCCGAGACGATGGACACGGTATAATATATATAATAATAAGATAAGGAAAGTCGTGTGATGCTCACACCAGATTTTTTTTTCTTGTTTTTCTCCTTCTTCTTATAATAGTTATCCTACATATTTAGGTTTTTTTCTAACGTGCCTTTGTCTACGTTTCATTCAAACACCTGATTGTCTGATACTAATATTCTATGGTCAATTTTAACTTGTTTTGTTTTGTTAAATTTTTCCTTAAATTTATCTATTCTTAGACATATATTTGTTAATATATATGTATTTCTATTTAAATTTTTTATTTTATTTTTATTGTTCATCATTTATTTCTGTGCTTTTGAATTATCCAATTCCACTAAGCACGTTTTTCCCCAATTTCTTGGCATTCTTGATTTTTATTTCTATTAGGTTTTTAGAAGGTTTTCTCATGTTCTTCATCGGCCCTCTTCTTTCCTTCGTCAGTGGAGTATTCTTGGTAATTTATTTTGCGTTTTTGTTTTTAATCGCTTATGGGAATTTTATTTATTCGCATTTCTAGTTGTGAGTTTGGTCTGTATAGTGTGCTGCCTATCCTGTCGACGGCGTGTCGGACACCCCACCACTATTAAATTTTCATTTTAGCTGTTTCAGGCAATTTTCGTCCTCAATGTTCTATTTCCATAACCTCAATCCGTCCTCCTACATTCTAATTAACTCACTGTTTTACTGCTTCGCTATTTCTGTACTTATACTCACTCAATATGGCCTAATTATAGACTTCAATATTGGAGCAAATGCAAACACACCTTGTAAGAGTTGCCGCTTAATCTCAAAGTCATTGCTAAAATAATTTAATTATTCTAATATAAATTAACACTTTAGTTTCAGATGTCTACTAAATTAATGTTTGTTTATTACTTAATCCCAAAAATTTGTGTTTACTTTTAAAAATTAGTCCAATATCGCTATTCTAATTTAATTTAAAAAAGTGTGAAGCTATTCACTATGTTTTGGAAATGTTTCCTTTAAAATTTTCAGCATTTCTAAATCTTTGCGATTTTCCTATACCATCTGTATGACAAGAAATTGACCGTCGTCATTTGATAAGGATACACTATGTTAATTCATTTAGATCTCTGTTTTGTACTCTATTTTGCACTATATAGTTTGTTAGCACAGAGTGCTTCTGATATCAGTGAATTTGTTATCTTTGCAAAGTGTGTAAAATTCCTGATTCGAGACAGTATTTTTAGTAAATCTTGCGAAAAGACAGAAGCCAACGTATAAAGAAGCTGCAAAATATATTCAGAAGTCGGAACCATTTGTTAAGAAACTTGGAGATCGGGAATGTGATCGATTTGCCGGATTGAGGAATAACCCACATCATAACAACGAAAAAGAATAAGACGATCTTGCGTCTCTTTGAAGATCCCAAATCGCTTAAGTGGAAAAATCTGTCCAGTCAAATTCAGAAAGACGACTAAAAAACGGCAAAAAATTGAATTGGGACAATGTTACATTTACGTCTGGGTCTTCCTTATTTTAATCTCGGTTAGCAAAGAGTAATAGAATTTTTCAGCGCATAGTGAATCACCCTGTAAAAATACGTATTTGGGAATACTTCCGTCAAACTTTTGTTTGCGGAAGAAAATGTGCATCATCTACCAGAAAAGTCTTTTGGTTCAGGACAAGTTGCGTGCTATAAGAACGCTATGATCTTGAACCTCAGCGAACTATGCAGTACGTGGAAACAACAAAATATCGTCATTACGATGAAAAAGCCAGCAACTTCCCCAGATGTTAATTCCATCGGAAATATGTGAGCGTACCTGAAAATGAAGCTGAAAGGAAATCCAGTATTTCAAATTTCTATCAAATCAATATGCAGCAAATCTCGCCGAAAGCATCGGAAAATGGTGGAAAGCTTTAATCAATAATAGTGGCGGTCAGACCAAATATTAGGCAATTGTACATAGCTAATAATGTATATTTCAGTAAAAGAAAAAATACCTACATTTTTATTTTTTTTTAAATTTACAGGAGTTATTTTATTGTTGAATAAGCTGTATCTCAATAATGGTGTGTTCCTTGTTTGTGTACCGTCTACACTTTCTAATTTTAACAAATGATAAAGTGTGGTACAACTAGTTATAAAAGCTGGATGCTGATGTATTTGTTTCGTCTTTCTATTTTTGCTTTGCTACAGCGCGAGTGTTTGTAAAAGCAGCGCTGGCTGGCATCTGCATGCAGCAAGGCAACGAGAGACCCTAAATGGGCTGCCGCGAACGTAAAGCAAAATGGACGCGGAAAATTGCAGCAACATCCGCGGCAGATTTAATACAATAACCGCCGGCGCCGTGAAATACTGCGGCCGCGATATTATTAGTGGCTGGATGTAATTAAAGAACTGCTGATGAACAAGGCCGGGTCCGACTGGAGGCAGTCGGGCCGCGCATTTGTCAGCCGCCGAGCCGAGAGCGGTGACGCACGAGGCAGGGAAAAATTGCCTCTCCGCGACAAATGATGTAAGGCCGGAGCCGGTACGAGGCCTTAAGGACCTCTAACAGGATAACTAATGCGTTATAGGCGGTTGGGCTAGTTTTACAGCATAGCGAGGACACTTTTATGCTCGCGAACCTGAGCGTGCAGCCGGTGATTTACATCGGAGATATTAAGTTATTGGGTGCTTGCCCGCGTACGAGGGCGATAGAGTGAGTAATCCAATTACGGCGCGCGGCATACGCCATCGACGGCCGTTTTTGCGCAAATTTATGCATCTGAGCGTAACCGTAATTATAATAAGGAGCGAGCGTGACGCGCCCATAAAACTACTACTAATTCCGCTTGCTTAACTCCAAGTTGCTCAATTTGTACTCGATGTAGCGACTTTCATCATTTATCTCTCGCCATAAGCAGAACCTCTCATGCACTTGGCTTAATGAGCTTCTGCTATTTAAAATACAGACCATCAAAAAGATAAATTCAGTCGTTTAAAGCGGAGTTAGACGAAACTTATATTCAACGATGTACATAAATATTAATAGACATGATTTAAAAATTAGTGGTCCTTCTTCTTCTCCTTATAGCCATCTTAGTTTACCATTATTCATTTATATAAATATTTTTCATCTAAATGCTGCCTCACAACTTCAATTTGCGTGTGTATTTCCCAGTTCCAAAAAATTTTAATTATATGGCATGCTTTGTAGTTGTTTAGTCATTTCTTTTTTTTTGGTATGTTTTCCTGGCAAACATTTATTAAAGTTTACTTTAATGGGGTGTGAGCAAGGGTGCCAAGTCTCAAGACCGGTCCCAAAAAAAATATTTTTACAATAAATTAGTAATTTTCTTTCAATGCAAATAATTACATGGGCGATTCTATCACAGATCTACCAATTTTGGCAAAATATTTGACTATAGAGATCATAATTTTTTACTAGTAACACACTGAGGTAATTTTAAAAAGTAAAGATCAGGGTTTTTTTATTTCATGGGCTTTTGAAAGTTACTAAACTTTGAAAATGGCAAATATTTGAATTTTTTAAGTCGAAACTAACGTAGTCTAAAATTTATTTATATATTAAAGCCATATATACTGCAATTTTGGTAAACATCGAATAAAATTTTTAATAAAGATCAACACCTTGACAATTTTTTCTTAATAGTAATAAAAAGTTATAGTATATGAGTTGGGTCACCTGTTGGGCTAGTGGAAGTGATCGAACACCCGCAATGATATATTCGAATAGTTCTCGTTTGAATTTCAAGGTGTAAGGTTGTGCGCCCGATCACGACTGGAATCAGGTTAGGCAAGATAAGCGAGTAACCCGGCGGTCGCGTATCGTAAGAATACTACATTTATTTATTTAATAATTTAATTCACGTGGATTGTCGAAGCATTTTGTCCGACCTATTGGCAATAAATAACAAAGGCCTTGTGGCCTACTATTACAATAACCCGGCACCAACGGTTCCGGGAGTCCATCACTTTACTCATATGCACAATAAATATAACAAATGCAACATTCTCAACAAAATTATCAATATGTCCTACCGAATATTAACAACACACCTTCGCAACTTCCCATTCAAGATGTACGTCAACCTTCGCTTACATCAACATTCCACTCTCAACCAATATTTCATCAGCATAACGCCTCAACATCACAAGACTCAAACTGGCAAGTAGTCAGCAACAAAAAACGCGGTTGGCAAGACAACCTTGAGAAACAGATGAACCAAACTAAACAACCTAAAACCACAAGTTATTGGGTAAGTGCAACCAATCACTTTACTTCACTCCAAAATGATAATCCAAATGAACAGTAGACATCCACATCCACAAAAACCGAACTAAAACCCTCATCGATTTTTGTTTCGGGCGTCAAAACTATTGAACCCCTAATGAAATTCCTGGAAGCGCTGGCTAAAGACAATTACACAATTAAGGCTCTCTCAAATAATGAAATTAAAATACTTCCAAAAACACCAGAAACATACATGATTATAACTAAAGGCTTAAAGGAAAAAATACGGAATATCATACCTACAAGGTCAAACAAGAACGGGGTGTCCGTGTTTTCCTTAGAAACTTACACCCTTCCACTAACACAAACGAATTAAAAACGGAACTGCAATCTCTCTGCCATTCAGCAACAAACATATGGAACGTAAAACAAGCTGGGACAAAATTAGAACTGCCTCTCTTTGCCGTAGATTTAAAAACATCAGATAACAACAAAGACATATATAAATTCGACAAACTTATGCACTCTATCGTGAAATTTGAACCACCACGTCCTAAAAAAAACATAACTCAATGCTCTGGGTGCCAAAAACATGGTCACACAAAAAACTTTTGTAATCGCGTTAAATGCACTGGCTTACACTCCACCTCACAATGTGAACACACAACTAAGTACAAAAAAAGTTACTTGTGTAAACTGCAACGGGTATCACCGGGCAAGTTATAAAGGTTGTCCTGTTTACAAGGAATTCTACCTGAAAATGTTTCTTTCACAAAGACCAAAAATGATGTCAACCACAAATATATACCAACCGGGCCTCTCCTATGCCCAAGCAGCTACCAACAATACCCGATACAACGTCAGCAAAGCAACCAACCTACCGAACTCAGGACCACCACAACACCCTAACGACATAGCAGATCTGAAACAGATGATAAAACAATTAATGGAACAGATGAGCACCATGCTGAACCTACTAACCACAATCGTAACTAAAACCCATAATGGCCCAACACATTAAAACAGCTGTATGGAACACCAACGGGGTGATACACCACAAAGAAAAACTCATTGCATTTATTAATATTCATTGTTTCGGCGTGGCATTGATATCAGAACCGCATTTTATCGAACGCAGCTACCTTAAAATATCAGGCTTTCCTCTTTACGTAACACAACATCCAGACGGCACTGCCCTTGGTGGCACCGCCATAATTGTTAAAAATGCTATCAAACACCACGAACTCCTTAAATACAGCGAACCCCACCTACAAGCCACATCCATAGTTATCGAAGACTGGCTAGGGCCACTTACTCTATCTGCCATATATTGCCCACCACGACACAACAGTAAACAACAAAATTATGAACATTATTTCCATACACTAGGCAACATATTCATTTCGGGAGGCGATTGCAATGCAAAGCATACCCACCGGGGCTCGAAAACAAGTACTACGAAAGGTAGAAAAATGCTGAAAGCTATAAATAACTTGGAAATACTACCCCTGACTACAGGCCAACCCACATACTGGCCTACAGACCCCAACACACTACCAGATCTACTCGACCTTTGCTTTTTAAAAAATACAAATCTAAACCTCCTTAATATTAGATCCTGTCTTGATCTTTCAACAGATCACTCACCAATACTGGCAACACTACGCACCAACATACAACTCAAGGAGAAGTCACCCGCACTGATTAACAAACATACAAACTGGAATCTTTTTCGAGAAATAGTCCAAGAGAAATTCTGAATACTGATATTCCACTAAAATCGACTAAGGATTTGGAATACGCAGTGGCACTCTTTAATCGGGTTGTCCAAAATGCAGCTCGCCACGCCACACCGGAATCGGTCAAATACATTAATTCAACAAACTGCCCGATCATAGTCAAGAAAAAAATCGCAAGGAAACGTAGACTAAGAAGGAGATGGCAAATATCAAAGCATTCGGATGACAAGCGAAACCTAAATCGGGCTTTGCAGAATTTAAAAATTTCCTATCTGAAATTATAAACAAAAACTTACAAAAATATTAGAGATACTTGTCTCCGCTATGTTCGCTATGGAAAGCAACAAGATACTCTAAAAACATCCTCAGCAGCATAAAGCGCTAATCCGACCTTCCAACAACACCTGGACTAAAAGCGACAGCAAGAAGGCGAGGACCTTCGCAGATCATCTAGCTAACACGTTCACACCACTTCCAACGGACGACGATGAATTAGAAAAAACACAACATTTGCAAGAAATGCCTAATCAAATGAGCCCACCAATTAAATCATTCAAAATCTTACAAATAGAAACCACAATTCATAAAAAAGTGAATCCACACAAAGCCCATGGTCAAAACCTAATTACGGGTGAAATTCTCCAAGAACTACCACATAAAGGCTACCAATTTATAACCTTTCTCTTTAATGGAATACTACGACTCCGGCACTTTCCTGAACAATGGAAAGTCGCAATGACAATAGTTATCCCTAAGCCAGAGAAACCTACAGACCAACCGTCATCATATCGACCAATCTGCCTATTACCTTGTCATGTTAATTATCTTGTCAAAGGTGTTTGAAAAACTGCTCCTAGAGAAACTCTCCCCAATTATTTTGGACAATCACATTCTACCAGACTATCAATTTGGTTTCGGCAAACAGCATGCAACAATAGAACAAATCCACATGGTGGTATCCAAAATTACCAAGAACTTTGAAGAACGTAAATACTGTGCAGCAACATTTCTTGGCGTTAAACAAGCCTTTGACAAATCTTACCTACTGATTACTTCGAAATTCTACGGTCATCTCTAACCAATAGGCAGTTTATTATCCGATATGGCAATGCAATATCAAATCCATTCCCCGTCAACTCTGGAGTTCCTCAGGGTAGCGTGCTAGGCCCAATATTGTACCTCATATTTACAGCAGATCTTCCGACAATACCAGGCAACATGGTCGCTACTTTCGCCGACGATACAGCGATACTCACATCCAACAGAGATCCAACCTTGGCATCTCAGCAACTACAAATACATTTAGATGAGGTACACAACTGGTGCAATAAGTGGCATACTAATAAACGAAAGCAAATTAGTGCACGTAACTTACACCTTAAGAAGGGGCATATGTCCTCCGGTTACGTTTAATAACAAGCAAATACCCCAATCTGACAGCGCAAAGTACCTCAGCATTTACCTAAACAAGACACTTACCTGGAAGACCCACATAAGGACAAAACGTAAGCATTTGGGCCTGAAACTTCAAAAAATGTACTGGCCGATAGGAAGAAAATCACAACTCTCTCTGGAAAGCAAGATACTCCTTTACAAAAGTATGATAAAGCCCATTTGGACTTACGACATACAGCTATGGGGTACAGCCAGTACATCAAACATTGAAATAATCCGACGTGTCCAATCTAAGGCGCTTAGAGCAATAACAAACGCACCATGGTACGTAACCAACGATACAATAATACAGGACCTCGCAATACCTACCATTAATGAGGAAATACAAAAATTTAGTGCGCGTGATAGAATATGACAATGAGGTGCAACCGCGTCTAAAAAGGTTTAAACCGCTCGAGTTGACACAGATTTGAACAGCAGTGACAATAGTAATAATAGTTTAAATTGTATTTTACTTAAATATATACTTAGAAATGCTAAACTAATATTAAGATTAATATAGGTGTGTTATCATTGGATACACAACCTTCATGTTTGATAATTATTATCTAAGTCAAAATAACTGTTGATTGTCCATATGTGACATATTGTAGTGTATAATAAACAAACAAAAAAAATATTCAAATATGAAAAATTTTCATAAAAATCAAAGTAATCCTGCAACTTAAATAAAATAGATATACAAAAATACAAGGTGTAATAGATGGATGATTGAACTTTGTTTTGTGACATATGCCTCGTTTGGGATATATTTCGTTTTAGAGAAATCGATTTTTGAAAATTGACAATTTTCCAAAACAAATATAACACCGCAACATCTTTCTATTATACAATCACTTCAGGCGTACCTTAAGGAAGCGTCCTAGGACCTTTCCTACATCTCTTCTTTATCGCAGATATCCCACTCACACCTAGCACCTCCCTCCCTACATTTGCCGACGACACAGCAATCACCGCTGTCGATACCAACCCCCAACTTGCCACCGAGAAACTACAAACCCACCTTACTCTCCTTCAAGATTAGTTGCAGACCTGGCGCGTGCAAGTAAATCAAACCAAATCAGCTCAAATCACTTTTACAAACGCACAAACTGTCCATCAGTTTCACTTAATGGGACTCAATTGTCGAGTGTCGATCAAGTTAAATACTTGGAACTCATACTGGATAAAAAACTTATGTGGAAACCACATATAACAATGAAGAAGATTCAGATCATCCTAAAACTTAAACAGATGCATTGGCTTCTTGGACGCAAGCCAAAGCTCAGAACAGCAAACAAAATCTTGCCTTATAAATGTATTCTGAAGCCAATCTGGACGTTGACGTCAGCTTTGGGGATGTGCAAACCCTTCAAACACTAAGATCCTCAAATGTATTCAGTCCTTAGGGTGATATTCAACGCCCCATGGTATGTCAGCAATAAAACTCTACATGACGACTCAGGCATCCTACTCGTAGCAGACGAAATTTCTAGACTAACTACCACAGACCTAGACAGCCTTGCTGGCCATCCCAATGAATTGGTCCATCAACTGAGAGATCCACCCGAAGTCAAAAGACGGCTGAAACGACGATGGCCAAAAGACAATAATTAAAACATAGTAAATGATCATCCTTATCTTTTGTACTCACTGGAGTGCTGTTATTGGACAGCTTCTCCTCTCATAGTTTAGCTTTCATCCCATTAGTTATAGCTCCCACAGAGCAGCTTGTACATTTGCACTGTATGTAATAAAAAAAATTTTCAACAGTTAACGAAATATTGATGTCACTTTTCCCATTTAGGAAAAAATGTCCTTATTAAATTGCACACAAATTATATCAAACTAATAGTTAGATTCAGAGCTATTTTATTAATTTGAAACTTTTTAGTTTCCACATCTGTTATATTTCGACCAAGAGACACTTTTATTTGAAATAGGCTTAATGCATCTCAAGACTTCCAACAAGACTTCAGCTAGTCTCAAAGCAGCAAGTGATGGATAGCCAATAGATAATACTGTGTATTAGAATTTGAGCAAATTGATAACTTGGTAGCGGAGAAAGCTCTTCTGTTTCTTTATCTTCGCTCACCCTTTAATACACTAATACATCATCCCTTAAACCTAAAGTATTTTTCGAAATTTTATCGAAAATATAATAGCTAATTTTACCAAAGTTTTCAAAGCATCAGAAATACCTGTTTTTTATTCATACTGCAATCATTAAAAACAAAAAATTTATTTGTTGCATAATTAATTTTTTTGAGTTCAAAATCTAGAACATTTTATGTTAGTTTAGGTTTGTTTGTAATAATTAGACATTGGTGGTTATTATCACCCATTAAAGATCCTTTCCCTCTCCTGAATGCACTCCGGTTACTGTTAACCAAAACCAGATTTAAAGGGTAATGAAATCCGGGAATAAAGGCGCTGGCCCTCATTTAGTTATCCTAAAACCCGTCATCTTAGCCTGCGGACATTATACGAGGTGAACTGACGTGTAGACACGAGGGTTATAGATGTTAAGCCGGATTAACAGACACATTACTAATTGTGTGTTCGATTGATTTGGTGGCTACAATCAGTTGCGACTTGACCAAGTATATCAGGTAAACTGACAGAAGAGCAATTAGCTACGATGAAAGAAAATTAGTTAAAAGGCTCGTCAAGAAAATTATCAGCAATCCAGAAGTTGTTATAAGTGACGACTGGTACCACCAATCTGCTGTATTTCTTGAACAATTCGCTAATAAATATAGTTCGAAATAGAGTTACAGTCAGTTAAGTAAAAGCGTGTTTAGGTTAATGTTAAGAAAAAATTATTTAAAAACATTTTCAAATATATAGGTGCATTGTACCCCATCAGAATAAGGATGTTATTGTATCATTGATGTGTCCAGTCACCACCGGTGTCGATAATTGCCTGGCATCTTCGACGCATGCTTTCGACCAAATTAATGGCGCATTCATCCGACAAGGATCACAAAATGAGACTAATTTATGTGTTAACTGCTTCAAACTGAACAACTTTCTTCTACGAAGCTTATGCTTGTTGTATGGCCACACATCCTCAATCGGATTTGCATCGGGTGACTGCGACGGCCAATCAAGTGCAACGATACCAAACTGCTCGTTCAACTGAATGCAAAGCCTGCTGCAGTGTTTGGCGTCGTTGTCCTCCTGCAGAATCCAGTCCTTGTTTTTTTAATAAACCAACGTTTGGCAGTCGGTAACAAATATTACTTATAAATCTTAACATTTTTGAAGCATTTCTTTCTTCTTTAGGTGCCGTATCCTATCGGATGTTGGCAATCATCATTGCTATTCTAACTTTGGACATTGCTGCTCTAAACAATTCTCTTGACGTGCAGTCGTACCACTGGCATAGGTTTTCAAGCCAGGATATTCTTCTTCTTCCCACGTCTCGTTTTCCATGTATCTTTCCTTGTATTATCAGTTGTAGAGTTTGGTATTTGTTCCCTCTCATTACGTGGCCTAAATATTCCAGCTTTCTTTTCTTTATTATATACAGGAGTTCTTTGTTCTTGTTCATTCGTCGTAGCACCTCCTCGTTTGTCACTCTATCCATCCATGATATTTTCAATATTCGCCGGTATATCCAGAGTTCGAATGCTTCTATTTTTCTGCTAATTTCCTTATTTAGGGTCCATGCCTCCATTCCATATAAGAGAACACTGAAAACATAGCATCTGGTTGTCCTCATCCATATTTCCAAGCTTAGATCTCTGTTGGTTAGAATTTGTTTCATTTTTACAAACGTGGCTCTAGCCATTTCAATACGTGTCCTCATTTCATTTGTGTATTCCCAATTATCATTCACCCATGTTCCCAGGTATTTATATTTGTTTACTCTCTCTATAGTCCACATTATCTAGTCTAATGTCAGGAATGTTCACTGGTGTTTTTGTGATTGCCATGTATTTAGTTTTATTTAAATTCATTGGGAGACCATATTTTCTGCTGATGTCATTTGTCCGTTCAATAAGTCTCTGTAAATCTGGAATATTATCTGCTAAAAGTACAGTATCATTCAGCATAACGTATGTTGTTAATTATCTTTCCGTTTACTACTATACCACCGTTTTCTTCCATTAGTGCTTCTTGAAATATTGCTTCCGAGTATAGGTTGAACAACATGGGCGAAAGAATACAACCTTGCCGAACTCCTCTCTGTATTTTTATTTCTTCTGTCAGCTGATTTTCTACTTTTACTGTTGTTTTTTGTTGCCAATATAAGTTCGCAATTATCCGCATGTCTTCTACGTCTATGTTCTTTTGTTTTAGAAGTTTCATTAGTTTATCGTGTCTAACTTTATCGAACGCTTTTTCGTAGTCTATGAAGCATGCGTATACTTCTTTATTAATATCTCTGCATCTCTGTATTAGTATGTTTAGTGTGAACAATGCTTCTCTTGTTCCAAAACCATTTCTAAAGCCAAACTGTGTCTCACTAATATCTACTTCTAGTTTTTTATATATTCTTGCGTGTATGATCTTTAGAAAGGCGTTAAGCTTGTGGCTCATTAAGCTTATCGTTCTATGTTCACAACATTCCTTTGCGTTGTTTTTCTTTGGTATTGTAATAAACGTTGAATTCAGCCATTCTTTAGGTATTATACCAGTTGAGTATATGGTGTTGTATAAATCTAGAAGAATATTTACTTGGTCGTCGTCTATTAGTTTAATTAGTTCAATTGGAACTTCGTCTGGTCCAGTTGCTTTACCGCATTTTGATGTTTCAAATGCTTTAATGACTTCTTCTTTTGCTATTTTGGGGCCATGTTCTCCTTCAATAGTTTTATAGTCTTCCTTTCTGTCATCAGCGAATAGTTCTTCAATATATTCTTTCCATCTTTCTATTTTTTGTTTTACATCTAGTATAATTATTCCTTGTTTGTCTTTTAAAATGTTTGATTGACTCTTCTTGTATGTATCTGTGACATCTTTGATCTTTCTGTGTACGTTAAACATATCGTGTTTTGTTGTGCCTTTTCTATTTCTTCACATTCTTGTTTCATCCAATTTTCTTTTCCGTTTTAATTTTTTCCTTATCAATTTGTGGATTTCACTGTATTTGCCGTCCTCTTTTATCTTACTTTTCTTCTCTCTTCCATCAGCTCTAAGATTTCGTCTGTCATCCACCTTTTTCTTTGTTGGTTTTCTTTCGGTGAGTATTTCTTTCGCTGGTTTCATTATCTTTTATGGTATGCCATCTTGAGTCTATGTTGTCGTTGTTATCCAAGGAGTGTCTTCCCATGTTGCTTAAATTGTTATTTATTTCATTTTAACTTGTGTTCTTATGTTTTCTTCCTTCAGGTGTTGCACTTCTATTCTACTTGTCTTCTTTGTTATTTGTATCTTCTTAAGTTTTATATGCATTTTATGACAACAGGATTGTGATCAGACGCTATATCTGTCCCTGGATATGTTTTTGCCGACTTTATACTATTTCTGTATCGTTTTCTAATTAAAACATAGTCAATTTGATTTCGGCAAATATTCTGTGGTGTGTCTTGTGGTGATTTTCAAGTCCATAATCTTCTATCTGGCAGTTTAAAGAATGTGTTGGCTACTATAAATTCTCTTTCTTGGCAAAATTGGATCAGTCTATCACCCCTTTCATTTCGCATTCCAAGACCGAACTCTCCTACATGTTCTCCACTTCTTCCTTTTCCAATTTTGGCATTAAAGTCTCCTATTATTAATGTCACATCGCTCTTTTTGGTTAGGGATAGAATGGTGTCTATTTGTTCATAGAATTCTTCTACTTCATCCGCGTTTTTCTCATTGGTAGGTTGTAGGTAAACAGATGCAACGTTCCAAAACCCAGTTTTGAGAAGCAGCCCAAATGTGCACTTTTACTGAGTTTAACGGCCCGCTGTAGTAACCTGTTAGTTGAGGTTAACCAGGATCGTGGGACGATAAGATATCCCCATATCCGTCTGTAAAATTTACATTATTCTATTCTCAGTCGATATTGTTCTTTGCCCAAGAGAGTCACTTTGTCACATGATTTTCACCTAACAAAGGTTTCTTTACTGAACTACACGAAGATGTGTTTTGATAGCTGCGTACGATATATCTACACCTTTCTGTTTTAATTTTGCTACTCCTTGACGCAATGTTAAGCCCGGGTTTCGCAAAAGCAAGTTTACAATCTGTTTTCAATTTCAGGTGACATTTTCTGCCATGTTCCGGCAAATCATTGATTACACAGGAACAAAAAAAATTGATAAAAGGTTCCTTCGACCAGACCAAGTGTATTACATGTTTTTTGGGTCGCTGAAACCGAATCCGTAACCCATTTTGCTCCATCACGTCAGCGTTTTCTCCTAAGCTCAAAAAATGACTAAAATGGTGAAACCCAACCATATCAATCCTAAAACTTATAACTCTATACCTTCATAACCCTTTAACCTTAATATCAATAACTTATAATCCTAAAACTCATAAGATAAAAAATTATAACCTCAAAATCCATAATAATAATAAACTTAAATCTCGGATAACATTAACTTGATAAACTAATATCTCCAAAAACCCATAATACATATTTCTCATAAACTGTTGAACCCTAAATCTATAATTTTAATATCCAATAAAGTCGAAATTTCCTGCATTGCAATAACCTACGTTCAGCCATACCCAGGAACAACGACGTGGACGTAGTAGGCTTCTGTTCCCTTTGGGGTGCTTGAATTACGTGAGTCCCCTTGCCTCCACGATTCTCAAAGAAGCTACAAAACTTCATAAGAAGCAATTTTATGCGATTGAAGTCTTAGAGTGATAACGCGTTCGTTTATTAGTGAATGATCTCCGTAGTGCTTTTCTCTTATGTTGGTTTTGCGTGTCTCTCTTCAAAGACCAACAGTAGTGTACTAACATGTGGTCATCCCAAACACTCTGATATCTCTTTCCAATATCTTGTAAGTCCTAATGGAATCTTGATCTTCACTAAAGTCACCTAATTTACCAGCAAAATATTCAATATGAGATTGAAGGAAGTGCAGTTTTAGATTCATGAGTCATCCCATATTTTAAAATTTTCTACCATTTTCAACAATACTGACATAATTAGAACCTTTTGTATTTCCTAAAAATTTCTTGGTAACGTTTCTAAAATTTTTCCAGGTTACTTTTTTCACCTTAGTCATTCTCTTTTCAAATTCGTTATATTTTAAAAGTTCTCTTATATGTGGTCCATCAAACACGCCTTCTTTATTTTTGCATTAGACAGTTTTGGAAACTTTTCGAAGATATAGAGATAAACTTTGCTTTTCGTAGATTTCATCGCTTTGATGAATTGTTTTACTAGTCTCAGCTTTATATGTAGTGGTAGAGGAATAACTTTGTTGTTGGTGTTAGATCATGGAGTTACGTTATTTCTAAGTGGCCAATCCTTTTTCACATAATGTTAATTGAGACTGTCCCATTCACATATAAAGCAAAGGATATTTTGTAAAGCCACTTTGATGACCTAACAAATCGTCATTATTTTTAATTCTCCACATATCTGCCACTTGTGTTTATCGTAATCTGATTTTTCCGGTAAGAAGCGGAGGTTATGGTACTCTTTATTCAACGCAACTGAATGACCAATGGGTAGCGAAGCATATTGGTTGCTATTATGTAGCAAAACTGTTTTTAAACTACGGGTTGAAGAATCTATGAATAGACGCCAGTTGTTAGCTTTATAAGAAATATTATATGCGTTAATTATATAAATTTTCTACATTTGTAAAATATTTTCTAAATTAGATATCTCTCTCGCGATAAAAAGTTATATCAGTTCCTGGAGCTAGGCAATTTTTCTCTTTTAGTCTTGACGCTAACAGTTCAGATATTTCTTTCGAAAGTCCTGCGTCTCGCACCAAGTCATTAAGCTCTTCTTGAGTAAAACCATTAGAATTTTTATGTCTCATCTTCTGATTCTTCCGATGTTCTTCTCAACGTCACCATTAGCTGGACCTTCGTCAGTTGATGTTTCTATTGCACTTTTATTTTAGTAGTTTTAGTAGTTAGTAATACTACTTTCATTACTTTGTTCACTGTTCATAAGTATAGGAAGAGTCACAGATTCGACAGTCGCATAAGAGATCAAAGATTTTATTTTTTAGTTGTGCCCGAAAACTTTTGTTAAACAAAAATAACAATCCTTTTCATGATTTCCGGGTTCCCGCCAGATTATTGGAGAAGCAAACGTCCGGTTTCTCTCTTTATTGCGTTACAAGGAGCATCTTAAGCATATCGATTTTGGAGTCCAATGATTGATTACTATTTCTATACCAAAAAATTCTCTATACCTAGTTTTAAGTGCATCTGTAAATGTCTTTCTGGGTTTACTGACAACATATTTTCCACAAACAACGCAGAAAAATCTACGCTATTATTACATGATGACTTTCTTGTAACACTATACTCTTCAAAGCCCAAGTTACCCACCGATGTAAAGCTGCAGTCGTGTGATGACGACGCCTGTGGATCTGCTTTCTCACCTGAACCAGCCGCTGATACTAGAGTTCCAACTCCCTGCATCGTACTTTTTTGTGTGCCGACCATGACGGAATAAGCGCCGTGATCCAGGGACTTTGCCAGATCACGGAACAACTCCGCTGCCCACCGTCACCACGTGGAGATACTCTGAATGTCGATACACAAAAGAAATCTGAGCTTAAGTCGCACGTCGAGATTTTGACAAAAACTAGCACGATCCAGATTTTTCAATGTTATTTTTGATCAGAATTTTGTTTAGGGCGTCGATTAATGTGTTGCATTTGAGAGTTGTAAGGTTTTTGAATTTTAATGTACTAGGTTTAAAGTTTATGGAGAAAAATACCGACTTATAAAGTTTTGAACTTAAAGTCTGTCGGGTAAGTTTTGTCTGTGTTTCATTTTAGGCTCTTAGCTTATCGGGTTATAGGACTACGGGATTTTAGGGTTGTAGGGTTACGGGGTTATAGAGATAGGGGTTTTTGGTGTTATTAATAACCTAATAAGGTTATCAAGTTGAATTTTCCGAGATTTATGTTTGAGTAGCACGTATTTACTGTCTTATGCGTTCTTTGGATTACTGGAGCTTAAAAAATATGGGTTTTAGGGTTAAAGGTTATTGGCATTAATGTTAAAGGGTTACAAAGGTATAGTTATAAGATTCAGATAAGTTTTAGAATTGACATAGTTGGGTTTCGCCACTTTTAGTAATTGTTTTTGAAGTTAGAAGAACATGTTGACGTGACAGAGCAAAATGGGTTGCGGATTCGGTTTCAGCGATCCAAAAAACATATAACACACTTGGTCTGGTTGACGTAATCTTTTATAGATTTTTTTGTGGTCCTATGTTATTTTTGTCTCCTTGTACCGCCAATAAGGTCAAGAATTTTTATTCCATTTGTTGCCCACTAAATGAGTTAAAATATATATTAATGATTTGCTTTAAAATCTCTCATGTGGACTAGTAAAATGAGATCCTCATTTATAGTGTTTCGCATTTATATCGAAAGGCCGCTTCCGGATATAAATGTATGCTCATCTTTACTAATCTGGCACGATGAAAAGCAGTAAACAACGGACACGCTTATGAATTCCATTCCATCTTTAGTACTACCTTTAGTGGCTTGCAAGAAAGCATAGCTATAGTTCAGTAGCTCCACGCTTCTCGTTCTTGCCAGTCAATCTTCTCTAAACCTCTCCTTTCCATCGCTTCATCCACTTCATCCCCTCCACGATCTCCTCGGTCTTCCTCTCTTTTTCCTTCCTGCGGGACTCCAATCTGTTACTCGTTTGATCATCCGATCTTCTTACATGCGAGTCTCTTGTTTTCGATACTATGAATTATGTCTGTCTCTACTCCCATTCTACTTCTTATTTCTTCATTCCTGGTTCTTTCCATTTTGGTTACCCCACAGCACCTCCTCCAATATTCCATTTCTGTCGCACTAATTTTTTTTCATTTCCCTTGTTTATTACAGACTTCCGCTCCATACGTCATTATACTTTGTACCATTCTGGTGTATATTCTAGTTTTTGTGTTTTTCGTAATTTGTCTATCCCATATTACTGGATGCAACTGTCTAATACACGATCTTGTTTATCCCAGTCTATTTTTACTTTCCTTTTCCGTTGTTGCCTTTTCTGTTATTATAAATCCTAAGTATTTAAATTTGTTTGTGGCTTTTATTCTTATATCCTTCTCTACCTGTAGGCCTTTTAACTTTTCTTCCGTTGTTGCTAAATACATAGTCTTCTTGTAGTTTATCTATAACTTTTTCGTACTCCTCGCTCAGTCTTCTCATCATGAAGCTCCAATCTTCCTCATCTTGCGCTATAACCACTTGATCATCTGCGGAGCACAACGTGTATAGATATTCGTTTCTGACTGGCACTCCCATACCCTCCCATTTACGCTTCCAGTTTTTCAGTGTTTCTCCTAGATAGATCTTAAATAAAGTCGGTGATGTGGAGCATCCCTGTAATAAGCCCTTTGTTGTCTGGAAGTTACCTATTATCTTCTGTCCCGCTTTTATGTACACCTATTTCCCTTGTACAAACTTTTAACGGCCCTTATTAGGTGGTTGGGAATTCCTATCCTCTCCATATATATATATATATATTATATATATATATATATATATATTTATTTCCTGCTGTGAACCCGGTTTGTTCTTCCCCTATTTTGTTTTGTATGTGTTTTTCTAACTTGTTTTTAAATATTCGTCCGTATATTCTTCCCATTATAGCAATGACACTGATTCCTCTGTAATTCTCACATTTCCGTCTATCGCCCTTTTTAAATATGGAGACAAGATAGGGTTCCTTCCATTCCTTAGGCATCTCTTCTCCGCTCATCACTTTCTGGACCATTATCGTTATCATTCTGAACAATTTTTCCGTTCCATACTTTATGAGTTCCGGTAGTATCCCTCCTGGTCCCGCAGCCTTATTGTTTTTTAATTATTTAATTGCCGCTTTTACTTCTTCCAGTGACACCATCTCCTCTTCTTCATCTTTATCTTTATCTGTCTCCTTCTTCTATTCCTTTTCTTCTCTGCATTCTCTTCGATGTTCTTCATATACTCTTGTCGGTTTTCTGTTAGCTGGTTCGTATAGTATGCTTCCCACTCTTTGTCTTCAATGTACTGTATTTGCAGGTGTTCTTTCCTGTCTGTTCGTAGATTTTTTAGTAACTTCCATGATTCAGAGCATCTAGTGCCCCCCAGGTATTGATCAGTGTTATTGTTCGCCAGTTGTCATTTTTTTCCTTTATTGTCATTTTCTTCACTTCTCTGGTCTTACTTTTATACTCTCTTAAGTCTTCTTCCTTTTTGTGCTTAACCATTTGCTGTATAATTCCTTTTTTTGTTTAATTGCTTTCTGGGTTTCACTTGTGAGTTTGTGTTTATATTGTGTGGTTTTCTCTTCTTTTTCCCCTAATGCTTCGAATCCCGCTTGTTTTAAACTTTCCTTTATGTGTTCGTAGATCTTTTCTATGCTCTCGTATGTGAATTCTGTTAATTTATCGTCTAATCTTCTCCTATATAAATCTCTCACTGTCGTGTCTTGTAGTAGGTGTAACTTGAGCTGTCTTTCTTTCGGTATATCATTTGTTTTCTCTGTGTTTCTTTTTTACTTGTTATTTTTCTTTGCCATTTTGCTATCAGCAGCTTATGATCCGTTCCACATTCTGCCCCTCTTTTGACTCTTACGTCCTTCGTTCTCATTGTACTGTTTCGTTTTAGTATTACGTAGTCTATTATGGATCTCAGCTGCCTTGTCTCTTGCACCCATGTGTATTTGTGGATATCTTTGTGTGGGTAAAAACTATTCATGATCTTTAGATTATATAGTTCACATACCTCTGTTAATCTTTCTCCATTGTCATTTATGATGTTCTCTCCGTACCTTCCTACTACCTCGTCCTTTTCTTTCCTTCCGGTTCTTCCATTCAGGTCTCCTGCTATGATTATTTCTTGAGTTCGTTTAATTTTTTCTATTTCCTCTTTTAGTGCTCCTATGAATGATTCCTTCTCTGTTACTGCGCTGTCATCTGTTGGTTCATAAACACAGAGTATTACTATGTCTCTGCCGTGTAGGGACATATTTAATTTTATTATTCTTTCATTTATGGGTTCCCAGGTCTTTATGTTTCTTCTATATCTTTTTTTTTACTATTATTCCTATTCCTGCCTTTGCACTCTTGTCTTTTTGCACTCCACTCCAACAAAGTATGTTGTTGTCAAGTTCCTGAATTCCATGACCTTTCTTTTTTGTTTCGCTCAAAATTAACATATCCAGATTCATTTTTTTGAACTCTCCCATTACTTCCTTATCTTTATTCCTCCATTCTTGTACATTCCATGTGCGTACAGTTATTTTCCTATCCATTCTTCTCTTCTTTCTCCTGGATATCTTCAACTGGATTTTGAAATTTCAACGCAGAATTGCCCCCCCCCCCCCAACCCATATCCTATAGGGCCCCCTCTCTTCGAGGTGTGGATTACCACCCGGAGAATGTTACTCTGATTTTTCATTCTGCCCATGACTTTCCAAACTCCTTTATTTTTACATGTGTTAGGTTGTTTATGCCTAACGCCATAACCCCCTTATATAGTGGACCTTTATATACGACCACCAAATCTGAGAAAGTCGCCGTTCGTAGCCGTCCACTCTGGATCAGACGCTACTAGTTTTGGCTCTTCCGCCCTTTCCGCCATTGTGACTAATTTGTCATCTTCTGTCTTCCAGGTTGTTGGCCGGTTTTCGCCTGTAATCCCAGGTAGGAGTCCTTACCGGGTGCTATCAGCCGGGCCAGCTGAACCCAGGTTTTTTTTCGAGGTTATTACTTCTCGATCCCTCCTCCTTTTTCACCCGGGCTTGGGACCGACATTGGCGGAGTTATATTTTATATGCTTATTGGTAATAACAGATGATCCTAGGAATTTCACTAAAATAGGTTGTATTACACACTTAAGGGCCAGATAGGTTAAAACAGCAGTTATCAATAAAATGAATCTCAGACACCAGCAAGATATTCATTTTAATTAGTTTCAAATGCATTTATATTTCTCAATGATGTTTTATAACACCATTAGTGATAATTTGTATAGTTGCGCCAGATTTATTTGTTACTTTGATTAAACAGGGCTGCCACCAATTTTTTAAGGTTCTTACTTTCTTTCACTAGGATTTCTATTAGATTTTATAGTAAATCTGTTGTATAAAGGATATAAAATTATTTTAATGCAATAAAAGATTTGGAGCTCAGCCTTACTTGAAATTCAATAATAGAGGCTAATCTTTAATCGCTAGAGATTTTCTTCCTCTAAGTAATTCTTCACTTGTGTACTATTTATCTTTTTTTGGGCGCACTTACGGGCACTACAGCCTCAAGGGCTTATTGTGCCCACTAATATGCACTTAAATGCTAGGACATTCACACATACCCATGGGCTGGGCGGGACTCGAACTCTCGCGCGCCGGCTAGAGGACAGAGCCAACTGGTTGAACCACCTGAGCCACCGTGTCTCATCTTGTAAAATTGGTTGTACATTTCTTAAAAAAAAGACTTTAGTGGCGTCACTTTATTTTTGGGACATGTTTTGTAGTCGTGATTTCCAAAACTTTTTATATATCTAACAGTTGGGCTGAAAAGTTCGTAGGCTAACATAGAAAAAAATTTTTTTTTGATAAAATTGGATTTTATTATTCAATATAATTGCCTTCGAGGGCGATACACCGATTATAGCGATCATACAATTTTTCTATACCATTTTTAAAATATATTTTGTCTTTAGCCTCAAAATAAGCTTCTGTTTCGGCAATTACCTCTTCATCGGTGCTAAATTTCTTTCCAGCGAGCATTCTCTTGAGGTCTGAGAACAGGAAAAAGTCGCTGGTGGCCAGATCTGGAGAATACGGTGGATGCGGAAGCAATTCGTACAATTCATGCAATTTTGCCATCATTTTCATTGACTTGTGGCACGTTGCATTGTCTTGATGAAACAGCACTTTTCTTCTTCAAATGGGGCCGTTTTTCGTGATTTCGTCCTTCAAACGCTCCAACAACGCTTTGTAATAATCGCTATTGATGGTCTGGCCCTTTTCAAGGTGATCAATAAATACTGATGCCATAAACCTTGCTAGCCGATTATTGCGTCTTTCCACTCTTTGGATTCGGTTCATTGCGTGCAGTCCACTCGGCTGACTGTCGATTTGACTCTGGAGTGTAGTGATGAAGCCATGTTTCATCCGTTGTCACATATCAACGAAAAATTCGTTATTATTACCGTTGAATATCGCTGAACATTGTTCTGAATCAACGACACGTTGAAACTTTTGCTGGATTGTGAGCTCGCGCGGCACTCACTTTGCACACAGTTTTTGCATGTCCAAATATTCATGCAAGATATGTCCAACACTGTATTTTGATATCTTCAGAGTCTCAGCTATCTCGCTTAACTTCAATTTACGGTCATTCATAATTATTTTGTGAACTTTTTTTATGTTTTCGTCCGTTACAGCCTCTTTCGTGCGTCCACTGCGTGCATCGTCATCAGTGCTCATCTCGCCTCGTTTAAACTTGGAAACCACTTCTCAACGGTTGATTTTCCTGGTGCACAGTCTAAATAATGCTTATCAAGCCAAGCCTTGGTTTCAACGGTATTTTTTTGCCAAAAGCAGTGTTTTATTAATACTCGAAATTCCTTTTTATCCATTTTTTTAAAATTAACAATAGTTGCTTCACTCAAAATACGATATCACCTAAACTAATAGTCCGACAGTTGTCAAATTTATACACGAGTCTTTTGAAGGTTAGGGTTAACTAAAAAGCACATGGATTTAATACTACTAGCGCCGCTTATGTGTCAGCCTACGAACTTTTCAGCCCAACTGTTATGTGACCGTGTTTAGTAGTTTTTGGTGTAGCTGTAACCTCGATATCCTTTACATTGCATACTTTTTATTTTTTACGAGATAATTCTATGTTGACCAAATTATTTAATGCGGTGTCAATTTTGTAAATATTCTTATTATTTGCATTAACAAATTTAACAGAAAAATTTTCTTTATGCTTGGTATTCAAGATATCCTTTACTGATTGTGTGGTGTAAATTGCTTATCACTTAAAAGGATTTAGTTGCAAGTATTCTCAAGTTATGACAAATAACTTTGTTCTCATCTTAATTCGTTTATATCGTTCATTTGGATATACATGTAATTCTATATTATCATCGTACATGACTTGGTATATGTAATTGTCTTTCTCAAAATTCTTATCTAGAAGTTTCCGTAAAAAAATAACTTTGTTCTCATCTTAATTCGTTTATATCGTTCATTTGGATATACATGTAATTCTATATTATCATCGTACATGACTTGGTATATGTAATTGTCTTTCTCAAAATTCTTATCTAGAAGTTTCCGTAAAAGTTTATTGTGTGATTTTATTATTGTGTTCTTTTATGTGTACAAATATTTCTTGTCCATTGACCTCAAAGACGCTGTATTTGTTGGACTGTTTTTATCTTTTTGTAATGTTTTTCCTTCTAATTTCTTGAAATAATTGCGTCTGTTTTTGTCTGATCATCGCGCGTAGACAAATATTATGCTTTGAGTACAACATGCCTTCCACTGCCTAGTTATTTTTTAGATAAGACACCGTTCTGCATTTTTCTGTATTTTCAGGACTGAGTCGCCGCTAGGGTCGCTGAAAACTCATGAGTATGTATGACGTCGTTGCATGTTAGTAGACTTAATAAACCTAAGAGCTACAATGCTTGTAAGTGCACTCAAACAAAAAAGAATCTGTAAAAGTTATCTTAGATAATAAAAATTTTGCCAAGCTCCGCTCAGTGTCATTTTCCTAAACTTAACTGGTAAGTTAAGTGCCATAGCGTCCCACTGGTTAGTAATTTAGTTACTCTACCCGTTTTATAAGTCCGTTCCAAATAAATAAAACTAAAGGAGCTAACTCGTAATCTGGGCGAGCCCCGCTTCAAAGAGTTCCGTCAAATTATAACTAAATTCATTAGTTTTATGATAATCGAGGTTAGCTCTACAACCAGAATAAGATATCCGTAAGACGATACAAAGTGAGCAAAGCTTAATTCTAGATTATCAAATTTTAAGACGATGATTGCAAAAATAATTCTACATCTCACTTTGAAGAACAAATTGGTAAAGCAATTTCCACAGCAGTATCTGTGAAGGTTGTGATTGAATTACCGTTGGCATCTGCTACTGAATCATAGAGCATTTCAAGATGACTTTGATCGACCACCTATTGCAAAAAATAATTATTTAATTATTCTGGATAATCGAATATTACTATTTTGTATTGTACTGTGCGTTTAAAGTTTTGAAATATTTACCAGTTTTACAATGATATACAAACCTCTGTCACCTTTGACTCGGGATTTTGTACTCTTATCCTCCAAGTCTATATTCTTTGATACAAGAAATTCATTATGGGGTGACCTCCATGGCGAGAGAGAAGTATTCGTTGCAGACGTTCTATCTGCACAAGGAAAAACCCATAAACTGTATAATACCTCAACTGTTTGTTTTACATAGACAACAAAAATATTTTTCACTTACATCAAACATAGTAATAAATTTTCGTTTTCAGTTTTGGGTTCCTTTTAAATGGTCATTCATAAAAATATATTTTTAACCAAGACTCGTCGCTTAAACCAAAATCTTTTTTATTCCGGTAAGACTTAATAAATGTTACACATGAGTTTGAGAGTATAATTTGAAAGGTAACTAGATTATCATGTAAGGCTACGAGTCCCTCAAATTAATCACTGTTCATTCACTGTCAGTACCGCCAAACCAAAACCAAAAAACATATTTACTCAGGTTAGTAATTTGTTCTTCTGCTCACTTTGCTTTATAATGAGAAGCTTAATATCGTTTTAGCTTTTAATTTTAAATAAACTCTTTCCTAAAAATATATATAAATATTTATTAAACTGGCATAAATAAAGCAGAAAAACTACTATTATTTTTTTGAATTTAAATTTATAATTTTAACTTCGCTAGCGACGAAATATGATAAGAGTGTTTATTATTGGTTGCAGCTGTTCGCTTCTCTTTTTATTAGTATAGCTTTCCTTTGTCCACTTATAGAACGTACAGCTTTTAATCCTATTACGTTTTCATTTTCTTCATGAAAATGATCATTCTTTAAGAAATGCAAAAATACCTGTCTCTTAGCCTTTAAAAACCTATCTAATGCAGAAACTTCATTTTTTGAGTAGAATAGTCCATTGTAGCTCGAATGTTACATATCAATCTGGTACCCCCTTATTATATCACTAGCTTTAACGTTTCCACAATTTTCCAGATTAAAATCAATTACAATTTTTATTGTAGCTTATGCTGCTATAACGGTAATATTAATATCAATTACGGAAACGGAAAGTTGCGCAAAAATGCAGCCGCTGCTTTATGGCGCGCGTTATCGTTCTCCGGCGCGGCGCGGCAATTTGTTAATGCTAAATGGCGACATTAATATTAATTAGCATTCCTGGAATGGGTTTGGTGTAAATAGGTTTAAAAAGCCGTTAATACTTGTTAATTTTCCGTTTAGATATGCCGAACGGCGTAATTGCATGCGAAGCGTTCGTGTGAACAAGCTCAGGCCGAGCGCGGCACAATCAATTATTTTTAAATAACTGCTGTTCAGGAACCTAACCGTTTGCAAGACCTCGCCCAGCTATGTGTGCGCGTTTTTTCTGGCCGTATCGGCAAATCTGCTCTGCTTACACGAACGCTGCGGCACGTAGGCCAGAACCACGGCTAATGGCTCTGAACATTAATTTTTACCGAACGGCTCGCTTTCGATTTGAGTTATATAATTGCTGTTGCAAAGTGGAGCTGAAGTGTTAGCTTCACTTGCAGTTCAAATCAGAGCTAGTACAGAACTGCGTAAAAACTTGATAGTTAGCGTTGATGCGTGTAGAGTAAACAAATGGAATAAACGGGTTAACCAGAATTTGGTCTAGAAGGACGCCTGTTGGCTAAACGCCCCCTTTTGTTACACTTCTAATTGCCAACACAAACTAGCCATTAACAAGCTGTTGGCTAATAAAGCCACCATATGATTAAGTGCTTATCACAGTCACATAAAAATAATCCTTAAAAAAGCTTTCGCCAACACTAACTATGAACTTGCTGCAACAAAGCCATAATATTCCAATAGCCTCTAACAAATGCAAAAATCATATTTGTTGATTGAAATACTTGACGTAGTCAAGGTGCCAAACTATAAGCAACTATGGAAAAAAGATGTGCGCAAGCGCCCACAATCCTAACCCAAACAGAGCACAATAGCGAACTATAATTAGCTTAGAACCCCTCTAAGTCTTAGACGGGTCAAGTAAAAAAGTACCAGTATTTAGTAGTCTTCTTATGTATTGAAAGGATTAGAAATCGATAAAGAATCGCATTGGCACACGTGGTCCCTAAATGTCTCCTATTTCCTCAGATAAAGTTCAGCGCTAAACTTTCTTGAGACCTAATTAAAGAAAAGTCTATTAAAACCAGTTGCATCGAGATGAAAAATATTATCAAGCATCGAATCTTTCCAAATGCCAAACACAGCAGTCGTGTAGCCATCTGAAAAGACGATCCCCACTGGTTACAAACTGTTACGGTTCTTATATGTTACTTAGGTACGGCTTTGAAATTGAACTCTTCTTAGTGAACATGGAAGTACCATTTATAAACAAAATTGCCCAATCATCATTTTCCTTGTTGAATAGCGTATTTGATTGGTGGGTGTTGTGTGTCAGCAGCTAATCCTATTGTAGCTCATTCTGGTGCAAAAAGTTGCATAGAACAAGAAGTCCAATATATTGAACATTACATCGAACCAAAAACATGCCAATAGTCACAAAAGTAGTAGTATATAAACAAAAACATATCTAAGCTGTTTTAGGGTGCAATTTATTGTCATCCATGTCCATGAATCATAGAGGTACTTAGATGCGATGGCATTTGTCGATGACTATTGAGAGCCTAATGAGGTCTTACCTCGTAAATTTAGTAAGCATCCTGTAAGGTTTAATGTGGCCATATAAAGTGGAATATATTATTGCAACGTGCATCACGCAAAAATTTTCTTTCTTATAAAAGTACCAATTTGGATTGAGGTTGTCATTCATCCGTTGCAGGTTTTGGCTGACACCATAACCTTGCATACAAGCTCGATTTGAAGAACAAATTTATAGAAGTTTGAGAATAATGAAAAAGGCGGCTATTGGCTGAAACGCGACATCAGAAGATGAGCCACTTAAGCTGTCTAAGCAATGTCTATGGCTGACAAATTGAGTGTAGCACGGTGGAGATCCATTTAAGCAAGCTTTCGTAAACTTGAGACAAATTTTCTTTCTAGGTTAAAAACCTACAAGCCAGTATTTTCTTTATTGCATATATTTTGATACCAGGAAATTAGCATACATAAATAATTTTAAAATACCGGCAAGAAAGTCTTGGTTTGGTTATAAACTAACCAAACGGTTGTATACCTAAAAGCTCCCAGATAACTCGCCATGTATCCAAAAAAAGGTTGTATATATTATATAGATATAAATGTATCAAAAACCGGAAAATGGGCATGGTGTAAATACAAGCAATACTTATAAGACAATATTATTGAGGTCAAAAATGCAATCAAAACCAATACGGATATTGAAGTAGCTTCTGCGCAATTGCAAGGAGCTATTATTATTCTAAAGTGACATCATAACAGCTATTACGGCATCAGAAAAATCGTCAAAAAGAATGTTAATTGGTAAAATATTAAACTTACAAATTTCAGGAAAGCCACACAAATTGGTTATGAGGACGAAGAAATAGGTATTTTTCACTCTCTCGCTTGGCCAAAAAATTTTTTGGTAGAGGCATTGTCAATGGTTTAAAAGTACCGGGTCTGATAGAATGATTTACCCTTTTCTAAATAGCAATGAAAGAAGCAGCATAGGCTGTGTTCAATGTTTTATTGTACCATGGCTCAAGCCTCGCCTTAAAGTTCAGTGTTATTTATCGAGTTACTGGTGCTGCTGAGATCGCATTGCGAATACCACCCTTCAATTCTTCAATAGTCTGCAGCCTGCGTGGAAAGAATTCAGCTCGTAAGTGTCCCCGCAGAAATAAATCGCAAACAGGTAAGTGATCTAGCCGGCCATAGAGGTCCCCATGTAATGAGATCTCTAAACAGTACCACCGTGGCACAGAGATCTTCTATTTCTTTCAATTCTGCTTCTATTATTTGATTTGCTGATTTATTGTACGCGACAACTAGGACATTATCATCCACTGTCCCAACTATTACAGTTTTAAAACAAAAATTAGATCCCTTCTTTATTACATAACAACTTTTTCCCTTTGCACCGAATGCAGGTGTAATTATTAATTTCTATTTTTTGTTTTTTGAGTATTTTATTATCACTAGACGTGAAAGCAAGTAGTTGTGTATTTTATTACTTATATAGTTTGCATTTACGTACAAATTTTTAATTTATATCCCATATGACCTTACTTTCTTGGCGAAGTGGCATACGACAACGAATTTCTTTATAACAGTTGTAATAGGAGCTAAATATTTATTTGGATCTGCAGTAGTTCTAAGGAAAATGTTTATATAGTATAGGTAGTAAGCTGATTAGTTTATACATACACACAAATTGGTTTGCTTTATCGTTCCATCACATTTCTTTATTAATGCCATTTTGTCAACTGTTTTGAGGTCTATCTTCTTTCTTTCAGTTTCCATTGTAGAATTTGCTTAGGTATTCTTGTTTCTGATATTTTTTGTATATTTCGAACCATCTAAAGATATCGTTTATTATAGTGAGGTTTATATTCATTTTTTTTGTGTGGCTCTGGGAGCATGGCCTGCAAACTGAGAGATTAAGGCTTTCAAATATTTGCTTTCTCTGTGCGGTCGTCGCGCATCAACTCTGGTGTGGTGTGGTGTGGGATGGCTATGATTACTCCTTGTTGGAATGAACGCAGGTATTCAATTATTTTTAGTGACTAACTAGGCCACCCGTCAAGCTGTTTATTACTTTTTTATTCTGGATCTTTATATCGCTCTCCCCTAAAAGTCTATTTCTGTAGCTGTTAACTTATTTATAGTTTTTTTCTTTATTGGCCAAACTTCCGAGCTATATGTTATACTTTTCACGATAATATTGTATATTTGCTTTTTGTTTTCTTAAAATGTTTTTGTCCCTACTTAGCATAGCAGCAGCTTTTCTGTCCTGTTACGTTCACAAATCCCCTTATTTAGTGTACCTGTCTGTGATATCGTTGTTTCCAAATATTTGTATTCATTGCATTGTTTTATTTGTTGTCCATTATCCATTACCAGGACTGTTCTTCTTCAATGCACATATATTCAGTTTTGCTCAAATTTACCTCTAGTTGGTTTACCGGTACTTCTAGCCCTGAACGCGGTGAGTTCGTAGTCGGATAGACCCTTGGATGTGACTACCTGATTAGTGGTATCGGCAACTTGTGCTTGGGTTTGCTCTACCCAAATTTTTTTGTAGACTTTACTGACAGTTATCTAAAACAGGATGATTATGAGCAAGCCAAGGACTTTAGCTTAAGACTATTGTACTTTCATCTTCTATTTATTTTTAATGTTATATGTTAATGAGCAACATATTGCATGATTGTACTGAATTTCTCCTTTACGGCGATGGATGTAACTTAAAGATATTTATAATTTTCTTGTTTGGATGATATTGTCTTCGATTATAGCGATGGTTTCACTATGAGCCAAATCGCCGGAATAATTGGTATTATAGTTTTTAGTCTTGGTATTTTCATGTTACTTCTATAGGTATAATATGCTACAACAATAATTATTGTATTGATTTCATAGTTTTAAAAATAATACTAGACTTCTAGTTCTTGATGATTCATATATTATTTTTAGTAATCAGACAATTCTGGCATTTCGTTTATTAACGTGGACGCGAGATTTATGGTTGCATTTATTTAAGGTATTAGTCGTTTCATCATAATTTTGGGTATCGTTAAGTTATTTGTTTTGGCAAATTTGAAGTTGATTTTGAATCATTTACAGTGTTAAAATTCTGTTAATAATTATATAACATCCCCGGTTGTAAATATTTTTGCTGCAAGATTTCTTTTCTAGATTTAAGATAAGTTTTTGTTGGATCTGTTTTATTATTGACTGAATAGCCTCCACATTAACTTAGTTAAAATCTTTGTCTTTAATGTTCCTAGGACTATCTTTAATCAAACGCATTTTTAAGCATTTACCGTTACGTGGGACATTTTGGCAACAATTTTTAGTATGTCCGAAACTTTTGTATTATAGGATTTTCCTTTTAGCGCGAGTTTAAGAGGGAGTAACAGTGTGAATTTTCAAAAATCGATTTTTTTTTTTTGCTCAAATTAATAGCTTTGCAGCCAAAGAACGTTTATCTTTCTTCCCAAGTAAAAATTCGCACTAGAAATATTAAAAATTAGCGCCAAACACTGACGAGTTATTTTAGCGCTCTTGGTGATTTGAAGCGCACGCACGCATCTTCCATCAGTTATAAAGCACATGCCTGCACGCATGAAGGTCTTCAAGCCCTGCAAGCTTTCCGACAACCATTGGCCGGAAAAAGAACTTCTATACGGCCCAGGGATAGCAGACTAAAAGGTCGATTTTCCCTTTCCCGCGTTTTTCTCGAAATCACGTTTTTTGACCCCGTTGACAGTAGAGTGCCCACAGTTTTTGTCCTATCGACCTGATTCAAATTGATTCTGTTCAGGATACGTGTCTACATTACGTGATCTAGCCGTTTTTTTGATACAAACCATATTATTTCTATATATAAACAATTTACTACAAAAATTTACGCAAAACTTTTTCACAAGCTGCCAATATTTTTTTAATCGAAATTTTCCAATTTCCCTGCGTCACGTAATAGCTATGTAGGTATATTTAAATAATTTTTTTAGTCTTTTTATTTTAGAAGTCTAGTTTTGCCGCAAAGCTGTCAACGCCCCATGGGTCATGTTAAAAAAACGCTATTTTGGACCAGCCGCTGAAAAAAACATGGCGGCCAAAAAAAGTAAAAATGTTTTGTGTTGTATTAACGTTATATAACAAACTTACCAAATTTTATAATGATTGATCAAGCCATTTGTTTTTAATTAAAAAAAAAAACACTTCGAATTTCAACATTTACAGTGTTACTCCTTAAATTGTGCGACTCAGTTCACAGGTAATTTAAAATTGTAAATGATTTAATTTTTTATTTTTGTTTAGAATTTATGATAAAATCAGTAATTCAATGTTTGTTCTCTTTGATTTATATTCTATATGTTGAAAACCACACACCCTAATTTTTCCATGTGTTTCTTTGTCTTTGATATTGATTGATACATATTTTTAAAACAACTCAAACGTCTTCTTTTGTTGGAATTTATAAGTGTAAAACTGAATATTTTAATTGGTTTATTGTTTAAGGCTTTAATGAAGTAATTTTTCTTAGCAATACTTATTAGTGGGTTGACTTTTTACACTTGCCACAAAAATAAGTTGATTTTGGTTTATTTTTCCCATCATTTATTGTGCTTGTCGATTCTATATAACCATCATCGTTACTGTTTCTACTGGTGATTTTACCACCTAACCAACAATTTTTTATTTTATTAGATTGTTTTTAATGTTTATATGTTGTTTGTAAGGGTCGCAGTGTTTCTCTGCTAGTAGTTGCTACTTGCAGTTCGTTGTCCAATCGTATAAGTAAAATTGAGCATACGTGTTATGTATATTACTGAGGATGGCTATAATATGTACACTACGTGGTGCTGCCGTTGAAGATATAGTAGTGATATTGGTTTGGAGTAACTTGGCGTATGGGTATATCAGATGGGATCTCTTTAATTTGGTCTATGTAAATAACGGTATCTTAAATGTTAATGGCCCCATTTAACACAATAATTCATTTATTACAATAAGTAGAATTTAACATTTACAATTAGTAAAAATACCGATTGTATCTAAAATATAAGAAGTTATAAATAAATATATAACAATACAAAAAAACTAAGGAATAAGAAGTAAACTAATCTCTCTCTCTGTCTCTATCCAGCGTTTATTGTCCATAAGTGAACATACGCCTCCTCCATTTGTTTCTATCCTGTGCTACGTTCATCCATCCTCTTCCTGCCACTTTCCTGATGTCATCGTACCATCTTAGTATGGGCCATCCTGGGTTTCGTTTTTCTCCCCATGGTTTCCATTCAGTCGTTTTTCTTGTCCATTTCTTCTTCTCCATCCTCGCTATATGTCCTGCCCATCTCCACTTTGCTTGTATTATTTTGTTTTTGACATCTTCCATTTTGGTTCGTTCTCTAATCCACTTTATCGACTTTTTGTCTATCAGTTTTATGTTGAGGATCGCTCTTTCCATGTGTCGTTGGGTAGTTTGCATCTTACTCATGGTCTTCTTTGTCATTGCCCATGTTTCAACTCCGTATAGCAAGACCGGTATTACACATTGGTTTAATAGTTTTATCTTCATGTGTATCTTAAATCTTTTTTCTTTACTCTCTAATATATGTTTCAATCTTCCGTAAGCTGTCCATGCGAGTCTAATGCGTCTATTTACATCTGCCGTTTGCATTTTCCTGTCTGCTCGCAGGTTTTGTCCCAGGTATATATATATTGTTCTACTTCTTCTATAGTTTCCCCATTTAGCGTAATGGGACCGTCATCTTGTTAGAGGATCTCTTCATTATTTTTGTTTTTGTCATATTCATAGTTAGTCCTATTTCTTTCGATTTTTCGTTCAGTTCTTCCATCATCTCCTGCAGTTCCAATCAATTTTCTGCAATAAGCAATATTAAATTATATCCAAAACTAATGCTATCAATTAATTTGTATAAATTAAAGGCTTGAACACGTACGTACGTACCCATCTCATAGAGTTTATGGAAGCCAAGCTTGTCCTGAATGATTTGATAGGCAGCACTATGACTAATCTGTAGAAGAGAACAAGCTACATTACAACGCTCACCAAAGTTATAGTAAAATTTTGATGCCAAGTATTTTTAAGCGAATTTAGGGTACTTCAGGTCTGCTGAATTAAAAAATAAAAATAGTTTTCCCAAATTGGTTCCAGTTTTTTAGATACTAGATACCATCAATTTTTAAGAAATTTAGCCGTAACGAGTGCTTTTTATAAGAGTATGTATGCGAAAACTCTACTTTTCTCGACAATTCTAGTCTTGTTTACTTGCAATGACTAGAATAACTAATTAACTGACTTTTTTCGCACGCGGTATGTACATATTTAATAAAACAAATTAAGCTCATTGTTCACAGAAATGAGTTCTTCACGAAGAAGCTATTCGAACAATCCCAATGTCTTCTGCTACATTTGTGGTAACTATTCTGTACAGAAAAGTGGAAAAAATATCACAGATTTTGTAAGGCAAGCCTATCAAGCTTATTTTGGCGTAGTGCTTGGAGATCAATACAAGCCCTGGGCTCCCCATATAGTGTCGAATGTTTACGACAATAGACAAATTAAGAAAGAAAAAGTTAAAATTTAGTGCGCCAATGGTGTGGAGAGAACCGAAAAACTACCATGACATTTGTTATTTTTGTTTAGTTAATGTAAAATGTTTTAATAGATACAAAAAAACCAAATGGAAAGATCCTGATTTGGAGTCAGCAAGGAAACCTGTGCCACATAGCGAAGAGGTTTCCGAGCCATAATATATCACATTGCTTGATGTTCCGCTGTCAGAAGTAGAATTAAGGACCAGATTTAAATAGTAGCAGTGGAAGTAAATATGAGGGAATATCTTCAACAATCTAGCAGTTCTTCCAAAAAGAACTGAATGACCTGATACGGAACCTCGGTCTATTAAAGAAAGCATCTGAACTTATAAAATATAAAAATATATATAAAAATAACAATTTATAAAACACGAGAGATGAAACCTATTTTTTACTTCAGCCAAAATGAAGAACTTGTTTATTGTAACAACATTCCCGGATTTCTTCATCAAATGGAAATGCAATTTGCCTCAGGTGATTGGCAACTATTCATAGACAGTTCCAGCAGAAGTTTAAAGTGTATTTTTCTCTACAATGGCCACCGATACGCTTTGATTCTTATCGCCCACTCAACAAAACTTAAAGAAGAATATGAAAACATTAAATTAGTATTGCAGAAGCTCTGCTATGATGAACATCAGTTCTATTTGTGTGGATCTGAAAATGGTAAGCTTCTTGCTTGGGCAGCAAAGTGGGTATACCAAACACCATTGTTTTATCTGATTGTAGAATAGTAGGGCGAAGCAAGCTCATTGGAATAAGATTAATTGGTCAATAAGACAAAACATGACTGTGGTAACAGCGAATGTCATAAACTAACCATTAGTGGACCGGGAAAAATTATTCTCCTACCCTTCCGCATCAAGTTAGACCTAATGAGGCAATTTGCTAAGGCTGTGAACAAAGATAGCGATTGCTTCCAATATATTTGTGGATCATTTCCTAGGCTAAGTATGGAAAAGCTAAAAGCGGGTATTTTTGATGGTCCTCAAATTTGCAAACTCATTAAGGACTCTAATTTTACAAATCACATGACGACTCTTGAAGCTGCTGCTTGGTGTAGCTTTGTCTCTGTGGTTAAGAACTTCTTGGGTAACCACAAAACGGAAAATTATGAGGAATTGATGCAACAGATGTTAATAAATTTTAAAAACTTGGGTTCTAATATGAGCATTAAAGTACACTTTCTTCATAGCCACTTGGATAAATTTTCCGACAATCTTGGGTCCTTAAGTGAGGAACAAGGAAAATATTCCGCCAGGATGTAAAAATGATGGAAAAAAGATATCAGGGTAGACGGGACAAGCATATGATGGCAGACTATTGCTAGAGCCTTCAACGTGATATTCTTGACAGCCCATATAAAAGAAAATCATATAAACAGCGCTTTTTCCCTACGAATTAGTTGTAAATTTCTGAATTAGACTACTGCATCTCTTTGTTTTCATACCGAATAAAACATCATTATGGGTTTTATAGATTTTGCGTTTATTGTCATTTTAGTGAAATTTTTCTTATGGGCACCACTGCTCTATGAATTTTGAATTTTTAAGCTATTAATGATAATTAGCTAATTATCTCAAAAAATAGAGTCAATCCAGCAAAATGGACTTCATATTCGTAATTAGCACCACAAACTTACGTAGAAATGGCTCAAATATTGTTGAGAACAAAATTAGTGTTGACCAGTTAACGGACGTTTTGTTCTTTCTTCCCCCACCACGCTTGTCCAACCACTTTTAAACTTCTCGATCCATTGATACACACTTCTAAGTTGTAGATACTTGTCTCCTTATTGTATTTAATCGAAGAATTTTGCGAATTTCAGTCCCTGGCACAACTTTCCAATAAAGAAATCGAATATCTGATTTTTGTTCCTCATTTGTACACACTGCTGCACACAGAAGCAAGAAAAATGACGCTATAAAGATAAAACTTAGATAACATGACCACAGTAGTATCAACTCTAAGTATGCATGCACAAGAGGAAGTGTAACGAATCCAAATATATGTTACAACAAAAGCACGGGAATGTTTGATTTCCCTACGTACATATACGAAACACAATTGCAAAAGACACAAGAAATAAATCAACAAAGAAAAATTTACAGTACATCTTGTTTTTTGAGAATAGCTCTTACTAATCGTTATTATTTTATACGAAACTTTCACTAGATATTTTTAACGGTACCACCAATCATTAGAACATAAATTACCAAAACTTTTTTCATAAGTATAAATTTATTATTAAAAATTATCAAAACAGGTAAAACGCCGAAAATAATATTACATAACAAAAACAATTTTACAGCCTTAACATAACAATTTTCAATAAATTGCTCTCAACAAAATTAACCTAATTTTGGGAAGCTCTTAGACTTAATGATGGCAACATATCTAAATCGAATGAACTCGATGAGTTTCTTGATGCACGCAGGGGTGATTTCTTTTCCCATATCCTCCAATTGGGCAAGCTTCTGGTCCATATTTGCAGCTTTTGAGCTATGAGAGTTGCGTTACAGCTCCTTTCAAAAGTGCTCGATAGAATTCAAGTCCGGTGACTGCGATAGCCACTGCAAAACATTTATCTGTTGGTGAAACTAATCGGAAACAAGGACAAATAAATCCTTTGAATCGTTGTTTTGCTGGTCGATCCATCTTTCTCCTTCAATATTGAAGCATGTGGTCCTGTAGTATGTCTCTGTAGATGAACCGATCTATTACTCCGCAAATCCTTACAAAGGGACCAACGCTGTCGACCAAGAAACAACTCCACACCGCCATTCTTGACGGTGGGCAATTTAATATGGAAATTAAATTTCTGACTATTCAGACGTCTCACATACTATATCCCATTCGATCCGATGAAATGCTAATTCATCTTAAAACAAGACCTTTTTTCACTTTGCAGACGTCCAGTGAAGACGCTCTTTTCGAAGGCAACGATTCTTGACGAAGCGACGTTTGTTAAATCCTGCAGTACAGAGGCGACGCTTGACAGTCGTTGTAGAAAATTTGAGGCCATGGATAGTATCAATTCTCTGTTTTATATCAACAGGGTTCAGAGGAGATCAGCCGGCGTCATGTTCTTGCGAGGTCTTTCAGAGCGGAAAAGGGTATCATGATACTTGCAGCACTAATAACGCTTTATAATGTAAATTGTCGGTCTTGTAACATTAAATTGCTTGCTCAGTACAACAGACAATTCAAGCCTGCGGCCTCATAGATCGGTTGACGGGCGGAGTTACTGAGCTCTCGTGTCTTTCCTTATCTTGCAAATAAATATAGAATATCGTGATAAATTCACCGTAATGATGGTAAATATACAATACTCTCGTACCACACCACACTAAACTTCAAGACATACAAAGTCCAACAATGAAATCCGCATATTAAAACACCATTTTTTATAAAAATTCGAAAAGAAACGTTTCATTTTCAAAAGTCATGCTAAAAAACAAAATGTAAAAGTACTTTTGGTTACTACTGAATATAGAAGCTATAAAAACATAATGGCAATACACTTTTAAACTTCAATCCTTACAATAAATGCATTTGGAAAAGTTAAGTTGACTAAAATTAAGACTTCTCACTCAAAATCCTATCGCAGCATAATTGGAAGAAGCTGAGATCTATTTTTCACATTTTTGTATTGGTTTTGCTTTGTAGATAAAACATCAGAGCAGCTTACTCACTCTTCAATAACATATTTCTACTGAATCACTACTGATAAAGAACAGTTCTTTCTCTGTCGTGTTGGTTCTTAGTTTTGCCTCGTTATTTTCATTTTGTAAAAAGAAAAAAAAAGACAATCCCAACTGAAGCTGTTTTCTGCTTTTAGCGTAAATATTTGCAATGCATCAATTTGCAAGTGTCTGAAATAAACTAGTAAATCCTGAATAATGTTACGCTACTACACTTTATTTTGCGATCCTTATTTATTAGAATAAAAATTAAATATTGGACATATTTCAACTAAAATTTATCTTGAGCTTTCATAGACCAAAGCAAATAACAATTATATTTAATTTTTTTTATTAAATTAGTAAGAAGATAATGATCAACTTTTTAAATAAACTAAAATATCTAACAAATATCTTATGATTAAAATCAGGCAAAGCGAACTAAGACTAATGTGTTAATTTTCGATTACAAAATCTTATTCAGAGAAGTGACTCATATGTTTCTTGTTATTAAATGAATATTAACATTTCTTATACAGATTTTATAAAAAACTACTACATAATACAATTATCATTGGAGATGTCAGCAAATAATTATCTATCTTTTTTTAGCTCACTCGGCATGTGTAAAATTAAATTCGAACGAAAACCTGGCGTTCTTAAGACTGGAGACGTTATCTAACATCTGTATTGGATTTCTGAATGCTAATTTGATTTACAGAGACGAGAACGTGTCTTAATTCATTAACATCAAAGCGTATATTTAATTGGATTTATAACTGAGGAAACCGACGGATGATTAATTTTTCATTTAAATTTTTTGTACTCATAAGTTATATATTACGTTTTTATTAAAGGAAGCATGATTTCACGAACACCATTTTGTATGAAAATCAACGTATGAAATCTTAAATTCATATTTTTTAATTTTTTGTTTGTGACAAACATATGCCGAAAATGTTACTTCAGTTTAATTTTTCTAATAAAATAATCTCGTGAAAAGAATAAAAACAAAAAATAAGAACCGTTGCAATGTATTTATTAAGCATAAATGAAATAATTCTTAATTCTATTTTAAATTATTATCTTAGCAATATATTTCTAACAATTTCGGATGTTTCTATTATTAATAAAGTTTTTGCTATTGTACTAATAAATAAATATTAAATGAACATAACAACAATACTTTTGTTACAAAGAACATTTACGAAGTTTGAGTGAAAAAGGAATAAAAATAATTTTCTTGATCTTTCTATGGCATTACTGAATGAGATCTGCGAGGACTACTTAGTTAAGTATTCGCTTTAGTTTTATATCGCAGTTTTTTTTTATTGAAGCTTTTGTCAGATCAACATTACAGTGTTATACATGACAGGTGTAAGTAGTTAAATATGACTAAATATGGCATACACACATTATATGGGTTCTGAATTTAGACTTTGCAAGAAGCAGCGTATAATACATGGAGGCAGGTAGTGTGACCTCGGAAACTCAAAGGTGGTAATTGCTAGATTTCTTCATTTGGGGTAAGATCTTGAGGAAGTTGTCTCTTCAGTCTGTGATGTATATTATGCTGCCCAAGGTTGAAGTGAATTGCTTCTTCATATTTCGCAATGTTTGAGAAGAAATTCCTAGTGGTCACGAGTCTTGAATTTTGGCGAAACCCAATTCGTGGTGAAGTTGTGTGTTTCGGATAAACGGCGATTCGTAGGACTTTATTTTAAAATCGTTAAAGTTTGTGTATATTTGTTTTACTCGTGTTGCTCCAGACAGAAGAGGCGTAGAGTTCCAGAGGACATAGGAGGGATTTATATAGTAGGATGTTGCATTCGGGTTGAAGTGGAGTTTTACGATTTAAAATAGCAGATAATTGTCGAGGCTGGTGTGAGATTGGATTAGTGGAAACTCCAGGTCAATTTTTCATCTAAGTATTCTAATCTAATACAATCCAAGATATTTTATAGCTGAGTCTCTGGGATTCCTGGGTATGTCAATTCCATCGACGATAATAGAAGGTGGGTTGTTCATTTTTCGCAACTTAAAGATCTTATATTCACATTTGGTGGGGTCGAGTTTGATGCTCCAATTTTTGAGCCATTTACTGAAAGTGTCAGTTGCATTTTGCAGATGATGTATAGCTAGTTCTAGATTTGCATTTTGCGTTGTAATGGCCGTATCGTCGGCGAACGTAGCGAGTGTTTGGGAATATCGGAGTTGTATATGAATATGAATGATAGGTAGCGGGTAGGTACTACTTTACGATCACGGTAAAGTATAGACCTGCTTCAAGAACCTAGTGGTCTTGCCTACGCGAGCTCTTGATTGTTCCATCTCCTGAAAAAGGGAGCAATCATGCCCTAGCCTAATTCCTTACCTACATTATATATCCCTCCCCTATCCTCACTCCCCTCACCAACACGCTTGGCCAGCGCGGTGAGTCATGGCTAAACACCCCCAACAAAGTATAACAAGAATGGAATACGTTAGGGGAGGCTTACATCCGACGATGGATGACATAGTTGATGATGATGATGATATATTGAATAAGAGCGGGCCGAGGATACTACCTTGTGGTACGCCCGCTCGTATGGGTTTTTGTTTCTGAGAGTGTGGTATTTATTTTAATAGCAAAGGTTCTATTTTGCAGGAAGGAGAAAATGATGGCCCGAAGATAGCGTAGGATATCATGAGTCAGGAGGTTTTCTTTGATCTCTCTAGCCACGCCTTGTCGAAGGCCTGGGCGATATTCAGGAAGATAGTAGCAGTATAGCATTTGTTTTCGAAACCTATTTCGATGAGTTCACTGACTCGCTGTAATTTATGACAGGCCGAGTACCCTTTTCTAAAGCCAAATTGGAAAGAAGGGAGAATGTGGGGAGCAATAGTGGCTTGGTGCAGGCACAAATAAATAACTTTTTTAAAAAGTTTGGAGAAGGTAGTCAATAAACTAATCGGTCGCTAACTTGATATAAGTTCTTTATTCTTCTCAGGTTTAGCGAACATGAGCACATGTGCATGCTTCTAGCTTTAAGGGAAGTAGGCAAGGTAGGAGAGGCATTTTCTTGTTAAGTGATGAAGTATTAGGTTGGATATTAGGTCGTGTCCCGGTGATTTACGTTTAGGTAACCTTTTTATGATCTCAGATAGTTCTTTTAGAGATGTGGGGTTAGTATAATCGGCAGAGATGGGGACATGTGTTTCTATGTAGTTTGTTATATGTAACATTTGGGTTGGAGTGCAGGATAATTCAGGAGTAAAGGTTCGTTCGAGGTGTTTGGCAAATGCGGCGGCATTTTCATTATCGGTCAATAAGGTGGCATTGTCCGTTTTGAGAGGAGGTACCTCTTGTAGAGCATTTAAAATTTTCTTTGTAGTTTTCCACATCCTTGGGTTTCCGGCCGATTGTAGCAATGTAGGTGTGGTAGGATTGAATTCTGTATTCGTCCAGTTCACGCTTTATTTGATGGGTTAGATTATTCAACTGCCTCTTGACTTCTGGGTTTTTAAACGTTGCCAAAGTATTCTAGTTTGGCTTTGTTGCTTGGTTAGGTTAATTATGTATTGGGAAGGGAGATTGTAATCGGGTTTGGGACGTCTTGGTTTGGTTGTGGAGGCCGTTCTGGCAGCGTCGCTGATCGTCCTTGTAATTTCCATTAATGCTGTGTCACTATCCTCTTGATTAGAAAGGGGTTGCATCTTGGTAAGGCGTTGATCCAATGTTGCTTGGAAGAGATTCCATGTTATTGGTCCATTGGTTAATCATGCGGGGAGAGGGTTAGGTTTAGGAGAACCGTCGAAGGAGATAAGTACGAGCAGGTGATCGGAATTTAGCTCAGGAATGACTGTTTGTGTTATGGGTTTGGTAAAAATTTTTGAAGAATGATATCCAGTATGTCTGGCTGGTGGTCGGATCTGTACGGGTAGCAGGTGTATTCATCTGGGGTTAATACTTGTACTCCGTAGGTTGCTGAGTATTGTTCTAGTAAACTACCAGCTGGGTTGGTTGCTCGGCAACCCCAATTTACAAGCTTTTTAGGTCGTCTATCGTCAGCGTAGGTTGAGAAATGCTGACTAGAGTTCCGATGTCGGTTGCAATTAATTTTTTGTTTTGTTGCCTATAGACACTTATAATGGTAAGTTCACTTGTCTCGCATAATTTAATTTGAATTCGTGGCTTCTAGTGTGATACCAAGGGGACCGTCAATGCGATTGTGGGAGAGGTTTTGTGTAATGATAATTTCCACTACATCAGATGCTGTTCGGGCATTTCTATCTTTGCGATAGACTCAATATCCTGCGATTTTGAAGGGTTCACGTTCAGTCAAATGAATTTCTGTGACGCGCAAGCTATATCAACTTGGTGCCTAGCTAGGAAGGCTATAAATGTAGAACGTTGAGAGGCTATGCCGTTAGGCGTACCAGTTAAGGATTGTTGAAACGTTGATAATTCGTTGCGTGTACCGCAAGTTTGTAATAGCATGTTTGTTGGAATCTCGTTAAATTAATACGTTTCTTAGGGTCGTCGGTTATCTGGCGTACCAAATAAGTAAAAAATTAATAATTATGTATTATTTATCCTATTGTTTCTAAAGTTCCGTCATTTTAAAATTATCAGTGGACATCACCATTATAGCGGTATCAGCAACACAATCTTGCTGATATACCAAGACAATCTAAAAAATCATAAATTTGAAATAACTTTCAATTATTTAGAAATATTTTTTGTCAATAATTAACGGACAATAGTAGTACTGCTAGCCATTATTAGAAATTTATCAAAATTATAAATATGCCGGTTAAAAAACAGCCGACAACACAATCTAAAGAATTAGTAAAAACTAAAACACCAGCTAATTTATTTACAAATAATGTACCATAAACTGTTTGACAAGATTCTTCCAGTATGTATCCAAGAAGGTATAAATAACCCTTATATTGTTAAAAGTTTTAAATTCTACAACTTCCCTAACAAAAACCAATTAATAATAACGAATAATAAGTAAAAATTAACGTTAATATCCCAGAAACTTATAAAAAAATAAATAAGTATTTACAAGACAATAATATTAAACATCATAGGTATCTAACAATCTAGAAAAAGCTTATTGTACAATTATAAGATACACATGCACAACAGACACTCAAACATGTGTGGATGTGTAATTAAGTACGTGCGTGCGAATGTTTACTGTTCGCTCAGTCCTCATGACCAAGAAGTATATGATAAACCTTGTGAAGACTTCCAAGGACCTTTATATGTCAAACAAACTTGCAAATTCTGCGAATAATGAGCACTAAAAGCGGCTACAAATAAAGGACAATCTCTATTCCACAGCTAGCAAACTATCGATGGCTGTTCGAACATATTACACTACTAAAACAACGGACTCAAGCCCCAACCAATAGACAACTGCGTATATCAATCAACATCAGCAGACCTTGCAGTAATTTTAGAGCTGTAAAAGGGACTCGCCCAGAACAACAATATTACCTCCTCATCCACTCCATCAGCATTACCCGACAATCTCATTCAAACTCTCCTTAATCTTATTACGCCGTACCTTAGCCAAATTAAAACATTCATTATTAGCACTCTCTTACCAATGCTTATCAATGGACCTTAACCAAAGCAAACCAATACAAAGTTTAACCATCCTTAACTGGAATGCAAATGGAATCAACAATCAGCGCTATCTATGTATTGCCTTTTTAGCGAGATACAATGTGGACATCGCCTGCATATCAGAAACGCATCTTGATGAGACCATAAAATTTCGAATCCCAGGTTATCATATCTATCGCAAGGATCGAAACTCCAGAGTAGCAGCTGGTGGTGTAGCGATTATTATTAAAACGAAATATGAACACATTCAACTTCCAGAAATTGTTAACTTAAAAATTGAATTTACCTCAATAAGGGTTAAACTCAATGATCAGAGTAGTGTAATAATTGCTTGTGTCTACAGGCAGCCAAACACAAGAATTGCTGAGGAAGATATAAAAAGAATTTTTGACACTACTGAATCAGTACTAGTTTTAGGAGATATGAATTCTAAAAATACCCTGTGGGGATGCAGAGCCACAAACCCCGAAGGTATTAAACTGGAAAAATTCAACCAACTTCACCTAACGAACTGAAGGATATTATCGAAAAGCTCCCCGAAAGGAAATCTCCTGGCCACGACTTGATCACCAATACAATTCTTAAACACCTCACATTGATGGCTATAGCTTATCTATGTACTACCTACAATGCCTGCATGAGACTAGGGTACTTTCCAGAGTCCTGGAAACTTGCGCACATTCTAATGTTCAGAAAACCAGGAAAAAACAAAAACAAAATAAGCAGTTACAGACCCATAAGTCTATTAACGTCGTTATCAAAAATTCTTGAAAAAATTGCTTACAACCGCTTGCTAGAACACATTAAAAATCTCAACATCTTGCCTAAATATCAATTTGGCTTTAGAAAAGGCCATTTAACAAGCCATCAACTACAAAGAATCAGCGAGCTTATCGAACTCGGATTTCATAACAAACATTACACTACCGCCGTTTTTCTTGAAATAGCACAGGCATTCGACAAGGTGTGGATCGAAGGCCTTAAAAAAAAGATCCTAGACATAGCCATGCCTGTATACCTTAAAGCACTTATTTTCTCCTTTCTAGACAATAGAACCTTTGCAGTTAAAGTTAACACAACACTGTCCGAAACCAAAATGTGTCGAGCAGGAATCCCACAAGGAAGCATTCTGGGCCCAGTGCTTTTCAACATATTTACTTCTGACCTACCTGAGCTTAATGCAACAATTGCTACCTTTGCGGACGACACTGCCGTATTTACCCAAGCGGACAATCTTATTGGAGCAATTGCGATGCTGCAGAATGCAATTAACAAGTTATCTTCCTGGTACAAACTCTGGAACATCACCATAAACCCCGACAAATGCCAAGCGAAAATCTTCACTTTTCGAATAATCAATAATCCTCCTTGTTTACGCGTTGACAATACCGCAATTTGTTGGAATCCGAATGATCGTGCAATCAAATACCTAGGGGTATATCTCGATACCCGTTTAAGTTGGAAATACCACATAAACCAAAAACTTACCCAAGGATACACTAGATTAAAGCAGCTATACCCGCTCATTAATCGCAAGTCTAGTCTCAAAATTAAATGCACAGTTTTATTGTATAAAACCTTACTACGACCTCTTATATTATACGCATCACCAGTGTGGTGCAATACATCGAAAAAACACTTGCAAAAAATTCAACGCTTTCAAAACAAGGTGTTAAGAATTACTGTAAACGCACCGTGGTATATACGTAACACTCAGCTACACGAAGAGCTAGGCATCCTACTCGTCGATCAGTTTGCTAAAAGATGTGCGGAAAAATTAATCTTAAACTCAAGTGCGTGTAGTGGCGCGGTTCATTATGAACTCTTTAAAACGAACATTCATACTAGGCTTCAACGCAAATTACCCCAGGATATAGTGCTAACAAATCCTATTAACGAATAAGCCAATACCAACAAGTTAAATTATTGTGACCATTATTTTGTCACACAAGTTTTGTTTAGTGTTATATTAACATTTCTATTACCAATGCTATGTATAACAAAAATGTTTGTTGAACTGGCAATATTTTAAATTAAAAAAAAAGACAACACAGATAAAAAGCAGACCACAAAATAAAAAAGCAATTGCCCCTATTTCCCATCCTAGCAGCAGAATTATTAGGAAGCAATTAAAATAAAAAAATACCTTCAATGCCCACATACAAAATATACAATGCTTATTATTCTTTCAGCATAAGGCAGAATGCTGCAGTAAATTTTTTAGGGGTTGTAATAAGAAGATTTCTGTAACAGAGAGCCTTTCTAAGAAATTCACTTAAAGAGGCGAATGGCTTCTCAGTTTTTTTTATAGACCAAGAGTTAGCAAATTAATAAGAAAATCTTAAGTACTTCAAAATATGTCTATACAATTTGGCAACTCACATAAATATGTGGAACTGGTGCCATGCTCAAAATATTAATCGTGCATTTACACAAAGATATGTAGTAATCGTATTTTTGCATGTGTGAATGTATACAAACACACAAACCTGAAAAATGCATAAAGTTCTGCAATACAAATAAAACTGACATCAAAAACTTATTTCACAAAAAGGTCTTATTTTAGAATCACATAGAGCATCCTGATGAAACATTACATAGAGGATCAGCTGGGATTATAAGAAGAAACTACTAATTATGTTAAATTCTCCAAATTTGAGGATGAACTTTTGCAAGCCACCACATTACAAATTACAATTTTACTCTTTTCATAGTTTTTAGAGTTTAGTGTCCTCTAAAGCATTGATTTATAAAAGAAAAACGGACGTTTTTCTTCAATATACTAGTATATAAATTTCTTATAAAATAAGGCTTTAGTAAAAACATACCAACTGGAGACGTTATTAATAAAAAAATTTACTTATTTCTACCTAGTAGACAAAAGAGAATCCCCAACCTGTTGGATCCTTTTGTTACAAATGGTATTACAAAAACCGTGTTAATATTTAAACCAGCTACGACTTATCGTTAAACCATTCACCACTTATCTTTAATATTACTACTACTATTATGTTTATTATTATTTCACAGTCGACATACACATAAATTAAGTTACATTCTGAGAAATACAATCTGGAATTGAGTATTAAATCACAAGTGCCAGATAAACCAAAGAAAACTATAAAGCATTTTATTTAAAATAAATATTATTATTATTATATATACATTAATATATTTAAAAAACTTTTCATATGAAGAAATAAAAAAAAATTGAATATCTGATCATTAGAAAGGCTACTGACTGTAACTTTATAACTAGCAAAATATTAATAAAAAAAACTACCTATGAAAGATATTATTCTGTTAACCATGCTACTTTGATTAACGTATTATTTAAATTTTCATAACATTAAAATAACTGCCGAATAAAGTGACTTCTTATAAGTCCATTATTTTAGTTTCAGTAAATTACCTAAGAGATTAATTACCACGGAAATTATCAAACATAAGATATTCCACAATTTAACAATACCATAATAGGTTTAATAAATAAACTAATAGAAGACCAGAAATAATGCTATGCACTCTCATTACGGGATGTATGGGAGTCTAACTAGAGGTAGTACCTCTATACTCAGGGTTGCCGGACCTTCGGGTCACTCTAAGATATTGGTCCTCAGTTAGATTCTCACTCTCATTTATGGCTCCTAGAAGCTTCATAAGCGGCCACATCCAGGTAACTGTGTCGGCACACAGGCTAAACTAAATGAGAGGCTATGGGAGGCAACTTCTAAATCCTAGATTTAATGGCTCCCATAGTAAGCAGCGTCTGACCCGGAGTGGGCGGCTGCAAACAGCGTCTGTTCCCATAGTGGGAGGCTGAAAATAAACTCGCCAACACGTTCGGGAAGCGCGGCGAGAAAATGCCAAACCCCTCTCTTTTAAACCATGATGAAAACGTCGAATTCACAAACAGGAATACCCCAGGTGGGTAGAGATGCACTCTCACAATCCCACACTGATCAACGATCAGTCAGCCCCAAGGATTCTGGGGGGGGGCAAGAACTCGACAAACCTTAAAGCTAGACCACAGCAAAGAAGACACACAAACACGAAAAAATTTATAATAGCAACATACAACATTAGAACAATGCGAACAGAAGAATACAGAAAAGAGCTAGAACTGGAACTATCGAAAATAAAGTGGGATATCGTTGGATTATGCGAAACACGTCTACCCGGTGAAAGGAACTCAATATTGAAATCAGGACACGTCCTATACCAGAACAACTCAGACACAGACCATAAATATGGCGGGGTAGCTTTTATCATCAACCGTAAGATAAAACACCTAGTAACGAAATTCCAAGCAGTGTCAAAAAGAGTCATATACCTTACTCTGAAAATTAACAAACGATATAATATCCAACTCATATGCGCCGACGACAAACTCAGACGATGAAGAAGTGGAGCAACTATACGAAGATATTATACGCGCTAGGAGACAAGAAAAAACATACTACACCGTTATCACAGGAGACTTCAATTCAATAATAGGAGGCAACCTGTCTGAAGACGACCAATACATTGGAAGATATGGTTTGGGAATTAGGAATCCCAGATGCGAAATGTTAGCAAACTTCCTCAGTAGCGAAAAGCTATACTGTTTAAACATATTCTTCAAAAAACAAAGACAAAGAAAATGGACATGGAGAAGTCCAGACCAAAAAACAAAAAACAAAATAGACTACATCATGTCGAATGGCAAAACACTATGTACGGACGTAGCAGTGCTAAATAGATTTAATACAGGAAGTGACCATAGATTAGTCAGGTCGGTGCTAGAAATAAAACCGAAACTGGAAAGGAAAAAGTTACAGCACCAACAAAACTTTCCAACCATACAAGAAATGAGCCTCAATCAAGAAAAATACCAATTACAACTACAGCGAAAACTAGAACCTACAGATAAGCTAAAGAACCTATACATAGATGCGCTAAATGAAAAAATTAAAAATAGTATCCACGAATCAGCTAAAAAAATATTTGCCAATAAGAAACCTAGCGATAGCAAACTAAAACAAGAAACCCTGAATTTAATAGAAGAAAGAAGACGAACAAATAGAGAAGCCCAAAATTTTCAAGAAATTAACAAGAAGGTCAAAGCGATGATTAGGAAGGACATAAGAGCACATAGAAATAAGAAAATTGAAGAAGCAATAGAGGACAACAGAAATATGAAGGTATTAAGATCGAAACTATCACAGAGTAAACAGAAAATAATAAAAATAAAGAATCAAGAAGGTACTGTAGTAGCAAACAGAAGAGATATAGTACATACAATAGAAAACTTCTACACAAAGCTATATTCATCTAACATATCTATACAGAGCTCGGTTAATAAAACTATTTCTAACGTGGGTTCCGAGGAAATACCCGAGATAACTAGACTTGAGGTTAAACAAACCCTCAAGCAACTGAAAAATAGAAAAGCGACAGGAGAAGACCGGATAACAGCCGAAATGCTGAAAATGGGGGGTGAAATAGTAGAAAATATTGTCACGGTGCTACTAAATAAATGTCTGATTGAGGGCAAGATACCAAAGGCGTGGAATAATGCTGAGGTAATTCTTCTCTTCAAAAAAGGGGCCACATCAAATATTGAAAACTACCGCCCCATAAGCTTACTCTCGTGCATATATAAAGTATTGACTAAAATCATCACAAATCGCCTCACTCAAAAATTAGACTTCTACCAGCCAGTAGAGCAGGCGGGCTTTAGAAAAGGGTTCAGTACCATGGATCACATTCAAACCATCAGAACATTAATTGAAAAGCCAACGGAATACAACACCCCCATTCACTTGGCGTTCGTGGACTATCGAAAGGCGTTTGACTCAATTGAAATACACGCCGTCCTCCAAGCACTAAATAACGCAAGAGTTGACTCCAGATACTCGCAGCTAATTAAACACATCTACGAAGAGGCTACATTTCACGTAAAGGTAGATGAAGACCTTCAAACTAACAAAATAAAGGTTGAAAAGGGAGTCCGCCAAGGAGACACAATGTCTCCAAAATTGTTCACGTCGGCGATGGAGGATGTGTTCAAGCAAATGAATTGGGAAGGGATGGGTATTAACATTGACGGATGTCTGCTAAACCACCTGAGATTTTCGGACGACATCGTACTGATTTCTAGCAATATGAACGAACTTGAAGCTATGCTAATACAATTGAATGAGGCATCCAAAACCGTAGGGCTGGAGATAAATATAAATAAAACCAAAATAATGATAAACAGCGATGCAGTTGTTTTTATTGATAATCAACCGGTGGAAAGAGTGGATGAATATATTTATCTGGGTCATTCAATGAGGATTGGAAAGGCAAACCAAACATCTGAAATTAGAAGAAGAATAAGAGCCACCTGGTCAGCCTTTGAGAGGCTACAGCATATTCTCAAAAATTCCGATATTCCCAATAGCCTGAAAAGAAAGGTGTCTGAAACATGTATACTGCCCGTGGCAACCTATGGTTTAGAGACGGTGACGTTAACCCAGAAGAGCGCCGAGCAGCTAAGAGTTTGCCAAAGAGCGATGGAGCGCAGAATGTTGGGAGTGAGTCTAAGAGATAGACTGGAAAACGAGGAAATAAGGCGTAGAACGAAAATACCCGATATAATGCAGAGAGTAGCTCAAGCAAAGTGGCAATGGGCGGGACCTATAGCACGGCATGAACCAAACCGCTGGACCTCAAAACTCTTGAGATGGAGGCCCCGTTTAACGAAAAGAGGTGTAGGAAGACCACCAAAAAGATGGAGCGACGATATCCGAGACTTTGCGGGAAGAGATTGGATCCAGAAGGCTCAAGACAGAAATGCATGGAAACAAATGAGAGAGGCCTACGTCCAACGATGGACGGTTGCAGGCTGATGATGATGATGACTCTCATTACGTTACATAAAGTTTAGTTTGAAAAAGTGTCATTCAAAATCAGAAAGATGTGTCCTTAGCAATGTTTCATTTTTCTTGAATAAAACCTTGTAGTTCGCTATTTTATTGTCTAGTTGTGAAATGTTTGAAATTTACCTAACATACTCTGAAGTTCAATAAGTCAGCTTTCTTATCTTCTCTACTTAGTGTACACTGTAGGTTTACCCACATCGAAATAACAATTAACTGTTAAGTAAAATATTGCGCAAACTCGGTTAGCAAACGATTAATTAAATGCCATATAAAGATCCACAAATTTAAATTTATTCGTTTATCTTACGAAAATAGCAGAGATCAATGATAAATTATAATGAAATTTAACAGTCCAATGAGAGAAAATACCTAGAAATGCATATGGACAGTAGAGTTTTATATAAAACATACGTCCGCAAGAATAGAAATAAAATGGATCTAAAAGTCAAAAAACTCTATTAGCTGATAGAAAGAAACTCTTATCTTGTATTTGTAAATAAAATTGTACTATATAAAATAATTATCAAATTTAGTTTACCGTACGGATTGTTCTGCAAATGTTGATGTGCGACACTCCTTAGTACCAAACATGTAGACATTAACCTGCTGCATGGCAAAGATATATGACCAATCATGTCCTAACCTAAGTGTTCGGTCTCTGTTAGATAATATTCATCAAATATTGCTGCATAACAATGGCTAACGGATTAAAAGTTTAAGTTTAAGTATAGTTAAAACTAAATCCCTAAAACATGTACTAAAGTCGTACATTGTTTTATTGTAAACGCCAGTGGACGCTATTCTTAGCATCTGTGTAAATAAAAGCAAACTAGCTATCAAATTTTACATTTTATTTAAAACTTTTTCGATGTTATTATTGATGATTATTATGCTTTGTCAAGTGGTACAAGACTTTCATTTATGATATAAGAGACATTAAAGATAAAAATCGTTTCAGTAGACCATAGACATAAAAAGTGTGTCTAAAGTGCGTGCAATATTAGCTATAAGCAAGTAGTTAATAGTCAGAATATTAACAAGTGTGACAGAAATTAGGAATTGTATTACATCTCGACATCAAAGAATCTTCAATCAAGACGTGACTTTTGTTTATTCCTAACAATTAAACAACACATTAGAGATCACTACCACGAGACAATCGAAAACATTTAAAGCTTAACGAGACAAGACTTTCCAAAAGTGTTATCAAAACTGAAAACAGTATAAAAGCATTTACACACACAAAGACACATTGCAACAGACCTTACGTTTGGGTCAAGTGCGGGGGTTGCGCATAATACCACCACATGTATTAAAATTCCCAAAGCTCCGGCAAAGCGTTTTTATTAACTTATTTTGCCGAGATTTGCCGTTTATCGAAAACCCCAGAAAAGCCTAAGCAAATAAAATTTACTATAGAATGTGGTCACTATAATCATATTTTAAGACACAAGGTTCAAGCTATGTACAAATAACAAACGAATTAGTTTTTATAAATTTCTTAGCAAATAGTTCAACAAAATGGGATTGTTTTAAATATACTCTCTATAGTCATAAATATAATTATATAATAATGAGTGAGCCATGTGGGTTTCAAATGAGTTCCAGCAACAGAAAAGTGAAATGAAAGCTTTCCTTAAAACAAATAGTTCAAACTTTTATAACTTTTATAAAAGTCAACAATAACTAAGTGCTCATACCAAAGCCACTTCTATTCAGTTTAACAAGATATCACATCTATTAGTAATATCTACAGTGTGCTTAATTTGTAAAAACTTCTAGGACCATCATTTATACCTCACAGGTCTACAGTTCTAAACACAGGAGTTCTTGATTTTAAATTCCTGCATTACCAATAGCATCTAATCTAATTTTCACCAATGTAGATCAAGTTATGATCTTTTCTCGAAACGCTTTCCTATTATGCAATACTTAGGATGCAATAGAACAGGATAGAGCTTTAAACTACTTAACAGAAACTGTACAAGGAGCAACAAAGTACTTCAACCTCAATTTGGTACAACATTGGAGTACAGTCAATTTTTCCCTAGAAATTAAAACAATAATGAATGAAAAAAGAAGAGCAAGATTTATGTGGCAGAGAATTGAAGATACTAGGTAAACACAAATAAAATCAGTCAATAAAAATAAAATTAATACTGTATTCAAAAACAATTATACAATCTAGCGAGTTTTAAAAGATTACAACTAACTATTGAACTAATCCAAACTGAAACAATAAATGGGATAAATGTGATAAGGAAAAGACAAAAGTTATTACACATCATCCACTCTATAAAACTGCAAAAATGTGACTATATGTGTTTGTTTATCTGTAACTAATATTGCAAATCCTCGTAAAGTTATAAACCGATTTTAAAGGCAAATACCTCATTCGAACCAGTTTATTGACAAAACGCACATAAAGACTTTCGATTTAGGTCACGGTTGACTGGACATAAGTCAAAACATAAATTATCATTAAGTAATTAGACAGTTTGGGCCACCTATTAGTCATTCGTGCATTACGTGGTCAATTCTTGCTGCTAGAAGGCGCATGCAGCACAATTTTGATTTATGTGAAACCGAATATAACGAAACGAATATCATCATGCTTTGATATGGCTATTAAAACGATTATTGACTCATTTTTTCTTCAATTGTCGACAAAATTCTGAACCAAATATTTAGCTTAAGTTGTCCGTCTTTGAAACGGGCTTTTACTAGTTTTACAAAAAATGTTACTTCTCATACTGCAAGCATAAATAAGAAAATGTAAGACTACCCCAATTCACGGTACGAATTGATTTTTTCATTTTACCTGTTTGCCCACAGGAAATCAAAAAGAAAAAAATTTGTTCCTGAAAATTGTAAAATAACAGAAGAGTTATTTAATGAGCTTTCCAGAGAAGAAATATTATTAATTATTACAATATTTAATGCACTACTTCTTACAAGGTACCTAAAAAGGTATAAATTATATTGTTGTTAAAAGCTGGAAATCCACCCAACGACGTTTTATCCTATCGTTCTATAAGTCTCTTGTCAATATTATCTAGAATACCTTTTCCTAGAAATACATAAAGGTCATGGCGAACAAACTATAAGTTTAGATTTTGACACCTACACTATATAGTTATATAAATAGTAGTGTTACAGCATAACTAACAAAATAAACAAAATCTTTAATGCAGTGGAACATTGTTTCTCTATGTCATTCAGACATTTGATAAAATCAGTGCTTACCCCTAACTACTATTTGTTTTTAAAATTTTACCAGAATAATCGCTGCTTTTCTGTACGAAGCGTAATTATACAGATCTACAGCGAAGAAGTATGTTAAGCCTTGCTTTCTGACGCCTCTACACTGTTGACATACCGATAATGCAAGAAATAATGATCGGAATATTTGCAGACGACACAATCATACAGTAGTAGTTAGTCAACTTTGAATTGACTGAAAAAATAAAAGATTATATTTAGCTAAAGAATGTCAGCTTACATTTACGATAAGGTGACAACAGTCTCCTTCAATAAAAATTGATAACAAAGATAACACAAACTAAAGAAGCAAAATATCTCGATAACCATTTAGACTGCAGACACACTAAATAAGAAAAAATAAATAGACCCTAAAATCAAGCAAATGAATTGGTTGTGGATAGGAGAACACCACACTTGAATGAAAATTAGGTACTGATTTAAAAAGTAATAATAAAACTTGTGTGTGTATGACATCAAGCTTTGGGGATGTTCAGGTCAATCAAATGTAGCTATCATTCAACGTTTCAATAAAAGATACTACTTAATATAGCTGATGCACCTTGGCTCGTATCATACCAAACTGTACACGAAAATTGAATATATTTTTAAAGAAATTAGTGGACAGCTAAACGTCAAAGTAAACTAAAATTATATCTAAATGAACTAGTCCAATTTTTACTGAAAACGAGGTACCCTAGAAAGATAACGGGAAAACGAATATGGGCAATAACATCTCAAACTCATTCAGACAAAATATGTGGAGTTTGTCAACAACGAATGTGGTAGCTTAATACAAATATTATAGTACACATAAATAATGCACACAAAACGCATGAAAATATAAGAGTATAAACTAAATAATCCACCTATCAGATACAGTCATACTACCAGTTCGTACAATAATTGAATAACCAATTTCAAATTAAAAAAAGATTAACTCTACACCAAAATATCTATTTAAATCTGTACTATTAAAAACGTATCTCTTCCACTTATCTTCACAAATTTTAAACGGACTGTATCATATTTTTAAATTTCAAAAAAAGAATTTCAATCAAAAGGTCAAAAAACTGAGAGACACTCACCGTGGAAGCGAACGCTCTGCCGCCGGTTTCGGCTGTAACCAGGGGGAATCGAGGAAGAAGAAAGAAGGGTGTAGGCGGAAAAAGGACAAGTTACTCTAATCTTTGCTGCGGAGCCGATTGGAAGCGTCTTTCCTGATGTGCGTCCTTCAGCTGGTCGTGTCCGAGGTTTACAAACGAACCGAGTTTCTCCGTCCCAAACATCCACTTCCGTATACGCTGTCGGTCTACAACAAATGATCTCCGGGATATGGAAAGTCCTGCCACCAATACACACGAAAAAATTAAAGCCAGTCTAACGTTTCCAAAACCATCATGGCTACACCAAAAACGGCCGTAGCAGCTCAGCTTTTTAAAGCGACGTCGCCGCGTAGACGAACAAACCGCCGCGGCGGCCACAAGACGGCCGTATGAACTGAGTATTTTAAAAACCCACATAAAAGGAATTGGTAATTGGCCCGAACACTACTTCAAACAGTTTTTTTGCAGCCTTACCTAAGTAACAAAACGTTGCAAAAAGTAGGAAGCATACAAGCGACTTTAGGAATTTATAAAATGAGATACGACAGCTAATATGTCCGGTATTGAGTTTCGCGTCTAGTTGTTTTACAACTAATTGACCATTAGTACTATCCTGTGCGGGGTTGCTAGCCTCCCATCAGGCGCCTCCCCAGGTGGCGGATAGGGGAAAGCCTCCCAGATATGGGTGGTACCGAGGAAATGAAATACTCGGAGCGGACCAAAACTAGCAAAGCAGCGTCTGACTTCAGAGAAGCGGCTGCAAACAGCGTTTGTTTTCCCAGGTTAGGGACGGCTGATACCAAAATCTTCCAACCCGCCTAGTCAGCGTGGAAGATAGTGACTATTACCCCTTAAGAAAAAAGGGGAGACCTATGTCCAACAATGGATAGAACAAGGTTGAAGAAGAAGAAGAAGAAGACTATCAATATATTCAATATGGTATCAAGATGTAAGCGCATGTTCCCAAAAATTAAACTAATTGTTCCTTGAAATCAATTTTTCTGACTTAAGGGCATTTGTCAAACAATTTTTGTTTCAAAATTGCACCTAGAACAAAACAACTATCAAAGAGAATTGGTTAGTGTTAAAAATAAATTAATTAATATCCGCCATACCATTACCAAGCCTGGAGCTGCACCATAATATCAAAAACAAGGAGATCAACTAAATAACAGCTCGGTAAAAGAATCTGCGTAGGCTGACTTTGGCTGTCCAGGGTTACAGATGAAACCATAACGGTGATAAACGCCAAAAAGAGAAACTTTATAACGGCGTACTTTGGCGGTGGTCGAAATTTTAATGTTAGTATAAAATCAAAGGTAGCATCTGATCCAGAGTAGGCATCTAGAAAGGGCAATGATCCCATATTGGTGGCTAAATAAAAGATTCCTTCTATTCAAGAGTTACGAGGTAAGGCCTTAGAATCCTCATACATATAAAATTCTAAGAAAAATTGAAAACTTAAAGCAGAATAAAAAATCAGAACAATATGTTCCTTTAACAGAAGGAGTTCAACAGATACGGAGAGAGTTGGGATTCAGTTTTGTAAAAGGAAACCAAATCCAAACTTAATCTTTAACCGAAATACGCACAAAGAAACACATGACAAATAAATAAAAAAAGAGAACAGAATAAAAACGTAAAATTCCAGAATAGCAGTGATGACTTGCTTATAACTAGTGAAACAATAAAGAAAGAAGTCAAAACAAAATCAATAGATAAATTTCTTTATCGCTGGAGTGGGAAAAAAGAGCAAAAACGATAAAAAAATGTTTAAGAATAATACAAAATTGAAAACCAGTTAATGAAGAGATTCTTAGAATAAATATTGTAATATTTATAGTATATCTACCAAACAAAAAAAATCTTTCAAAAAAGAGCGATTCATAGGACCCCTACAGCAAGAAATGGGGAAGGTAAAAAAATATAAAAATTATTCATCGTTGGAGATTTGAATAGAAAAGTGGGAGAAAAGATATGATGACAGAATGGTTGAATTTTTCTAAGAGGTGGTAAATGGAAATGTAGAAATGTTATTAGCAATGTGCTCCCTGAACTCCTCATCACTAGTAGATTTTACAAACACAAAGTATATATATATATATATATATATATATATATATATATATATATATATATATATATATATATATATATATATATATATATATATATATATATATAATAACACTACAACTACGAGAAATTTAAATCCACATAGACTACTTCGTTGAAAAAAAACTAATTTACATTAAAACTGTACTAGTAAAACGAAGAATTAAATATGGAAATGACCACAAACTTTTTTTGGAAAGAGAGGTTTTTCATGACGAAGGACATGGATCAGTAATAGTAAAATAAGGACGGAAAAAGTAGAAGAAAAATTTAAATTATACGTACTCTAAGGTGAATCCATCAAAATCTGAAGACTTTGAAGAAAGATGTACATAAATAAGAAACAGCGTGAAACAGACATCAATAGAAGCTTTAGGGAAGATGTAAAAAGAAATATCTGGACAATATAGGCGAGGACATTAATATAGGCATATCAAAAATACACAATTATACAAAAATGTCTCAATACAGATAGACCTAAGGGTCGTTAAAAAAATTGAAAATGGATATGCCAGAATATGTAAGAAAACTTATCAAGAGTTAGAAGAGCATGGAAACTTGGCGAACAATCAAGTCTTAAAAACAAATACAAATAAACTACTTTTTTCAAAAAGATCGATGTGATTACCAAAGGCTGCTTACGGAAGACCATCTAATGTGGATAGTAATGTAAAACAACAAAACTGAGGGGAACAATTAAGAGTCGTCTTACAAAAATAAAATACATTGTAAAAACCTTAAAAACGGATCCTCAGGACCAGTAGATATAACACTTGTAAATTACAGATCCTAAAAGCTATTCCAAATGATCGAAAGAAGATTGGGATGACTAAAAATGGATAAAAACTACTAGAATAATTAACAGAAGCTTACAACGTGATGCTACGATGCTAAAGCTTTATATAAAGTTAATCAGAAAAAACTTGAAGGAGATATAATAGATGAAATAGACTATAAATAGACCAATGCATGTTATACTTATTAATTTTAAAGGGGGATATGGGGTGCATCTACATCTGTGCGCCCAAACGTTAACCTCACCTGCCCGTGGTGTCCCTTGCTAGACAACGAACGAGGCTCTGATGACCGAATATTGGCGGTATAACCATATCTTTACCGTTATCTCATATAGATAACCAAATATTAAATAATTATAATTATGGCAAAGTGAAGGAGGAAATGCCATCGTTAGTACACTAAAACATATATTGGACATCAAGCGGAAGACAAGGGAAAACCACCGCATAAGAAATTTTCCAAGAAAGCAGAAAATCTAATATAGACAAGTCTTCAACAGTTAATAGGTCCGGAGGTGAAACTGTCCCCAATTCGGATATCCGGGAGGAGATAACTAATGAAGGGAGATCGAAACAACGTAACTTGAAGTAGGATGACGTAGGAAAGTAGGATCCTGAAATGTTAGATCACTACTAAAGTGTGGGAAACTAGAAAACATTAAGTTAGAAATAAAAAAGGTTTAAAATTAGAATTGTAAGCCCTTGTGAAATGAGATAACCGCAAGCAGGAGATTTTTGGAGTGATAGCTACAGAATAGTGCACACAGGAGCTAACCAAGGAAATGCAGGTATTGGTATTATCCTTAGCAAAGGATATGAAAAAACAATAACCGGATATTAGCAATACAACTAAAGAGCAATAATGATACAAATACGTACTAAACGAGAGGATACCATCATTGTACAAGTATACATGCCAACAAGCTAACATAACTATCAAGAAGTAGAAGATACGTATGAATCCATAAATAACATAATTAAGAAAGTAAAAGGAAATGAAAACTTTATTGTTATTGAAGACTTTAATGATGTAGTAGGAGATACGGCAGAAGGAAAAGTAGTAGGAGATTTCGGCCTAGGAAAACGCAACAGAAGATGATCGAGGCTGGTTGAGTTCTGTGAAAAGCACAACTTGGTACTAATGAATATAGAATTTCAACCGCATCCTATAGGACGATATACCTAGACAAAGCCTGGACATACAGGAATATATCAGATAGACTATATTCTAGTAAAACAACGTTTTAGAAATCAGGTTAAAAAATGCAGATCCTATCCTATTGTTGCTATCAAACGTAAATTGACTTACAAGAAACTAAAGAAAAACAAAACTTACAAGTGGAATTTAAATAGGCTTAAGAGAGTAAAAAGCCAGTTAGAATACTTAAAGAAATGCAGATAATGAGATAGAGGATATAGAGATTAAATAGAACAACATTAAAAAAGGAATTATTAAAACACCCGATGACATACTACAGCATTGGAACCCACCAGCACGTAAACCCTGGCTCACCAAACAAATTATCGACCTAATAAAAGAAAGAAGAAAGTATAAGAGCACTAAAATAAAGGAGCGTACAACAAAATACCTGCAAATTAGAAATAGCATCAACGAAGAAGCCAGAATAGCTAAAAATATATATGAAAGAAAAATGTGAGAGAATTGAGGAGTACTTCAGAATAAATAGAATGGATCAAGCACATAAACAAGTCAATTTTTTTCCAGGAAACAAAATTTAAAACAAAGGGAATAAGAGATAGTAAGGGTAATATGCTGTTAGATGAAGAAGAAGTTGTCAACAGATGGAAAGAATACGTAGAACGAAGAAAAAACAACATGCAAAGAATGACAGACGAAGTAGTAGATAAGCAAACAACTACAGAAGGATACATTTAAGAAAAGAATTTTATGAAACACAAGACGAACTGAAGTCAAACAATAGCCCTGGAGTGAATAACATTCACGCCGAATTCTTAAAATTCAAGTGAATCCGCGAAATACAAGTTATATAAACTAATGTCAGAGGTTTATGAGACAGGAATACTACCTACAGATTTTACAACCACAAAAATTATACCAGTACCAAAGAAATCAGCAGCAACGGAATGAGCAGATCACCGTACGATAAGTTTGACAACACATGTATCAAAAATTTTAACAAAAATATTTTGTAGAAGAAATAAGGAATATTGATGAGAATTTGACTCAAGACCATTTTGGATTTCCCAAAAATACAGGGACACGAGAGCCAATTCTTGCACAACGACTAATAATTGGAACAAGCGGACCCTACGCATGAAACTAAATTATAGGGTTTAACGAAATTTTATTGAAACGAATTACAGTGAATTATATTCAAAAATTTAGCGGCCGAACTGAAAAATTTGCGGCCACTTCCGGTCAAACCGATCTCGAAGTTTTCCGATCAGGTTGATTTTTGGCGTCTGGACCTGACTTATGGTCCTTAGTTGGATACTGGGAGTTGCGATTTGACTTTCCTAGCGTTAAGATCGGTGTCCCGTTCCGCTCGCTCGAAAGTACAAATGTCAACGGCTATCGCGTGTTATCGCCGCCTGCGGCTATTACTAGTGATAGTGCATTCCTTACAACAATTAACATTAGTAAGTACTAAATTCACTATAATAGAACCCCTGCGGAGGGGTTCCTGTCCATTATGAGCGCTAACGATAACAAAAGAAACAGTGGCGATTTATCGCCATCAGAATATGAACCGAATAAAAATATTTGTTCGAGCCAAAAACTTAATTACAAAAACAAATTCCATTTAAATGAAAACAAATCGAAAATGCTGGCAAAATTATCTATCAAGGCAAGCACGCTGCGGCAATCAACTCGATGGATACAGCTAATCTGCAGACGCAAGTCACACCAGTACCCGTTGAAAAGAAAATAAAAATTCCACCTTTATATGTGCATAATGCTGATAAACTCAATTACCAGGAAATACTACAGGAACTAAAAGATAAAACCACAACTGAATTTACAACAGTCCACAAAAACAATCAACTAAGATTAAATCTAACAAGCATAGAAGATTATCGATGTATGACAAAACACTACAGTGAAATGAAATTAAGTTATCACACTTTTAAGGACCCAGAAACAAATAATCTCTCGGTAATTATCCGGAATATTCCTGTATCACTGACGGAAAAAGAAATAGAAACCGAATTAACAGCCTTAAAATACCCCATTAAAAAGATTGCGCGCTTGTATAACAAGAATGGATATCCAATCCCTCTTTGTGCGGTGGATCTTGAAAATACACACGAAGGTAGGAAAATCTTTAGCTTAACAAGACTTAATTATTGCGTCATTGACGTTGAACTACGAAGAAAATCTTCAGTGTAAAAAATGCCAACTATATGGCCACACGCGCAACTACTGCCAATCTCTGCCACGATGTGTGAAATGCACAGGTAACCATCTATATGATAGCTGCCCTAAAAAACCAAATGAGGAACCACAGTGTGTTAACTGTTTGGAAAAACACCCCGCAAACTATAGAGGATGCAGCTACTTCCTTAAGATAAAGCAGTCAACAAATAGCAACTACAAAACACCGAATAAGACATTTGCACAAGCAACCTTAAATAAGCAGGAGAGCCATGTAAACCAGCCGCCCTCACCTAGTCAACGCCAAGGACGTGCACCCCAAGCTAATGCCAACCAGGCGGGCGAATCTCAAAACGAAACTGACTTTATCACAACTATATTAACAAAACTTGTTGAGTTACTCATTCCACACCTAGAAAAACTAACGCCATTATTAGCATCTATACTTCCTACCTTGCTAACTAATAGACCCAAATAAACAGCAAATAGTTACTAAATTAACCTTGACTAATTGGAATGCCAATGGTCTAAAAATGCAGTGCTCCATTTTTATTGATTTTATGACTCGTTATGACATAGATATCGCTTGTGTAACAGAAACGCACTTTATTAACACTGAAGCATTCCGCATCCCAGGATATTTAGTGCACCGAAAAGATAGAGTAGCTGATAAGGCCTCCGGGGGAGTAGCGATCATAGTAAAGAAACAATTAAAACATCACCTACTTCATCTTGTTGATATAGAAAACTTAGAAGCTGTAGCCATACAAGTACACATGGGTAGTAACCGCCCTCTAAAATTAATCTCTGCGTACAAACAACCCAATAAAAGACTATTAGACCTCGATATAGGTAAATTATTCAACAGCACGGTGCCTACGATGCTACTAGGTGATCTAAATGCAAAAAACACCACCTGGGGATGCCGAACTAGCAACCCTGAGGGTATAAGGCTACACAACATTACGGCGAACCATTGCATACTTATATCAGCACCTAATGAATTTACCTACTATCCGTATAGGGCTGACTATCAGCCTGACATTTTAGACGTTGTGCTACACAAGAATCTTCAAAAACCAATCCAACAAACGGTAACAAACGAACTAGATTCGGACCATCTACCCGTAATCTTGTCGTTCTATGACATACCTCAAATAAAGCCACCTACTCCTAAACTTGTTGATGGAATAACCGACTGGACAACTTTTCAAAAAGCTAGACCAAAACTAACCTGAACGGGACCGCTACAATCTCCTATGTGTATCGATGAAGCAATAACACAATATACGGCTGCAATACAAGAAAGCGCACAAGAAGCTACAACACCACGGAAACGAAGAAATATTGCTTCGCACAACATAACACCTGATTATATAATAAAGCTTATAAGATCAAAAAACAGATACAGAAGAGAATGGCAAAGGTCACGACTACCATACTATAAAATTTTGTATAACAAATTAAATCATTTAGTAAAACAAGAGCTAGATAACCTTCGAATAATAAGATACAATAGTTACCTTGAAGATATTCATCCCGGTGACTCCACTATGTGGAAGGCAACTAAAAGATTGCTAAGACAACCAAATGTTATTTATCCATTAGTAGATAACAACACGACCCACTCATCTGAAGAAGAAAAATCAGAAATATTGGCCGCGCACCTAGAGAAAGTCTTTACTCCAAATGCAGATGAACACGACCCCATACTTGCGACCCAAATAGCAAACACTTTAGCTGACTTTCATATACAGGAGACTACTGAAATAACCCCTGTGACTGCCGAAGAACTGAGGCTATACATACAGCGTCTTCCTAGGCGCAAGTCCTCTGGGCCAGACTTGATAAACAACGAAATATTAAAACACCTATCCAAAAAAGCAGTAGCCTACCTAACGTCAATTTGTAATGGCTGTATGAGGCTAGGTTACTTTCCACTACCTTGGCGAACTGCGAACATACTACCAATTTACAAAACTGGTAAAGACAAGCACAATCCTGATAGCTATCGACCTATTAGTTTACTATCTACCCTAGCCAAAGTTCTGGAAAAGGTGATACTCACTCGTCTGCAAGACTTTATACTCGAAAACGAAGTCATTCCGCCTCACCAGTTTGGGTTCAGACGGTCGCACTCAACAGCTTACCAACTTATTAGATTAACAGGGTTTGAAGAAAAAAAATATACCGCAGCAATATTTCTAGATTTGGAAAGAGCCTTTGATAAGGTTTGGCTTGAAGGAATCCTGTATAAAATGATCAAGATAAACATCCCGGCTTATATAATAAAAATTGTAAATTCCTTTCTCAACAACAGAACTTTCAGAGTAAGAATCAACGCGACGCTTTCTAGCATCAAAACAACAAAGGCAGGAGTACCTCAGGGGAGCCTATTGGGTCCAACCTTATTCAACCTTTATGTACATGACTTGCCCACGGTAAACAATTCAAAGCCATGTTTGCCGACGATACGGCGATACTAACGCAGGGCGCTACAATTGAAACAACAATAGAACGACTACAAAATGCAGTAAACATAACGTGTGACTGGTTTAAAAAGTGGAAAATAAAAATCAATCCTACCAAATCGCAAGCAAAGATGTTTGCACTCAAATGTTACACCCATCTCCAAACAGTCAGACTAAACAATGATGATATACCATGGAACCCAAAGGATGCTGCAGTAAAGTACCTAGGAGTCCACTTACATACAAAACTCAACTGGGGTATCACATAAATAAAAAATTAATGAGTGCCACACAAGACTCATTCTATTGTACCCGCTGATCAACCGAAAATCCCATCTTAGATCTGAATGCTCATTATTGATCTATACGGCGATCCTCCGCCCTATATTAACTTATGCATGCCCAGTTTAGAGTAACGCACCTAAAACATCATTGAAGAAACTTCAAGCTATGCAGAACAAAGTGCTACGTCTTGCAATTAACTGCCCTTGGTTTATACGCAACAGCCAAATACATCAAGAGTTAAGTGTTCCACTAATCTCAGAGCACATTCACAAGCTAACTAGTAACTTCCTTAAAAAATTAGTGATGTGTACAAGTGCAACTAAATTAAACCTCGGTCAAAAGAACATACACTCTAGGATCAAGCGTAAGCTACCACAGGACCTACTCTAGATTAACTAGCTTTAAGTAATAGTAGAACTCAAATGTTGTAAGTCAGAGGTGTGAATGCACTCACTTAATCCTCTCTCAAAAATTAATGTACTCCTAGTCATAAGTTTATTCATGTAACATAGCCGTGTATTGCATCTTGTTTGGAGAGCCAGCTAATATATATTAAAAAAAAAAAAGTTGGATACTGAAAACGTTATGATGTTTCTATCTTTCACAGATCAAAAATTATAAGGCGTCACAGATGTCAGAAATGACAGACATGGAAGCTGGTCAGAGATAGAAGATGCAATAGGAAAATTACAACTAGAATTTTACTGGCAAAGAGGACTTTCTACCAAAAGAAGAGCTTAGTAATAACAAGCGCAAGAACAGCAAGAATTTCTAATAAACAAATACGGAAAAGAATATCAGTAAAAAACATAGTTATTTATATAGAAGAGAAGCTCTTACACTAGTAAATGTTAAAAGAGCAACATCACATCAATAGATAACAAAAAACAACGAAATGGAATTAGACGGGAACATGAAAGCAGGGAAGATCGAGAAGATCCTCTGCAGATGAGGTAAACGGAGGTATAGAACCTAGAAGCCTTGATAAAGAAGATTAAAAGAATAAAGAGAAATGGAGAAAACGGTCATGGGGGAGGAAGCTAGGCAGCGTTAACTGTAAACAGCTATATGTGTGTAATAACAATTATTTTAACTAACAGTAATCATAATTTTTGTAATCTACTAGACAAATGATGCATTTCTAATATAACTAATTGACGATAGTTTATACACCATTTAGGCACACGCAACTTCATTCTTATTGTTTTTGTTCTGTTTTTGTATCAAAATGATATTCTAAAAAAATTAATAGCAAAGCCATTTGGAGTTCCGAACAATTAACAAAGAGTTGTATTGGAATATTATTATGACTTTTACAAATAGTGGAAGTCATGCAACTGCTAATTGCATCTTAACTAGTCTCCGTTTTATTTAATTTGAAGTATCTTGACCTTTCAGTTTTCGTGTGATTTTTGGATTATGAAAAATAATAGTGTAATGGTTGGCTATTTTAAGAGCACTAAGAGTACAAAAAGGATAACTAGACAACAAGGATCCTATACAACTGTGACTAATGTTCGAAATAAGATGTACTTTTTATAGATTGAATATAGAAAGTCTAACAGCTTTTGATCAATGTTTAGAGCAATTGTTATTGAGTAAATGTGGTACAAACTCGTAGCATAACATACGACTCTGCGTAGCATAATGTAACAACAAGAAGACAGTGCATGCATAAAAACAACACGCCGCAGGAATAAAATAATTCGCCATCACGCGCGGGGCGAGCCAGCAACAGTAACACACACGCGCGAAGCAAGTTATAATTAATTTTGCAAAGTCCATAATTGGATCAAGTTTACATCAGTTGAATAATTATATATCTCAGCTCAAAACCGATCCATCTGCGCCTCCTCTTTAGCAGCTGTGTTGTATTACCATATCCCTCTAGACGCGGCCCTCATCGCGCGCCTTCCGGGAGCGCCCTCTGCACATCCACGGCTTTGCAGCCCTCCGCTGCTGCGCCGCATCCGTTTCTATTTCCCATTCTCATCCGGCACCTACACCAGGTAATTTTCCCCCTTCCACCTGTGCCGTTTTTGGCGCCCCGGGCGCGTAATCCCCTCGACATGATTGGAGAATATTTTGTCTCGACAGGCGCAACTAAGGAAAATTGCATGTTTTTCTAAAAGCGAAAAAGACGAATAAGTTTTCTTTATAGTATGTACTTAAAATGTTCTAAAATAACCCCCCATATTTTTTTAATATCGTTAATGATTATTTACAATATATCATACAAAACAAAATTTTTAGCAGATCCAATGCATCAAACATTCCTAGACTTTTAACATACTTTCTGTCTATTAAATTGGCTAAGTTTTTAGAATATACATTGAGCTTGTCGCAATGTTTTACACTACAATTTACTTTTTTTTATAGATGGATCAGTAACATCTTGTTGTATAACCCAGTTAAGCACTATCTAGGTGTCTTAACAATGCTCCTAATGGCTTTCGATCCGAATCTCTGCAAGATCTTTAAATTGAAACTGTTGGCAAACCCCATAACTCGCATACGTTCATATTCGTTCAATAACACTTTTGTACAATACTAACTTGTTTTCAATTGAGAAATGTAAGTTAGTTTTCTCCAGATATATGTTCTCCAATTTAGTCTAAGAAGATGATTATTATTTAGTAGACAATTGGGGTAAATGTAAACAAGGGTAATTGCAAACTGTTTTGTGCTCATCTCTAAACCCTTGTCCCGAATCCCATCTCTACCTGCAACCTTGGCTGTCCGCCAACCTACCCTAGTCGCAACTAAACGGGATTTTGACCGCCGCCCGACATTCCGATTCGAACCCTCGTGAGCGACGAAGCCGCCGGCCACCCGACCCAAGTGCTCTATTGCGCTGTGCTGGCACGCTGTCGTTGCCTATTGTACGTTCCGCCCCGTCCGTGGTGCCCCAAGATTGAAGCCGCCAACGAAGAGCACGCCGACATCCGTCGTCCAGGTTACCAGAGACCATTACTTGCGTCTGGATAGTGCACAACTGACCTGTCGCCTACCATATTTGAAGTTATTCAAGCATAGGTGTATTGTTTTTCCTCAGTTTCTTTGTTTGCTTAATTTAGTTTTGCCCAATATATAGTTTACACAGCTCTGTTCTGTTTTATTTCCTGTTTTGCTTATCGAGTTACTTAACTGCGCTTAATTATCAAACATTCTTTTGGTCCTTCGAGCCGGATCGAATTAGTCCGGGAAATCAGACCATTTTGCATTAAACAAAAGGCAATAAAATTAAGAACGAGCTGTGTAAATTTTATTTGCTAGTTTTGCCTGCGTTTCTGCGGCCCGAAATATTGCGTCAGCCTTGCTGTTTTGTGTCCACGGTCGACCCTTCGCACCCTAATTTGTTACCTGCGTTTTGACCCTTTTGTGTTTTATATTGTGCCCGAGCTTTACATGTGGAAATCCGCTTTTGTTAGAATTAATTCTTTGTCAATTTTTGTTGAAAATGGCTCCGTCTGACAAACGCGAATTAATCACTACCAAAACGCTGATAGCCGAATTAGAGAACTGTTTGAGCTTGCGGAAGCTGCCACAATTGATAGATTGGTGAAAACGTTGTTCAAATTGAAATTCCAGATGCTCGACGGCTTATATGCCGAATTCAATGCAATACTCATGAAATGAATGAGACAAGCAAGTGAAGAAGAGCTTGCTGACTTGGACATATTACGCAAACAGACAGATAACCAATATTTTAATATCATCCACATTTTTGAGCAAATATTCCTTGCTCCAAGTCCGGTCTCGTCGGGATCGAAAGTCAGCCAGCAAAATAACAAACCAAAACCCAAAATAGAGATTCCCAAATTTGCTGGTGACCTCAAATCTTGGCAAACCTTTATAGATTTGTTCGATAGACTCGTACATAACCACGCGGGCTTATCTCCCATCGAAAAATTCAATTACTTAATTACCTCGTTAACTGGCGAAGCCTTATCCTTAGTAAAAGCGATACCCCTAACGTCAGACAATTATAAAGTCGCCTACGACAGCCTTTATGAACGCTTCTCCAACAAGCGTCGATTAGCCAGCACGCACTGGCAGTTGATAAGAAAGTATCCCCTGTTGCAAAGAGAGAATCCCCGAGAATTGCGTAAGCTGTTAGACACCTTTAATGAAAATTTATCCATATTAAAACTTTTAAATTTTGATGTAGACGCTTGGGATTTTATTTTAGTCGAGCTATTGTCAGAAAAAATAGATAAATCCACTCGAAAACGTTTTGAGATCCAGGCAAACGATTCCGAAATTCCAAGCTATTGTGATCTTAAATCTTTCCTGATTAAACAATGTGAAGCCTTAGACACAATTCACAGCTCGAACGAAGGATTAAACCCCCCTAATGCCAATAGTACCGGCAGAGCAAATAAAGCGAATTTTGAATCACGAAACCGTTCGATGCGACAAACTAGAAGCTTTGTCACCCAAACCAGTGCCACTACCTCTCCTGTCGATTCTGATTCATGTTGTATATTTTGTAAAGATTCACACAGCATTTACCGGTGCAATTCGTTTCTTGCGCTCGGTCCACAAGAGCGTTTTGCTGCCGCTAAGCGTCTTCGTTTGTGTTTTAACTGTTTACAAAGCACGCATAGCGTACCACAGTGTAGATCCAGATATTCCTGCCAGCATTTCAATCAAAAACATCATACCTTGCTCCATCTCAAACCGATAAATCGCAGTGAGCCGCTTAATCCCCCTCAAACCACGGCGCCCTCAACTGCCACTATCACCAATACAAACAATGCTTGGGCTAACATTAACTCAACTAACGGTCAACCCGCGACCGTACTATTGTCTACCGTAATAGTGAAAATCGGGATCATTCAAGCTCTTACAAAAGGGTAAGAGCGCTAGATCACAATCTAGTTTCATTAGTAAAGACTGTTTTACCCGTTTGAAGCTCCCGCGCTTGTCCTCTACCACAGTCGTGCGTGGCTTAGGTCAAGTACCTGTCAGAGAGTCCCACAGCTCTACTTCCTGCATGATTAGAGCAATCGGTACCAACTGCCCCCTGGATCTAGAAGTTATCGTTTTGCCTAAAATTTGCTCGCCCTTACCCACGTACAATATAAACCCTTCTGAGTGGCCTCACCTGCGAGGTCTACAGTTAGCTGACGCAGATTGGGCTATTTCCGGGCCCATAGACCTATTGCTGGGTGTAGATGTTTATGCCTCGATATTGAGAGATGGCGTCATTCCATCCGTGAATGGATCTCTCGCGGCCATTAATACTACCTTTGGTTGGCTCTTGATAGGTTCAACTTCAGTAGCACAAGATCATCCAATCAAACACTCCTTTTTAGCGCTCATGGAAAATTATGACAATCTTTTGAAATGCTTTTATGGAAATAGAGGAGGTGCCCAATGTTGCAGCCAAATTCCCAGAAGATGAGCTAATAGAAAATTGGTTTTCCAAAACGCATTTTCGCCTGCCTTCCGGTCGTTTTGGTGATCGGTTACTTTTTAAGGAAAATAACTCCCCAACCTTTGGAAAAACCATTGAAATGGCGGACAGACGTCTTAAATCCCCAGAGAGACGGCTCCACCGAGAACCATTTCTTCGCACAATGTACAATGCATTTATAGCCGAGTACATCTCTTCTGGACATATGTCCGTTGTTAGAAAAGCACGTCCTCTTCTCCTAATTGTTTCTATATACCACACCATTGCGTTCTGAAAGAACAATCCGACGGCCCTAAGATCAGAATCGTGTGCCGCCGTGTTGCTTTCCGATCTGGTGGCATTCGTGCTAGAAACCTATAAGTCCTGTATCGTATTCGATAAAATTATTGCTTGGAGTGATTCTACCATTGCCCTTTCGTGGATCTGTTCTTCTCCTCACCAGTGGAAAACTTTTGTGTCCAATAGAGTCACGCGTATACAAGAAAGAATACCACCCAGTTCGTGGTAGCACGTTCGCTCCCATGACAACCCGGGGTTTATTGCCTCAAGATCTCGCACCCTGTTTCTTACGATGGGCGGGTCCCTCATGATTAATGGATCCTTTCGATTCATGGTCACTAGGAAATACCTTATCAACGTGCCTAGACGATTTAGCGTCTGAAAAACGAATCGTGACATTTGTTGCCCAAACCGAAACTTCGTTAATTGACAACTTGTTGACTCAATTATCATAGTTCGTAGCGTTCTGTTTTAGATTTTGCAATATCTGTCGTAAAAGGAACCCTCCTCAGACGAACGCCTTGAGTGAGTTAGAATTATTCAATGCCTTATTGATAATAATAAAAATGGTTCAAGCCAAGTTCTATCGCCAAGAATTAGATAAACTACCCAATCAATTTCTTTCAACCCTTACAGATTAGCTCCTTTCGTGGATCAAAACGGTGCGGTTAGGGGAAGACTTCAGAAGCCAACCTGCCGTACTAAAATATCCCGCTTTTTCCCGTAAACATAAGCTATGAGCTTATAGTCAAAAATGTTCATGAGAAAAACTTGCATTCTGGTGTGAATACCACCTGCTATTTAGTAAGGCAAAGGTTTTGGGTACCCACAATACGTCAGGTTGTCCGAAGTTATTTGGCAAAATGCATTCGTTAATTTAAAGTTCATCCCCATCCGGTACAACCTCCAATGGGAATTTTACCACCAGTCCGTGTTTCACAGGTGAAACCCTTTAGTTGTGTGGACGTTGATTATGAAGGACCGTTGCCCGTGGTCATGTCCAAACGACGAGGTTCAGGCTACAGAAGGCTTACGTATGCCTGTTCATATATTTTAGCACCAAAGCGATGGACACTGAAGTAGCTTCTGATGCGAGCGCAGAAACCTTCCTCGCCGCCTTAAGGCGTTTTATTGCCCGGCGAGGTCGCTGTTCCAAAATCTACAGTGACTGTGGAACTAATTTTGTCGGTACTAACCGCGAGTTGATAGAAATGATACGTTCAGCGGTGGAGGCCGAAACTATTGAATGGCATTTCAATCCTCCTGCGGCCCCACATTTCGGTGGCTTATGGGAGAGCGGGATCAAATTGACAAAGTCACACATTTCACGTGTCATCGGAACTCAAATTTTAACATATGAGGAACTTTGTACCATTACCACACAAATAGAAGCCATGCTCAATTCGCAACCCTTATGCCCTATAAGTTCGGATCCTTAAGATATGTCGGTTCTGACGCCCGGTCATTTTCTAACGTTAGAGCCTTTAACAGCTTCTCCTGACCCCGATTTGTCTGAAGTAAAATTGTCGCACTTATCGCGATGGCAACTCATTCAGAGACTTCAGGAGGATTTCTGGAAACGTTGGAGAGACGAATATCTTCACACGTGTTTTCAGCTCGGAAAATGGGCGATAGCAAAGATCTTTAACCGTATTGACATAGGTACTTTGGTACTAATCAAGGAAGAGCTATGGCCACCCCTAAAATGGCGCTTAGGAAAAATTTCCGAGTTACATCCTGGTCGGGACGGCATTGCTCGTGTTGCCACCGTGCGTACGACCAATAGGTGTGTCAAGCGACCCCTAGTTAAACTGTGTCCCTTACCGGCGCCGCAGCAATCTTGATTAAATCTTAGGTATAATTTCCTCAGTTATTTTTAGTTTATTTGACTTCCTGTTGCTTTAAGAAAATTACCTCACTGATAATTTTGGTGAGCGGTATGTTTGGTGCTCATCTCTAAACCCTTGTCCCGAATCCCATCTCTACCTGTAACCTTGACTGTCCGCCAACCTATCCTCGTCGCAACTAAACGGGCACGCTGTCGTTGCCTATTGTACGTTCCGCCCCGTCAGTGGTGCCCCAGGGTTGAAGCCGCCAACGAAGAGCACACCGACATCCGCCGTCCAGGTTACCAGAGACCATTACTTGCGGTAAGTCTCGTTTTAGTTGTTCTGTCGTACATTTGTTCGCAACAGCACTTTTTTCCCGCAGTCTGGATAGTGCACAACTGCCGCCTACCATATTTGAAGTTATTTAAGCATAGGTGTATTGTTTTTTTTCAATTTGTTTGTTTGCTTAATTGTTACTTTGTGGTTAATTTAGTTTTGCCCAATATATAGTTTACACAGCTCTCTATTGTTTTATTTCCTGTTTTGCTTATCGAGTTACTTATCTGCGCTTAATTATCAAACGCAAACGAACATTACAGACCAAAAATATGAAGTGTATCAGATGACAAAAACTGATTTAAAGTCGAGCGCAATCGATATGAAACACCATTGAAGTCTCATTACATGTTGATCTTGTTTTGTTTGTGAAGCTGAATCTCAAGATTTCAAGAACTTTGTCAGATAGTTGGGGAATATGTTGAAGCTGAAAGTTTGAAATCACCTTTTAAAGATGGAGTGCGTACCAAGGTCAGACCGGTATTATGCATTTTTGGAAAAAAAACACTAAAACTAAGAAAAGATGCCGGAAAACCGGAAAATCTTGAAACGGTTATTGTGGAACATAGTCTGGCTGTTAATAACAGCAGTTTTGTATTTAATGCGGGTAAATCAGGGAAAAGCCTTATGTCGTGTATTTGGAGGCTTGCGTAGAAAGCACTACTGTACTGGAATGTGTTTTAGTAGATGGTAAAGCCCTGCCACTCTTAATTGTATTTAAGGGTACGGGTATTTAAGCTCGATGGACGCTTATCCAGAAACATTATATGCAGCTTCAAGCAACGAGTGGATGGAAAAACCACAATTCTACCATTGGTTTATAATAATGAGAATATCTAAAAATATATCAGAATAAACAGCCTTATTACTATTAAAAACTATAAAAAACAACATATTTTTAATAAAACTTCCAAGTGACCTCACTGACAAGTTGCAATCTCTAGACAAGTGTGTATTTGGCCCACTAAAGAGTAATTAAAATAAACAGTTAGTAAAGTATGGCAAAGAACAGATGGATTGTGAATGTGAAAGACGCACGAATGAAAAATTTTCTGAACTTCCCAGCATCACATGGCAGAAATTATTAATGCCGACTAACAACATTCTTCGGGTGCCTATCTGTTTCAGATGTTGGCTTTATTTACAGCAGCTCGGAAAAATTCAATGGTTGTCATGGAGAACCAGGTCCTTAAGTTTTTCAACCTTGAGATTGTTCTTTTTCCTGTATTAAACACTGCGTTTTACTTTTGCATGATTCTGCAGGTAATTTTCTTGTTTTAATGAAATTAAAAAATAACTAATATGATAATGTGGACGGTACTAAAAAGACACCATTTTTCACATGGCCAGGTTGCATCCTAGTAAGAAATGAGAGTGTACCCTATTGCTCCTGTATAAATTAGGACTTCTTCTTTGGCCAAATCAGTTATGAGTTAGATGGCGATGAGTGAGCACATGTAGTTTTGTTATCGTTGCATTTGCAATGAGTGAGAGAATAGAGCAACACATCTGCATCAAACCTTGTGCCGAATTGAAAACTTCCTCTACAGAAGCTTCCAGAAGTATTTTAGAAATGAATAAAAGCAACGCTCATTTATCGCATCCGTGCAGAATTTTTATCCAAATATTGATTCTTGCAAGTGACTGCTCATCTTACGAGCCCTGTTTATCACCCTGTGACTTCTATCTGTTTTCATACCTTAATCATTTTTAAATCTCAAAAGATTTCAGGTCGCACACGAGATTTACAGCAATACTATGAGGCATTTATTTTCAATTCCAATATACCACTTTTATGAACGTTTTTAAGGGTGGGATCAACGCTGAATGAGGTATATGAAGGATACTGAGGCTATTTACCATATTTCTTTAAACTTGGGTATGTTTACTATATTATATATATATATATATATATATATATATATATATATATATTGTTCTCTAAATTTAAGTAATTTTAAAAACAATTTTATAAATACAGCTTAGAATATATGCAAATGCATATTTTTCTGTGCATGTATATGTTGACAGTTTTTTTTTATAAATGTACATGTAAAATATTATTTTACATATTTATGTTCATTTTATTAATTTTCCTGATTTTATTCACAAAAAATAGTTAAGATTCTTGTGCTTAATTCTTGGGATGCTTTAATCGGGTTTAATTTCAATAAATACCTATAAAGGGTAGTTGAAATACCTTTACAATAGCTTCCAGAAAGATTCATTCGATATCTTTTTACACTTCGCTCTATTGTTAAAGGATTAGTAATACCGTAAGGTAATCCCGGAATACTTTTCGGCAAGTACACATTTCAAAATGCATTTCAAAACAATGACGGAGAAAATTTTTCAGCATATAAAAAGATACAGACATTGTGTCGAATATTTTAAGTTGTTCTTCTTCTTTCTGCTGTTTCCCCTGCATATGTTAGAATTAGTCTGATGATGGTTTTGTAAATGTTCAGTTTTGTGTTCTTACTCAGTGTCTTATCTTTCAGCAATTGTTTATTGGCATAGAAAGTTTTGTATCCTGCCTGCATTCTCTCTTTAATATTTTTGATATTGCTAGATACTTAAATGTCTCCACTTCTTCAAAGTTATGCTACTTAGTTCTTAATCCTGCAAACATTACTTTCTTTTGTCCATTACAATGCATGTATTTTATTTTTTTTCATTAATTGTCAATCCTTTTTATTTTGCTTTTTCTTTTATTATTGTTAATGCATCTTCTAGGTCCTTTCGGCTCCTTGCTACAATTGCTACATCATTCGCGTATGCAATGATCTGTACAGATTTCAGGTTGATTGTTCCACTACTTTTCACTTTTTTGAATATGTCATGTAAAGATGTTATAAATAGTAGCGCTAATAGGTCAGCTCCCTTTGTTTACGTCAAAGCTGTCTGAGTTATTCTGGCCAACGATGACCGTTGCTTTTGACTTTTGCATTGTCATTCTAATCAATTTTATTAGTTTTTGGGGTGTTTTTATTAGTTCTAGATCTTGCATTATTTTTGGTCTTTTCAGTTGGTCAAATGCCTGCTTAAAATCTATAAACAATATATGAAGTCTATGTCATGTTCATAGCATTTTTCTGTAATTTGTTTCATTATATGCAATGCGTCAATTGTGGATTTGCCTTTCCTGAAGCCAAACTGATAATCTCCGATCACTGTTTCAGTGTGTTGCGTTAATCTTTTTTTTTAACAGTAAAGTTAAAAATTTATATGTAATATTTAACAGTTTTTTCCTCCATAATTTATACATTTTGTTAAGTTGCCTTGTTTGGGAATGAGCATTATCATTCCAACTATCCAATCCTCTGGCATTTTTTTCTCATTCCAACTTGTGTATTTTCTTATGCAGTTCTATTTCCCCTTTTTTGATCAACTCTGCACTTATTCGATCTGTGACTGTCGCTTTGTTATTTTTAAGTTTATTTATAATTCCTACTACGTGTTCATAACTCTTGCATTCTTCTTGCATTGTAACACTTGTTCGCACTCTCCATCAAACCAATTATTCTTCCTTCTATTTTCTTTGTATCTTATCGTGCATTTACCTGCTTTCACTACAGTTTCTTTTATTAGCCTCCATTTCATTATTGTACAGCTTTCTACTTTCTTCATTTTCTAATCGTTTTCTGTGCTTTTTACCTTTTTTACTATTTTGTTCTTCTTTAATTTACATTTAGCAATGACAAGGTGGTAATCCGTATCCACGCTGGTCCTTCTGTAGGATCTTATGTTATTAATTCCTTTATTGTTTTCTTTCTTCACCAACACATGGTTATTTTGATACCATCCGTTGTTCCTGGTAGCATCCATGTTATTTTGTGATTCTTTGTGTGTTTAAATTTTGTGTTCATTATGAACATATTCGTTGCTGCGGCAAAATTGCACATTATCTCTCCATTCTCGTTAGTTATCTCGTGTATTATATAAATATCTGCAACTTCTCTATAACATGTTTCGTGCCCGACTTGAGCGTTAAAATCTCCAAGCATTAATAACGTGTCTTTTTTGGGTACCTTGTCATAAAGCTTTTCTAGTGCATTATAATTTTTTTTTGCTTTCTTGCTTTGATTGATCCGTTGGGGCACAAACGTTTATTATTGAAAGGTTATTTGGTTCAAATTTAATTCTAATATATAATTTTTTTGTCCGGTCCTTGCGCAAAAGTTAAAGGTGTTGCGAGAATACTCTTGAGTTAAAATATCAATTTCTAAGAATTTAGCAAAATATAAATTAAAGTGCGGTGATAGCGAGTCACAGAGCAAAAATCATATCTAAGTTAGCTACAAATAAAGGTAGGATTAGTAATTAAGATAGAAAAAGCAGCAATCTGGAACGAACAAACACTGATAAGAGGCTGGTTTACGACGAGTCGCTTTCCGCAGTATAATAAATAAAGATAACAAAACAGCTGTCAACGCGCTCGGTGCTAAACAAGGTACAGGACCGTAATAGGAAATTTATCATGCGAAAAATATGCAAATTTATACGAGCTTGAAAAGTTGGATTAGATTGGAACTTAACTACGATGGCGAATAACAAAGAATTAACACTAAGCGATATCATGAGTATCCTGATACAGATGGAAGGGAAAATTGATGAAACCAATAAAAGTATGAGTCAACAAGCAAGAAAAATAGAAGATTTAGAAGAAACCGTTAAATACCAAGCAACAAGAATAGAACAGTTGGAGAATGAGGCAAAGAAAAGAAATCTAATCCTATTTGGAATTCCTGAAGATGCTTACGAAGACACATCGAGCTTGAAAAAGAAAATTATGAAATTAATCGTGGAAAAAATGGGGATCACATTGGCAGACAACGAAATAGACTTTGTTAATAGATTAGGAGAGCACAGAGAAAACAAAAATAGACCAATAAAACTGGGCCTCACTACAAAATTAAAGAAAATTGAAATATTAAGAAATACTAGCAAGCTGCAAGGAACAGAAATAGGAGTTAGTGAGGACTTGGACAAGAAGACAAGAATATTAAAGAAAAAATTACTACCGCACATGAGAGAAGCCAGGAAAAGGGGGATGAGAGCAGTAATTAAAAGGGATAAATTAGTAATAGACGGCGATAAGTGGAAGATTGAAGACATTGAAGAACAAGACAGAGAGCCGAATGCGACAGCAAAGATAACGGAACCCGAAGAAGCAAAGAAGCGAGGTAGGTCAACAGATGATGAAGAGGCGGGAAAATCTCCTCGAGGAACAATACCAAAGAAAAAAAACAATGTTAGCTCCCCTTAGAAGCGAAAGACCAGATATACACGAGAACGAACTAAATAAAACACTTACGAACATTACGAGGACAACACGGCGTCGGCAAACTCCAAAAAACTAATAGAAATCGATAACAGGACGGATCTAACAGGGACGAAAAGCAAAGAAAAAGGTTACGAGAAAGAAAAACTAATGTGTGAGAGCAATAGACTAGGAGCAAAGAAAGGGGAAACGACTCAGGATAAATTAATAAAAGCACATAAACGTAGATACAGAATAAAAATAGGAACGTGGAATATTAGAACCTTGCTAGTAGCAGGGAAATTAGAAGAATTTACTAGAGAAATGAAAGATTACAAGATAGAAATACTAGCACTGCAAGAAATGTTTAATTGATAAAACAAATTACACGCTATTTTATGGAGGAGAGAATAAACAAGGTAATAGAGGAACAGGATTTCTAGTAAGTAAAAGAATGAAGGAAAGAGTAATAGAATTCAGGAGGGTCAATGGAAGAATCACCTATTTGAAGATAAGAAACGACAATATTACGATGGTAAACGTGTATGCACCAACAGAGGATGCAGAAGAAACAGAGAAGGAGGAGAAGATTTATTGAGCACAGAACAGAGGGAAACAACCGAGTGGAACGGAGAGGCAGGCAATGATGAAGGAAGCCTAGATCAAATGCTGCCAACTAAGGATGAGTTTCAAAAAGTAATTGCAAATCTAAAATCAAACAAAGCAGGAGGAAGTGATAATATTATTAATGAAATGATCAAACATGGAGGAGGAAAGTTACAGGAAAGATTGTATGAGCTAATAGTTCTCGAATGACAGACTGAAATTATGCCTAGCGAATGGAAAAAGGGAGTGATATTGCCAATATTAAAGAAAGGTGATCCAAGGATATGTGCTAATTATAGAGGAATTAGTCTCTAAACGTGGCATATAAAATCCTGACCAATTTAATAAACAAACGATTATTGAGTACGCAGAAACTGTAATAGGGATTATCAGAAAGGCTTCAGGAAAGGCAGATCTACAATAGATGCAATACATATCGTAAACCAAATAGTAGAGAAAGCGTATGAATACGATATGGGAATACAAATACTGTACATTGACTTTAAGCAAGCATTCGACAGTCTAAAGCGTGAAGCACTGATAAAGGATATGAGAGCAATGGGAATACCGGAGAAAATAATAAGATTAACTGAAATGACAATGAAGCATTCAAGAGCAGCAGTGTGCACCGAATACGGATTGTCAGAAGAACTTGAAATCAACCTGGGAGTAAGGCAGGGCGATGGACTCTCAACCACCTTATTTATCATATCGTTACAAGCGATTATCAAAGAATGCAAAATCTCTGGCACAATCATTAACAAAGCGGAGCAATTAGTAGCATATGCTGGCGACCTTGCGGTGATAACACGGAGCAGAAGACAGCTAGAGCAAGCAGTACAGAAAATTGAGCAGGCAGCGGATAAAAGAGGTCTAAAAATTAATGAAGAGAAAACAAAATACATGGAGATAAAACAGGAAAGTAAGCAAGGTATGGGCAAGTACGTAAGGATAGGAAACTTTAATTTCGAGGAAGTGGAAAATTTCAAATACCTGAGTGTAATGATTAATAACAAAAACAATAGAGAGCAAGAGATTGAACAAAGAATACAGGCGGGATATAGAACGTTCCACAGGTATAAAAGCATAATGATTGACAAAAAAATAAGCAGGAGCACAAAAATGAAGGTTTACAAGGCAGCTATCAGGCCAGTAGTCATGTATGGAGCAGAAACAATGAACTTATCACAAGTAGAACAAGAAAAATTGAAAATTTTCGAAAGATTTGTCATAAGGAGAATCTTCGGCCCTAAGAAAATTGTTGAAGGGGAGCATCGGAATCTAATGAACATGGAAATAAAGGATATACTAGAAGGAAAGGACATCGTAAAATTAATAAAGGTTCAGAGAATGCGCTGGTATGGTCACATTAAAAGAATGGGAAATAATTCAGATGTGAAGAAGATAACAATTTGGAGAACAAATAATAACAGAAGAAGAGGAAGACCAAAGAGTAGATGGGAGGATCAGGTGATAAAGGATATAACTACCCTAAGTATTCAAAACTGGAGGAGGAAGGTGCAGTACCGGGACGTCTGGAAGAAAGTAACGGAAGAAGCAAAGTCAAATAATAAATTAGATTAGAAGTGGAGTAACTCACCACGATAAATGAGTTTCTGAGCTCACTCTGAGCGGCTACTATTCCAGATGGAATGTATAGAATGGTATGTATGTATATAATATTCGCCTATTTATTGCTTAAACTGTAGTACACTCTTTTTAATTTATCTTGCACTAAGAACGCTGTTCTCTATATCCCTGTTTCTTCTCTCCTGCATATTCTCCTTTGTCAATTTTTCCTTCTCCACTTCATCTTATGTATCTCTTGTAAACCAGCTATGTCTGCATGGCATCTTTTCAATTCTTCAACAACTTCTTGCATTTTTCTATGAATTAAAAGAATATTAACATTTACCGTACCGATTCTCGCTATTTGTTCTTTATTTCTGTCTCTTGTGAAAACACTATCTGTTTAAAAATACTCAATCAAGCAGCGCAAGAAGTGACTTATTAGAAAAAATGGTGTGAAAATAATACGGACTTGAAAATTATTGGCTTCGCTCATATTTTTGCACAGTTTGTGATAAAAGGGTAAGTTTCTTATTGCTATTAGATGTCAGGATTATAGTAGTAAGAGTTCTAAATTTAAAATATACATTCTCTTATAGTGCTTTTGATTTAATGTAGAAGTTTTAATTAAAAACATATATTGATTTTATAATTAAATTTTATTATACATAACGTGCTATAAAATTTTTTAAATAGAACAACAACTAGGAACAACTTTGCATATATCAAAAAGGCTAATAGTTCGGGAAACATAATGCAGCAGTTGTTAACATCAAATGTCAACAATTCCGTATAGGAAAAACAGACCTAATTTTTAAAGAGCACACTGTTATTGTTCTTAGTTCTTCAATATTCAGAAAGAAATATGTCAATATTATTACGACACAATTGCTAAAATTAAAAAGCACATTGGCCTTGGATATGTATGGTTTTCAATAGATGAAACAACTGTTATTAAAGGTCGGTATATAGCTAATCTTGTGTTGCGCACGTTAAATGAAAATTAACCTGGAAGAGGTTATTTAGTCAGTGTAAATGCTCTAGAAAAAAAAAGCCAGTAATGTAACGATAGCCACTACTGGATTTGTTAATGAACCGTCAAGTAATTTTTATTTGCCGCATTAAATGTCAATGGATAAATAATGTTAATGGTTACAAATACCGCACTGTATATGACCAAATCACAAAATTTAAAAGTTTTTTTCCTTAATTTAATTCATTGTACTTGTTTAGCACACAGTTTATATGGCGTTGCTGAAACCGTTTGATTCGAATATAATTTAGTTAATAGTTGCGAATGCCAAAAAGACTTTTATTAAAGCACCTCCTAGAGTTCAAATGTATTAAGAAAAGTACCTTAACTTCGTCCACCACCAGGGCCGATCTTAACAGAATGGGGTATCTGGTTCAGATGTGTAGATTTTCTTGCAAGGAATTATACTAGAATCAAAGATGTATGTCGATTTTATTCTCAAAATTCAGCTGCAGTTGAAAATTGTATTAAGTATTTTAAAGATCCAGAAATTAAACGGCAATTAGCTTACATTAAATTTAATTTTGTTTGAATCGCAACTGTTGTTGATAAATTAGAGAAGTGAGAAGTATCACTACATGAAATTTTAAACATTATTGAAAGGACAACTACTGAAAGGCACAATTGCTAAAAATGGTAGCAAAACTTGAAACAAGGCAAACTTTTTTTGACAAAAAATTAAGGCTACATCATGTTTCAAAAAATTAACTATGTATTAAACGAGCAGAGGAATAATCTATAATTAAATCCAATTACAATATGTGCATTTAAGAACGCATCTATAACTTTTTGCGAAGTTGAACGTACATTTTTAAGCTACAAACATTTATTAAGTGATCAAAGGCAATGTTTAGCTATTGACAATTTAAAAAAAATATTTAGTAAGTTCCCGCGTAGAAACGTATAGTATAAATTTGGGTTAATCATGTTTTCATGTTTATAAAATATTCTTGCACTTGTTTTGTTTTTATAAAAAATGCGTTTATAACCTTTTTGTATAAGTATGCATGTAATATAGGTGTCGATATTGTAAAATAAAAGTAATTATTTAAAACACGTATTTTTATTATGCATTTTTATTATGCATTTTGGTACATATTTTAATTGTTTTATAGTGCATATTTGGATGCATATTTTATATATTTTTTAATCATACATTTTAAGTTACATTTAAAACATTTTATAATAATGGGTGGTAATTTATTTTATTAAATAACGTAATTTGGTACTATTTATATGAATGGAATTACAGAGTCCGCCAAAATCATATAAAGAATAGAAACATTTTATTAAAAAGTACTTTGAAGATCAACTCAAATAATCACTACCCTAAAATAATACGCATACTATAAAAATTGATAATCTCAATAAAATGCTCAAAGCCAATCTGAAATACAATTATTGCACGATAAAAATCTTAGAAATCTTAGTGTTTTTGATTTCGATGTTCTACACAAATTCGTCGACAACTTTGAGTTGATTTTTGTACACCAATCCTCAAATAATCCCAGAGAAAAACATCAATAGTAAACTTAGCCAAATAACATCTTTACCATCCACTACCAATATTCCCCATCCAAGCACACTAGGGATAAGATATAGGTCCTCTTACAAGGTTGATGATCGCGGAGGGAGAGCAGCTGCTCTCCCCATCACGCGGCCGTAAGCGCTGCGAGAGCAAGAGAGACGGAGCGCGTGGCGAGAGAGATACGTTATCGGAAGGCTCGCGCGGGGAGAAGGAAGGGTGGAAGAACAACAAGCTCGAGCTCCTCGCGTGGCTTTTTTCTTTTCTCCGCCGCTCGGGCGAAAATTTTAAAGTTCCAAATATACTTTGAATGGGATGAAAAAAAGTATTTTAACGATAGTGAATTATCACGTGATTTTTAATTCTCTATCGATTGAGCATAGCCTCAAATATGACCAGAAAAATTTTGTAAATCGTAAAAATTATAAAAAATGAATTTTACATAAATGTTTTTCATTTAACAATACTTCTTAAATATTTATTACTTTGTATGTTTTTATTTTAATTAAATACGACAGATTCTACGTCAGGCTACTTTTAAATTTTGTCGGGAAAGACCGGGTAAAGACACTTTCCACTGTTTGGGAGGCATTTCGGTTTATACACCGCAGTTTTCGGTTGATTATAGAAGCGGATCCAAGAAATGTAAAAGTATGCCGTCTGCAGGTGTACTGGCATCGAAAAAACGATTCCAAACCATTCCTTTCGATATTAATACATCAACAGTTTTAACTAATATTAATTTTATTGATGCACGTTCTTTAAAACTTGGTAGTTCGTCAGTCGCTTCAATTGATAATTTTCCTTCTTGGAAAGGATACATTGGAAATCGTTTCCAATGACGTTACCTATAATACATCGCATATCGTGTGTTTGCCTTTTATTAATGCACCGCCATCAAATTTAACGACCCTTAATACAGCTGTTCATTATGCAATGTCTGAAACTCGACGATTGAAACAATCAACAACAATTGTAACGTGCGATCAGCCACTTTACATAAAAACTCGGTCACTTCAAGTTGGCACTGATGAAGCTTTTCTTAAAACGGTGGTTCGCCTAGGTGGCTTCCACCTACTGATGTCGTACTTTGGAACAGTTGGTTATATTATGAGTGGAAACGGATTGGAGGACTTATGGTCAATTATTTACGCAAATGAGTCCGTAAAGAAAATGATAAGCGGACACGCTTTTTCAAGATCATTGCGCGCGCAGATTTTGAGTTTTACGGCTCTCGGTGAAATGATTATAGAGAGCTTATCCGCGACAGAGACAGCCAAACGCTTTATTCGTGAATTTTTTGCAAATTTCAGTGACGAGCCACCGCTTCTCGGTGATTTTAACGCAAGTACTTTTATGGTACATCTCACTGAACAATTTGTGTGTAAAATGCAAGAGCTTGAACAAAACGGTCCAACAGCAAAACTTTGGATACAATATTTTAAAAGCGTTGCTATTGCTCTGCAATTTATAGAAGCTGAACGGCTTGGTGATTGGAAACTGCATTTGCAAAGTGTGCAGCAAATACTGCCATTGTTTCACGCTGCGGGGCACTTTGCCTATGCAAAAAGTGCGCAAATTTATTTGCAGGATATGCATCGACTTGAAGAGTGCATGGATCCCGACGATTTCGAAAAATTTGCTACGCAAGGTTTTTTTTCTATCCACAGAAGTGACAAACCGTTTGCAGGAGTATGGTCGGATATGGTGATCGAACAAACTTTAAACCGATTCTTCGGTACCGATTTGAGACACGGCCGAGGCGTTACGCCTAGCGTTGTTGCGCGTTACTTACAGGGAATGCCCGCCGCTTTTAATGTTATGGATTGCTTAGAAGAATTTTGCGGTTTGCAATCAACGTCTAGCGAACAGCACATCGATTTATCTAAGAGTCGCATACAAAGAGATAATGCAGACCTGGAAAAAATGGTGTATTGGTTTAAAGAGCACAATCCATTCATTGCACGAGATTGCCTGACGTCCTTGGCAACGGGAATAATTGGTGCAGATAACATTAATTGCCATATGGCATTTGAAAAAGGGCGAGAGGCTATGTCATGTATGATAGGAAAAAATGCAAACAATGTATCTCTGTCCAAAGTATATAAAGTGAAACCATTGGCGACGGCTCACGTGGGGATTCCGACGAGTACCAAAAAATTTGCGAATATTGACACAACGCTACTCTTTTCACGGATCGCTCTTTTCTGTGAAGGCGATGTACAAAAAACCAAAGAAGCTTTTACGTATGAGCTTGCACCGTATCCGTTATTTTTGTTTGATAACAATGGGTACATGCGGAAAGCCAAAAATCCGAGTTGTATAAAATTTTACGTCTTGCCTTCATTCGGATGAGTTTTTGCAAGCTTTCACGTATGTAATTGATGGCGGATGGCTGTTGCATCACGTTATTTGGCCGCATAGCAAAACATTCAAACAAATTTTTAATATATACGTCGAGTATGTGATTAAATACTTTGGAAAAATTTCTACGGTAGTTTTTGACGGTTATAACAGCGATATAATCGGTATAAAGTCGTATGAAAGATTTTGCCGTAAAGAAAGGTGTGTTGCCCCAGATATGGAAATCGAATTGGAAAATCTCGTCACGTTTAACCAAACGAAGTTTCTATCAAATATCGCTAATAAATATAAATTTGTTAGTTTGTTAGCTGAATATCTGAACAGAAATGAAATCGCAACGAGAATTGCCACCGAGGATGCAGATGCGTTGATTGCAAGAGTAGCAATTGAAATGCTGGAAACTATTGATACACCTGTAGCTGTGGTCGGTACAGACATTGATTTGCTTACTCTGAGCATCGCTTTGACTCCGATTTCGAAAAAATTGTACTTTGTTAAAATGAACACGAGAAAAAAACCAGACCATCGAGTTTACCAACCATTTATTTAATTTGCACATGCGTTTTGCGGTTGCGACTCCACTAATTGTTTTTTCAACAAAGGAAGAAAAAGTATTTTTTCAATGCTAAAGAAGAATAGAGATCTACAGTCAGTTGTTAATGTATTTTACAAAAAAAATCAAAATGTACACGATATCTTGGAAGCAGCGACGATAATAACAAAAAAGTTATACAAGGACAAAACAAACGTTACGTTAGGCGAGCTTCGATATGGTATGTTTAAATCTTTAGCTGCTACGAAAAAAAATGCTGTCATGTTATCCACACTTCCTCCGACTGCTGGAGCTTTGCGAGAGCATGCCAAGCGAACCTACTTACAAATACAAATTTGGTTGGCTAATTCGCATCTTAATGGGGGGTGGAAACGCACGAATTTAATGTTGGTACCCAACACGACAACAAAACCGGCAGCCCCTAATCATTTGCTGGAAATGGTACGATAATACACGTACTTTTAAAAAATCTTGATTAATAAAGTTCGGTAATAGCTGCATGTAATTGTATAAAATGTAATTGTATATAATAATTTTGAAATCGAAAATTTGATGGCTAAAATGCAGGGACTTCTACGAAACTATTTCGTTCTTTCTTATTTTCTTTAATTTACGCCAAAAGTGCGCAAGAAAGCTGGTCCACAAGATATTGTAATATCGTAAAAAATTATTCCGAAACTTGCTCTAAACTTTATACTTTAATTTATGATTTCATTTCTTTTTAACAACCACAAAACAACGAAACTAAAAAAATTATTTACTTTGTTTTCGATTGAAAAAAATAAATAAAAATGAAACGGTAGATTACAGTATAAAGTTCATAGTATGTTTCGGAATATTTTTTTACAATTTTACAATATCTTTTGGACCAGTTTTCTTAGCGTACTTTTAGGGCAAATTAAAGAAGTTTCGTAGAAGTCCCTGCTAAAATGTGTACGAAAAACAATAGTTGCCCTACACGAGAATTGGTATATTTTCTACATTTCTTTGAGAGTAATATAGAAAATGCACAAGAATATGTTTACGAATATTCAAGTTAATGTTAACAATCCATAGATTATTCATGAATGTTTTTAATTTTGTTGCATTGTTTTAATATTACATTATTTTAATGACGATAAGATTTAACATATATCTTTAAAATATCAATCGTAATACGTAATACGCGTGGCAATCATTATTGGCATCTTAAAAAAAAAGAAAACTTGTATCTTTTTTTGTATCGGTAATAAATAAATATTATTTTGTATATTTTATGATGTACAAAATATATTTGTCATTGATAAAGAATAATTTAAGTAATGTTGAAAAAATATTTTTTTATGTTATAGATATTTTGCAATTGTAAAGGACAGTGCAATAACAACGTGTGCACGTGCAAAAAAGCTGGTTTGTTTTGTACTGTAATTTGCAAAAACTGCAATGGTGAGAGTTGCGAGAACGGTAATCCGAAGCGAAATACGTATGAACACGAAGATGAGGATTATATTGATATACAGGAAAATGCAGAACAGTCAATAAATCCAGATATTTTAGAAGAAGAAGCGGAAAATGATTTCGAAATGATGGATGTAGATGAATAATCCATTTTATCGCGGTACGATGTTGTAAGATGTTGCAAGTGCTGGTACATTACACTAAAATTTTCATAACGTTGCTGAACTGAATCGTAACTGTATTTTTATACGTTATTATAAATTATTTTTTATTGTACAATATCAATAAAAAAAAAGAAAATATAAAATAGTGGTTTTCATATACCAGACAATTTTTTTGAGTCTAGTAATTATTTGCATAAATTAAAAAAATTTCTAGTTCATATTGGTAAAAAGTGCTTTAAAAGTATTGTTAAATGATCAAAATCATTAAAATCATTGAAAAACATTTATGTAAAATACATTTTGTAATTTTTCGATTTACAAAATTTTTCTGGTCATATTTGAGGCTATGCTCAATCGATAGAGAATTAAAAAACACGTGATAATTCACTATCGTTAAAATACTTTTTTTTCATCCCATTCAAAGTATATTTGGAACTTTAAAATTTTCGCCCGAGCGGCGGAGAAAAGAAAAAAGCCACGCAAGGAGCTCGAGCTTGTTGTTCTTCCACCCTTCCTTCTCACCGCGCGTGCCTTTCGATAACGTATCTCTCTCGCCACGCGCTCCGTCTCTCTTGCTCTCGCAGCGCTTACGGCCGCGTGGTGGGGAGAGCAGCTGCTCTCCCTCCGCGATCATCGATGAATTTTATCATGTTACCTTTAGAGCTATTTTTCTCTCGATTTCACCCTCAACGAAATTATAAAAAGTATCATATTTTATGCATTTTTCCAAGCCCTTTCGATTGGTGCAAACCATTTTTTCCTAACTATTGCCGTTTCGGAGATATAAGCAAAACAAGACTTTGCACGCGATTTTCGCACTGATCCCGGCGTTTGCGATTTTTTTTAGTATTTTTCCCGTAATCAGCGCACTCGGAAACAAAAAGCAGTGCTTTTATTTGCCCCCCATGGGAAAATCCGAGGTTCCGACCTATTTTTACTGGACTATATACATAATCTCCCTGCAGACGTACACATTTTTCACAACGTCGACGCCATGATTCCATGGCCACTGCGAACGCTCCTTTGCGAGTCTTCTTTGACCACGGACAGTGTTTATCATCATTGGAAACAGTCAAAAGTTGCTAGGGGCCAAGTCAGGTGAGTAGGGAGCACGAGAAATCACATCAAAGTTATCAGCATTCGTGGCACCCACCTAGAGGACACTCTTTGCCTTCTCTGGCCTTCATACAGGATTGTGTGCACAGATCTCACGGAAATGCCAACTTTGGTGATGATGTGGTCGACACTCATTCGACGATCCCCCAAAACAAGTTTCTTCATTCTCTTGATCATGTCGTCAAACCGACTGGTGCGAGGTCGAGATTATCTTGGTTTGTTGTCACATGATGTTCTGCCTTCTTTGAACTGTCGCACCCACGCACATTAGACACATTTATAACACCATCACCAAATGTTTCACTCAATTGGCGATTTTAAGTATCAAAAACAGCCCTCACTCTCGCCGCTACCGTTAGAGTCCTGTGTGCCGTGCAGTGCTGACATCTCTATCACGCATATTTTGAAATAACCGCATGTTTCTATCTGTTCCCAATCCTGAGAACAAAACTGGGATGAGTTGTAACTTGAACGCACCTTGTAGATTTGATGTGTAATGGCTCGAAGCAGCTGGAACCAAGATAACTTTATGCCTCTTCTTTATCTCCCATTAGATTTTAATTTTTTAGAACATTTCTGCTATAAACTTGACTATCTGGAGTTTTCGTCGAAAACTCGGGTCTATTATCCCATTATAAGAAATTTCACACCATATATTGACATTTTGAAGCTGGAATTAACATACAACCGACAGATGGAGATTTTTGCTCACCCAAATATTTAGCTTATTGACCTTCACATCCAGGAGAAAATAGATTTCGTCAATAAAATGTGTTTGATATTGCTTGATTGATTCTCCAAAATCGCATTTGAAAAATTGAATCTAATTTGATGTTGATTTGGATTTTATAGAGAAAGAGAATCCAATTTGTCTCGCACAATTCTTCTTAGACTTAATTCAAATATTCCAATAACAACGCTAGATATTCACCAGATGGTCAGACTTATTAGTCGATCTATTTGTAACTTACAGCATAAAGGACTCTTCTTACCCTTCAAGCTATTTAGAAGTCAATTTTAATTGTCTGTTATTTACAATTATATAAATACAAAGGAAAACTCCCAGCGGGGTTGCTAGATCCCCAACTGGGCGCCTCCCCGGGTGGCGGATAGGGGAATGCCCACCAGATATGATGGGTACCGGGGAAATAAAATACCCGGGGCAAACCAAAACTAGCATAGGTGACACAGGTGGCAACTTCCAAATAATGGATTTAATGGCTCCTAGATAACCATGAGGGGAACCAGAGATGGTGATAACCGATCGGCTGCCGGTATAAGTGGTCACACTCTTGCATGGTCAACAGCTTCGGGTGGAAGAACCAGCAGAGATAGGGCACTCTTTTGCCCTCAGGTTGAAAACACAGACCTTAAAGACGGAGGAACCAAATTGATGGTCAACGGCGTAAGAATGCAGAAGTCAAGTGGAAACCACTGCATTAAAGATCTAAAAAGATATCCTTAGTAAAATTATCATCATTATCATTATCAATATGACAACGTTCAGAGCTAAATCTAAATCCGGAGTTTCAAGTTCCCCAATCGGATCTCCGGGGGGAACAGTTACGATCAGAGTTATAAAGTTATCAACAAATAATATAAAGATCGGGACGTGGAATGTAAACAGTTTACTGGCACCAGGCAAACTGCACAATACTGTAATAGAAATAGATAGACTGAAGATAGACATCCTTGGTCTAAGTGATGTTAGATGGTCAGGAAATGGTAAATGTACAACAAGCAATGGTATAATGTACTACTCGGGAAATGATGGCCCTCAGCACAGATACGGAGTTGGAATAATATTAAACAAGAAACCAGCAACGGCAGTCACAAACTTCATACCACTCTCAGACAAAGTAATGATGTTACAGTTGAAAACAAACAACGGTAATATGAATATCATCCAAATTTACGCGCCAACTGCCGATAAGGAAGACGAAGAATGCGAAGAATTTTATTCACAAATAGAAGAAATCTACAGAAGCATTAAGCGAAAAGATATTAGAATCGTGTTGGGTGATATTAATGCGAAAGTTGGAAATGCGAAAGTAGAAAGATGTACCGGTGGTTTTGGGCTAGGAGATCGCAATGATAGAGGACACCGTATGATACAATTCTGCCAGGACAAAGATCTAATAGTCGCAAACACGCTTTTTAAACTTCCAGCTCGCAGGCTGATAAGCCAGGGAAAACAGTAAGAAATCAAATAGACTACATTCTTTGTAATAATCGCTATAGAAATTCCATTAAGTATGCGAAAACATATCCTGGTGCGGACATTCACAGTGACCACAATCCAGTTGTAGCAAAAATTACAGTTAGGATGAAGAAGATAATAAGACCCCAGAATGACTATATAGATACAAGACGTTTAAAGGAACCCAAAATGTGTAATATAGTTCAACAGAAAATAACAAATGAGATAAAAAATATAAATATGCAAATAGACGAAGTCAATATTGATGAAAAATGGAACAAAATACAAAATGTACTAACATCTGTAACCAAAGAACACCTAGTAAGTAAGAGAATAAAAAAGAAACCTTGGATGACACAGGATATTTTAGATCTCATGGATCTGAGAAGAAGGAATAAGCTAAATGTACAAAAATATAAAGAAATTCATAAAACAATACAAAGTAAAATAAAAATAGCGAAAGAAAAACACCTGTCTGAACAATGTGAAGAAATTGAACTACTACAAAGTAAGCATGACAACTTCCACATGTACAAAAAGATCAAAGAAGTAACAGGATATAAAAAGAAAAGTGGCGCCAATAATGTCATCAAAGATGCTGATGGACATATACTAACAGATATAAAAGATCAAATAAACAGATGGAAGATATATATCCAAGAACTTTACAATGACGAAAGGCCGGAAAACACCAGTTTAGAAGTAAAGGACGAAAATTTTAAAATTCTAAAATCGGAACTAAATTATGCACTAGAAAACATGAAAACAGGCAAAGTTGCTGGCCCGGACGAGATACCAATAGAAATTGTTAAACTTTGTAACGATGAAACATTAGATGTTATTTTAGACCTTTTTAACACTATTTATGACACTGGGCAAATTCCCAAACAATGGTTGCTATCTACCTTTATTTTAATTCCCAAGAAAATTAACGCAAGAGATTGCTCAGATTACCGAACTATTGCACTTATGGGACATATTTTAAAACTATTCTTGAAAATAATTCATAAAAGAATTTACAAAACATTGGAAGAAGGAATAAGTAACTCCCAGTTTGGTTTCCGCGCAGGTCTTGGAACGCGTGAAGCTCTCTTTGGGGTTAATGTGCTATACCAGCGATGCATGGATATGAACCAAGATGTGTTTACCTGCTTCATCGATTTCGAAAAGGCGTTTGATAAAGTGAAACATGGTAAACTACAAGAACTTTTACTTAAGAAAGGCATAGATAGGAGAGATGTGAGGATAATTAGTAACCTATATTGGGGACAGAGTGCTAACATAAAAGTTGGAACAGAAATAACCGAGGAAATTGAGATACGCCGTGGAGTGAGACAGGGATGCATCCTATCTCCACTTCTGTTTAACATCTACAGCGAAGCCATCTTTAAAGAAGCCTTAGATGAGGAATCTGCGGGAATAATTATAAATGGAGAAATAGTTAACAACATGAGATACGCGGATGACACAATCCTCTTAGCAAGCAACCTTACTGACATACAACATCTGCTTGAAAAAGTAAATGATCGCTGTAACCACTACGGCTTAAAAATAAATTTTAATAAAACCAAATGGACGGTAGTTACAAAAACAGTTGCAAACATATTAATAGAACGGGTAAGGAAATACAAATACCTCGGGACGTGGATAGAACAAACAGCTGATCAAACAACGGAGATAAGAACTCGTATAGAAATAGCTAGATCCTGCTTTGCAAAATTAAAGAAAGTACTTTGCAACCGAAACATAAACATTGGGCTCAGAATACGAATGCTTCGTTGTTATGTATTTAATATTATGCTCTATGGTGTACAAGCTTGGACACTTAAGAAAAAGCAAACAAACAAAATACAAGCCTTTGAAATGTGGTGTTACCGCAGAATGTTGCGTATAGCCTGGATTGAAAGAATAACTAAGAGAAGTTTTGACAAGGATGAACAAGGAAGGTGAAATAATAAATACAATAAAAAAGAGGAAACTAGAGTACCTAGGCCATGTAATGAAAAATCCCAAATACGCACTGCTCCAACTCATCATGCAAGGGAAGATAAAGGGTAAAAGAAATGTTGGTAGGCGTAAAATGTCTTGGCTAAAAAATCTCAGAGATTGGTTTAATTGCAGCAGCATTGAACTATTTCGATCGGCCGTCGACAAAATCCGTATAAGAATGATGATAACCAACCTCCGTGAAGGAGAAGGACCATAAGAAGAAGAAAGGAAAACTTTTGACCAGTGCATTCGATAGAGCACTAATTAACACGCATAATAAGCTAAAAAATATTTCCCTTTTAAAAAAGTTTGCAAAATATGCGACTTTAAAGTTTCTGAACAAAGATAATTAATAGTAAATGCTAATTTTTAAAATTTAGATCTGTCGTTGAGCCACGTATGATAAAGTTTCCTAATCTTGTATTTTCTGCTACAAAAAACATAAATATGAATAAGGTTAGGTGCGAGCTGCTTATGAAAGAATGATTTAAAAAAGTCCTGCCAATCAGCGAAGAGAATCTTATTTTGCTTGATGCATGGACTGCGTTCACGAAAAAGTATCAAATAAATGAATGGGTAGGAGATGGGCAGAAATTAATTATTAAAAAGATTAATATTATTGTAAAACATACAAAACATTATATTTCAACTTTTAACTTTAAATCTTCCGAACTGATTAATCATTAACATTATTTATGCCATTAATGTGAATTTTATTTTAATGGGGAAAATGAATAACTTTTCAAGAACCTCAAAGTCAAATATCTGAAAAGGGAAATATTTTTTAGCTTAATGTGCGTCTTGATTAGTGCTCTATCGAATGCAGTGGTCAAAAATGTTTCTTTCCAAAATTATATTCTTTAGGAGAAAACATAATTAGCCGCTATGGTTTCAATTAATTTATTCCACCAAAACCAAGAAAACGATGTTAATATTTTTTCCATGATAAACGCAAAATTGTTTTATGCACATAATAAGGAAATTTGTGCTATAGAAAAAAGCAAACTGAATATAACATTAGAATCAAGTCATAGGCTACTGTTTTAGACTTGGAGAACTGACATATAACACTGGGTTTATGGATTTTGATCTAATGATGAAAAAATCTTTCTATTATGAACACCGTAAAGAAATCAGATTAAATCAGAAATCCCAAATGAAAGCGAAGAGTTGTACACTCTAGTATTTTTGAACATTAAAATGATTCAACCCTAGTATCTTAATGTAATTCTATTATTAAACATATATGATGAGGATGATGAAATTGATATCCAAACAGGAGATGCTTCCATAACATTCTATAGGGTTTTCCATTAAGGGAGATTGAACTTTAAATTTAAATAAAACAAGTTGTGTACGAAATATCATTAATTTTTTATTTGAAAGAGTATTCGATTACATTATGTATAGAATATGACATCGGCCAAATGGCCGCTGCAGCTTCAAGAAATCAATTTTCGATTACTCGACCGCATAAATCGGGCTCGATATTAATTATGTTGACTTTTAAGCCATCAATCGTCTGCGGCTTACTCTCATAGACCCGTGATTTAACGTAGCCCCGCAAGAAAAAGTCGAATGGCGTTAAATCACACGATCTCGGTGGCCAATTGATGTCACCAAAACGGGAGATAACCATGCCGTCAAATTTCTCGTGCCGAAAATCCATTGTTGCATGCGCTGTGTGGCACATAGCACCGTTTTGTTGAAACTATATGTCGTTGAGATACATATCTTATAATTTAGGGCAAGAAAAAATTGGTTATCATCGACCTGTACCTCTAGCCGGTGACAGTTTTGACGGTGCCAGCTTCATTTTGTAAGAAGTACCGGCCGGTGACCCCGTCGGATCAAAATCCACACCAAACAGTGACATTTTGTGGATGCATTTGCAACTGATGGATCTCATGTAGATTGTTACCTCCACAAATGCGACAATTTTGCTTGTTAACATAGCCATTCATTCAAAAATGGGCCTCGTCGGTGAAGATGATTTTCCGTCCAAAATCGAGGTCCACTTCAAACTGCTTCAGAACCTAGTCAGCGAAAGCTTAACGCTGCCTATAGTCGTTTACGTTCAACTCCTGGATTATTTAAATTGTGTACAGGTGCAGATTCAAGTACCAACGCAAAGTTCGCTAAGTTGAGGTCTGTGAAAGGCAAAGTTCTTGATTGTAACGAGGAATTGACTGCCTCAGATTATCCTGCACACTCTCGTTCACTGCAGCAATTTTTCCAGGAGACTTCCCGTTTCGGCAACGTACCGGTGTTGTTTGATTGTTTACTGAACCAGTTGATTCGAGTTTGTCCACCAAGCGACGAATAGTCGACTCAGAAGGACGATTGTGTGCACCGTAAAAATCACGTAGCGCACGAAACGTAGCTAGAACTGAGCACCAATTTTAATAGTAAAGTTTAATGATTTGTACGCGTTGCTCAACACTGTAACTTTTCATAATGATTTTCCAACATCAGTTACTATAACTTCCAAATTTTACACCTGGAGCTTCACCAACAGGGCCACTATACATTGTCACAGTTTGAGTACTCTTATTTGGAAACCTTTTACAACTGAACAAAAACAGGTGTTAATCCAATGTGTGAAACATACATGTCGCACGAAATACTAAACCGTGTCCTATGGCTGTTTTCCTTTCAATGCTAAATGTTGCTAAGCGCAAGCGTACTTTATATAAGAAGCAATAATGAAATAATTGTTAGTAAGAAGTTTTTAAAGCAATTTTTGTACGAATTGACTCGCAAACACATTGAATTCCGAGGCAAAAAAATCAAAAAGAATTGGTTTAGCACTGCAGTGAAAATTAAACACCTACCAATCAAAGCTAGACAATTAATTAAAGTTGAATCAAAAAGGAAATGCAGAAACACAAAGATCTAAATCGAGTTAAAGATACCGAGAGCGCATGTCAAAAAAAGCGCGAATTAGGAAATACAATCGCGATATTTGCACCTAATCTATATGCCTTCAAAATTATCATCTTGTCTTCTTCTTCATGTGCGTTATTCGTTCCGGGTGTTCGCGATCAATATGGCAATCTTAACTTTGTTGACGACTGTTCGAAAGAGGTCTGCCGTTGTCAGTGAGAACCAAGATCTTAAATTCCTTAGCCAGGAGATGCGCCTGCGTCCGGGTCCTCTCTTTCCTAGCACTTTACCTTATAGCATAACGTTGTTCATTCCTCATAATATGTCCGAAATACTATAGCTTTCTGATTTTTATAGTTTTTACGATTTCAGTTGTTTTATTCATTCTTAGTAGTACTTCAACATTCGTCACATGGTCGACCCAAGATATTCTCAATATTCTCCTGTACGTCCATATCTCAAAGGCCTCAAGTTTCTTCATTGATGCTTCCGTCAGCGTCCAAGTCTCAGGTCCATACAACAGGACAGAGAACACATAACATTTTAATAGTCTAATTTTTGTATTCAAGTTTAGATTTCGAGACTTAAACACTTTTTGCACGTTTACAAATGTTGATCTGGCTTTCTCAATCCTGCCCTTTATTTCTTTAGAGTGCTCCCGTTGACTATTTATCGACGTACCTAGGTAATTTATTGATGTTACTCTTTCAATTGGTTGAGAGTTAACTATTAAGGGTTCGGGTGGAATTGTATTCTTACTGATAACCATGTATTTTGTTTTTTGTATATTCATTTCAAGTCCCTATCGTCGACTGACCATTTCAATGTTTGGCATGAGTTCTTTTAAACCTTCGAAGCTGTCCGCAAATATAATCGCATCGTCCACATATCTAATGTTATTCATTCTAGTTCCGTTTAATAATATACCAGCATCTATACCTTAGTTAAATTCGTTAAATATTTGCTCAGAATAAATGTTGAATAACAGGGGCGACAGAACACAACCCTGTCGCACGCCTCGTCTTATCTCTATCTATTGTAATGTATGCAGATTGATTCCAATAGAGGTTAGTTATGATTTGAAGATCTTTGTCATCTATCCCAATTTTTTCCAAAACATTAATAAGTTTATCATGCTTAACTCTATCAAATGCTTTATGATAATCTATAAAGCAAGCGTAAATATCGACATTCACATCTCTGCAACGTGGAAACATAACTTGTACAGCAAAGAGAGCTTCCCTAGTGCCCAAGGCGTTACGGAATCCGAATTGAGTTTCACTTAATTGTTCTTCACAGAGCTTATATATTCGTATATGTACTATTTTTAAAAAGATTTTAAGAAGATGTGACATAATGCTAATCGTACGGTAATTGGCACAGTATTTCGCGCTTGGTTTTTTTGGTATGGCAATGAAAGTTGATTTGAGCCATTCTCTGGGTATTTTCCCTGAGCCATATATTTGATTAAAGATGCTCGTTATCCATGTTATAGCATCATCGTCAAAAAGTTTTAAAATTTCGGATTGGATTCCATCCGGGTCTCCCATTTTTCCATCTTTCATAATATTTATTGTTGCACGTACTTCGTCCTTTGTTATATATGGTCCAGTTACACATGCTACTTGTTTCAGATCACCCCTCTGTTCGTCCTCGAAAAGTTTTGTAATATAGTCTTTCCATTGTTCTATTTTTGCTTTATTATCTATAATGATATTTCCTTCCCCGTCTATCAATCGTCCAACTGATTTGCGTTTGAACATACCTGCCGCTTCTTTTACCTTACGATGCTAGCTAAAATGGTCGTGTTTCTTTTCTAATTCCTCAATTTCCTTACATTGTTCTTCTAACTACTTTCTCTTAGATATTCTTATTTCTTTCCGGATATTTTTTTGTATTTCTCTATATTTTTCTATGTTAGTTCTCTTATATCTTCTTCTCTCGTCCATCATATCTCGTCGGTCATTCCATTGATGTTTTTTTAGGCTTAGTCGGTTTCAAATGATCTTTGTTAATTTTTTCTATTGTCGTTCTGAATTCTGCCAGCTTTACTTCAATATTGTTACTGGTATCTATGTTCGTAATCCCTTTCTTCAATGTAGCTGCTACTTGGATTTTGATGTTGTCTTTTGATTTCGTCGTGTCGTATTGTTGTTTACGATTGTTTTTCTCTACTTTCTTCAGTCTTACGTTTTTGTATGCTATTCCTGAATTTTTTATTTATTAGTAGATAGTCAATATGATTTCTGACCACATTTCCAGGTTTATCTTGAGGCGATATCCAGGTAGTTTTAAGAAGGAGTTCATGATAGCCAATTGGTGTTCTTGTGCAAATCCAAATAGTCTATCTCCTCTCTCATTTCGATCTCCCAAACCATAATCACCAACTATCTCCCCGCTCTTCCCTTTTCCAATTTTGCCGTTATAATCTCCCATTATAATGTTTATATCTTGTTTTGGGAGTTTTCCAACAAGATCGTCTAATATTCTATAGAATGATTTTATTTCGTTTTCGGTTTTTTCTGCTGTTGGAGCACATACTTGAACGATATTGCATTTAATTGGTGTTGTGCTTAAAGTAACTATTAACATTCTTTGATTAACTGGTACAAAATTCTCGATGAATTGATTCAATTCTTTGGATACTATAATTCCGACGCCGTTTTCATGCTTATTTTCTCTGTTGCCAGAGTAGTAGATTGTATGTTCTTTAACTTGGCATTGACCTGTTCCCGGCCACCTCATCTCACTGATGCCCATGATGTCGATAGATAGTCGTTTCATTTTTTTTCGGCATCTTTCCGAGATGCTGGAAGATTCAGACGGTGCGATTTATACCGAAACCGCGGAAAAATGATACTACCGACCCAGGCAGCTTCCGGCCAATAAGCTTGCTCCCGGTGGTCGGTAAGGCGTTAGATCGGATAATTACAACGCGAGTAAAATACGTGGTAAACAAAAACGGCGGGTAAATCAACGACGGACGCGATCGCGTACGCGGTCTCCGAGGTCAAGGACGCTAGGAACGCGAAGGATTATTGCGCTTTAATCGCCTTAGATATCGTGGGGGCGTTCGACAACGCGTGGTGGCCTGGAATTATCCGGGAACTAGCTGGGAGGGAGTGTCCACGAAATCTCCTCTTGCTAGTAAAACACTACTTCAGCGAACGAGTAGCACAAGTAGAAACGGGCGACGGCATCGCGATACGGGAGATAACGCGGGGGTGCCCCCAGGGTTCGTGCTCTGGACCAGCATACTGGAAGCTGATGTACGAAAGTATATTTAGAGTCCAGTTACCGCAAGAATGCCGGATCGTGGGATTCGCGGACGACACCCTACTAATAGTTCGGGCGGCGCAATTCAAAACTTTAAAGGCGCGCGAGAACGAGGTGCTCGGAGCGCTTAAAACGTGGGCAGACGGCGCTAAATTACGGACCACATCCTATACCTTGGAGTAGAAATAGACAATAGGCTATTGTGGAAAAGCCATATACGAGCGGTTTGCGACAAGGGAAAACAAATTTCCCATCGGATCGGGGCAGCGGCGCGATTAACGTGGGGTTTTCACGGTAAATCGGCGGCACGAATATTCGAGGAGGCAGTACAGCCGGCTATGTTGTACGCTGCTGAGATATGGGCAGAAGGGTGCAAAGTTAAAGAGTGTAGGAACTTGCTGAGCGTCCAAAGAATACTCGCAGTCAAGGCGGCAAGTGCTTATCGCACTGTAGCCACCGAGACTATCTTAGTATTGAGCCAGTTACCGCCTTTGCATTTTGTTTTGCAGGAGGCGGCAGATCGCAGGAGGCTGACGACCGGGCTGGAGCAGCAACTTCGAGATGAGTTGGGGCTGCGGCAGGGCGTCATTGAGTGGAGGCAGTCCATGGAGGAGACGGGGCTCCCAGCCGAGCGAGACGGCATCCCATTCAACGTGGCGGAGCCGAAGGAACGTCAACTGTGCTGCTATGCGGACGGATCGCGGGCAGACGACGGGAAAGCAGGGGCCGCGTTCGTGGTCATGCGAGGGGCGGAAGAAATATACTGTGGTCGAGCAAAACTCGCAGACTGGAGCACTACTTTCCAGTGCGAGTTGATAGCCATCCGAGAGTGCCTAGCTTACATACAGAGGCATAGAGCAACGATCCCAAGATGCGCTGTAATATCTGACAGCAAGTCAGAGCTACTTGCTCTCAAGAGTATGAGAGCGTGCAAGTTGAGGTGTGGAGCCTTGCAAAGATGCTGTCGGCCGAGATCGGTGTCCGATTCCATTGGACCAAGGCGCACGTCGGGACTCCCGGCAACAAGCGTGCAGACCAGTTGGCCAAAGAGGCAGCGGCAGGAGATGGACCGCTTATATTCGAGACGGTACCAATGGGGCTCGTAAAGAAACGACTACGAGCTAGGACGAGAGCAAGATGGGAGCAGAGATGGCAAGCAGCGGTGACGGGGCGACATGCGCGGATATTCATCCGCACGGTCGACACGGCGCGACAGGCTGCGGAGTGCTTTAACCGGCACACCGTCCAGCTTATCACTTGGCATGGCAACTTCCGGTCCTACCTAATTCGAATCCGGAAGCTGGCGGAGAACCAAAACAGATACGCGTGTGGGGAGGTCGACGACGCCATGCACGTCCTGCTAACCTGCAACGCGGAGGAGGAGACCAGGGCCAGAGCGGAGAGAACACTGATTGCCAGCGGCTGGAGATGGCCACAAACGCGGGAGGAGCTCGAGGGACTTTCAAACGTGCGTGAATGGTGGACGGCTCTTGTGGACTCTGGGACGATGCATAACAGACACTAAGCGCGGCGTAGGTTAAGGTAGTTGTTTAGTTTGTTTTTGCGTAGTATTGTAAAAGCTAGGAGGACTCGGAGCCATCAGCGGCTTCAAGTCGCCTGCCCTGACCCGGGTTTTTGTGGTTTTCCCGGGTCCTGCACTAAGGCGAATGCCGGGGCAGGTAAATTTGCGGCCACAATAGTTATAACAAATTCGGAGCATTGTTAAATACAGGTCTGCGGAAAATTGTTAATACGGTTGCGGTTGTGCTGGTGTAGTGCCGTAAGGCGGAGCACCAGTCTTTAGTTTCCTGTAATGCTACTGTATATTAATTCATTATTAAATTGTAAGTCGTTTCATTTCTCGGATAGCGTTATGTGTTTTTCCAGCCTCATAATGTGTTCTTACATTCCACGTATTTATTTTGAATGTCTTCCCTTTTTTTAGGGGTGCTAAGTTTGAAAGGATTTCGCTGGATGACGACCAAGGGAGCCTTGCATTATTTCGTGGTTGTTCTCCCCCTGCCGGATCTCGGATTCCGAAGTCCGTAACCAGTATATTTATCAATTCTAAGCTTATCTGCCATATTGATGTACTAGGAATGACCTTAAGACCTTTAGTGAAGTGGGTTTCCGTGTCCGTGTTGTTCAGTGGTGATTCTTCCGCCTTTTGGGACAGTTTCCCGTCCCAAGGGCAAGAGATTGCCCTGCCTGTATCATACAGAGGGATCACTTATACCGGCGATCATTCAGTCTGCTTGGTCGGGGACTGCGTATTCGTCAGATAATCTGCTTATTTCGCAGTTAACCTCTATATCTAGAGGTCATTCACTATCCGCCACCTGTGACCCCGCTGGTAGCCTGCAGCACAGCCCCAGCCATCTTGTTGTAAATGATTCTATTTTATAAAAATAGGGAATTGTTATCTTTTGTCATCACTGTGATTTACCTAGGTTTTTCGTTGCTTATATATGTTCCTGCATAAGTTTTTCAACGTAACATTTATTAAAATTTACTAATTTTCAAAAATAAAAAAAGTAAAAAAATATGTTTTATTGTTTACCTTACAACAAAACGTCTTTTACAATGAATAACAGTTTTATATCTGGTAGATACGTACATTGTGATTACTAACTATATGTTAACAAATACGTCTGGCAAAGGGTTAGAAGAATTCTCAAGCATGACTGCTGTTCTGACCTTCTAATTGTATCATCACTCGGTTTCGTTTGCGGTCCAAACCGATCGAAAGGTCCTCTTTTTGTCCCAATAAGTAAAAAATGGTAGAGATAGCAATTGAGTCTTCGGTAGTAGAGATGAAAGCCAAATTTTTAAATAAAACACAATATTCAATATGTTATGGACAAAAATAGTCGCATAATCTGCAGCAAGTATTTTGTCTCATTTCAGACTTTATTTTTCAAATCAGGGCATTTCCTGGCAGCAAAATGTAGTCTTTTTTTTGTTTAACATGTATTTATGAAGGCCATTTCAAATTTTTTTACGATATTACGCAATTTCCTCCAAGCCAAAAATGCACTTTCCCATTCCGACCAATACATTAACGAGCTGGGCAAGGGCAATGAGATGGGAAAGCGGAAAAACGACTCCGAGGTAGAAGGCCGCGTTGTGCATTAACGTCCTCATTCGCCGCTCTCGCAACATTAACGTGATCAAAGGCAGCCGTCGAAATCAACATGGGTGATGGATTCGGGCCGGGCACGCATGTTCCGTGGAGCACCGGCCCGGCGCTAATTAAAGTGAAATTTTTATCGACCGGCAAAGCGGGCCCGCCGTTTTCGCTGTTTTGCAACAACGCGTTTAATTAGAATTTGCATTCCGTTATTTCAACTATTTACCTGCGCGCTGCACGGATGAATGTGTAATAATGTAGACGGTGCCGAGTGCAGACAGCGTTTGCTCTCGGCGTCTGCCGCAGTTTGCTTTCAGCAAACAGCGCGGCTTGTTTCTGCTAGCCGATGTCGATCATTAATTATTTTTCGCAGCTAATACGGGTGGCGGGGCGAATTTTAAAAGCTTTACTCGCTGCCGGGCTTAGCGGGCCTGGAGCTGTCAAATGTGTTCAGAGCTTTAGATGATGTTCGCTGAAAGCGCGTTTCAAGTTTAATGATTGTGTTTTGCAGAACTCGGACTGTTTGTTTATAAGCGACATAAAATCGCTTTCAATTTTTTTCTTAATTGAATACAATTAAAAGATTTAATCAATAATAACTAAAAGGAAAAAGAATGCAACACAAAATTTAAAATTAAAATTTTGATGCATACTTAAGCTTTGCAGAAGCGACAAAAGACTGATCAGGCTTCCTTCGACTAATCTTACTGATAAAAGTGTGTCACATTTTTTAAAAATCTTCTGTTCACAAAAATAAATATCAAAAAATTTTAAAATTTGTAAAAATTTAAAGAATTGCATACGTAAATACAGGAAGGTCAAGTACGTGTTGGAAACTATTTGGTTATAACTTCTCACGTAGGAGACCGATCTTCAAAATTCAAAAAAATATTTTATTCAGCATAGTCTGAGGTTTAGTTTAACAAATTTTCAAAACATCAACCTTAACTAGTAACAAAATGGCGCAGCCTACTTTCAAAAATTTTCATTTACTGTTTGAAAGGATCCTCTTTCAATGGCCGAAACTTTGCAGACCCGATCCTTCAGGTTTCCCCATAGAAGAAAGGCGCATGGATTCATGTCAGGGGAATTTGATGGCCAATTAATTCTAACACTAGCAAAATTATCGAAGTCAAGGCCTATAACATGTGTTCCAAAATTATCTAAAAGTTGAGCATCTTGGCTCTCTTTGCTCCTCCTTGAAACTTCCCCTCTTCAAGAATCTGGCGGTAATTTTTAGGTTCACATTGCCGTCAAATAAATATGGTTTGACAATTTTTTTCCTGAAATTGCACACCAGATGGTCACTTTCGCTTAATGTAGAGACCTTACAACTGCAAGGTAAAGATTTTCGGTATCCCAGTAGCTCTTGCCTTGCATATTAACAAAACCTTGCAAATAAAAATAAGCCTCATCACCAGAGCTAGCCGAGACATTTGATATTTTTTTTATTTGAATATTATTATATAATTCAGAATAAAAGATATATTTTAAAGAAATTAAGTTCTCATCATATTTTTAAAAGAAATGAGACAAGTAAACGATAAAACATGTAACTCATTTCATGTCATAAACCTTCGGTATCCGGGCTGTAAAGTCATCGACTTGAGGTAGACGGGGGAAATTAAACCGTAACCTCATGTGCAGTATTTCCAGACGTATGGAATTTTAAGATCCAGGCGTCCCTTGTGTGCATGTTTGCTCTTACACTCAAACCTTGGCGCCACTGTTCTCAGTTCCTAAACATTTGCATATTTAATATTTTAGATTTTAACATTTGGGAAACGTAATAAATTAAGCATAGTGAGAAACGATTTCAGCACAATTATTTGTATTAATTTATAATACTTTTTATTCGTTGTTATGTTATATTACGTTACAAGAACTTTGAATAAATCAAATGCAACGAGTTTATATAGACAGTAATTTAAGCAGGAAAAAATTCAACCAATAATTCAGTATTAGATAATCAGACAAAATACAGCATGCCCTTATTTTCCTAATTAACATACTGTAAGAATTTATTTATCTAATGGCATTTTAATTTTTTAATTTTTAATAATCGGGAACAGTAACGTCAGGGTTTGAATGTAAGAGCAAACATGCGCACAAGGGGTGTCCAGGGTCATAAAACTCCGTACGTCTGGAAACACCGCCCATGCTTGGCCGTCATTTAAGTGGTGAATGTGAATGTGTTAACAATGCCAAAAGTTCCAATTAGTAAAAAAACCTGTACAAGAAGTGGGCAGCAGAAGATGCCGATTTTTAAGCGAATGGAAATAGAATCATTTGCAAAGTGTGCGTTAAGTGTGTAATATAAGTTACCTATTTATATTCTTTAATATTTACAGTATTAGATAGATTCGAAGAAGCTACACGGGAATGTTTTTTGGTCCGATTTCGATTAAATTTGGTAAATGGTTGCTGTAGGCAATGCTAAAAATCAAATTTCTTTTTAAAGATTCAAAAAAAAGAACTGTTATTGAATTTGATCTTTCATTATTTAATCAACTTTAACAAAATAATACTTTGTTGTGTTTATGGTCCTACTGCACTATAACATTACTATAGCCAGAAACTAGATTTTAAACTAGGAACTGGACACAAAAACTTAAAGGCGCTCTGCCGCTCGCAGAAAGCTTTTAATTTTCCACAGTAGGAAGGAGAACAATAAATTTATTTTTTTTTATTTTAGTATAACTTTAAAAGAAAATGGTAACTACTCCAGCATAAGCACTCGACCACGCACCAATACCTTATACAAAGTTTTTCAAAGAAACAAAAGAGGCTCCTAAAACAAGCAGTGATTTTGACCGGGAAATAGTCGCAGCTTTCGTGGCAGAAGGTTGGATAAAGAACCGCTTTGTAATTTCTTAGAGAAGTACTGTAATCAAAAAGTCCCCAATGTAAGGTCACTGCGGCGAGCTGTGCCTTTAATCCATAAGGATATATTAAATTAAGTGAGACAAGAAATTCGAGACTTCAGAAACTGGATTAGCGTCGACGGACCACCGATTCTTGACAGAAGCCCATGTATCGGCTACCTTATTTATGTAACCTCGTTGGAGAGAACCAATTCCTCCAACATTATGCAAGCTGTTTAAGAGGTCTTGCGAATTTTATGGCTAGAAGTGTCAAACACCGCTGAAAGAGTTGCTCATAGTCAAGGACAGTATGGCGTATGTGTTTAAGGTAGGTCAGACTCTGCAACACCTTTATCCAAAGCTGCTACGGACTACACAGAGTGGCAGAAGCTATAAAAAAGGCCTACCCAAACGCCAACAAACTCATTCCTTCAAATTTTTTTTGCAAACTCCCAGCCGAATTGCGACTTTTAGAAGAACTTAACTGAACTCTCCTCTTCATCTGAAACCATTGATCTTAAGAGCACTTGAGTTTCTGCTACCTTCTACTAGAAACGAAATTTTCAAAAATCTATTCAAGTAATAGAAGAACTGGAAAACGAAGCTTAGTGTGTAAAAAAGGTGAAAGAAGTCGTAAGAAAACCTAAAAAGTGAATTAACTGCAGAAAACGAACCTACCACTCACCGGTTTGGTGTTAGAGGTTACTAAAGCAGTGGAAGAGTCGGAAAACTGGTCAAGTGAGATGGGGTCAAAAATTAGGGAGAAGATGGGAGCCATGTTGGAAGGAAATGGTGTGTGGGGAAACACTAAACAAATTATTGATTTATTGGCAGGAAGGTAGAAAGACAGGGACTTCCTCTGAGACTTCCACAATGTGGTAGCAGCGATATACGTTCCACCTACATCATCTGATGTTAAAAGGTAGCTTTTACGATTAAAATATTTTTTAAGAGACCGCCGACTGTCATCTAAAGTAGATAAAAAAATAATTAGTCATGTGGTTGTTTTTTCAATAAAAATAATAAAAAACACAAATCTTTTCCTTTGTACCTTACACTAAAAACATACTTTACAGCCTTTAGGGGCTATTAAGAATTTAATAAAAAATAGTTTTTGTTGTTTTTTTAAATATAAAGATATATTTTTTGAAATATATTTTCAAATAATAAGAGATGTAATTTGCTTGGCTCTGCTCGTCACTAAACCAAATTCTTCAAAAATCTTCCACTTTTTTAATCATCAATTGAAATCTCTCAATATCGTACGACTTCATCGGCTGATGGACTTGAACCTTGTACGAGTAACATTTTCAAATGTTTTGTCGGGATAATTTGGATGCTCATATAGTTAATACCTGCTTGTTGTGCTGTTTGCCGAATCGACAAACCTGGCTGATCTTCGAAAAGATTCCTAACTTTTTCAATATTTTGTGACATCACAGCGGTAGATGGCCGGTCAGAATTTGCATATGGAGCACTCTATACACTGCTATTATCTTTAATCTCTGAATCAACTTAAAAGTACCGAGTAAAATTGTTACAAACTGTTAGATTTTATATACTGTTTTATTTACTCATTAAAGGCCTGTTGGGCCACGGCACGTTTTTTTCCAAATTTCTAAAATTACGACTATTCTGTATGATAAATCGCGCTGATGTACCTTCTCTCATTATTTTTTAATAGTCAAATAGTTTTCGACACCTATTATTTCTTACTTTGTACATATTTTATACATAGCAGTTTTTATATTTCTTGAAATTTTGTTTTTAAGCTCATATAAAAAGCTTAGATCCACGAGTTGATCATTATATATTTCCACTAAACAGTTACAATTGTACACTTAGCCTTGTGTTTTACCTCGTTGTTCTACATTTATTTTTTTTTTGTTAGCCCCATATTTATTTTTGATCTTGTGCAGAGTGATCCAAATTTAACTTGGGAATATCTTTCCTAAATATAAAATGCTAAAATGCTAAAACAATCCGCTGATATGCGATCAAAATTATTGCAAAGTTTTTCATTATGCTCTCCCACAAGTACGGCTCTATTTCAGCAGTTACACATTTAATATTTTCTATTAACCTTGTAATTGTAACAGGTTTAATGATATAAACCATTTTCTTCAAATAGCTCCAAAGAAAAAAGTCTAGTAGGGAGTAGTGACCAATCAATGTCACCTTTCTGCAAGATACCTAAAAATTACATTTATCTGTCATAATATATATATAATATATAATATATAGAGAACTGTCACTGTCACATATTGCATTAATTATCATTCACAGAATTTTATTTGTAAAAAAGAAGTTTAATTAAGTTAGTGAGTTCTCAATTGACTTTCAAAATGTAAGCAAGACAGCAGCGCTCAGATATCTTTGAAAGTGCCGAGTGTCGAATTATCTACTGATAACCCGCGTCACTCCACTTCAAAACTGTACGTATAATTTAAATTTAAAATTAATATCGGAAGTCTATCACTATAACAGAAGTATGTACTAACCCATGTTTCCAATGGGAAACAATTACGGCCCCGGGCCTCCGGGAGCCCCAGCAGCCCCCGAAAATTACGGCTTCACGTTTAATAACCCTAATATACAAGGATATCAATTTACTCATCAACAAAACACCTACAGCCAATCTGGTCCACAACCTAGATATTCTACCAATTGTCAAGCATACCAGTCATCTCCTTTTTCATTTAATCCGCAACCACTGTCCTTTTCTCAAACTGCACAAAATGGAATAAGCCAACAAATAATGAATGCCACCAACAATGATTTCAATCACGAAGACCGCGATTCACGTGTAAATGCAGATTTAATCGAAGACTCGGATTCAGATACTAACAGCCCCAACAACACGCAAGGTACCTCGACAAATACGAAACATGAATGGCAAAAAATCAAGAAACGGAAAATAGCCAAATCTAATACAATCTCTAATCGACAACAACCCATTCCTACGAGCATATCAAACAGATACGAGATCCTCTCACAAACTCAACCCGAAAAGGCTTGTCAAGAGCAAACACCTAATAATAACGAAAGTCCTAAAATGGCGAAGTCTCCGCCTATTTATACCCATAGAGTAAACAATTATAATGAAATGATTAAAAATATTACTAAAATCCTGGAAAAATAGCAATACCACACAACTTTACCAAACGATAAAATTAAAATAAACACCAACACAATAGACTCATACAGAAAACTCACCAAACACCTTAAAGATGAAAATATATTTCATCACACCTACCAATTAAAAGAAGAACGCGCATACAGGATAGCATTCGAAATCTTCACCACTCCATACCAGTTTCAGAAGTAACAAAAGAACTTGGTAATCTTGGTCACACAGTACGCAATATTATTAACATACGTCAGAGTAACCAAACAACCATTGTCACTGTTCATGGTAGACCTAGAACCTAAAGAAAATAATAAGCCCATCTTCAACGTTCAACATCTAAGTAATATGAATATCACGGTTGAACCTCCCAGGAAGACACAAACCATACCTCAGTGCACCCGCTGTCAAGAGTAAGGCCATACGAAGGCTTACTGTAATAAACCATTTGTCTGTGTTAAATGTAGCGGTAACCACGAAACCCAGTCCTGCAAAAAACCCAATACTCCAGCCACTTGTGCCTTATATAATGGACAACACCCAGCCAATTACAAGGGATGTTCAGTATATCAAGACATCAAAAGAGCCAAAAACCCAACAATCAGAGAAATAACAAACAAATCCAGAACGTACCAGTTACCACCAAATATATCCGAATTCCCACCACTTCCTAAACAAAACACCAAACAAAATCCAGAAGCTATGCATCATCCTTACCACAGACCTCTCTCCCTGCAACCACCCGACAGAAGACCCCCTATTCATACCTTCAATGAACAGCAGAATAACATCAACTAATTCTTCTCTAGCTTCCTAACGGAATTTAAAGCAATGTTTTCGCAGCTTATCAGCCAAAACAGCATGGTTTTAAACATGCTTTCCACTGTTATAAACAAATTAGCTTAAAAATGGCCAACCACCTCCGTATAGCTCTCTGGAACGCCAATGGCGTATCAAACCATATACCCGAGATCAACTGTTTTCTCCAATTACAGGATATAGATGTGTTACTCGTCTCCGAAACCCACGCAACAGCCAGAACAGTTATAAAAATACCGTACTATTCCGTATACCTTTCCTACCACCCTGATGGCACAGCACATGGCGGATCAGCGGTAATTATCAAAAACTCAATCTCCCACCATGAATGTAACTCCTTTCAAACCGACAAAATTCAAAGCTCTAGTATAAAAATTCAAGTCCTACCCTACCCATTGAACATAGCTGCAGTATACAGTTCACCACGACATGCTATCTCAACTGAAGAATACGCAGATCTGCTAAAATCCCTTGACGCGAAATTCCTCATTGGAGGAGATTGGAACGCCAAGAATGTGGCCTGGGGCTCAAGACTAACCAATCCGAAAGGGCGTAACCTACTCAGAGCAATACAAAATCATAACTGCAACTACATATCAACCGGAGAACCCACCTACTGGTCTACAGATACAAATAAAATCCTATACCTATTAGACTTCGCTATTTCCCGCGTCATAGCAAACACATACTCCAGAGTGGAATCTAACTATGACTTGTCCCCAGATCATACTCCCATTCTAATTACCTTAAGCACATCCATTATTACCAGAGAACCATTCCCAAAACTCTGCAACAAGAACACCAATTGGGACCTCTTCAAAAACGCACTGGATCACGAGATTAATCTAACTATCCGAATTAAGGACGCCTACGACCTAGACGAAGCAACCCAATATTTAACTACAATGATACAAAATGCGGCATGGCATGCAACACCCAGTGAAACAAACACCTGCTCAGCAGATATTAATATCCCTCGTCATATAAGGCACCCCATCACAAAAAAACGCAAGGCACGAAAAAAATGGCAACGAACTAAACAAAGGCCAGACAAGACTATATATAATAGACTTACTCATCAACTCCACACTGAACTACTAAAAGCCCGTAACGAAACCTTTCAGCATTACATCACGAATCTTTTACCTATTGATCATACGATATGGAAGGCAACAAAAAAATTTAAAAGGCCAATAGCACCGATACCTCCAATCAAAAAGTCCGATGATACATGGGCTAGATCAAACAAGGGAAAAGCTGATTCATTCGCAGACCATCTTGCTACTGTATTCTCATCGCCACAACCGGTAGGAAACAACGATGACACCGACATTTCCGCATTCCTTGACGCGCCCTGCCAAATGTCATTACCTCTGAGACCATTCTCACCAGCCGAAGTAAGACAGCAAATTAAATTAACAAACCCACGTAAAGCACCTGGTTCCGACCTAATCGTAGGAGATTTATTGCAAAACCTACCCAGAAAAGCCCTAGTCTTACTTACTACCATCTACAACAGCATTCTACGACTCTGCCACTTCCCCACTCAGTGAAAACATGCTATAATCATTACCCTTATTAAACCTGGCAACCTCCTACGCAACTTTCCTCCTACAGACCCATCAGCCTTTTACCACTCATGTCAAAAATATTCGAATAACTGCTCCTCACGAGAATCCATGAAACTGTCGACCTACATGAAATTCTCCCAAACTACCTGTTTGGCTTCCGGTAGCATCATTCTACTATCCACCAAGGGCACCGAATAGTTAACAGCATTATGGAGACTCTACAAACCAAGCGCGTCTGCATAACTGTATGCCTAGACATAAAGCAGGCTTTCGACAAAGTATGGCACACGGGTCTGTTATACAAATAAAACTCTATTTTCCAAATCAGCCGTACCTTATACTAAAATCATATCTAACCCAGAGGACTTTCCAAATTAAAGTAAATAATACATCTTCTGAATACCACAAAATTACATCTGGAGTACCGTAAGGTAGCGTACTGGGACTGCTGTTGTATCTCCTATATACTTCCGACACGCCTTCAACTGACGATACTGTACTTGCAATGTTTGCCGATGATACAGCTATCCTCTCAATAGACGAAAACCCAATAACTGCAGCAGCCCATCTACAAACACACTTAGACATCTTGCAAAACTGGTTCAACAAATGGAAAATTATAATCAATAGCGACAAATCCTCACAAATCACTTTCACAAATAGACGTATTGCAAGCTCACTAAACAACATCAACAATACTCCGATACCTCAGAAGACGGACATAAAATATCTTAGACTACACCTAGACCATAAGCTCACCTGGAGCACTCACATCAAAGCCAAACGAAAACAAATAGACCTTAAAATTAAACAAATGCACTGGCTCCTTGACAGACGCTCCCAACTCTCGCTGTCACACAAACTACTATTATATAAAAGCATCATAAAACCCATCTGGACGTATGGTATACAGTTGTGGGGATGCGCTAAAGCCTCCCACACAAAGATCCTGCAACGAAGCCAATCAAAAATCCTTCGCAAAATAGCCAACGCCCCATGGTACATCTCTAACGAAACCCTTCACACAGACCTAGGAATTCCATACGTAGCCGCAGAGATACAGAAGTTTGCTCGAACATACACGAACCACCTGGCAGGACATAAAAACCAGCTAATAGAACAGCTCTCTAACCAGCCAACCATCACCAGACGATTAAAACGAAATTGGCCACAAGACCTTCCAGTGTAACTACCCAGAATAACTTAGTGTTAAGCCTACGGGGAGTAAAGCGCTGGCCGGATCCCCCCAATGACATGTTATAAAATTATAAATTATAAACAATTTACTTATTACTCCTGTGAGAGTAGATTGTAAATAAGCAACAAATAATAATAAAAAAAAATCTCTCATAATGTTGTTCAGAAATGGTCGGCGTTACTGGTGGTGTGCTTCTTTAATTTCTTAACTCAATTAAATTTTATACGCTTGTAAGTGCAGATCCTTTGTTAAAATGCGTTACATAGTACCATAAAAATCAGTTGTGGTAAACGACGATAAATTAACGTGTTTGGTTCTTCATGTACATTATAATTTACTCAAACAATTTGACAACACATCTGTGCTAACGAACCTTAGCTTTGTCAACCAGCATACGACTTATTTCCAACTTTTGCACTAGATCACGAGTTGTACGCTCACTTAGCAGATTATTGCTCCAAAACATTGGTAAAAGCATTCTTTGTGTAATCGTAACTGATCGCTTGTTTTCATAATAAACCTGAATGGTACGTTGCTGTACAGATGCCTATAATATATAAACGCTATCTCCACAAATGTAACCTTCCAACATAAACAAAACGCAATTCAAATCGTAAATATCATCCTTTATATGAGAAGCAGTTGTACGCCAATTTTTAAGTTGTTCTTTAAATTTTTACGAATTTGGCAACTAGTACTACATTAGTGTTCAATGACACTCTTTCTGCAGGTAACACCTTTTTGCATCCTAATGTAAATTTAGCAGCCTTTGACCTAAACTCTTTTAGTACTTTTTAGTATTCAACTTGTCACACCTTTGGCAGTTCGTTGTCTACTTATTCTTAGCTATTTTACGTGCTTTTTCTTCTTTTTATATAGTTTTTAAAGCAGTGAAAGATTCATAGATCATTTTTCTATTTTAGGACCATTTTTTTCTGTGACTTGTAATATAAATATAGTTCAAGTCACTATAGATATCCTCGTCTAAAGTTTTTTTTGTACTTTTATCTATCAATAGACAATTAACTATATTTCGTAGATTCTTTGCTGATATAGTTTAAAAAACCAGGAACGATGTGTTAATCTGTGGCTAGTACAAATAGTATGAAAAGTATAATTCTTCTTCTTCTTTCTCATTTCCCATTTATGCCTCACGGCGTTGGGTCCCTTATCCATTCCCTATAGGGTTTCCTCTCTCTTGCCATTCTTTTTACGTCCTCCATATTTTTTCCTCTTTTCCAAGCCCATAGCCTTACATTGTCTTCCCATTGTATTCGGGGTCTGCCTTTAGTTCTTCTTCCCTCCATTCTTGTCTCCATTGTCAGTTTCGGGTATCTTTCGATGTCCATCCATAAAGTATAATTATTGCATTAAATTCCTGTGGCATCTCTTCTCTTGTCTATGCTTCGCTAAACAGTTTAATCATTTAATTTTATCACAAATATTTAATTGTTTTTACTACTATTTTAAATTTATATCTTGGTGCACTTTGCACGTTTAATCTATTTATACTTTAGAACTGCTTGTGGTTTTCACTAAATATAATAGACCATAAATTTATTTACTCCATCTAGGCAATATATTTTCTTTATGTGTAATCACAAGTTTAGGTTCCTAATTCAATACACATTTGGTTTAGCGTTATTCCTATAAATTTTAAATACTTTATAAAACAATGTTTGTTTATCGCTCTTCAGAGTGAAAGATCGAAGGTATTGAACAACATATCAGAGCAGAAAATGAAACATGAAAAACCACGGTGCAGGAGAAAAGGAGGAAAAGAGAAAGATTTGCAAATGAGAGGGGGATAACTCCCCCCGAGGACCGATACTTAAGAAGAAAAATTGGACACAAATTAAGTTAGCACCCCGATAGGGAAAGATCAGGATTAAAAGAATTAAATAAAACACTCAGGAGCCCCACGAAGACAACACGGCAACAATATAATTCGAAAAATAATTATTTAAAAGAATTATTTCAAAGATTTTATGCGTTCAAGAATTTGCAATAATTTATATTTTATATATCGGTAAACGGGGCTTGAGCAACACAAGGCATGGAGAAATAAACACTATGTGTTTGTGTCGAAGACTTATTTTTAAAATAGTAGTTCTGTGATTGTAACGCAGTGGCTATTTTGTAGGCGTTTTAGAGTACGTTGTCATGGAAGAGTCTTGACCAAAACAACAATATTGTGGAAACACCCTTTTCGACAAACTGGTTCAGCATTAAAATGGAAATCATCCGGTAGATTTTACTCTCATGTTCCATCCATATAAACTAAAGGTGGCCCAATAACTTAAAATATTTGATTAATACGCCCAGAAGGATGATTGCAAGGACATGTTGACAAATGTTTCAACCGATGCTGTTGTACTATGTAGTGACAAAGCTCATTTTTATTTTCAGGCTGCCTCAGTAAGCAGCATTTTTGGAACTGGGTCCCACAAAATCATCGAGAACTCTATGAACGACCTCTCTACAGTCAACATGTAAATAGTTTGTTTTCACGTGTGAGAACAAAAAGAAATGTTTAGGGAGCAAATCAGGACTGTACCACGTATGACCCATCAATTCAACGTTTTTAGTGCTCAAAAAGCGAGTTGCTTGCGTCGATGTGTGTGAGCTCGTATTGCCATGATGGAGAATGATCACGGGTTGGTTTTTCTTATTTCCCCAAAGTCTTCTGACAAACAAATTATTGTGTACCATTTAAAATTGACTTTTATAATCCTCTGAGACCATGATTGCAACATGTTTAGTTTTTCTAAAAAAAGCAAGCGACCATTTGCTTCGAAATGTTTCGAGCGCAAACAACTTTTGTTGGGTTTGATTCATCTGGAGAACACACACAGTCAACTGCTGTTTACTTTAATACTCATCGGCATAAATCCAATATTTCTAATCCGTGACGATGCTGTAAACGGTTTTTGAAGCACCACCAGCATTTCTTTTGTCCAATGGGCAGAAGTCTTTTTTTGAACAATCATTAACTTATGCGGGATCCAACGCGCACTTTTGCACGGTTAAATGTTTATCCAACTTGGGATGTGTGCTAGTCATAGTAAAATCTAAAGAAGCTTCGATTGCACAATAAATTACATGACGATCTTGCTTTATCAGCATGGATGTTTGCTGGCACCAAAGCCGATTTTGGACTGCATCCGCCAGCAAACTACAACCACGAGTAATTAATTGAAACTAAGACATACAGTAGCTTTATGTCATCCAACTGTATTGGTCGACGCTCTTTTGTGAAGATGATCCACGTCAAAAGTCGTAAAAAATTATCCCACGGAAATGTTTACAAGTTACTGATTTTGAACATATCCACGTTGGAAAAGTATTCACTTATTTCCTCTGCTACACAATGTAACCCATGGAAAAGTCTTGTCAAACGTAACATACGTGAAAATAATACTTTCAGAGCATTTCCTACTTTTTTCATACATTGGGCAGCATTGCTTAGGAACATAAGAACGTTGTCGTGAAGAATTTTCTCTAACCAAAGTAGTGACTGGGAAGCCGTAAATAATTGTGCGATTGTAGTCCTATTTGCCCTATCAAGAGATTCGGTATTTAACAAACACATTTTAGATGCTTGAGTTGGCTTTAATGATCCAACAATTACATTGGCGACGTGCCTGCAAAATCAGGTTCTATTGATACAGAGAAGCTAAAGTTTACAATTCCAACGTACCTTCCCACAGAATCTGTGGTTATAAATAAAAATAGTCAAAATAATCATTTTTTGGCATTTTAGGCATTTTGCGTGAACATCCGGGCTTTACTTATTATGAACGATGATTGTCGGGCCGGCGTGGATTATATCGTCTGGGTGGTTACTAGAATATATCGCATAATTATGTATGTTAAAGTAACTGATATGGGTTTCCCAAATCAGCAGGAAATTAGTTTTCTGTTATTTAAAAAATAGCTCGACTACTAGACGATGCTAAGCTGATCCGTTTGTGTCCCATAAAGTAATTCGTAAGATATCCACTATTTTAATATGTTAACTATCGTGTTTAGCAGATTCTCTATTATGGTGTTCTGATTTATGAGTTGGGTAAACGTGGTCTCGAATTTGGCCAAAAATTGTGCTAATGAAATGTTACTATTTGAATCGTGAGTTCAGGTTTAAGGTATTGCAAGTTGTGAGAATATTAGTGCATTGATTTTCATTCTTGACATGTGTTCGTGGGCAACAGCTGATTTACCCCTGTTTAGTTGTATTTGTTGATATACCTGCCAATTTTTATACTTAGCCGGATGGGGTCCTTGGCATAATGCCCATGTGGCAGGGGTGTCTTGTTTTCTTGCAGACAACGGTGTTGTATCCTTGAAATTTTACACATAGGAACGGCTTAGTGCGTAGGCTTTACTATGTCCATAAGCTTGACATCTTGTGCACTGTAAAATTGTAATTTTCTTTCACCGTGGTTCTACTGTTATCTGTTGCTAGTTTAGGTATTGTATTTCGTATACTTTTTTGTTATCCTGTGCGAGTTTAAAGCCAACAAAACATAGACAAAAATTTTAAATATTCTGTCTGATGTTACGTACAAAGTAGCCCTTTTTGTGTGACTCGTTTTTGATTTCTTCGGTATTCACTGTCTGATGCGGATTTCTAATTGCTATTCTATAGACTTTTCGTCTTCTAGCTGATAGGTGTGGTATACAAATTTTTCGTTCTTCAGATGAGAGATTAGTTTTCTATAGAAGTAGTATTTGTATTTATTTTAATTGTGTTGATTGACGGTGGCTTAGTGTTGTATTGTTCTTTTTTTATGATGTTGGCTAGATTTTCAATCTTTTTAAAATAATTAGAAACGCCATATATAAATATAGGGGGAGGGAGGTAATTACTTTCTTTTCAGAGCTTGTAGAAGGTTTTTTATTTGTCTTATTAGTGCTCATGTTAGGCAATGGACTGAATCTATTTTGGGTGTAATTTTATTCACATTGTTCTGTTGTTGTGCACGTTTTGGAATACTTCTTTTAAATTTTTTTTGATTTCCTGTCATTCGTCGAATTTTTTTTTTAAATTTATTTATAGCTTACAATCTGTCATAAAATTGACATTTAGTAATTGTTTTAACAGTATATATTACAGGACATGATGAAAAACGTTCCAGCGAACATTTTTCCGAAGTTAACCGTTACAGTTTGATTGCACTACACTTCACTTTTACGCGGATCGTGTTGGTAAATCGAGAGGCTTGAATCTCAAGCCGTGGCTCGTCATCGTCGGGATCCAGGAGGTGTTCTACTAATGCGTTTGGGTGAGCACTAAGTTTGTCATGATAACGAACACTACACTTGTGTATTTCTTCAGTCACAGTTGATAGTCCTAAATCTTGCCGAATTATTTCATCTGGTACAAACCATGGGGCGTTGACTAAGCATCGCAGTACCTTTGACTGGAACCGCCTTATAATGTCGATGTTCGATCTACTAGCTGTTCCCCAGAGCTGTATCCCATATGACCAAATTGGACGAATAATTGTCTTATACTGTAGTGTTTTGCTCTCCAGTAACAATTGTGATTTCCGCCCCAGGAGCCAATACATTTTTTGGAGTTTTAGACCCAAGTGTTTACGCTTTGTAAATATATGCTTTCTCCACGTTAGCCGTCTGTCCAAGTGCATACCTAGGTACTTAACTGTTTCGTTCTGTGGGATTTGTTTGTTGTTTATGATTACAGTGGGGCAATTTCCTCTTCTAGTTGTAAACGTTACTTGGGTTGATTTTGATTCATTTATATGAATACGCCATTTTTTAAACCATTCAGTTAGATTATTTAAATGGGACTGTAACTTCTCGGATGCTATGTTTGGGTCTACATGTGATGATAATATTGCTGTGTCGTCAGCGAATGTGGCTACTGTAGTACTTGTTGAGGTCGGAAGGTCAGCTGTAAATATGATGTACAACAGCGGTCCCAACACGCTTCCCTGAGGGACACCAGCTTTGACAGGAGATAGCGATGTGTGAGCGTCTCCGTACCTAACTAGGAAATGCCTGTTGGTGAGATATGACTTCAGTACTTCATAGTGGTCAGGAGGTAGTGCCTTCTTGATTTTAAATAATAATCCGTTGTGCCCGACTTTGTCAAAGGCTTTCTCGACGTCAAGAAATACGGATGAACAGTATTTTTTATCTTAAAAGCTCTTCAGAATTCTGTCAACTAATCTATGGACTTGTTCAATAGTGGAATGGTGTTTGCGAAATCCAAACTGATGGTCGGGTAGTAAATTACTTTCCATAATTATTGGTGTTAGTTTCTGAAGTAGAAGTTTTTCGAAAACTCTTGATAGAATTGGTAGCAGGCTTATTGGCCTGTAAGATGACAGTTCTCCGTTTGGCTTTCCGGGCTTATGAATCATAATGATTATGGCTACTTTCCACTGCTCTGGTACATGTCTCAGTCTCAACACCGCGTTGAATAATTGGGTAATATACTTAAACCCTTTCTCTGGCAACTCTTTAAGAACTTTACCCGTAATTAAGTCATACCCTGGGGATTTGCGTGGATTTAAGTTCGTCAGGATTGTAGCCTTGACTTCACTGGCTTTAAAGGGCTTGATCGGTAGATTCAATTGAAATGGCGCTTCAAGGTATTGATAGATTTCTTGCTCCACGTCTGGTGTGGTTTGGGTGTCAAGAGGCCTAAAAACCTTCGTTAGATGTCTTGCGAAGGCACAAGCTTTATCATAGTCATTTCTAGCCCAGGTGTTGTCTTCAAGTCTGATAGGTGGTGTGTTGTTGGGGTTGTTTCAATTTTTTTGTTTGAATAATCCGTGTTTTCCGTAGGTGTCAAGTGCCTCAGATAGTTTTGAATCGATTTGTTTCTAGTACTGCACAGTAGCTTTTTGAGTTGGTCTGTTAGTTTATTGAGCTTCTTTTTGTCTTCAGGATGTTTAGTGTTTCGCCACCTTCTGCGTTGTCGTCGTTTCTCAGCTATTTTCTTTTGACCTCCTGAGGAGAGTTGAATTATTTTCTACTAAACTTTTCGGTGGTGTTGATTGCCAAGCCGCTTTTTGGATCGCTTGATTAAAAACTTCTACTGCAGGGACGAGTTCTTCCTTGGATTTCAGAGGTATCTCGAGTGTTAACGATTCTTCAATTATTTCTCTGAAGTGGTTCCAATTTGTGAATCTGTTACTAAGGCTAGGAGAACTTTTTTTGAATAATACTTGTGTACTTATTGTAACTATTATTGGAGAATTGTCGGAGGAGAGGTCTAGGCAGGAATCTACTTTGAGGTAATTTGGATGAATGCCTTTTGAAACACAGAAGTCCAATAGATCAGGTGTTTTAGTCAGATCTGAGGGCCAATATGTGGGTTCGCCTGTGGATAAGAAGTGAAATCCGTTGCTGGTGATTACCTTCTTTAATTCTCTGCCTTTGGTAGTAGTTGTTCTTGACCCCCAGTGTTCATGTTTGCTGTTATAATCTCCGCCTGATATAAACCTGCTTCCCAGTGTTTGAAAATAATCTTCGAAGTGGGCCTGTTTAATGTTATGTCTTGGGGGGCAGTATACCGCTGATACGTTAAGAGGTCCTTCCCAGTCCTCGATTGTAATTGTGGTAGACTGAAGATGTTGTGGGTTGTATTTGGGAAGTTCGTTGTGTTTTATCCTAGAATTAACTATAAGTGCTGTGCCAGCATGCGCCGTACCATCCGGATGTTGTGTGGCATAAATAGTATACTTTGGGATTTTTATATAGCTCCTGTCTGTGTAATGGGATTCAGATATTAACATAATGTCTATGGAGTGATTAATGAGAAAGGCGGCCAACTCGTCCCTATGGTTTGTTAGGCCGTTGGCGTTCCATACTGCTAGCTTAAGCTGTAGTGCCATGATTGATCTTCGTGACGAGAGCCGTTAATAGATTTAGCATCGTTCCCATCTGCCCCATTAAGGTTTTGAGCATTTTCTTAAGTTCAGCCAAGTCGTTTGATTCATTTAGTGATGATGCAGGGTGTTGGGTGTTTATGTTGCTATTATCTTGATTATGACTGCCGCTGGCTACTTGGGAGTATGAGATATTCTGTTGAATTTGTTGGCCTGGGAATGGTCTTACTGCAACTGTTGGTTGTTTATTTCTTAAAGCGGGAAACATCCTTTGCTGTAGCTCTTTATACACATGGCAGCCTTTATAATTGGCAGGGTGGTTGCCATCACAGTTGACGCACTTGACGTCATTATTTCTAGCCTTGCGCGGACATTGAGATGTTGGGTGAGAGGCAGTGCATTTCGCACATCGTGGGCTCCTGTTGCAGAAGTTCTTGGTGTGGCCGTGCCGTTGGCACTTGGCACATTGTGGTATTTCTCTTTTTTCTTTTGGTGGTTCGAATTTAACAATTGAGTGGATTAGTTTAGTTACGTTATAGACGTCTTTGTTATTATCAGCCGTTTTTAATTCCACAAAAAATAGTGGTAGTGGCGTCTTCGTGACTCTTTGACGGATGTTTGCAATATTCATAACTTTGTGGCCTAGAGTCCCAAGTTCTTCCCCTATTTGTTTTAAATCGGTAGACGGGTGTAGATTTCTGAGGACCACTCTAAAGTTTCTCTCCTCTTTTCCTTTGTATGTGTTTCGTCGAATGCTCGCCAATAATTCTTTGCTCACGTGTTGTATCAAATAGTTGAGCGTTAGATGCCTGATTAAATGCTGATGCATAAGAAGGTAAATTTACGTTATCGTAGCTTTGTGCTGTAGATATATAATTATGATACAGAGTTACCGGTTTACTGCGTTTATGGCATAAATCCATACTGGGGTGATCGCTGATTTCCAAATATTATGAGTTGTAGAAGATGATTGAGGCAAAAATATTTCGGTTGTTTTGCAAATTCTGCATATATAGAATTTGTTTAATTAATTGCAAATAAAAATTAGAATTAAGATAAATATCTTTAACTTACACATTTAATGTTTAAATTTGGCGACTGGTATCAATAACTGGTTGTATTATTAAAATTTTGTTTAGTACTGACTGTATCACAACTAATTTCCAATAATAGAGTTGTAACGATGTTAATCTTATTATGTAAGTGAAACTTTTCGAATGTTTAGGTTTTTATTTCTCTTCATCAGTTATCACATAAATACACATGTTGAGGTGGGCAAAAAGAACTCTCAAATAATGAGGTTTCGCTAATACGTCTATTAATCACTTTTTATTAACTTTGTTATAAAAAATAAAAATTCCTTCCAGATCAAGAAACAAAGTCAATTCCAAAACCTGAGATTGACCTAATTTCCTGCAAAACAACTTAGCCAACGAGCGCAATCGATTTCCATCTGTTGTCAACATGCCCTAACTTAGGAAAAAATGGAAATGAAAACACCTTTCGCCTTTCACGTAAACAGGAAGGCAATGAATTCTGACTCATTGAATGCAAATTGCAACCTCAGCCCATGCATATGCAAACGAATTACCTATTTCCTATGCAGCCATCGCGCCCGCTTACCTATCCCAGCAAATATGCCAGACGTTTCGCTCCATATACAGCATCGCGGCGCAAATCAGCGGCGTGGCGCAACAAAGCAGCTGGCAGCGGATAATGTTTATCAGTCTGCTATCGCCGGAGGCTCGGGAAACGGCACTAATGTCGTGTGCGGCCGGCCCGCTCTAATAAGGAAGTCGGGAGGTATCCATCACCAGGACGCGCCCATATATCACAAACGTAACGTAAAGCACGTCTCTTAAAGGAACATTTGTTTTGGTCGGGATTTTATTATATTATATCCCACGCGAGCGACTGCTCCATTAGCATATATAACCCGCGGCTGACATGTGAGATATAGAATAACAATAAAAAGTTGTGGTACACGAATGGGGCTGGCGCAGGTAGGCCGAAATATCGTTCGTCATAGCGGTTGTAAATAACCGCTGGCTTGTTAAGGGGCAACGCATCATTTTGCTTTGCTTGTGTAACTATATATACAGACAAGATAAATGAGAAAGTGTACTGTAAGAAGGAAATAAAATAATCAAACAAAACGACATAAAGCAAATACAAGCAACATTTTATAAAATTTTGAATAACAATTCAACATAGCATAAAGAAGAAACAAAAAGTACCAGAAAATATTTTTTATTTAACATCTGCATTTTTACAACTAGCCGACTATGCTTCTTATGATTCCTGTCCGTTACCGGATGTAGGCAATCATCATGGCTATTTTCGTTTTGTTAACTGTGGCTCTAAAGAATTCCGTTGTTGTATTAGCATACCATGTCTTAGGTTTTTCGACCATGATATATGTTTCCTGTCTGGATCTCTTTCCTATTATTTTTCCTTATTATTTCAGTTGTAGAATTCCATATCTTTGGAATTCATCATTTACAACCTAGATATTTCAATTTTGCCTATTTATTGTGGCGATTACTTCTAGACCTTCTAGAACTTTCTTGTTAGATACGTGGTCGACCCAGGAGACCTTTAATTTGCGGCGGTATGTCCACATTTCAAATGCTTCCAATCTTTTGCTCGCCGCCTCTGTTAGGGTCCTGACTCAACTCCGTACAAAAGTACAGAGAAGACATAACATCTTAGTAATCTAACCTTCGTATTAGTTCTACGTCATGACCACAGAGGACGTTTTTTATTTTCATAAATTCTGCTCTGGAGTGATCCCATCGTTTATCCATCGTGCTCACTAGGTATGTATATTTTGTAACCCTTTATATTCTTTGATTGTCAACGTTTAATTGTCGAGAGGTGCAGCGTTTTTGTTAATTACCGTGTATTTCGACTTTTTAAAATTTAGTGATTATACATATTTCTTGACAGCTTGACTGATCTTATTTAATATCGTTTGCAGATGTGTCGTCTGCGTATCTTAATTATTAATGGTTCTACCATTGATTATTATTTCAATGTCATTATTCTCCTGTACCGCTTCTTTAAATATCTCATCCGAGTAAAGATTGAATAATCCTGAGGACAAAACGCAAATTTGCCTTACTCCTCGCTGTATTTCTGTTGAATTTGTGATTTTATCATCTACTCTGATCTCCGCAGATTGATTCCAGTATAGGTTAGTCTTATTTGTAAATGACTTCCTTTTTCCAGAATTTCTGCCATTTTTGGTGTTATACTCGGTCAAAGACCTTGTAATAATTTATAAAGCAAGCATACACGTCACAATTAACGTCCCGACACCTCTAAAATAGTACTTGTATACAAAATGGTGCTTCTCTTATTCTAACGCTTTTTTGAAATCTGAACTGCCTCGTTCCCACATGATCTTCAAACTTTTTATAAATTCTACTGTGTATTGTTTTTAGTAGTACTTTCAAATCATAGCTCATTAGACTAATAGTGCGGTATTCACTACACCTTTTCACATTTACTTTTTTCAGAAGAGCCACGAAGGTTGATCTCAACCAGTCCTTAGGTATCATCCCATATCGTAGACCCTATTGTATAGTTTGGTTAGTATCTGTATACAATCGTTATGTAATTGTTTAATTAATTCTTGATATAGCTGCGGTGACTTCTTTTTTTGTTATTGTAGGTCCTACTGTAAAATTGTTCTCTGTTTGCTTGTTTGGTCTTGTATCACTGAATAATTGTTTTATAATTTTTACGTATCTTTTCATTGATGTTAACACAGTGCCACTTTGATAATCAACTATATTTCCAGGCGTTATTTTATTATATAATCCCGCGGCCTCATTAATCTTCTTATGCATGTTAAAAGAATCATATTTTCTTTCTCATTCCAGTCTTAACCAATTATCTTTAGCTTCACCAAGTTTTCGTCTAACGTCCCTGTCTATTTCTTTGTACATGTTTAGGCCGATATTTTTACGGTTTCTTCTTCGTTTTATCAATTTAGACTCAAAATTTTTGTCATCCACATTTTCTTGTTACATACTTTATCACTAAATCCTTTCTTACTATTTGTATGTTCCTGATTTTTTGTTTAGACATGTCTAGTTTTTTGTGTAGCTCTTTTTATTATTTATATATTTATTTTTATTCTTTGCATTTCTTGGGTAGTATTATAAATTTTTCCTGATCTGAACATGCTTCTGACATTCCAAGTAGCTGTTTTGAGCGTCCTCTTATTCTCTGCTAATTTTACAGCTTTGTTTATCATCACCACCCCCCACCCCCCCAATTAAGGAACTTTTATGTCCGGAATATTTGATTTTGGACACTGCCATGATGATAATACTAAGGACATCCTTATGGAACTTTAACGCAGCGTTTTCTTTCTTGCCGTCTGCATCCTTAGGGCGTTGATCACGTATATGATTTATCCGCCTTTGAGGCCAATTTCTTGGCCTTAGGACAAAAAAGGCTCCTGCCCCTGTTGGTTCATCTACCCTAAGCTGTTGACCATCCCGTGGAAAACCGCTTATACCGGCAGTCAGCCGGTAATTTGTGCTAGTTTTGGTTTGCTCCAAGTATTTTATTTCCCCGGTAACCGCTATATCCAGCGAGTTTCCCCTTATCCGCCACCTAGGAAGGCGCCCAGTTAGGGACTAGTAACCCTTCTGGGGCCGACTAGACTAACAAATAAATATAATAACAGTGTGGATACGTGTCATGTAAGGAGTATTACTCTACTGTGACCTTCTACTATCTACATCATTAAATTTAGTCTTCTTTAAACGTCATGGTGTGTTTTCATTAGATAACAGAGATGCTACGAGTGCAATAGAAAGATTAAGAATCCAATTCTTATATCTTCTGGCAGGAATTGTCACTTTACTAGAAATAAATTCCAATAAATTTTTTAAAGCTCGGCTTGACTGGAACGAAAAACTGACACTTAAGCACTGTCGGGCGAAAAACTTACCTAATATATAGATAGTGATACTAAAGAAGGAATATTTGTTTCCTCACTTTAACACATATCACCACTGGAAAATGAGTTTACGGTATTCCAAGACAAGATTAACACTATAGGTGCATATCTTCAAGAAGACTTTAACAGAAACTCTCAAGATCAAGATAGTTTGTCCTCATATCTAGTCATGTTACAATAAAAGTACTGGCTTGGTTACCAGTTTACTTTTAACTAGCCTGGAAATTATAAAACTTTATAATCCTCAATAGACTTACTCTTATGTAAGTGCCTGAATTTGAACCAGTATTTGAACTAACCAAAATTGCAGGTTCACAATTGGCTAAACGATTGAATATGTAAATTCCAACAAACTTTTTGCAAGTGGGTGATAAGATTAAAGCACAGTAAATAATTACTTAAATTAGCTAAGAAAATAATAGATAGTATACTACCATTAAACAAACAAACTAGCAAACCTGGCATATATTCAGCTTTCGAAACGCTTTTAGAGCGATTTTTGCTCCTGAAGATGTTAAAGAAAAAGAAAGAAATAAACAGCAAGTTAGTCTGGCAAATATGTTGATTTTAAGTCACTGTAGCTTACGTAAACTCGTAAACCTTAATGAGTGTGTATAGAGAAGAACCCATTTGTAGACTTTGTAATAAAGAAGATTTTTTTTATTGTACAAAAAATTAGCAATCAGAATATGTATTCTATAGGCTAATGTGCTAACATAGGATCTTAAATATGAAAATCCTTATCGGTCATGATGAGGCCTCTACCATCGAAGAGTCCTCGTCGTTTTCATCGGATGTCATTTGGCCAGAGACGTTTTAGCCTTCTGTTCTCTTGAGGATATAGAAGTGGGCGTATAAGAGAGTTGCTGCGTGTTGTAAGTCTGGTATGATGGTTGTTGCTTCTTTGCTGGATAACTTCAGTGATGTATGGGATGCGGAGGTCATTATTCAGTGTATTATTAGACATATACCATGTGAGTTCACGCAGGATTTTGGATTGGGATCTTTGGGCAATGGAAATATTTGATTTGCTGGCACAGCCCCACAATTCAATGCCGTATGTCCATATGGGTAGTAATATTACTTTATATAGTAAAATTTTTTCCTCGGGTGGTAGATGCGATTTTCTTCCAAGCAGCCAGTGTAACTCCTTGAACCTCAGATCTATTTGTTTCCTCTTTCTGGTTATGTGTTCTTTCCAATTCATTTTTTCGTCAAGATGTAGTCCTAGATAACGCACTGAAGAAGATTGTGTAATGGGAGCATTGTTGAAGGTGACCGAAGGACATCTACCTTTTCTCAGTGTAAAGGTTACTTGGGTTGATTTTGATGCATTAATTCTTATTTTCCATTTGTTGACCCAGTTTCCAATTAGGTTTAGATGGTCCTGCAGGTAAGAAGCTGAGATTATGGGATTTTCGTGACTAGCCAGAATAGCTGTTTCATCAGCAAACATACCGATTAAGGTATTTGTTGTGGTTGGGAGATCTGCTGTATATAATGAGTATAGCAGGGGGGCTAAAAAGCTGCCTTGTGGTACTCCAGCTTTAATATCGTATGAGTCAGAAAATTCGCCATTTACTTTAGCTCTAAATTGACGGTCTTTTAAATAGGATTTAAGTAGGTAGAAGAGAGAAAGAAAAAGGAGCTTGATTTTATAAAGAAGGCCATCATGCCAAACTTTGTCGAAGGCTTGGCCTATGTCCAAAAAAGCCGATGTACAATGTTCTTTATTTTCCAGGGATGTGTTAATTTTGTGAACTACTCGATGACATTGCTGGATCGTTAAGTGCTGTAACCGGAATCCGAATTGGTGGTCAGGGATAACATCTAAAAATGAGTTCATTCTGCTGCGGATTAGTTTTTCCAGTAGTTTGGAGACAGCTGATAACAAGCTTATTGGTCTGTAGGAAGATACATGATTTGGGTTTTTGCCAGGCTTGGGGATCATAATTATTTCAGCAACTTTTAGTTGTTTGGGCCAATACTGTAGTCTTAAAACCGCATTGAATATATATGTGAGCATTACAATACCTTTCTTGGGGAGTTCTTTCAACATTTTTGGTGTAATCAGGTCAGGACCTGGAGCTTTTCTAATATTTAATTGAGTTATTATATCTATGATTTCTTTAGGAATGATTGGTTTTATAGGTTCTGCGGGAGGAGGATTGTTGTTCAGAAAATCGGAACCTTCTTGATTTGGTGTGTTATCGTGAGGAGTAAATACTTCTGCTAGATATTGGGCGAATAGGTCGGCTTTTTCCTTGTTGCTTCTTGCCCATGGCCCCGGGGTGGGATCTTGCTTTCGAACTGGGGGGCTTGCTTGAACTGGTTTGCGAGCTGCTTTAACGGGTCTCCAGAAGGAATTATCATAACGATTCAAGTTTAATATGTAGTTTCTAAACGATACATGTTGAGATTCCTTTATTTGGCGTTTGAGTTTCCTTGTTATTTGGTTATAAGCTGTTTTGTCGGTTGGGGAATGGCTACGGTGCCATTTTGCTTTGGCTTTTCTTTTTTCTGCTATTAGTTTTTTAATTTCTAAAGGGATATTAATGTTACTAACATGAATTTTCGAGGGCGGCGTTGCCTGGTGAGCGGCTTGTAATAATATTGTGGTTAGGTTATTTAAGGCATCCTCTAATTCATTGGGTTCTTTTAGTCCTATTTTTAGATTTATGCTTTCCTTGATTTTATTCCTGTAGTCTTCCCAATCAGTTTTTGAATTATATATCTTAGGTAGCTTTTTAACATTTATTATAGTTGTGCTGACTGTTGCTATTACTGGTGAGTGATCGGAAGATAAATCTAAGTTGGGGACAATGTCCAAATAGGAGTTTGAAATGCCATTAGTGACGAAAAAGTCCAGGAGGTCTGGAATTTTCCCGGGATCAGTTGGCCAGTAAGTTGGACTGCCCGTTGATAAGAAATTGTATTTCGCTTCGTGTAGGACCTTGGCTAATCCTCTTCCTTTCGTGGTAGTAGTCCCTGATCCCCATAGGGTATTTTTACTGTTGTAGTCGCCACCAGCGAGAAACTTAGTGCCAAGCGTTTTAAAGAATTCTTCAAAATGTTCTTTTTAAGTTGGTGGCGAGGGGACAATATATAGCACTTATGGTTATGTCAAATGGTAGAGTTTTAACTTTTATCGAAGTGGCTTGTAAGTAATCTTTTGCATATTCAGGTAGTACATAATGTTCGATGGTGTATTTTATTAATATTGCAGATCCTGCGTGGGCTGTGTTGTCTGGGTGGTTAGTGTGGTAGAATTTGTATCCGGGAATCTTAAAGTATGACATGTTGGTAAGGTGGGATTCGCTGATTAAAAGAATGTCAATTAGGTTGTAGTGAAGGAAGGTTTTATTTCTTCTTTATGTTGTAAGATACCATTGGCGTTCCAAAGTGCTATTCGAAGGAACTTGGCCATTACTTTTGTCCAATTAACATGGTTAGCATGTTTAGTACCATGCTATTCTGATGTAAGAGCTGGTTAAACATGTTTTGAATTCTTCTAAGAACTTATTTAACAGTTCGCTGATGTTATCTTCTGTATTAACATTCTGTGATTGTGGTGTGTAATTAGTATTATTGTTGGCTGTTTTAGTGTAGTTGTAGTTTTGAAGTGGGTTGTTAACAATAGGTGCAGGTGTTTGTTGATTAAGATTTGATAATGTTGGAGTAATATGAGGATTAATATTGTTGTTTGAGACAGGGTTTCTTTTGTATAAACGATGGTAATATTCACAACCTCTGTAATTCGCAGGGTGTGGACCTCCCGATAAAGCGCATGTAGCTGGGGTGTCCCTAGTTTTTTTGCAACTGGCGGTACTGTGCGTATTGCCACATTTTACACATTTAAAGGGTCTGTTACAGTATTTCTTGGAGTGTCCATATAATTGACATCGTGTGCATTGTATTACGTTGTTTTGTTTTCTTGGAGGTTCGACTTGTACAACGCAATGACATTACGTACGGATATCGTAGATTCCTTTATTATTGTCTGCTGGTTCTAGGTCTACAAAGAACATATTCAGCGGTGTTTTGTCCTTTCTGCTTAGCACATTGATGATATTCCTTACCTTATGCCCCTGGGATTCGAGATCATCTATTATATCTTGAGTGTCCATGGAATGATGTAAGTATTTTATTACCACTCGAAGAGCTCTTTCCTCTTTAGGTTGGTAAGTATGGTGAATGATATTGTTTTCTTTCATGTACTTAGATAGTTTCCTGAAGGTGTCAGGGGTGTTACAATTTATTTTTACTGTATCATTGGACATACTTCTAGAGGAGAACTGCTCCTCTTCAATTATTTCATTTAATTTTTTTATCATTTCTGGGAAGTTGGCAACTCCGTATACGAAAATGGGAGGTCTAGGGATGATAACTGCGGTTTGGTTGTCGGTGCTTTCTGGGTTAGGATTTAAGGCACTAAATTTATTTGATAATTGTATGTTAGTCGGTGTTATTCCTTTGTTTGTGAATGTTTTCTTCTCGTGACACTTTTAATTACTTGCCATGAATTTTCGTTTGATGAATTTGCAATTTCTTCATCGCTGGTTGATATCATTCTTTTGTTGTTAATTTGCTGTGGGTGATCATAAATGAATTGTTGTGGGGCGTGCTGTGATTGTAGAAAATATTGAGATTGTTGAGGGTTTAGATTTTGCATGTAAGGTTGTAGTAATTGCTGTTGGTTAGGTGGGAATGTATAAGGCTGTGATAGGAACGTTTGTGACATTTGCGTATTCGTAGCTGGCTGGTGTTGCATAATATTTGTTGATGTCATTGGGTTTTTAAAGTTGAAGCAGTTGTTTAACACTGAGTTAAACGTTCAATTAAATTAAATTAATAATACATAAATTTGCCTGACCTTAAGCGAGGCTACGGCTGTGGCTCCGCCGTTGAGATAACTCAGGTATAGCTCGGCTCGCACGTTCGGTCTGCTTGAAGGCACTAGCAAGAATGTGTAATAAAGAAGATGAAACAATATAATTTTACTACAAAGCTCTTGTCCAAAGAATACATTTTTTTAGAAGGAGCCACCTTTTAAGAGAATCTAATTAGAGAAGACATGACAATTTAATTATATAAAGAAAATTTTTACTGAACAAATAAACAAATGAATATTATAAGCTAAAGGCTGCAGTGCTAGTGGTCTTCAATCCTTTCACATTTTCACTCTACAAAGAAAACACTACATAATGCTAACTAAATAATATTGTACAATTTCAAACTGTAAATGCAACAAAAAATATTTAAAAAATTAGCAACAAAATCAAGCCTGATACAGCAAGACTAAAAAATGTTTCTTTGTTTTTACTACTAATTGGAAAATATTTTGAAAACAGCAATTGGACAAATTTTCTACATAGTACAAACATGTACAAAATACAAACTTTGTTAAAGAGTCTTCAAAAAGCTAAGAGAGTTGAAAAAAATTGAAGTTGAGATAAACATGATCTAACTTGACATAATTTATAAGAGGTGGTGTTTGTATTTGGTCCAATTATATTTAATATGTACTTAAAAAGAGCTTTTTAAATAAAGCAATTTGAAAGTTTATAACAAATTAATAATGCGCAGTTAGTTATATGTGATAGTAGTTCCAAAACTAACTTTTGATCAGCTAATAACACTATGTTAGATAGCTGCAAGTATATATAACAATCAATAAACTGTCATTTTACTAAACTCTAACATGCAGTCTGTTCGCTTTGCTTCTGAATACATTATGACCATAGTTATGAAATCTACAGCATAATTTGCTGATGCAAACAACATCTATCTGTGACGTATATATCTCTTAACGCAAACAATAACACTCTTCGTTATAGTCATGAATCTTGAGAGTTCCAATGCCTTTTTGCTTTTGAAAGAATCTATTAAGTGCGAAATTGAAGATAAGCTTTCTAAAACTGAAACCAAGACCGACTTGCTCCGCCCGGCAATCCTCTCGGGTCAGCGCAGGATCTGGCGAAGACAAGCGCCGCATTGTTCAATGCTTAACAGAAGAGCCCAGTCGGCGCAATTGGGCCTCTCGTTCGAACGAGGCGAAATTGCATTTAACACGACGACCACGTCGAGGGTTATTAGATTTTACGACGCAGATGCACCTGCTCGTGGCTTAAAGAGCTCTCCTGCACCAACAAAGACGCGCATATCTACGCCAGAATATGCAAGGCTCACGGGACCGCCGCGCAATTACATTGCATTGCGGTGAGACACTGGATTATGTAACCAAACAGGCGCATACCAACTATATACACCCTAATGTCGTTACGCTTCAGGTGTATTTATTGTATGTTTGCTCTGCGGAACGATCCCAGTTTGTCTATTTGTTCTGACAACGTCGCGCCGCGGCCCAAGTAATTTCGGTTTTGGAACGCAAATGGTTTGTTATAATTTCGCTCCTAACGCGAGGGGGCTCTCCGGGGGTCCATTTTTTTCCACAAGTGTATCGATTGCGTCACCCACAGTAAGTGGCGGCAGCCAATGCGGATGTAACAAGTGGAGAGGTTACATAAAGCACAGAAAGATTTAAATTGGACTTCTATTAGCAGTTGAAGTATTTTCTTATCCATCTTTTAATTTTTATTTTTCAATATTCTGAAAGAATTTAATTCGACTTCTTTTTGCATCACCTAAAATCAGTAAAACGTTAAAATCGAAGTTGGTCTTTTAGAATGTCAGGGTGCAATAAAAAAATTAACTAATAGATTCTATAGGTTTGATTTTAAAACTGTAGAGGTCAGAGCTACAAAAACGCCAGCAACATTTTTGGGTGTTATAAAGGTCTTCAGGCTAGAATAGAAGAAGTAAATCCTCTGGCTACATAAAACCTTTGGCGAGCCACTCTTTAGAACTACTTAGGTACCCTGTTGAAACTTTTTCTTTAAAGCAACAACTTTATAAATTTATAGTTGTACTAACCAAAAATGGAACATCACGAAAATGATTGAACACTCGTTGAAGTCTCCGTGCTGATGCCATTCAAACACTGTATAAATTGAACCAGAAGGTTTTCGATGCTCTAATACCCACAATATGATCAGACTAAGAACGCACAGTAAGAAGCAAATGAGATGTTAAAAAAACTTAAATCTTGGAATAGCATTAATGGTATGTTTTTGAAACAATGTTCTTCTAAAGTCTCGAGAAGTAAGAGAAATACTTTAAGGAGAATATGGGTTTTTAAGGCTAAAGAACAAACAAAATTGATGTATGGAACGAAAGTTTACAAAACAGACATTACAAGAAAGAAGACACTGAAAGTTGTTTTTGGTGAAAAAAGTTAGTCATTTTCTGGATGATAGTCTTTCGTGGTAGAAACATATGCTACAATTGATTCTCTGAAAGTAAACTTGACACAAAATAATAATCTATACAGAAATTTATAAGAATTTTGGATTTCTATGGAAAATCACTCAAAGGAAAAATGACAACATAAGGCAGAATAGGACAAATTAGCTATTGGAAAGCTATACTTCTGATTTAGAAAAAAAATTTTTCTGGGGCGAGTGTGCATTCAGCAGTATTTTTAATAATTAATAAAAATATTGACAAAGAGATACCAAATCACAAATACAATTAGAACCACAAAGACCCCTAGCATTATTGAACTCATTAAACATATAATCTACCTTTTGCATTATTCTAACAATAAGTTTGACAGTCACTAACTGCACTGAAGAACGATCCTCTTAAGGGAAAGAAAAACTTTTTAAAGTCGACGTTAAAACAAGAAAAAATAACGGGCCTTGCACTTTTATTTATTAAGAGTGAGTTTATACAGTTTCTCTTTTGATAGCATAGTCCAGAGGTTTTTTAACCCTAAAGATCTTTTCATAACTTCTTTTTTTTAAATGTTCTTTAAATACATTTTTTAGATAAAATGGGTGTTTGCTTTATGATTCCTCATTGATGTGCGAATATATATAAACATTGTACTGAAATGTATGTATGTAACAAAAATAGAAAAGTTAAATAAATATACTGTCTAAGCAATTCATTTGTTTCTTATTTTTTAAGAGAGTCCCAAACATACAAAAAATTGAGGACAGCAAGTGAAAAATTCTAAGCTTGGTCTTGGCCAATCATTATTAGACATTCGGTAACAATCGTGAATAGGTTGAAGACATGAAGCATCTAATGTGGGCTCACTATATTAAACTTGCAAATTGTTTAACAAAATATGTCTAGTTGAAAACATGTGTGACACCACATTACATTGTTACACACATCTGCTAAAAATCTATGGAACTGAATCGTTTTGGACGTGCTTGAACTTCGTTACTTTCTAATAGGCACTGCACTAAGAAATTTGGTTATCTATTAACGGTCTCTAAAACACGCACTAAACTATTGTATATCTTCATTAACTGTAAAAACTGCAAAATTGCGTCTAATAGTTTAATGAGTGACCTACCGTAAAGTACTTTTTATTAGATTTTTTTAGGATTTCGATATTTGACGTTTTGACAATTCTTACGACCGTATTGGTTTGACTATAATTTTATAAAGTAACGTGTTCTGCCGACGTCATGTTTCAACAAGATAACTGTCAAGTACGGCTCTGTTACACGGTGCTATTGACAATTATTCTTGGTAGAGAAAGTGTATCGAAAACTATGAAAGAGAGTAGAAGAGACAAGAATGGACTTGCAATAAATTACAACCAGTAGATACTGGGAGGTAGAATACAAATGTGGTAAAACAACAAATCATAGAAGTTATAAATTAGGTGACAATAGTTTTCAGTAAAAGCTGCGTTGTTAGTTTGAAAAGCAACGTTGCCAGATTGTAAGAATCAGCATATCAGAAAATTAAATAAGTGGACGCCCAAGGCCTGACAACTTTACAATAGAACAAGATTTAACAAAAAAATAAGAGAGAGGATCACCGCTTTAAAGAAGACCACATAAACGATCCATTCAATAAAGTAGATGAACTACAAGAACATCGATAAAAATTAAAGCGACAAGAAACAACGGAAAATCTGTCAGAAACAAGGCAGAGGTAGTACAGTTACTAAAAATAAATTGCAAACTAAAATAACAGTGAGCATACAGAAACAAAACGATGAACTAAAAGAAGAATTCCGTAAAATAAAGAAGAAACTCAGAGAATTACGAAGCACTAAAAAAAGGATTTTACAAAAATCATAAAGAAGCTAACAAACTAAAAGGAGAAATAAAAAAAGGAAAAAATTAAGAGATATGGAAAAACATAAATAAACTGGAAAATAAATTAAACCACGACAACGTTAAAGGAAGTAAAACAACATAGTAGTAAAAGGACTAACTATACAGAAAAAAAATAAAATGTAAAGAAATTTATGGAAAAGGTGTTAGGAGTGAATATCAAAGTAAAGAAAGCGTAAAAAGTGGGAATGAAATAAAAACATGGAAGAGTGGTAAAGAAAATAGATATAATAAAGAATAAAAACAAACTAACAGGCAGACACGTGTATATAAATAATGATCTAACAATGAAAGAAAAATAAATGCAAAGAAAGATAAGAGAAATAGCAAGAGAAAGTTTTTTCCCTTTTATTTGTACAATCAGTCTCGGTGGAGACTATAAATACAATTGATGTGTGCTTAATCTAAGACTATTCCAGGAATAACATGTCATGTAGAGTAATGTCCCAGTGGACATCCTCGGTAGTATTTTAGATATATGGAAATTTAGTTCAAGTGACTAAAATCTGGTGGGGAGATCAGAAGGTTTGAATCGTTTAAGTCGTCTTGGCTCGTCTTCTTCTTGCAACAGGTTGTTTGCTAGCTCATTGGGATGAAACGTCAGCTTCTTTCTATAACTAATGCTGAATCGAGTGATTTCTTCACGAATTGTAGGCAGTTTTAAGACAGTATGGAGTAAGGCATTTGGTACGTACCATAGGGCGTTGACAATAGATCTAAGGACTTTATTTTGGAAGCGCTGGAGAATCTCTATATTTGAGGTGCAGGCGGAGCCCCAAATAGGGATCCCGTATGTCCAAATGGGTTTTAGGACAATTTTGTACAATAAGAGTTTATTTTCGATGGATAAATTCGATTTCCTTCCAAGCATCCAGTTCATTTGATGAAATTTAGAACCCAGTTGTTTTCTTAGTTAAAATGTGAGTACGCCAAGTCAATCTTCAATCTAAATGTAGTCCGAGGTATTTGACTACATCATTTTGGGGTATGGGAGTTCCATTAAGTGTAACTGCAGGGCAGGTTTCTTTGCGAAGGGTGAAGGTGATATGAGTAAATTTAGTTGCATTAGCTTCCATTCTCCATTTTTTTAACCAGTTTTCAAATAGATTCAAATGGCTTTGCAGATTTCTAGATGCAGAAATAGGGTCCTGATGTAATGCTAAAAGAGTTGTGTCATCTGCATATGTAGCTGTGATTGTATAATTTGTTTGAGGTAGGTCTTTTGTGTACAATGAGTAAAGTGTGGGTCCTAAGATACTTCCTTGAGGAACTCCGGATTGCACAGGATAGAGATCCGTGTAGGCTTCTTGATAATTTGATCGAAATGTTCTGTCGGAACGGTAGGATGCTAGGAGTGAGTAGTACGGATGTGGGAGCAAAAGTTTAAGTTTGTATTTCAGTCCGAGGTGCCAAATTTTATCAAATGCCTGGCTTATATCAACAAATGCTGCCGCGCAGTACCGGCGGTCTTCCATATCAGTACGGATTTGCCTAGTTATTCGATGGACTTGTTCCGTAGTTCCGTGTTGTGCTCTAAAACAAAACTGGTGTGGGGGTATAAGTTCATGTTCTTCTATGATGTCGGTTAGTCGCTTAAGTATGAGTTTTTCGAGTACTTTGGATAGGACTGGAAGAAGACTTATTGGTCGGTAGGACGTCGCTTCATTTGGATTTTTGCCAGGTTTAAGGATCATTAAGACTTGAGCTGATTTCCAATAGCATGCGAAGTGCTCAAGTCTAAGAAAAGCATTAAATATTTGTAAAAAAATACTCTAATACATTTTTCGGATAGCTTTTTAATAATTTCACCAGTAGTGAGATCATACCCGGGTGTCTTTTAGTGCTAACCTCGTGGTGTATGATTGCTTCAGCCTCACTATATGAAACTTTAGGAACAGGCAGAGACATCTGAAAGGAGCATCGAACTGGTTCAGTAACTCTTTTCTTCAGCAGCAGTTAACTGAGATGGATATGGTTGAAAACTGAGGCAAAGGTGTTCGGCAAAAACAGTGGCCTTTTCCTGAACCGTTCTTGCCCATGTGTTATAATTGATTCATATTGGAGGTAGAAGATGTTGTTGGTACTTTAGTTTACGAGTGAGTCGCCACAACGAGTAATCGGTTGCGTTTGTTGGTGTTAGTTCTTTAAGATAATTTTGTATGGAATCATTGCGTATTCTACACAGTCGTTTTTGAGGTCTTTTCCTAGGGTATTATACCGTTGTCTGACTGCCGGGGCTCTCGTAATCTGCCATCGTTTACGAGCTTTTCATTTCTCGTAGATTTTTTGCTGTAATAGTACTGGGGGTTTTTCTCGAATTCGTTCTTCGTTTATGTCTGGGGTCGCTTGCCACGCTGCACTTTGTATTGCTTGTGTGATGTCTGCCACAGCTTTTTTTATGTCGAGGTGAGTTTTCAAAGGCAGTTCAAGAGTTATTTGTTCGTCCAGTTTTTCTTTGAAATAATCTGCCATGTTTGCCATTTGCTACAAAGAGATGGTTTCGTCAGTTTGCCCAATATTTGTTATTCATGTTTACTAGGACTGGAGTGTGGTCCGACGTTTAAATCTAAGCAGGACTTGATTCAAATTTGAGTTCAAGACCTTGATTAGTCATAAGTCGACAAGATCCAGGTAACTTATGGGGTCAGGATGGCCAGTATGTTGGCTGAAATGTTGATAGATAAGTCATATTATAAGCGGACATAACTTTGAATAGTTCTCGCCCTTTCGGTAGTTGTGAGCCTGGATGCCCATATTTTGTTTCGCATTAAATTCTCCTCCGACCAGAAATCGATTTCCCAAGGTCCGAAAATATTCGAGGTAATGCTCATATTTGTTGTTATGCCTTGGAGGGCAATATATAGCAAATTTGATTAGTTCTCCTAGGTACCTAGATAGACTGATGTTAGGTGGCTTGGATATTGTTGCTCTGTATTCAGCTCGTTCGTAGGTATTAGATTTTTCCTGATTATAACGTGCTGGCCCTCCATGTGCCGTTTCATGTGGGTGCTTTGTTTTATATATGTTATAATTTGGTATTTTTATGTGACTTCTATTGGTAAAGTGAGTTTCAGAGATGAGCAGAATGTCTAAGTTATTGGTTTGTATAAATAATTTGATTTCCTGTGTATGTTGGCACAGGCCGTTGGCGTTCAGAGTGCTATTTTTAACTGTTGTTCCATTATTTGTTTTTATTAGAAATCATTGACATGAGGTTTATAAGTGTACTCATTTGATCCATGAGGGTTTTCATCATTTGCTTTAAATCGTCTATTTCGTTTTTTGGTGATGGTACTTCTGGCTGATTTAGTGGAGTTCTGATATGTTCTTGGGTTATTTGGGCAAACGTAAAACCCGGTTGAACAGTTCTCTGCTCAATATGGCGTGGTCGTATTGGTGGGTACAATTTTTGTTGAATTTGTTTGTGAACTATACAACCCCTATAGTTTGCCGGGTGGTTTTCATTGTAATTTACGCACTTGACTTTGGTATCTTTAACCTTTCTAAGACAATCGCTAGTTAAGTGGTTTGAAGCACATTTAACACAACGTGGTTTATTTTGACAATAATTTTTTGTATGTCCAAATTTTTGACAACGCAGACATTGTGGAATTTCACGTTTGGCATGCGGTGCTTCAAGCTGAACTTTGGTGTTCAGTAGCAAATCTATTTTGTAAATGTCCTTGTTATTATTTTTAGGTACTAGGTCTAAGAAATGCAGTGGTAATGGAATTTATGATCCTCTTTGCTTCACATTCCAAACGTTTATTATTTCGTGTCCTTTCTCTTACAAACTTGTTTTAATGTCTTGTAATTTAGTGGTTGGGAGCAAGTTCTTCAGTACTACACGAAAGGTTTTTTCTTGTCTAGGCTTATATGTGTGAAATTCGGTGTTTTTAGCTGCAAGTGCTTTTACTAGCACAGTATATATCGCACTTTCAGAGGACTGTACCTTAACTTGATTATTATATAGTGTCTTTAACGTGTATTTATCTTTAGCCAATTAACTGAGTAAGGTAATTAATGGCTGGATATTTTCAACGCCCGAGATGAAGATCGGTGGTGGTTTGGGTTCAGTGATTTGTGCATTTTGGTCCATGTTTTCATCTGCAAGCGGGGCAAATCTATTACTAAGACCGAGCCAATAATCCTTCTTTGAAAAAGTAGCATCTTGATCCTTATGAGATGTACTTCGTTTTTTGGTGGTAAATTGCCATAAGTCTGTGGTATTTTGTGAGTGAGAATACTGTGCAAGAGAAAGTTACGTGAAAATAGGATACGGAAAGATTACCATAGATAACCATGTGTATAAATGGGGCAAACAAAAAGATAATATGAAACTAAAAGAATCACAATAAGCAAGATCAAAACGAAAAACTAGGAATAACGAATTAAAGAGGAAAAATAAGTACGGCACTGGCAATGGAAACGGAAATTAATGCAACTGATTATAACAAAAGTGAAATAAAGGTGATAGGAAGGAAAAATAATACTGATATATCTAAACAAAAGGAGAAAAAGAAAAACAACAGAAAGGAATATTTGTTTGAGAAAGACAAACTGAAACATATAATAAATAAAATCAAAAATTACAAATTTCATATAGATCGGAGACTATTTGGCCGCTTAAAAACATAAATGATCCAAATGGTCCATATAGCCCGGCGACTAAGTTGGATCTTCTGTTTTGACAGCAGTTGGTTGCACATGAGCATCGGACCGTATAGATTTTGGGTATAGTTTTAATGGCCGTCCTAGATATAGGTATTGAGGTAGCGGTGTTGATAACAGGGGATACTCTCACCACCGACGCCACAGCGCGTAGATGTAATCATTAAGTAATAAACATTTTATTTGACGTCATCCTTACAATATGTTGTAATCATGGGTGAGAGAAAGTATTCAGTTGTTACTATCTGATATCGGACCAACATAATAAAATTTTAAAAGTTATCACAGTAAGAAAAGAATGATTTATTAAAAATGAAGATAGATATTTGAGTAACATTTTTAAAAATTGTCTGTAAGAACTATAATCAAAAAGTGAACTGACAAATATATTATTTAATAAAATTGATTAAAGATGGTAAAATTAATAAAATTTTGTGAAAATTTTTACAATCAAACAAAAATTGTTAAATTTTTTTTTTATTTATTTATTGGGGAAAAATCAATAACAGAAAATATTAAACATAAGTGTCTATAGCTAAACAAGGATATTCTTATTTATTACCTAAACGTTTCTCACTAAGACATTTATAATAAAATATTTAACGTGCTATCAAAACTAAATAAACAAAAATAAAAGGAAAAAATTAGGTACTATTAACACAAAAATACTTTGAGAAAAAATAAGAACTACATTTAACAAAAACTAAATCTTAATTTTGAATTGAGAGAAGCTTGTTTTTAAGTTGTTTTTTAAAAACGCCGTCACTAAAATGGAAGAGATACGAGAGTGATCCCAGAAGTACCCGACCCAACAAAGAAAACACAAAAATATATTTATTTTTCAACATAATCTCCTTTCAGCTCTATACATTTTTCCCAGCGATGTTCAATAAGTTCGATACCCTTTTTATAATCAGAACTGTCTTGCGCCTCAAAATAGCCATTAACTGCCGACATCACTTCTTCATAGTTGGAAAATCTTTGACCACTGAGCCATTTTTTCAAGTTTGGGAACAGAAAATAATCCGAGGGGGCTAAATCTGGCGAATAGGGTGCATGAGGTAGCAATTCAAACTTTAATTCATTCATTTTGGCCATTGCAATAACGGATTTGTGAGCTGGTGGAGCGCCTTGATGAAACAACACTTCCTTCTTAGCCAAATGCGGCCGTTTTTGCTTTATTTCTTCGCTCAAACGTTGCAATACGTTCGCATAATACTCGCCGTTGATAGTTTTTCCTTTTTCAAGATAGTCAATGAAAATTATCCCACGCGCATCCCAAAAAACCGACGCCATGACCTTGCCTGCAGATGAAACCGTCTTCGCCTTCTTTGGAGCCGGTTCTCCCTTTGAGTCCATTGTTTTGATTGTTCTTTTGTCTCGGGTGTGAAGTGATGGACCCATGTTTCATCCATGGTTATGAAACGGCGCAAAAATTCTGCTTTGTTGCTGTGAAACGTCGCTAAACACTCAATTGAAACATCTTCACGACACTGTTTTTGCTCGAGTGCTTCCTTGAGGAACTCCCGAATGTATAGCTTTGATATCAGATATGGCAGAGTTGACCTTAACAGCGAAGGTTCTATCTTCCAAAACGAAAATATTGTAGCTTGCAGGTAACTTGGTATATTAATGTCAAGTAGTTTTTTCATTAGACCTTCAATCCATACCTTGTCGAAAGCATTCGCAATGTCGATGAAGATGATTGTTGTATAGCATTTACTTTCAAATCCATTTTCGATTATTTCGCTAATTCTCTGGAGCTGATGGCAGCTTGAATGTCCTTTCTTAAAGCCAAATTGAAATGCTGGTATTATATTTTGGGTTTCTACAATTTTTGATAATCGAACATGAATAATTTTTTCCAGAATTTTTCATAAAGGTGTAAGTAGGCTTATTGGCCGGTAGTTCTTAATATCTTTTTTATCTTTTCCTGGTTTTGCAAACATGAGTATGTGCGCGTGTTTCCAGCTCCTTGGAAAGTATCCAATCCGAAGACACGCATTTTATATAGATACGAGGTATGCTATACATTTTTTGGTCAGGTGTTTAAGGACAATGTTAGTTATTTTATACTTTCGTTTGGGCAGAGCAGATATGAATTGAGTTATTTCACTTGGTGATACAGGGTATATGTTTTCTGTGATAACTGGGCGATTGCGCACCCATATGATTTAGTACATGAAGTGCATGTGCAGTGCCACAGATGTTTGTTGGCGTAAAAACGTGTTCGAGGTGATCGGCAAAAGCTTGCGATTTTTCGTTATCAGTGTAGAGGATATTGGGTCCATTTGTTATGGTTGGTAATTCGTCATGTTGTTGCAGAATTCTTCTGGTAGTTTTCCACATGCCCGGATCTCCAGGGCTGATATCAGCAATATGCTTTCGGTATGACTCAATTCTGTATTCGTCCAGTTGTTTCTTAAGACGATGGGTGAGGCTATTTAGGAGTCTTTTTACTTCGGGATTTTTAGTTCTCAGCCATAGTCTCCTGGTTTGACTTTTTGTCTTGATCAGTTTTAATATATAGCTGGGTGGGTAGTTATAGTTAGCGTGTATAATGTTTCGAGGAGTTGAGACCGATGTTTTGGCAACGTCCGTGATTGACATGGTGATGCTAGAAATTGCAGTATCAAGGTCTTCAGGGTTTTCACACCTATATGGTTCATGTAGGTTGGAGTTTAGTCGCTCTTGGAAGTTGTTCCAGTCGATTCGTCCGTTAATAAGTCTTTGAGGAGGTTGTTTAATTTTTGGTGTGCCCAGGAAGGATATTAACACAGGTACATGGTCAGAGTTAAGTTCCATTACTACATTTTGATTTATCTGTTTTGGGAAATTTTTTTGAAGAACAATATCTAGTATATCAGGTTCGTGATCTTCCCGATAAGGATAATACGTATACTCGTTCGGAGGCATAATTTGAAAGCCATATGTAGTTGAATATTGTTCGAGTTTTGTACCCTCAGGGTTAGTAGCTCGACAGCCCCACATTCGGTGTTTGCAGTTGATATCTCCAATTACTAATATTTGGTCAGTTGTATTGAATAAGGTTTTATATCATTTTCATTAAGTTTTTTGTTTGCTGCCTGTACGCGCTATAGATGATAAGAGGGCTTTGGTCATGTAGTCTCACTTTGATTCAATTGTTTCTAAAGTAGTATTTAGTATATTAGGATACTTACATGTTCTAAGTTTCTCTTAATGATGATGGCCACACCTCCTGAAGCTATTGTGGCGTTTCTGTCTTTTCGATATACATTGTATCCTGGTATTTTAAGATTATCGTGGTACCTGGCTAAAAATGCGATAAATGCAGATCGTTGATTTAAGATGCCATTTGAATTCTAATTAAGGATTGTTAATTTTTCAATTGCTCTTCTGGTCTTAGGATCCATTGAGCAGCAGGGGTATCAGGGTAGTTGAAAGGAATGTTTTAAATTGGGGAAGAAAGGACGTTACAAGATCGACAATAATTTTAGTTATATGTGATAACTGAGAGGATTCGACTGATTGTGTTACTGCTGAGTTTGAGGATATGTTGTTGACGCGTGGATTATTTTTTAGTTTATCAGCGTATGTTTGCGTTGGGTTGACGTGAGAACTATTGGCTATTTTTCTATTTTTAAAGTATTTTTGTTGGAATTCAACATGGTGACTGCATCCACGGTAACTCGCTGCATGATCGCCGCCACAATTGACACATGTCGGTTTAGTTGTTGGTTGCTTGGTGCACTCATTGTGATTGTGATTTCCAGCACATTTGACGCACCTTGGTGTGAGGGTGCAGTAATTTTTTGTGTGCCCGTAGCGTTGACATCGATGACATTGTGGTAAGCTGGTTGACTTTTTTCTCATTTCAACGGTCACAACTGAATGATATATTGACTTCAAGGAGAATATCTTTTGCCCTCATCGCTATTGGTTAGGTCGACTGCACACACAGGAAGGGCTTTTATCTCTTGTCAGTAGACGTGTTACATTGATGACAGGTAGTACTTGTAACTCAGTTTTGATTTCATCAGTAGTCAGTGATAACGGAACATTTTAATTACCACTGACAGAGGTTTTAGGTTGGGGTTTTGGAATGTATGATATTCAATTCCATTTTCAGAATAAAATTTTGTGAGAGTGCGGTAGTCGTTATCATCCGATAAGTTGATGCGTAGCGAATTCGTGGTACACATTGTTGTAAACGGTTCTTTGATAATTTTATTAATATCTGCCACAAGAGCCTTGTGATTAATCGCATTGTGCAGATATATTGGCGGGATTTTAGGTCTATTAATAGAAGTAGCAGGTTCTGTAGGAGTGTGTTGATTTTTTGCTTGTGTTATCTTCGCTAGCATTTTGTGAGGGCAAGTAGAATCTGTTTTGTGTGATTAGCTCTTCAGCTGACCACATGTATCGCTTTTGCACCTCATTGAGAGGCGGTGTTAATTCATCAAGTTTGCGCTTAGTCCGCGCCTGTAGACTCATTTTATTATCATTTAATGAGGTGTTGGCACTCTATGTATTCGTTAATATTACTATGAATACTCACAGTGAAGGTTAAAGATTACAGTTTAGGCCAGGCGTGTTGCACTGATAACGGAGCGCGCGCGTTGCACCCACACCGTATCAATACTCGTACTCGACTCATCTCTGCTTTTAATAACGGCAACAAGATCATCTGCAAAGGCTATAAACTCGAGAACTGGATTATAGAAGCACTTCCATAGTATTGGTTCCAAAATAGATCTTTGGGGAACTCCACAGGTGACCTATATACTGATATCGTTATACTCTATTTTTCTAGCCTCAAGATAATTTTTAATTATCTCTATCTCGATCGGCCAGACTTCTGATGATGTGCCCACATCCTGCTATACTGAAAGCGTTCTTGACATCGTGATGCCTGTACAGAGCTCTTTATGCTTCCAATTACCCTCTCATGCACTGCGGGCGTAGGTCATTAAGTCACATATCACATCTACCGTGGACTTACCTCGGTAGAATCCATGCTGAAATTCGGCTAGCCCACCCCCTTTTTTAGATCTTGATTTAACCTTTTTTAAGTAGTTCTTCGAATATCTTAGATAACATATTTAAAAGGCACATAGGTCTGTATTTGATTCCTGTGGTTTTGCCCGGTTTGGGGTTAATATAACCTTGGTGGTTTCACTTATCCGGGAAGGTCTTTTTTCTCATAGATGATTATACACTTTTTAGAAAGATTTCGAGACTAGCTTCCACCGACAGTTTGGCAACTTCTGGCAGAATTCCGTCCGGCCCTGCAGCCTTTTTATGCCTTAGTTGCGCACTTTAATTTGTCTTTGTGATCTGTTTATCATCCCCAATGTTTTTGGCTTATATTCTCATATGGTTTTTTCTTAGACTGGAATTCTAGTAATTCTTCAGGATCCAAGCTTTTTAGTAACTATTCTATATCTCTCCCCCTATAGGTTATTATCTATTTCATCTATGATGGCTTTCCATTTATTTTGTTTCTTTTTTATCTTATTTCTGTACTCCATTTTTTCGGTTGTATAAATTGTAATTGTCGGGTATTTCGTCGGGACTGGCTTTCTTTTTACTTTTAATACAGTCTTTGAGTAGTCTTGATATTTCGTTGCCCCATCAGTAGAGCGGTTTTTTGTGACGCTTGCATATGAGCTAGGCCAGTGTATCCTCACCACTCTTACTAATCGTGTCTGTTATTATTTGTGCATCGATACAGTTTTTAATATTATTGAGAGCTACCTTTAAATTGTCAAGAAGCTGCTTGTGCAGATTTGGTTTGTAGTGCCAGCTCTTCTTTGTGTTACTTTTGGCTTCTATCTTACGTTTCAGATGGAAGAAGACAGCACGGGGGTCACTTAGTGTTTCTTCTTCCAGCACTCTCCGGTTTTGTATCTTATCTGTCATATTAGTGCTCCAGAATGTGACGTCGATGACGCTTCTGGAAGTCTTCCTCACGAAAATTGGTTCTTCTCCAATGTGTGCCGGGTATAAATCGTTTTTGGCTGCCCATTCCGTCAAGTATCGTCTTCTAGTCTTCTGTATTTTAATCCTAATTATAGATTTTGCGTTGAAATCTCTACCCACTATAAACTCCGCACTTGGATTTTTTTTCTTTTCACTTTTATGAATTCTGTCAGGTTTTCAAGATATAGTTGGTAAATATCTTTTTGGTTCTCGCGGGTGGATAAAATGAGTTGAAAACTTCTAAATCAACTATTGAAATAATGTAATCTCTTTTTAATAATTACAGTAAAATAGTTAAATTATTCTAATAATATTAGTAGCTGTGCACATGCAATAGCCAAATAATTAATAGAAATATTAAAATTCAATGGTTACAATGGTACGAGGGCGAATTAAATATAAATCAGAGGGAGATGTGAATAAGAATACTGGAAAAGATTCTTGCAACAATTGTTATAAAGTTTTCTATGACAGAGGTCACAAAGCCATTAACCATTAAAAAAACTCAATTATACATATAATATAAACAATTTTTGTAAGGAAAAAATTGAAAAAGGTCATTGATGTTAATCGAGGAGCAACATGGCCGAGGAAATTTGCGTTGTTTTCTGCCTTCCATGAATTATAGCAATTGCTGAAATGTTTCTTAAACCCTAATAAATTGCGGCAATGTTTAAGAAATCCAAGGCGTTACTAGCTTCACGGCAATGCCCCACCTTATACAGCTGCTCAAATTCAACAAAAAATTGAATATTGGTTTTGGACTATAATAGACTCGTTCGCCCCCCTATAACTTTGTAATTATAATTTGTTTATACTACAAAAAAAACACTTGGGAAAAGACATTACACGATTGGCTAGTGCCGCAACCGCCTTCATTTTACGATAGAGGCTTTGTGCTTTTATGATGCTCCAATAAATTTAAAAAATTGTTTTATGTTCGATTTGCCCTCATATATTTCGGCTTTAATTCCTGGATATACAAAAGCGCTGACGATAAATATACTGCCGCTAAAATGTCGCCTTGATCGATGTTGGAAGCTTTTCGGCCGTATTTTAAAGGGAATGCCGCGGATGAAAATCTCGAGTTGCACTGCCAAGCGACCGTATCAAGTTTAAAACTCCGTCTATGAAAACATCGAACGCCGACCTCGCAGAAGAGCAGTGCATATTAATAAAGTCGCGGCAGAGTAAAGCAGGGAAGTCGTTCAAAGTGATTCGCCGAGCAGCGAAGCTGCATTAATAACGCCATTAATAAAAAAGTAATGTAAAAATAAATCAAAAGTAGTAGGTGTCCTTATCAGCCTCCTTTTATGCATTTTAATGAAAAGAAGTTAATGAAGTTATCTTTCTACAGTAATAGATATGCTGGACATTTAATTAAATTTTCCTTAAAGTTGCTTACTGAGGTAAACAATAGGCTTTTAGATCAGTTCAATTTATCATCTTTATTGAAAAGATTTTTATAAAAACGTAATGTTGTAGACATGGTATATACTATTGCTACCATCATCAATTCATTGGTGTATTAAATATTTACAACAAATACATATTTGTATTGCGATAATTTGAATAAAATATTTTACTAACTTCTTTAAATCAACAATTTTGTATTACAGCAAGTGTTATATACAAAAAAATTTATCTATTACATTATTTTTTAGGACAATGCAACAAATTTTATAAGATTTTCAAATAGTTTCTCTAAACATTATTAAAACTAATAGAGCTATGGTGTTATCACAGAATACTAAAACTCACGTAAATATTTCATATCTCAAGTGAGTAGGTGGTAACCTTATGTGCAAGAGAAATAAATCGTTGATACCATTAAAAGAGGAACAACAGAATATTTTAGTCATATTGATAGAGGACAAACATGTAACGGGGCAAAGAAATCGAATGTAAGAATATGTAATTGCTATACAGGGTGGTATCCAAAAGTAGCAGGACTGATTTTAAAAAAAAATTTATTGAACATTTTGGTACAAAATAGGCCCCTTGGGCATCCACACACTTCTGATAGCGAGCCTTCCAGGTGGCGAAGGCCTTCTGGAAGTCGTCCTCCGGGATGCTGTTCAGCGCCCTCGTCGTTGCCGCTTGGACTGCTTCCACCGAGTCGAACAACGCCCCTTGAGCTGCCTCTTGATCCGGGGGGAACAGGAAGAAGTCCGGCGGTGCCACATCAGGGCTGTAGTGGGGGGGGGGGGGGGGGTTCAACGTGGAAACGCCGAATTTGGCCAGGAGATCCCTCACAATCCACGCGCCTTGGCACGGCGCGTTGTCATGGTGGAGCTTCCACTTCCCCACCAGGTCTGGTCGCACGCGTGTGATCCGATTTCGCAGTGTAGGTACTTCCACGTAAAATCTTGCATTTACAGTCTGTCCAGGAGGTACAACCTCCTTATGGACAATGCCACGACGGTCAAAAATTGCAATCAACATCGATTTCACTTTCGATTTCGACATTCTGGCCTTCTTTTTACGGCGTGATTGTGCGGTGTGCCACTCTTCGCTCTGATGTTTTGTTTCCGGGTCGTATTTGTAGCAAAACTTGATGGCGTACCTTTGCTCCAAATGTCGCTCCATCGTAACTGACGACGAGGCGTCACAACAAGAGGTCACTAAAACAGTGGTCCACACTCAACTAACGCACGCAGGCGACTGCCGCAAGTCGAAACCTATTCCCAAGGCTCCCCTCCATAACATCCGGTCTTGCAGACCCCCCTCCATTGCTCCGCGCGCGCGGAGAAAAAACAGTCCTACTACTTCTGGATACAACCCTGTATGAGCAGGCCTTGGAACAGAGTAACCATTCCAACCAGTCATCGGTTGCAAAAATATCCAACATATTGCTAATGTGATAATCATTGTCACAAACAAGCAAGGCATGTTAGAAAGAAAAGCATATCACATTAATCTCTGTAGACTACAGTTCAATACACTGGACTTTTCATTAACATCATCATCAGGAAGGTCAACTTCTATAGATATTTAAATCTACCATTTCTTACAGCATGGACTTTCTCACATGTAGGTGGCTTTAATTTAATAGGTAGTCTAGTCAGCTTGGGTGTTAATACATTTATAATTATACCATATGACCATATTATAACGGAGCATATGCGATTACTTAATTTATACAGTGTAAAAACTGCTGTTAGTTGTTATAAGTACATAAAAATCAAGAGCTGTTATGTAAATCTCTAACCGCAAATACACCATCTGCTTGTGGCCGGTAAGATTTATCTATTATAAACCAGCATTAAAATGCATGATATCAAACATAAATCTGTACTTGAGTTATAATTTTAACTATCTAGCGCTTCATCCATGATATATCAACAACAACAATATCATCCCAAATGTATTTCCCACTTTCTGCTACCCCCTAATAACATAAAATCGAAATATTACACCACATAAAAGAAATAAATCTCCTACAACACAACACATCATACGAGTGAAACCAAATTTCTCAAATGCTACTTACTGATCCTTACAAACAACAAACCAATAGTACTCAGCAGACAACCAAAAAACACTAACTACCTATTTTCATACAGACTGTACTTAACTATAATGAAATGACAAAATACTTATGTACAAGGCTAGAAAAGAAAGAATTTTATACCAAAGCGTCAACCAACAATACAATCAAGACTAACGTTACTCAGTTCAATACTTACCGAAAATTATCTCACAACCTGAGGATCATATATATCAACTAAAAGAAAAGCGCGCTTACAGGATCTTTACTAGACACCTAAGTTTAATGTCACATACTTAAACAACATTAAAATTACAGTGGAGGCCCCCGAAAAGAAAATATACCATAATTATTGCGCTGCCAGGAATTGTATTGCACTAAACCATTTGTATGTGTAAAAAGTGGCGACAAGCACAACATTACCACTCACAAAAAACCTCCTTTGACACCAGCTAAATGTGCTCTATGGGAACAAACTGTAGGAATTAACTGTAAAGACTACAAATTCTTCTAGAACACCTACAAATAATATAAATGAGTAATATAACTCAACACCTCAACACCTAATCAAGTACTTATTTTATTCAACTTTTGCGTAAATAGACTCTGAAAGGTATAATCCAAACAATGGATAGTTTATCTAGAAGAGAAGCCTTCACTCTTAATCTTGACTATTTCTAATCGATAAAATCCAAAGTACAATAATGCAATATAAAACGAGTTTCTATCTGCTGACCATTGTAGCTCTCTATAACATTCCGTTAGTACTGAGGATGCGCAGAAGCGTTTAGGCATTTTAATCATAAAGTTTTCATCGGTGGCGACTGTGTGCTAACCATACAACTTATAACTACAAAAAAACGTAACCTCTTACAAACTAATCAGAACTTCAACCTTAATTTGTCCACATACTGGACCAACGACCCCAATAAAATCTCCGTCCTGCTCTATCTTCCAATAACTTTTTTGTTTTATCATTTGAAAATTTATAATCTACTCTACAGGAGTATTAAGTAAATATGATAAAACGAGTAATCAGTGTTAGGAGAAACCACTCATTAGTGATACTCCTTTTGGCAATGCTTTCACATTAGGGTGTTAGGAGATGACATGGCCAGATTTCATTTAATCTTCTTACAGATGGGCGGGAAGTGGATACCCAATGAATCAGTTTGTTTTGTAGTCCTAGAGTCTACTAGTAGTTTTGGGAAAGTCTATTAATTTCTTCCGCCAAGGTCAACACGTAAAGTTTGATTGGTGACATATTACGATGCACCTGCTATGGCGCGGAATACCTTAGACTAGGAACTGCTAATACTTTTTGTTCCGGATGATTTAGCGCAACCCCCGAGTTGTACTCCGTAAGTTCAGATCGGCTTCAGCATTGTTTTGTACTTTGTTGGATAGAAATAGTTTTGATCTTCTTTCTAATAACCAATACATTTTTCGAACCTTTAGGTTCACTTGCAGTCGCTTAACCTGGATACGTTTATTCCAAGTCAGTCTTTGATCCAGGTGTAATTCCAGATATTTAGTTTCTGTTTTGACAGGTACTGAGTATTATTCAGATTAACTGACGGACATGTGTTAAATCTAGTTGTGAAGGTCACTTGAACCGATTTGGATGTGTTGATTTTAATACGCAATTTACTAAGCTATTTGTTGATTACGTTTACATGTTGTTGAAGATCTCGGATGCTAACACAAGGTCTGCGTGTATAGATAACACAATAGTGTCATCAGCAAAAGTGGCGATAACAGTGTTTCCATTTTTTGATAAGTCAGCAATGTATATAAAAAACAGAAGGGGGTCCAGGACACTACCTTGTGGGACGCCGAATTTTCTGGGAGAATAGCTGGATAATTCGTTGTCATGCTTGACTCTAAAAAATCTATCTGTAAGATAGGATTCAAAAGAAGGTAACGTGCGATTTTACTAACTATCCTATGTACTTGCTGCGATGTAGAGTGCCCCTCGCGGAAACCAAACTGGTGTACAGGAAGATGTGTTGCTATGTCTGTGTTGTTCATTAATCTTCCAAGAAATAGTTTCTTAAAAAGTTTGGCTAGTAAGGATAGGAGACTGATCGACCTGTAAGAAGTTACCTTGTCTGCTTGTTTTCCAGGTTTGGAAACCATTATCATTTGGACATACTTCCACAATACAGAATAATAAGACATGCTTAACATGCAATTATAAATAATTGTTAACAGTGCAATGGCTTTTTTAAATTTTTTTTAATGTTTGCCTTGTTATCAAGTCGTATCCTAGTGATATAAAATTGTTTATCTCTTTATTTCAAGCTGAACTTCCGTTGGTGAAAATGGTTTAATAGGTCAGGACATCTGACACAGGACTTCTAGATAGTCTTCCACATCTTTATCTGGTACATTAAGTTGAAGAGGTTGAAATACATTCGTCAAATGCTCAGCGAAAGTTTCGGCTTTTTCTTTGTTAGATCTAGCCCATGTGTCATCAGTTTTGCGTATAGGAGAAATGATTACTTGCGGCTTTTTGAATCTTTTTGTAGCTCTCCAGATGGTATGATCTTGTTGTTTGAGATTTGTGACGTAGTAATTAAAGCTGACATTTTGACAATCCAGTAGGGCAACACGAAGTTGTCGAGTTAGTCTGTTAATATTTAGTTTATCAGTCACATTACGTGTTCTTTCTAATCGTGATCTAGCTCGTTTTTTCTCAGCTATTAGTTCTTTTATATGTAAAGGTATATTATTAAGATGTGCTGGCTCAGTTTGGTTGGAGTGGCTTCCCATACAACTTCTTGGATAAGAGCAACTAGGTGTTGGACTGCTTGGTCTAAATATTATGGTTGCTTTATTCGCAGTTTAAATTGGATCTTATTTACAATGTTTTGTTGGAATTTATGCCAATCAGCACGTTTTGATGTAAGCCTAGGAGTCAGCTCTTTGTTGATAGGCCGAGTACTTAAATTAAGTATTACTGGTGCATGATTTTCTGTTAAATCATTATTCGGTTCAACCATGACAAAGTTTATAGCTATCCCATATGAAACGTAAAAAATTCAAAAGGTCAGGAAGCTTGGCTTGATCCGTTGGCCAATACGTCGGTTTCCCGGTGCTATGACAGTTGTAATTTTTTGTCATAATCGCTCTAAACCATTTTCTGTCTTTTATTGTGGTGATTCTGAAACCCCAGTGGGCTGGAGTTCCAGTCTTCTCCAGCCAATAAATCTGTCCTAGAATGTAAAAGAATTTAATAGTCATCTTCAACTATTATATGTCTAGAAGGGAAGTAAATAGCTAACTCTTAAATGACCAACGGGACGCGCTGGCTCTGACATTTGCGGTTTGTATTTTAGCAGTTTGAAATGGGTTTAGCTGGTGATGTGATATGGAGTTTTTAATGGTCACTGCAGCTCCTGCATGCGCAGTTCCATCAGGATGATTTGTATTATAAATGGAATAATTAGGTACACCTAATACTGATCTATCTGTGAAATGAGTTTAAAATACTAGCATTATATCTATTTTGCTTAAATTTAGAAAAGTTATTATTTCTTGCTTGTGGTTTAATAAACCATTTGCATTCCATGTGGCCATTCTTATGATGTTGGCCATAATTGGGTTATTTTACTAACTAGCGTTGAGAGTAAGTTTAGCATGACATTGTTTTGGTTCATTAGCTGTGCGAACATGTTCTCGAATTTGTTTAAAAAGGTAGTTAATCTGTGTTCTATGTTGACCTGTTGGTTATTAGTATTGTTAGCGGTTACACCTGATTATGCAACTGCAGCGTATGTAGGGATGCAATTTTGTGACTTCACATTATTAGGTAAAGTTGTTGAAACAGAGACTGTCTTTCTTGTTTGTGCATAGTACAGCTTTAGAGTCGATTGATTAGGTGTTCTATTTCTTACGTTTATTATTTCTTGATAAACAAAACAACCTCTATAATTTGAAGGATGTTTGCCCTCACATAAAGCACACTTTGCTGGTGTAGTACTAGGTTTTACGCATGTTTTCGAATCGTGTTGCTGTCCACATTTGACATTTGCCTAGTACAGCAAGCTCTTGAGTGTCCATAATTTTGACATCTAGTGCACTGAATCAACCTTAATTTGGATACTGCACAAATACTCTATGTCAAATATTGTCTTGTTGTTTTCTTTCGGTTCAAGATCAACATAGAATAATGGAAGTAGATCTTTTATGTCTTATATTCATAACGTTACGTACTTGATGACCTAATTTTACTAATTCAACTTAAATTTCTTCGGTAGGTATTGATCGGTGGATGTGTTTAATGACTACTCTGTATGCTCGTCCATCTTTAAATTGATATGTATGGTGAATTACTTGCACGTTTCTTAAGTGTCTAACAATCTTTCTGTATGCATACGAGGTAATTGCATTGATTTTGACTGTGTTATTTCCTAACGTTTTTGTGTAATATTGTTCGTTTTCTGCAACTGTTGAGATAAGCTTAATCGTTTAATTATGATTAGTAACACCGTATATATAAATTAGAGGTAGTTTTGGTACCTTCCTAGTGCTTTTATTGTTGTCGACTTGCATTTGATTTAATTCTCCGTTTGAATCTATTTTTAGTAGTAATGCTCTGCTAATCTAATAGAATACATTCTGCTGATCTATTTGGTCTTTTCCTTTTTTAATAACTTGCCAGCGGTTTTTATTAGCTTGTTTCGTTGGTTTCGTTTTGTTCGTTGGATTCTTGTTCATTAATTGGCTTAGATTAATAATGGGTTGATACATTGTGGTTGTGAATAGACAGAGGAGCTTTTGTATTTAGACAAGATTGATTGGGCAAAAGGTTTGGGAATAATAAATTGGGTTGAGGTATTTGCTTACTACCGTGCAATAATTGATATTGCTAATACGGGATTGATGGCTTATTGTCGGGTAGATTCGTCACGTAACCATCTGTGGCATTTACATTACCCGTTTGTATGGGAAACATGAAGTTCCATTTGAATGTTGAATTTAGTTTACTTATTTAAATAAACTTACGGAGTAATGGCAGATGTAGATTTTCACGAATATAAAAATATGTGTGCACTTGAATTTAGGTCAACGCGCGCTTTGGCATTTCATGTCTCAAAGAGTCAAACCGCCGCATGTCTTTACTCTCCAAAAATCATATCTGAACTCTTCCGATAACTAAAGAAATATCTAATACTTATCTTAAATCAAATGAAGAGCTTGCATCTGACTATATATTATTTATCTAAATAAAATTACACAAATGTTCTTGCCGAACATTTTTCCAATGTTTAAACCTCACCTCAACAAGCAAAGATGTAACCAATTTTCTAAATTCGTCCTCCCAACTTTCCCGACCACTAAAACAAATTCTCCATGCTAAAGTAATACAAAAAATAATACACACAAATCTCCACAAAGCTTCTGGTTACTAACTCATAACTTGTTAACTCTTCCGCTACATACCAAGAAAAATACTGGTGCTTCTCAATACCATTTATAATAGTATACTGCATTTATTATATTCCTATTGCATTAAGCATTTGCCCAAATTATAATTATATTTGTGTCCAATAAACCACCCACTCAAACGTCAGCTAATAGGCCAATAATCCTTCTTTTAATTTTGACCAAATCTTTGAACGGCTGCCAGAAGATTAAACCCTCACATCAATTTGCTTTTTGCAAGAACCATTCAACGACACGAAAATATTGTACATCGGCCTTCTTAGACATCAAACAGACCTTCCACAAGGTCTGGCACAATAATTTGTTATTTTAAATAAAGAAACGCTTTTCCAGCTTAATATATCTGACCCTGCAATCATACCTATGCGATAAAAGTTACCAAGTTAAGATCAATAATGTAGTTTCCAACTATCTGTATATCCTATTAGGACCAAAGTATTGCAAGGCAGTATTCTCGGATTTTTCCTGTACTTGATTTATACGATAGATACCCCAATAACAGATAACCAAAATTGCAAGATTTGCTGACGATACGGCTGTGTTGTCTATCCATAATAGTCCAGAATTAGTATCCGAAAATCTCTAACATCATCATAACCTCCTCCAAAAATCTGCACAGGTCATATTCACACACAAATAGTGTCTGTTTACCTGTTACGATTAACAACACTGCTGTCCCAGTAAAGTCAGAAATTAAATACCCGGGACTACAGCTAGATCACAAACTTACATGGACACCTTATGAAATATGAGCATAAATACCTGAAACTCAAACAGTCACTTGCTAATATGCTGCCTAGCCGAACTTTTACTAGACAAGGTATTTTTTATAAACTCTCAGACCTAATTTTGACATGGATTTCAAATTTGTGGTTGCAGCAAAACATACAATACTAAAATACTGCAACTACTTTTCTTGAAAACGTTTTGTCTAATTATTATAAATACACCATTGTATGTATCAAACCAGGAACTTTATACAGACTTAGGAATTCTTCATGTAACCGACATCACCTATCGCCTAGTAACCACTTCTCATGGGATATAAGAATATCTTGGTAAAACTACTATACGTCTACCCCTCTATTCCTAGACAAAATACTTAATTAAGTTTATATTTCATACAATGATATATTTGCTCATTACTTTTTCTTGTTTAGTAATTAAATAAAAAAATTCCCGAATATGTAAAAGCACAATAAATATCTTGCCAGTTAAAACGTCATTTTGATAGATGTTCTAAGCAGTGTTATCCTTATTTTAAAGGAAATACAGCAGATGAAAATCTCGAGCTGCATTGGTAAGCGGCCGTATCAATATCGAATGCTAACCTCGCAGAAGAGAAGTGCATATATTAAAAAGTCGCGGAAAAGAAAGCAGGGAAGTCGTTTAAAATGATTCTCTGCGAAGCGAGGCTTCATTAATAATGCCATTAATAAAAATTTATCAGTCATCTGTTATGTATTTTAATGAAACAAACTTTATTAGTTTTATTTCGAAGCCATAACAAACGTGCTGTGTATATAATTAAATTTTTCTTGGTATTGCTTACCTAGGTAAATAATAATTGAACCTCTAAATCATTTTTATAATGCACGTCAATTTAACATCTTCAGCGAAGAATTCAGATAACTGAAAAAGCTTTCTAGCAGAACCTGCTGTTGTCAAAATTGTATTGTACATGCGAATTGATAAAATTGTTATCCATATATGTAGGTGCGTTTAAATTTTCTTCAATTTTTTTCCGAAAAAGTACTTACCCAACAAAGTTGAAACTTCTGTTACTTCTCCGTCTACATGTACACATTTTTTACAACGTTTTCACCATGATTCCACGGCTCCTGAAGGCACTTATTTAGGTGTGCGTTTTGCCTACTGAAAAATAGGTGATTCAACAGCGGCTCGATTGGAAAATGAGCGGCCACGAACAATAGTTGAAAAATTAAAGCAGCATTACATGTCACCACATACTGAGACATTTCCACTCGCGCAGTCTTGTGTTAATCTGTCAGCACTCGTGGAACCTTGCTTGAAGAGCTTTTCCGCATTTTCAGGTTATCATGCAAATTGAACTCCACAGATAAGTTTAGAGGCAATATCACTTACACTTAATGACCGTCTTCCGTAACGACTTATTCTACTCGCGCAATCATTGTTTCAATCCGGCTGGTTCGTTGCAGAGGCTGTTTCAGTTCAATGTCACACAACTGTCGTCCTTTAAATTTTCGCACCTACAAACGCACATTTTTAATATCTAAAGCACCCTTACCGCATGTCTTACTCAATTGGCGGTAAATTTTGGTAAGCGTTTCATTACGCAAGAGAACAACACTTATGATTACACGTTGTTCTGGAACATAAAACGTCGCCATTTGAAGTATACAAAACAACACTTGACCTGCGTACACTTTATGAGGCTACCATCTATAATACAAATTCAGAAATATTTCCCGTGTCTTCTAAATATATAAGTATATAAGAGTAAACTTAAATATATCAATTAATCTTATGTAATTTAAGACACGTAACAAAAACCAAAAGTTTCCGGCGTAGCTATATTCCAATAATAATAGAAACAAAACAGGGGTAGTACCAGATAGCGACATCTTTGATTCGTAATCATTTTAGCAGCCGATTTGTCTCAGTCGCGTGGCAACAGTCACTTAAGCTGGTAGTACCGCGTCATTCTACGTGTTGTCAATAATCGAATACCAAACCATAATTAAATTTCTCAATAAAAATCTTAATCCCAATGATATCAAATAACTTTTAGAGAGTGTGAACAGTGAATATTTGCCTTCATATTTAAGTGTAAAGGAATGGGCAAAACTATTTCGCTTTGGCCGAGAAAACATCGGTAGATAAATCACGTGCAAGTGATTTTGAAGAAAAATGTTGTTTTTGCCAAGAGGGGGTACTACAAGGCTTTTTAATTCTATAAACGAATTGTTAGCAAAATTAGAGCTTTCAGATACAGTTGTGTAAACGTGTTTTACGAGTACTTTCATATGAATAAAATGAGTGCCAAATGGGTACCCAACGCTTATCAGTTCAAATACTCGTTGCAAGCAATTTTTAAACAATGTGAAAGAAATTCGTCAGTCCATTGCTTGGTGATCAAACCAATATGTTGTGCTAGAATCTTCTAGCAAACAAGAGGCTATAAAATGGTGCAGGCTAGACAAAACACTGACAGAAAAAGCAAAGTTGACTCAATCAACAAAAAAGGTCAGAATAAGAAACTATACAACAATGAGGGTGTATCGAAAGTATGGGCAGAAAAACACAACTTGCAACTGATCGACGGGTAGAAGATGCTATCTTTGTTTAACAGCAACCTGCACAAAAGGGGCTGCCAGTTAGACAAGATTTTCATATTTTTTAAAGCAACACTAAGAAAGTGGTGGAACTTTTCCCCGTATTAATCACAGGCACACCATCTGCTCTATCAACACCATGGTAAAGTAAGATCAGGTATTTTTTAATAGCAGTTTTGGTTTATAAATAATTTTATTGAACATAGCTTCAAACTTAGACAAAAATTGGAACAATCAGATATTTTTATTGTTACTATCTTGGGTTAGCCTACTGCTATGATGGTTTGACGCGATCTGCGAGTAGCTTGGACCATTTACGTTTGAGGAGTATACACGATGTGCAACAATCAGTACATTAGCCTTTCTTATATCTTGTGTTCCTAAGGAAACAGCTGATTTTGCTCTATTTAACTGCAGTTATTGGTATACCTGACAACCCTTGTAATTTGCCGAATATAATCCTTCTCACAATACACAGTTGGCGGGAGAATCTCTCGGTTTCTTCCAGTTTATTCCAGATCGTAATGCTGTGCTCTCCTTCACACTTGACACATAAGTAAAGTTTTGTTCAGAAGCTTTTACTGTGTCCATAATATTAGCATCTGGTGCACTGTATAATTGTAGTTTTTTTACGTAGCGGTTCCACCGTTATCATTTGGTGGTTAATGTGTTTTATTTTATATATTTTTTTATTGTTGCCCGCGAGTTCGAGGTCCACAACAACATAGGTAGCAGTACTTCCATTACTCGGTGTTGGACATTTGTGATGTTTCGTACCGTATGATCATGCTTTTTAATTCTTATTTGATTTCTTTAGTATCTACAGAATGATGTATGTTTCTAAGTACCACTCTGTAGACCCTGTCTTTCTTCAGCTGGTAAGTGCGATGTAATTATGATTTCTTTGACTCTAAAATGTGCGATTAATTATCTATATGCTTTGGGAGTGTTTATAATTGACTTTAATTGTTTTGTTTGCTAAAGTTTTTATATTAAATTGTTCTCTTGCTAGTACTTTTGTTAAGTTTTTAAGCATGTTTGCAAAATTTGCAATACCGTATATAAATACTGTTGGAGGTTGAAATATTTTCTTCAACTCGCTTACTTCTAATGATTGCAGTTTATCGTTGGTGGCGATATTGTCTGACACATTGTATCTGTTTTAATATGCGGTCGGGTTTTCATTTGCGTTTTTTTAACCTGCTACCAGACGTGTTGGTTTTCTGTTTTGTCCTCATCGAAATCGTCAATAATTATTGACTGTGTGTTGTCGTTTAATTGAGAGTTATAAGCTTGATTAGTTACTGGTGCAAATATAGGTGTGTTGATAAAGGCTAGAAATTTAATTTGGATATTGAACTGGTGGCTTACAAGAAATGTTTTGTGTGAATTGTAGAAACACATAATTTTGAGTTGTTTGTTGATTTCCAAATACTGGCTGTTCCAAGGTGTAAGGGAGTTTTGTGAGTTGTGGTTGTGATAAATACATATTCGAGTCATTGCTTTGTATATTCCGCCAAAGCAGAATTTAGTAACTTAAAATTGTTATGTGTTCACATATAATTTAAATTGTAGAGCTGGCATCTATTATAAGTCAGAGGTTGGGCACGTGATCCCGTTTAGTTGTGACTAGGGTGGGTAGCGGACAATCAAGGTTACAGACAAAGATGGGATTCGGGACAAGGGGGTTTAGAGATGGGCACCAAACATACCGCCCACCAAAATTATCAATGAGGTAATTTTCTTAAAACAACAAAAAGTAAAATAAACTAAAAATAACTAAGGGAATTATATCAAAGATTTAATCAAGATTGCTGCGGCACCGGTAAGGGACACAGTTTAACTAGGCAACACGAGAAATGCCGTCCCGACCGGGATGTAATAAAGGTTTCGACTGTGAAACACGGACTGCTGGCAAATTTCCCATTGGAGGTTGTACCGGATGGGGATTAACTTTAAGACAACGAATGCATTTTGCCAAATAACTTCGAACAACTGACGTATTGAGGATACCCAAAACCTTTGCTTCACACCAGAATACAAGTTTTTCTCACGGACATTTTTGACTATAAACTCTGTTAGCTTATGTTTATGGGGCAGTAAAGTGAGATATTTTGTGTCGTACGGCAGGTTGGCTTCTTGAAGTCGTCCGCCCACCTTTAACATACCGTTTTGGTCCACGAAAGGAACTAATTTCTGTAAGAATTTGGCACACAGCAAATTGTGGCGTAGTTTATCTAATTCTTGGCGATAGAACTTGGCTTGAACCATTTTTATTATCATCAATAAGTTACTGAATAATTCTAACTCACTCACGGCGCTCGTTTGAGGAGGGTTCCTTTTACGACAAATATTGAAAAATCTAAAACAGAACGTTACAATCCCCTGAATCTTTCGTAACGATGAGAATTGAGTCAGCATGTTGTCAATTACCGAAGTTTCGGTTTGGGCAACGAATGGCACGATTCGTTTTTCAGACGCTAAATCGTCTAGGCACGTTTGATAAGGTATTTCCTAGTGACCATTTCCAATCGGAAGGATCCATTAACCATGAGGGACCCGCACACCATAAAACACAGGGTGCGAGATCTTGAGGCAATAAACCCCGGGATGCGGGGTCAGCAGGGTTGTCATGGGAGCGAACGTGCTTCCACGAACTGGGTGGTACTCTTTCTTGTATTTGCATGACTCTATTGGACACAAAAGTTTTCCACTGGTGAGGAGAAGAACAGATCCACGAAAGGGCAACGGTAGAATCACTCCAAGCAATGACTTCATCGCATACAATACATGACTTACAGGTTTCTAGCACGAATGCCACCAGATTGGAAGGCAACACGGCAGCACACAACTCCAACATTGGGATTGACAATCGTTTTAAGTGGGCCACTTTCGACTTCGCCATGATTAAAAATGTGTTTATTGTCTGATCTTCGTCGGTACGTCGAACGTAAATTACACTTGCGTACCCCACTTCGGAAGCATCGAAAAATGCATGTAATTGATACGTTGATGTATCAAGCCCTTTCCAGCAACGAGAAATTGAAATATTGCTTAATAACGGCATAGATGCTTAAAATTTTCTTATTTCGTAATGACATCTGCAGGTACCTGGTCATCCCAACCAAGACCCAAGGTCCACAAATACTGCATTAATCGTTTGGCAAAAAACGTCACAGGAGTTAGGAAGCCAAGTGGGTCATAGATTCTTGCTAGGTCGGACAAAATTGTTCGTTTACAACAGGACTTGTTAAGCGGCGTGACTGAAAATAAAAATGCATGTTCGGGAGGTAAATCACTCAGTAACGAAGGGTAATTACTTGACCATTTACGGAGCTCAAAACAACCCCTTTTTAATAAATCAGTTAATTGTTGTTTCAACGTCTCGACTTTACCTAAAATATCCGCGCCAGTCGCGATGTCGTCTACGTACAAATTAGTACGCAGACATTGTGAGGCAAGAGGGAACTAATCGTGCTCTTCATCGGCTAATTGAAGAACACTTCTAATTGCCAGGAATGATGATGTAGAAACTCCATACGTGACAGTATTGAGTTCATAACTGCTGATTTGCTCTGAATCCGAAAATCTCCAGCGAATCAATTGAAATCAGCGATCTTCCTTGTGCAAAAAAGATGTGCAAAGAGATGCGATCGAAATAGGAGAAGAATGACGGAAATATCGTTCTGCAGCTTTGGACCTATAAAAATGGGATCGTTCAATGACACCCCGGTAGGGTTTTTCTCCGATGCGTCAAAGACGACTATGATCTTAGGGCTTTCGAATTGTTCTTTCAGAACGCTATGGTGTGGTATGTAGAAACAATCAGGAGAAAAAGACGGAGCTTTTCTAACATGGACATATGTCCAGAAGAGATATACTCGGCCATAAAGGCATTGTACATTGTGCGAAGAAATGGTTCTCGGTGAAGCCGTCGCTTTAGGAATTTAAGACGTCTATCCGGTATTTCAATGGTTTTTCCAAACGTTGGGGGATTATTTTCCTTAAAAGGTAACCGAACTCCAAAACGACCGAACGGCAGGTGAAAATACGTTTTGGAAAACCAATTTTCTATTAGCTCATCTTCTGAAGATTTGGCTGCAACAATGGGCACCTCCTTTATTTCCCAAAAGCGCTTCAAGAGACTGTCACAATTTTTCATGAGCGCTAGAAAGGAGTGTTTTATTGGCTGGTCTTGCGCCACTGACGTTGAACCTATCAATAGCCAACCGAAGGTAGCATTAATGGCCGCGGGAGATCCATTCACGGACGGAATGACACCATCTCTCAATATCGAGGCATAAACATCTGCACCCAGCAATGGTCTATGGGTCCGGAAATAGCTTAATCTGTGTCAACTAACTGTAGACCTCGCACGTGAGGCCACTCAGAAGGGTTTATATTGTACGTGGGTCAGGGCGAGAAAATTTTAGACAAAACGATAACTTCTAGATCCAGGGGGCAGTTGGTATCGATTGGTCTAATTATGCAAGAGGTAGAGCTGTGAGAGTCTCTGACGGGTACTTGACCTATACCACGCACGACTGTGGTAAAGGACAAGCGCGGGAGCTTCAAAATCAAAAAACAGTCTTTACTGATGAAGCTCGACTGTGATCCAGTATCAACCAGCGCTCTTATCCTTTTGTAAGAGCCTGAATGATCTCGAATTTTTACGATCGCGGTAGACAATAGTACGGTCGCGGATAGTTGAATTAATGTTAGCGCAAGCATTAGTTGTATTGGTGACAGTGGCAGTTGAGGGCGCCGTGGTTTGAGGGGGATTAAGCGGCTCACTACGATTTATCGACTTGAGATGGAGCAAGGTATGATGTATTTGATTGCAATGCTGGCTGACTTTCGATCCCGACGAGACCGGACTTGGAGCAGAGAATATTTGCTCAAAAATGACGATGATATTAAAATATTGGTTATCTATGTGTTTGCGTATTGTGTCCAAGTCAACAAGCTCTTCTTCACTTGCTTGGCTCATTAATTTCACGAGTGTTGCATTAAATTCGGAATATAAGCCGTCAAGCATGTTGGATTTCAATTTGAACAACGTTTGCGCCGATGCATCAGTTGTGGCAGCTTCCGCAAGATCAGACAGTTCGCTAATTCGGCCAACTATTAGCTTTTTGATTTCGATTAATTCGCGTTTGTTAGACGGGGCCATTTTCAACAAAAATTGACAAAGAATTAATTAATTCTAACAAAAGCGGATTTCCACAGGTAAAGCTAAAGTGCTCGGACAAAATATAAAACACAAAAGGGTCAAAACTCAAGTAACAAATTAGTGTGCGGAGGGTCGACCTTGGACACAAAACAGCAAGGCTAAGGCAATATTTCGGACCGCAGCAACGCAGGAAAAACTAGCGAACAAAATTTACACAGCTCGTTTTTAATTTTATTTCCTTTTGTTTAATGCAAAATGATCTGGTTTTCCCAGACTAATTCGATCCGGCTCGAAGGACCAAAAGAATGTTTGATAATTAATCAGACTTAAAGTAACTCGATAAACAAAACAGGAAATAAAACAAAACAGAGCTGTGTAAACTATATATTGAGCAAAACAAAATTAATAACAAAGTAACAATTAAGCAAAACAAAGTAATTGAGAAAAAACAGAAAACAACTATGATTAAATAACTTCAAATATGGTGGGCGGCAGGTTGGTTGTGCACTCTCCAGACTGCGGGAAAAAAGTGCTGTTGGGAACAAATGCACGACAGAACAACTAAAACGAGACTTACCGCAAGTACTGGTCTCTGGTAGCCTGAACGGCGGATTTCGGCGTACTCTTCGTTGGCGGCTTCAACCCGGGGGTGGGTTTTCCTTGGCCAAATGTACTAGAGCACCACGGACGCGACGGAACGTACAAAATGCAGCGACAGCGTGCAAGCACAGCGCAGTAGAGCACCTGGTCGGCTGGACGGCGGCTTCGTCGCTCACGAGGGTTCGAATCGGAATGCCGGGCGGCGGGAAAAATCCCGTTTAGTTGTGACTAGGATGGGTAGCGAACAATCAAGGTTACAGGTAGATATGGGATTCGGGACAAGGGGGTTTAGAGATGAGCACCAAACACACATTGTCGTGCATTAACATGAAGTCCTTACCAAAAATTTTTCAAGCGGACCAAAATGTTCCTTCAAAATGTCCCTAATGTAGCGGTCCGCTCTTAAACCTCCTCCTCGCCCTCTACTAGGCACGAAAACAAACTCAGTTTTTTCGTGCATGGAAATGCTCGCCCAGAATATGTAAGAGCCACCTCCATATGCGACATTTTTTTGTATACATCAATAAACTAATCGCTTCACTGGCCTTTTACAGACCCAACGTCTCTGTCGTTGCCATGTAGATACATCCTGGATTCGTCGGTGAATAATATTTGACTCCCCGAGGTTTCAATCGAGATGTTCGGGAGCAAATTCCAGTGGTCTTTGCTTTTGCACTACCTTCAGTCTTCTTCTAATTGTCTAAGCGCTGGCGACTACACCTCTGAGCGCACTCAGCTCTTGCTTGAAGTCAACGCCGGTTATATGTCGATTTCTGGGGGATATTGAGACGAGAAATCAATCGTATTTCTCCGTTGCCACGCGCCTACGGCCGCCTCTTCGCCGATGGAATTGGCCACCGGTTTCCCAGTACCGACGCCACACTCTCGACACAGCTGATTTACTCAGATTTAATGCAACTGCCTGGGCTGCTTTGGCAGCTTTGGTGATATCCATTTTCTGGAGAATCGCTTGAGTACTTCCGTCACTTACTTACGTCAGTTTCAGATAAGTAACTGAGACCGGATTGCAAGTATACTGTAGGCCAATCACAGACGTCTCTCGCGTGCTTTCCAATTATCAAAATTCATAAAAACCCCTTTGTGATGCATACTTTTTGAATGTGTCATTCGATTAATGCAATAGCAACAGTTTTTTAAAACTCAATATTAAAGATATTCCTTGCACGTTAATGTTTTTATTTCCTTTTTCCTTAGACTGAAACGGGAGACGAAAATGCGCGTGCAGCTGGTCAGTCTATTGTTTTGTTCTCAAGTGTAGAATGTTATTATTTCCGGTTCACACTTTTCACCACTATCTTCTTATCAATTTTATAGCCAGAATACGTCATTGAAAAAAGTAGCACGTTTTTATTTTTTTTTTAGAAACGTACGACACTAATGTTCCAGTTTTTAAAACCCCTATCATGCTACTGCGTACTACTCTCTCCTTTACTTGAAGAAACAACGGTGGTATTTTTCTTTTGTTTTTTCTTACAGTTACAATTGTGGTAGTTTTTTAGCAACTCCAAACCTAATGAAATGGACGTGAAATAATTGTTTATTGCTGTGTTTCTTCCGCTATTTAGAATGGACGCCGCTAATCTTTTCACGGCACTATCTACTTACTTTATTATCAAGACGGTAATAGCCTTCCGGTTGTTTACCTGGGCAGATTTCCATGTTTAAATCATAAAACATTTTAGAATCTACTAGAGCATATATTGGTATGCTGTACTTTGACGACTTATTTTGGATTTACTACAAAAAAAATAGCTTTTCGTTGATTGTTACGTACTCTCCAACATGGTAGTTACTTTTGCACCTGGCCACAAATTTCTCAATTTTTCTAATATATGTTATGTTGTCTGTTGCCTTTCTCTAATCCCTATCTTTCATATCATGAAACTAAAGGGCCTCCAAAAGAACATAGAATCTGCAAAGTGACATGACTTCACGTAAACATTCAGGGAATGTGCTGTCGTCTTTCCACAGTTCTTCAATATTTATGTGAGATGACTTTTTACACCTATCATGAAAAGAAGGCCTATTAGAATGATTATTTCTTAAGGTGTGCTATCGGGGCACATCTGTATTTTTGACGATAATGAATTGTCTCATCAGAAAAAAAGAATTTCCAAGCATCCACTACTGACTTCGCAGCTTTGGCTGCTGCAATCACGCAGGAAACTTTGTCACAATATTATGTCTTGCTACCTGAACATTGTACACGCATCTGGATCATACTATTGTTTTGTCTTTACCAATATAAGAAAGCCTTATGGATTCGATTTCATCTTCTGATTATAAAGTATCTTCTGCGGACTGCTCAGAATTGGTATTGTGTTCTTTATGTTTCGAGAGCGCATCTGACTCAGATTCTTTCAAACTTTCTTGTGCGTATGAATCGTCAATGTCCAGTTTAGGGGGCTCTAACTAAAACAAAGAAAAACACAATGAACACGAAAACTTTTATTTATCAACATTTGGTACGTTTCTACAATATGCGTACCTTATTAGCCCTCATGCTACTGTAAGACTAAATGTAGAAGACGTCGCGTATGGCGGCTCATTGCAATTTTAACACGTAACAGATACTTCTGTAGTAGGTACAACTAAGACTACAATGACTAAAAACCGAAAAATCATCTAAACAAAATAGTTTAAGGGTTGTATGGGGGGGGGGTAACCTTTAAGTGTACTGATAAAAATTGCTATAAATATAAATATAACCTTAATTTTCTATTTTATTACATTTTTTATTTGTTTATTTTTATTATTTCTTTTAATTTTTGAGGTATACTAGGACCTTGAAATTCTCTCTTCCCCCTTTTTTCTAAATGTCTCTTAGGATATATATAACATCAAGGAGTACAAACCTGGAAATAGCTTTACGCCAGAGCTTTTTCACAGTCTGAACTAAACGATTTGGTTTGAGACTTACATCTCAATTTAATATTTCGTGCGAAAGTATCGATGACTATTCATATATTCGTCCAAAGTTGTTTTTTACAATGGGAATACGTATGCGTCAGTACCCGCCGAACATTCTGTCCATTTAACAGAGTATTACAAAAATATGAAATTTATTTTCGATAAAATTAAATACGACAACCATAAGTAAATTACGTGCGCGATCTCAAAATAATATAGATGCTCCTAGGACAGCAAGGAGGGTAGACAAAGTTTTCTTTTTTGTATGAATGAGAGAGCAGAGACAGAAAATCATTGGATAAAGGATAAAGGTTGACGAAAAAAGCTTTATTAGAACCTGGAACCAAAAATGTGCTCCAAAAACCTCTCATAGATCCAAATGTCGCCTTTCACATCTACATATCAAGTTAGGCTTAATTAAACAATCTGTCAAAGCCTTACCAAAAGAAGGTATTCGTTTTAAATACATTTGTGACAAATTTTCAGCCTTTTCAACGGCCAAACTAAAATAGGAGCCTTTACAGGACCTGACATTACAAAACTCAAAAATGGTAATTTCGAGAAACAAATGGAAGTTGCAGAAAAAAAGCATGGAAAACCTTTAAAGACATAGTAACCAAGTTTTTGGATAACAAAACAATTGTTGAAAGCATGCTACAGAAATATAAAATTTAAACTGTTCTATGAGCTTAAAGGTTCACTTGCTAAATTTTGACTATTTTCCTGAAAATCTGGGTGCTATTGTCGAAGGGACGGGCGCAAAACTTAATCAATACAATAACTAAATAGAAAGAAGTTATCAAGGAAAATTGACTACTATGATAAAAGCTGACTATTACTGTTACACCGAGGTACACCCCATAGAAAACATAAAAGAAAAAGCGCGAAACAGAGCATGACCCGTCCAAAGAAACTTGGACACATAAAATAAAATTGTAAGTATTTTACACAATTTGTGATTAGGGTGGGTAGAAAGGGCCAGTGATTTTTAAAGAAATAACGTACCTCATAAAAATTAATTAAATAAATAAAAATAATTTAATTTAAAAATGCACTAAAATAAAAATTTTGGCTAATTTTGTGGCAATTTTCATTAGAATTTAGAGTTCAATTAGAGAAATTAGAAGTCAGTAACTTCCTGCTCTGAGCTTATGGTCAAGGTGTAGTCCAAGATATTTAATGTCCGTCTTCTGAAGTATCGGAGTATTGTTGATGTTGTTTAGTGGGCTTGCAATACGTCTATTTGTGAAAGTGATTTGCGAGGATTTGTCGCTATTGACTTTAATTTTACATTTGTTGAACCAGTTTTGCAAGATGTCTAAGTGTGTTTGTAGATGGACTCCTGCAGTTATTGGGTTTTTGTCTATTGAGAGGATAGCTGTATCATCGGCGAACATTGCAAGTACAGTATCGTCAGTTGAAGCGTGTCGGAAGTATATAGGAGATACAGCAGCGGTCCCAGTACCTTGCGGTACTCCAGATGTAATTTCATGGTATTCGGAAGTTGTGTTATTTACTTTAACTTGGAAAGTCCTCTGGGTTAGATATGATTTTAGTATGAGGTACAGCTGATTTGGAAAATAGGGTTTTATTTTGTATAATAGACCCGTGTGCCATACTTTGTCGAAAGCCTGTTTTATGTCTAGGCATACAGTTATGCAGGCGCGCTTGGTTTCTAGAGTCTCCATAATGCTGTTAACTATTCGGTGCCCTTGGTGGATAGTAGAATGATGCTGCCGGAAGCCAAACTGGTAGTTTGGGAGAATTTCATGTAGGTCGACAGTTTCATGGATTCTCGTGAGGAGCAGTTTTTCGAATATTTTTGACATGAATGGTAAAAGGCTGATGGGTCTGTAGGAGGAGGGTTTCGTAGGTGGTTTGCCAGGTTTAATAAGGGTAATGATTATAGCATGTTTCCACTGAATGGGGAAGTGACAGAGTCGCAGAATGCTGTTGTAGATGGTTGTAACACTAGGGCTTTTCTGGGGAGGTTTTGCAATACATCTCCTACGATTAGGTCGTAACCAGGTGCTTTACGTGGGTTTGTTAATTTAATTTGCTGTCTTACTTCGGCTGGTGAGAATGGTCTCAGAGGTAAGGACATTTGGCAGGGCGCGTCAAGGAATGCGGAAATGTCGGTGTCATCGTTGTTTCCTACCGGTCGTGGCGATGAGAATACAGTAGCAAGAGGGTCTGCGAATGAACCAGCTTTTTCCTTGTCTGATCTAGCCCATGTATCATCGGACTTTTTGATTGGAGGTATCGGTGCTATTGGTCTTTTAAATTTTTTTGTTGCCTTCCATATCGTATGATCAATAGGTGAAAGATTCGTGATGTAATGCTGAAAGGTGTCGTTCCGGGCTTTTAGTAGTTCAGTGTGGAGTTGATGAGTAAGTCTATTATATATGGTCTTGTCTGGCCTTTGTTTAGTTCGTTGCCATTTTTTTCGTGCTTTGCGTTTTTTTGTGACGAGGTGCCTTATATGACGAAGGATATTAATATCTACTGAGCAGGTGTTTGTTTCACTGGGTGTTGCTTGCCATGCCGCATTTTGTATCATTGTAGTTAAATACTGGGTTGCTTCGTCTAGGTCGTAGGCGTCCTTAATTCGGATAGTTAGATTAATCTCGTGATCCAGTGTGTTTTTGAAGAGGTCCCAATTGGTGTTCTTGTTGCAGAGTTTTGGGGATGGTTCTCTGGTAATAATGGATGTGCTTAAGGTAATTAGAATGGGAGTATGATCTGAGGACAGGTCATAGTTAGATTCCACTTTGGTGTATGTGTTTGCTATGCCGCGGGAAATAGCGAAGTCTAATAAGTCGGGGATTTTATTTGTATCTGTAGGCCAATAGGTGGGTTCTCCGGTTGATATGTAGTTGCAGTTATGATTTTGTATTGCTCTGAGTAGGTTACGCCCTTTCGGATTGGTTAGTCTTGAGCCCCAGTCCACATTCTTGGCGTTCCAATCTCCTCCAATGAGGAATTTCGCGTCAAGGGATTTTAGCAGATCTGCGTATTCTTCAGTTGAGATAGCATGTCGTGGTGGAATGTATACTGCTGCTATGATCAATGGGTAGGGTAGGACTTGAATCTTTATACTAGAGCTTTGAATTTTGTCGGTTTGAAAGGAGTTCCATTCATGGTGGGAGATTGAGTTTTTGATAATTACCGCTGATCCGCCATGTGCTGTGCCATCAGGGTGGTAGGAAAGATATACGGAATAGTGCGGTATTTTTATAACTGTTCTGGCTGTTGCGTGGGTTTCGGAGACGAGTAACACATCTATATCCTGTAATTGCAGAAAACAGTTGCTATATGGTTTGATAAGCCATTGGCGTTCCAGAGAGCTATACGGAGGTTGTTGGCCATTTTTAAGCTAATTTGTTTATAACAGTGGAAAGCATGTTTAAAACCATGCTGTTCTGGCTGATAAACTGCGAAAACATTGCTTTAAATTCCGTTAGGAAGCTAGAGAACAATTGGTTGATGTTATTCTGCTGTTCATTGAAGGTATGAATAGGGGGTCTTCTGTCGGGTGGTTGCAGGGAGAGAGGTCTGTGGTAAGGATGATGCATAGCTTCTGGATTTTGTTTGGCGTTTTGTTTAGGAAGTGGTGGGAATTCGGATATATTTGGTGGTAACTGGTACGTTCTGGATTTGTTTGTGATTCCTCTGAGTGTTGGGTTTTTGGCTCTTTTGATGTCTTGATATACTGTACATCCCTTGTAATTGGCTGGGTGTTGTCCATTACATAAGGCACAAGTGGCTGGAGTATTGGGTTTTTTGCAGGACTGGGTTTCGTGGTTACCGCTACATTTGACACAGACAAATGGTTTATTACAGTAAGTTTTCGTATGGCCATACTCTTGACAGCGGGTGCACTGAGGTATGGTTTGTGTCTTCCTGGGGGGTTCAACCGTGATATTCATATTACTTAGATGTTGAACGTTGAAGATGGACTTATTATTTTCTTTAGGTTTTAGGTCTACCATGAACAGTGACAATGGTTGCTTGGTTACTCTGTGACGTATGTTAATAATATTGCGTACTGTGTGACCAAGATTACCAAGTTCTTTGTTATTTCTGAAACTGGTATGGAGTGGTGAAGATTTCGAATGGCTATCCTGTATGCGCGTTCTTCTTTTAATTGGTAGGTGTGATGAAATATATTTTCATCTTTAAGGTGTTTGGTGAGTTTTCTGTATGAGTCTCTTGTGTTGGTGTTTATTTTAATTTTATCGTTTGGTAAAATTGTTGTGTGGTATTGCTCTTTTTCCAGGATTTTAGTAATATTTTTAATCATTTCATTATAATTGTTTACTCCATGGATATAAATAGGCGGAGGCTTCGCCATTCTAGGACTTTCATTATTATTAGGTGTTTGCTCTTGACAAGCGTTTTCGGTTGAGTTTGTGAGAGATCTCGTATCTGTTTGATATGCTCGTAGGAATGGGTTGTTGACGATTAAAGATTGTATTAGAGTTGGTTATTTTCCATTTTTTGATTTTTTGCCATTCATGTTTCGTATTTGTCGAGGTACCTTGCGTGTTGTTGGGGCTGTTAGTATCTGAATCCGAGTCTTCGATTAAATCTGCATTTACACGTGAATCGCGGTCTTCGTGATTGAAATCATTGTTGGTGGCATTCATTATTTGTTGGTTTATTCCATTTTGTGCAGTTTGAGAAAAGGACAGTAGTTGCGGGTTGAATGAAAAAGGAGATGACTGGTATGCTTGACAATTGGTAGAATATCTGAGTTGTGGACCAGATTGGGTGTAGGTGTTTTGTTGTTGAGTAAATTGATATCCTTGTATATTAGGGATATTGAACATGAATCTGCTGGGGCTACCGGATTTATTTAAATGATTTAAATTTGAATACATCAAAAAAACCTGCAAAGAGTACAGATTAGCTTTTTTATTCTTTTGACTCTAATCCATCAAACTACAAATTAAGAATAATACTAAAGATATATTTTATTAAAATGACATAAACAAGTTTGAAAATCTGCAAGAGCACACAACTGAAAAGATCGTTAAAATTACAATAGATAAAAATGTGTAATAATTAATCATTTTTTGAGTACCACTTTTGTTATACAACCTAATTCACAATATTGATTGATCTCTTCTACAATTAATGGTTTTTGCATATTTTTTTAAATCTCTTAGTAAATTTTACTACAGTGTATTGAATAACAAATTACATCTAAGAACAGTGCCTATCCACATCTAATTTTAGACGCAATAAGTCTTTTATACAAATCTGTTCTAGGCAAACAACTCCACAGTAAATAACTTAGCCAGCCAGCGGATCCTGCCACGGCGTATAAATAAATAAACCCCGTTCAGCTCGGCAACGTTCATTTGTTGATCTATTCATCGAACGCTGAGCCAGCGACAACTCGGAACGCACATACAATTCGGCGCGGCCTGAAAGCCCGCTGAAATAAGCTCGTCTCTGAACCTGCCGTAGATTTAATTTGTCTAAGTCGAATAGACACAATAAACAGTGCTGCTGGAAGTGAGATAAATGGCGAAGGTAACCAGTTCATAGAGTGCTCCTCGGCTAGCTGTAGCAGCCCCGGATTAATATTTATCTCCGTAATTTGTCGACCATTCACTCTCCCGGACGGCGTGTAACGCTGAGCGGCATGCAGCCCGCAGCGGCGGACTCCTGCAGCTTGATCGCCGGCCGATTTGTCAAAATTGGCGCCTCGCCGAGCGTGCACATGTACTTGTTTTTCTACAGCTGCAAAATGTTAATTGACATCGAACAATTAGAATGCCTGAGAGCTTTATCATGTTTTTAATTACATTTTTCAAACAACGCAATTATAAATTCCATTCTTTATCTATAATTATGACAATACTCTAGTATGACTAGGAAAATTATCAGCTGCCAAAAGAAACAAATAATTTGATAATCATCATTGTCATTGTCATCATCGCCTATATTAATCCATTTTGGATGTAGGTTTTCCTAATGAATTTTGTTATTGTCTATTTTGCGCTTTCTATATATAGTTGAAGTTAGTTACTCTTCCAATGTCATCTGAACATCTCATAGAGAGTCTTCCTCTAAATCCTTTCTCTTGCCTAGATCTCCACTGCACTGCCTTTTTTGTCCATCTTCCAACTTCGCCACTTGTACTGTTCAACGCCACTTATATTTTAATAATCTTCTCACCACGTCTTCCACTTTTGTTACTAACCTTATGCATTCATTTGTTCTTCAATCTCTAAGATACTTTTAATGATTGACCTTTCCAGTTACTAAATGCTGCTTAACTTAATTTGATTGTCATTCAGTTTAATCTGCTTATTAGTGCCTATATTTTGGTTTTTGTATTTTTAATGTTAATTTTAAGTCCTATTTCTCTTGGCTTTTGTTGCAAGTCTGTCATCTATTTCTGCAAGTCTGCGACGTTATCTGCTATTAAAATGTCCGCTAATCTCATGCTTCCTTTTACATTTATTTCTTTTCTTATTCTACTTATACTTTTTAAATATATTGATCAAATATATATTTTTTATTTACTATTTGGTAACAATCAGAATTACAACAATATTCTTTAAGTCAATGTATTGATTTAAACTTTTTATTGACGTGGTGAGGTCTGCTCCATTAAAAAGTCCTTTTAGTTATTCATTAGATCACTTGGCCATTATCTTTTAAGTCTTCTTGTATTACACGGGAATGTTTTAAATAACGCTATGAAAATTAGTACATGAAACATACGAAATACGCACGAAACCGGAAAAACACACAATATAGAAAATACAAAGATTGAACTTGAACATACCAGGTGTAAATGAAATTAGATGACCTAATAAGGGACAACAATCAACAGCAAACTATGTACGATCTGCTACACAGGTAATGATGATGATGACTCTAATCACAGGAACGGAGTTGCAGTAATAGTCACAAAAGAAGTATAAAAATCAGTAATAAATTTCATTTCAATATCGTCCTACTACAAGTACAGAAAAAACACTGTATACTCAAACTAATTCAAACATATGCCCCTACCGAAAAGAAAGCAGATGAAGAGGTAGAGGCATTCTATAAACAAATCGATAATACATTTCAATCCGTCAAATCTAGAGACATCACCGTAGTTCTAGGTGATTTTAATGCAAAGTTGGCAAAGAGAATATGGTAAATACTTGGGAAGATTTTGAATCGGAAAAAGAAATGAAAGAAGAGAATGTTCAATACAATTCTACCAAGAAAAAACTTAATTATAACAAACACCTTCTTTCAGCTACCAAAGCGTTACTCAATAAAATCGTTAGAAACCAGATTGATTACATTCTTAGCAATGAAAAATACAGAAACATGAAACTGATGTGTCATTTGATTACAACATGGTTGGTGTGGCGGCCTTTTCGCCCTTGAACCGCTTTATATCGCGGCGGCATGCGGGCCTTTGATATCTGCTACGTTTTGCCGTCGCACACAAACGACATCTGGGCTTTTGCTCAGCCGACAAGTCTGCATACGCTGTCGGCACCTTTTGATATGAAAGGTGCTGGCGAATGAAAATTGCCCGCAAAGACCTGCCGCCAAGCCAGGCGCGAAGCCCGGCAACATTCGCAATTCCACAGCGCGGCCAATTCGGTCGTGTCTTAACACCCGCACATTCGCACTCCGCAGCGCGACCAGTCCGGTCGTGTCTTCACCCGCATACATTCGCTACCCGCAGCGCGACCAATTCGGTCGCGTCTTATCATACCGCAGATACCAGATCCGCAACGCAGAGGTGGCCACCTTGGAATCGCCGACGAAGCCGAAGCCGAAGCCGATTCAGGTGAGCGATTTGGCAATACTCGTTGGTTGATATCGGTAGCCGCCCCCATTCGCTTACGCGACGGCCGTTTAAGGGACGATTTTGGCCTTATCGGTTGACGTTCCAATACGGGCCGTACTACGTTTCCACACCGCACCACGAGAGCGGCTATTTACACGCCTGCCTCTCCATTTTTGGTCCTTACGAGCCGGATTGGTATCAGCTACAATGTAGAAACCGCTTGATAACTTTCGTCACAGACTTACGTAGGTTTGGTAAGGTGACCGCCATAAATTACATACATATTTATTACGCTTTATTCAAGTAAGTTCCTTATAATGGATAAGCTTGAATTAAAATTAGTTCAGTTAACTGCCAAAAGAGGCGATTTTCGAACGATTTAATCGTTTAACAAATCAACTAATATTTCAAATTATGAATTACGCTCAAACGAATTATTTTTATCTCAAACTAAGCTATTAGTGAATTATACAGCAGGTTTGAAACAATAATTGAAGAAATTAACAATTTGCAGTTTGAAATTTCCCCTCCAGACTACTCATGTTTAAATTCTATTGAAGATTTATATTCGAGTATTAAAAAACGCAACCTTATATTGTCAAACAGCAAAACATTTACATTAGATCAAAAAGAGGTATCGTAAAATTACCGCCAATTGAACTACCTTCTTTCGATGGCAAGACTGAGAGCTAATATTTTACGAAATATTTCGTAGCAATGTGCATTTAAAACAAATTTGACTGACGCACGGTGTGCAGTATTTGATTAGTAAATTAACTCATGACGCTTTAAAATTAACCGCAGGTATTATTCCTACAGGGGATACTTATAATATTATATGGGAAGTCTTGTTAAAAGTATCAAGATAAACGTAGTTTAGGCAGTCATTATCTAAATAACATTCTGGACATCAAAGGATGCGTCGTAATGCTGTTAATTTGAATAATATAAGAAAAATATTCCGCGTCCATCGCTATTAAAACAGTTAGACATTCCCGACCTATTAGATTTTGTCTTGTTTTGTGGTTTAAGAAAACTTGATCCCAAACCTTCAACAATTCGAAAATAGGGGAGCGGAATAGAATTACCCTCCTGTAAACAATTTATTTCATTTACGCAAGATTATGTCAAGTACTCGAGCGCTCGCATGTTAATAATCGCAGACCAGCCGCCCAAATTTCAGTTTACCTTATCCGTTGGCCGTGGCGCACAAGGTGCCTGCAAGTCGTTTGTGTCGAACAGATTTTTAATACGCGTTGCCCCTATGCGACAGAGAACACCAGCTGCCTGCCTTGAATTTAAAAATATGAAATCACCGGCGCGTTTCGAGTTAATTAAAGCGAAACGCGGCTGTATAAACTGTTTAAGTCTATCTCACTCGTTAACTAAATGTAAATCACGGAACGTTTGTAAATTGTAAAACAGCATCATTCTTTACTGCATTTTTCCAACTTAAAGCATGATCGCCGAATTGGTCTGTGGCGGCTGGACCGCAAGCAGGTAACCGTGCGCCCATAATAGCTGAGTCCCGCATTCAGTAACGCAATCTCACGTCACGTCTTCCGTATCGTTTACCAGCCTTCGAGTTCAGCTATATTGTTATCGACCGCACAGATCTATGCACATGGTAAAACGGAAATCGCTCGTCGTCAGGTGTTTAATAGACAACGGTCGCAAAATAACTTAATTATGGATTGTTGTAAACGCTTGAACATTCCCTAAAAATTACGCAAATCTTTACAAGGTGTTGGTATGACCTCGCGACCTGTAACGGTTTTATTATTTGCAATAGAATCCGAATTAATCCTAACAACAAATATTACATTCGTGCTTTAGTAGTTGACTGTTTACAGACAAATTTCCCCAAATTTCATTACATTAAATGAAGATATGCATATTTAAATAATTTACCGCTTGCCAATGTATCCTGAATGTACCGGGAGAAATTGACGTTGTTCTTGGTGCTCAACTGTTTTTATATTTATTTGGGAGATAGGGTCGATTCTGGTAATCGCGCACCACCCGCATATTAACCAGCTTTGGTTACGTACGGGAGATATTGCATGTCATTATGATGCAACCTGCCACATAGTACTATATCTTCGTTTACCGCGCTAACGTTGACATTGAGTCAAGTTTACGGAAGTTTTTGAGTTAGAGGAAATTCCATCTCAACGTTTTATTAGTCCAGATGAATTAGATTGCGAAAATAACTTTAACTCTTCGATTTATTTAAAGACGGCAGATATTTTGTTGATTTACTTTTCACGAAACCCCGGAGTTGGGTAATTCATGCGGTCTGGCTCACCGTCGTCTACTTGCGCTCGAGCGTAAAATTGCGTGCCAACCCTACGCGAAAATTATAATAAAACTATCGCCGATTATATAACGCAGGGTATTTGTCCCAGGTGCCTGACTCTGAATTGACAGAGGAGGTTACTACATACCGCATCACGCCGTTGTCAGACCAGATAAGGACAGCATCCGTATCGTTTTAGACGCTAGTGCTAAAACGCACTCAGGGCTGTCACTTAATGACATTTTGCATGTCGGACCCAATTTGCAGGCCGACTTGTTCTCGTTGTTACCGACTTCGTACCCCAATAGCAATAACCGCTATATAAACAAATGTTTTGCGCATCGGAGTAAACGGGCACCATCAAATACTTAAATTTTATTTCGTTTCAGTAGGGAACCTATTCGCACTTACAATTTTGACCCGTACCCTTCCAAAGCCTAGCCCTTACCTAGCTATGCGTACGTTACTCAATAAAATCGTTAGAAACCAGATGATTACATTCTTATCAATAAAAAATACAGAAACATGAAATTGATGTGTCATCAGATCACAACCTGGTAATAGCTAAAATTAATATCAAACTAAAAACGCAAGTAGGTAAAACAACAAATAAAAGAATAAACGTATCACAATTACAAAATCAAGAGACAAGACAAGAAGTATAGAATAAAATAAATAATAATTTAAGAATCATAAAACTAAACGGATTAACAACTCAACAAGACATAACCAACATCAAATGGGAAAATTTCAAGAATGATCTGTTAGAACCTAGCCATGAAATACTAACAAAGCAATCACAAAGGACAAAACACGACTGGATGACCCCTGAAATCCTTCAGCTCGTGAACACACGACGAAATTATAAAGACAATATCACTGAATATAAGAAAATACAAAAAGAAACAAGAAAGGAAATAAGAAAATCGAAAGAGAAATGGATAAAACAAAATGTGAAGAAATAGAAGAATTACTACTAAAACATGATAATTTTAATATTCAGAGCTAACAGGAAATTAAAAATGAAAAACCAAATATACTAATAAATAAAAAAGGAAAAAAAATTGTAAATATCGAAGAAAAATTAAAAGACCGGAAGACGTATATTGAAGAGTTATTCGAAGATGTCACACACAAAATAAATAAGAAATCAGCAAGGAAGTAGCGGAATAAAAATAACTAAAGAAAAAGTTATTGAAATCATCCAGATAATAAAAAATAGAAGAGCACGAAGACCAGATGAGTTAACATCGGCTTTACTCAAACTAATCAAAGAAGATAATATCCTCATTCTTGTAGATCTACTGAATACCATCTATTCAACAGGGATTATACCAACAGACTGGCTAATATCAACGTTCGTAATTCTTCTCAAAAATTCGAATTTAAAGTTATGCACAGACCATCGCACAATAACTCTTATGAGCCACACCTTGAAAATCCTTCTAAAAATAGTACACCGTAGAATATACAAAAAATTAGAACAAGATATCAGTGAAACACAATTCGGCTTCAGAGCCGGACTTGGAACGAGAGAGCCACTATTTGTATTAAATAGTCTAATACAACGTTGCATGGATGTGAATCAAGAGTTGTACATATGTTTTTTAGATTATCACAAAGCGTTCGACATGATCAACTTATTCAAGTATGTATGTATGTATGTACGCCGTAATTCCTCCTGGGAGGTATCATTGGCGCCCTTTCATGGGCTTATTAATCCTTTTTGGCTGGATTAGTGCCTTTAGTTGTGATTTCCGTTTCATATGTCCTTGCTTGATTTTGCTTTTACTACTATTTTCTTCCATTCTTTCCTGTTGGTCGCGGTCCGTCTCCAGTTTACTACGTTCATTCTTCGTAAATCTCCCAATACTTCATTCTTCCATCTACTTTTGGGGTTTCCTCGTGGTCTTGTCTGTTCTGATTCCACTCGATTATTGTCTTTATCATTCTATTTCTATCCGTTCTTTCTATATGCCCTAGCCATCTTATTCGCTGTGCTTTTATTTCCCTGACAATGTCTTCTCCTTTCATTTCTTCTTCTATTTCCTTATTCATTTTTATTCTATATTCGTTGTCTCCCATTTTTACTGGTCCTAGGATCTTCCTCATAATTTTTCTTTCGAGAATACGCAGTTGTTCCTCTTCTTTTTTCGTCATTCTTATCGTCCCTGCTGCATATATTATTGTGGGTCTTATTAGTGTTTTGCATACTCTTATTTTTGTTGTTTTCGTGATTTTCCGGTCTTTCAGTAATGGTTTATATATGTTGAATAATTTAAACCCTCGGTGAATTCTTCCTTCTATATCCTGGTCCCTGTTATTTTTGTTGTTTATTTCCGTTCCTAGGTATGTGAATGTTTGTATTCTCTCAAATGTGTGACTTCCGATTTTGTATTGGTTTTGGTTATCTCCTTTTCCTCGTTTGTAGCACATGTATTTTGTTTTCTTTTCATTTATTGTAAGACCTCTTGCTTTTGCTTCTGTTTCGATTGTGTTAAGTGTTTGTTGTAGTTTAGTTTTGCTTCTTGAGACTATTACTAAATCATCCGCATATGCCAAAATTTGCATCTCTTTGTTCACAATTGTGCCTGTGTGGTCTGTTTTTCGTTTGATGTTCTCTAGTGTTATTCAAGTACTAGATAGAAAAAATTTAGACACAAATGACATTAAAATCATCTCCAATGTGTATTATTATCAGAAAGCAGTTATAAAAATAGAAGATAAATGCACAGAACAAATAGAAATGAGAAGAGGAGTTAGGCAAGACTGTGTGTGGTGGCCAATACTTTTTAATGTATATTCAGAAGCAATCATAAAAAAGCACTAGCAGATGAAATAATCGGTGTCAAAATAAATGGAATACCTATCAACAATATACAATATGGTGACGACACTGTACTGCTAGCCACTAGTATAGATGAGTTGCAGCCAATGGTAAATAAAGTAACGGAAGCAAGTGAAGATTATGTATTAACTTTAAACATAACGAAAACTAAGTTTATGGTAATATCGAAAATAGTGCAAAATAATGAAAACATCTATATACACGAACCAATAGAGAAAGTAGAAAGATACAAATACTTAGGTACAATTATTAATAACACAAATAACTGCCCAGAGGAAATAAAAACACAAATAGCAATAGCCTAGTCAACTTTTATTAAAATGAGTAAAATTTTATGTCGAAGAGATCAGATGCTATGTACCATCAGTGCTGTTCTATGGAATGGAAACATAGACACTAAGGAAAATAGACAATAAAAGATTGGAAACGTTTGAATCATGGATATATAGAAGAGTGTTAAAAATACCATGGGTAGATCGAGTAAGCAGAAGTAATGAGAAAAATACAAAAAGAAAAAGAAATTATTCATACCATCAAGGAAAGAAAACTACAATACCACATCATGAGTGGTGATAGATACCTTTTGCTTCAAGTAATAATGCAAGGAACGATCCAAGGAAAAATAAGTGTTGGAAGAAGAAGACACTCGTGGTTACGAAATTTAAGAGAAATGTTTAACTGTAACACGAACCAACTGTTTAGATCGGCTGTTTCAAAGATTCGCATAGCAGTGATGATTACCAACCTCCGTGACGGAGACGGCACCTAAAGAAGAAGAAGTATATGTCGCGGTTTCATGAGAGGGTTTAGCAGCGTATTGGTGTTGACTTTTTAGTTTATTATGGTGGGTGCTATTTTTTCTGTAATGAGACCCTTGACGTATGGGACTTTTAAGTCTTTATGGAGCATGTCATTAGAGCCATACCGAGGGGCATCAGATATTACATGTAATATTTTGTATTTAATTTCTCTGTGTTATTGCCATATTTGACTTGCTGATATATTCCCAGAGTTCAATATTATATACCCAAATTGGTTTAAAAATTGTTTTGTATAATAAGAGTTTATTTTCAAGTTGTAATTTGAATTTCCTACAAATTAACCATTGCATTTCTTCAACTTTTAAATCTGTTTGCTCATGTTTTAAATAATCCAATTTATATCTGCACTCTGACCACAGTCCTGTAATAATAACTCTAAGCACCAGTATTATATGGAAAAAGCCACAACATAGACTGTCTTCCAAAAGACTGATTGGAACCTATTCCGTCAACATATCAAAGATAATATATCACTAAATATCCGCTTGAAAGATAAGGAGGACATAGATGAAGCTGTGCAGTACCTAACTACGTTAATACAAAGCGCTTCCTGGACCTCTACTCCAGAACCCCATAGTCTCACCCGCAACAATCAGAACATTCCGCTTCATATTCATTAGAGAATTGGTCATCGCAAAGCGCAGAGCTCGGCGCAGGTGGCAGACTACCAGGAATCTACTTGACAAAACTTATTTAAATCGAATAACGCACAATCTCCACAATACTATCCAAGAAGCAAGAAACAATCTATCTACTGATGATCACTCCCTGTGGAACGCGACAAAGAAATTCAAAAGACCCATAGTATCTATTCCACCTCTACGAAAAGCTGATGGGAGCTGAGCGCGGACGAATATTGAAAAATCCAACAGATTCGCAGAACACCTTGCTAGTGTATTTTCCGATCCTGATATCCTCAACGATGATGAAGATGATGTCGAAATACAAGCATTCTTAAACGCTTCTTGTTAGATGTCTCTTCCACCCAAGTCTATTTTACCTGCAGAAGTCAAAAAAGAAATAAGTCTCTTAAATCCTAATAAAAGCTCCTGGATATGATCTCATTACAGGTGAATTACTGAAAAACTGCCCTAGAAAAGCTATTGTATTACTCACAATCATATACAACAGCAGTTACGACTGTACTACTATCCGATACTATGGAAGTATGCAATAATAATGATACTGAAGCCAGGAAAACCTCCAACTGATGCCACTTTCTATAGGCCAATAAGCCGCCTTCCTGTAATGTCCAAAATTTTCGAAAAACTTATCCTCACCAGAATTGCAAACGTAACACATATAGATGCCTTAATCCCTAACCACCAATTCGACTTCAGACCCAACCACTCCACTATCCAACAGTGCCATAGAATCGTTATTAAAATCAAAGAAAGCTTAGAACCAAAACAAATGTGTACATCAGCATTTTAGACGTAAAACAGGCGTTTGACAGGGTGTGGCATGCAGGCTTGCTTTTCAAACTTAAACAACACTTACCAAATCAATTTTTCCTCATCCTTAAGTCATACATGTCCAACCGTTACTTCCAAGTTAAATTCGAAGACTCATTATCTGACTACCAGACTATCAACTCTAGTGTACCCTAAGGAAGTGTTCTGGAACCTTTCTTGTACTTACTGTTTACCGCTGATATACCAGCCAGCGAGGATACACTACTAGCAACGTTCGCTGATGATACAGCCATCCTTTCTACAGATTTCGATCCGATACGAGCTTCTGAAAAATTGCAAGCTTATCTTGATCAACTCCAAATTTGGCTTACGCACTGAAAAATTAATCTAAACGTTGATAAGTTGTGTCAAGTCACGTTCCCACCATGAAGAGCAGAATGTCCTCCTCTTACCTTCAATAACACTTCCATTCCTGCCAAAGAAGAAGTTAAATACCTCGGCCTTCACCTTGATGCAAAACTAACTTGAAGAACATACATTAAGGCAAAAAGACGTCAATTAGATTTAAAAGTGAGGAACATATCTTGGTTACTAAATCGTAGATCTCAGCTCTCACTACAGAACAAACTCCTCATATACAAAACCATTCTTAGGCCTATTTGGACATATGGTGTCGAATTATGGGGCTGCAGCAAACCGTCTAATACAAACATATTACAAACCTTGGTATGTCTCCAACAACACCATACACGACGACCTCAAAATACTGTTTATACACGACGTCATCAGTGCTTACTCTGTTAAACATAAAAATCGAAGCATAACCCCACAGCAACGAGCTAATCAGTGAACTGTTCAGACAACCAATGGAAAATAGAAGACTTAACAGAACATGACCAGAAGACCTAGCTAGGTGAATCCAGAGAGCCGTCAATGGATAGCCCCTGACTCAAGTGAACTTCTTTCAACCCATTTACTTATTACTTTATTAAGTAGATTGTAAATTTGCATTAATCCAATAAAAAAAAAGTTTTAAATTACATGTTATCTAATGACATCCTTAGGTGTTTTGTATTAGTTGATGTAGGTATTTGTATGTTACATAGATAAAGAGAACGAGTTTAGTCTTTATGGAGAATTAAGTTAACGTGTACGAATTTTTCTTCGTTAATCCTAATTTTTTATTTATGTGTCTACGTTTGTATTTCATTAATGATTTTGTAAAGTGATAGATGCTAGTTGTAGATCATCGTTGGTAGAGAGGATAACAGTGTCATCGCCAAAAGTACCTATTGTAGTTTTTTCGATAGCTGGTAAATCTGTAGTGAACAGGACATATAGCAAGAGACCCAGGACGCTCCCTTGCAGTACCCTAAATGTAATTGATTTAATGTCAAATACTTCTTTAACACTCTGGTTTTAAATTTCCTATTATATAAATAGAAATTAAGAAAATTACAGCACGTTATGGGTAAGAGTGTTTTAAGCTTGTACAATAATCCCGAGTGCCAAACTTTCTCTCGGCTTACATTAAGAAAAACCGATGTGCAAAATTTCTTGTTTTCTAATACTTGATTAATTGAGTGACAAATTCTGTGGTTTGTTGTATAGTAAAATGATTTTAGCGGAAGCCGAACTGATGCGGAGGTGTCTATGCCTCACTATTAGGATCAACGGCTATTCTTTACAGTAAAAGTCATTCCAATAGTTTTAAAATGGTAGACGACAGAATGATACTTTATTTAGCTCTTATATGGGATTAATATAATTTAGGCAATTGTTAGTTGCTTGCGCAAATAATTTAGTTTAAAAACAACCTTAAATATGTATGTAAAACCCCAATTATTTTCTTGGGATTTTCTTTAATACATTAGGTGTCACACTATCTATACCCGAAGCTTTGCTTAGGTTTAAAAATTTTATTTTATTTTGGAGTTGTCCCGGAGTAAAAATTTCGATTCCATGGACATTGATTAGAATACTTAATTGCCACTCTATCTTATCATCAGGGTCGTCGTCATTGGGGATAAAGACTTTCACAAGGTACTCTGAAAATAACTTAGCTTTTTCCTAGTCACTTCTAATTTATTGTGGGTTAGGTTCTGCTTTATTTTTAGGAGCACTTAATTTTTGGGTTTCGTAAGTTTTTTATCGGCTTCATTGAGTTGTCTATCTATTCAGGTTGAATGATTAATCTTGTGCCTTTTTAATTTTATGTTTCAACTGGTTAGTTATGTGCAGGACTTAAGTTAGATGCCATTTTACTCTGACTCTCCTTTACACAGCTATAAGTTTTTTAATCTTCACGAGGACTTTGTATGTTGAACGCTAGATATTCGACTGGGGCGTAACTAGCTGGGTAGCTTCTTTGAAAGTACAGAACAACATAATTAATGTTTCATCGATTTCTTCTGGTTCTTTGAGGCTAACCTTTAGGTTGGTGTTTTCTTGAATATGGTTCCTATATGCTTTCCAGTTAGTTCTTCTATTATGTAATCTGCTAACTTGCTTCTTGTGGATGGCGCAGGAGTTGATAGGCGTTAAGTGGGGAATTATCCAAAAAAGGTCGTAATTTAGGATAATATCCGTATAGGATACCATTTATTATAAAAATGTCCAGTAAATCAGGAATTTTGGGGAATCGGTTGGCCAACAAGTGGGAATGCTAGTGGGAGGAAGAAATAATTCTTTCTTGCAAGAGGTTTGCTAGCTATCTGACTGTTGTGGTTGTTATGCGGAATTTCCATAGGATGTTCTTACTATTAAAGTCACCTCCTACAATGAATTTATTCCCTAATATCTAGAAGAAATTTTGAAAACGCTTTTTTTATGTTGTAGCGTGTTGAGCAATAAATGGATGCAGTTGTTAATTTATAAAAAAGAATTTTAACTTTTATAACTATGGCTTGTAGATGAGCTGTCATGTATTTAGGTAAAGCAAAATGGCTCAATAGATGTCTTGAATGTTACAGCTGCACTAGAATGGAAAGTATTTTGCTAGATATTTAGTCTCTTATTTGTGTTGTTAGATTTTTTCATAAATTTTCATTCTTTGTAGTTGTAGCTACAATGCACATTTAGCTGGAGTATCCTTACTTTTCTTGTAGTTAGCCCCATCATACACAAACAAATATAGGGTTGTCGGAAAAGACATAACGGATTATGCAATAGATGGTGTTACATGTATTTTAAGGTAAGAGACGTCGTAACAATCGGCACAAGTGTTATGTATTTTAACAGATGACAGTTTAAGCTTCATTTATAAAATTTTTTCTTTAATTCTGGAAATTGAAGTCCAAATTGTGCATTTTCAGCATATTTTGCTTTTTTGTTTTCACACAGGAAAGAACACAAGACAAGGCTTGTGAAAAATTGCATAAAGTTTACGAAACAATGCCCTACAAGAGAGTCGGTGTTAGAGATGGTTCGCTAAATTTCGTGCTGGTGATTTTGACGTCAACGATGGTCCTCGCAGCGGAAGACACGTTGAAGATGACGATAAAATATAGGCACTGATAGAAGCAAACCCACGTTCGACAACTCGTGACATCGCGGAGACACTGAGCCTTTATCATTCAGCCGTCCACGACTATCTCAGGAAGCTGAGATTCACCAGCAAGCTCGATACATGAGTTTCGCATAAACTTAAAGAAGTCCATCTCACCAACCGCATTAATATCGCTGATACTCATTTCAATCGCAACAAAATCGACCCGTTTTAGAAACGCCTCGTGACCGGCGCTAAAACAGGAATGTTTACAACAATATGTAACCGTGGTTCAGAAGAAAAGAGCGAGCCAAAACCACATCTAAAGCTGATCTTCACCAAAAAAAAAGTTATTCTCTCAATATGGTGGGACTACAAGGGTGTGGTATTTTTGAAGCTTCTACCGCGGGATCGAACACTCGATTTTGTTGTGTACTGTCATCAACTGGATAATTTGAATACATCTCTCACAGAGAAACGACCAGAACTTGTCAATCGCAAAGGAATAATGTTTCATCATGACAATACGAAACCACACATAAGTTTGGTGACTCGCCAGAAGTTGCTGCAGCTTGGGTGGGAAGTTTTGACCTATCTCCCTTACCCACCGGACCTTGCCCCATCAGACTACCATTTGTTTCGTTCTTTGCAAAATAAGAGCATCTCTCCTAGTTCTTCGCTGGTAAAGAGCAGTCTCTCTACAAGCGCAGAATCCTACAACTCCCACAAAGATGACAAAAGGTCACCAAAGTGACCAATACATTATTGATTGAACTTGATTGTGTTATTAACACTACACAGTGCCAATTAGCTTTTTTAAGCAGATCTACTGCAATTAATGGGTTTTGAATTTTAGTTACGTTATAAGTGTCTTTATTGCTGGTCGCCGGTTCTATAATAGATCACCAAAAAACACTTTTAGTGGCTTTTTTGTTATTCTAGATTTCAAATTTAAAATGCTTTTAACTTTGTAGTATTGCTCAGGTTCTGCTGCATTTCTGAGTTCATTGAGTATTTCTCGATAATTTAATACCCCACAGACGAAGATTGGGGGAGGTGTTGGGTTTTTGTTGTCGACTTATTTGTCGTTTGTTGGTTGGTTAAATTTTGTATTAAAAATAATATTGTGGTTGTTGACTAGATTTATTTTCCTTCTTTTTGTCCGTTCAACATTTTGTCATGGGTTTTTGTTTTCATCTTGTTTGGCGTTTCATCATCGCTTGTAGAAGAATACAATAGTAGTAGAGAATAGTATTTGATAATTGTTGAGTATAATAAGCAGGCGGATTTACAAATTGTTGCAATAAGTAGTAATTAGTATTACTTGATGTTGGCTGATTCGTTTGTTGAAAGTTGTAAAATTGCGATATTTGATAGACGAATGGGACAGTCCGTAAAGCATTATTATTTGGAACGCGTGTCTGGCCGGTAGCATATTTAGTTTTTAATATTAAGTTATTGTTACTTTTAATACAAAAAGGTTGTAGTTATCTTAGTACGATTAGCGAATATTGTTGACTCGCTTGCTTTTAACAGCGTACTTAATAAAAGAGCTCTTGAAGATACTTGTTTACGTTGTGGAACTTAGCAAAAACTGATCTCTCAAATATAGAGTAAATCATTTATACGAGATAGTACCTCCTTGTTTTACTCTTTTTTGGGAGTCTACGTTGAACCGCGCACGCGAATGGTCGCAAAATTACCGTCTAGTGCCTAGTGTTATAACGAACAATAATTATTTTTAACATATAGTTAAATTAACACCGACACAGTGAGTATATTGTTACCTCTAGCAAGTGGGTGCATTATCAAACCAGTCACCGCGGCCGGTCACCGACTGCGGCCCGCCCGATAACTGCAGGCAAAAATTCTATACAATTAATAATATTGGCTATCACACCTTTCAAAACCCAAATAATAAACCGCTCTCAGTAGTAATCTGAACTGACAACTGAAGAAATTCAAAGCGAGTTCAAACATTATCCTATAAGTAAAGTAACTCGTTTCTTAAAAAGGGATAAAACTCCTTCTTTCATCTGCCTAGTTGAACTTATCAACAACGATGAAGCAAAAAAAATCTTCAAATTAAATACTCTTCTACTCTATTGTAAAAGTAGAAACGCGCAGGAAAACAACAGATCTCCCCCAATGTCACCGATGCCAGCGTTTTGGTCATACCAAAAATTACTGCCATCTAGCACCTAGATGTGTCAAATGCCCTGGTAATCATCTCACAAGCGAATGTCAGAAAAAAACCCAACGATCCTCCAATCTGTGTAAACTGCAACGAGCACCACCCTGCCAATTACAGGGGATGCAAAAACTACAACCAGCAGCGAAATATCCTAGCACGAAGTCAAGTTCCCAGTAACAAATATACTAACAGGACCACATCCAGTCCAATCCTAATCAAAGCTATGCTTCCAAACTTAAACAAATTCCAAGAGAACCAACAATAAACCAACAACAAAACTCAACAACAAACGCTACCGATTCACCTATAATAAACAACCTAATAAAAATCCTCCTTGATTTTATAACCCCCCTCCTTCTACAAATCAAAGCATACCTAATTAACACAATCCTCCCCAATATTTTCAATGGACCATAAAATACTTCAAAACTTAACAATCCTAAACTGGAATTCAAACGGAATAGTAAGACAACGCTCAATTTTTATCGCGTTCCTAGCCAGATACAACATTGATATTGCCTGCATATCAACAACTCACCTCACTGAAATGAAATTTTCAAAATCCCAGGATACACCATTTACAGAAGAGACAGAGATACTAGAGTTGCTTCCGGGGGAGTTGCAGTACTAGTTAAAAAATCAATCACTCATCACCCGATAATAATGGAGAAGACCATAATAGAAACGATTGCAGTAAAAGTCACACTTTGTAATAATAATCAGGTTACCATAATTAGCGCGTACAAACAACCTAATAAAAAGTTTATAGAGAATGACATGCGAATTCTTTTAAACACCAACGAGCCTACCGTCGTGATTGAAGACCTCAACAGCAAAAGTACTGCCTGGGGCTGCAGAGCTACCAACCCTGTGGGAATACAACTCCTTAACTACTCGGCCTCGTACAATTTTCAAATATCATCCCCTACAGAACATACATATTATCCCTACCGAGCTGATCACCAACCGGACATCCTTGATATAATCTTGCAAAAATGCTTTGCCAGACAAATCTATCAAACACCAATTCAAGAACTTGATTCCCATCACCTACCCGTAGTGATAACATTCCTAAGTGCACCACATTACAACCCTCCTAATCCCAAATTAATAAACGGCCCTGTTTTCAAACTATTCTTGACCAAACTATCAAACACCCCCCTAATCTTGAAACCATTAAAGATACCGACCAGGCAGTGGACGATTACACTAACAGTATTCAAAGCAACATCCTACAGGCTACCCAAGCCAAGTACAGAATCAAACCAACAAAGTACAACATACCGCCAAACTACATCATCGAGCTCATCAAACAAAAAAGCAAAGTACGACGTGAATGGCAGAGGACACGATATCCTATATTTAAAAATACTTTAAACTATCTAACACACCAAATAAAATGAGGACTTGATAAATATAAAATTCTAACGTTGAAAATTTAGAACCTGGAGAGCCAGGTATGTGGAAAGCCACGAGAAGAATCTTAAAAGAACCTCAGCAAATACCTCCTATGACAGCCAACAGCACAACTTATTACACAGATAATGAAAAGTCTAAGTTATTCGCTAATCACATAGAACAAACGTTTACTCCCGCAATCGGTAATAACCGTAATTTTACCAACGCAATTCAAAACCATATTGAGACACACCTTCCAATTCCTGATCGCATACAACCTACTTCTCCTAGCGAAATAAAAAAAAATCATAGACGCCCTACCAAATAGCAAGTCTCCGGGATACGGTCTCATCACCAATAAAGTTCTGAAAACACTCACCAAGAAGGTACTCGCATTCCTGGCAACATTGTTTAATGCTTGCCTCAGGCAGGGATATTTCCCAATAGCATGGAGACATGTTATAGTCGTTGTCTTTCCTAAACCGGGGAAAAACGGCAATAACCCCAACAACTATCGACCAATAAGTCTTCTAAATACTCTATCAAAAAAACTTGAACGAATAATCTACTCCAGACTAAATACTCAACTGCAAGAATTAAATACGCTCCCACCATTCCAATTCGGACTCAAAAGCGGGCACTCAACCTGCCATCAGCTTCAACGAATTGTAGAAATAATCGAGACTGGATATGAGAATAAACAGTATACCACAGCCATCTTTTTGGACATCGCAAAAGCTTTTGATAAAGTCTGGATAGAAGGCCTTAAATATAAAATACTCCACCTACCAATACCAGGCTGTCTTAAAGCGATACTTTACTCTTTCCTAGACAATAGAACCTTTGCCGTACGAATCAATTCAACTGTCTCTGACAGTAAGTCAACCAAAGCCGGAGTCCCCCAAGGGAGCGTGCTGGGACCGCTACTATTTAACATATTTGTTAGAGATATCCCGCTCACCCGAAAAAATCTTGCTATGTACACTGACGATACAGTGATCATATCGCAAAGCTGGAATCTAAACCAATCAATCTCTCAGCTTCAATCAGCAATCGATGAAGTAAACAACTGGCTAATCAAATGGAACATAACCCTTAACACAGCAAAATGTGAAGCCAAAATATTCACCCTCAGGAAAATTAAGGATCCCGATAGTTTAGTAATAAACGGTACACACATTGAATGGAATCCCAACACTGAAGTGGTGAAATACTTGGGCGTTTATCTAGACACACGCTTATGGTGGAAATTTCATATTAATAAAAAGCTTAACTTATGCTACGCTAGACTAACAAAACTATACCCATTAATTAACAGAAAATCATCACTAAAAACCAACTGCTCTCTACTTTTATATAAATCCCTAATTAGACCGCTAGCAACATATGCTTGTGCTATATGGAGCAATGCCTCTAAATCCAACATCAACAGAATACAAGTGTTCCAGAACAAAATCCTAAGAATATCAGTTGATGCCCCTTGGTATGTACGAAACATCCAACTCCATCATGAGCTAAAAATTCCAACCATAGAGGAATATTTGAGGAAAACCACCAAAAAGTTCCAACTTACTATCACCAACTGCGAAGGCGCTGTGCACTATAAATTAGGACGCAAGAATCTGCATAGAAGATTAAAGCGCAAGCTTCCACAGGATCTGAATGTATGAATAACAACGGATAACACAAAAATTGACTAATTAACCCGACAACACCCAAGACCCATTGATAATCCTTTAGGACCACCTGATACGATAATTGTGTATCTTATGTTATGTATCCCGAATGACATGTATACCTTACTTTATCAATGCTATGAATAACAATGTACAATTATTGAACTGGCAATAAAATTAATAATAAAAAAAAACTCCTTTTTTATTATTTTGTGGTTTTAATTATTAATGTTGAATGTTGATAAATGCTTGAAAGAAAATTAGTGCATCGTGTTTTTAAAAGCTAGACATACTGACATGTTATACTAATCAATAATAAGAATATTAAAGGCTATAAGTTAAGAAACAAACAAATAAAAACCAATTTCAAAATACATTAAAAAAGACAACAAAACCAAAAATAGATAGAAGATATAGAAAACAGACAAAAAATTGTCAAGAATGAAATTTTAGCAGCAATAAGGAGCAGTTGTGATATAACTGAAATTATTAATAAAAATTTTAAAAGAACAAACTGGTAAACAGAAAGACTAAAATGTAAAAAGTATTTGGAAACTAAAAACCCAGGGGACTACTAAGGATAAAAAAACAAAAAATTCAGACTATAAAAATAATAAAAGAAGAAAAAGAAAATTTATGGACAGAGCTTGGGGAAAAATAAAAAAGCATACAACCGAATTCAAAAATTATTCTTCGGCATGTTAAGACAAAATAGCCAGGAAAAGAGCCCAACAAAGTATATATGATAAAGACGGAAACAACATTATGATGTGGACAAGACATAGTAATTGCAAATATATTGGAAACACTACCATAAAACAAATAATAAACGAAGCACTGAAAGGAATTGCACCAAGGGAATGGAGAATATGCATTATAATCCCAGTATTTAAATAATAAGACAGTATAAACTGCTAGAACTATAAATAAATAATCCTTCTAAGTACTGTAGCTACAGTACACGCTAGAATAATAAAGGAAAAGGTTGGGACAAATTATAGAAGACACGTTCAAAGAAACGCAATTTAAATTTAGGACAAACAGAGGTGTAGATGATGTAATATTCACAACAAGACAAATAGGGGGCAGATACAACTAAAGAAGATAGAACACATCTGTGATTTATTGATATGCGAAAAGCCTTAGACAAAATCAAAAATATGCCATCTGGGAAACACTATGAAAAAGTTATACAGCAATTAAAATAATAAAAAATCTACATGAAAATATGAGAACTGCGTCAGGCTAAGGCAAGAAGCATTAAATCTTTTTGAAAAACCGTTAGGTGAGAGACAAGGGTGTACATTATTGTCACTAAAAGAAGCAAGACCAAAAATTCAACCCTATGAAGTGGACTGCTGAAAGATGGGACAAATCAAAATAAGCAAACAGTGCTATCTAGACTGCATAGTTATAATAGCTAAGAATTAAGGAATCCTAAATAAGAACTCAGAAGCCCACAGAAGAGTATTAGAAAAATTCAATATAAAAATAAACAAAGAAAATAAAAAGATTGTGGCAACAGAAAAAAATAGACGGTAAAAGCTAGACCAAGAACAAAAATTTAAATATTTAAGATCAATAATTACATAGCTCTATAAAAAAATTTGAAAAATATTGCCAGAACCCAGTCTTACTATACGTTTTTGGGCTCGCTGAATCCAAGTCCTAGGTCAGTTTTGCTCCATTACGTCAGGATTTTTCATAACCTTAACAATTAAGCCCAAAAATCCCATAACCCCTTAACCTCGTAATCCACAACCTTGTGAACCCAAAAACCCCATAATCCCATGGCCCGATAATCTCAAAATCCGACCAGCCACATAGTTACGTTTTTGAGATATGTGATTTAGATTATGTGAAAGAGATCGTTCTCTTTAGAACTTTTCCTAGTGTTTGCAACTCAGGGCACCTCCACATAATTAACGGTGGGCATCGGCGTTGATATGTGATCCGGCAGAGGCCCTGGATAGCGGCGTGTGGAAAAAGTTTACGTCATCCTGCGACCGCAGCTTCGTAGAGGTGGGTTCTTTGACCTCTACGAAGTCCAAAGCTACAAGACATATTCATGATGATCCAAGTAAACTAGACAGATTTTGTTATGTTTGTGGATTGTATCTATCTCCACGGAAAAAAATAAATGACGTTGCCCGGGCATAGTACAGATTTTGTTTTTCGCGCGATGTTTTACATCAAGAATAAGATTGGGTACCTCATACAATTTGTTCGAACTGCTACAAAATATTAACATCATGCTGCATCTCCAGTCGGTTTTGAGGTTATGGAGTTATGGGGTTTTTGGGTTTACGGAGTTATGGGATTACGGGGTTAAGGGGTCATGGGGTTGTAACATGGTGGGGTTTACGATACTTTCACTAACAGCCCATTTACTGCGATTTTCGGGCATCAGCGATGTGTATCTCTGTTGGCGGTCGGGTTTTGAGGTTGTGGAGTTTTTGGGTTCACGAGGTTGTGGGGTTACGGGGTTAAGGGGTTATATATATAAGCTGACCTCGGCTTTGGATTCAGCGACCCCAAAAACGTATAGTAAAACTAATTTGTGTTCTGGCACCATTTTTCGAATTTTTTGTAGAGTTGTGTTATAGAAGATGAAGCAGTGATGAGGAAACTAGGGAAAATAAAACAATCGGAGAAAGACTTTTCAACATATTATAATAACGCCTTCATCGAAAAAAAATACCAAAGGAAACAAAAGTGTGTACTTTTAAAAAAGTTATATTTCGATGCTTTTTACATTTATTTGGTGCAGAAATGTAAACGATAAGAGCATTACAGAAAAAAAATGACAATTATAGAAATGATACTTGAGGATTAAATCAAATGGATCAGCAATGTAACGCACAGAGTGAAACCAACAGGAAAAAATAAAAAAATGTCAAGTTAAGCAAGTAGATACAAAAACTATAAAAGGGTCAAAGAGAAAACCGGGGATTTTTTATTATTTGTTTGGTGCACTGCAGCCACAAAGGGTTTATTGTGCCCACTAACATGTACTTAAATACTAGGACATCCGCACACACCTATGGGTTGAGCGAGACTCGAACTGGCGCGCGCCGGCTGAAGGACAGAGCCAACTGGTTGAACCATCTGAGCTACCGCGTCCCTAAACCGAGGACTTAGATCGAAGACATTTGATCTGCAATGGTAAAAAAGGGCATCCCTGGAAACAAGCAAGAAAAGTAATACAAAACTTTGAAAGAAATATAGAAGCAACTATTCAATACAGAGAAACAACTCCCACAATCGTCTTGCACTCGCATGGACAGATTCTTTTAATTTCAAATAGATCTAGTCGTCGAAAAAAACTATTGTCATAAAAACGATCATTATATAGTGAGTCGTCATAAAATAAAAATACAAATGAAAAGTCGCGTGGCAATAAAACGCTCACAACTTTTTTAGTGATTCAAGTCAAATTAAATAACTTCTTATAGCCCTACAAGGAATAAATACGTCAAAAACATTAAAATGTCTTGCTTACAGTAGCACCATACTTAGGGTACATATAGACATCTCACGAGATCCTGCGACTTCGCAAAAAAACTGTTAGCAACGGCAACACATATCTACAAAAATAATTTAATTTTAACTGCCTCAATATAATTTGGGGTTTGGCATCTACATTGACCCCATTTTTAGGTTGCACAGTACAAGTTTCAATGCACAGCTAGTTTGTATTTATTATTTCAAGATACATTACTATTCTGTACTTTCAAAGAGTGCTTCTGGCTAAATTTGTTAATTGTATTATTTAAAATCCATAGAGCAAAAAATAACTAAATAATGCTGCACTGATTTTTATTGCAAAAGCGCCAATTTGAGCGACGCGTAATTGCGCAAATACGGGAAACAGTCCCCGTTTAACTGTTAATTAAATAAAACTGTTCGAAACACACCGAACGGTCGACCCTCGCCCAGGTGGCAACGTTTTGCGGCGAACCACGCTCATATTGGCGATTTTTGAGGTCGCCCTGCCATGTAAACGCGCGAAGTAAATTGATATTGCATCAAATAATAACTGCAGCGCGCAGAGTAAACGATCATTCTTAGTGACGGGGCGTTCAGGCGCCTGTTGCAAGCCAGCTCGACGTTTAACTGATGCATATCTAAATTGATATGGATTTTGCGCTGCGATGCAGCTGTGCGACATACTTATGATCGCATTACGCCTGCATCGTACAAGCAAGTTACAAGATGGAGATTATGGTAATACGACACCATTAAAAATTGTTGCCAGTAGTATTAATGATCGTAAAAAGTTCAATATGAATTGGCCACAGAAAACGTGATGCTTACAAAGAAATAGTGGCCGTGTAAAACCGCACTATTGCAAATTTATGTATGCTATATGTGTATGTGTCTGATTATTGCAGATAATTAATTTCCTTAGTTACTAGAGACTCTTCCACTTTGTAAATCTCACAATGTTTTTAATAGTGTATAACTGTACGTGGGGCCTTATCAACTGTGTGTTGAGCAATTTTGCTTAAATTAACTGATTTCTAATGTACATTATTTACAACGTGGCCACTATAAATATTTCGCTACCGCTGGTGTGGTGATAATGAAGAAAGTCGGGCAAAGATTAAATATAAAAAATTATGGATACGATACTAGCTTTTAATGGACCTAAAATTAACAATTAATCAATATTTTGCGTAGACAGGGTATCCCACCATATTACACAAATCCATTTAGGACATTGAGCGCGGGCACTAGAACATGGTCATGTTAGAGCACGCTGACATTGAAGTGCGAGACATTAGAGCGCAAAATATAAAATTACATAAAGGAGCAATATTAAGCTCTTTGCTATTTATTCATTAGTCGGAAAGCCCCATAATAATGTGCAGTTGGGTAATTACTGATATAGGCGCCCATCGCCATTTTCGGCTCACTTGCGCCTCAGAAAAATGCCAACAAAAATAATGGTCTCATTTGCGCCCAACGTTGTAGCTCATTAGTCATTAATTGTTAATCAAGTTTTTGTATATAGTATAAAGTGCGAGACAAAAACAAGTCAACATTTTGTTTATACTGTAAATGTGTAAATAATGATACAAAGATTGGATAGGGGTTCGTTAACGACAGTATTGATGAGTTTTTCTTTAAAAACAATTAGAAAATCCAGCTAACTACGCTTGTCTACTATAGAGAATGCAAGTATTACAAACTTTCTGTAACAATTTTTACTATTGCTGCCCTCCAACGATTGTGCCATTCACGGATCCCGTCTCACTTTGGTGCATCGCCGTAATGGGCGTTGGCGTTATGTTGACATTACGAAATATATAGCAACGATCGTTCGTGTATTTCTGCGTGGCCCTGAATGCGTTACTCAGGCAAACAATGCTTTTCACACGGCCGGGGACCGAGGACCTCCGCATTGTGCTTTAAAGACATTTGATTTTAAAGGAATTAGTCTTAATACAAATCATTAGCGATCCCTAAAATCATTAAGTGATTATCCACTTTCACCGTTTTTCGTTGATATTGGATATCCAGAACAAGGAAGGGAGGTTTATAATATATAGTTGCATATTTTAAAATAATTTTTAATTTCTCTTAAACGTCTGAAGAGCAGATCACTTGTATAAATTTAGTTTAGTCGTAATTTAGATAACGTCGTGAATATGGAGAATTTAAATATGGAGATTACGAAAACAACAAAAGGAAAACTATTGTCAATAATGAACGGCTTCCAGTATCGTGTCAAAAAGAAGGACAGCAGTTGGTTGTGTACGAAGGAAAAGACAGAAAAATGTAAGGCACTTTGGTGACTGAAGAAAAGTCTATGTTACAGAACACGTGTGTTAAACCCGACGTTGCTGCCGGTGCATTTTGAACGCTAAGAAGAGACCCAGGGAAGAAAAGATTTTTTGCCAATGTCCAAGATTTACAAAAAAGAAATAAACGGTTTATTCAATCGAGGCTTAGATCTTGTGACTAAAATTCTCCGTTTTCTTCCGTAAAATCAATTTTAAATAGAATATGGAATAACGTACGAGACGTGATACAAAATCCTGCAACAGTTCACGATGTTCTTTTTCCGAAGCCGTATTGAAGATGGGAGACGAGTCAACCTTTCTTGTTCGCCGATGATACAGAAGAACATAGAGTTCTTATTTTTGCAAGTCAAAAAAGTAAAGAGGCATTATCAAAAAGACGGATTTTTTATGGATGGGACATTCAAAAGCTGCAGCAAACAATTTTACCAGATTTATACCATTCATGTGGATCTTGGGAGTACTTTTGGAAAAACCAACACAATTCCAGTTATATACGCTTTGCTTCTAAATAAAACACAGGATACATACACCAGATTATTTTCCATGTTAAAAATTGAAGCCTCATAGAATCCAATCGTTGTGAAGATTGATTTCGAAGAAACTTCCATCTCCGCCTTGAAGCGATGTTTCCTAACGTTGAAATTTCATTAACACCTCCACTAAACGAAGTGCAGAAACACTATTCGTGGACACCAAATATTCCAACACATAACAAATACAACTTGCTAGCTAACCTAGAGGCTGATTCAAACGATAACCCCGACGACAATCATAATCAACACAACACAAATGCAGACAATATAACTGAAACTTCGACAACAAGACATAAAATACCGCCCATTTATCTCCATAACGCCGTAATCATATAGCTTTGACCTCAGATATCAAAAAATCAACAACCGGCGAATTCACAACCTCCTGTAACACAAACACATTAACAATAAATTTAACTGAAGAGGATGACTACATAACCTTAACAAAACACTTAAGGATAACCAATTAAAATCACACCTTCCAAAACCCAAACGATAAACCTCTTAACGTCATCATTAAAAATGTACCGCTATCTCTAACAGAACGAGAAATCTTTGCTGAACTTAGCAGAAACTCTGTACCAGTTATTAAAGTTACACGCCTTCCAACTAAAAACAAGCAGTCGCTACAAGTTTGTGCAGTGGACCTAAATGATAATGATAATGCCAAAAATATATTCTCACTAAAACGTGTTCATCATTCAATTGTCACTGTTAAACTGAGAAGAAAGCCATCTAATACCCCTCAATGTCACCACTTCCAAGATTATGGCCACACCAAAAATTATTATACGCTAGATCCACCATGCGTGAAATGTGGAGGAGACCATCAACATCATCAATGCAAACGAAAAACCAGATGAAGCACCTGAGTGTGACAACTGCGGAGGCCCATGCCCTGCAAGTTATCGCGGTTGTAGCCACCACGTCGAGATAATGCAAATACGAATTAAAAACAATAGCACTAATAACCAATCTGGTATAGGACACAATAGAAATTATTTTGTCAACCCTAGCCGATCATATGCTGACCAAGCACGAAACCTTACAGCAACTAATCCCAACTCTAACAACGCAAATCGATCAGCCAATCCGACAGTCTCACCTGACAAATAATATAGCCAAAATCCTTGTCGATCTCTCCTTACCTTCCTTTAATTAAAAATTTCATCCTTCCCTTACTTCTCAATGGATTGTAAACCTCAGAAAGTCATAGAAAAGCTAACAATCCTTAATTTGAATGCTATCCAAAGATCAATCCTTATAGCATTTTTTGCAAGACACAACATAGATATTGCATGTATCACTGAACCACCTATCTGAAGCAAACGCGTTCAAAATTTCTGGATACCAAGTGCATAGAAAAGACAGAAACGCCCAAACAGCAGCAGGAGGGGTAGCTAAACTCATTAAAAAGAAAATCATTCACAGTCCTATCGTAGACATAGATAATCTAACCCTAGAAATAAATGGAATCAAAATAAAACTAAAAAACAATTAAAACCTCACATTAATAAGCACTTACAGACAACCAAATAAGAAGCTAGTGGAGGAAGACTTAAAAGCTACATTCAGTACAACTGAACTACTCCTAATGATTGGAGATTTTAACTCCAAAAATTAATTATAGGTAAGTAGAGCAAATAATCCTGAGAAAATCAAGATGGAAAATTATGAGACAAAATATTTCTTTCAAATAATAGCCTCTGAGAAATACACTTACTATCCATATCACAGCGATCACCTGCCTGACATACCAGACATTATTTTACTGAAGAACTTTGACAAACCCATATTCCAAAATGTAATAGAAGAGCTTGAGTTAGACCACTGGTGGCAAAACCTATACCAAGACTTATAAACGTGGTAGTAAACTGCGAATACTTCCGAAGCAACCTTGATGACCAGCTGAAATGCCCAACCAGCCTAAGCAATAATGAAAACATAGACAATGCAATATCCAAACTAACAACGTCAATAACCAATAGCGTGCACCAGGTAACACTAGCCTCCAAAACTAATAAAAAACACAACCATAAATATCTACCAATTGAAATTACAGAACTAATTAAAAGAAAAAGTCAAATTAGGCGAAAATGTAGAGAAGCAAAAATTCGGAAACAAAACGCCTACTCAATAAGCTAATTCATAGCTTAAAACGCGAATTGGATGAGCTGAGAATCAACACATATCAAAAATATATTGAAGATCTTCAACCAGGCGACATTGGAAAGTGGAGAGCTACCAAGCGCACACTAAAACAAAGCGAGGAAATTCCAACTGACCCGATAATTTGCACTTCATCTTCTTCAGCCTTCTGCCATCCACTCCTGAATGTAGGCCTCACCCATTTCTCTCCATCTGTGTCGGTCACTGGTTTGTTTTGTCCAGTTCCTACCAGCTATCTTCCGAATGTCATCCACCCATCGTTTCTGAGGTCGACCTTTTTTTCGCTTAGTTTCACGGGGGCACCATAATAGTGATTTCGTTGTCCATCTCTCATCCACCTGTCTCGCGATATGTCCGGCCCATCGCCATTTGAGGCTTGCTATGCGTTCTATGACGTCAGTTATTTTGGTTCTTCGTCGGATTTCTTCATTTCGAATTTTATCTCTTAATGATATCCCCAGCATAGCACGCTCCATAGCTCTCTGCAACACTCTCAATCTATTTGCATTCCGTTTTGTAAGAGCCATCGTTTCCATACCGTATGTAGTCACTGGTAGGATACAAGTATCGTGAACTTTACGTTTGAGGTTGATCGGTACATCTTGATTCCTTAGGATATATGACAATTTGCCAAAGGCGGCCCATGTCAGAGATATTCGTCTTGTAATTTCAGTACCTTGCTTTTCTTTTCCTAATTTGATGATGTGTCCTAAGTATATATATTCTGTCACGTTCTCCAGCGTTTGGCCGTCTACAGTAATTTGCATATTGTATTGGCTCATGATTTTAATCTTAGCAAGATTTATCTTCAGGCCTGACTTTCCTGCTGCTTGTTTGAGTTCTTGCATCATGGTTTTTAGTTCCTCTGGGTCTTCAGACATAATCACCATATCATCAGCAAAGCGTAGGTGACTGAGGAAGCAACCGTCAGTTTTTAAACCCTTCTCTTGCCATTGAAGTTTCTTAAAAACGTCTTCTAAAACTAGCCTGAATAGTTTTGGGGAGATAACGTCTCCCTGTCGTACACCTCTCCTGATGTTTATTTTGTCCGTTTTAAGATCTTGATTTATTTTCACGTGCATTGTTGCCTTTTCGTAGATGTCTTATTATAGTAGTATATCTACTGGCGATTCTTGCGTTATTCATTGATTCTAATATATGAGCTCTACTTATAGAATCGAATGCCTTGTAGAAATCTATGAAGGCTAGATGTATGGGCACATTATACTCGGTCGTCTTCTCTATGATAGTGCGTAGAGTCTGTAGATGGTCAATAGTGCTATATCTTTTGCGGAAACCCGCCTGCGCCACTGGTTGGTAGTAATCGAATTTGTTTGTCAGGCGGTTGGTAATAATTCTCGTCAACAGTTTATACAGTTGTGATAGTAAACTGATTGGGCGGTAGTTCTCTATGTTAGTAATCGCACCTTTTTTGAATAGGAGTACTGTTTCCGCATTGTGCCATCTGTCAGGTATTCTTCCTTCTCGTAAGCACTTGTTTAGTAAAATATGTATTCCACGTTTGAGATTTGTTCCTCCAAGTGTTATCATCTCTGTTGTTACGCGATCTTCTCCGGGGCATCTATTGTTTTTCCTTTGTTTCAGAGCTAGTCTAATTTCATCAATGGATATCTCTGGAATATCTTCAGAGCCTGCATTGAGTATATTTCTTTGTGTTTGTGATTCCCTATGCGGTGTACGTGCTGCATATAATTCGGTATAGAAGTGTTCAATTGCTCTGATGATGCCTTCCGGTCTTGTCACTTCTATTCCCTCTTTGTTCTTTATTTTTGTCATCTTCTGCCGTCCGTTGGATATTTTTGATCTTAGTATTCTCATGTTGGCGTTGTCTTCAATAGTCATCAAAATTGTTCTAGATCTATGTTCTCTTATGTCTTTTCTTATTGCTTTCTTTACTTCTTTGTTCATTGATTTATATTCGTCTGTTCCTTTTTCCAATTTTCTCCTTTTTTCTATGAGTTTTATAGTGGTATATTTGAGTTTTTGATCTGTCTGACCCTTTTTTTTGAGCACAATTTCTTAGTCGTTATTTGGATAGTAGTTGTAATTCTGTCATTTATTTGGTTAATGTTCATGTCTGATAGTATAGTTGTATCAAGTCTCGTTGAGAGTTCTTGTTTATATTCATCTTGCTTTTTCGTTATTTCTGTGTTAGTGGGAAAACGTTGTTGTCTAACTAATTTATGTCTTTCTTGTTTAATTTTGATGCTTATCAGTGCTTGGACCATCCTGTGGTCGCTCCCAGTATCGAATGTGTTCAGAACTGATACGTCTCTACATATTTTTCGATCTCGGTAGAGGATGAAATCTATTTCATTTTTTATCTTGTTGTCGGGGCTTCGTCATGTCCATTTTCTCTGTGGTGGTTTCTTAAAGAATGTGTTGAGGCAGTATAGCCGTTCGTTTTGAAGAAAGTTGGAAAGTGTATCTCTGTTATTTCTAATACCTAGACCATAATTACCTATAAATTCCATATCATTTTATGTTTTCTTTCCTATTTTTGCATTGAAATCTCCGGTAATGACCAAGTAGTGAGATTTTTCCTGTTGTTTCGCCTTCATAAAATTGCATAATTTCCTCGTCTTCCGCTGTACTTGTTGGAGCATATACATTTATGATTTGAAGTTTAGTCTAATTATTATGTATATGACGCTGTCCGATATGGCCTGGTATTTGATTACTCTATGTTTAATCTTTTTGTTCACTATGAAACCTACACCTCCTATGTATTCTTTCGTATCAGAATTTTTGTTATAGAGTATATGGCCACTTTTCAGTTCAGTGGTTTTTTCTCCCGGTAGTCGTGTTTCTGCCAGTCCGACTACATCCCATTTTAAAGATTTTAGTTCGTTTTGTAATTCCACTATTTTTTCTTCTGATCTCATTATTTCTATGTTATATGTGGCAATATATAAATTGTTTGTAAACTTCTTTTTCAGTTTTTTCGAATTTTTGACACCCCGCCCCCCAGAATCCATGGGGCTGACTGATATTTCAGTATGAGACTTTGAGTTTTTAACTCTACTCACCTGGGGTCTATTTCCGTGTTTTTGAAATTCGACATTTGGTTTGGTTTGGGTGGTTTTGGCAATTAAAACGCCTCGCTTGCACGCCGTTTGCAGCCGCCCAATATGGGTGAAACGCTGCTGCTAGTTTTGGTCCGCCCCGGGTATTTTATTTCCCCGGTACCCACCATATCTGGTGAGCATTCCCCTATCCGCCACCTGGGCGATGACTAGCAACCACACTCTCAAGAAATTAACTATAATTAACAATCTCCCAGCTGGTATGATCTGATAACTAACTTGGTTCTAACTCAGCTCACCAATAAATTCTTACCCTACCTTGCAATAATTTACAACGCATGTCTCCGACAGGGATATTTCCCAAAAGTAGGAACCTACCCATATACTGGTATTTCCCAAGCCGGGTAAAGACAAAAAGATTCAGAAACAAAAACTACATTGTAGTGATATTTCTCAACGTATCCCAGGCCTTGGATAAAGTCTGGCTAGAAGGCTTAAAAAGCAAAATACTCAAGATCAGAATATAAACCCAATAATCTTCTCTTTCCTCGAAAACCGGACTTTTGCTGTGCGCATAAACTCTATAATTTCAGAAACAAAGTCCATTCAAGCAGGCGTATCGCAGAGAAGTGTGTTGCGACCACCGTTATTCAATATTTTTACATCACCTATCCTTACCACAGAGGCAACCTTAGCGCCCTTGGCGGATGACACTGCAACCCTGGCACAGCACACCGACCTCACCCAAGCGATAAAAAAACTGCAAACTGCAATATATCAAGTATGTTTATGGTATAACATATGAAATATCCAAATTAATCCCACCAAATGCCAAGCGAATATATTCTCCCTAAAAAGAATCAGAAATCCTCCAAGCACAGCAATCACTAACATCGTTTTTTGGAATCCAACTGATGCTGCCGTTAAGTATCTGGGAGTACTGCTAGATACACGACTTACTTGGGGACTTCATGTAAATCTCAAAATAAACCAAGGTTATGCGAGATTGGCACAACTGAATCCCCTCATTAACAGGAAATCGTCGCTTAAGTCTAAATGTACCATCATGATGTATAAATCATTAATAAAGCCATTAGTGCTCTATGCATCACCAATTTGGAGTAACACCGCGAAATCCAACATAGAAAAAGTGCAAAGACTCCAAAACAAAATTCTTCGTATCGCAATAAACGCATCGTGGTACATCCGCAATGAGCAGCTACGCTACGAGTGCGAGTACCAAAAAATTCTTCAAAAAAATACATGAATGCGATAGCGCTGTTTATTACAATATAAGGAGACAAAATACCCATCACAGACTAAAACGTAAGCTACCACAAGATTTATCCCTATCTGAAACTGGCAGTGATTAGCCAAGTCCAATTGTCAAACTAATTTGTAAGGGAATCACCTACTCCCATAAAGTATAAATTATGTTACTGTTTTTTTACATTACTATTAATAACAATGCCATAAATAACAATGTAATTTATTGTTAAACTGGCAAATAAACATATTAATAAAAAGCCTTAAAAAATTCTAAAATTTCAATTTTTGCCATTTTGAAAGCTCAATAACTTTGAATGATCTCCTTTTAATTGACCACGCGCGCAATTTATTGGTAAACAATGCTCCGGATCTTGCATCCTTAAACATCACAAAGCATTAAATTTTGGTTCACATTGCAGGGCGGACTGGTAAACACAGTGCTTTGTGTTGGAGACTTATTTAAAAAATTATGATTCTGTGATTGTGACTAAGCAGCTATTTCTTAGACACTTTGGAGTAAGTCGTCACGAAAAAGTTTCGATTAAAAAATCATCAAACATTGTGGGCACACAATCTCTAACAAGTTGGTACAGTATTAAAACGAAAATCACCCGGTAGACCTCGTAGCGTTTGAATATACGAGAACATCGCAGCAGTGAGGTAGACTGTTGTCACATCGCTACAACTTTTTGCCGCTGAGCATCGTTTGCCTTGGAAAAGTCCGCACTGCAATTTCATGTTCCATCCATACAAACTGATGGTGGACAAAAAATTTAAAGGATGTGATTGATACGCCTGGTGAGCTGATTTTAACCCTCAAAGGCACACTTCAAAAAAGTATAGTAAATGACATGCGATACTTTGGACTCCAGCGCGTAAAATGTTAATAATTTTTTGAGCTTCAAGTATTTCGATTTGAAGTGGCAAAAATGGATGTAAAATACGAGCTTGGACCAAAGCGCGTAAAATGTTTATAACTTTTTGAGTTTTTATATTTCGATCTGAAGTTCTTTTTGGGATACCTCTTATGATTCCTTTAAAAAGTGATATTAATTTGAAAGTAGAATTTTATTATCATTAAAAAATTTATGAAAAAAATTTTGAAAAACTCATGATTTCTGCATTATATATATTTTATATATAAAAAACAATTACAAAAATATTGTTTTTAGTGGGAATTCACATTACTAAAGTAAAATTAATAGAAAAATTATGATAATTAAAATTTTACGCAAGTATGAACTTATTCTACTCCTCATATTCCGTACATAAGCATATTCGATGAAGATCACACATTGGTCGGTTACACGAGGGACACTTCATTTTCGATTTTTTATCCTTCGAGTACTTGCACAGTGCAAATCTCATTTTAACAGCAAATTTTGATCTTTTGCTTTCAAGCTGTAATATGGTTTTTATTCCTTAGTCGTAAAGTTTGATTATCTAGGCACAACCGCAGTTGCGGCTTTAAACAAGTATTGGCCCTTACAATATTATTAATGTTTTTATTAACTAATGCGCATTTCAAGAAAATGCGGGCATTTACAGCTGCTTGATCTAGGATTCCAAAGAAGTATTGCATTGGCCATCGATTTGTCCGTTTTGTGACTGTATACGCATGACGACCTTGGTCAAAATAGTCGATACCACTTTTGGTTTATTGTAGTATAAGATGATGTTTGGTTTACCATCTGTAATATCTGTCGAGTCTGAAAAAATCTATGCAAAGATAACTATTTTGTTTTTTTTTTCGGTATGTGTGATAATGATGTTATTTGTGATGCATAGCAAAACTTTGTGTCAGGTACAGTTTTTGAGAACAAAATTATTTCTGCCGGGATCTGCCTTTTATTTTTCCTAATTGTGTCAGTTATAGACAGCAGGTATAGCTCCATTAAAAAGCGTTTAAGTAAGGGAATACTTGTAACACAGTTATTCCAAATTACAGTACATTTAGTACCGTGAATTGCAACCGTGACTTTTCTGAAGAAATATTCAGATGTACTCTCGTCTCTCAACAAATCTCTAATAATGTCTTTTCCCAAATATGGAATCCCAAAGTATAACTAAGTTGTTGTAGCTTCGTTAAGTGTAAAGACTTTCAAACCCTATTTATCAGGCTTCGATTTTATATAAAGGGTCTTCCAATAGGGATTTACGAAATTTGACAGTTGATAGCGGCCATATTGTTGAAGCTACATCTGTTGAATTGGCTGTCGTTTATTCAGTCTGTTTTGAAAAATCACCATGGATAGATATAGCGTTCAACAACACCTGCAAATAAAATAGTTTTATCAAAATGGGTGTTTTGTTCGGGCAACCTTCCGCGCGCTTCGCCCATTTTACGGTCGCCATAATCGCCCTACCGAGACGACTACTCGCAGTTTGGTGGATAAATTTGAGTCCACTAGTTCTGTAAGCAATCAGCCAACACCCGTATGACGATAAAACGCAAGATCTGCTGAAAACATCGCCGCTGTCCATGAGAGTGTGCAGGAGAATCCGAGGTAGTCGATTTCGCGTCGCTCACCAGAACTCAGCTTTCGCAGACCACAACTTGGCGAATTTTGCGTCGTGACTTCGGCTTGCACTCATACAAACATCTAGGAGCTGAAGGTAAACGACCATAGACAACGACGTGTGTTCGCTGAATGGGCCCTGGACAGTTGGAAACTGGCCCTAATTTTCATCGAAAAATCATCTTCAGCGATGAGGCCCATTTCTGGGTGAATGGGTACGTCCACAAACAAAATTGTCGAATTTGGGACGATTCCAATCCACATGAGATTCAAGAGCATCCAATGCATCCCGAAAAAGTCACTGTTTGGTGTGGATTTTGGGCTAACGACGTCATCGGTCCATATTTCTTTGAGAACGACGTTGGCCAGGCCATCACCGTCAACGGTGAGCACTATAGGTCGATGATTACCAACTTCTTTTGATTATATAGACACCAACGACATGTGTTTTCAACAGGATGGCGCTACATGACCTCGTTAGACTTTTTCTTGTGGGGTTTTCTTAAGTCGCAGATCTACGCGAATAAGCCACAAACCACAGCGGCTCTCAAAGTCAACATAACTCATTCCATCGGTCAAATTCAGCCTGATTTATCCGTCAGAGTCTTGAAAAATTGGATATTTCGGATACGCACCACCCAGTGAAGCCGCGGTGGACATTTGCACAATGTTATATTCCATACATAATGGCATCGATAAGCCTTTCAAACGACTAAAAAATTTCGATGATATCTCACACACACTTTGTTTTATTTAAATTTAAACATAGGAAGCGCTTAATGAAAGATCCTTTACATAAGAAATCCGCATCGGCCTCGAAAACTAAGCAATTATTCATCTACCGTAACTTTTTGCGGCATAGTGTAACAATATTGACAATTATTCATGAATAAATCCTAAAGTTCTCAAATGGGAAATAATTTGTCATTTGGATTTCTTTTACTTTTATCATCAAATCGCCCGCACATGCAGAGAAATTTTTTTTTTAGAGAATTTATTGCAAATTTACAATCTACTCCGTCTACAGAGTAATAAGTAAATAATGTGACGGTGTTGCTAAATGTCACGAGTTGGGCTCCATCCACTGATGGGTCTCCAAGATTCACTCGACGAGATCTTCAGGCCAGTGCCTTTTGAGTCTCCGATTTGCGGGTTGAAGGTTGTAGAGGTTGGCGATGAGTTGATTGGTGTGGTTCCATGTGCGGTCTCGGTTAGTGCGAGCTGCAGTTTTGATGACATCTTTGATGAAGGGAATTCTGAGATCGTGGTGCAGAGTTTGGTTACTGATGTACCATTGAGCGTTTGCCAGAGTACGTATAGTCTTCGACTGAAAGGACTGTAGAATCTTGGTATTGGAGTGTTTGCTACATCCCCAGAGCTCGATACCATAGGTCCATACAGGCATTAAGATGGTTTTATAGAGTAAAATTTTATTTTCGATGCTTAGTTGCGATTTACGCCCGATGAGCCAATATAAATTTTTTGTTTTCAAATTTAGTTGCTGCCGTTTGGCTTTTATATGGGGTTTCCATGTCAGCTTTCGGTCAAGGTGGAGTCCTAGGTATTTAACCATGGTGTTTATGGGAATGGGGTGATTATAAATAGTAACTTGTGGACAGGTGGAGCGTTTTGTAGTGAATGTGATTTGGATGGATTTTTCACTATTTACTTTGATTCTCCAGCGATCTAGCCAAATTTGTAGGAGGTTTAGGTGTAGTTGCAGCTTCTCGGATGCCCGGTTAGGATTAGTATCAGATGACAATATGGCAGTATCATCTGCAAAGGTGGCAATTAAGGTAGCGTCTGTAGTGGGAACATCTTCGGTATACAGGAGTTACAAAAAGGGTCCAAGGACACTGCCTTGTGGAACTCCAGAGTTAAGGGAGTGGTAGGATGATAGTGAGTTGTCAACTTGAACCTGGAAGTGTCGTTCATTTAAGTAGGATTTTAAGAGGAGATAAATTTAATGAGGTAACTTTCTTTTTATTTTATACAGTAGTCCTGTGTGCCATACCTTGTCGAAAGCCTGCTGCACATCTAAAAACACTGACGCACACATATTCTTCCCTTCCAGATTTTCTTTGATGTAGTTAACTATCCTATGGCATTGTTGAATGGTTGAATGCCCCTCACGGAAGCCAAACTGATGGGACGGTATTAGTTCATCTGGTTGTGTTATTTCCTTGATTCTGTATAGCAGTAATCTTTCAAATAATTTTGATAATAGTGGCAACAGATTTATCGGCCGATATGAGGTGGTTTCATGTGGAGGTTTTCCAGGTTTAGCAATCATGATTATTTTAGCGTATTTCCACTGAGTAGGGAAGTAAGAAATGGCAAGCATGCGATTAAAAATCGTTGCGATGAGTACTACTGCTTTTTTCGGAAGGTGTTTTAGTACTTCCCCTACTACAAGGTCGTAGCCCGGGGCTTTATACAAGCTGGTTAATTTAATTTCCCTATATACTTCTGCAGGCGAAAAGGGACTCACGGGTAGGCATAATTGGCCAGGCGCGCATAAATATTCTTCTATTTCTGCATCAAAGTTTTGGTCATTAGATGTCAGTGGTGTGAAGACTTGGGCAAGGTGTACTCCGAAAATGTATGCTTTTTCTTTGTTTGATCTAGCCCAGCTATGGTCAGGTTTTCTTAGTGATGGAACTCTTGAGTCTTTTTTTAGCTTTCCAGATAGAATAATCTACTGGAGATAAGCTAGAGATGTAATTCCCGAATGTTGCATTTCTGTTTTCATGTAGAGCTTCGTGAAGACGGTGGGTTAAATTATTTAAGATGGTCTTGTCTCGAGGGTTTCTGGTCCTTTGCCATTTTCCACGAGCTCTGCGTTTTTCTATAACAAGCTGCCTGATATGTAGGGGTATGTTACTGAATCGTTTTTGTGTTCAGTGGGTGTAGCTTCCCAGGTTGCCTTTTGGATTAGGTTTGTAAGGTACTCCACGGTTTCATCAATTTTGTTTGGAGTATGCATTTTGTGGGCTAAGCTAATATTACAGTTGATGTGGTGTTGGAATTGCTCCCAATCGGTTTTAGCTGTACAAAGTTTTGGTATTGGGGTTTCATAAATAACATTTGTACTCAAAGTAATTATTATTGCACTGTGGTCTGAAAATAAATCAAAGTTGCTTTCAATTTTGCTGTACACATCAGGAATATCTCTTGTAACTGCGAAGTCAAGCAGGTTGGGAATTTTATTTAGATCTAACGGCCAGTAGGTCGGTTCGCCGGTAGATATATATTTCAGATTATGTTGCTGTATGGTTTTAAAGAGTGCTCGTCTTTTGGGTGTAATCGACCTGGATCCCCAGGTAGTATGTTTGGCATTCCAGTCACCTGCTACAAGGAAGCGGGGTCCTATTGGTAGTAGAAATTCTTGATATTCTTCAATTGAAATGGTGTGCCTAGGGGGGCAGTAGATGGCTCCGACAATTAATGGCCAGGGGAATAAATTTATTTTTATCAAAGCGCTTTGGATTTTGTTAGTTGTATAGGGTGGTAGCGGGTAGTGGTCTATTGCTGTTCTGATCATGATTGCTGAACCTGCGTGGGCAGTTCCGTCCAGGTGATTTCCGTAATATATAGAGTAATATGGAATTTTTATAACTGTAGTTAGTGTACAATGGCTCTCCGCTATCAGCAGAACGTCGATTTTATTGATATTTAAAAATAGAGTGATTTCGTGTATATGGTTTTTCAGCTCGTTTGAATTCCATTCCGCTATTCTTATCGAAGTAGCCATTATTGGGTTACTTTATTAATGACTGCGGAAAGCATAGATAAAATCATGCTGTTCTGATTTAATAATTGAGTGAACATATTTTTGAATTCGTTTAAGAAGGTGTTTAATTTATCGGCTATCTCGTCATTATTGTCAGTTTTTCTTACAGCTACTTGTGAATAACTTGGGTATCTCTGAAAGGGATTTTGTAAGATTTGCTGGCTAGTTGGTAAACTTATTACTGGGTTTATTTTATTTGGTGTTCTTATAATGGGTTCCTTAGATGTGGTTCGAGTTTTTAAGTTTCTATAGACCGTGCATCCTTTATAAATGGCGGGATGATTGCCGCCGCACAAAGCACACGTAGCAGGAGTATTCTTAGATTTGCTGCAGGTTTTGCTATCATGTTGTTGTCCACATTTTACGCAGTAGTAGGGCTTGCTGCAGTATGTCTTGGAGTGGCCATAGGCTTGACATCGTGTACATTGTACTATATTGTTTTTAATGCGCGGTGCTTCTACTCTTATTTTTGAATTTTGTAAAAACTCGACTTTGTAGATTTCTTTATTATTTGGTTTTGGTTCGAGGTCGATGAAAAACATTGCCAACGGTTGTTTAGTTACTCTATGCCTGATATTCATGATGTTCCTTACCGAGTGACCTAATTCTTGAAACTCAATCTTTATGTCTTGGGTATTAATTGAATGATGAAGGTCTCGTATGACCACCCGGTAGGCGCGTTCTTCTTTGATTTGATAGGTGTGGTGAACTATATTTTCTTCTTGTAAATGTGAGATTAGTTTTCTGTATGCGTCGATAGTATTGGTATTTATCTTAACTGTGTTGTCTGATAACGCTTTAGAGTAGAATCTTTCTTCTTCAATGACTTTGTTTAGGTTATCAGTCATGGCTTTAAAGTCTGTAACACCGTAAATATATACTGGTGGGGGGTTATGGTCCGGTAGTTGAGATTTTGTTTGGGTTTCACTGTTATCATTTGGGTTGTTATTTTCTTCATGTTCATTGAATACTTGAAATCTATTTTCCGTCTTTATTGTGGGAGCGTTTTCGTCAGTTTGTGTTAGTCGCATTCGTTTTCTCTTCTTAGTAATAGTTTGCCGTGAGTGTTTTTTATTATTGTCCTCTTGGTTTGTTATCATTGTTTCGTCATCGTCGGTTTTGCTATTGTGGCTAGTTTGTGAAGATTGTATGAATGGTGTTGCTGGATAAGTGCTGTTAAAGTTAGTTGTGTTAGGAAAAGGAGATTGGTTTTGGTATTGCTGGTAAAGTTGAGGTGCTTGGTTTTGATACATTTGAAATGATTGATGATTTGAATGTGTTTGACTTAGCTGACCTGGATAGATTGGCGGTGGTTGAAATTGGCTTTGCATTGTGGACATCGGTTGTAATTTATTCCAGTTGTTTGTATTATTGTTGGATGGACCGGGTATATTCCCGGCTGGTAACATTTCACTGCATGAATGTCTTTAATAAATAAACGATAATTTAAACGAATTTTTAAAAAATATTATAAAACTTATTAACACTATGCGTGAGCAGCTGTGATATCAGCCGTCTGCATTAGTCCATAATCACCCCGGCCGACCCTCAGAGATAAGAGAGCGGCGATCGACACGTCTTTATTCTAGAAAAGTCAACCGAGAATATGCAGAGAAATGAAAAGCGATATCTTGACATTACACAACGATACATCGTAATGCCATACTCATCGTTCCATAGTTCGTGAACTTCCACGTTAGATGATTTCTAAGCCCCAGAATAATACAGCAGTCCAATAGACGCCTTCATTTCAGTAATATCGGTATGGTGATGGTACGATTGCATTTCAATACCGCGATCAATCAGTCGCGTACAAGTATCTTCAATTTTGTTGTTGGTATGCTCAACTATTATTTTTATCATGTTGTCAGTAAACAGTACTTGCCAAATTTCTTCACATATAATTAAATCAGCAGCTGAACCAGCTGGACCAGGAATAATTTTCGTGACATCATTGACCCGATCTGAAAATTTAATTTGTTTTTAAAATTTATTATAATGTACTCAATTTGTAATACTGTAAAATATTATATTGTTGATCGATAAAACCACTGCTTACATTAACGTAGAGTCGCTTCTACATTCTTCTCTTTTTTTTTCTCCTCCTCACTCTCTCTTTCAATGTATAATAAGAGCTACAATTTACGCGGGAAAGTAACAGTAACCGCAACCAGCGATTTTCGACAAAAAAGAATATATAGTATACACTTACTTAAACGTCTTTCAAGATCTTTTAAGTTGCATTTGTAGCCATCTTTGCTTCTTAATATTGTGGCTGGTCATCCTTGACCAAGAGCAAGGGCGAGTTCGAGCGTCTAAAAGCCGTTGCTGCAGAGACGTGTTCTTCTAGTCAATCTCTTCTGTCTCTTCTAAACTTAAACCAAATGGCTCAAATTCGTCGTCCTCATCTTTGACTTTCTTTTTCCCCCCGATGATGCCTCATCTACAGCTACTTGATTTTCGTAGTCTTCGAGAAGTGATTCTCGCAAGGGTCGGTGACGCAAAAAGTACGTCATAACACTATTTATAACGAAAGTATTATTGTTTTCGAAAAGAAATTCCTTAAAACTGTAATTTTTTTTCAGCCTTTTTTAGCGCCCAGTATTGAGCATAGGCCTTCCTTTTTGGGGGGGATTTGGCAATTAAACGCCACGCTTGCCGGGCGGGTTGGCAGTGGATAGTGAATGTACTTTTACGACCGCCAAAGGTGTTTGTATGACGGCCGGAGAGCATGAAATGTTTTTGTCATTGCCGGGGTTCGAACCCGGAGCCGCTGCGCCAGTTTGGCAGGTTGAGGCCTTTACCTCGCGGCTGTCGTGCTCTCCTCTGTAATACTTACGCTTAATAGTAACCAAATAGACAAAAAACAAAATATGGCAAATAGATGGCGCCACGAGGTCATTTTCAGCAAGCTTCTTTGAACAGTTTTCCGTCAAAAACACCCTGAAGTCTTTTGGACCACATGTGTCATTTAAGGGTTAAGCACATACTACCCAATATTCCAGCTAATATTGTTGTTCGTACTGGTAATAAATTTTCATCTATTGGTCTGCGTAAAAAAGAGAATTTTTCCTATTGGGAGCCACAGAATTCCCGACAACTACATGAGCGACCTCGCCACAATCAGCGTATAATATAAATTTGGCATCATAAGGTCGTATTTATTGAGGTAACAGAACAGGCGGTGACTACCCGCTGTTGCGATGTTACACAATTTTCTGAACGAACATGGTAATTAACCACTGTGGTTCCAACCACACACACGGCGAGAATTTCTAAATAGTTCTAGGACTAATATTTTACAGGCCGTCTCATCTCATTACCATGGTGACATCCCATTGTCGACTACGTCACCACACCTATATTCTTACAATTTCTTTCTGTGGGGACATTTGAAAGTTGAAGTCTTTCAGCGCAGACCGCAGATTATTGAGGAATTAAAGAATACTATTCATAATAGAATCGCAGCACTACCATTGTAAATGACTCGGCAAGTAATACAAAACTTTAATGTGAGGCTGCAGAAATGTATAGCTCGTGCGGGTAAATATTTGAAGGATAACATCTTCAAAACTGATTTATGTATTAAGTACTGTTCTATTTGATGGTATAATAAAACATTGAACAGAATTTATGTTGTTCTTTTTATTGCTGTTTCGAGAAGGAGATCATTCTACCGAACCCTGTAATAGCTCTATAAAACATTTTCTAACAATGTCATTATCAAAAATTATACTGTAACTAATTGCTTTTAAAACAAAAAGTATAAAACAAAATAAAATTTTAAAGTACATCTCAGGGGGGTATAGCTTAGCATCCTTTCTCCAGCAGGTGCTCCATGCGTGCACTTAAGTGCAGCCGCAAATTAAACCCACATTGCAGGCAGTAATTGCGCTTTATTTGGTTCAACGCGCGCGATTGCGCATAATTACACAAACTTCGCCCGGACAGCGCCCATTTTAATAACGTGGAGCTGCATTAATAACAATTACCGGCGACGCGAAGCAATCAGTGATATGAGATGTGGCGTACACGCGGCGCGGATGCGGCGAACAAAGCAAACAAAACCCGCGCGGCGTATCCTGCTGGCTGAGAGATCATGACAATGCGCATCTCCTCTTCCCACGCGCGGGAGCGGAATTGTTGTTGCCCTCAAAGCCCAAACAGCCGTCGGTCGTCGCCGATTTTTGCGGCGGCCCCGAAGTTTGCACGCAGAAATCAAACACAGAGTTCATTTCGCAAGCCTGCAAATATTCACGTCCATGTGAATGCACACAGAAATTAAACGGCATAATAGCTAAAAGGCAAACCTGAAACTGAAAGCTCGCCCGAACAAAGGACTAAACGAAAGGAGAACGTGCCGACGTTAATGGATATTGCATTATGTACGTTTCTAGTCTGCACGACCCCGTTTATAAACAATAAGCCCTGCGAGCTGCAAGAACAAATTGTTGGAAAAACGCTTCAAACGGCCCTTAAAAGGAATAATGGGATCGGCCGGAGCGAGCGAGCGGCCGGACTTCTGTTTTCGTTTAATCTGCTCGGACGTTCGGCGATGTTTCAGCACGCGTTTGTATACATTTCAGCATTAAATTATCACGCTGCGTTGAAAAATGAACAGGAGCGCGAGCCGGGCTTTTGAAATTGAACGATCAATTAGTTCACGTCCGATTTACTGCTTTATGGGACATTTTAAACCCAATTTCATTGCACCAAAGAGTGCGCATTTATTTAGTAGTTGTTAGTTCCTTTCATCAGGTAATTGGCAAACTTTTCAGATTTTACTTATTTCAGCGGGCAACAGACGGTAAAAGTTTCGCTAAAATGATTGGCTCTCATTAGCAAAAACTAGATATTTGGAAGGAGGTTAAAAGAGTAGTTCTTTGAGGCTTTATAACAAAAATAAAAGTATAAGTGATAAAACTAGAGAACATTGCTTTTAAAATAAAATTAATGTCTTACAGCTGTATAATAAAGCCCTGGAAAACTATGCTTGTTTATAATAGAAATGTTTTAAAAATAGTTCTAATTATATCTCTTAAAAACTTGGACTCGCTAATAACAATTTATAGTTGTAGTACTGCTAATATAATTTTACTTAAGCATTAGAACAAAAGTAGATTAGACCTTGTAAAATTATAAAAAAGAATTAGTAGCCGGTCTAAGAAAATTATAAAAAATAATATGTATTGTTTAAATAAATGTTATAATTTTCAATATAAGAAGTTTTTATTAACATCAAAACAATTTATAATAAAAATAGTTTTAATAGATGTACATTGACTGAAGATTATAATGGAAGGATGACGTTCTTGATGTACACACATTCAAGCTTGCCTTCAATGTTTTGTATGAAATTTACCAATATATTCTAGATAGTAACATACAGACAAATCTAGTGAGCGTAAGGACCAAAAAAGATTGCCGAAACGTGAGATTACGTGTTGGGGAAGCATTTGTCGAACAAAGTCCTTACCGTGTTGGTTATAGCTTCATCTTGTTAGAATCACATTTTTCCATGTTGTCCCATAGACTCCAAAGATGTAAACGCAAAAATTGAATAGCCTGTCGACATCCCTATTAGTGTAATCCTTCCTTCTTCAAAAAATAAAGGTCACCAATCCCTACCTTAGGCTCCATGGAGAGGTCTCTGGTGTAATTCTCGTGGGTTGTTTGCTGTCCAAAATCGACTATTATTGAAATGAAAATGTGCCTCATTATTTATCATCACAATTACATCCCAAAAGCAATAATTTTAAGCATTATCCCACAAAACAATTTACGTTCAACAAAATTACCTAGAAGCAGCTTTTGAGCAATCATGATTTTCTACAGATAAAATTTCAACTGACCGTGTAGGATGCGCGAGCGAAGAAACTGACTGAAAGTTAGAGCCCAATGTCTAGCGAAGTGCTACGGGCTTTAAAAAACTGACCTGTCTCTCAGCACTTTCTGGAGTATGATTCGTATGAGGTATGCCAGTTGATTCCCTCTTCATAACTGATACAGTTGTACAAACCGATTCAACTCATCGAAGTATTGCGTCACAATTAGAGATCTCCCCACTTTATGTAATATGTAAAACTGTTGGCGGAAAAGGCATTAAACGGTAAGAACAAATTGGTTATTTAAAAAAAAAAGTTAGGCGGCAGAAAGCCAATGCTTTACATTCCACTGTACCATGTCTAGAAAGCTGAACTCTCTGAACTACTCCTCTCTTTCCAACTACAGCCCTTTTCAAAATCATGCGTTCGTTTTACGCAACGAAAGACATGTTTGATAGCATGAAAATTGGGATTAAAAAACAACATTAGATTTTTATGTTACTTGATACTAGTTTTACCGAGATAACGAGGCTCATTTTCGTCGGGCTAATCACCCATAAAATGGAAGACTTGATTCAGAGAAACACAGATGGCCTGGGACTACGACGGAATAATTCGAGACCGACGGCGTGAAAAAAGAAGTTGAGATTTGGTACATGGAATGTAAAGACTCTAACAAAAAAGAAATAAGAAAATACAAATTACAAATCCTGGAATTAAACGAAATCAAAAACAAGGGTAACTAAATGCAAGCATTACAAAACGTGTGTTCTAAGACACTCAGAAATAACAACGGAAAGAGCAAAGAAGGGGTCGAAAGTGCAATAGAAAGATCAGTAACATAATGAAAAGCGATAAGCCCGAGAATAATAACAACAAACCTTCAATTAGGGTAAACAGTAACGATGATACAAATATATACCTCAAATAAAAACGAACCAATAGAAGAAAAAAACTTTCCATAACGAACTACAAAGAAGCTGACAAAGCAAGGAATAGAAGTAAACATATAATCGTAAAAAAATAAACCAGAAGAAGCATTCGGAATGATGGGTAGTGGAGCAGAGGAACAAATTCTAAATAACAGTGACAAGAGAATGATCGAATTTCGCATAGATAACCAACTCTGATAGAAAACACTTTGTTCAAACACAAACGAATGCATAAATACACATTTAAAGAAAAAACAAACAGGTGAAAAAGTCATAGACTATATAACATATGACAACAATGCAAATAGTGCAATAATGGACGTGAAAATAGTGCAAGGCACAGAATTAATAACAGACCATAGACTACTCGTAGCCGACACAAGATTCAGAGCTCCAAAAATAAAACTAAAAAACTTAAATTAAGAGAATTAGAAGTTACCCACACAGAAGCAAAATATAAAAAGCTGCTTCAGCAAAGACTAACTGCCCAAAAACAAAAATTAAAAACAATTCTATAAGAAGGCGCTAAAGAAACCTGTGAAATACAAGTAATTAAACAGAGGCAAAAAAGAACCAGATGGGGGGGGGGGGGGGGCCAAACCGCAAATGAAAAGATAAGAATGAAGAAAGAAGCATGGAAGAAGTACTTGAAAACTAAGACTCAAGACAACAAAGAAAGATACAAACAAATGAGAAACAAGACAAAAGACGTAGTTAAAGAAACCAAAGTAATAGCATGGAAGGAGGTTGAAGAAACGATAGAACAATCGTTTAGAGAACATCAGAGAAAGTTTTGGTCAATAGTAAAAGGATTAAGAAAGACCAAAGAACAGCAAGATAATTGAAAAGAATAATATAGAAACAGAGATCGTAAAAATTTTTGAACTTGGAGAAAATACCATGTAGACAAATTCGACAATTACAAAAGAATAGAAAATGGAACATTACAATAAAATGCAAGTTTTCAGCAATAGGAACAACAAGGAACCCAGACAACGCAATAAGAATTGGAGTTAACTTTTAAAAAATGTAAAATCCCCAGGACAAGATAAAATAGCCGCAGAATTATAAAACATGGGAGAGACAGCGTAATAAAATGGCTCACTAAGATATTCCGCCGAGCTTGAAAAGCCGAAAAATACCAAAAGATTGGAAGAAGAATCTAAGAACCCCAATACATAAAAAGAGCAACACTACAGGACCAGGAAACAACAGAGCAAATTTACTTACACCAGTAGCGGTAAAAGTTTACTCAAAGATACTAAAAAAAAGATTAAGGAAAGAAGTCAAAGAAAACTTAGAGGAAAACTAAGCAGCTTGCAGACAGGAAAGACATACACAAGATCACATTTTCACCCTGCGCATGATAATAGAAAATCATATAGAAAATGGTAAAACTTTACGTCTGGCCTTTGCAGATTTAAAATTAGCGTTCGATATGGTACCGAGACACCATATATAGCAAACGCTAAAAAAATTAAACATAAATAAGGAAACCAATAGAGAGCATATATAAGAACGTAGAAAGTGCAGTTATATTGAATAGGACTTGCTCAAAATCTTTTAAAATAAAGAACGAAATAAAAAGGGAATACCCTGAGCTTGTTTAAATATAAGAATGCTCAAAGTAAGTATCTGGAACATTCAATCAGTACAAATGCAAAACCTAATCGATGCCAATGATATAATACTATTCGCCAGCAATGAAAGAGGCTTACAGCAACTACCAAACGAATGGAAAGAACAACTAGTAACAAAGGTACTAGAAATAAATGGAAAGAAAAGCAAACTCATGAACATAACCAAAAGACAAGGAGACCAAAGAAGAAGACCTGAGAATAAAACTAAATGGATTAACACTAGAACAAGCAAAAACATACGAATACTTGGAAACAACTATTTCTAGGGGCAAAAAGATATACAGAGAAATATTAAACAGAGTAAGCAAAACAAGCAAAGTGTACTACCAAAACAATCATACGGTAGCAAAGAAAAGAGAAGTCAGTAAAAAGGCGAAACTACATTTTTACAAAACAGTCTATATTCCAGCACTTATATATGGAGCTGAAAGCTGGACTAGAATTCTTCTTCTTCTTCTGACAGTGCCTATCCGTTTCGGATGTTGGCTATTAACATGGCTATCCTAGCTTTATTGGCTGCTGTACGGAAAAATTGAGTTGTTGTTAAAGAGAACCATTTCCTTAGGTTCTGTAGCCATGATATTCTTCTACGTCCTGGGCCTCGTTTTCCGTACACTTTCCCCTGCAAGATGAGTTGCAGTAGGCCATATCGATGTTCGTTACGCATTATGTGCCCCAGGTATTCCATTTTACGTTTTTTGACAGTGATGATTATTTCACAGTCTTTCTGCATTCTACGCAGTACTTCTCTATTTGTAATCCGGTCGACCCATGAGATTTTCAGGATGCGTCTATAACACCACATTTCGAACGCCTCTAACTTCTTGGTAGTAGCCTCGGTCAGCGTTCAAGATTCCACCCCGTACAGGAGCACTGCGAATACGTAGCATCTCAGTAAACGAATTTTTATTGGTATTAAGAGGTCGTGGCTCTTGAATATTGTGTTCATTTTAATGAACGCTGCCCTGGCTTTTTCAATTCTTTGTTTTATTTCAGTTGAGTGATCCCATTGTTCGTTTAGACTTGTCCCTAGATATGTGTATTTCTCAACTCATGTTATCTGTTGTTGGTTAACTATTAGACGTCCCGGTGGTATTGGATTCTTGCTGATGACCATGTATTTAGTTTTTTGTATGTTAAAGTTTAGACCATATTTTTGGCTTGATTCTGCTACGCGTGTTATTAGGGCTTGTAGGCCTTCTAGGTTATCTGACAGTATAATTGTATTGTCTGCGTATCTTACGTTGTTCAGCCGTTCTCCGTTGATGAGTATTCCCTCGTCAGTATCTTCTAAAGCTGTTTTCATGATGTGTTCGGAGTAGATGTTAAAGAGTAGCGGAGATAGCACACAGCCTTGTCTCACACCTCTTTCTATTTTGATCTCCTCAGTCATTTGGTTATCTATCTTGATAGTTGCTGATTGGTTATAGTAAATGTTGTTAATGATACGTAGATCTTTATCATCTAGACCAATTGTTTTTAAGATTGATATTAACTCGTCGTGTTTGACCCGATCGAAAGCCTTTTGATAGTCTACAAAACACATATACACGTCACAGTTCACGTCTCTGCATCTTTGTATGAGGACTTGAATGGCGAAAAGAGCGTCTCTTGTACCTAATGAGTCTCGAAAGCCAAATTGTGTGCGAGTTAGTTGCGCTTCGCATTTTTTGTATGTCCTCCTATGTATTATTTTTAGCATTATTTTAAGAAGGTGGCTCATTAGACTAATAATTCTATAGTCTTCACATTTTTTCGCATTCGTTTTTTTCGGTAGGGTTATAAATGTGGATTACTCCTGTTTCGTATATGTTATTAAACATGGCCGTGAGCCATTTCATTTCATCGTTCTCCATGTTTTTTAGAATTTCTACGTGGAAGTTGTCTGGCCCCGTCGCCTTTCCGTCCTTTATTCCTTTTATTGCGGCTATCACTTCTTCTTGAGTAATTTCCGGTCCTGTGTTACCTATGGAGTCCCCTGTTTTTAGTGTATCGTTGTTTCTCTTATCTTCGAAGGTCTTCTCAACATAGTTTTTCCAAACTGTTTTTATTTCATTTACATCTAATATTGTATTGCCCTCATTATCTTGTAAGCATCCGGTTTTCTTTGGTCGTTGTAATCCTGCTGGTTCTTTCACTTTTTTGTGCAGATTGAAAGAGTCATGTTTACCATCTAGTGATTCAATCTCTTTGCACTTTTCCTCCATCCAAGCGTTTTTGGCGTCTCTAATCTTTTTCTTTATTTCTTTGTCGATTTGTGTGTATCTGGTATTGTCTTTGTTCTTATTTTTCCGTCTTTCCTCCATCATATTCAATATTTCGTCTGTCATCCACATCTTCTTTTTCGCTCTCATTGGGCGAAAATATATGTCAAGAATTTCTTGATTTGTCTCTTTAAGCTTCTAGATTTTCTCTTTTGTGTCGGCTGCTATATCTGTTTCTTTGATTTTTCTTTTAATATGTTGCTGTATTTCTTGTTTTATATCTTTATCCTTCAGTTTCCTCAAATCGTATTTCTTCGCTTGTTGTTGTTTAACTTTCTTCAATTTGAGTGTTATCGTGCCGACAAGAGGGTTATGGTCAGATTTGGCATCCGCACTTGGATATGTCTTTACTGCTGTTATTGCATTTCTGTATCTTTTATTGATCAAGATATAGTCGATCTGATTTCTGACGACGTGTTCTGGGTTATCTTGGGGGGACCTCCAAGTGTATAGGCGTCTTGGTGGTAACTTGAAGAACGTGTTGGTGATGACTAGTTGTTGTTCTGTTGCAAAAATACTTAATCGATTTCCTCGTTCATTACGTTCTCCCAGTCCAAACGGTCCTATGATTTCACCACAGCTTCCTTGGCCTATCTTGGCATTGAAGTCGCCCATTACTAATGTCAGTTCATTCTTTTTTACTTTCTTCATGACGTTATTCAGCCCATCATAAAATGTTTCAATTATATCGTCGGATTTGTCAGCCGTTGGTGCGTATATTTGGATTATATTGGTTTTGATGGGGAAGGTGCTAATCTGAATTAGAAGTATTCTCTCAGAGATTGGGGCAAAGTTTGTAACATATCTGCTAATTTTTTTGTTAAGGATAATGCCAACTCCATGTATATATTCACCGTTAGTATTTCCTGAGTAGTAAATATTGTGTTCATTTATTAAGCATTGTCCTGATTCAGTCCATCGCATCTCACTGATCCCCAGAATATCTACGGATAGCCTTGTCATTTCCTTGATGTTATTGTGTATTTTACCAGCTTCGTACATGGTTTTCACATTCCATGTACCTATCTTAGTAGTTCGTCTGTAGGTATTCAAGACAGGTGTGTTTTTATTGAAAATGTAGGGATTTCGCGTGCTGACGACCTGAGAGGCCCTACTTTTTGAAGGATGTCCTCTCCTACCGGATCTTGGAGTCCGATCTCCATGATCAGTAACGAATCTATTATCTTGAGTCTGTGCCATGTTAGTTGTACTAGGGAAAACATAATGGGGTGGTTTCCCGTTGCCTTCCCCATCGCAGTCTTCTAGCTGATTAATCTGAAGTGATTGTCGCCTAGAAGTCTCTGTTGTTGGGCCCTTAAGGAAGTCATTCTTCAGTGGTCAGAACGCAGTGATTGCTGCCCTACGTCATGCCAGTTTTGGTCCGCCCCGGATATTTTATTTCTCCGGTACCATCCATATCTGGAAGGCATTCCCCTATCCGCCACCTAGGGAGGCGCCCGATGGGGGATCTAGCAACCCCGTACGGGACTATAATTAACAAACATAAATCAAAAATAACAGCACCGGAGATGCAAAGAAAAACAAAACGATGTAAAATCAGAAATTAGATAATAAGAGAACTAGGGCAAGAACCTTTGATGCACAAAACAAAAAATATTTAACTGAAATGGCTGGGACATATTCAAGGAATGACAAATAATGGACTACCGAAACGTACATATCAAGCAAGAACAGAAGGTAGGAGGTCGAGAGGAAAACCGAGGAAAACTTGGGGCCACAACCTAACCGAGATAGTGTCAAGACGGAGGAAAATACTAAGAGAAGTGAATGAAATAGCAAAAGACAGGAACATCTACAGTAAGAAGTATTACGCTTAAAAGGAAGAAAAGGCAGGTATACGCTATTAAGAAAATACGATCATGTAGAGGAGCAGCGACTGGATAGAACCACTTTTTAAACAGAATAACAACAAATCTACTCAAAGATGTAAAGCAAACCATTAAAAATTTAAAAAAGAGTATAGAAGAAACCACAAAAAGGCAAAAGACAAAGAAAAGCATGCGGATATGCTAGAACAGAAGGTAATAAGCAATAGCAGCAAAGGCACATAAAAGACAAATGGAATTTTTTAGGCAACCCTATTAGACTACAAAAAAACACTTTTAAGAAAGATAAAGGAAAAACTGAATAAGTATAGATAACGTAATTTGAAAAACAAAAAATCATAAAACAAGGAAAAAATAATAAAAGTACACTAACCGATAACACAACTATAAAATTAACAAAATACAGTAATGGAGCTTTCCGAAGAATAATCTTTAAATTAATAAAAGGTATTTGAAATTCCAAAGGAATGATAAATGGCAGTGACTTCCAATATTTAAAAAAACAAACAAGCAACAAGTAAAACATTATAATTTTGTTTCAGAATATGACAGAGAGGATCCTAACATCCGTAATAACTGAAAAACTCAGGAACGAATTGAGGGGCAAGTATCAAGCTGGTTTAGACAAGGTGTAATAACCAAATATTTATGATCAGACAGTTACACAAAAAATATAAGATAAAATATAAAGGTGCATGCGCTCTTCATCAATTTCCAGCGAGCGTTCGACAGAGTAGCCCGAACAACAATAACAGAAACAATAAATGAACCACAATAAAAGAAGGACACTAGAATTAGTAGCAATTACACTGGGTAAAACAGTTAACAAGGTGATATTGAAAGGCCATACGCTTACACAATTCGAAGCAGTGCAGATCTAAAATATTCAATTTTTGTTGTAGAGTATATCTTGAGGAATCAAAAATTGAGCATAACAAAAGCATTTCAAATAGATTATACAAAATCCTAGCGTACGCGGACGAGCTAGCAATGATGTCCGGAAAAAAGAGAAATGCTAAAGAACTTTGAAAATGAGTGTGCAATAAATAGCTCTAAAGGTTAACACCAAAACCTTGTAATATATGATTATGGAAAATATAAATTAACAAAATAAAACTACCATTCGACGTAATATACAAAGTGATATATTTAAAAGTAAAAAAATCAGTAAGAAGAAGTAAACAAAAGCATATTAAATACTTGCAAATGCACATATTCATTAGATCACCTATTAGCAAATAAAAGTGTTGCAAAGAGAATAAAAATAATTTTGTAAACAATTATCAAACCTAACTGACACAACAGACAAATACCCTGGCGGGTGGTCTACTCAGTAACTAAAAATAATTGAGTACCTGTGTTCACTTCGAACAAGGAGTAATAAAGGCGGTCGTCTAAGACGCGGTACTTGCCACGTTAAAGATAGTGCGCGACGACCGAGCACAGTGGCAAATATATGAGAATCTTGGCGTGTCGCGCTTTGAGCACTTAATTTACACGAGAAGGTTCATGCGTTTGTGCATATACGTCGGAGGCGCTTTCGCTCCTTGCCGAATGGCCGGGCGACGATTATCATTGTTGAACCCAAAAAGCGCGTGTGTCACGGCAATTTAATTTGCCTCCGCCGTACTGAACTCTGATTGTAATAAACATAAGCATATTCCTCCCATAAGAAACATGTATAATGTACGTAAACCTTATGTAAATATTTGAAAGTTCTGCATGCTTATTCAAAGTAGCGGCAGAAAATTTCTTCCAGGTATTTTGCATAATTATGTTGCCCTTGTACCTGTTATTCTTTTTAATATTTAAGAACAGATGTGCATATTTATGAAATTAACTAATAGTTCCCTATCCGTTGTAAAAACAAAGCCAAAATGTCAACAACACTAAAGTTAGATTATGCAATTTCAAAAGCAAAACATACATTTTGTTACTGCTGCTGACATTAATCTAGGAAATTGCTGAAAATAAATGTAAGAAATACGTAAAGTTGAACCGATTTCAACTTACGTATTTCTTACATATGACCGCATAAGCTTTACATTAATTCAACTTTACATATTACGTATTTCTCATAGGCGGCTTATGCTTACGTTCATTATGAATGGACACCAAGTTAAAATGTTCCACGTTTCTGTTTCGGGGAAAAAGCCGATCCAGTTAAAAATTTATACGTTTCCACCTTGCAAAAATTTGGGGGAAGGCGGGTGAAAACTTGTCACCCGAGGACGCCAAAAATACATTTTGGCGGGCAACGCTTAGTTTTAAATACTCGAAAAACGCAGTGACAAAAGTTCATAAAAGATTTGCAAAAAAACAATTTTATTATCAGACATGCACAGTAACAGATATAAAGTAGTCGATCGAATTATACAGGGAACGGGAGTCACTTTTTGACTTTTATTTATTTTATCTATATTTTCTCGATGAAGCATGTTCGTTTGGTGTTTACTTTCGTTTTTGCCATATCAGACCCATAATAAATACCAATTTGTATTTGTTTACATTTATTACAGTCATTTGGTAGTTTTACCTGGAAAGTTTACGAGGAGTTTTTAAAATGGGTAATTTTGTAGATTTCAATGTGATCTTTCCGAATTTCAACTTTGCCACTTCATATTTTTGCCGCTCGCGCCGCCATTTTGGAAAAATGGCCCCTAAAAGCAGTTTTTTGACAATATCGCCTTTCCGACTGATTTAACGATTACAAAATGAAACTAGAGAAAAGTTCCTACAATTTATGTAATAACTTTTTTTTCCGTAAATTCAATAGGTTTTGCCGTACGAGAGCCGCAAAGTAAAAATACGATGTATATCATCTTCGGCGACAACTATTTCGAAATCAAACGCCGATGAAATGCTTATTGCGGCATTGATTATTAGCGAATCTGCATCTTCCGTGGCTTGTTTGACTATGAATTTCCCAGCTTCAAATTCTGTCTTCTGTTCTTGTTTGCGTCATTGCCCAGGAATTTATTTTGTGACACAGTTGGGATAATTGTCTCATCAAAAAGTATGTCCACTGAGGCAGTTTTTCGTGATCATCGGGATTGCTCCGCATATTGGTACTACGGTTTGCTACATCTTCCGGATATGGAATATCTAGAGGCTCCCTTTCAAATGTCGCCAATGCCAAAACTGTTCACGGTAAAAGAAGTTCGCGAAATCATCAACACAAATCTTCACACAAATAAAGCTCCAGGCTTTGATTTAGTAACGGGGCAAATAATCAAAGAACTCCCTCGCAAAGGTTTCGTAATGTTAACCACTATTTACAACGCAATTTTAAGAATAGGTTACTTCCCGGCACAATGGAAAGTCTCCCAAGTAATTATGATTTTTAAGCCAGGGAAAACACCAAACCTAACTGATTCTTACAGACCAATCAGCCTCTTGCCGATTATAAGTAAACTCTTTGAAAAACTGCTTGCCAATAGACTAACACCTATCATAGAAGAGCTAAATCTTATACCTAATCATCAGTTTGGCTTTAGATATGAGCATTCCACCATTGAGCAAGTTCATCGAGTTGTTGACTACATCAACCAATCATTCGAAGAGAAGCAATACTGCACGGCAGTGTTCCTGGATGACAGCCAAGCTTTTGATAAAGTGTGGCATGATGGCCTCCTTTATAAATTGAAACATACACTGCCTCATCCATAGTTTATTATATTGAAATCCTATCTAGAGGACAGACTCTTCCAGGTTAAATACGGACAACAACTAAGTGAACTGTATCCGGCACGTTCTGGAGTCCCACAAAGCTGTGTATTAGGACCTATGTTATACCTGCTCTATACAGCTGATGTACCCACCAACACACAATCTTTAACAGCAACATTTGCGGATGATAAAGCCATCCTGATGAAACACAAAGATCCTGAAATAGCCGTTAAAATGCTACAAGCACATCTAAACGAAGTAGTGACATGGAATAGCGATGGAGGATTAGACTGAACGAACCCAAATCGCTACATATCACCTTTACAAAATACAGAGGAAATACACCGCAAATCCATATCAACAATACACCATTACCGCAGGTTGAGGAGGTAAAATATCTCGGCATGTACCTCGACAAGGGGTTAACATGGAGGGCACACATCTGGCATAAAAGAAAACAATTGGGGATCAAGTTCAACAAACATTACTGGATGCTCGGTAAAAGATCCAAGTGTCACTTCAAAATAAACTCTTAGTTTATAAGGTTGCGTTCAAACCAATATGGGCCTATGGCATAGAGTTATGGGGATCAGCAGCAAACACCAATATTCAAATAATCGAAAGATTTCAGACAAAATGCTAGTGCAATGTGACGCACCCTACTTCTTAAGAAACATTGATATTTTGTGCGACTTAAAAGTGGACACAGTGAAAGAAACCATTACCAAACTCAGTGAGCGATACCTAAGTAAATTGGAGTCTCACAGCAATCCTCTTGCGCTGAATTTACTCGATAACAGTTTGGACACTGAAAGACTAAGCCGAGTTAAACCACTACAACTACCTTATAGACTTACTTAGCAATCAAGATCGCAGTTCTTACTTGCCCACTGTAATAATCTAACCACATCTCCTCGGCTTCTAAGTTACTTATAGGTTTAAGTCACTGGACGTTAATCCTAACGCCTTTTTCATGTCATTTAATCACTTATGTATCAAAATTTGCTTATTGTGTATACAGATCGCAAATAGTGAATAAATAAATTTAAAAAAATCTTTGGGATATCCGTCAAATACGATAATGGCATTGGATATAGGTATAGTTCGATCGAACATAGGTAACGTATTGATTGCAAATGGATGAAAACGATGGGCAGCGATGCTAAATGACTAGATGTAATAAGTATCCTCCGTCGATGATATACATCGTATTTTCAATTTGTGGCGGTCGTACGCCAAAACTATTAAGGAAAAAAGGAAATTTTCCCTATTTGATTTTACGGGAAAAAAAGTTATGACAAAAATTGTAGGAACTTTTCTCTAGTTTTATTTTGTATATAAATGTTATTATCGTGAAATGAATCGGAAAGGCGATTATCAAAAAACTGCTTTTAGGGGCCATTTTTCCAATATAGCGGCAAAAATACGAGGTGGCAAAGTTGAAATTCGGAAAAATCACATCGAAATCTATAGAATTACCCATTTTCCAAATTCCCGGTAAACTTTCCAGGTAACCCCTTTTTTTAGTAGCATTTCCGACAGAGCACACGAAATGTCAGTTTGGCAGTAATATTTGAAGTGTCGAGTTGTTATTGCACTAAAAACATTTTTTATTTGCCTCATTATAATATCGAAAATGGATTTACCGTCAACATCTCGGCGTACGCGTGGTTAAAAGCGACCGAGGACCGAATTGATTGATAATGACCTTTATAGTGATGAAGAAGAAATTCTTTCACTTAGAGACCTGGATAGTGCAAGTGAGTTTAGTGAAATGGACAATGACTCAATTAGTGACAGTGATGAAAAGACTGTTGCAGAAGATTTACGTTGGCAAAATTACGATATTTTTAATCCCACAATATACAATTTTGACGAAAATTGTGGCATCTCGGAGGCGTTTGAAATAGAAAGTGAAGATAACGAGTACGAGTACTTTGTAAAGTATTTTGATGAGGATATGATGACGACAATTGTAAATGAAACTAATAGATACCATGAGTACAGTGCCGTAGACCATCCGGCCTCAAAAAGAAAACCATGGGTGCCCACCAATGTACATAAAATGTATAGTTTTTTAACAATAATTTTATCGATGCCGCACATAAACAAACATAAAATTTCGGATTATTGGTCAACAGATTTAATTGTTGCCAGTAATTTTATTAGCAAGTATATGACAAGAAACAGATTCACGCAACTGTTGCGTTATATACATTTCTCTGATAATAATAACCCTCCGCCCCCGGACCACAATGACAAATTGTGGAAAATACGAACTATATTTGAAGAATGGAATAGAAGATGTTCAACATTTTTCAAACCTTTTAATAACTTGTCATCGATGAATCGCTGATATTATTCAAAGGCAGGCTGCATTTCAAGCAATTTATTCCATCCAAGAGACATCGATTCGGAATTAAAATTTTAGTGTTGTGTGATTGTGAGACGGGACTTGTTCTAAAGTTATTAGTGTACACCGGATATGAAATTGACATTCCTCGAAATGATCCGTTGGGTGTTTCAGGTGCAGTAATAAAAAAAATTATGGTAAACTTTGAACAAAAGGGGCATCTATTATACACAGATAACTGGTATACTAGCCCCAAACTTGCAATTTACTTGGACCAGCAGAACATCGGTTTTTGTGGCACAATAAAAAAAAAATCGAAAACATTTTCCAAAATTTTTACGTAGAATGGAACGTGGAATGTGTGAACGCAAAAAGTGCGGAAATGTGTTGGCTGTTAGGTGGAGAGACAAACGTGATGTGCTAATGCTTTCGACACTTCATCAAGGAGTGATGAAAAATAGCGGAAATTGGACCTTCGAACTGGCGAACATATCTGGAAACCGGAATGTGTGATAGATTACACTCAAAACATGCGCATGATTGATAAATGTGACATGCAATTAGCCACAGTAGAGTGTGTCCGAAAATCAATAAAGTGGTACAAAAAACTATTTTTTGACCTGGTTGATGTTGCCACACTAATATGTTCCTCGTAAGATCAAGAAAAACTTCAATATGCTTGAAAAGTTGTACATCAAATTTTAGAAAAACACGGAACTCTGACTGCTGCTAGACCGGGAAGACAGAGTATGGGAGCTACAGATCGCTTAGCTGCAGTGAATTTCATGGAAAGACATTACCCCGCAAATGTTCCACCTACTGGAAGTAGACTAAAGGGGCAAATAATTTGCCATGTATGTTCTAATACTGGCCGAGGTGAAAAAAAGCGAAAGTATGTTACAACTTGGTGCGCTGAATGTAAAGTAGGACTTTGTATCGGTGAATGTTACAAAATATATCACACCAGAACATCTTTTTGATGTAATAAAACTGTTACATAAATTGGTTTCAATTTACTATTTTGTAATTATAACTTTATTTAGATACGAGTTTTAGTGTGCTTACTTATATGGATATTTTGTAAAATAAAATTTTGTTATATACTCATTTTTGAGAAAACATGCATATTTTCATATTTTTTACATTTCTATAGCTCCTACTGTAATTTGTGGACCGTAAGCTAAATAAATAAATCTCTAAACGTTTCGAGGGACATGAGAGTCATCTTCAAGAGAAATCCAGAAAACATGTTTCCCATGTATGTAATTAAAGTACTGTTCGAGCGCTCAAGCCGAGCACATGCCTAAGTCGTGCGCGCTGCATGTTATCGCTATCGTACATTGAACCTCGAGCAGTGATAAACCAGTGCATAAATTGGAATAAACTTTTTTCATTTTTGTATTGTTTACTACATAATTCAGTACATGCATGTAAGTAAAACTAATAGCATGCTGCCATTTGGCAATGGCTACAACCCCACGCAACAATTCAACACAACAATAACGCAACAAAACGCATCCTTTTACCAACAATACCCATCTATCCCAAATAACAACCCACAACAAATAACACCTGAGCAATGCCAGCAAATGCCCAATAGCTACTCAATGTCGCCACAAATAGAAACATTCCAACCTTATCAATGTGGTCACTCTTCAATGTCTCAATTTGTAATGCCGCCTCAAGTCCAACCATTGCATCAACAAATCACGACACAAAAACCAATGGAAATTATTATTAGCGACGCAGAGGAAGAAGAAAACATTGCAGACAAAAAAATGCTTGGCAAAATGTTAATAACCTAAAAAGAAAAAGAAGGAAATTGCAAAACACACAAAATCCGCCACAATAATTTAATCTAACACAAACTAACAAATACTCAATTTTACCAGAAGTTACAGACGTAACAAACAATAATCAAGATAACGGTGCCAACAAAAACTCAAATAAAATACCCAAACCCCCTCCAATCTACGTATATGGAGTTAACAATTATCAGGAAATGATAAACAGCTTGAAGGATATTATGGAACAGGAACAGTACACCACCAAAAGTATTGCTGATAACGTAGTCAAATTTAATGTGCATTCCCCGGATGTGTACAGAAAACTCGTCAAACATTTCCAGGAAAATAGTGTCATTCACCACACTTACCAAATCAAGCAGGATCGTGCATATAGAGTGGTCCTACGGCACATACATCCTACAATTCCAGTAGATGATATTACAGCTGAACTAGCTACTCATAATCACAAGGTTAGAAACATTACTAACATAAAACATAAGAAAACTAAAGAAGCATTACCACTATTCTTTGTAGATTTGGAGCCAGCCACCAATAACAAAGACATATATAACATAAATTACCTACAAAACTTAAAAACTTCTGTTGAACCGCCCCACAGAAATATGAACCTGGTCCAGTGCACAAGATGCCAAAACTATAACCATACAAAGTCATATTGTAATAGGCCATACGCCTGCGTTAAATGTGGCGGACCGCACAATTCCATTACATGCAAAAAAAACAAGGGAAACCCCTGCTACTTGTGCACTCTGCAATGGTGCACATCCCGCAAACTACAAGGGCTGTTCAATCTACCAAGAGCTACAAAACAAAATAGAACCGAACACCCAAACACAAAAAACACACATGCCTCTTACAAGACAAATCCACAAAACTTTCCTCCCTTGCCAGTGAAGAACTACTGGAAAATGCCAAATACTAACTGTGAACAAACAAACACAAATAAACCTCAATCACCTCAAGACCTAACACTCACACAGTTCTTAGAAGAATTCAAAGGTATGTTCAACCAACTAATACAACAAAATAGCATTATTTTGGACATGCTTACGACGGTCATAAATAAATTAGTTCGATAATGGCCAAATTCCTTAAAATTGCACTCTGGAACGCCAACGGCCTCCAATCAAAAAAACAAGAAATAGAAATCTTCCTCAGTATAAACAACATTGATATCCTCCTTATATCAGAAACCCATTTTACTGTAAGAACCCACATAAAAATACCGCACTATCTTATTTACCACACCGAACATCCGGATGGTACGGCACATGGAGGCACTGCCATTATCATTCGTGAATCAATAACTCATCACGAAAATTCGGAAACAAAATCTCGACACTACAGCCACTTACCGCTGGGGTTCCCCAAGGCAGCGTTTTGGGCCCAGTCCTATACTTACTTTTCACTGCTGATATACCAATAACACCGTACACAGAAATGGGAACGTTCGCAGATGATACTGCCATCCTCGCGTGCAATGAAGGCCCTTTAGCTGCTACAAGATTACTGCAGGAACACATACATTTAATAGAAGAATGGCTAGACAAATGGCGAATTAAGGTGAATGAAAATAAGTCAGTTCAAATAACATTTACAATGCGAAGGGGAATATGCCCTCCTGTTACCATAAACAACATTGATGTACCACAATCTGAAGAAGTGACGTATCTGGGATTACACTGGGACAAAAGGCTAACTTGGAAACAACACATAAAGAAGAAGCGCAAAGCCATGGATCTGAAAGTTAAAAAAATGTACTGGCTAATAGGTCGGAAATCACCTTTAGCAACCGAGAGTAAACTCCTTATATATAAAACCATCTTACGTCCTATTTGGACATATGGATGTGAGCTGTGGGGCTGCTCTAGCTATTCTAACGTAGACATAATCCAGAGATTTCAATCCAAGACAATAAGAACTCTTATGGATGCTCCATGGTACATGACAAATCTCACCCTACATACCGACTCCAACACACCATACGTGCGTGATGTAATTAAGGAACGGGCAACCAGACACTATGATAGACTTACATATCATCCAAACGACCTTATACAACCACTTACGTTACAACCAAACCTTCGGCGATTAAAGCGGAAATGGCCTTGGGACCTACAAACTAACGTGAATCCTCCAGTGTGAATCCATCATCCTCAATCAATAGGATTAGGAAACTGCGAGGAAGCACCAATGGGTGCCAACCTCATCAAACCAATCAACTTTAACAACAAATTAGCTCATAGAATCTCTTGTAATTCTGATTGCTGATGTACTATGTTTCAATTAAAAAAAAATGTATATAATTATCTTATTTTTTATTTTATTGTGTGGAATTCGTCGGAATATATGAGAATGGAGGGAAAGTGAGAATAGAAGTTGGAGATAGCGAGAGCAAGTTGTGGATCGGAGAGATCTATATACGCATAGCTTGAATGTTGTACTCAAAATTATATTTTTTTACTTTTGTCCCATGCAACAAACCCCTATTTATAAAAAAGGGTGTTCATATTGCAATAAATAAATATATATGTACCAAGGGGGGGCCAGATAACAAGGTTGGAGAGACTAAGTTTCTTAGCAAAGCATTTTTTTATATAATGTGGAAGTGTGACTATATCAAAAGAGGGAGGTAATTACCCGTTTAGCCCCACCAATTTTGTCATTCTTACGTAAATAAATAATCACATATAGATAAGAAATGAAAGAAAAGGCATTTGTAGAACTTTTCTTTTTCTTTTGTTTTGCGTTCAGACAGAAAAATTTGTGAATAGATACCAGTAGCTAAAGAGTTAACGTACATCAAAAGTTCTATGGGCAAAATCCGTAATGTTGCGTACCAATTGCCAACTATAAAGTTTATAAGCGGATTGGTAATTCTATGAAAATCTTATAGCAGAAGTGGCGTTGATTTCCTTCAAATTGAAGAAATGACGAGCAAGAGAATACCTTGACATTCCTTTGCTACGCTTCTGTATGGAAGACAATTCTTAGAAGGAGCGTCTTCTTCCTGTTCCGGTTTTTTCGGAGTTTATTACCTTCGCCCATCTTTATCTGTTTAGAATAATAATAAATCATCCGACATTGCAAATATTTGGAGCTGACACACCTTGGGATTCAAGAACTGGAACAAGAGAATACCTTGACATTCCTTTGCTACGCTTCTGTATGGAAGACAATTCTTAGAAGGAGCGTCTTCTTCCTGTTCCGGTTTTTTCGGAGTTTATTTCCTTCGCCCATCTTTATCTGTTTAGAATAATAATAAATCATCCGACATTGCAAATATTTGGAGCTGACACACCTTGGGATTCAAGAACTGGAACAAGAGAATACCTTGACATTCCTTTGCTACGCTTCTGTATGGAAGACAATTCTTAGAAGGAGCGTCTTCTTCCTGTTCCGGTTTTTTCGGAGTTTATTACCTTCGCCCATCTTTATCTGTTTAGAATAATAATAAATCATCCGACATTGCAAATATTTGGAGCTGACACACCTTGGGATTCAAGAACTGGAACAAGAGAATACCTTGACATTCCTTTGCTACGCTTCTGTATGGAAGACAATTCTTAGAAGGAGCGTCTTCTTCCTGTTCCGGTTTTTTCGGAGTTTATTTCCTTCGCCCATCTTTATCTGTTTAGAATAATAATAAATCATCCGACATTGCAAATATTTGGAGCTGACACACCTTGGAATTTAAGAACTGGAGCAATTAAATATCATAGTTGAAGGATGGGCTACGGTACTGACGGATGGAAGTTTATTTCCCGGATCTTTCTGATGCCTGGCAAGTGACCTACCCAGTCGCTGAAAATAATTGAGTACCTGCAAACAAGGCGCGGTGCTTGCCATATCGCCCTGCATCAGAGATGGTGCGCGACGACCGGGCACAGTGGCAGATATATAAGAGCCTTAACCTTTCTGTTTGCAGGCCATGCTCTCACGCCGGGCGTTAGAGCCTTACCACCACCATATATTGGACATGGAGCCAGCACATAAATTATAAATTAAATTTGGCTTTTGCAAGACTTAAACATTTATTTTCTTTGAATTAACAGAAATTCCCCATTGCCTAAAGAATATGCTATTTTACTGTACTAACCACTTTTTCGACCAATCTTAACATATGCTTACCCGGTATGGATCACAACGTCAAAAACAAATATGAGAAAGCTGCTATCGAACAATTCGTTAAAAAATTAACTCAAAGCTTTATCAAGAATTCAAAATTTGGCAACAATAACAGTAGCTGTGCCGAAAGAACACACACACACGAAACAAACGCCAACTTCGGCAAGATTTGGTAGATTGAGATTAAACATCAATGATGATTAAATTAGAACTTATAAATATAATGTTCAATTTTATGAGTACCTTGTATAACATTATAAGATACCTTTGCTTTCCTTTATGACAAAATTATGAAATTTGGAACATAGTTAATAATGATGATATTACACGCAGAATTTCAAAGTGCTCTAATAAACTGTGATAAAGATACAGGATTTTAAAAGTTGCAAATTTTACTACTCACTGACTCACTAACTCATCAAAATTATAAAGCACTTTCCGTGGAGATAGAAACTTAAAATTTAGCGTGGTGATAGGTCTTAGTATACAAATAAAGGAAAAAATCCGAATTATCAAATTTTTACTTCAAATGCCCAAAATCAGGGCCGTTTTAATGCCATGCCAGTGACCAAGTCAAAATGCCTAATGTTCATAACAAGAGCGTTAGGGTTAGGTTTTTTCTTATTTTTAAATATACTCGAGGAAACATTCCATTTAATTAAACTTTTGTCTCAGTTTACATAGTAGATTTTTTCGTACATCGATTTAAAGGTATTGCTGATTTGTGTTTCATTTTATTACATTTACAGGGCGAGTTTTATCTTACGCAGGATTTGATTTATTTGCCGTTATTTATTGTTAAAGGAAGGGTTCCGATTTGTTTTGCACACATCAACAACAATATCGATGGTGACTGCAAGAACGGAGTATTCGCCCGAAGGCCGTGTGTTTGTTGCCGAGGCCTATTACCAGAATGAGAAATCGTGCGCAGCGACCTTGAGGAAGTTTTAGGCCAAGTTCGGAAAAAGGTAAAAATACTTTTTAAATTTTAACATTCTATAAATCCAACACTCGTAAGGGTATCTAGAATACCAGAGAAAGAAAGAAAAACATTTCTTAGTTTTTATTTTTCACATAAAAATCAAAGATGATCAAGAGGTTTGAAGAAACTTGAAGTGTGAACGAGGACAAGGATGCAAAAACTGGTCGACCAATGTCTGTAACCACCTCCGAGACTATAGAGCCCCACGCTTTTTATGAAGCAGAACCGATAACTTCGTCAAGAAGAGAGGCACAGATATTCGGCATAAGCCAAGCAAGTGTCACCAAAATCCTACACAAGAAATTGGATCTGTTTCCCTACAAGATCCAGTTTCAACAGCTACTGACAACACTCAACATTGAGACAAGATTTGCCTTTACGAATAAAGTGTTGGTAGTTATTGATGAGAAAAAACTCGACACCAAACACATCTATTTCATCGACGAGGCATACTTCAAGCTCACTAGCTATGTTTTTTACTTACTTAATCCTTATGCCCTTTTTACCGTTACGTGTAAGGCAGGTGGGAGAAGAGTTTGTTATGTTGCTGTATATTTTTCTTTCCATAGTTTTCTGTCCTGGGCTACTTGTTTTATACCTTCCCAGTTTATTCCCTTGTTTGCTGCTGCCTCTCTTATTCCTTCTTCCCAGGTTTTCCTTGGTCTTCCTCTTTGATTTTTACCCGGCACACGCGATTCATACACTCTTTTCACTAATCTGTTTTTTGGCATACGACACACATGACCAAACCACCTTAATTGTCCTTCTTCTATTTTTTCCATTATAGGTTTTATCTTTAAGTCTTGTCTGTACGTTTCATTTCGGATTTTATCTCTTTTCGTTTTATTTTGTATCCTTCTTAGGAACCGCATCTCCATTGCATTTAGTCTTATTTTATGTTTTTCTGCCAAAGACCACGATTCACTACTATACATTATTGACGGTCTCACCACTTTTTTCACTACTTCTGTTTTTATTTTTCTTGGTACTTCTTTCTTTCCTAAAAAGTTCGTTTTCAGAATATTGTAGATTCTCCCTGTTTTCTCCATTCTATCATTAATTTCTTTATCTATTTTGCCGTTGTTCTCGATTATTGATTCTAGATATCTAAAACTTTCTACCTGTTCAATTTGTTTTTCTTGTATTTTGATTTTGTGTTATATTCTCTCTGGCCACTACCACACTTTTAGTTTTCGCTATGTTTATTTTCCGTAGCTCTGTTTCTAACACCTCTAGGTTGTATTGTAGATTCTCTTCTGTGTCGGCTATTATCGTCATGTCGTTAGCGAACAGCAGTTCGTTTATTTCTGTTTGTTCCATTTGCCAGTATCCCAATTTTATCTTCTTCATCTTTTTCTTTGCATTTTTCATCGCCTCGTCTAGCACTATTGAGAACAGCAAGGGGCTTAGCACGCATCCTTGCTTTACTCCTATTTCTGTTACGAACTCTTGTGACTCTTCATTGTTAGTCCTTACTACGTTTTTATTATTCTGTACATTGCTTTTACTATTTCTATCGTTCTTTCCTCTATTCCTCTTTTTCTAGTGCTTTCCATATTTGTTCTCTTTGTATTCTGTCAAAAGCTTTTTCTAAATCTATAAAGCACATATGTATTTCCCTTCCTTTTTTAATAAATTTTTCGCTGATTTGTCTAATGATGAATATTAAATCTTGTGTGCTTCTCCCCTTCCTAAAACCACATTGAGTCTCTTCTATTGTATTTTCTATTCTGTCTCTTATTCTTTTCTCAATTATTCTGGCCAGTATTTTCATGGGGACACTTATTAACGTAATTCCTCTATAATTACCACATTCTCTTTTGTCACCTTTCTTATGTATGGGGAGTATGATTCCTATATTCCAATCCTTTGGTATTATTTGTCTTCATTATTTCATTTAGCAATTCTGTATATTTAGTTATTCCTTCATTTCCCATAAACTTTATCATTTCCGGTGCTTTTCCTGACTTAATTTTCTTTATGGCCTCCCTAACTTCTTTCTCTTGTATTTCTTCGATTTCCTCTCTTTCGTCTAGTTCTTTATTTCCATCTGTTGTACTGTTTTCTGCTTTTGTTAGTTCTTCGAAATGTTCTTTCCATCTTTCCATTATTTGATCTTCTTCTGTTATAATTTTTCCGTCCTTTCCCTTTATGTTCATCATATTATATTCCTTTTTCTTCCTAAGTTGTTTTAAGGTTCCGTAAAATAGTTTTTGGTTCTCCCGAAAGTTTTCTGTAATCTTTTCTCCAAATTTTATCCATGATTCTTCTTTTTCTTTTCTCACCGCCGCTTTCGTTTCTGTTCTTGTTTCTTTATATTTTTCGTAGTCGTCTGTTTTTTTTCTACTTCAGTATCTCTTCCATGCCTGCTTTTCTCTTTGATCTTTGCTTTTATATCTTCGTTCCACCAAGCTGTTTTCTTCATATTTTTATTAGCTATTTTCTTTGTCCCGCAACTCTCTTTCGCAGCGTTTAGTATGGTATCGTTAAATCTTTCCCACTTTTCTTCTACCCCTTTTGTATTATCTTTTGCTCTAAATTTTTTGGTTATAATTTCCCTATATCTTTTTTGGTTCTCTGTTTCTTTTAGTTTATATGTTTTTATAGTTTCCACTGATTTCTTTCTCCTCTTATCTTCTTTTCTTCTTTTTATTCTTTAGGTCCATTTTTACCAAGTAGTGTTCGTTTCCTATCTCTGCTTGTCTTGTTACTTTGACGTCTTGTACCTTTTTCCATTTTGGTTTACTTATTAAGAAATAGTCAATAATTGACTTCTCGTTCCTGCTTTCTACTACTCTTGTGAATTTGTGTATATCCTTATGTTTGAATTTTGTGTTTGCGATCACTAAATTGTTTTCTGTGCTGATTTCTATGATTCTGTCCCCGTTATTATTTCTGGTCGTTTCTCCATTCTTTCCTAAGTACTTTTCTATACCTGTATTCTGTTTTCCTACTCGTCCATTTAAGTCTCCCATAACAATTACATTTCCTCCTCCATTATCTATTTCTCTTTGTACTTTCTCAAAGAACTTATTTTTATCTTCTTTTCTAGCATCTTCATTTTCTCCGTATGCTATTATCACACTCCATATTTCTTCTCCTATTAGCTTCCTTTCTAATCTTAAAATTCGTTCATTTATATATTCTTCCTTTATAATGTCTTTTAGCATGTCTGGATTTATTACTTATCCTACCCCACATCTTGCTCCTTCCGTTTCCTTCACTCCTGACCAAAATAGCCAGTATCCTTTATGGATTCGTTTCATACCTTGTCCTTTCTTCTTGGTTTCTGTTACTCCTAGGATTTTCACTTGATGTTCTATCATTTCTTCTACCAAATCTTCTTCTTTGTCTTTAATGCCCCTCACATTCCATGTTCCTATTCTCAACTTTTCCTGTTGCATTTTGCTTATTTTCCTCTTATTCTTTTCTTTCTCTTTACTTTTGTCTATTCTTACTATCTTCATTTTGTTGTTCATCTTATATTGTTTATCGTCGTCCATGTCCATCGCATATTTCGTTATAAGTTCTGGTTCTTTTTTGTTATCAGTTTTTTGATTTCTCTATAACCCCTTTTTCCTCATCATCCCAGACGTATTCCACTCCTTCTATGCTGATTTTCTTATAACCGATTTTCGTTCTTCTACCTTTACTTCTCTCTTCTTTTGCAATTTTTCTTATTTCGGCCTGTATTCCTCTCTCTTTTGGCGTCATATCATTGTCTATGTATACGGTGGATCCTCTCAGTTTATATTTATTTTTCATGACCTGTTTATTATCCCAGTCTTTCATTTAAACCAGACTTGTAGTTATACCTTTATTTCCTTGCAGTGTTACTACATTCTTTACTTCTACTTCTGCTCCCAATTTTTCTGCGAGGAATTGTTTTGTTTCTTCTTCTTTTCGATTTTCTACTAATTTTACACCCTTGATTATCAACCTACACTTTCGTTATTCTTTTTCTATTTTTTTAAACTTATCTTCCAGTTGTTCGATTCTTTTTTGGAGTTGTTTTTTCTCCGATTCCCATTTTATCTCACGTTTTGCCATTTCCTCTCGTAGTTTCTGATTTTCTTCTGTACTTTTCTTAATTTCATCTCTCATAATTTTAATCATGTCTTTAATTTCTTTTAGATCTCCCATTTTTCTTTCACTTACTCTTATTTTTTCTGTTTTTAATGTTGGTGATCTAATTACTATTTTACTTTTCTTAAAGATCTCTTCTTTTTCTTCGCTCCTGTTTAGATCTCTATCTCTTTTGGATCCTGAACTCATTTATAATTACCTTTTTGTCAATATTTTATCTGAATTTAGATTTTTGTACGTTTGGTAAATAAACTTTCCGTCCGGGTCGCGTTATCTCCCGTCTGCCGGCCGCGCAAAGCAGGGAACGTTTGGCCTTCGGGTTAAAAACTCTCTTCGTTTGTATTCTTGATTGTTCCTATTTACACTGCCCTATAATCGCTCCTTATTTATAATTATCTATTCACTTTTATTAAATTGCTAATAATTTTCACTTTCAGATTCAGTTGGCTACACTTCACGAAAAAGTCGGTGTGATAAAGCCCGTATTCGAGTATTTTATCGCCACCAGCCAATTTCGCGTCTATCCGCTTTCGCTCCACAAACTCAACTCCCTAACTAGCTAACTAGCTATGTTAACAAACAAAATCAGCGCTATTAGAGCCCCAAGAAACTGCATTTTGCAGTTATTCGGCCACTACGCCTGCAGAAAGTAAGCGTCTAGTGCACCATCTCATAGCGTGAAATAATTGGACCATTCTTTTTCACGAGATATGTGAATGAGTTCGTTTAGTGCGAAGAGGTGCTGGATAAGTTCATTCCAATTTCAAGGCAGAAACGAATGATTTGCCAACACTGGTTTAGCAATACGGGGCGACAGCTAATCGTACACTCGATAACTTCACCGTCCTTTCTGGTGAGTCTGGGCATCAAATCATCAGCCTTGATCCCTCCCGAAAAGTGGGAGGTGGGATTGGATGGCTAAGTTTATCATCCGGTCTCAACCCTTGCAATTATTTTTTGTAGAGTTATCTGCCAACAAACATCGAGGAAAAATCGCATCTCTGGAGAGATCTTGGCCATCCCAGATGACATCAGAAATCGCGTGATTTTGTCATTTGTGAGTCGCCTTCATCACGTGATTGAATCGACTGGAAGTCACTTGCACTAAATCTAAGTAAGCTGATTGTAAAACAACTTTATATAAATGGGGTGTTTGTATTTCGCGCTTGCGCATCTAAATTAATGAAAATAGCAAAAAATCTGCTAAGTCGTTAATATTTAGCATTAATCGAAGTTTGATGAATATTAAAAAATGTTTTAAGTACGTTCAAAAAGTTGGAAGTCAAGGGCTTAGAGTTTGAAAAATTTGTTAAGGTACGCTGAAACTAAGTATCTCTTATTTTGAAAGCGTAATTTTGAAGCTTGGTATGCAAGAGAGTAATTAGCAGCTGTCATTTCTAAACCAAAAGTAGTAGATAAAGCTTTACCACTTAAATTTAATCGTAAATATTGAAATTTTTGGATTTCACCTACACTGGTGTTATTGTGAACTAGCGTGGAATAAATCGAATTGAATTCTATATTCCCATTAAAAGTAAAAATTTCGACTCGCAGGAGAACAATATTATTTTGACAATTATTTGGGGGCGGGATTGAAGCGATACCAGAAATTGCCTCTTGTTTTTCATTTTTGCGTCTAAAGTTTCAATTTCAAAAATAAATTCATCAAACGACAAATGGGTGAGGTAAAGGCCCATTTGACTCTTTAATTTTTCTAAAGGAAGGTTGCATTTATTTATCCGAGTTTGAATTCCATTCGGTTTTAAATTTAACAGCAACCTTATACAATTTGACCACATCGTATATATTATTTACACGATTATAATTTATAGATCGCTATGATATCAAATTATCCAATTTTTCCAAAATGGGGTCGAACTTGGTTCCTGAATCGGATTCGGACATTTTGCACAAGATTTTTGTAATGTAATGAAAACAAAAAATATTATTAAATTAGATGATTATTAAAATTTACAATTACTATAAAAGGGGGGGTGTCAATAAAAGGGCAAGATTAGACTGGGGCGTTAATACTCTTGGATATAAACAAGAGAAAGAACAAGAATATTCTGATTACTACAGAATGTTCTTAACCTAAAATTTTAAAATATTTATAAATTTTTAAATATAATTTTAAATTAGTTTTGTAAACACGGTTGGAAGAGCTAATTTGAATACGCGACAGTAGGAACGTAATAAGCGCTGGTTGCAAAAGATAAAATGCACTAGGACAAAAACAGAGAAAAGGCAAACGTAGCCACACTTTCCTCGATCTTCCTCGCCTCCTCGCACAGCTTTTCCTTAATGGTACCCCGCAATTTCCCACAAACAGATCCGTTAATAGAGAAAAGGTGGGATACGGTGTTGCATTCTTTACTGGTTAATGAGAAGCCTTGGAAGCAACCCGTAGAAAGCGTTTTTTTATCGACCGCGACGACAGCTACTTTAAAGGCACATCCAGGACATAAACTGTGTTAGAAGAAAATGCGGTTTTACAGCGTTATAGTAGATCCAGTACAGAGCGGGTGAGCAAGTCGAGACGGAGCGGAACACTCCGGATTTTAATATTAAAATTGATAGATAATAAGCCTAACCTTTTACAAGCTTGCAACTGTAACGCCGGTAAAGTCAACCCATGCGGGTAAAGCTCTAATTTAAACTAAAATCGAAATATCTAGCAAATTAACGAAAAGGCACGATTCTGCCGCAACACAATGATTTTATAGGTTGTAACTTGGCTATTTATTTTTAATATTTTTTTCATGTCATTGTGTAAACGCATCAGGTAAACAAAAAAAACAAAAATAGCCAAGTTACCAACTAGAAAATAATTGCTGGGATAAAGGGATATAGAAATGATGTAGAAATTTCTGTTGAATAACAAATACGGCGGCATAGATACACGAAAAACCGGGAGCCGGGTTAAGTTTATAAAGCAAAGCCCGTCTGGCGTTCAGTTGAACGCTATACCTGTCCTGAACAAATAGCTTGGCTTTAATTGGTTTAAATCTCACAAGTTTTATGGGCTAATAGTTTTTGGATAGGAATTTGGCCTTATTGTCAACATTTTGTTTTTTAGGGAATTATTATTATTACGTCTAATCACTTTTAAATCTTCAGCAGCTTTATTAAGTTCTTTTTAAGCAGTCATTAGCAAAACAAGTGTTTGCTTTATAACACTAATATCATAACGGTCATTTTAAAGGTTGTCTGATTTTCTGATTCTCTTTGGGTGCATTAACACTTTGCTCAAGTCTTGCCGACACAAGTTAAACCTCACAAATAACTTTGTATTCCCAACACATATTGAATTTTTTCAACGTTTTTCATTCGCATTCTACACAATTCGCTTATATACAGCTGCTTTACCGCAACTTATGATCTTATGATCACTTTCTTCAATCTCATTATTCAATACTTCATTTGAATAGCAACAACGGTTCAAACTACCTCGTTAGTTCGTGTAGCTAAAAACATATTTTATTTAGAATTTTTGCAAAAATACAGGGTCCGACAGGAAAATATAATGCTTTTGAAAAGCCTGTCATGCGCGCTGTCGTGGACCAAATGTTTTTGGAATGGTTGATATCTACTTATTAGCAGATACCATTTCAGTAGCAACGTAGCCTTAGTTTGTAGCACATCGTGTGTTTGTTTACAACACCCTCATTGTACGTATCGTTTTATGGTGCTCACACAGCTACGATTTTGAAACCATTTTAATGTTGGTTGTTCTAAACTGACGGATTATAAAGTAAGTGAATAGTTTTAAAACAGAATATTTGAGACCGGAGACTGCACAAGGACACAACATTGAAAAGTGCGACAAATAGTAGAAACCACACTCGTCGCTTGGCGGTACGCCACACTCGCCCTTTTCGGATGTTAGACAGGTCAGTTAGCAGAATCTTACACTTGGACCTTTATTTTTATCCCTACAAGATTATTATTATTTAAAAACTGCAGCAAAACAACTTTGTGATATGACGTAGGTTTCCAAAAACTATGTTGGACTTGCTGACAGACGATATTGAGTAACAAAGCCCACTTTCATTTATTGGAGATGGTAAACGAATAGAATTCTCGGTACTAGGCAATCGAGAACCCACAGGAATGGCATCAACAACCTCTATACTGCGAGAGAGTAACTGTTTGGTGTGGCCTCTCAAGTCTGTATTATTGGGCCTTACTTTTTTCGTAAAAAGGAACGAAGATTGCCTGTTAACATGAATCGCTACATTGCCATGTTGCGTGATTATTTCCTATCAGAATTAAAAAACAACGCGCTCACCTCAACACAGTTTGGTTTCAGCAAGATGGGGCGACTTGCCATATATCAAGAGCAACAGTGTCTTTCTCAAGACATTCCTCTGAAATCCTGATTTTATTACCTGGGAATGTGGAATGGCCTGCTCGGTCACGAGAGCTGTCAGTTTGTACCTACTTTTTATGGGGCTGCCTAAAAGCTAAAGTTTACATAGACAAACCTGATAATCTTAAAGCTCTTTCCGAAACCATAACGCGAGAAATTCAAAGTGATGTGATTTTTCGCAGATAATTATTTTTTCTTACATTTTGTTATGTATTCTCAAATGGCAATGTACTAGTAATATACGAAAATAATAAATTTTGAAGTTCCTCCGAAAATAAGTCTGTGACAGTCTTTTCAAAAATACCATACCTCCCTGCCGGACTCTGTAGAAAGTGCATAAATTTATTACTTATTGCTTTATTATTATTGTAATTAAATACAGTTTAAATAAACAGCAATTACAATAACAAGTGAATCTAAAGGAAAAAAGATGCATTAAAATTACAAGCAGGTAAAGCAGGAATTCTTGACTAAGCAACTTCGAGATTCGCTTGCAAGCCCCGTTCAGCGAAGTCAATTACTCAGGACAACGATCGATTCTGCAGAATTACAAGAGCTACCCTACCGGCTCTTTACCATTATTTATTAATTTAGTCGTAGGATGCCGGACTGCTCGTTACCTGACAAAAGAATTCCAATTAACCCAAGACTACAAATGAACACATCGCGCTCGCGTTGCTGCGCGGTTCGTTACGGCGAAGGCTGAATCTGTATGGAAGCCATCCATATATACTTGTCATGTTTTAACAATGCGCGCTTGCATCTTGGAGCGCGAGCGAGACGGCGCGCACAAAGGGCTCTCTGGAAGCGCCGCTTGTTTATTTGTTTAGCCTTGTTTTAGCAAAATGCTCAAAAGTCGCGTGATCGGAGGGCTTTGGCGTATCTCGCGCTGATTTAGACAGCAGAGGCCGGATATCAGCGCACGGATGCCCTTTGCGCTCAAAGCCGATATCGCACCCTTCGAATACATAACGGGACATCAAAGTGCTCCATGCTGATGAGCAAATTTCGATTGCGTTGTTTTTCGACGCATTAATTTTTTATGGGACTCGCCGGGAAAACGCCAGTCACTTTGTAGGTTGTGGCTGCGCGATCGCAGCTACCCGCCACCGGTTCTGGCGAGTCACTTGCATCCCTAATTTAATTTGCATTGAAGCCAGTTTTCGATTTAATTAAGTGATAAGTATTCAGAACATTTATATTAATATTTGTTTACAATATAATAAATCAATTGCAAACGATTTACAACGAAAAAAAATAATTGAGGATTATATCAGCCTTATAAAAGATGTCCCAAAATTAACGCACGATTTGAATTAAATAGAAAACACAGTTTTTAGTCTTTTGATTGTAATTTTTTTATTGAATCATAAAGTACATAGGACAGGGTTATTTATGGAATAACACATCGGGCAGATGGCCTCCACGGCTATGCATACACATACGCACTCGTTTGTCGAAATTTTCCATGACCATTCTGCATAAATGTGGCTGAATTTCGTTGATGCAACGTTGAATCTCCTCCTTTAATGCACTCGTGGTTGTGGGCTTGTTGACATAGATCTGTGATTTTAAATAACCCCATAAAAAGAAATCTAATGGTGTTAAATCACACGATCTAGGGGACCAATTCTGACCACGGAAACGAGAGAGTACACGACCTGGAAATGTCTCATGCAGTAATTGAAGTGTTTCTCTGGCTGTATGGCATGTAGCACCGTCTTGTTGAAACCACATATTGGCCACATCAATATCATCCAATTTCGGTAAAAAGAACTGTGTTATCATGTCGCAAAATCGAGCATCAGTAACAGTCACTGCTTGATCAGCCTCATTTTCAAAAAAGTATGGTCCAATTATGCCTCCAGCCCAAAATTTACACCAAACAGTTGCACGTTGTGGATGCATTTGTTTTTCGACAATCACATGTGGGTTCTCAGAACTCCAAAAGCGACAATTTTGGCGATTAACAAACCCATCAAGGTGAAAATGTGCTTCGTCCCTTAGGATGATTTTGCTCGAAAAATCAGCATCCATTTGTTAATACTCAATAATCCATTCAACAAACTCTCTTCGCTGTGCATGGTCATTAGGCTTCAGTTGTTGTGTTAATTGAATTTTGTAAGCATGGAGACGCAGATCTTTAGTGAGTATACGCTGTAGAGAGCTTCTTGAAATTTGCAATTCTTGTCCACGACGCCGAATTGAGGTTCCTGGATTGTCACCGACACTCTCACGCACTGCTTCGATGTTTTTGGACGACCAGTGTGTTTGGCGTCTCCAACGCATTCTGCCTCTCGGAATTTTTCAATTAATCTCTTCACAGTTGACGAAATTAAAACACTATTCCGACCATATTTTGTATGAAATTTTCAAACAGCGGCCGCCAAGCTTTCATTATTTTTGAAATATTGTTCAATAATGAAGACACGTTGTTCTATCGTGTAACGCTCCATTTTTACTAACCCTAAACTGTCAGCTGTCGATTTGTTTTTGTTTTAGGGTTGTCAACACTTTACTGCATAAATAGCGGCAAATTTAAATCTTGCGTTAATTCTGGGACACCCTTTAGATGAACCTTACAAACCGAAAATTGTTAAATAATAATAATATAATAAATCCCATTATTCCCCAGTGGGACATAAAGTTTGTGTATATTGTTTCCACTCTTTCTTCTTTCTCTCTAACTGACTCAGTTGCGCCATGGTTTTTCGTTCTTCGCGCTCTCCTTTTCTTAATTTTGGTGTTAATATCTATTTAGTTAGTAAAGTTCCATAGGTCTTTCTGTAATATAAGGTTTTGCTACCAATTTCCTAGTATCCCTCACAAATATCTATTTACAAATGTTTGTAACTTCTGTTTTATTAATCTGTGATCATTTGTAATTCACACCCATACAGTAAGACAAGTTTAACCATAGCAAGTATTTGTACGACACACATTCTTTAGTCCCAGGTTGCAAATTGCAAGCTTTATTCATTCTATTTAACACGTCTTTTATTACACTATCATTTATAATCACTGTGCTGCCTAAGTATATAAACTTGTTTACATGTTCTATTATATTGTAATTTACCTGCAAGTTTGTAGGTACCACTACGTTCATACACATAAATTTAGCTTTTTTATTAATTTGACTTTTTCTACCTCTACACACAATTTAGTAGCTTTCTTAGATTAAATTTCAAAATTTTTGAAGAATTCCTTTGGAAATCAATAAAATGTGAGTTATTATAAAGCCTAAACTGCACTATTGTTTCCGCAGTTTCCATCCCGTACTAATAAAACTCTATCTAGGATAATTTTCTAGAATATCTCCATTTTTGGTACTTTTATAACTATTCTCGCTTCCCAGTCTTTTAGAAATCACTCTTCTATTCAGATTTTTTCCATTAGTTTTTTTAGTAAAACCGCCGTAGATTATAAATTCATTTTTAATATATCTGCGGTTAATCGGTCTATACCTGCAGCTTTTCTGTTCTTCAATTTTTTAATGGCATCAGTATTGATGTTAAGCTCTATTTCTAGGTGTAAGTCATCCTGCACTTCTTTCTCTTCTCGAAGTTCTGTATTTAAAGCTTCTTTAAAATGCTATGGCCATCACTACATTTGTTATTATATATATAAGCATGACAGGATAGCATCTTTACTCTTTACAATTATTTTTGTGTTTTTTCTTCCAGTTCTTTGTGTTTCATTTACCTATTATAATCATTTTCCTTTTATCAAGTCCAAAGTAGTATCACTTATCAATTTATTTTTATTATTTACTATAGCACACGTATTTAGCACCACTTTTTTGCATCTTACCATGCCTCCTCTATTGTACCGTTGTAGTTAATGTTATTGCTACTATCGCCCACACAGTTTATAAACTTCTATTTAGTTTTTTTGTTGTTTACTTTACTAATGCTAAATTTTAAATACTGGTTTTGTTTTACGTGGTTTAATACCAGTTTTTCCGCCAATACATAATGGTCTGACCTTGCTTCTGCACCTTTTCTATTACAAGTTTTTCCATTTTTGGCTTGTACATAAGTGATCAATTTGGCTTTCCGTGTTTAAATCTGATGACACCCAGATAACATTAAGACAATTCTTGTGTTTAAACATCGTTCATCCTATTTTAAAGTTTTGTAATCCGCAAAAATCCACAAGTACCACTTCTCCATTTTTATTTTCTTCGTAATGTCTTGATTTCCATAATTTTTCCCAAGCCACCATGATTTATTCCCATTCTAGCATTAACATCAACTATGACTAAAAACTGATGACTCAGAATGGAACGCTTACTTCAAAACAACGGAACATAAGTAACTTTTCATGATATATTTACGTAATTATGATTAGATTGAAGCATAAAATGTGAAAATTATACACCGTCAAGATGTTTGCCATCACGGCGTTGGCACTCCTCCAAGCGAGACTTCAAATGCGTGAAAACATGTTGACACATATCTTGTCCAACTGCTGTGATTTCTTCTCGTATATGGGCCTCAAGTTGGCGCAGATTAGTGGGAGGAATCAGGTAAACTCGATGTTTCAGATATCCCCACAAAAAAAAAATTAGATGGGGCCAGGTCAGGACTCCGTGATGGTCAATTAACGTCACCTCTGCGGGAAAGAAGCCGCTTCGAATCAAATCTCTAATTACCCTAATGCGGCATGTACTGTGTAACTTGTGGCCCCAACTTGCTGAAACTATGTTGTAGGACCATATCCCTCCTATACTTGAAGAGCCGGACTTCAGAAAGTACAAATCATGTCAGTGTATCTTTCAGAATTGACATTAAGTACGCGTCAATGGTTTCCTTTAAAAAAATACTAACCAATAATGCCATTTGAAGAAATTGCATTCCAAACGGTGACCTTGGGGTTGTGGATATGTTCCTGATGTTTTTCCCGAGGATTGTTTTCTGACCAATACCGCATATTTTGATATTACTAAACAAAATGTTATCAAAGTTTTCAAACCGCAAAAGCATCTTGCACGCAAAAGCGAGGCGTAACGAGTAGTCCGTTGCTTTCAAATCTTGGAGTAACTGGATCTTGTAGGCATGTAAACGTAAGTCTTTTTGCAAATTATCTGAACTCTGGACCGGTTTAAAATCAAAGCCACAGCGCGTTTACGGATCAACCTTCGGAAATGTTGCCGAACGCTAGCGCACACGCGATCGATGTTTGCTGGCGTTCTCACTGTTCGCCGGCAGCCAACAGGTTTGGAATTTACGGTAGAACTACTACGCTCAAACTTCTGAACCCAAAGCTTTATTAAATTGGCACTTGGCGCTTTCTGTCATGAAGCCCATATCGAACTCAAAACGCCTATGTACAGTTACGTAACTGTTGCTTATGTAATAACTGCGCACACAAAAGGCACATTGCTCTCCCGGAAACTGCTCCATTGCAACTGACAAATTTCATGCTCCTTACTACTCAACACATGGCCGCCCGCTCCTCTCCCACTATTATATTCTGCGCTATTTCGAAGACAAATATGCATTTCATTCTGTAAGTTTAGCATAATTCGGTTAAGTATACTATAAAACTCTTTCTTTTATATCGTGGTCTGTAACATCAGTGCGTGCGTAGCACTACATTAAAGTTAGTGGTTGTAATATCTATTTTGTAAAGCTATAGTTATTTTATATAACTACCTTTTCAAATTATTTTATATTAATATAAAATTGATAGTAATTATTGACAGCAAAGCATTGGTTTTAATTTATACAGTGCATGTATAAGACTCACTACTTTTATGTTTCTGTATATACGCCAAAGCGGTATGAAAGCTCAAACTCAAATATTTGTGCAAGGTTTCTTCTTTTTATACCACTCTCTAAACATCTGCTTAACATTTTTAAAGTGCGAGTATAGCAGCATTAGTGGCCATGTATTAAAAAACAAACATTTCTGACTTCAACAATATTTGTATAAGAAATTATAAATTTGGAGCAGCTAGAATTATTATATTTATTTTATTTGGCGTATGGCTTTATATGCATTGCTCAAACAGATAGACATTTCACGAAAATACACTTAAAAATTGAAATAGAACGACAGTGTACATTGTATATTGTACAGTTTAGACAACATACACATACTAAAAAAGAGGGCGGTTCAGTTATTAGTACGACAGTTTGTTGCTTCATATGTGAACGTCAAGGTTTGTACTCCAATCTAGCGCCGAAGGGGATGCCTCCAGGAAGTCGAACCAATCCTCTGTATACGAGCGCAGGGGGTACCCACTGTGAATGTGTTGAATGGTTTGCCTCGGTGCACATCCAGGTGATGCTGTCCTCCCCCACCTGTGCAAGGAGTCCGCGCACCTGACATATCCAGTGCGCATCGGTTCAGTGCTGTCCACTTCCTCCTGCTTAATTCTGCCCCAGGGATATACAGTTATAATGCTCAAACCGGATTTGTAGATGGTTGTTTGATTTGAGATTCCAGTCGTGTGTCGATTGGGCTTTTGAGTCGTAGTTGCTATTTTGGAGCCGTTCGGCCAGGCCAATTGGAGAGTTTCTTGATTTTAGTCGGGTGCGTCTCAGTTCAGGGATATCCTCGGGGATCGGCAGTTTTGGGTTTGCCACAATTTTTCTGTTCTCGTAGTAGGGACTCATATCTGCGTAAGTTTGGAGGAGTACGTTGCATAGCACTGGCAGCCATTGTGTAGGTGTTGATCTGATTGTACCAGAAATAAGTCTCATTGTATTATTGAGCTGTTTGTCAATGAGGTCAGGGAAAGCGATGAAGTACGCAAAGCAGTAGCAGCTGCACCACAATTGATACCACATAGTTTCTGAATATTCTTATTCCCAGTCCCTATTTTTGCGGCCGCATTTTCCAAATGTTTTCGGTACGACAATGTACGATCAAGTGTTATTATTAGGTATTTAGGGTACTTATTGTGTCGGAATACAGTATCCCAATCGTATTTCTATTTGGGTGTTGAGCATTTTATTGTTAGGGTGGAATAGCGACGCTTGGTTTGAATCTCCACCTCTTGAAATATTCCCACAGTGTAGCAAATACGTTAAGGACTGTTTTTGTACCATTAAGAGTTTTGTGCTGGGTAACCAAAGCTATGTCGTCCGCGTAGCAGAATTTTTTAAGTATTGTATCCGGAAAATCGGAGATATGCAAATTAGATAGAAGAAGCGCCATGACTGAGCCTCGTGGAAGACCGTTAATAATTAATCTTGATATGCTCATATCTTCACCAAGCACAACTCGGAAGCTCCTATTACCTAGCATGTTTTGTATTAAGCGTATCGTTGTATGCAGGAATTATTTTTAAAAGCTTATACACTACCCCTCTTTCCAAACTGTGTCATAGGCTGATATGAAGTCAAGAAACACTGCAGATATCTTCAGGTTTTGTTGGAAGCCAGCATCTATGTAAGATGTCAGTAGAAGTACCTGGTCACAGCAACTACGACTAATTCCGAATCCTGCTTATTCTGGAGGCAAATGTTCCTCAATGGCACTGCTAATTCTGTTATAGACGAATCGCTCGAGGAGTTTCTATGAGCAACTAAAAAGTGCTATAGGCCTATAACTTTGTGGCTGATCTGCTGGTTTTCCCGGTTTCAGCATGGCTATTATTTTGGATTTTTTGAATTCTTTTGGAAGATGGCTGCTTGTTAAGATTCTGGAGGAAAAGTGTGGCAACTACTCGATTACGTTTTTTCCAGCATGTATTAAGAATTCGAATGAATGCCATCGGTTCGCGAGCTTTACCCGGCTTCATATCTTTAATAGCCGCAACAACCTCTGCTTCGTCGAATGATATAAAGAAGTCTGACTCGATCGGAGAGTTTTCACACAGTGTTTTTTTTTAATTTCTGTTGTGTGATATTTGTAGCTTGGAGCTCTCGAGGCCTTAATAATATTGTTTGCTACCAGCTCTGGTAAAATATGTTGTTTTCTTTTTCCCGGGTGAGCATTGGAGCCACCGAGTTTTCGCAAGACTTCATGCTTTCCCGCTTGATCCGGAGAATTCCATTCTCTCCATCGCCTCTGTCACCATTGTCTTCTAGAAGCATCCAAACTACGCAGGAGATCGTCCGCTAGCTCTTGTTAGCCGCTGTCGATGAAATCCTGGTAAAGCTGATCGAAGTGTTCACTCCACCCCAGGATGTATTTTTTTCTGAAACCTCTCGGAATGTACTTTTTAGCTGTAGTTATTACCGCATTTTGAAAACGTATGTAATTCTTATGCAGAGAAGGTATGAACCTGATGCACTTGTCAAGGTCAGTGACATATCTTTTCCAATCGGCTTTTTGAAAATTCTATCTGGGTCGGGGGGTGAGGTGGACCTGATCATCGGTATGGAGATACCAACCTCCAAGATACTTGGTCTGTGGGGGAAGTTAGTTGCAACTCTGGGTCGGTAGTAGTCTGTTCTTGTTGTCGGTAGTTACGAAACATAGGTATGAGTTGTAATCCCTATTACATGCAGCCGAGTGAAATGTGCCCTGCTGTTTAGCGTTGAAGATAAAGCACAGTTTATTTATCTCGGCCTACTCTACGAAAGCCTCTCCACAACTATTGCTTAGGACATACATCCACATTTTGTGGTGGCTGTTGAAATTACCTGCGTATACCGTTGGGTGTTTGGATAATGGGAGGCGTTGTTAGGTTATTCCTGATTAGGGGGTTTGTAGACATTTACAATTTTTAAATCGCTAATAAAATGTCTACTTTGTGAATGTCATTCTCTAAGGTAGCAGTGAGGAGCTGGACCTGATCGATGTTGTTTCGAGCATATGTGGCGATGCTGTACGTTCGAGGATGGTAAGTAGATCCAATCAGATCAAATCCGTAGATTATTTTTCTCTTTTGCAGGTCGCGTGGATTTCCTGGAGGAATCGACGCTATTGTCAAGAAGGAATTTTTAAGGTAGTCGCATTTAGCTCTACTGATGGCCTCTATATTCAGCTAGCAGATTCAAACTGAAGATCCAAGTCTTCTATTTATTTGGTCCTTAGAAGCACCATTTGATTTATTTCTGTCGCTTAACTGCATGTATTTGTTGTCAGGAGATCTCAATGGACAGTCTGGTAGCCGATTTTGTAGACTATTTGGCCGGGATATAATTACGTTGCCCAGGATACACCGCGGTGAGGCCAGTCTAATTTGCACCCCAGAATAAATATAGGCAATTGTCTAACAAATTAACTGCTCTACATGAATAAATAAAGCCTATACAGAAATTATTGCAAAAATAGAAAGCCCATCTAAAAACGATTTATCAGAATGTCATTTAACAAATCACCCAAAACCGATTAGTTTATAACCAAATGAAATGCAGCTTTATCTCGCGCGCAACATGTCGCTAAATGACCCAATAATAATGCACAATACAACGAGCCCACAAACGAAACATGTCACTGCAATATTCATAGCGTAATCATAATATTTCGATAAGTTCGCATGCACCTTACGCGCTTACATGCACCTATTTGCGACAGAATTTTGATTGCTTCTGCTCGATTTTCCCAAGTGGAAAATCGACGAAATTATTTGATTATTTTGGATCGCGTACGTTCCGCAGACACGCTGAATTGCTCCTTTGCATAAGTGCCCGCCCCCAATCACCATATTTAGTAAAGTAAATGAACGTTGGCTTATAAGGATTACGCCGATTCGATTAGGAATTAAAGGCAATGACCTGTAACATGCCATTAACGGCATTAACCGCGATGTATACCCATAATATGCAATTAATGCCGCTTTGGCGCTCCAAGAAAATAAAATGAATCCTGCTTATCGGGGGTTGTTTCAAATTTATGGGGCAATTGAGTATATACTTTTCAAACAGCATTAATTACATTGATAAAAACTACTTGTAAGGTATATTAACTCTTTCTTTCATTATAAGGTTATAATTTACTAACAGAACTTTCTATTGACAGCAATATGCTTCTTGCGTAACTAGAAATATTAGAAAAACTATATAAAAACCCAAAAACTTTGATTCAAAAACAGATCGAATGCAAACAGTAACGCTACTTATAGGGAGTAAATAAAATAAAGCGTTTAGTACTCTTCCGGCAACGAGTCTATCAGTAGTAAAAGTCCTAAAAAAATCTAAGACAGATGACTATTAAAAAAAATTTATCTTCAAGGTATTTTAATTAACGCTTAATACAGCAGAAGATCAAAATATTAATCCGCTAACAATATTTCCAAATAAGATGGCTCAACGCTCTCAAAAACCAGCAAGTAAAAATGTAGAAACGCACTTCTCTATCCATAAAAAGCTTACAAAAAATTTTTTTTTATTATTTGTTGCTTATTTACAGTCTCTCACACGAGTAATAAGTAAATTATTTATAATTTATAATTTTATAACATGTCATTGGGGGGATCCGACCAGCGCCTTACTCCCCGTAGGCTAAACACTAAGTTATTCTGGGTAGTTACACTGGAAGGTGTTGTGGCCAATTTCGTTTTAATTGTCTGGTAATTGTTGGCTGGTTAGAGAGCTGTTCTATTAGTTGGTTTTTATGTCCTGTCAGGTGGTTCGTGTATATTCGAGCAAGCTTCTGTATCTCTGCGACTACGTATGGAATTCCTAGGTCTATGTGAAGGGTTTCGTTAGAGATGTACCATGGGGCGTTGGCTATTTTGCGAAGGATTTTTGATTGGCTTCGTTGCAGGATCTTTGTGTGGGAGGCATTAGCGCATCCCCACAACTGTATACCATATGTCCAGATGTTTTTTATAACATATAACTTTTATAACTTTTATATAACAGTAGTTTGTTTGACAGTGAGAGTTGGGAGCGTCTGTCAAGGAGCCAGTGCATTTGTTCAATTTTAAGGTCTATTTGTTTTCGTTTGGCTTTGATGTGAGTGCTCCAGGTGAGCTTATGGTCTAGGTGTAGTCCAAGATATTTGATGTCCGTCCTCTGAGGTATAGGAGTATTGTTGATATTGTTTAGTGGGCTTGCAACACGTCTATTTGTGAAAGTGATTTGTGAGGATTTGTTGCTATTGACTGTAATTCTCCATTTGTTGAACCAGTTTTGCAAGATGTCTAAGTGTGTTTGTAGATGGGCTGCTGCAGTTATTGGTTTTCGTCTATTGAGGGGATAGCTGTATAATCGGCGAACATTGCAAGTACAGTATCGTCAGTTGAAGGCGTGTCGGAAGTATATAGGAGATACAGCAACGGTCCCAGTACGCTACCTTGCGGTACTCCAGATGTAATTTCGTGGTATTCGGAAGTTGTGTTATTTACTTTAACTTGGAAAGTCCTCTGGGTTAAATATGATTTTAGTATGAGGTACAGCTGATTTGGAAAATAGAGTTTTATTTTGTATAACAGACCCATGTGCCATACTTTGTCGAAAGCCTGTTTTATGTCTAGGCATACAGTTATACAGACGCGCTTGGTTTCTAGAGTATCCATAATGCTGTTAACTATTCGGTGCCCTTGGTGGATAGTAGAATCATGCTACCGGAAGCCAAATTGGTAGTTTGGGAGAATTTCATGTAGGTCGACAGTTTCATGGATTCTTGTGAGGAGCAGTTTTTCGAATATTTTTGACTTGAGTGGTAAAAGGCTGATGGGTCTGTAGGAGGGGGATTGCGTAGGATGTTTGCCAGGTTTAATAAGGGTAATGATTACAGCATGTTTCCACTGAGTGGGGGAGTAGCAGAGTCGTAGAATGCTGTTGTAGATGGTTGTAAGTAACACTAGGGCTTTTTCTGGGGAGGTTTTGCAATACATCTCCTACAATTAGGTCGTAACCAGGTGCTTTACGTGGGCTTGCTAATTTAATTTGCTGTCTTACTTCGGCTGGTGAGAATGGTCTCAGAGGTAAGGACATTTGGCAGTGCGCGGCAAGGAATGCGAAAAGAATACAGTAGCAAGATGGTCTGCGAATGAATCAGCTTTTTCCTTGTCTGATCTGGCACATGTATCATCGGACTTTTTGATTGGAGGTATCGGTGCTATTGGTCTTTTAAATTTTTTTGTAGCCTTCCATATCGTAAGATCAATAGGTTAAAGATTCGTGATGTAATGCTGAAAGGTGTCGTTCCGGGCTTTTAGTAGTTCAGTGTGGAGTTGATGAGTAAGTCTATTATATATGGTCTTGTCTGGCCTTTGTTTAGTTCGTTGCCATTTTTTTCGTGCCTTGCGTTTTTTTGTGACGAGCTGACTGATATGACGAGGGATATTAATATCTGCTGAGCAGGTGTTTGTTTCAATGGGTGTTGCTTGCCATGCCGCATTTTGTATAATTGTAGTTAAATATTGGGTTGCTTCGTCTAGGTCATAGGCGTCCTTAATTCGGATAGTTAGATTAATCTCATGATCCAGTGTGTTTTTGAAAAGGTCCCAATTGGTGTTTTTGTTGCAGAGTTTTGGGGATGGTTCTCTGGTAATAATGGATGTGCTTAAGGTAATTAGAATGGGAGTATGATCTGAGCATAGGTCATAGTTAGATTCCACTTTGGTGTATGTGTTTGCTATGCCGCCGGAAATAGTGAAGTCTAATAAGTCGAGGATTTTATTTGTATCTGTAGGCCAATAGGCGGGTTCTCCGGTTGATATGTAGTTGCAGTTATGATTTTGTATTGCTCTGAGTAGGTTACGCCCTTTCCGATTGGTTAGTCTTGAGTCCCAGGCCACATTCTTGGCGTTCAAATCTCCTCCAATGAGGAATCTCGCGTCAAGGGATTTTAGCATATCTGCGTATTCTTCAGTTGAGATAGCATATGCTGTGCCATACAGGTGCTATGATCAATGGGTAGTAGAATAGAGCTTGATTTTGTCGTTTATAACGTTCATGGTGAGATTGAGTGGTTTCGGATGACGCCATCAGGTAACACAGTGCGTATATCGTCTGTAATGCGTGGGTTTCGAGACAGTAACACATCTGATATCCTGTAATATGGAAAACAGTTGATCTAAGCCATATGGTTTGATAAGCCATTGGCGTTCCAGAGAACTATACGGAGGTGGTTGGCCATTTTTAAGCTAATTTGTTTATAACAGTCGAAAGCATGTTTAAAACCATGCTGTTTTGGCTGATAAGCTGCGAAAACATTGCTCTAAATTCCGTTAGGAAGCTAGAGAACAATTGGTTGATGTTATTCTGCTGTTCATTGAAGGTATGAATAGGGGGTCTTCTATTGGGTGGTTGCAGGGAGAAAAAAATTGTAATTCTAGATCTAAGAACCAAAATAAAACGAAAGCATTAAAGTTATAATTAAAAATATGCACCACCAAATTGATAATAAAGAAAAAAATTTAAAGAGATGAGACACGATGTTATGAATATTTGGAATATAAAGTACAAAATCCCTAAAACTTATTTCCAATGTATATAGCTGAGATGGATATAAAGGGGTAGAAGAATAAAAAACAATTTAAATGATACCTTACCTGCACGCCGTAAGGGTCTACTGGATAAGTGACAAGACTTTGGTAACCAAGCATCTGTTAGAATACTTAGATCTGTCTTGTCCTTGAAACAAGCCATTTTTCCTAAGGAAATTTATAAATATCTCTAATATAGTAACAATAACCTGTAGCGATAAAATATTTCTTACTGATTACAAAATTCGAATTCTGTGATTTGGCAGAGAAGCATTTTCACGATTAGGCAGCGAAACCCCTACTCACAGAACCAAACTGTAGAACCACTCAACATCTTAGGAAAGCGTACAAGAAAACATGCACTTGGAATGTAGCATGTGTTTATCAAACAAGAATTTACGAGAAATGCAGAAACTTATCATAAATATACCTAGTTACAGCACAGTTAGGTGACCAAACAACAAAAGGAACAAAATAGAAATAAAATAGCTATTTAGCTACTTAGTGCTAGACCATGCAATGTAAATATTATTCAGACTTTTGCTCCAACCTCAACCTCTCAAACTAAATACAATACTAAAAAAGTACAAATAAAAAATAAATATCCCAAGAGATATCAATGATAAGCTATGAAGCAATAAATACAAAGAAGTACTAATAAAAAATACCGTCTAAAACCACGAAATACGAGAAAAGAGAGGTTAATGCAATTTAGGTTAACGCTTAGATAATTACATACATGGAAAACCTCCTTAAAAAGAAATACTATAAGAAACCAAACTTACAACACTCTCATAAATAAACTATCCCATAACTCAATAATATCTATCAAACAGACATTAAAGCGAAAATTTTAAGATATCATAGTACCCTACTTTTGATCATAAAATTGAAGCTGAAGAAAATTGAGGCAAGAGAAGAAGAAAGGAAATGTTACATTAAAAAAACTGAAAAATCGACAAGTACGACGACAAATAAAAGAAATGTAAAGATAAATATCAGCATAAAACAAAAATAAAAAGAAACAAACACCATCATACAGAAAGCAACGAAAAACAAGCTAAAATCCGAGTCGAGAAGAACTAGAGAACAGATAACAGATAAAATTAATGATTAGATGGAAATATCAAGAAACATATTATCAAAATATATTAAAAACATCAAATGCTAAACAAAACTATCAAAAAAAATTATAACAGTTAAAAAACCAAAAAACTGGAATGTTGGAACAATTTTAATTTACATAAAAGTATTAATGAGTCAAAAATTTACAACAAACAAAATTTAGAGATTGTAAAGAAGTGGATTATATTTACATTTGTTTATTCCACTTCCACAAAAATCAAACAATAAAATACGAAAAATACAAAGCAGTGAGCTTATGAAACACATAGTAAAATATTTTGGAGTTGGGTAAATATATAGTAAGCTCTAAAATAAATAACTAACTTAACTTTCTTAAAAGTTTAGGAACCAGGATAGCTCTATTTAGCTTACAAACGGTTATGGAACAATATAAATATAAAAACTATGATGTGTGTTTAGTTAATTTTGACGAGGTTGGGTACATAAGGCTTATAGAAATATTACAAATCTTTAAGATAAATAATAAAAATTTCAAATTGTTACAAATCACCACCAGGGTAAGTTCCCTGGAGTGCGGTAACACATCACTTCGGTCGTGATTTCATCTAGTCGAGAGGTCGAGATTAACCCAACTTGATTAATCGGCTGCCCCATCGGATCAGACCGCCGGCGGGGTGAGCTCTTTGGGAGTGATAGGGCATGCAGTGAACTCCTACGGTCGGGTGACGTGGACTCATTCACTTGCGTGCATCCCCTTTTGGACTCCATAGCGGATGGGGAAGCAGAAAGATAAAGTTTGACTTACTCAACATAACTTCCTTACAGGAAACCACTTTACAGGGAACGTCTTCGGATACACCTACAATTCTGCAACAGCAGTAAAAATAGCAGCAACAACAGAATATTCAGTTCGAAAAAAAAAAATTTTTGGGGCTGAACAGAAAAGCAGTAGGAAAGCTTGCTTTGCAGCAGCAGCCAACCAAACTAACCCAAATCCTGCTACTTCCAAACAGGTTCTGGCTTCTACAGCTAACCTTGTAAAAGAAAGCAGTAAGGAAGTATTTACTTCCAGAACTACCTCTTCACAGGAGCTGACTACTGAAGCTAACCCTGTACACAACCTTTTTGGGAGAAGAAATCTGACGGTACCAAAGGCCGGCTGCTTCAGCTTACCTGAGGGCAGCTAGTTCAGGGAAAGCTTTCTCTGCAGATATAAAGGGCAAGAGGGTCGTTTGGAGGAAAGCTTACCAGTTACCTCCAACCCCAAAAATAAATTAAGGCAGCAATTAAGTCAACAACAACCTTATACAGGAGTCTATAGAGAGCGGTGCTGGGGATTTTGGACACTCATATGTTCACTCTAGAAGAAACCAACCCGCACCCACTTTTCTTCTTAGAATCATCTGAAAAAGCGACCATACTTTACAGTGGTTAAAACACACAATCTTCCCTTTTCGTGGGATGAAGCCCTTCTGGACGTCGTGCGGGTGGATTGGTTGCCTAGATTGTGGAAGGCGGCTTTATCAGTTTTAGAAAAACTTAAGACCACAGAAACCGCCATCCGTAGGTTAGCAGTGCAGAACCTCTGAAAAGGAAACCTATGGGTAGACTCCTAGTGTTTAGTGGAGGGGTAGTGACTGGCATTAATAATAAAGGAGTAAAATTGTTTTATAAGTTGTCGGCCTTAAATATTAAAATAAAAGAAGAGAAGCAACATTCAAAGAAGAAAGTACGTCCTTGGATATTTCTCAAATGCAAGAACAGCAAGCTCTGCAACATTACCAGCAGAACATGGCTGCGACAGTCCCGAAAATATGCCCTCTATAATGGAAGTAACCTCTACCATCATGACAGAGGTAACTCTAGAGAAACAGGATCTCATGGACATCCTCTTAGAATCTGCATCTAACGAATCAGAGGACTTAAAATTAAACAAATTAACCTCAAACACTGCCAAGCGGCTGCGGTTACGCTATGCGGACACCTAAGCAGCAAGCCGGACATTTTCCTTATTCAGAAACCTTAATTTATTAACTTGAAGATTTTCGGATTGCGCAATCTAAAAGGTGCCATTTTTGTGAATAAAACACAAAATAAGCCTAGATCTTGTATTTTTGTTCCAGGCCATATTCAAGCTCTCTTGTTACCACACCTGTGTGGTCGTGACATTACCGCATTAGGGTGTAGCCGTGAAACAAAAACTGATGTTTTAGTTTCAGCCTATCTTCCAAAAAACTCGGCAGAATGACCCCCCCACTGATGAAAGTTGTCAGCTACTGTGAGGACAACGACAAACATCTAATCATTGGATGTGGCTCAAACGCACATCACTTAATATGGGAAAATAAAGATATTAATCCGAGAGGCAGATTGTTACTAGAATACCTGAAGAAAACGCTAAGTTTAATGTATCTGCATTGTTGTTGAGAGCGTCTGCTTTAATATGTGTGTAATAACGAGAACAATAAACGAGTTTAAATATACGAGTGTGTTTTCATTTCTAACATTGGTGCCGAAACCCGGGAGGAAAAGTGACAAGTGTTGTGATAGAAAACTGAACCTTAAAACCATGAGTAAATAAACACTTATAAAATTGTTATGAACTAATACTATGGACTTGTAAAAATCGGCCGTTTTGGAATGGTAAAAATTTCGCAAGTGATACTGTACAAATGAACTTTGAAAATTTTAGATTTTTGAATTTAGCAGTTTAACTTAATGGACTTACAAAATATTATTTACACTTTTACTTACATATGAATTTTGGTTCATTTACAACTGAACATTATTTTTTGATTCGAAATTGTGAGTAACCTTGCGAACAGTGAAGATTTTGAACTTTTTAACATTTTATTATTACCAAAATGGAGAATTTAATAAAAGGTCAAATGGAGTTTTTTGAGCAGTTGAGAAAGGCTGAACGTAATTTTAAAAAGTCAAATTATGAAACCCGAGGAAAAACCTGTTATTTAACAACAAGAATTGATTTATTGAATAAGCTGGAAAAAGCGTTTGACCAATATCATTTAGAAATAGTATCAGAAGTAACAGATGAGCAAAAGGAATGAGACCATATTTCATAAATGATGTGCAAGATTCGTTTCAAGAAAGTGTGATTAACTACAAATCCCTTCTTAAAGAGCACCTTGAAATGAGTAATTCAAGTGTCACAAGGGCAAATATAAGTGATACTACGTGCATCACTAAGAATGTTCTGATGTGCAATTACCACAAATACAACTACCAGTTTTCTCAGGAAAATATACCGAGTGGCAGTCTTTCTATGACATGTTTGTATCATTAATACATGGAAACAATACACTTTCGCCGGTACAAAAACTGCATTATTTAAAGACAAGTTTATCTGGTAAACCTGAAATACTTTTGAGAAATTTTCCTACTACATCAGCGAATTACAAGAGGCATGGAAACAATTAACGAAGAAATATAACAACAAGAGATACAATTGCAATGCAATTCTAAAGAGTCTATTTGGACAAAAAAGTTTACATCTCGAATCTGCAAGGTCAATTAGAGAGTTACTGGATACGTCTACTTCGTGTTTAAAAGCACCGAATAACCTGAACATTGTAACACACGAGTGGGATGCAATAATAATTTACTTGATTGTGTCTAAATTAGACGTGGAGTCACACAGACAGTGGGAAAATTATGTGAGTGGATTAGAAGATGATCTACCTAAATGGGTTCAATTGGAAAAGTTTTTAGAGACTCGCTTTAGTCTAGAGATGCTAGATACAAGTAAACAAACAACAAGCGCCAAATCAAGCATACAACACAAGAATTCAAACCAATTGTTTAAGGCTAAAGACACTAAAGCATTTCATTCCGCAGTAAGTTTAAGCCGAGTACAAATGAACAGTTATGCGCCATATGTGACGGGCCACATTACATATATTATTGTGTTCAATTTAAGAAGCAACCAGTACTTGAGAGACAACATATCGCACAAACAAAAAGGCTCTGCTTCAATTGTCTTGCGCCTACGCATCTAGTGTTCAAGTGTCGCCAAAATACATCATGTCACAAATGTGGGAAAAAACATCACACATTACTTCATTTTGAGAATGACGATAAACAATAATATAATGCAAGACAAAACGAAAGACCTAGGGAGAAATACAACAAGCTAAGAGGGAAGTGAATTCATCAATGAACGAGACAACTGTGATAGCCAATTTTTCGAGAGGAGATTTAAAACCTTATAGTGCATTGTTAGCGACGGCTGTTGTAAAAACTAATTGTAGAAACGGTTCATCTTTTGTTATTCGGGCGTTACTTGACCAAGGCTCGCAAGCTTCTTTTGTTTCTGAAAATACAGTCCAATTATTAGGTTTAAAACGAATAGATGTAAATGGTAAGGTGTGAAGTTTGGGAGATGGTCAAATGATGGTTAAACACGTAGTTAGTATTGAAGTTGAATCACGTCTGGAACATACAAAAATAATACCGGTGAATGCTTATGTATTAAAATCACTTAACTCTTTGTTGCCGTCACGCGAAGTACACATCCCTGATTGGTTAGTGCTGAAAAACTTACCTCTTGCTGATCCAGGATTTGCAGCTCCTGGAAAAGTAGACTTGTTGCTCGGAGCCGACGTTTATGGAGAAATATTGCTAGATGGTATTAAAAAGAGTCAGTACGGAATTTTAATAGCACAAAACACTTTATTTGGATGGATCTTGTCTGGAAAGGTGTCACAAGAATCGAGTAATCAAAGCATTAAAACTTTACATGTTCAAGTAAAAGGAGACGAGTTACTAAAAACATTTTGGGAGATGGAAAACGAGCCTAACAGTATCGAGAAAAAACTAACGAGAGAAGAGCAACTTTGTGAACAGTTTTATGAAGAAACTACAACAAGACGTGAGGACGGGAGATTTATTGTGGATTACCTTTAGGACAGCTGATCCACAATGCCAGTATGGTAAATCACGTGACATTGCTACACAAAACTACTTGCGTCAGAGAAGACTAGTAAAATCCTGTACTTTTAAATGAATACAACAAAGTTTCAGAAGAGTGTACGACGCTAAATCACATGAAGCTAGTAGACAGCAGCGATATTGAAAATCCTACTGCTGTGTATTTGCCTCACCACGCAGTTGTTCGAGAGGATAAGAATACAACAAAAGTTCGTGTTGCATTTAATGTTTCGAGTAAAGGATTAAACAACGTATCGCTCAACGATGACCTACGAGTAGTCCCTAAACTTCAACAGGATTTACGACATCTTTTGCTTCGGTGACGTAGACATCCTATCTGTATTGTAGCTGAATTAGTAAAAATGTATAGGCAAGTTTACGTGAACGAGAACGACGTCAATTTTCAAAGAATTCTGTGGAGAATTAGTCCTGAGATGCCGATGCAACACTACAAACTATTAACTTTGACTTTTGGCACTGCTTGTGCTCCCTAACTTGCTGTGAAAACATTACAAACATTAGCAGAACTAGAAAGAGATACATATCCATTAGCAGCAGAGATAACTAAAAGAGATCATTACGTAGGTGACCTAATGACAGGTTGTGAGACAAAGACAGAATCCCTACAGATATACGAGACAATGAGTAAACTAATGAACGCTGGTGGGTTTCAATTATAAAAGTGGAATAGCAGCAACCGACATTTTCTGGATCATATCGAGAAGAACAAGTTAAATACAGAACAATCAGTAACAATCAAGATTGAAAACATGATGAAGGTACTAGGTATTTGTTGGAACAGAAATACAGATAACTTCGAATATATAGTAAACTTATCTGAGCCTGAGCAACCTATCACAAAACGAAAAGTTCTTTCAGACATTGCTAGGCTGTATGATCCTATTGGGTTGATTGCTCCGGTAATAATTACTGCCAAAATTTTTATTCAAAAGTTGTGGAAGGCAAATCTTGATTGGGATAGTGAATTACCATCAGAGTTTATGAATGAGTGGTTAAAATTTATGATTCCACGGTGGCTCTGCTCAACTAAAGAATCTAAACTTGAACTACACGCGTTCTCAGACGCGTTAGGTGTAGCTTATGCAGCTGCAGTTTATCTAACATAAGAGTTGTAAACGAGAATGAGCAAGTACACGTGAAGCTAGTCACTGCCAAGATTAAAGTTGCGCCGATTGAAAAAGAGTTGTCAATTCCTAGATTAGAACTTTATGGAGCAGTTTTAGCTGCAAAACTAATTAGTGAATTATCACAAGTAATGGACATACCTAAGCAAGATATTTACGCTTGGACAGACTCAACCGTCGTGTTAGCTTGGTTATGTGGTTCTATAAATAGATGGGTTACTTACATTAATAATCGTGAATCACAGATTCACACAATAATGGAGCAGTGGGGACATGTATCGACGCATATGAATCCTGCTGATTGCGCATTAAGAGACCTACAACCAAGTGAATTGAAGAGCGGGGAACTTTGGTGGAACGGCCCTAAATGGCTGTCTGAAACAGTGATCAACGTAGATAGTGTTGATGTAGCTAAAACACATGAAGAAGAACGGATGAGATCCTTTGCATCGATGCACAAGGATTGTGATTTCATTTGGATAAAATTTTTTGATTTGGCTAAAATGCTGAAAATAATTTCGTTACGTCGGAGATTTCTGAAAATAAAATTACCACTAAATGATAGAAAACTATATCCAAAATTTGTTACGATTGAAGAGATAGATAAAACTTTACAGCTTTGCATTAAGCAAGTTCAAGAAAGTGCATTTAGTGAAGAAATTACCTCATTAAAAGTAAAAGGTTACGTAGCAAAACGGAGCGCCTTATACACTCTTTATCCATTTGTAGACCAAAATGGCATTTTGAGAGTAGGAGGGCGTATACATGAGGCTAATGTGAGTTACGACCAAAAGCATCCAATTATTATGCCCGCTAAAAATCACCTTAGCCAGCTAATAGTTGCAAATGCTCATATAAAGACACTCCATGGTGGACCTCAAGTCGTGATGAGTTTTTTGAGAAGTTAATTTTGTATATTGAAAGTACTAGATATGGTTAAAAAATATTACAGGAGTTGTACAATTTGTTTGAGAAACTCCAAAGCAACAACTACACAATTGATGGGTCAATTACCAGAAGCTAGACTAAAGCCCAGCAGACCATTCAAGACCTCAGAGTGGACTACGCAGGTCCCATTAATATAAAGTTTTCGTCAGGACGAGGAGCTAAATCCTATAAAGGATACATATGTTTGTTTGTTTGCATAGTGACTCGCGCAATCTACTTAGAAACTGTGACTGATCTGACCGCAAAAGGTTTTATTGCCGCATTTAGACGGTTTGTTTCACGTAGAGATGCGTGTCTAATCTCTACAGTGATAATGGTACTAATTTTGTTGAAGCAGATGTTATGTTACGCAATATGTTCAATAGTGCAAAATCTGAACTAGCTGAATTATTACCTTTGGAGTCGACCAAATGGCACTTCATACCTCCAAGTGCGCCAAATTTCGGAGGACGTTGGGAGGCAGATGTTCGTTGTGCTAAAGCTCATTTAAAACGAGTCATAGGGGATAGTACATTGACTTACGAGGAGATTTCTACACTGCTAGCACAAATAGATGCATGTTTAAATTGTAGACCTTTGTCAGTTCTTAGTGATAACTCAGATGATCCCCTCCCCTTGACACCTGGTCATTTTTTGGTAGCAGAGCCCTTGGTAACAATTAGTGATGTAAATTACGTAGATAACAATATAACTGGTCTAGAAAGATGGAAATTATTACAGAAAATGTTAAATACCTTTTTGAAAAGATGGCCTAAAGAATTTTTGAGTAATTTAAATCATAGAAACAAATGGTGTACTAAAAAACCTGATGTTGGTGTTGCAGATGTAGTAATAGTTAAGGATGATAACATTCCACCTGCCAAGTGGGTTCTAGGAAAAATAGTTGATAAGCATGCTGGACCTGACAATGTGACGCGAGTTGTAACTATCAAATTTAAAGGAGGCTTTTTTAAACGCCCCGTTAGTAAACTGTGTGTCTTAACAACATAAAATTAATTTAACGCACATTGTCACGGTGGGAGGCACATTACATTGTTTATACCTAACATTGTTTAGAGTTTTACTAGAAATTTAAATACTTTGTAAAGGACAAGTCCTTGGTGGGCGGAATAAAGAAAACTCTAAGTTTAATGTAGTAAGTGCAATACCGATAGCGCTGTCCATATTTGGCGCGCGCTAGCGCTAGGCAATCTGCAATGTTGTTGAGAGCGTCTGCTTTAATATGTGTGTAAAAACGAGAACAATAAACTAGTTTAAATATACGTGTGTGAGTTTCATTTCTAACAAGACCTTTCAAATAAGCATACAGAAATACTAAATCAAAGATGTAAACCAACTTTAGTTACAACTCGTCCTCAAATTGTAATTAATATTACACTGACCACCTCAAATATTTCCGAATACACAGTAAACTGGCAGGTGTTGAATATAAATGATAAAATTTACCTTCAAATATAGACTACTTGTTGGCAAATGAGAACGCAACCATATTTATTATAAGTTGGCAACACCTATATTCAATTAGGTACTCTGTCTATATCTATGACTTACTTGTACGTTTCTAATCTATATGTCAATAATACATGTTCGTTGCATTTTTCATAATAATCGTTTATTTATTTCCACCTAAATATCAACATGGTAGCAGAGCGTGGTTGATTGCTACTTGTGGAAACAGAAGAAAAAGTAAATTCAGTAAAAACTAAAAAAAAACCGGCCGGCGTATTTTTTGTCCGTCATATATTTTGAGGTTAACCGGGGCGGCGTGCTCGGTCAGGAATCACGTGTAAATCATAAATACGCAAAGAAGATGTCGAATTCAGATTACAATCCATTTCATATCGACAGACTAGTTGGAGGAGATAACTATGCCAGTTGGAAGTTTGCAGTCCAGGCATATTTCGAACTCGACGATCTATGGAGTTGTGTCACCGGTACCAATACAAACCAAAGTAAAGAAACCAAGGCGAAATCTAAGTTGATTTTATTACTGGATCCTATCATTTACGTACATGTTCAGAATGCAACTACTTGTAAAGAAGTCTGGGAGAGTTTGGAACAGGCTTTTGATGACAGCGGGTTGTACAGGAGAGTAGCCTTGTTGAGGGACCTGATAACAACTACATTGGATTCTTCTCGAAGCGTAGATGATTATGTGAATAAAATAATATCGACCGCCCACAAGCTCAGGAATATTAAGTTTGACATTGATGATGAATGGCTCGGTACACTGATGTTAGCCGGCCTCCATAAAGCTTATAAGCCCATTATCATGGGACTGGAGAGCTCTGGCATCAAGATAAGTGCTGATTCTATTAAATCTAAACTCCTGCAGGAAGTTCAATGCTCTGATAATTCAGCATTCTTAACAAGGAAAAAGGTCATTCAAAGAAATCAACATGATTCAACCAAGGCCTACAAAGGACCGCGATGTTATAATTGTAACAAGCATGGACGCTTGCTAAGAATTGTCGTGCTCCGAAAAAGAAGAATGTAGAAAACACAGAAGGAAATAAAGGTTTTGTTGCAGCTTTTTCAGCATCTCCTCAGACAATGAATTCGGAACTGTGGTATGTGGACCCGGGTGCGTCCATGCACATGACATATAGACGTGACTGGATGTATGATGTTACAAGTCCAACGATACCCACCATAACTGTTGCCAGTAAGACACCGCTACCTGTGGAAAGTATGGGAAAGGTCAATTTATTGCTAAATGGTAATAAAGAAAGCAAAATTCAGGTAAGACAAGTTTTATACATACCTAAACTTGCTGCAAACCTCCTGTCAGTCAGTGCTATGGTGAAAAATGGCTGTTATGTAAATTTTAGAGATGAAGGTTGTGATATCTATGATAAAAATGGAAAGCTCCTGTGTTCGGCCACACTAGTAAACGATTTATATTTGTTGAACACACACAGAGAGGTATTTTCTAACCTGTCTTGTTCAGATAACTTAAATGGTTTGGTTCTGTGGCATAGACGCATGGGACACCTGAATTTTTCAGATGTTAACAAGCTGCCGGAGTGTGCTGAGGGAGTTCAGCCATTCTCAGACAAAAATAAAGGTTCTATTACTTGTACTACCTGTCTCTCGGGGAAACAAACCAGATTGCCTTTTAACAACATTGGTTCAAGATCTTCACAACCCTTACAGCTGGTCCACACCGATTTATGTGGACCAATGGAGCAAGAATCTCTGGAAGGTATGAAATATTTTATTACTTTTATCGATGATTACACAAGACGAGTTCATGTCTATTTTTAAAAAATAAATTGAATATTGTGGAAGTTTTCAAAGATTACAAAAACCAAGTAGAGAATGAATATGAGAGAAAAATAAAGGTAATTCGTTCTGATAATGGAAAAGAATACTGCAATAGAGAATTTGAAAATTTCTTGAACAAACATGGGATTGAACATGAAACAAGTGCTCCGTACTCACCCCAGCAGAATGGTCTTGCTGAACGGATGAACAGGACTCTGGTGGAAAGAGCAAAATGTATGTTGTTTGATGCTCAGCTTGCAAAACAGTTCTGGGCAGAGGCCCTTGCAACGGCAGCATATATAATTAACAGATCACCTACAAAATCAATTAATGGTAAAACTCCTATGGAGATGTGGACTGGTAAGAAACCCAACTTGTCTAATTTAAAAGTATTTGGCTGTGAAGTAATGACACAAGTTCCAAAGGAAAAACGCTAAAAATGGAACTCCAAATCCAGAAAGTTACTGTTTGTTGGTTATTGTGAATCTACCAAAGGCTACCGAATACTTGATCCAGATACCAATAAAATCATAAAAAGTAGAGATGCAGTATTTCTAGAAAATGTGGAAAAATATGATAATAATATATACTCACCTTGTACATCCAACAGCAGCAGTCCAGAGATACAGCCACTCGAAGAAACCTGTAAAGAAGAATTAGAGGACAGCACAGACCTTTTTACTGGTGAGTCAAGCGAGGACCACCAGTCTGGCGAGAATGACGATTCATCTTACATACCAGAGGAATCGATTGATCTCGAGTCACCAATAAGAAACATAAATTTACGTCCACGGAGATCTGTTCAGTATGCAGAAACATATGACCATGATGTAAGTTACTTCTGTCCAATACTTAATTTAAATGATCCACAAACAGCAGACAAAGCATTATCATCATCTCATGCTGACCAATGGAAAAAGGCTATGCAAGGAGAGTATGACTCTCTGATCAAAAACAAAACTTGGTCACTGGTTGATGCACCATCTGGAAAAAGAGTCTCACCATGTAAGTGGATCTATAAAACTAAAACAAATGAAAAAGGTGAGATTATCCGATTATAACAAGATTGGTTGTAAGATATACATCTGTTCGATTCTTACTTTCACTGGCTGCGAAGTATGATTTAGGAATGTTTCAGATGGATGCCATAAGTGCTTTTCTTCAGGGTGACATAGATACTGAGACATACATGTCACAACCAGAATACTACAAAGAAAATGATCAAGTATGTATTTTACATAAATCAATTTATGAACTCAAACAGGCTAGCCGGCAGTGGAATCTTAAATTGAACAATGTTTTATTAAAAATTGGCTTACAGAGATCACATGTGGATCCCTCTATTTATTATTTAGTAAATGAGTCTGCAACTATATTCATTGCAGTGTGGGTGGATGATCTTTTGATATTTACAAATAATAAGGATAAAACAACAGAGATTAAAAACAAGTTAAAAGGAGAATGCAGTATGAAAGACCTAGGTGAAATGTAGAATTGTATCGGCATAAACATAAATAGGAACCGAGAGGCAGGTATGATTATGTTAGATCAAGAAAAATACATAAACCTAGTATTGGACCGCTTTAATATGTCTGAATGCAAACCAGTTTGTACCCCGATAGAGGTGAATGCAAAATTTGAGAAAAATCCTGAAGATGGGAACAAAAATATCCCATACAGGGAAGCGGTGGGATGTTTGATATATCTGGCACATGTCACGAGACCTGATATTACCTATGCAGTTAACAAGTTGAGTCAGTACTGTAATAGTCCAAGAAATCAACATTGGCTTGGAATAAAAAGGATTATGAGGTATCTTCAAGGAACCAGGAACCTAAAGCTATGCTATGTCAAAGATGACTCAAAGGAAATAACTGGATATTGTGATGCTGACTGGGCGAGCGACCCAGTGGATAGACGATCGTGCACGGGTTATACTTTTCTGTTTCAGAATGCTTGTTTATCTTGGAATTCGTGTAAACAGCAAACCGTGGCACTCTCTACGGCGGAGGCCGAATACATGGCGATGGCGGCGGCGACCCAGGAGGCCCTGTGGCTGCGGCAGCTGATGGCCGAGCTCGGTCAAGGTGGAGACGGCGCCCTACTCATCCACTGTGACAATCAAAGTGCAATAAGACTGGCATCAACAGACTGTTATAAACCAAAAACTAAACATATAGATATTCGTTTACATTTTCTTAGGGAAAACATTGTTAATTCTAAAGTTAAATTTAAATTTGTAAATGGTTGCAACATGGTAGCTGATAACTGACTAAAGGTACTACCTTTGAAAAACATTTGTTCTGTATCAGTAAAATGGGTCTGCGTTCTGTGGGGAGTGTTGGCAAATGAGAACGCAACCACATTTATTATAAGTTGGCAACACCTATATTCAATTAGGTACTCTGTCTATATCTATGATTTACTTGTACGTTTCTAATCTATATGTCAATAATACACGTTCGTTGCATTTTTCATAATAATCGTTTATTTATTTCCACCTAAATATCAACACTACTACATGCAAAATATATGAGGTTCTACTAAGGCGCTTTCAGCCTCTAATAAGATCTCAGCTGTAGAGAATCTGCAGAAAAATACTGACCTGCTGCACAATTCTATGGTAGAATCTTTTCAGGAGGCATGTCTTTTGAGGACAGCTTCAACTTGCAGTATCATCCCTTGGTGGTGCAATGAGCTTGTGAAGCTAAAATCGAAAGTGGGTGAACTGTTCAATAAAGCAAAGGCAGTCGATTGACAGATGTATAAACATCACCAAAAACAATATAAAAACAAAATAAGATTAACACAGAGGAAGTCATAAAATTCCTTTTGTAATACAATCTAGATTACAAGAGACTCTCTCTTAATAACAGTTTATCAAAGGAACCGCAGTAGCAGCCAGCAAATCTAAAACGTGAGAATGGTACTTATACCACCAACGTTGAAGGGACAACGGAGGTATTTATGAGTACACACTTTCCTGACTGCCAAGTCGGAAATCCGTCCACGAGGGGCGAAACTCCTAATTCCACTACTACCGAAGAAGATTAGAAAGTAGCCAACCATTTTTATAGCCAGACACATAGCAAAATTTGTAAATAAAAGATGATGTAGATATTTCCTCATACTTATCAAGTACAACTGTCACAAAATTCGTTATACAATTATCGGACCAAGTTATGGAAGAGATTATACAAGAGATTGTACATGCCAGGTATTATTCTATAATTGTTGACTCAATCTCAACTGTGTCGGACATAGACCAACTAGATTTTATGGTACGCTATGCGTCACCTGTGGCAACTCCTTCTAAACGCATTTGAGGTATATTAACAACTGAGTCTATAACGGTGAAGAGATGGCGGATGTTATAATGTCCACAGTATATTTTGTATATCCTGATCTAAGTAACTGTAGAGGACAAAATTATGACAATAACAGCAACTTGCCTGGGTGCTACAAAGGTCTTCAAGTTAGAATAAAAAAAGTATATCTTCTGTTCACATACATCTCTTGCGTGGACTACTCTTTTTAGCAAGTTGATCTTGCAGCTGAGAAGGATAGTAAGTACTCTACTGATATTTTTTCTTCAAGACAACAAATCTGTATTTTTGAATTTTTCAACCAAAAGATAAGATATCTTGCAGTCTCATCTTAAAAGAACTCCTTATTCTTAAAAATGTTGTCGGCGATCCGATGAAGTGTTCGAGCTAAAGTCAATGAAGCATAATACAAATAGTACTAGGGATTATTGATGTTCTGTTACACATTACCCATGATAGTGATCAGACTAAGGACACGTATTAGAAGGCAAATATAATATTGGAAGATTTAAGCATCTTTAAATGGCATGGTTCTGGAACAAGGTTCTTGTAAAGTCTCAAGAAATAAGTAAGTGAAAGGCCTTAAGAAGAAAGTACAGATACAACATCCACCATTACTCTATACAGTACTGTAAAAGCTCTTATAAACTAGAAAGAAAGCAACATCGATGTGTCAAATATATATAAGAAAGAGAAAGCCAAAAGTTCCTTTTAGTGAAAACAAAGAGAAAAATCGCGAGTTTTTTGAACAACAGTTTTTCGCTATAGAAACGTATTAAGTGATTTGATTCTCTGAAGCCCAAATTAGTATAAAAAATGACAACCTATATAAAAATACATAAAGATTTCACATTTCTACGAGATATCACTCAAATCAAAAATAATAAAATACGGCAATGGGCAAATCATCTAACGGAAAAGTATGCTTCTGATTTAGACAAAACATTCCCTAAGGAATGTGTACATTTAGCAGAATTTTTAAGAATTAATAAAAGTATTGGCAAAGAAGATAAAATATCAAACCAAAAACCACATACACTCCCGGAATTATTAGTCATGAGACTTAGAATCTACTTTTCTCAATATTACCATTGTTCTAAAAGATTTTTAAAATGAAGCATTTACTAACTGCATTGTAGGACAATCCTTTTTTTGTTTAATGAGAGTAACTATTTACAATTTGTATTAAAATACAATACATAAAGTTTATGGAACACTACATAAAAATGGATTGCTTACATATGGGCGGGGCTATTCTGCGAATAAAAAAATCTGAATGAGTTATCTGAATCTATATGGTCAATCGAGTGGTTTAATCCGTTTGAGCCTCTGAGTTTGTGCACTCTTGTTAAGTAAGTCTACTGCGAGGTGTGTGTGAAGGAACAGTTTGTCTAGGTATTTTTCATTGCACTTACTGATTTCTTCGAGCACTGCATTCACTTTTAAGTTTTTTAAAATTTCCGCGTTACGTACTTAAAAGGTACGTCGCACAATGTCCATAACGTTTTATGATGAAACCTTTCGATGATTTGAATGGTTGAAGAAGCTGCTGTCCCATAATTGAAAACCATATATCCAAATTGATTTAATGGTGATGGAGAGGCAGGCGTGTAAATAGCCGTGCCCTTCGTAGAGCGGTGTGGGAAACAAAGTACGGCCCGTCCCGAAAGTAAGACGCTGAGGCCCAAATCGCCCCTTAAACGGCCGGCGCAAAAGCGGATGGGGCGGCTACCGATATCAACCGGTTCAGCGTCTGTAATCAGCTGGTTTTGGCTCACCGTGCTGTGATTTCCTGGTGGTCACCGTGCTTGATGCTTAGCTGCAGGATTAAAGGCGACCGCACTGGCCGGGTTGTATTTCGAAAAGTGTCGCCGGGCTTAGCGATGGATTAATTTGCGGGAAATTTTGATTATAAAGCACTTTGCGTTTCAAAGTGTGCCGCCGACGGAGTAAGCAAGCTTGTAGGCCGAGCGAAAAAAAGCACATCTGCCGTTTTTTGGGTGCGATAGCAAAACGCGCCGGCAAATATCAAATTCACCAGCACCGCCACGAACACAAGGGCGAAAGGCCGCCACAGTAGGTGACTTTGTAGACTACCGACTTGTTTGAGAGGGATAACTTGGATCGGCGATCGATTAACCAGTAGTGTTTCCGCATTATGAGACCTAGTTGTTTGCGTTTTTTTCCAAACGTGCGCTTTCCATGTGAGTCCTTTGTTTAGAAGCATCCCTAAGTATTTTATTTCAATAACTTGTCGCAACGGGAAGTTGTTCAAGACTACGGGTGGTATAGTACCTAGGCTGATTTTTCCACGTTTATTTTGACTCTCCATTTCGTGACCCATTTTTTCCGCTTCGTATAGGATTAATTGGAGGAGTGTAGCAGCAACTAAGGAGTATTTTGTTTTTAACTAGTATTGCCTTGCCGTCGGCGAAGGTTGCAGTCACATAGTGCATATTTGTAGAAAAATCCGCTGAGTAGAGAATGTATAACATAGGGCTCAGGGTACTCTCCTGCTGAAGGCTTGCGTTGAATGGGTGCAGTTCTGATAGCTCTAGGTCATATTTTAAAGATCAACTAAAAATAATTTAAATATAATGAAATAGCAATGTTGGTTTGTATAAAAGCCTTATATGCCATACTTGGTCAAAAGCCTAACTGTTATCCAGAAAAGCCGCTGTGCAGTACTGCTTTTATTAGAAAGTGCTCTTGATTTAATTTATGATTCTGTGCACCTGTTGGATAGTGGAATGACTTTTTGAAAACCAAATTAGTGCTCCGGTACCAAATTCATTTCTTCTTTGATGAACTCTAGTTTTGTGGTCAGTAATTTTTCGAGAAGTTTACCCATTATTGGTAAAAGACTAAAAGGTCTTTATGCGCACACTTTACGTTACGATTTATCAGATTTAGGAAAGAGTATCATTTGTGAGACTTTTCATTGAGCCTTGATCTATCCTAGTCGTAATACGGCGTTGCAAATTATTGTTTTTAGGATTTGTTTGATTTCTCTGACTGTAAAAACGTTCGGTAGTGGAGTCTTTTGGTAAGGGTTGATAATGTTTCTCCAATTTCTTGTTCCTCGTCTCTGTTCAATTGGGTGAGCAGTGATTGGAATACTGTTCTAAGGTGGTTAGCGAAAGTTACCTTTTTTCTTTCTCTTCCATAATATATAGTCGTAGTCCATTGTGGCACTCAGATTATCCAGTTACTCTTAAAAGGACTCATTTTTGAGCTTTTTTATTATATTTAGTTCTAAGACGGCTGCGTTGTATAGCTGTTTGTCTGAGGGATAATGTGTAGATTGCCAAATTCTTTTAACCTTCTTTTCTCCGCTATTTTTTCTTTATTATGAGGGGGCACTGTTCCTTCGTTCTTTTAATGGGTATATCAGGGGTTGCTTCCCAAGCTGCAGCTTGTATTAGTCTAGTGAATCTATAGATTGCCAGTTCTATGTCCACGAAATCTTTAGAGGAACGTTGAGATTTAATTGGTTGTCCAGTATCATTCTGTAGTAGTGCCAATTAGTTCTTTTGTTAGTTAGTTTGCTAGGTCTTTCTTTTTCCCACCGGAGAGTGCTCTGAATGTAGGTCCCAATTTGGTTCTATCGTTAGGTAACCAAGTGCTATTCCTTTTGTTAGAAAGAAATAAAAAAGACCAGATAACTTCCTGGGACAGTGGACCAACAGGTGAGTTGGTAAGTTGATAAATGGCCGAGTTGGGGTTTTTGGACCACTTGGTATAGTGTTCTTCCTCTACTTGAAGGTGACAGTTTGGAGCCTCGCAATGTGTGCTTTGAATTATAATCTTCGCCCGCCGGAATCTGCTTCCAAGGAAGCGAAGGAGTTGTATAAAGTTTTCTTTGTTAGGTGAATAGTTTTGTGGGCAATAAACAGCTAAAACCGTTAGTGGACCATGCCAACCTTCTACCGTAATGCTAGTGGCTTGCATATAATCCTCTTTAAATTCCGGAAGTTGGTAGTGTTTAATTTGTTTTCTAATAATGGTGACTGATCGCATTCGGGTGGTTTACTGTGTAAACAAAATAATTCGAACTTTTAAAGAAGTTTCTGTTGGTGCAGTATGTTTCAAAGATTAAAAGGTATATTGATATTATGTTGGAGGAAGATTTCGATTTCTTGTTTGTGTGTGATGCTACCGTTTGCCTTCCATAACGCTATTTTAAACATTTGCACTATTTTTCCTAGTTAGGTCATCTCTGAGTAGTTTAATTTGCTGTGTAAAGTCGTTTATGGCTTACTGTTGAGCCTGAATAGTTTGCTGCATTGTTATTATTACTTTCATTAGGTTGTTGTTCTGGTGGTTGAGATAATTTAAGATGCATTCCTAAAGGGAAAGGAACTGGGAGAGAAAGATGTACCTATTTGAGGTTGTTTGTATGTGTGGGGGTCATGTTGAATTAGGCTCATGTTGTTTTGGTTAGATGGGGGTAGGTTTAATGCCAATTTTAAGGGGAACGGAAGGCTAGTATTTGACCATTCTGGGTGTTTGTTCTGTAGTGGGAATTGTTGTTGCTCGTTAGGCAATCGTTTATTTAGTATTTCTAAGTGAACCTTGCAACCCTTGTAGTTGTCTGAGTGGTCGCCCTAGCACAGTACACATTTAGCGAGTTTAGCATCTTTTTCATTTTTAAAGCATAATCGGTAGTCGTGCAGGCCTGCACATTTGACGCATCGTCCTGGTCTCCTGCAGCGGCTACATTGTGGGATTTGTTGTTTTCGTTGAGGCTCTTCAAACTCGATCACTGCGTTTTCTATGCATATATGTCTTTATTATTAGGTTTGCTTAGAATGTCAATGAAAAATAAGTTCATTTTGTTTGGCCTCTCGGGTGATTACGTTTATTATATTTGCTACTTCATGAACTTTGGCTTTTACGAAGTCTGTGATGAATTGTTCACCAGTAGAGTGATGTAGGTTTCTTAGAACGACTCACAACTTTTTTTCTTTGTCTAAGCTGTATGTATGTCGTGCGATATTATGCTAATCCAGTACGTCGCGTATCTTTTTATAATCATCTGTGTTGTTGATTTGCAGTTTTACTTTGTTGCCTTGCATTATTTGATACCAGGGTCTATAGCTGTTACGTAGTGTAAATAAATACTGGGACTCTCTCATTATTTGCTGTTGATTTTTTTGTGATTTCAATAGAGTTCGTTACAGCTGTTAATGGCTGGAATCTGTTTTCAGATTTGGTGCATTTTGGGTAACGCAAGTTCTTTTGTTTCTTTGTTTTACTTCTTGAAAGTCATTTAGTTTGATGGTCTCGTTGACATCGGTGATAATTGACCTGTTGTCTGAGATCATGGCTATATCTTTAATTGAAGATTGCGCCAGTGCGGAAGCGGAGGCCGAATTGGACGTTTCTGGGTTGAGCTGATAGATGAATTGTTGCTTATTGTTGGTTGGTTGCCCTTGGTCATATGTAGAACTGATTGGTGCTATGGAGTACATTTCTATTTTGGCGGCCACTGTAGCATCTGACTGTATGTAGGATTTGCAAAGTTGGGTTGGTTCCTGAATATTGATTATTGTGTATTTACAAAACCTTGTGAAAATATATTTTGATACATGTGTGCGGGTTGGGTATTTTGTTGATATACAGCGGCGTTGTTATAAGAATTATTTATTTGAGGATTGCCAAAATTAAGAACAAATACGTCACTGATACTTTGCATTTTTAATATTCGTGAAAGCGAGCAAGTTTTATATTACATAAATCAACTCCTTGATGTATTTTTGGTAGATATTAGTTTGACCTCGGACTAATACTGTTTAGCCGACGTAATAACAGAGCGAGGAACCAGAGCGTGTCTACATCTTGAAAGTAAAATGCAAACTTCATCCTTTTTAACTCTTAAGAGAGTGACAAACTTTTGTGCTCAACGATAACACAAAAAATAACGGGTTTTGCATTTTTATTTATCGAGAGTTCAGAGATTTCCTAATTCTAAACCCAGCAAAAAAAAAAACGTTTTTATTTTTTCTCTGTGATGTCTAAATATATATGAGCCCGTCCAATAATTTTCGAAGATACGGTGCGCGCGAGGATCTCCGATTTCGTTCAAATTTTAGGAGCTAAAAGTAGGTAGTGAAAAAATAAAATCCTCCAATTTTTAGCCCTCCACCCCCTCCGGATCCAGAGATATGAATTTTTGAAAATTGAAAATTACCCTTATTTTGCCGTTTTTAAAAAATCCATATCTCGGGAAGTTTGGATCCAATCGGGCTCAAATAGGACGCATTTTTTTCGTCTGTAAGTCTACTTTCATGCCATCTGGGTCCGGTCTATTTGTACGTGCCTCTCTTTTCTTGGCAGCTTGAAATTGAGAACATAAAACAGCAAATTCTTTCATCTTGAAAATGGACCCAGATTACAGCAACAGCGCGAAAACATTTTAGACGTAATAAGCATGAAAGTAGGCTCATAGACGAAAAAATGCGTCCTAGTTGAGCCGATTGGACCCAAACTTCCTCAGATACGAATTTTAAAAATGGCATTTCGCGAAATTCGAGTTTTTCCGGTTTTCTAAGTGTCACCAATCGCGCCTGGCCGATTCAAATACTTTGAAAAGTGGGGGAATTGTTGTTTTACTAGAATACAATGATTTCTTAATGGTTTTATCCTTGGCCCGAACTTATAGCATGCGCGATCGCCACTGCGCAGATTGTTCTTTTCGAAGGGAAAATAGACGGAAATTGTGGGAATTTCTGAATTATACGGCGAGTCAGGGGCTCAAGAAGGGTTGAAAAAGGTCGAAGTTAGTGCAAAATACTCTTTTGACAGATTAAACGGTATAGAACCTGATTTTAATAATCTTTCGACACCTTAAACCATTGTTTACTGTAGTCGTTCTTTAAAACAATTACGCTCTGCTAGTCGCACATATTATTCCAAGATGAGTTTTTAAAAATTATCAGAGTTGAATACCAATGGATACAGAAGATACGATACTTTTCAGATGGCGCTCATACACAGTACAAAAATAAACAAGGTTCTTCTTATATCAGTATATTGTATTTGAAAATTCTTGCTAATCGATTTCTCTGTTCCAGGAACAACTTTGCCAATATATGCCTGCACGAAAATGACTTCGGAATCAAAATAGAATCCTACAATTTTTTCGCAACCAGCCATGGAAAAAGCCCATATGATGCTGTAGAGGGTGTGATTAAGAGGACAATCATGCGCCATTGTCTGAGATCTGGAGCTGAGCCTCAAATAGTAAATGCTGTAGAAATGTATTAATTTGCAGAACAAAATAAAAAAAGCATAAGGTTAGTAGTAAAAAAATTAAATGGATGTAACAGTAATTAAAATTATAATCATTATTCACACAGATGTCTATGTGTCCCAGATGTGAAGGTTCAACAACATAAAAAAAAATTAAATCAAAGATTTAATAGGGCAAGGGCAGTTGAGGGTAAAAGAGGTCTTCATTGCATTGTCCCAGTCGATGGTGAGAGTATATGTTTAAAACAAACGTCTTTTGATGAGAAAGAAAAAATTGTTAAGATTTTGGTACATTTAAAGTACTTTTGACATAAATCGAAACTCCAGTTCCTTGGAACAAGTAAAAGAAGGGATATCTTGTCGGAGATTGTTGAACTGCTGTCGAATTTTCTTTGCAATTCTGTCAAAAGTTGATGAGTAGAGACACTGTCTTGGATGGAACTGCCAGTAGCCAGTGGCATAATTGAATTTAGATCGAGATTAAAAGCACCTTTTATTTGACGAATTAATTTTGCCTGAACATCAGTTAAAAAATCGATTACTAGTTCTTCTTTTTTGGGCAAAGAAACCCGTGATAATTCAAGATCAGGCATTCCAAGTTCTCGACAAACGTTTCTGAGAGTCGATCGTCCCTGGCTACAAGTCAGAAATTGAGTACCACCTGAACTTTGCGATGAACTAGAAGGATAAGTCTTAAGATCGCTTATTTCTTTAATTAGAGTATCTACTCCACTCGCAACAGTCCTTCTTGGCACTTTCAGTAACTTTCTGCTCACACCGTTTACATATTTTATTTCCTGGAATTAATCACCTTTCCGTTGCCTTGCAACATTTTTGACTCAATTCTAAGCTAATAATGCGCAGATCATCCCGAACAGGTTTTTTATGAATTCCGTATGGATCGCAACATTTTCTCCTTTCAGCTGTATAATTATCGACAAACTTGTTCTTGTACCTTTTACATATGTACTCACTTTCATAAGCACTCAAATGATTGTTTAATCTCAAATTGAGGATATCCAATTGTTCGGTATCGAATTCACTTAAGTAACCAAAATTATAAGGTTCAGAACACACATCATTTCCAGTACAGCCATTGTCCACTTACTTTTCCACTAAGACACCTTACACTTATACAACATAACCTCACAAGTGTTTAGCCTTGTATGGCGATAACACAAGAAACTGAGAAACTGAAAACTGAGGAATGGCCATCCACTCCCCTTAGAAGACTTATTCTAGATTTGAAATACGAATATCGTAGTATTCTGAAACTGTTTGAATGAACTCGCAACACTGAGCCTACGTGATAATTGAAAAACTTCAGAATTCGAATTTCACCCAACTTAGCAGACGGACTTACACTGGCTGTTAGCGGGAGTAATATGTGCGACTAGCAGAGCGTAATTGTTTTAAAAAATGACTACAGTAAACAATGGTTTAAGGTGTCGAAAGATTATTAAAATCAGGTTCTATCACCGTTTAATCTGTCAAAAGAGTATTTTGCACTGACTTCGACCTTTTTCAACCCTTCTTGAGCCCCTGACTCGCCGTATAATTCAGAAATTCCCACAATTTCCGTCTATTTTCCCTTCGAAAAGAACAATCTGCGCAGTGGCGATCGCGCATGCTACAAGTTCGGGCCAAGGATAAAACCATTAAGAAATCATTGTATTCTAGTAAAACAACAATTCCCCCACTTTTCAAAGTATTTGAATCGGTCAGGCGCGATTGGTGACACTTAGAAAACCGGAAAAAACTCGAATTTCGCGGAAATGCCATTTTTTAAAAATTCGTATCTGAGGAAGTTTGGGTCCAATCGGGCTCAACTAGGACGCATTTTTTCGTCTATGAGCCTACTTTCATGCCTATTACGTCTAAAATGTTTTCGCGCTGTTGCTGTAATCTGGGTCCATTTTCAAGATGAAAGAATTTGCTGTTTTTATGTTCTCGAATTTCAAGCTGCCAAGAAAAGAGAGGCACGTACAAATAGACCGGACCAGATGGCATGAAAGTAGACTTACAGACGAAAAAATGCGTCCTATTTGAGCCGATTGACCTGAAACTTCCGAGATATGAATTTTTAAAACAGCAAAATAAGGGTAATTTTCAATTTTCAAAAATTTATATCTCTGGATCCGGAGGGGGTGGAGGGCTAAAAATTGGAGGATTTTATTTTTTCACTACCTACTTTTAGCTCCTAAAATTTGAACGAAATCGGAGGCCCTCGCGCGCACCGTATCCTCGAAAATTATTGGACGGGCTCATATATATATAAACATTGCAATAAAAAGTATGTATGTAACAAAAATTGAAAAAAGCAAATATTAGTTTTGTCAAGACATTCATCTTTGTAATTCTTTTATAAATTCTCAAACAAGCAGGAATTTAAGGGAAGGCGGATAAAAATTTATAGGGCGCCAAAAATCTTAACCATATCCTGGCAAACCAGCGAGTTACCATGAACAATAGAGCGTGTTCTCTGCAGATTAGTCCATTCCACCTATCATATCAGTCACACAAAGTCTGTACGAGAAGAATATTTTAATTATTTAAGTAATGTTCTAAATGTAAAATACTTGCCAAATTTTCATCAAATGCTGGTGTTTTGTAATAAGAAAATATTAGAGCAAGTTTAACGCAACACTTAACATTATAAAGGGCATCAAAACAATTTTAGTTTTGGAAACAAATCCGAAATAACTAAGCAGCTACGCAAAGCCTGCTCGATCATATATTATTGTAAGTTACTCATAACATTAATAACAGTACAATGCACACTAATAAATTGATAAAAATATTGCTAGCAAGAATGCAAGAGAACAATTACAGCCATAAATCCTAGGAGTTGCATTCACGCAAAGGCAGCTCAGGAATGCAGCTGACCTTTTATATCAGCAATAACACAGGCGCTATTTTGGTCGTGCAGCCTCCACTTAAAAGGAAATTAACTTTTATTTGTTTCGCATACTTTCATAATAGGTTTATGGGGTTTTTATGCGCAGCAACAATATTTCAACTTGGTTTTTGCTGCATATCTTGTGCCTATTTATAATGCAGCTCCGGTACTTTAGAATGTGAAAACAAATACCATTAGTTATGATCGTAAGATAGTTACATTAAAAGTACATGTAGGGTAATTCCGCATCAAAATTGTACATGATTTTGTACTGCACTAAATAATAATATGCTAGAAATATTAAACAACATCAAAAAGTTTAAGTTTTTTTTTATTTTAAATACTGCACATTTAGAATATGTTGAACATCAACTAAGTAAATAATTTGGCTAATAGACATGCAATATCCTGTAAGAATAAAATCAACTGACTTCATTCTTGCTTAGTAAGATCGAACTGCGTCGGTGATTACACTGTTCACTGAAATCGTGTCTCTAAATCTAACGGATCGTATCTTTTTAAACGTTGAATACACTGTCTCTAAGCAAATTTGCTGCTAGGGTATTAGGATGAACACTAAGTTTTGTTAGATAGGTTGCAAATTTCCTCGTGTACGGTTGGGAGAGGAAAATCCTGTTGAAGAACCCAGTTGGGGACATAACGTGGTGCGTTAGCTATCGTCCTTACGACTTTATTTTGGAAGCGTTGGAGGATTTCCAAGTTAGAATTGCTGGCCGATCCCCAGAGTTGAAACCGTATATCCATATCGGTTTTGATGATCGTTGTATATAGTAGCAACTTATTTTCTAAGGATAAGCAGGAGATTCTTCCAATTAATCAATACATTTGTCAGAATTTGAGCTCTAATTGCATTCGTTTTTTCATTACGTGTGTTTTTCGCGTGAGGCGTCTGTCCAGATGAACTCCCAAGTATTTGACGTTATCCTGTTGTGGAATAGGTTCTCCATTAAGTGTTACAAATGGGCAGATTTCTGTCCGTAGTGTAAAGGTTGTTTGTGCGGATTTTGTTTCATTAACCTGTATACGCCATAGTTGTAACCAGGTGTGTATTTTATTAAGGATGCTTTAGAGGTAGTTAGAAGCTACACGAGGGTTTGAGTGTGATGCTAGCACTGCTGCATCATCGGCGTAAGTGTAGGCAGATCTGCCTCATATATAAAGTAGAGAACTGGTCCTAATATACTTCCCTGTGGCACTCCTGAGTATATTGGATAGAGGTCAGTCAATACTTTCCTTAGTTTGGTTTGAAAAATTTGTCCTTCTAGGTATAACCGGATAAGTTCACATATTTGTAGAAGATCCCTTCTAATTTTATGTATTAGTCCCGTGTGCCAAACCTTATCGAAGACTTGTCTAATGTCGAGGAATACAGCAGTGCAGTATCCTTTAAGATTTGAGTCGTGGTTTATTTTTGTCACTATCCGATGGACTTGTTCTATTGTGCCGTGTCCTTCCCTGAAGGCAAATTGATGTTGTGGAAGTATATTCCTATCTGCAAGCATAGTTTGTATTTCTTGTAGAAACAGTTTTTCAATAGTTTAGAGACTGTAGGTAGCAAGTTAATTGGTCGGTAAGAGCTGCGTTTTTCTGGGCTTTGTGATCATTAGTATTTGCGCAACTTTCCACTGTTCGGGGAATATTTTAAGTCGTACAACTGCTCTGAATATATATGTAATTAATTTAAAGCAATTTTCTGGCAATTGTTTTAATAGACCTGCCGTGAGTAAATCATATCCTTGTGCTCTATGCGAATTAAGACTTTTGACAGCAGTTCATACTTGTTCGACTTTTAGGGACTTTAGAGGAGGTTGTGCTAATATGTGATAAATTGTTTATTCTTCTTTCACTATGCGGGTTCTGGGTAATAGCTGGAACACCGTAGACATATGATTTACAAATGCTGTTGCTTTTTCTTCGTCGCTTCGAGTCCAGCTACCACCTGAGAGTCTGATTTGGGGTATAAACGTAATTAGTCTTTTTAATTTTTTTGTTGCTCTTTGGAGTTTTGTTCCCTTTTATTTGTACAATCAGTCTCGGTGGAGACTATAAATACAATTGATGTGTGCTTAATCTAAGACTATTCTAGGAATAACATGTCATGTAGAGTAATGTCCCAGTGGACATCCTCGGTAGTATTTTAGAGATATGGCAATTTAGTTCTAGGCAAGTGACTAAAATCTGATGAGAAGATCAGAAGGTTTGAATCGTAAGTCGTCTTGGCTCGTCTTCTTCTTGCAACAGTTTGTTTGCTAGTTCATTGGGGTGAAAAGTCAGCTTCTTTCTATAATTAGTGCTGAATCGAGTGATTTCTTCACGAACTGTAGGCAGTTTTAAGTCAGCATGGAGTAAGGCATTTGGCACGTACCATGGGGTGTTGACAATAGATCGAAGGACTTTATTTTGGAAGCGCTAGAGAATCTCTATATTTGAGGTGCAGGCGGAGCCCCAAATAAGGATCCCGTATGTCCAAATGGGTTTTAGGATAATTTTGTACAATAAGAGTTTATTTTCAATGGATAAGTTCGATTTCCTTCCAAGCATCCAGTACATTTGATGAAATTTAGAACCCAGTTGTTTTCTTAGTTAAAATGTGAGTACGCCAAATTAATCTTCGATCTAAATGTAGTCCGAGGTATTTGACTACATCATTTTGGGGTATTGGCGTTCCATTAAGTGTAACTGCAGGGCAGGTTTCTTTGCGAAGGGTGAAGGTGATATGAGTAGATTTAGTTGCATTAGCTTCCATTCTCCATTTTTTTAGCCAGTTTTCAAATAGATTCAGATGGCTTTGCAGATTTCTAGATGCAGAAATAGGGTCCTGATGTGATGCTAAAAGAGTCGTGTCATCTGCATATGTAGCCGTGATTGTATAATTTGTTTGAGGTAGGTCTGCTGTGTACAGTGAGTAAAGTGTGCGTCCTAAGATACTTCATTGAGGAACTCCGGATTGCACAGGATAGAGATCCGTGTAGGCTTCTTGATACTTTGCTTGAAATGTTCTGTCGGAAAGGTAGGATGCTAGGAATGAGTAGCACGGATGTGGGAGCAAGAGTTTAAGTTTGTATTTCAGTCCAAGGTACCAAATTTTATCAAATGCCTGGCTTATATCAACAAAGGCTGCCGAGCAGTACCGGCGGTCTTCCATATCAGTAAGGATTTGCCTAGTTATTCGATGGACTTGTTCCGTAGTTCCGTGTTGTGCTCTAAAACCAAACTGGTGTGGGGGTATAAGTTCATGTTCTTCTATGATGTCGGTCAGTCGTTTAAGTATGAGTTTTTCGAGTACTTTGGAGAGGCTCTTTAGAGTGAGGCATCTGTGGCTTCGTAAAGTGTTAAACTGATAGGTAATTTTGTATTTCCCGATTTTTGTGCTGTTTAATGAGAGTTTTTAAACTTTGGGTAGCATTGTTGAAATTATTTTGTCTTGTGGGAATCTACTGTTTTGTCAAATACATCAAAGTTTTTGTTTCTCAGCTATTTTCTGTTTAATAATCAGAGGGCAGTGGTCAAGTATACCCTGTTCTTCGTTGTCAGGAGTTCTTTCCCAAACAGCATCCTGTAAGGTTTGCTTGAGATGCTCCACTGCACTGAATAGGTCTATGTCCGTTTTCAAAGGAATGTTTAATTTCACCTTTTCTTGGATGATCTCTCGAAAATACTCCCAGTTCGTTCATTTACTATAAAGAGTAAGAGGGGCACTTCTTGTTAGTACTTTTATGCTGTATGTTACGATTACCGGGGAGTGGTCAAACAAAAGATCTAGATTGGATTCAGCTATGGTGTATCTATCAAATATTTCTTTGGTCACACAAAAATCCAGGAGATCTGGAATTTTCGTCGATCGTTAGACCAGTAGGTAGGCTGTTGGTAGATGTTAAAAATTGTTATGAATGGATGGATTTCAATGGCTCTTTGCCTCTGGTGACCATAAGCCTAGATTCCCAAGTTTGATCTTTTGCGTTATAGTCTCCTCCTGCTATAAAGCAGCGTTTGTAAAAAGTCGGTGAACTATTGTTTGGTTATGTTGTGCTTCGGGCAGTAAATTGCAAAGAATACCGTTTCCTTGTTCTGCTCTTGTACAACGATGGTGGTGGCTTGTAAGTGTTCCTGGTGATATATGGAAAGTTCATATAAGTATCTTTAACTATTAGTGCAGTTCCTGCGTAAGCAGTGTTGTCTGAAAAATTAGTTGCGTAGATCGTATATTTGGGTATTTTATGTATGTTTTGTGTATGAAACGTGCTTCCGATATCATCATAATATCAATGTTGTTTATGAGAAATTGTTTGATTCCTAAACTGTGTTGTGTTCATCCGTTGGCGTTCCAGATTACGATTTTTAATGTGTTGTCTATTATGATTGAAATTTGCTGAGCAGAGCTGTTAAAAGATTAAGCATAGTGTTCATTCTTTCCATCAGTTTGATCATCATTTTTCTAGATTGTTATCTGATGTAGGTGAATTTTTGTTGGGTAATTGTTGTGTGGCAGTTCTTGGCTGAGTTCTTGCGTTCTGTGTGAATACGTCAGTCTCTGTTGTACTAATTGGTTTGAAGGAGGTGCAGCTTCAGCTTGCCTTGAGCGTAAAGGGAAATTTTGTTTTTGTATTTCCTTGGCTACCGTACATCCTCTATAATTAGCTGGGTGCTTGCCCTGGCAATTAATGCATTTTACGTCTGTACTTTTAGTTTCACGCGCACAGTCCTTGGTTGTTCTGTGGCAGTAATTTTTATAAAGTCCGTGTCTTTGACACTTTTGACATTTAATAACCTCCCGCTTGACGTCTGGGGGTTCAAATCGTATTTTAGAGTTTATTAATAGATCAATTTTATAGATGTTTTTATCATTTTGTTGTTAAAGTTATACAAAGAAGAGGTGTAGCCAACGTTTTGTAATTCTGTTTTATGTTATGAATGTTCAATACTTGTTCGTGGTTTGTAATTTCTACCGCTGGTTCTTTGAGGTCGGTTGAGGGGTACATGTCTCGCAGTACCACTTTATATTTTTTATCGGTTTTATTTTAAAACAAGTGGAACTCTGTATGTTTGTTTTTTAATATTTTAATAATGGTGTTGCAATGTTCGGCTTTGTGGAACTGTATTGTAATTTGCGTGTTTCCTATCAGTTTGAGTGTGTATTAATCTTTGATTCTTTCTCCTAACATATCGATAAGGGTCTTGTTAACCTTGTAAACAAATATTGGTGGTGGTTGTAATTGCTGTATCGGTAATTTTTGTTGAAATGTGTCTTGATTGATTTGTCGATCGTACGCCACGGGTTGTTAATTTTGAGGGTACTAATACCCGTAATTCGGCACGCCTAGCATGGTGGCCTTATTTCCGTGAAATACTATTAAATGTAAACAAAATTTATAGCTGACCTTTCTTCTACTATGACACGTTTGCGTTATTCGTATCGCCTGGTGAAGGAACACACATCCTCACGATGCGAAAGTGAAACGTGAAATTAAGTTTAAGAATGGATTGAAAACGTTTTTTAGCTATTACTCTAAAAAAGTTTTCATTGTAAATCTACTGATTGCAAAATCTATTTTTCTTCTTCCTGTATTTTCAACATTTATCGCCTTTCTCTTTCCAATCATTTCTCTCGCCTCTCTCTCCTTTTCCGCTTTTCTATTTTCATTATTTCTTCTATATCTTTTCTCCAGTTCTTTCGCGCCCTTCCCTGTTTTCTGTATTTTCGAAGAATACGTTCTATGACGTTCTTTGGAATACCCGTCCCGTCTACGCTCTGAATATGTCTATACCACATTGTTGTACTTTTTAGAAATTACTCTTACTTATCGTCAGGTATCTCCACGAATTGATCTAGTGATTTAAATAAAATCTCAGATGTATTAAATTTTTTGTAATAAATGGTAGTTCAAACAACTATGCTCATGATTTGTCATCGGACCAATCACCAGTTATAAATTACTCTTACCACTATCACAATTTTTAGAGAACCTCGGCCAGCAATATATAATCGACATACAAACTAAGATGTATTTCGAGAATTAGAAAGTATTATCTTAAAAGAGTTACCTTATTGAAGCGTTACAAAAAGCAGCATAGCATACTACTCCACCTAATTAACATGCGAAACAAACTTCAATAAATATTCTACTTGAAATTAAAAGATTGGTAACGCATAAACGTAGGATATAAGCAACGCGCCCATGGTTTCTCAAAAAAGAAAAGATACAATCATCTAAGTAGTCACTTAAAAAAACTAAATGAAGTACAAAATCAACAGTTAAAAATACACCAAATAGACCAAATGGGACGTTAGACACACTCGACAAAACAACTGCCTTCGCTGAACATTTAGCAGAAGTGGAGGACTACTTAACAATGCCATTGCAGATATAACTACCAATTCGACAGAAGTAAAAATAAATCAAATACTCAAATAGCAGAAAGCTCCGGGTCATAATCTCATAACTAGTCAAGTCTTGAAATAACTGTTTAAACAAGGTACCTATCTTCCAAAAACACTAATACAATCTTTCAACTATCTAATCTAATTTTCGCAAATTTTATGATACCAAAACTAGGAAAACCACCGAATTAGATAACTTTAGTTTATTCTCCATAATACACACAGATGTATATATATATATATATATATATATATATATAAACTTTTGAAAAGAATTAATTATTTTATGTTTATTTACATACATTTCTAGAAAACTTGCTTTCCCAGCAACAGTTTTGTTTTAGGCTCCACTGTACAACAATGCATTTGAAATAGTAGATGTAATAAATAAAGACCTGGAATCCTCTTGGATGTCCAACAAGCATTAGATAAAGCGTGGCTCTCAGATCTCCTATTTAAAATTAAAAAATCCAGTATTTCCTCCTTTTTAAACACTACCTTCCTTCTGGTAGTAAAGGGGCAAAAATTAAGAAACTAAACTCTATTCCTCCACAAAGCATTGCTCTTGAGCCTCTACTTTATTTTGAGTACAGCTCAGACAAGAGCGTGACAAGAACTTTTGCGAACGATACTGCCATCGTCCTTTGCCAAGAAACGCACAAACAGCTAGTCATTATGTATAAAACCACAGAGACTCAATAAGCAACTGGATGACTAAATAGCGTATGAAGGTAAATGGAACTAAATCTACGTCACGTTTACTTTGCGAATACAGTTCAATATTGATGAACATATTATTAAATAATTTTGTAATACCGCAATAAAAAACACGAGATAATTGGAAATACACATAGCAGAGAGAACATATTTAGAAAAAATAAAAGGAAATAGACTCAAAGTCAAAAAATTAAAAGTTGAGGCAATTTTCACAAAATATTTAGAAAATATTTATTAGATCTATGCATTCCTTAAACACATCAGAACGCTTTAAATTACGAAATAATTCTTCATACAAGAACATTGTGGTATCTCGTTGCGTGAACTGTACGACTTACCGGTGCCATTAATTTTTGCACGAATGATGCCCAGAGACACTTGATCGGAACTCTTCAATGGTTTAGGTTGTTATACCTCTTTCCTTCAATATTCCTTCAAGATGGACCAATATTGCTCAATGAACCTGAGTTCTGAACTGTTTGGTGGATTCATTTGTTTTGGTACATAGTCACACCATTAGCAGCTTAGCACGCTTTTGCCTTACAGTAGCGACACGTTGCGAGATCTGGCTAAAAAAGTGGTTTAACACTGTGGTGTTACAGAAATGGCAAAAGTCGTTTTTGCAAACTCTTTTCAATAGATGTCAAAGATGATAGACTCAATAGTTATAATCAAACCGCAACTGCATATAGCTAGCCAGAGAAGAGATTTCTTGGGAATTTTGCCATCCAATTTCTTTTGCAGTCCTCTGGAGCATTTTTTCGGCTGCGAGCAGAGTAGTAATATTGTCCAGCAACATAACTGAACTTGGCAAAACAATATGACTATGCTGTTTGATTCCGTTTCGCCCCGATCAGGAATTGTTTGAGCCCTAAAACTCTCAGACTCTTTTCAGCTCCAACTTTTACTTTATGCGCTAAATACTGCGACATTTAGACTTTTTTGGCCACCTTTGAAGAAGAAATCTTCGGATTTTCTTTAAAAACTTGCAGCACTTTTGTTTGGTCCTCATCTCTAAACCCCTTGTCCTGAATCCCATCTCTACCTGTAACCTTGATTGTCCGCTACCCACCCTAGTCACAACTAAACGGGATTTTTACCGCCGCCTGGCATTCCGATTCGAACCCTCGTGAGCGACGAAGCCGCCGGCCAGCCGACCAGGTGCTCTATTGCGCTGTGCTTGCACCCTGTCGCTGCCTTTTGTACGTTCCTCCCGTCCGTGGTGCCCCAGTACATTTGGCCAAGAAAAACCCACCCCCGAGTTGAAGCCGTCAACGAAGAGCACGCCGAAATCCGCCGTCCAGGCTACCAGAGACCATTACTTGCGGTAAGACTCGTTTTAGTTGTTTCGTCGTGCATTTGTTCCCAACAGCACTTTTTTCCCACAGTCTGGAGAGTGCACAACTGACCTACCGCCCACCACATTTGAAATTATTTGATCATAGTTGTTTTTTGTTTTTTCTCAATTTCTTTGCTTGCTTAATTGTTACTTTGTGATTAATTTAGTTTTGCCCAATACGTAGTTTACACAGCTCTGTTTTGTTTTATTTCCTTTTTGTTTATCGAGTTACTTTAACTGTGCTTAATTATCAAACAACTTTCAGTTCCTTTTTCTGATCTGTTATTCCGTGTTCACCTCCATTTCCTGGTTGCGTTTCCACCGTAAGTGTTCCCTAAACTTTTTTTGGCACACGAGCGATAATAGAGTTAGAAACATTTGCTTTTCGAGGAAGCTAACAAGTACTCAGGTTAAAATTGTAGAAGTATTCGTGCAAAATTAATTTGCGACTCTACTTTATTCAACAACATCATGAATCGTCTAGAAAAGTTTGCTCTTATTAAGTGATATTTTTGTGCTGACTGGATAGCCCGTTTAGATAGGCAGCTTATAAACTATTATACTTACAATGTTATATTTAGTTTTCGGTGCTCCAATTTTGTTATATTTGTTTTTTATATTGGATTATAGGAAGAAAATTTTCTGTTTTCAAGGTATGATTTTATCAGTATATAGTAAGGCTCCGGTAGGATGCGTCAAAGGCCTGGCTAACATCCGGGAATGCTGTTGTTTTTTTATTATCCAGAGATCCTTGAATAGTGTTAACTATCCGATGACTGTTGTGTGGTAGAGTGCTCTGCTCGAAACCCAAATTTATGGTCTAGGATTACATCTTGTAGAGGTGTAATATGATGTAGTAGTAGTCGCTCTAGCAGTTTTGATATCGTTGATAGCAAACTTATCTTCTATATGAAGTTACATTGTTTGGGTTTTTTCCGGGTATTAAAATTATCTCTGATAATTTCAGTCCTTGTGGCCAGTAGTGAAGTCTGAGTACAGCCTTAATTATATATATTAATATAACTAGTCCCTTCTTGGAAAGTTCTTTGAGCATCCTGGGAGTAACTTGGACTATTCCTAGAGCTTTTTTATTGTTTAAGAAAGATATTTCTTTTTGTACTTCTTTAGGAGTGAAGAGGTGTATAATGTGCGCATATGTATGTATATATATATATATATGCTGTCATTTAGAAAATTTAGAACATCTCCGTCTGGTGTATCGTTAATTGGAGTAAATACTGTTGCCAAGTATTCTGCAAAGAGGTCGACTTTTCCTTAATTGGATTTGACCCATGGATCGACAAATGGTGATTTAAGACGTATTGGTGGTATTGCTGTAATTGGTTTTCTTGAGGTATTTCCCAAATACTATTGTCATGTCTACTAAGGTTAGTGATATAATCTGAGAAACTGTTATCTCGAAGTTCTCTTAGTTTTAGTTTGAGTTTATTGTTTAAGTGATTATATTGCGTTTTATCTGCTGTGACATGACTTTGTTGCCATACCTTTCTGGCTTTTCTTTTCAAGGAAATAAGTTTTTTAATTTCAAGCGCTATATTATCAACGGTTCTTTATGAGTATAAATTTGGTGTAGCTTGTTTGGCAGCTTGTTGTATAGTTGAGATTAACTTGTTGACTCCTTCTTCTAGTTCAGCAGATGTTTTAATTTTGTTTTCAACGTAAATTTTTGCTGTTATCTCGTTCCTGTATATATCCCAGTTTGTTTTTGTTGTGCATAATTTAATACACGTTGTATATTTATAACCGTTGAACTAACGGTCGCTATGATGGGTGTGTGCTCAGAAGAATGTTGTAATTAGGTATTACTTGTGTGTAAAGTGTCGAAATACCGCTAGTCACAAAAAAGTCGAGGAGATCTGTAACTTTGTTTGGATCAGTAGTCCAATATGTGTGGGTTCAGGTTGATAAAAATGAATAGTTCTTGTTATTCAGTACCTTTAATAGTTCTCTTCCTTTAGTTGTAGTAGTTCTGGAATCCCATAAGGTGTTTTTACTATTAAAGTCTCCTCCTGCTATGAATGTGTGACCTAGTGTACCAAAAAACTCTTGGAAGCGTTCTTCTTTCAAGTTATGACTTGGGGGACAATATACTGCGGTGAGTGTTAGATCGTATGGAAGTAATTGTATTTTAATGCTAGTTGCTTGTAGATGTGTTTCACTGACAAGCAGTACATCTATTAGATATTGCTGGAGGAATATTTCTAATTTTTCTTTGCGTTGAGCTAGCCCATTGGCGTTCCACAAAGCAATTCTAAGAAATTTAGCCATTACTTAATCTTATTAATTAGCATTGTAAGCATGCTCATTACCATTACCATTAATTGACTAAACATGTTTTTAAACTCTTTTAAGAATTTCATTAGGACGGTTTTGGGACTTTCATTTTCTGATTATAAAGCGTCTTGACTTTTTGTGACTTGTACGTATGTCGGTCTCTGGTCAGAAAAATAGGGTTGGACATGTAATTGTTTTTGTGGCAATGATTGGGGGAAAGCCTGCTTTGTTTGGTAGTTGCTAGTTTTGTATAGGTATGGTAATACTCACAGTCTCTATAATTTGCTGGGTGTGACCCACCGCACCGCAAACCGTATCTTTGGTTTTACTGCAACCTGTAGTATTATGAGGACCTCTACATTTTAAACATACATACGGTCTGTTGCAGTATGACTTGGTGTGACCGTAGAACTGACATCTGGTACATTGAGGAATGTTCTTACCTCTTCTTCGTGGTTCAATTAGCACCTTATGGTTTTGTAGATTTTGTATTTCATAAACTTTCTTATTATTTCAAGCCGGTGCCAAATCTACGAAAAACATATATAAGGGTTCCTTAGTGTGTCTGTGTTTGACATTTATAATATTTCCTACTTTGTGTCCTTTATTATTCAGTTCTTCCTTAATTTCTTCTGTATTTACGGTATGATGTATGTGTTTTAGGACTACTCTCTACCCTCTTTCTTCTTTTGGTTGATATGTGTGGTATACTATATTATGTGTTTTCAAAGATTGTACCAATGATCTATACGTGTTTGGATTGATTGCATTGATTTTTACAGTGTTGTTGGCCATGCATTCTGTGACATATTGTTCATCTTTTATTATATCTCTCAGTTTTTTTATCATATTCGGAAAATTAATTACTCTATATATGAATATTGGTGGAGGTTTGGGAGTTTTCTCATTAGTGTTATTTTCTTTATTAGTGTCCATTGTCTCATCTTCGCCAATGTTGTTCAGAGAACTATATCTGTTATCTAAATTGATTCCTTGTGTTTCGTTATTGTCGATATAAATTTTCCCTTTTTTTACACTTTTAAGCACTTGCCATGGATTCTCTTTATTACACGTGTTATTCTGCGTTTCTTCATCATTTATTGAAACGATACGTAAGATTTGATAGAAGCTGTGTGGTTGTTGTATTGTTTGTTTATATTGTTCTTGATTTGGGGAAAGTGCAAATGTGTAATGATTATTTGTTGACTGACCTGGGTATTGCTGCGACTGATACATTGATGGATGGATTTGCATTTGTGAGGGCGGGATAGGAGTCGTTTGTAACTGAGACATTGTGGTTGATATACTGGCATTTGTGAAAATTGTTGTATAGTTTGTGATAAATCACCCTGTATAAAGTTTGATGGTTGCACATTGTTTACTTGTCCGATAATGTTCCCCAAAAGTAACATTTTTATTATCTGTTTTTAAAGCAGGTGGTTTATCAGTGTTTGCACTATCATTGACCGTAGGCCAACGATATCACGCGTTCCGTCTGCTTGCTCGGTGCACTAGGACGATTGTCTAAAGACTTAACTTTACTTTTAGTCCGAGCCTGAACTAGGAGCTTCTATCAGCGGCCTCACCGCATGGCCACGGTCGCGGCCGCACTATGCGTTCGGTATTTTGAAAACAAACTTGTAAATTACTTACCGTTTTTTATTTATGTAGGAATGAAACACACGTGTTCTGTTTTGTTTGCACAATACTTGCACGTATTTGAACAGTACTTTAAAGGCGTTTAGTTTAACTTCTACTAGCACTGTGATTTTCCATGTGTTGGCTAGACTAGAAATTTATTGATGCAAACTTTATGAGTGATGGTGTAGGATATTTAAAGATGGCCAAACTGATGTTTATGATAAAGATAGACAAAGACACAAATCTTTTAAAAACTATTGTCATTGAAAACCTTGTTCGGCGAGTTGCCCAAGTGGTTCGAAGAAGACGTTTACCATTAGTAAATTGTCTGTGGATTTTTCGGGCATTTCAAGGTCAGCTTTGTATACGATCATAACGGAGCACCTACACTACCAAAAATTTTGTGCACGTTGGGCTTCCAAAATGTTGTCTGAGGACCACAAAATATGGCAAATACAGCGTTAGCCTTTCTCACACGTTACGCTGATGAAGGAAAAAAGTTTTTGAAATCACAGTAGATGAAAGTTAGATACATAAAAACACCCGAATAAACTCAAAAAGTTCAAACAAAAGTTCACAAAAAAGAAGACCATGGCTACCGTTTCTGGGATCAGAACGGTTTGCTGCTCTTAGAGTTTATGGAACCGGGGACTACAATTAATGCAAACGTGTATTGTCATTTAGGACAAAAGAAGAGGAATCTTGTCTTTTGGAATTATTTTGATCCATGACCATACACGATCACATAATGCTGTGGTAACCAAACAGCTTCTTGCACAATTTCAATGGGAAGTGTTCGATCACCCGAGATACAGCCCAGACCTGGTGCTGAATCACTTTCACCTTTTTAGAAAGCTGAAGAGAAGTCTACGAAGACAGCACTTCCGCATCAACAAAAAGCTCCAAGACGCCTTTGAGACCTATCTCAAGACGCTGGCAGCAACCTTCTACGAAGAGGGTATTTGAAAACTTGTCCACCGATATGATAAATGTCTCGATGTTTATGGTGACTATGTAGAAGAGCAACAGTGGTTGTACTTGACTCCTGGTAAAACTATTTTGTTATTCACACTTTTCTATTTAATGCCCCAATCGAGGCCGTTCCGATTGCTAATAAAATAATGAAACCAAATATTGTCTATTTGCTTAAAAACAATAAATTTTCTAAAAGACTGTTCTTACAAAAAACAACTCTGTTGTGGTTACTGTGCAGTATTACTAATGAAGTTTGGAAATTTTGTTATCTACGGAAAGCAAGAGTGTGCAAGTAAATTGACTCCTATTAATAAGCTCGGCTCAATCTGCCCGCATAGATTATTACGTAGATGGATGCTCATTACATGTACACGGGATCGTAATTTCCTAGGATGCCGCCACCGACAAATTGCAGCCGCGTAGTTTCTCACGCGTTTACAGGTGTCAGTAAAACGAAAGCGAAGGCGCCAAACTTGACCGGCGCAAAGCGGAAGCCGGGCATTCCCACACGAAAACGCCAGGATGCCATTTTCGCGGCATCGGCAGCTTAATTAAAATCAGGGCGCGCGGCGTTCTCAGGAGGCTGGCAGTTTCAAAGCGCCGGCCGCTTATTTTTTATCAAATCCAATTTCAGAGGCGCACCTGTTCGGAGCGGTTACTTTGTTACCCGGGGCGCCCGTTTTTTCATTGTCCCGCCCCGTAACTGGTCGACTTTGCACGTTGCGCAGATGTCTTTGATGTCTTCCCGGTGCCGGCCGCGGGGGCGGATGACAGGGTGCCCGGCGCAAGAATCTTTCAGGCCACACTTTGCGCTGTGATGCGGTTTGCCTTTGCCCGGTTCGAGTTTTATCTTTTTGAGGCTTTAACGAGGAATAAAGCAGTTCCGCATGTGTGGCGCTGGCAGAGTTTCGCCAGGCGTCGCCTCTTCTGAAGCTGCGGCTGCTGAAAATGCAAGATAACGTAAAGAAGAGCTAATAATTTCAAAGGTGATAGAACAGGGACAGGAGGCGCAAACATCGCTGTTACAACTTTTCATTTTTTTTATTATTGTAATTTCCTCTATTTGACTTTTTTACTCTTACTTTCCGTTTTTAGAGATTTTTTTGTTCTACATACAAATTATTGCTATCATAAAAAAGATCTTTTACAACATCAGCTTTGGGGAATTTATTATTATTAAAGCTTGAGGACGATATGTTTAGGTCTAATTAGTTATAGTGTTTCTTAGATACTTTCTTTATTTTCTTTTATTTTACAATCTGTTACTTAACAACATTTAATAATTGTTTTGACAATAACACATTGAAAATAATCTATTGAATATTTCCTTAATAATAACTTATTAGTTTTGTCTTATAACTTAATCTAACTTATAATCTAAAAACTAGAGTGATTAGTGACTTCATATGTTATTTAAAAACGTGTTGGTAGGTCAGAAAATTTGATCCTTTTTAGCCGTGGTTTTTCAAAGTCTGATTCCATTAACTAATCCACAAGTGGGTTGCGTGGACGCTGAGACTGTTCCTGTACGGACTCTGTATTTATGTATTTTTCCATTGACTTTAGAAATATTGAGATCTCGCCGAATAACTTATTTGGAACATACTATAGCGCGTCAACCAGGGATCTGGAGTTGCTGGCAGTACCCCATTGTTGTATCTCGTACGCCCAAATTGGTTTAAGTATGGCCTTCTATAAAAGTACTTCATTATTAAGAGACTATTGGGACTTGCAGCTTAAGAGCCAGTATATTATTTTATTCCCAAATATATACAGTTTCAGCTTGAGGTACTTGTTTACTATTGAACTGTACCGGTGAACAGGTACTCCATTTGGTGGTGAAAGTTACTTGGATTGATTTTGCTTCATTTATTTCTATTTGCTATTTTTTATACCATCTTTCCAATTCAAACAGGTGATTTTAAAGGTATTCAGTTGCTGTATTTAGATCAGAGTGTGATGCCAATAGAACAGTGTCGTCTGCAAAAGTGGCGACTCCTGTTTAGAGAGTAGAAAAATCCGACGTAAAAATTAGATATAGTATCGGGCCCAAAATGCTACCCTGGGAAACTCTCACTTCGATAGGGTACAATGCTATTCATGTTTTACCAGAAATGTTTTGTTAGAGAGGTATGATTTGAGTAGTTGTTAGAAAACTGGTAGAAATATAGTTTTAAGTTTATAGAGTAATCCATTGTGCCAGATTTTGTCAAATGCTTGCTTGACTGTCGAACAATGGCAATTGTTCTCAAAATCTTTAAAAATTGTGTTTGCTAATCTATTCATTTGCTCGATTGTGGAGTGATGTCTTCTAAATTAAAATTGATAATTTGGTATTATGTATTATGATATGATTATATATTCTCTGTTTGTCTGTTTCTTAATGGTGGGAATGTTTTTCGTTGTAGTTCCTTGTAAACCAGACAACCTTTATAATTTGCAAGGTAGTTGCTTTTGAAGTTGACGCATGCGACATCTTTATTTTTTCCTTTAAGTTGGGCATTGTGCTGTCGCGTGGTCACCTAATGATTTTATACATTTCAGGCTTTTATTACACAAGTCTTTAGTGTGGTCAAATCTTTGACATTTAGCACACTGTGATATTTGGCGTTTTACGATTGGTGTTTCAAATTTAACTATTGAATGGACTAACTTATTAGCTTTGTAAATATCTTCGTTGTTGTGTGCTGATTTTAATTGAACAAGGAATAGCGGTAGTACTAATGTAGTTTCTCTTTTCTTAATGCTGGCTATATTTACAACAGCACGCCCAAGGACTTAAAGTTTTTTTAGTTCTTCTAGATTTGTTGAAGGGTGTATGAAGGGTGTAAACCTCTTATAGCTTTAAAATTCGATTTATTTATTTATTTATTTAAACTGGAAATCCTTATACCGTTAGGTATCGGATTATAACCCAGTTTACAGTACTTATAATATCTAATATAACTTATAAAACTTATTAAACTAAATTAACATTTCTTAATTAATTTATTCCAAGCCTTTCTGTCTCTTGTCAGGTTCCTTACTTCACTCCATTGTATACTCTTATTTTCCGCTGCTACTTTTACCTGTTCCTCCCACTTCCTTCTTGGTCTACCTACTGCGTTCTTCCCCTCTGTTCTTGCTTCGTATACTCTCTTCGCTATCCTGTTATCATCCATTCGGAGCAGGTGTCCCATCCAACCTAATTGCCTCTCTTCTACCAGTGTCAATATAGGTTTCACTTTTAGTTGTTCCGTTATATTTTCATTTCTCACTCTGTCCAGTCTTGTTATTCCTTTAATTTTCCTCAAATATCTCATCTCCGTTGCTCTAATTTTACTCTCGTTTCTTCTGTTGATCGTCCAGGATGCCATAGATTAACGAAGGTCTTACTACTTTTTTGTATACTTCCGATTTTATTTGTTCCGGAATTTCTTTTTTCCCGAGGAACGTGTTTTTCAGTGTGTTAAATATTTTCTCCACCTTACCTAATCTTTCCATTATTTCATTATCTATTTCTCCCTTGTTATCTATTATTGTACCCAAATATTTAAAATTTATTACTTGTTCTAGTGTTTGTCCTTCTATATTGATATTGTGTTGAGGGTCTGTCTTGGCAATAATCATAGTTTTAGTTTTTTCTATATTTATTTCCATGTTTATTTTTCTGAGCTCGCGATGATAGATATTGATATTTTCTTGAAGTTTTTCCGCTGATTCTGCTAGTAGCACCATATCATCAGCGAATATTAATTCCTGTATTGTTATTCTTTTTAATCTCCAACTTCCCACTTCCATATTATAGCATTCCTTTTTACAGATCTTCACTACATCGTCCATGAGTACTGAGAATAGGAGTGGACTAAGCACGTATCCCTGTTTCAGTCCTATTTTTGTTTCGAATTGTTCTGACTCGTTGTTGTGTGTCCTTACTTTATTTATATTGTCTTTGTATAGTGTTTTGATGACATCTATCATGTCTTTACTTACTCCTCTTCTTTCTAGACTTTCCCAAACATCCTTTCTCTTTACCCTGTCGAAGGCTTTTTTTAGGTCAATAAAGCAAATATGAATTTCCTTCTTTTTCCTTATCATTTTTTCCCCTAATTGTCTGATTGTAAAAATTAAGTCCTGTGTGCTTCTACCTCTACGGAACCCATGTTGTGACTCCTCCAGCAAGTTTTCAATTTCTTCTCTCAGTCGCTTCTCTAAAATTCTACTTAACACTTTGCCGGGTATACTCATTAGTGTAATACCCCTATAATTTGAGCATTCTTTTATGTCTCCTTTTTTGTATAGGGTAGTATTATCCCTATATTCCAGTCAGTGGGTATTACTTTTTGTACTATCTTCCCCTGGTGCTTTCCCTAGTTTGAGTTTCCTGACTGCTTCCATGATTTCTTCTTTTGAGATTCTTTGTATCTTCTTTGTATCCCCGTGTCCTGCCCTTATTTCCTCTATCTCTTGTTCTACATTATTTCCTGCTTCTGTTAATTCTTCGAAGTATTCCTTCCATCTTTGCATTATTTCCTTCTCTTCAATTATCACTTTCCCGTTTTTGTCTTTTATATTTCTTAGTTCGGGTGGTTTCTTGTTTTAAATGCTTTAATGTATTATAGAATAGTTTTTGGTTCTCTAAATAGTTTTCCTTCATCCTGGTTCCGAACTCTTCCCATGCCTTTTTCTTCGTTTCTTTTATACTTTTCTTTGCTTCGGTTCTTGCTTTCTTGTATATGTTATAGTCTTCTTCCGATCCAGTTATTATATACTTTTTCCATTTTTCCTTCTTTTCTTTGACTATTTGTTGTATCTCGGTTGACCACCCCCTTCCTGTATGTATTCACAATTTTCTTTACTCCACAGCTAGTTCTTGCTGCTTCTAGAATATTTTCTTTAAAATGTCTCCATTTCCTTTCTATATCTTTACTCTCAATTTTATTTTGGGCAATTTTCTTATCTAGAATTTTTTGGAAATTTTTTTGTATTTCACTCTCTTTTAGTCTATAACTTTTGATTTTTTGTTTTACTATTATCTTCCTTTTCATCTCTTGTTTATCTTTCACGTTTATCCAGAGTTCCATTTTTAGTAGATAATGGTCGCTTCCTATTTCAGCATTTCTTTTCACCCTCACATCCTTCACTCTCTTCCAATTTTCTGTATTTATAATAAAGTAGTCAATAATTGACTTCTCGTTCCTGAAGCGGGCTCCCCTGGTGTATTTGTGTATATCCTTGTGCATGAATTTCGTATTTATAATCACCAAATCATTTCCTACACATAGGTCTATTAGCCTGAAACCATTGTCATTTTTAGTGTTTTCGCCCTGCTGCCCCATGTGTCTTTCTATGCCTTCATTGTGATTGCCTACTCATTTTCCATTTGTAGTAAATCATAAAACTGTTCTTTCACTTCCTTCCTCTCATTATCATTAGGCGCATATGCTACTATTATCGTCCACATTTTCTCATTATCTATTTTAATGTCTAGTGCCAGCAATCTCTCATTAATATATCTTTCTTCCCTAATATTATTTACTTTATCGGATTTTACTATTAATCCTACCCCTTTTGCTCCCCATTCTTCTTGCTCTACTCCTGACCAATATAGCCAGTATCCTTCGTTCAGTTCCATTTCTCCTTTCCCTTTCTTTTTGGTTTCCGTTATGCCTAAACGGTCGATATTTTGCATTTTCATCTCATCAATTATTTCTTCTTCTTTTCCTATAATACTTTTCACATTCCAGGTGCCAATTTTTATCGAGTCTCTTTTTTGTTTTATTTTCTTCGGTTCTTCTTTGTTGTATTGTTTGTTTCTTTTCCTATTTTTATATTGTTGATGTATTACCATTTGCGCATTTCCTTGTTCATTGCCCTTTTTGTCATCACTTCCCCCTATCCTATCCTTGTCTACCAGTTTTTTCTCCCGGTACGGGTTACTATCCTCAACTGATGAACCAGAGTGCTCCCCTCCGGGGACCTTTCCGTTGCTGTCCTCTTTAGGGTATTTGATTCTGAACTATCTTTCTTTGTCCGTTTTTCTTCCCTTTTTATATCACCGACCTTGTATATTTGATCGTTCACAATTAGCGTTTTGAATTTTAACTGTGCCTTAAATCCTTTTTTCCGCGCTTCTTTCAGGTGTGGTATTAATGTCTTTCTTTCTTCTTGTATTTCCTTAGTGTAGTCTTGGTCGATCCATATATCGGATCCTTTAAGTTTTTTCGCATTCTGAAGGATTGCTAGTTTCGTACTATCTTTAATTAATTTAACGTGTATTGGTCTTTTCTTGTCCTTACTGTAACCCCCAATTCTTCTGACTTGGTCGGTTTCGGCTTTTATGTCTAAGTTCATACCTATTTTTTGAATAATTGTTAGTAGTTTGCCACTTAACTCGCTTTCATTTTCGTTTTCTTCATCTACTACTCCTTTTATTACAATATTCTTTTTTCTTACTTCTCTTTCTAAATTGGTTATTTTTCCTTCTTGCGCTAATATTTGTGCTTACAATTTTACATTTTCTTCCTTTATTTGTTTCATTTCTGTTACTAATGTATCTAATTTTGCATTCATTTGGCTCATGTTCCCCTCTATTATTTGAAACATTTTCTCAATTTTGTCGAACTCACTCATCCTTAGTTTTGTTTGATCGCTTTGATTGAATTTTACCTTAATTTATTTCTCTGCTCAAAAATTTATACCTGGCTTTTAAACTTTTAAATTTTTAATTCTTATGCATTCCTGAATATATTTCCTTTTAAATATTTGATTTGTTATTTGGGTTGCCTATTTAGACGTCGTGTAGCGTGAAGTGTTATCACCCAAGTCGACCTTTCGGAGGTGATATCACTTATCTCTCGACGTTGTGTATTTATTTGTATATTTAATATTCAATATTTGCAAGTTAATTATCTCATTTAACGTCTATTTTTCCTTCTTAAATATTATTTATATAATCTTATGCTATTGATTCTCTTTATGGTTAACAACTTACGTGTAAATTCAACTCGTAAAGGCTCAAATTTTGAGTTTGTTTACGGAGCGATTGACACGCGTGCACTCACATCAATTGAAGACCTAGTAATCTAAGAAAGTAATCATTTAAAAATTTAGCTTAAATTTTTACTTCATCAATGTTCAATATCTTTAAGTCGTATTTGTTTTTGGCTACAGATTTTAATGAGTGGTTCGATGCATTTTAAACCAGATAGACATATTGGCGGTGGCTTAGAGATCTTGTTATTTGAACTATCCTTATGATTTGCATTTGAATCTTCGGTATCCAGGGATTCGTTGGATTCAGCTAGTAGTTTGTTGATTTAGATTGTTTAGACTGGAATTCTTATATATACACTCTATTACTCTTCTTATTTACTTTTAATGTTTTAAGCACGGTGTCGAAAGAGACTTTAAGATTAATAAAAGTCAGATATAAATCCCTTTTTCTGTCTATCATCTCTTCTATAGTCATTCTTAATGTGAAAATACGGTCCTGTGTCTGTCGTCCCTCTCTATATGCTACTTGCTGTTTCTTTAGTTGTACCTTTTTCTTCTCTCAACCTTTCTTCTAAAATTCTTGAGTATATCTTTAAAGCGCAAAAGAGTCATATGGCCCTATAGTTGTCGCATTCAATTATTTTTCCCTTTTTACGTATCGGTATTATGTAGTTTCTCTTCCAGTCTTCCGGTATCTTGGTCATCTATTCTACTATACTAGCCCCTCCATATTTGATTATCTCTGGTGGTATTTGGTTCTATCCGGCTGCTTTTCCGTTTCGGATCTCTTTGATTGTCGCTTTCACTTCTTCTTCTGTTACATTTTATGTTCCATTGTCTTCAATTCTCTGTTCTCCATTTTGTATGAGGTTTTCTTAAATTTTTATCTCTTCTTTCTTCTTTTTATACTTTTCTTCGAAATATTTTCTCCATGTATACACGATTTCTTTTTTAGGCTGTTATTTTTGTTTTTATGCTCCTTATTTTTTTTGAGCGTTCTTAGGTTTTCGATTGTGCCATAGAAAAATTGGTTGCCTTTATAGCTTTCTTTTATTTTGACCCTGAAATCTTTCCATGTCCTTGATTTTGCCTGTTTTACTGCCTCCTTTGCTTCATCTCTTCTTAAATTGTATTTATTTCTTTTATTATCGTTTTTTCTTATACACTGTTTTCAGGTTTCCGTTTTACTTTTTCCTCCACACTATTGTTCTATCATGCTGTTCTTTTAGGCCTTGTGTTTATTTTCTTTGTTTTGCATACTTTCTTTGCCACCTGTTGTGTTACTCTTTTAAATTTGTGTCGCCTTTCATTAACCTCCCATTTTTCTCCCTCAAGTTCCTCTTATTTTTGAGTAGTTCTTTATGCTTTTTTTTTATTATTCAGTGACTTTATTTTTAGCCTTTTTGTTTATAGCAGCATTTTCTATGGGTGCATATATTTGTATCACTGTTATTGTTTCTTCCAGCTGATTGTCTACTACTATTATTATATAGATTTTTGAGCTGATCGCTTCCCAATTTGTTATGCGTTTCTCTATGTCTGCTGTTACTATTATCGCCATTCCTTTCTTTGCTCTATCCGTTGTAATGTCTGAATATTTTAAAACACAATCATTTTCCACGTTTATTATTCCTTGTTCTTTCTATTGATTTCACTAATTCCCTGTACTTACATTTTGTATTTTTCAATCTCCTGTAGTAATTCCACTTCCTTTCCATTATCCGTTTTAATATTCAATATTACAGTTTCACAAAAACGAAAGCTATCGCGTTTATTGTCAGAAACGCATAGCAAATATCATGATTCTTTTACAGAATCGTTAACAAACAACTAAAATTTTTTTTAATTGAAAATTTTTGTAAGTATGTTTTCCATGAAAATTAATAAGACTTTTATGATCCTAATGAATTTAATATTTATTTTTACTTTTTTCTATTGAGTTAGTGGTTGTTTTTTCCCGAATTCTATTTATGTGTAATTTTTTAAAACACATCTGTTGCGCAAAAAATTATAAATTAAAGGGAAGAGTAAATTTATTCATTTAACTGAACTAACAGGTTCAAAAATACATAAATTAGTTTAAAAAAAAATAACTCCTAGCCATTGCAGACTCTAATTCTTGTAGGTATTTTTAAAATAATGGAAATTTTCATTTAGTCATGCCAACAATAAAGAAACCTAGATAGCAGCCTGTTTGAATTCTAAAATAAATGGTTGAACTATGCTTTTTTGTTTGACAATTCTATAATCACTACAGTCTTCTTACTTTTTGTCATTTAAAAATGCCATCATTTTTCTCCTAGTAATGAGACAATCTCAATTTTTAATATATTAACATTCCTATTGAAAAGTATCGAACAAGTAAATCTGCTTAGCACTTTGAGACGTTCCAACAAAACATAGAATATGGGTAAGCCAACAAGTATATATAAAAATGTTCCACTTAGAAGGAATGACATCTGAATCAATTTTTAACTTTTTCTTCCATTCACTAAAAAGTATTAACACACGTTGAAATCACTGGCTAATAAATCATTATAGTGGTGACCAAAATATTTGACTCCTACAAAGAAAAAAAAATAAAATAAGGAAAAGAATGTCTATTCCTAAAGGGTCGCTAAACTGCATTATTTGGTAAAATATAAAAGTAAAACTAACAAAAGAAAAAATCATTCTTATATATCTAAGGTGATCCAAAATTGACTTTGGGGTATTTTTCCTGAATAGAATATTGGAATAATTAGAGTTTTATTGTAATCAGTGTAAACTATAGAATTGACAGTTACATATTAAATATAATATGGGCTAAATACCTCCTAGCAGAGTTTTCCATCATGTTTTCTCATAAATGTAGCTCTATTTTAGCAATTGCACGTTTGATGTTCTCTTTTAGCTCTGAAATTGTAGCAGATCTGTTGACGTATATCCTTTCCTTTCCTTCAAATAGCCTCAGCAGGAGAAGTCTGATAGGGTTAAATCGCAAGACCATGGTGGCCAATCGATACCACCCTTCGCTAAGATAATACGATCAGAAAATTTCATTTGTTGTACTAAAGTGGGTATTTTACGTACTGTATGGCATGTGGCTGTATCTTGTTGAAACAACATATTATAGTTGGTTTCTTTTAAAAAAAATTATTGATAAATTTTATCATGTGTTTAGATATCAACTGTACAAATGCAAACTCGCAATGTTCGCAGAACGCAAACAGCGCTCAATTCAAATCATAAAGTTCAATTTGAATGCCCTATAGCAATAACAAATAACAAATCACAATTTAAAATTTAATTAAATAATGAATGTTGAAGTCATTTTTTGCTGTTGCTTTTAAAATACAAAATCAACGGATAATCAAAAGACCCTAAATATACCAGTCATTCATACTGAATTACTAACGTAGGTGTTAAAAGCACCTCAACCGATTTATCTAACTGAAAGACCCCAAGGCATAAACATTTCTTAATTTATGGGTGCAATCAGTATAATATCTTTCTAGAGGAGACCCCCAAAAAGCCTGCTATTAATAACAACAATAAAATTAATTGAGTTGTCTCCACGGACACCTCACTAATTCAGTTATTCAAATCGCCACGCCAGTGTCGTTACTTGCTACCGGCGTTTAATGCGCAGCGCCGCGCTCAAAAGAAAAATTAATCTCCCCGCCGCGCTGACCGTAAATTGCTCCTTAATCCCTGTCCTAAAATTCCCGCGCTTAATAACCGTCTCGATTTCCCGTTCAATTCAATCCTGACCCGGAGCTTCCATTATTTATTTCGGGCTAATCCCATTATAAACCCCAATTATTTCTAGGCGCATTATTTTTACGGCAGCCCGGCCCGACATTAGGCGGAATTAATTTTCCTTCTGCCGGAGCGGCTCGGCCCGGCCGCTCGCCGCGGAGCAACGTATCATTTCAAGCGCGACTGCTTCTTCGCTCCGTAATCAGATCGCATTCCTAAATCCTAATTAGGATCTGCCAATCGCAGGGCCACCCACAACAGATCGCATGCACCGTTGACATGCTTCTGATTGCCCCCGTGGACAGCGAAACTTCTGGAATCGATCGGGAAGCTCGCGGATGGGCGATGCACGAGGAATAAAAAGTGGCCAGCTGTTCCTTCACTTTTTAAGGCTCAGTGGTTTCAACTTGGGACCATCCTTGTGTAGTTCGATACATGGGGTCAGGTGTTCTTTCAGCACCATTACAAAAACCAAGTCATTTTTATTGGTAAAACGTGAAAACAACGCTTAGCTACAAATAAAACCAAAACAGTATAATCATAAGATTAATTAACTTTATAAAACACAAATATTTAATTAACTACAACAAAATTGTTTAAAATAAACGTAATCAAAGAATGTTTTCAAACATAAATTAAAGAGAGTCAATGATCACAGTAAGGAACTTAAAATAATTTAACCTTTATAGTATAAAACTAATTACAGTCTAATTCTATAAAATTAATTTTTTTTAATTCAATGTAATCAGCAACCAGAATGTACATTCTATAGGCTAATTTTATGTCGTAATAAGATTACATCTACAAAAACTAATTAATATAAATATAATCATAACCCTTGGCATGATGAGGAAGGCACCCTACGGTGTTACCTCTAGCTTCTTACTTGAGGTCTACAGGCCACGAACGTCTCAGTCTCCTGTTTCCATCGTTGAGTGTGAGCGGTTCCATTAAAGGGTTGATGTGTGATTGTAACCTATTGTAGTACTTGCCACTTCTGTCGTGCATAACATCTTTAACGTAGGGCACATTGAGGTCAGTGTGAATTGTGTGGTTTGGTACAAATCACGGAGCAACTACGATCATTCTCAGGATCTTCCGATTGGCTTCTTTGGATAATTACCATGTTAGACTTACTGGCGTAGCCCCAAGGTTCAATTCCGTAAGTCCAAATGGGCTTAATTACTGTCTTATAGATCAACAACTTGTTTTCTAGCGAAAGATTTGACTTTCTTCCTAGAAACCACTTTAGTTGTCCCACCTTCAGGTCCATTTGTTTACGTTTTTTAGTAATGTGTCCCTTCCAGTTTAATCTGCTGTTAAGAGTTAGTCCAAGATATTTCAGTTCCTCGGCTTGTGGTATGTTCTCATTATTAATTTGTAAGGTTGGGCAGCGACCTTTTCTAAGTGTAAATGTTATGTCTTGATTTTTGTCCATTTACCTTCATTCGCCATTTTTGGAGCAATTTTTGTAATAATACTTAGGTAGTTCTGCACATAGTTAGCAGCAACCATGATTAGCAAGTAAAACCGTGTCATCCGCGAACGTGCAAATATTTATGTTTCTGCTTGTTGGTAAGTCTGCCGTGTAAAGAGTGTACAATAGAGGGCCCAAGACGCTGCCTTGCGGAACGCCTGCTTTTATCGAATGTAAACTAGATGTTTCACTGTTGCACTTAGCTTGGAATTGTCTATTTGCTAAATAGGATTTTATTAATTCATAGTATTTCTGCGGTAAGTTTCTTTTCACTTTTGCTAATAGTCCTGGGTACTAGACCTTATCAAAGGCCTGGCTTATATCCAAGAACACCCCTGTACAATATTGTTTATCTTCAAGAGCCTTATTTATTATTCGTATTATGCGGTGGCACTGTTGGGTTGTCGAGTGTGCCTCTCTGAATCCAAATTAGTGATCTGGGATCCAAATAAAATTGAATAAAATTTAAAATTGATAGATAAAATTTATTAAAGTAAAACTATATCAAATGATTCAGATTTCTTTAAATATAAGTACGGCTAAGAAATTGGCAAAGAGTAAATATTTTAAATAAGGCATAGTAACTGTTACTTTTAGAAGACAAAATACCTAAGGACATCAAATCTATTTCTATTTCTCTCTCTCTCTTCTTCCTTTCTCTCTTGTCCCCTCTCTTTTTTCCTTTTCTTTCTTCCTCTCACCCATTGATCAATTTGCATGAATGTGGTAATGTGGTCCACTTTTGTTTATGCTGTACTTGTATATATTTGGCAATTCGTATCTTTCATTCTCCAATACATATACTGTAATATAAGCCTTCTATTATATCTTCTACAATTGTTTTCAATGTGCATTCATATATTAGTATATTCTTCTTACCTCCCCCCCCCGGTTTTTTCATTACGTTCCTTCAGAGAGCTCTTTTTTCCTGTATTCTTGTTAGACTATCTGAACATTTATCGAATTCACCAATTTTTTCGAATCTTCTCTTTTTTGCTTTATACTGTCCAGGTCTCGTATCCGTACAGTGGAATAATACAAATAGCTTCAAAATACATTTCTGTTTATTTTTGTTAAAAGATCTTTTTTCCTGGCTAGTTCTATCTATTATCTATGTCTTGCTTATTCCGTCTTCTTAACATACCTCCTAAATATCTAAAATATCAAGGTTTTAGAGCTGTTGCTTTTTAGGGGAGACTATTGCGTGTTGTTCTGTTTTATCACGTACTATCATCTTGGTTTTTAATTTATATTCATCTTCTAGTCTTTTAGGTAGCCTTACTCATTTTCATAAGTGCATATTCTACATCTGCGTTTTCGGCTAGCACTACTACATGGTCTATATGTCTCAACCTATCTGAAAAACGCGTATTGAAAAGAAGTGCGGGATTTTTTTCGGTAAGATTGACAGCGTTCTACTTAGTAGACATATTGCTCTTAATCAATATAAAGCGCGACTCGTCAAAGGAGTGAGCGAGGATTGTTGAAACTCATTACAAGCACATAGAATATTTTGCAAAGACTGCGCAATTTAAGTGACTTTTTGGAAGCAGAAATGCGCTAAATAAAACGTAAAACACTAATTAAAAAATTTTAACACGCAAGTTTAGTTACAGACAACAAAAAAAAACAGATCGACTTACGCCGGCCGCTGTATAAGACTCTTTCTTCTACTTTTTCAGCCTCTTTTGCATTAGTAAACGTAGTGCTAATGTTGCCCCTCAAGTGCTTGAATTTTTTCTAAATCTAAACTGACCTTCGGTAAAGTATTCTTCTTACTCGTTTTCTATTTTCCTATAAACGGTTCAATTAATTATTTTTTGCTTTGTGTGATATTTTTTGTAATCAGTATAATGATGCTACCTTTTAAATATTTTGGAACAGTTCCTGCTCTATATATTGTGAGAATTAGTTCATACTCTACATTATGGTTTGTCTCTTTAAAGTTTTTAATTGTTTGTGCTAGTCCATGTACCTAACTGCTCTGTCGTATTCTGATCTTATAGTGTTCCGATATTCCTCGTTATTAATATTTCCGTCATTGTCATAGTAAAATGTTTTTATATTTTTGTAGGCAGTATCATATATTCCTTTGGCAATATTAGATTATTTATCTTTATGCCTTTCTTCTATGTCTTCTATCTTTACTCAGTTTTTGTTGCTTTTCTTTGTCCGATTATTACACAACGCTCTTTCGTCGTAATTTTTCTACTTTTTTGGTATTATAAGTTGCTAGAATAATTTTTCCAAAATTTTGTAATTTGCTTTAGTTTCCATGATTTTATCTTTGTGTCGCTTTTTAAGTTCTTAAGGGGGGCGTATGTTTTTTTTTGGCCAAAAATTGATTTTGAGATTTTTATTTTTTCAGAAAGCTGAAAACCCTAGAATCATAACGCTTTTTTTATTTTTCCTATATCTGAATTTGCCGCAAAGATATACATGTATTTATACCATGCTCGCCAAGCCATTTTTTCCGCCCTGCAAATTGTGACTTGTTTCTTCGCAAGAAACGTCGTGTTTTATGGATCAAAAAATTAATTTGGGGTTTTTATATTTTCGAAAAGCTAACGACCTGAAAATCGCAATGTTTTTATTAATTTATTCGCATCTTTATACCTATACATGCATGCTCGCCGAACTAGTTTTTCCGCGGTGCAAGTTTAAACGAGTTTTCTCGCCAGTTAGGTCGTGGCCTTTGAACGAGCGTTGAATTTGATATCATTATGTCCAAATGTCCGCAAAACAAAGGATCTCGTAAAGATCCAAATAAAACAAAGTGTGGTAGGAATAAAAAAAGAAAGTTTCATGTGCTGATAAAAAATCTCAGCAATCCCCCAAAGTTGCGAGAATCAAGAGAAAAAAGGAGCTTGGTGAGCAAGAGGCCTAAGGATTACTTTATGGCGCAGGAACCGCAGACTGATGAGTGATAAGCATTTTGTCTATTACAATTGTAAATAGTTGAATGCAAAATAGAAAAAACTCTAGATGCGTTTTTCTCAAAATGGGGATTTTTCGCGCGGCGGGCACGATTTCTCGGAAAGCATTAATCCGATCGACCTAATTTTTTTTTATGTGTTTACACTACAACTAATTCTTCAAATTGAACCTAAAATATTTTATGTTACTTTAGAAGAGGGTAAAAGAACGTTTTTTCAAGTAATTTTTTCGCATACTGGTATTTTTTTTCTGCTGACCTTGACAACTTGGTTGTAGAATACAAACAAGATATATATGTTTACTTTAAGATGCTATATGATTTTTTCTTTCAGCAATACTGGTGCAAAGATAGCCTGTCCACCGCACAACGCACTGTTTTTCCGGAGATGACTTCGGCGCCCTCTGGTGGAGTTGAAATAAATAATATAATTTAAAAAAATTGTTTTTGATGCCTTTTAATATATATTTTCAAATACACAAAATCTCATATTTCTAAATAAAATAGATTTCTATAAAAAAATTATGAAGGTTGACCAATTTTCACCCAAAAAACCAGACTTACCACTTAGATCGTACGTAATTACAAAATTATGGTCACTATCCGCATCTGCTCCTGGTTAACTTCTGCAATTTATTACTTGGTTTTTGAAAAATATTTTATTAAGATGTAATTTTTCTGATACCTTCTTTAGTTTTCATAGATTATGCTGAAATAAAGTTTTTGCTATTAATAGACTGTGTTATATACTAAACGTTCTTTTCTATCATTTCTTCTGCTTAATCCATTTGATTCTGCTCCCTTTGCTATTTCCGATTTTCAGTTTCCTAGAAATATTAAGAACATTTAATTAGCTTCATACGCCTTTCTTATTTTCTGCCCTTTATTCTGTGGTTAGCATTATAACCACTGCGTTCTTCGGGGCTGTAACTGTATTCACTAAAATAATGTTTCTGCTGAGTAGAACAAACGCTTATATTTTTTTGCCCACCTCTTTCCTCGTTATGATTTCCATTCCAAAATTTTCATTATTTAATGCCGTATTAATTATTCTATCATTCTAATTTCATGGGCCTGCTCGTTGTAGCCATCTTACTTCATATGAAGCATATAAAGTCAATTTTATTAATTCTCATTTTTAGCTTATTTCTATTTTTTGCACTTGTCCTCTCCCGGAACTTCAAACTAGAAGTGGTGTCCTTAACTCTCACATTTTCAACACTGCAGACAAATTTACTCAAATAAACATATACAGCAACCAATAACGATGTGCGAATTATTCACACAGAACGAAATATCTCATCGACATTGTCAGATACAAATAGAAACTGTGCACTAACTTAAAAATTGCATTATTTTGAAAAAATCAAATATTAATCTTTGAGAAGCAACTCGGAAAATTCTATAATATTCTTTCCCTTATTAAAAATAATTTTTATTTTTCTGGCGTAAAACCGCTTAATTTTAGAACAGATTAGTAAAGAAAATTTTCCACATTTCTATTTTTTTCTAGAAATGTCTATAGAAAAACTTTTGGGCTTTTTGCTTGAGCCTAATTATACTAGGGCGTCCTTTAAAGTGAGGGGCAACTAGTCCCCCATCGGGCGCCTCCCCAGGTGGCGAATAGGAGAATGCTCACCAGATATGGCGGGTACCGGGGAAATAAAATACCCGGGGCGGACCAAAACTAGTAGGTATTGGGAAGCAGCAAGTACCACAACTGGACTAAGGCGGAGGAGATGGACTCTTGAACGGCTTACCCCCAGATAATCATAGGCGACGGCCACATAATGGCCCTATCGGTTATGATACTGCGATGAGGAAGGCAACGGAAAACCACCTCATTACTTATTTCCTAGTACAATCATCATGGCTGAGAACATACAAACCACGGCCCTCAGTCCCCGGCAGACCTTCAATGGTCAGAGGGTGCGAAGAATCCCCGGGTCAGCTATGAAAATTGCAACATGGAATGTGCGAAGTATATTTGGAACAGGAAGACTGCAAAATGTAACCAAAGAGATAAATCGACTACAGCTGGACATTCTCGGAATTAGTGAAGTACGGTGGCCAGGATCTGGTAAAATAAAAACAGATAATGGAGTAATGTACTACTCAGGCAGTAATGAAGCAAAACACCAACATGGAGTCGGAATAATAGTCACCAAAGAAACTAACAAAAGCGTCACTAGTTTCACACCACTATCTGAAAGAGCAATGTTAATACAACTATGTGCCACAGTAGGTAAAATAAATATAATCCAAGTCTATGCACCTACCAATGAGAAAAACGCAGATGAAGTAGACGAATTCTATGAACAAATAGACACCATTCTATCCCTAACCAAAAAGAGCGATGTGACATTAATAATAGGAAACTTTAATGCCAAAATTGGAAAAGGAAGAAGTGGAGAACATGTAGGAGAGTTCGGTCTTGGAATGCGAAGTAAAAGGGGTGATAGACTGATCCAATTTTGCCAAGAAAGAGAATTTATAGTAGCCAACACATTCTTTAAACTGCCAGATAGAAGATTATGGACTTGGAAATCACCACAAGACGCACCACAGAATATTTGCCGAAAAAAAATTGACTATGTTTTAATTAGAAAACGATACAGAAATATTATAAAGTCGGCAAAAACATATCCAGGGACAGATATAGCGTCTGATCACAATCCTGTTGTCATAAAAATGCATATAAAACTTAAGAAGATACAAATAACAAAGAAGACAAGTAGAATAGAAGTGTAACACCTGAAGGAAGAAAACATAAGAACACAAGTTAAAAATAAAATAAATAACAATTTAAGCAACATGGGAAGACACTCCTTGGATAACAACGACAAGATAGACTCAAGATGGCATACCATAAAAGATGCGATAATGAAACCAGCGAAAGAAATACTCACCGAAAGAAAACCAACAAAGAAAAATCTGGTGTGAACATCACACGACTTTCCTTATCCTATTATTATTATTATTATTATTATTATTATTATATATATATATCGACCCTGCGCTGCTCTCGTCCCGGAACTTGTTATTTTAAACAAGTAGCAACGGTTTTGTTTTTAGTTTTTTTCTCCTATAAACAATACGAAACCCGCATAAATTACTTGCTCACATATTTTCGAAAATTAAAAAGGACCAAGGGAAGCGAAATTTTTCCCCGATCACGAATCCGACAGATGTCAAGACAAAATTATGCTCCACACAAAATATTACATTTTCTGAAATTTAAAGATCTTATCACTGTGTAAATACTTGTAAAAACGTATACGGGCCGTTTCAATAGTGAAAGTGTGTGCAACAAAGGACTCTACAGTACGCATTTGACTTTCGTGGCGAGAGGGCGTACAAACAGTAGTCGCCCCGAGAGCAATGAGCCGCATGAGCGGCAACAAAGCTGAATTTGTTTGAAAATTGCCTACAACTGTAAAATAACAAGGAAATCGTACATTGCAGAAGCCGTACTAGTTTTACTAACTGAATTCGCGCTTTACTTTCGAACCGCAAGGACGTGCGAGCGTTCACTCCGCGACCCGAAAGTGCGAGTACGAATTATCAACATTTGGTGCCTGTGATAACCAGCAATCGTTTATCTATTTCTGGTAACAAACTTCATTTATATTTAGCAGTAAATTCGTCAGCTTTTAACTATCACTACGGGGTGAATTGAGGTGCTATCATGTCTGTTCACAAAAGAAATTCCGATCACCTTTCTCCGCCTATCACCGATTTACAAAAGAAATACCAATGGAATCCTGAATCATTACTCGAAAGAAATAAATATTACTTACCGAACATCTCGAGCCGTCTGCCTCAAAAGAAGCAGAGGTCAATGTATCACCTCAAATTAAAATACCACCTATCTTTCTTCACGGCCCAGTCAACCATAAAGAAGTTGTAAATGATATCAAAACTATTATCGAGGGTGAGTTTTCGACGGCTCTCAATTCATCATCACTGAAAATCACATTATCAAGCGACAGCGATTATAGAAAATTAGCGAAACATTACTTAACAAATAAGATCGAATTTCATACTTACCAAAATCCAACAACAAACCCCTATCGGTAGTTATAAAGAATGTTCCTCCTTCGCTAACTGAAGAAGACATTCATGCTGAGCTAGCGCCTCTCAACCTCCCTATAACACGAATTACAAGGCTTTTAAATAAAGATAAAACGCCTATGCCCGTTTGTGCAGTACTCTCACCGCAAATGCAAAGGCCAACGAAATTTTCAACGTCAAAATCTATATCACACCGTAGTAACTGTAGAGCCACGAACAATTAATCGTAAAACACCCCAGTGTCACAGATGTCAACGCATAGGGCACACCAAAAACTACTGTAGATTAGAACCACGATGTGTACGATGCCAAGGAAATCACTTGTACACTAACTGTGATAAACCTCGAAGTGATACCCCAATATGCATTAATTGCGGAGAAAACCACTCCGCTAATTTCAGGGGATGCAAATACTTCCATGAATCAATAAATCACCAAGGCAAACGACCTCAGAACGCAACTCCTACAACAAGAAAACTAGATAACAAGCCAGCACCTGCTAACAATATGAGAAACTTTCCTCCCTTTCAAACAATACAAACAACACATCCTTACCTAACCCATCCTGGTTACCAAAAATAATTCTGCATCACCCGAAACTTCCCCATAATCAACACTATTCTATCAACCATCCTAAATCTCATCCAGCCCTACATAGAACAAATCAAACAATTCATATTATCAAATCTCCTTCCTTCCCTTTTCAATGGACAACAAAACTAAAACCCTCTCTCAATTAAAACTCCTTAACTGGAATGCCAATGGCATTACAAAACAAATAACCTTATTTAAGTCATTCCTTATGAAACATTCCATTGACATAGCGTGCGTTTCAGAAACTCATCTAACTAATTTAGACAAACTCAAAATTTCTGGATATCTGATCTACCGAGCTGAAAAAAAACTTTTCATAAGAACCTTACCAACTGCAGCGGTGTCACCTCTTACAAACTAGGTCAAAGAAATATCCATACACGTCTAAAACACAAGCTACCGCAAGACATATATGAAAGTGATAGTGGTGAAAACTAAGTGCCAAACAACAATCAAACCGAAGTGACTGTGAACCTTTTCTATTTCAAGTGGATATTAATTCCATTCAAATTATTTCATTCTGTTAAGTATTATTTGTTAGAAATACCTTGTATAACAATGTATATTGTTGAGCAGGTACAAGTTCTATTAAAAAAAAAAAAAACGAATCCGACCGTCAAAAGTTTGCAGGTTGCGCCCCGTGGCCGCGATACTGTCGAACAAGGACAAACTTATACATTTGAACGGGAGGTAAACAAAGACAGACGAGGTCCCCACACATCGGGCCCGTCTCGCTCAGGTTGGCCGTGGCTGTCGGGTAGCTGCATATCGTACGAACAGATGCGTATTTACTAATTTAATTAATAGTTCCCCATCCGTTGTAGAAACGAAGCCAAAATGTCGACAATACTAAAGTTAGGTTACGAAATATCAGAATCAAAACATTCTGTTTCTGTTGCCAACATTAATCTAGGGGAAAATTAAAAATTACTGCAAATAAACGTAACAAATAAAAAAATACTGTTCCTGCTGCCAACATTAATCTAGGGAAAAATTAAAAATTACTGTAAATGAAAGCAAGAAAAGTTTTTCAATTTTTTTTCGAGTTCCTATTTTATCAACTTTTATTTTAAATTCATGTTTATCTCATGATAACAAATCGTTTTTATTCTGATAAATGTTTTGTATCTTCAACCATTTAGATTCGCGACCGCTTTGCGACCTTGTGACCAAACGGCTCAGCCGATTTTTACCAAAAGCTTCGCACTGCGTCCCCTACCTACAAGTCACTTGCATACCAAATTTCAAGTCTCTAGCTTTTACGGCTCTCGAGATATCCTGTTTACTGACAGACCGACAGACACACACACACGAACCAATGGCTCAAACCAACTTTTTTGGTGTCCCGGAGCTATATTTCGTCCAGAAATGTGAAAAACTGGGTAGGTCAAATTTCCGCCGATTACATTACTTTCCTTATTATAGGATAAGGAAAGTAAAAAGGTGGATGACAGACGAAATCTTAGAGCTGACGGAAGAGAGAAGAAAAAGTAAGATAAAAGAGGACGCAAATACAGTGAAATCCACAAATTGATAAGGAAAAAAATTAAAACGGAAAAAGAAAATTGGATGAAACAAGAATGTGAAGAAATAGAAAAGGCACAACAGAAACACGATATGTTTAACGTACACAGAAAGATCAAAGATGTCACAGGTACATACAAGAAGAGACAATCAAACATTTTAAAAGACAAACAAGGAATAATTATACTAGATGTAAAACAAAAAATAGAGAGATGGAAAGAATATATTGAAGAACTATTCGCCGATGACAGAAAGGAAGACTATAAAACTATTGAAGGAGAACATGGCCCCAAAATAGCAAAAGAAGAAGTCATTAAAGCATTTGAAACATCAAAATGCGGTAAAGCAACTGGACCAGACGAAGTTCCAATTGAAGTAATTAAACTACTAGACGACGACCAAGTAAATATTCTTGTAGTATACAACACCATATACTCAACTGATATAATACCGAAAGAATGGCTGAATTCAACGTTTATTACAATGCCAAAGAAAAACAACGCAAAGGAATGTTGTGAACATAGAACGATAAGCTTAATGAGCCACACGCTTAAAGCCTTTCTAAAGATCATACACGCAAGAATATATAAAAAACTAGAAGTAGATATTAGTGAGACACAGTTTGGCTTTAGAAATTGTTTTGGAACAAGAGAAGCATTGTTCACACTAAACATACTAATACAGAGATATTAATAAAGAAGTATACGCATGCTTCATAGACTACGAAAAAGCGTTCGATAAAGTTAGACACGATAAACTAATGAAACTCCTAAAACAAAAGAACATAGACGTAGAAGACATGCGGATAATTGCAAACTTATATTGGCAACAAAAAACAACAGTAAAAGTAGAAAATCAGCTGACAGAAGAAATAAAAATACAGAGAGGAGTTCGGCAAGGTTGTATTCTTTCGCCCACGCTGTTCAACCTATACTCGGAAGCAATATTTCAAGAAGCACTAATGGAAGAAAACGGTGGTATAGTAGTAAACGGAAAGATAATTAACAACATACGTTATGCTGATGATACTGTACTTTTAGCAGATAATATTCCAGATTTACAGAGACTTATTGAACGGACAAATCACATCAGCAGAAAATATGGTCTCCGAATGAATTTAAATAAAACTAAATACATGGCAATCACAAAAACACCAGTGAACATTCCTGACATTAGATTAGATAATGTGAGTATAGAGAGAGTAAACAAATATAAATACCTGGGAACATGGGTGAATGATAATTGGGAATACACAAATGAAATAAGGACACGTATTGAAATGGCTAGAGCCACATTTGTAAAAATGAAACAAATTCTAACCAACAGGGAGTTAAGCTTGGAAATACGGATGAGGACAACCAGATGCTACGTTTTCAGTGTTCTCTTATATGGAATGGAGGCATGGACCCTAAATAAAGAAATTAGCAGAAAAATAGAAGCATTCGAACTCTGGATATACCGGCGAATATTGAAAATATCATGGATGGATAGAGTGACAAACGAGAAGGTGCTACGACGAATGAACAAGAACAAAGAACTCCTGTATACAATAAAGAAAAGAAAGCTGGAATATTTAGGCCACGTAATGAGAGGGAACAAATACCAAATTCTACAACTGGTAATTTCGTATCAGAAAGTCTGATGGATCTGGTTATGGGGGATTTTGCAACCGAATGGATTTGGGCAGGGTGGTGATGGGATTTGGCATTTAGGCAGCGGTTAGTGTGAGTGAGTTTTCTGTAGACAGTGTAATAAAAGCTGTCATTAGAAGGATTTTTTGTTATGAGAGTATCTAGGAACGAAAGGGAATTGTTATGTTCAGTTTCCATGGTAAATTTGATATTGGTGTGGATTTGGTTGAGGTGGGAAAGGAATTCTGGAAGAGTATTATGTCCATGAGGCCAGATAACAAAAGTGTCATCGACATATCGTATCCAGCAGGTAGGTTTAAGGTGTTCCCTTTGTAAATTTTTGGAAGACCATACAATTTGGGAATTCTAGATGATTTTTCTCGGGGTATGAGAAGTTTCTTGGTATCGGATGATAGGTTGGAGTTAGTAATAAGGGTTTTGGTTTTCTTTTTGAGGTAGGTAGTGGGATTATTAGGTACATGGCGATAATCAGAGTATTTAAGTAAATTGTGCATCTTACCGATGTAGTCCGTAGTATTTAGGATCACCCTTATCTGCCTGTAAAATAGTAATATCATTATTTTCTTTTAGAGCTCTTAAGGCGCGTAATTCGGAGGCTTTGATATTTGGTTTTGTTAATTCGGCTGTACGTAGCACTTTGGCTACATCTTGCCTCGTTTCATTTGCCACATTTTCGGAACGGGTGGAAATGGAAGATTCTATTTGGGATATAATTTGTTCAGTGGGAATGCAGTTTGGTGTTATAGCAAAATTAAAACCTTTTTTCGAAGTCTGAATAGCTAGGTTGCTTACAGGGTAGTCAGAAAGGTTATGTACCGTCGTGTTAGTCAGGGATGGTTGGGTATTGGGAGTTTTACTTTGGCACAACTTGGAATGTTTGCGTTTCTGCGTGTCGGTTTTCTTTTCGAATATACACGACGCTTTGTCGTGTATAATCCTAGAGAAAGCATCCCAGATAATAGGATGAATTTTGGAGGAACTTAAATTATGAAAAAGACCATAAAGTTCCAGATTGGTACTGGCGAGGTTTTTACGGATAGCATGGATGGAGTTACTAAGTCGAGATAGCTCTGCTTTTTTGAGGAAACTGAAGGTGATGTGTGATTTCTGGTGATATTTTAATTGCAAACCAACAGGTATCACCTGTTGGTCTTTGACCGTACGGAAAGGAATTAATAAAGAAAATTTTCCACATTTCTATTTTTTTCTAGAAATGTCTATAGAAAAACTTTTGGGCGTTTTGCTTGAGCCTAATTATACTAGGGCGTCCTTTAAAGGTATGTTTGATTTTGAAAACTTGCATTCTATAACTTAGGTGTTGATAAATAGTTTTAGTATTCTTCATTGTAACTATTCCACACAAAAAACATAAAGTGAGCTTGATAATATTTTTCTTGAATTTCAAAAAAGAAAACATGGGGCCGGCGAAGAGATTGCTCTGTAAGCAATCCCAGAACGAACTTAAAAAAACCTTTCGATTTCGATTTCGAATTTCGGGAAAATTCAAAATCGAATATCTGGAAAAGTTATTCGACAGAATTTTTTCTTCATTTTCGAATTCAGCGTAAAATTTCCTACAAGAAACACATTTAAAATCGTAATGTCGAAAATTTTCCCGAAATTCGAAGTCGAATATCTCAAAAACTATTCGACATAGAATTTTTTCGATTTCATTATTGAAATCAGCGTAAAATTTTCTTTAAAATTACTCATAAAATCGCAATTTCGAAATTTTCCCGAAATTGAAGTCGAATATCTCGAAAACTATTCGAGATAGAAACTTTTTGATTTCGATTTTGAAATCAGCGTAAAATTTCCTATAAGAATCCATTTTAAAATTTTGAAAAATCCATATATTTGTGACAGCGACAGACAGACCGACAGACATATAGAATTCAGTAACGAACTTTTTAAGTTCGTTGATAAACATGCTTTACCGATATTTCCTATCAAGATGTACCAACACGTGTCTTACTTTATGGTGTTACATATTTTTTTATTATTATTGGCGCACTTAGTAGCTGTAGGTAAATGGGATAAAAGCTAGACGATGAAAAGAGAAGCTGTCCAATGACAGCACTCCAGTAAGTACAAATGATAAGGATAATCATTTACTATGTTTTAATTACTGTCTGTTGGCCATCGTCGATTCAGCCATCTTCTGACCTCGGGTGGATCTCTCAGTTGATGGACTAATCATTGGGATGGCCAGCATAGCTGTCTAGGTATTTGGTGGTTAGTCTGGAAATTTCGTCTGCTACGAGTGGGATGTCTGAGTCGTCATGTAGAGTTTTGTTGCTGACATACCATGGGGCGTTGAATATCATCCTGAGGACCTTCAACTGAACTCTTTGGATGATCTTGGTGTTTGAAGGCTTTGCAAATCCCTAAAGCTGAACGCCATACATCCAGATTGGCTTTAGAATACATTTATAGAGCAAAATTTTATTTGCTGTTCCGAGCTTTGACTTGCGTGAAAGAAGCCAATGCATCTGTTTAAGTTTTAGGTTGATATGAATCTTCTTCGTTGTTATATGTGGTTTACACATAAGGTTTTTATCCAGTATGAGTCCCAAGTATTTAACTTGATTGACAATCGGTAATTGAGTGCCATTAAGTGAAACAGGTGGACAGTTTGTGCGTTTGTTTGTAGAAGTGATTTGAGTTGATTTGGTTTAATTTACTTGCACGCGCCAGGCCTGGAACCAATCTTGAAGGAGAGTAAAATGGGTTTGTAGTTTCTCGGTGGCAAGTTGGGGGTTGGTATCAACGATGATTGTTGTGTCGTCGGCAAATATGGTGAGAGAGGTGCTAGGTGTAAGTGGGACATCTGCGGTAAAGAAGAAGTATAGGAAAGGTCATAGGACGCTTCCTTGAGGTACGCCTAAAGTGATTGGATGATAGAAAGATGTTGCGGTGTTATATTTGGTTTGAAAGTAAAAGGTAATACGGGTAGGAAGGTTGAGTTTGATTTTAAACAGAAGTAAACTACTTTATTTATTATATATATATATATATATATACTTCCAGAATTCCTTTCCCACCTCAACCAAATCCATACCAATATCAAATTTACCATGGAAACTGAACATAACAATTCCCTTTCCTTCCTAGATTCTCTCAAAACAAGAAATCCTTCTAATGACAGCTTTTATTACACTGTCTACAGAAAACCCACTCACACTAACCGCTACCTAAATGCCAAATCCCATAACCACCCTGCCCAAATCCATTCGGTTGCAAAATCCCTCATAACCAGATCCATCAGACTTTCTGATACGAAAAATCGCCAAACAGAAATCATATCCATTACCACCACCCTACTGCAAAATGGATATTCCAACAAATCTTTAACTAATATAAGCCAAAATATAAATAAAAACACTAACTCTCAATCCCATAACCCTCCTAACCAACAAAAAGCATTCCTACCTTACATCAGAATCATCACCGATAGCATAAGTCGTATACTAATGCGGAAAATTATCCGCACGGTCTTTACGACCAATAATCAAATATCTGGGCTTATTCGCTCAGCAAAGGATCACTGCCCCAATGAATTCCAAGAAGTGTACGAAATACCTTGTGGAGACTGCCAAAGACCTACATAGGTCAAACAAATCGGCAAATATCTAGCCGAATATACGAGCATTCTCTGACCGTACGGAAAGGCGATAATGGTTCGGCACTTGCCAAACACAGCAAAGAAAGAGGCCACAAAATTAATTTCTCTGGGCGTAAAACCATTGCCCCCATTTCCCATTTTACCAGCAGAATAGTACGTGAGGCAATTGAAATAGAAAAACGCCCACAGTGCCTCAACACAAGAGATGACAGCCAACGTTTACCTGTCATATGGAAATTCCTTATTACAGCCGCACCGCCAATTACGCAACACCCTTAATCCTACACACTTTCCTCAACCCAACGCATCTCCCACCAAACGAATTTTCACTTCCAGCCCTATAAAAGATCAAGCAGGTCACACGAAAGCTCAGTCTTATTCAAAAACTCATAGGTCTCCTTGGGGAGTAGGCAGATTGAGACCCCGAGTGAAGAGCTAACCTCTTGAAAATTGCATCAAAGCCGATGCCGAAACGTCGAGAATTTACCCAAAATAGACGGTCGTCTAAGGCGCGGTGCTTGCCACATCGCCGTGCGGCAGAGATAATGCGTGTCGACCGGGCAGAGAAAGCGAACCTTAACAGCCTTAACATCTCAGTTCGCAGGTCGTGGTCCCACGTAAGGAGTTAGAGCCGTACTATTACTGGTAAAACATTATTTTACTGCTAGAAAGCATTTATTTAAAGGTAGTAAACAACAACTAAGTACTTGGGGGTAATATTAAATAAGGTCGGAAGCAATTGTCGAGGAATATACATCATAATTATAAAGAAAAGAACAATTATAAAACCTTTTAATTCAGAACTAACGAGCATAAGCACCATAACGCAAAAAGAGAAAATATATAAAATAATGGTAGAGACGTTACTACTTATAACGCAGAAGTAACTGCATAAAAGAAACTTGTAGTAAGACAAGAGATTATAGAGTAAAAAACGAGGAAATAATGGAAATGATAAATACGGGTGTAAGACTTATTTGACTGGGTGGAAAGGAAACAACTCATATAACTAGGCCATACGAATAGAATGCAGAATATAAGATAGCTCAAACAAGTATTGAGATGGAATCCACCAGAATAACTAAATTTCTACGGAAAATAAATTTTTAGAATGAGACAACAAATTGGAAATAATGATTAAACAAATTTCACCTTAACGATATAAAAATAGGTACTACGTTTGCTGATAGCTTTGTCAAAAATTGGCATGTGTTTGGAGAAATTAGTTGTTATAGCTACAAAAACATCCACTTTCAAATAGGAAGATATCAGCCTATACAAGAAATCTATCGTATCTCTCGAATGGCGTACTGAGAACCTACCAGGCAGACCAAGAACACAATTTTAGAGAGATGAATAGTACGGAGCTGCAGATTATAGGATGGTGTAATCTCAACATATGAAGGTGAACTGTCTTTAGGTGAAAAAAGATTCCAACAGAAATGTGCTTTGATGAAATGAAGACCTCGCTCAGATGAGAAAACAGACAAGAAAGCTTTTTTATAAAGGGAAGAGTTTGGGGATATAAAATTAATTATAAGGGGGCCCTAACTAAATATACCAAAACTCAAAATTCAAAAAGATACGTAAAGTAGGCACTGTAAGGTATAAACCTCTCAAGAAAGTACCAGACTCCACAAAATACTCTAAAAGAATCATCAAAGCCCTATAACTATTATGAAAACGAAGATAATAAAAAGAAACAATAAGGAAATTACTAAGGATACACTTTTGGAGTTACTAATATATCACCAAGTAACTGGCAAAATTCAGAACTAGAACCTCCATAGTGGGCATCTGGACAGAATTGGCAGGATGCAAAAAATGTAATAAATGTAAACATAGTAAAGTAGGTAATTAACTAATTCCAGCCGGGATCTGACGGCATTTATCCTACTTTGTTGCAGAAAGAAAGTAACATTCTATACTACAGAATGGGCGATATACTCAGCACAAGTCTTGCTCTGGGGTATATACCGAAATTCTTTAGTTACTTTTATATCAAAACTTAGAAATATGGGACAGAAGACTCTAAGACCAATTATTTTGATGTGTTTTGCACTAAAAACTCTATAAATCAGCTTGACAGGTATGTCGGGGATGATGTATTAATCACTCGACTACTACCTCAAGACTAGTGGAGAGGCAGGCGTGTAAATAGCCGCTCTCGTGGATGCGGTGTTGGATACGATACCGATGCGGCTCGTAAGGACCAAAATGGAGAGGCAGGCGTGTAAATAGCCGCTCTCGTGATGCGGTGTGAAAACGTAGTACGGCCCGTTTGGAAGGTCAGCCGATAAGGCCAAATCGTCCCTTAAACGGCCGTCGCGTAAGCGGATGGGGGCGGCTACCGATATCCACCAACGAATATTGCCAAATCGCTCACCTGAATCGGCTTCGGCTTCGGCTTCGTCGGCGATTCCCCGGTGGCCGCCTCTGCGTTGCGGATCGGGTTTGCGGGTAGCGAATGTTCTTGCGGGGTGAAGACACGACCGAATTGGTCGCGCTGCGGATGGCGAGTTTCTTGCGGGTTGAGACACGACCAAGTTGGCCGAGCTGCGGTGCTTGAATGTATGCGGGTTGAGACACGACCGAACTGGCCGAGCTGCGATGCGTGAATGTATGCGGTGTTAAACACGACCAAGTTGGCCGAGTTGCGGAACGTGAATGTGCGGTGTTAAACACGACCAAGTTGGCCGCGTTGCGGATTGCGACTGTTGCCGGGCTTCGCGCCTGGCTTGGCGGTAGGTCTTTTCGGGCAATTTGCATTCGCCAGCACCTTTCAAATCAAAAGGTGCCGCCGACGGCGTATGCAGACTTGTCGGCAGAGCAAAAGCCCATATGCCGTTTTGTGTGCGACGGCAAAACGTAGCAGACATCACAGCCGCCAGCATGCCGCCGCGATATAAAGCGGTTCAAGGGCGAAAAGGCCGCCACACCAACTAGTATACATATAAAGCAGGAGTATCTACAGAAACAGCATTGCAGCGACTTGTTACCAGACTGGCGAATGCTACAGCAGACAAAGAAGTGCTTTTATCTGCATTTTGGATATTGAGAGAACACATAGTACACTACATCCCTAAATTAAATTATTACAGAGTTGAGGAATAAACAAATGGGTGAAACAATGATGACTTGGGTTGCAAGAGATTTGTTCGCAGGAAGGAGTTTTTGTCTCCTTTGATCTAAAACCTTGTAATTGACAAGTTGTTAAAAACATTCTAAGGGAACATATATAGAGCACTGGGATATGCAAATAAAATTATATTATACCGATAAAGATTTAGCAACACAGTTAGAGAGCATATGCAAAGAGTTTCAAATATGTTGACAAATTTGGCAGATCAAGAGAGATAAGTCTACTATAATAGTAGCATTTACAACAAAAAGAAACCTTAAGGGACTGGGACTTCTTAAGCTCCGAGATGCGGAAATAAAATTAGCAAGTGAATTAAATTATCTAAATTATTTTAGACTCAAAACTCACCTGAATCAACACATTCAAAAAAAAAAAAACACAGGGAAGATACTAGTGTTAGCCAGACGAGCTTATGAAAAATATAAGGTCTCAAACCAAAAGGGGTATTAGACATACACCACGGTGATCAAATCCATAATATTATACATAGCGTTGGTGTGGTCGACAAAGATGACGCAGAGGACCGCTATAAATGTACTCAGTAAGATACAAAAAATTTCTTGTTTAAAAATAATGAAAGCCATAAAGATAATACTCCTCTTCATTTTGAAATTATCAAAGAAGGTGTGTCTTCTTTTGGACTGCGCAATTCACCCATTCGCTGAGAAAGTATGTGAGACATCTGAAAATTGAACACGGGCAAAGGCATACTGGGTATGAGAACGTACCATATGATACCAAAATTTGCATTCAACATTAATATCAAGCTTATATTATAGATCTAATGAACGGACAAACAAAATAAGCAACAGGAACACACTATACCATAAAAAGGGAAACTTGCAATAATAAGAAAATACAAGTCTGTTTTAAAGCGGAAATATTTGCCATATTGCAGTATGCCATGCAAAATAACTTAAGGATTTATCGAAATAGGCAAATCCTAATAGGACAGTCAGGCATCTATGAAGGCGCTAAAGAACCCGAAAAAGTGGCGTGAAAAACTCGGTGCTTAGACAGACCGCAACACGTTAACTCTATTGTGGGTACTAGGCACTGTAAAATTGCAGGGAACGGGAAAGCTGATAAGCTAGCACAAAATTCCATATATAGCCTTCAACCGACTCTGAGAGTATCTACAGGTACAACACGAAGTCGAGTGAGAGAATGGGTCACAAACAGCATAAAAAATACCGGGAAAATCTACCGGAACAAAAACAAGAAAAAACCTTTATAAAAAGATCATCTCGTAAAAAAACTGAAGAACTCTTAATACAAAACAGAAATCAGCTACGAACTATCATGTCTCCTAGGAGGACATTGTTTTCTTAGAGGACATCTCACAAAATGGGGTTGCACAATGAAGACTGGAGTTGCAGATGACAGCAGAAAACCAGACAGCCATCCACATTTTGTGCAAGTCTGGGGCTTTAGTTCACAGGGGGCTAGATATTTATGGAAAACCAAGAATGGATCCACAAAAATACAGCAACTACCCAGTAAGAAACTTGTACAGATTGGTACCAGGGACAAAAATACTACCAAAGGGCTGTAAAAAAATGAGAGAAGTGCATTAAGTTCGTGAGGCTACAGTGCTACCGAACACATAGATCAAATGGCTCTCAACAAAAAAAAAAACATAAATTATATACACAAATAAAAATGTTAACGAGTACAAAAGCGTGCCTAAAATTCTTCACGAGTATTTTAGTGCTTTTACTCTGCAATTAAAGCGACGGAAAAGTTTTTGCTCGTACTAATATTTACCAACCAACACATACAAAAAACAGAAAACTTTTACAGAAACATTATAGGCGCATAATAGTATCTAAATTAAGCATTTCTAATGAGAAATAAATTAGAATATTGCATGTAGTTAATAACGCCAAGTAATTATTGCAATTAAAATCTAGCCAGTTGCTGCTTTTTTGCCAAAATTACATTTAATTTGAATAATCATCTAAGTAATATTGAATTTTAGATTGTCATGTATCTTAAATGACTTAATTCCGTACGTTTTTGCTTTTAATACTAAAAACCAGCGAGTTATTTTATCCTTAAAAGGAAAGTCGCGAAGTTACTCTCAGTAACGTGAATTTAAAAAATTGTTTTTTATATTTCTCATTACAAATAAGTTTAACTTTAGCTAATACGTTAGTATGATTTATACATTATACAAGGTGTATTCAAAAAAGGCATACTTTGATAAGGGTGCTGATTAATTGCAACTTTCTAAAACTCAACGTTATTTGCCGTATCACGCTATCATCACCCGAAGTACATGCAATAATCTTTAAGATAAAGAAGGTTGAAAATCAATGTATTTGTGTTACATTGTACTTTAAACTCGATACAGCTTTTTATACACAGCTGTATAGCGTTCATTTCAATCACATTCATGATTGTATGTTCATATTTCATTTCTCACAAATAAATTTTGTCCGCTCTTTCTTTCTTTTCGACATAATTGAAGTTCGGCCCATCGTGAACTCTCTGTCTTCTACTACCTTCTCTATATTTTTATTCTATGTCGCCTTCAGTCTTCTCATATTCTTCTTTCTTTAAATTCTACCTTCTCATACTTTATTAATTAATCTGGTCTGGTTTATTCAACTAAAAGTCCATATTATATTAATTGGCAGCCTCAGTTTGTTTTATTATTGGATACACCTGTAGCTGTTGTTTGATAGTGTCATTTCTTGTATGATCTCTTCTTGTAACTCCGAAAAATCGTCTTAAATATTTCATTTCTATAATTTGGACTGTACTCTTTAATGTCTTTTGCACTACGACTCTGCGGCCTTTGTGCGCCTCTTTTCCTAATTAAGGATGTTTTTTATGAGGTTTTCGTGATTGGGTAGATTGCCACAAAGATTTGCCTTAAGGAGTTCCCGCCTCTTGAGGTATGTGCTGGGCAGTTAAAGACTGTGTAAGGATGTTCCTTCCTATTCTTCACATAATCTACAGAGTGTGTCATCTTTGTTTACTCCAATTCTATGGAGGTGCTTTTTCAGGTGGCAGTGTCCTGTTATAAGTCCTACTACCCGTCTTATCTGAGTACGTTGTAAATTGAGTACGTCATCACTTAGCCTACTGGAAGGTTTCCCAATAAAACAGGCTCCAGTCCTGTAAAAGGAGTGTTAGCACCGCTTTTTGCGCGTGCGTCTGCCCTTTCGTTTCCTTCCACTCCAGAATGGCCTGGTACCCAGATGAGGTTGACCTTGTTATCCTCAGATAGGGTGACCAGATGGGTTAGGCAGTTTTTTGCAAGCTTGGAGTTTATATGAGGCGACTCCAGCGCTTTAAGAGCAGCTTGGTTGTCAGTTAGGATGCTAATGCGTCGTGGAGCGTATCCGCGTCTAGTATTCTCTATTATGCGTTGCATTATCGCAAATATTTCAGCTTGAAACACTGTGGCGTACCTGCCTAAGAGTAAGCTAAGGCTTACCTTTGGTTTTAGGCCATGTATACCCGCCTCTGTTTCTTGGGCGGCCGGATTCGTCTGTATACCAGACCAGCCCACTTCTGAGTTATGATGGGTTGCTTTTTGCCCAGTCAGGTACATATGTGACTCTTTATATACTAATTTTTATTTTTACAGAAACTTCTCTCTTATCATTTATACTACAACATACCTTCGTTGCACTCTCTATTCCGTTATTGATTCTATATCATACTCTTAAGTATTTTCTGAATAGTTTTAGTCTCCTCTATTGGTCTTCTGGTACGGTCCCTCCATTTTTATTAACATCTGTACTTTCTTGTGTCCATGTTCTTTATTATTTTTCCTATAATACTATCATACACAGCGGCCTTTCCATTGTTGAATCTCTATATAGCAACCTAGACCTATTTCATTATATGTGTTCTCTTTATTGTTGAATTTCTTCTATGGTACAAATTGTTCCCTTGTTGTCTTCATTATTTTCCACATTCAGCATGGTCTATGGTTTGTGAAAATCACCACTTGATTGTCCGAGAGATTGCAGGGAAGTAAGCATTAGCATATGTTTATGTCTTACAGCAAGCTGTACACGTAAAGAGAACTCATATATAGAAAAATCAGAGTTGGGTGTTGCACAATGGGCACACGTTGACTCACACTTCAACTCACATATCACTGCTTTTCTGCCAATATTTGAAGAAACCTGAAACACTCGTCATGTTTTGCCGACCCTGCTTTCCAGACTTGGCTCCACCAGACTTACTACTTAATTTCTTATTTGAAAGTGACCACAAAAGAAGGTCGTTTTTAAACCGTAACCTAGATTGAGAAAAATCCGATATTAATTGCGTACCAACCCCAAAAACGTTTTCCGTATGACATTCCAACAATAGCATAATAATTAGATGTATTTTTGACAACGGAAACTATTTAAAAGAGGACTAGCCTACATAAAATTGTAAATATAAGGGGCTATCAAAGTGTCCGTTCGAAGCCCATACAGTCCAAAATTGGTATATTAATCAGACATATTCGCCGTGAGCATTGAAGCAATGATCTTTCCAACGCACCAGGTTGAAGATCCCCGTTTGGTAAAACACCGCGTCCGTAACTGCCTGCTGCACATCTATATCCGACAGGAATCGTCGACTCTTCAAGCCCTTTTTGAAGGGTCCGAAGGCGTAATAATCGCATGGGGAGAGATCAGTACTGTAAAGCTGGTGCTCGATTATCTCCCACTTGAGTTGGCGTACCTCCTGCGTTACGACATTTGCGGTATAGGGACGTGTTATCATGAAACAGCAGAAGGGGTGCCTTGTCACAGTTTTCCCGAATGTTTCGCCTTAATTGCACGCCATAGTTTCTCCAGCGTTTTGCACTACCGTACCCCAGTGATAGAGACACCAAGATCCTTGAAATCAATAAGCAATGGGCCCCGGTAATCAAACAACAGGGTGAACAACACCTTTCCAGCAGATGGCTGACTCTTGAACTTCTTGGGACGAGGGGACGATGGACAACCACTGCATCGTCGACGCTTTTTACTCCGGTTCCCAGTGGTGGCACCAGCTTTCATCGTCTGCAACAATGCGCTCAAGGAACGCATTGCCTTCAACATTGAAAAGCATCAGGTCCTTCAGGCAAACAGCCATCCGGTATGCTTTTTGTTCGGAATTCAACGCCCGGAGTGGCTGCAGATCTTACGGTAGCCTAACTCCTGCCGAATAATGTGTTGCACAAATGGTTATGCGACATTCCGCTCTAATTGCATCATCAACCGCCTGCTTCTTGTTGTCCGTAGAGGATGAGGTTGGCCTCTCAGATCGACCACCGTCTTGTGTCGAATCGCGACCAGCACGGAACTTTGAGCACCATTCTACAACGGTGGTTTTTAACATACACATTTTTTATTCTCCGATAGATGTCTACTGGTGTTTGTCCTTCGGCAGCCAAGAAAAAAATAACAGCACGTTGGTCCCGTTTGGACGCATTTAGTAATAACTTCGCACATCGGAAAGACACGAATGCCACACTAATCCCTTGCCTTAATGTCAGTGCTTACATACCCACATGAGTGTCGTGCTACTTTGCATACACGCTGCAGCAACGCCCTCAAACGGAAACTTTTTGATCGCGCCTTATACATTAATAAAAAATTAATTGCTAAAGGTTTTTCTTTTTAAAATGCACCTAGTAGTAACTCAAACACATTTATATACTTGTGCAGCAGCTTTAAAAAAAGTGAAACAAATTTATTTATTGAAGCATAACTTTTTCCCATCAATTAAGATTAATGCGACCTGCCAAATGTTTCTTGTCGGCGATTCACCTAAGTTAATATAGATGCCTTCTTAAGTTTTCCATCATAATTCTTAAAAAATTTATGGTATGTTGTCTGCTTTGTACTGAAAGTTTGTTTAATGCCTCCAGAGTTTATAATTTATTAACATACATCAGCGGCTTTAAGCACACCAAAAGGAGCGTGTCAGACGATTGATTTAACCTGCCACGAAATATTACTAGGATCAAAAATTAAAAATAATTGCACTGAAAGTTGCTCTATGAAACTCAACATATATAATGTGCATATACATTGTATGATAATGATTCACCTAACACTTCAACGAAGAAGTCCTAAAGTTTTGAGCGTTCGTGCCTAGCGCACAGTCATGCAACAGCGTTACTTGTGAACGAGATAACTATAGTGCAGCACAAGGTGTTTTATATTTGTCAGTTTAGTAGAACAAAGTTAGAGAAAGAGTATTTGTGGTTGGAATCATAAATTTGATAAAACCGGCTGTTTGTGTGAGGATAGTAGCAGGGACCGCATGTATCAGAGAAGAATTTGGGACAAATTTGAGAGAGTTTAGAACGTAGGATTGCCACAAACAACTGTATGGTGTGTTCAGGCGCCATTCAATATTCAAACCATAGCCTACAACTAGTATAGGCTCTTCATGCAAACGCCAAACTAAGTAGAAAAGTAAATCAATAAAATTTTCCTGATTCGAGAAACACGAGAACAACTCCCAGAAAGTTAATGTCTTTATGGGCCTGCCTTTTTTGATAGTAACACGGTTGCTGAAGTAACATATCTTGTGATGTTTTAAAACTGGCTTCTTCCTAAAAATGGATAGTAATTCAGAAAACTTTTTTCCAAGACGAAGCTCCACCCTGTTGACACTGAGGTGTTCAGCGCTTTATGAATGAATCTTTATCTCAACGATGAATACACGAGTAATGAAGACTTAGCATTCATGCCCCCAAAATCTCCTGATCCCACACCTTCCAATTTGTTCTTCTGCAAAATCGTAAAACGAGCAGTTTATGTACTACCGCTTTGGAGGCCTAAGAAACCGTTTCAAAGCTGCGATAAACTCAGTGGCTCAATTATAATCAGTTCTAACATCTTTTCAGCAAATTATTCATCCAGTCTCTTTCTACTCCTCTATCAGTGTATGGGGGACTATTTTTGCATTAAGTTTCCATTTCCCTAAATTGTTACGTAAAATTTGGTAACATCTTTATTCAATATCAGCTCTTCAGATATCACGCGCATAGTAATACAAAAATCTTTTTGTAGTAACTATCTCACACGTTCCACATCTGCAGCGGTATGTAATGTTGACGGACAGCCAACTTTGGGATCGTTTTGTAGTGAATCTCTGCTTTCAAAAATCCTTTTGTGTCATTCAAAGAAACGGCTTCTTGGTAATGTCGGCGTCTAGCGCATTACTGGTGTAATTTTTAACTAAATGTGATCACAATCCGAATAGTGGGTTGCTAAGCACAGCCTTACCACCTAGTAAGTTTACATGGAAGCACTTCCAAGGCCATGTTTATTTAGAACACATATCAGGTGACCGAATAACACGTAATTATTATTTTAATACTATTATTTAAGAATGAAAAACTCTGATCTGAAACTTTTTTACAAAAAATGTTTATTAGGTATATTCGTTTAGTCTTTTTAAATAAAATTTAATGCTTATTTACAAAAATTTGGGATCCACTGGTTATATTCGATAGGTCTATAATACATTCTTCAACTTCCGTAAACATTTTAAAAATAGAATTTAGCAAAAATGTTTTAGAGACTAGCACAGATATTTCATGGTATTAGATTAGAAATAGGTAAATATCATATATATCATAACTTCCTCTTTCTGTACAAAAATCATTTGGTCGTCAACAAACATGAGTGAATGTAGTGCTATATGTCTTGATATCTCGTATTGAAATTCCAACCCTTCCGCATTTTCTGTACCAGCTTTCTAAAGCCTGTTCTGGATATACAAGGTTTATATAAAAAGTATTGGATGTACGTCGAAGCGCGCTTGCACCGCACAAGCTTGGTGGTGGGGAATGTGACCTTCAAGATGCGCCAAGCGCCAGTCACCTGCGAGCGTTCGTTTAAGGTAGATCGTGTTTTTTGGACTAGGGAAATCGAGTACGAAGACGTTGGGCATGATTCGCCATGTGTTCAAGGATGAAAGCATGTCACAAACTGCAGTTTTAAGTAGCACAAACTCTTCAAAGATAACGGAGAGAAAGTGGACAACGTGTAATGTGAAGTGCTGAATTCATTAATAAGATGACAGTGCACAGCATTATCACTGAAAATTTGGCGACAATGCACCCAGCCACACCTTCTCCAAGGTCACCGATTACCTGACTATAAACGGCATCGCGACGATTCCCCAACTCCCTACAGTCTCGACTTGGCACCAGCAGACTATTTCTTATTTCCAAAGTGAAATCTTCCCTCAAAGACATCACCATGGGACCCTAAGTGCCGTCAAAGAAGCTTGCACGCGTACCCTTAACGACGTTCTGAAATTCGCCTACCAGAAAGCCGTCAATTCGTGGAAAAGTCACTGGAAAAAGTGTGTTGACGCTCAAGAGACGTACTTTGAAGACTTTTGAGATGTAGTAGCAATATCTCAAATAAATCTATTTTTCCGAAGTTTTTCCCAATACTTTTTAAACAAACCCTGTATATTAGGGAAGAAGGGTTTACATTTTCTTTTAAACCTTTGGATATTTCTATGTTTTTGGTTAATTTTCCTTCTATCTTTATTTGTGCTATGGTGTTGATATAAAGATTGCATTACACTGATCCATTGCTCGTTAACCTTCATTTTCTTCATCGCTTCCCATATCATACGTCTGGGCACGATGTCGTAAGTTTTTTCCAAATCATTCATATGTTCTTCGATTTAATGCTTTGCAAATTTTCTCAGCACTCTTGCTATTGTGGGAAGTATGGTCATTCTGCGATAGTTCTTCTCCGTTATCTATTTTTTGATTATTTTAGTTAGTATGTCTATTAATGACTGTCTTCAAAAGTTCCATCCTGATATTTTCCAGTCCTGCTTTTATAAAATCTTCTTTTCTTATGTCATTATTACGTATTATTTGTTGTTTTTTGTTCCTCTTTTGTCCTTGTGTATCCTGGTCTTCTTTCTTGTAACAGTGGTCCATAATGTTGTATCCACTGATTTGAGATTATTAAGTTTATTGTTTTTGTTCTTTTATTATCTTGTTTTAGATTTCGAATTATTCCCCATGCTTCCCTGGATTTGCTATATCCCACGTGTTGCTTATATTTCTACAAACCGTGCCCCATGTTTCGTTCTTTTCTTGTCTAACTTGTACTTTCACTTGTCTTTTCATTCAACATATTTCTATCTAAATTCTGGTGTTTTTTTCAGATAACTACTTATTATACATCTTTTTTCTCTTCAATTTTTTCTTTCATTGTTGTACTAAAAGTTTCAGGGAGTTTGTTCTTTTATCTTTTGTTCCTAATGCTTCTTGTGCTGCCTTTTTTAGGTGATAGTATAATTCATTCGGCATCCCATCTCGACTAGTATCCAACTTTATATTTAACCTGTCTTAATATAGTACCTTAATGCCGTCCTGTTTCAGCAAGTCTCTTATATATAATAGTGTATGTATATATATATATATATATATATATATATATATATATATATATATATATATATATACACAGGGTCTCAATCTGCCTACTCCCAAGGATAGCTATGAGTCTTTGAATAAGACTGAGCTTTCGTGTGATCTGCTTGATCTTTTATAGGGTTGGAAGTGAAAGTTTGTTTGGCGGGAGATGCGTTGGGTTGGGGAAAATTTGTAGGATTAAGGGTGTTGCGTAATTGGCGGTGCGGAGCAATAAGGGACTTCCACATGACAGGTAAACGTTGGCTGTCATCTCTTGTGTTGAGGCACTGTGGACGTTTTTCTATTTCAATTGCCTCACGTACTATTCTGCTGGTAAAATGGGAAATGGGGACAATGGTTTTAGCCCCAGAGAAATTAATTTTTTGGCCTGTTTCTTTGTTGTGTTCGGCAAGTGCCGAACCATTATCGCCTTTCCGTACGGGCAGAGAATGCTCGTATATATATTTTTGCCGATTTTTTTGACCTATGTAGGTCCTTTGGCAGTCTCCACAAGGTATTTCATACACTCGTTGGGATTCATTGGGGCAGTGATCCTTTGCTGAGCGAATAAGCCCAGATACTTGGTTGTTGGTGGTAAAGACCGTGCTGATATTTTGCCGCATTAGTATGCGGCTTATTCTATCGGTGATGCCTCTGATGTAAGGTAGGAATGCTTTTTGTTGGTTTGTTGGTCAGGAGGGTTTTGGGATTGACGGTTAATGTTTTTATTTATATTTTTGATTATATTAGTTAAGGATTTGTTGGAATATCAATTTTGCAGTAGGGTGGTGGTAATGGATTTGATTTCTGTTTGGCGATTTTTCGTATCGGAAAGTCTGATGGATTTGGTTATGAGGGATTTTGCATCCGAATGGATTTGGGCAGGGTGATGATGGGATTTGGCATTTAGGTAGCGGTTAGTGTGAGTGAGTTTTCTGTAGACAGTGTAAGAAAAGCTGTCATTACAAGGATTTCTTGTTATGAGAGTATCTAGGAATTCCCTTCCCTTCCTAGATATATATGTTGAGAAAACTGACGAAAGAGTATGTAAAGTGAGAGTTAAATATACATTACAAAAAAAAACAGAATATATGTCGATCGAAGGACAAACAAATAAAAAATAAATGATAAAATAGTAAAACCGCGCACAGAATCAATAATAGCCAATACTGGAAGAACTAAAGCAAATATCAACGACGCGAGCATTACATGGAACCATTTGGAATAAAAACCACGCGAAAGAAACAAAAAAAAGAAAATATTCTACACTGCAATAGAAAGCATAACAACCTTTAGATGAGAGATGTGACCGATTAAAAATAAAATCCGAGACAAAATAAGAGGTAGTACTAGACTACATGAGAAGATATCTACAATATACACAAAGCGACAATAAGGACAGTAGTAATATGGCAAGAAATGGAAGTAACCATATCAATCACTAGTAGACTAGAAAACAAAGCGTTGATATGGTATGGACACGTCGAGAGAATGGGGGAAGAGAGATGGTCAAAACAAATTATAAATTGGTCACTACGAGGCAAGAGAAAAGAGGAAGGCTAGCCGTCAAATAGAAAACATACATAAAAAACACAATCTTAGAACGAGGACTAAATGAAGGCGACTGGGAAGACGGGAAATATTGGAACCTGAGAACAGCAAACCCTTAAGGAAAGAAGAAGCCTTAGAGAAAGACAGAGAAAAATAGGTGGAATACAAGTAACAGCAGTAAAAGTTTCACTTAACTTTAATTACCCACAATATCACATCCTTAATGCTTCACCAAGTGCACAAATAGGTGTTTCTTGACGGTAAATTTTGATTTTGCCATTGATACTAGTATTTTGTCATTTTTGCCTTTTGGGATTGCCAGCGTCTAATTTATTGTTAACTGTAAGAAGATGCAAAACTCAGAACTCTTCTAATTTTACTAGCTTTTATAACTTAATAAAAATTGTTTATTGGCTTACTCTAAAAACTGTACATAATTTTACTTGGTTTTATCGTAAATTTTCGGCTTGTCTAAATCGTCAATGTTTAACTTGTGATATTTGATATTTGATGTACCATAGCGCATTTTTCAGCTTGCTGAAGGCATTCTATTTGAACCGGTACAGTATTTTGATGTAAGATGCCTTTGAACAATCCAATAGTTGAACCCCATAGATTCAGATAAGCTTCCATATTACTTTTCATAGGAGTCGCTTGTTTAAGAAGAAAATGTTACCAGGTCGGGCACGAGCGGTGATATATCGGACGTCGAGGCGCTACGACCGGCTACGCGTGGGACACGGAAGGCTAAAAAAACAAAGCGTCGGCTCCAACTTACAATTAGAATTATATTTACAATCTTACAAACTTAACCTACCTTACGCTAACTTAACCTACTTAGCTAATTTACAAGAACTTAACCTACGACTTAACGTACGCGCTGAAATGGGCAGCGAGCTGGCGCAGCGAAGCCGGGCCGCGAGCTAAGTGCAGCAGCGGGGCCAGTGGCGGAATCAAGCAGCGTGCAACAGGGCCGAGCAGCGGGGCCGATGGCGGAGCCAGACAGCGGGCAGCGGGGCCTGAAAGCGAGCAGCAGGTCCGGAAAGCGAGCAGCAGGTCCGGGCAGCGAGCAGCAAAAGAAGCCAAAAAGGACTTACCTGATGACACTTGATAGTTTCTTCTGGAGGGGCTGACGACTTGTGCCCCACTCTGCTGGTGGAGTGCAGAGTTTCAGGGTGGGAGCACCCTGAGCCCGCTGGGGAATGCAGGGCTTGTCCAGGATTGGTGGACGCCGGGAGCCGGTGATGCACACGGCGCCACAAAGTCGGCCTCAGGTAACATTCCTTTGGGATTACGAATTCCAAAGGAGGGCTTTTGTGTTGCACACGGTTCGAAAAATTCCGAGTCGGGTAACATCAGCCCCGGCGAAATCGGGGCCAGGTAACAAAAAGTTAACTTGGATATCCATATAATCAATACATTTGTTTGACTTTTATGTCTAGATGTTTCTCTCTCTCTCTCTATATATATATATATATATGTATATATATATATATATATATATATATATATATATATATATATATATACACTCACATGCGCCTCAAGTACTTTATTTTTTGTTTGTTTGTAAAGATTGCTAGTACGGACAGAATAGCCACGTTGCCTGCAAATGCAGCGATGACACTTGGTGCGGCCGGAATAAGTGGACTATATAGGTAATTTTGAATTTTGAATAAAGGACTTGGAACAAATCTAAAGTTAAAACACTAACCTGTGGAAACGGCGCTTTCCTGCAGATATCGGTTTCTTGCTGTTGGTCCTGGGGCTTCCAGAAAAAGTACAAGTTACCCCAATCTTCACAGCGGAGCGAAGGGCAGCGCCTTTCCTGGTGTAAAAGGTTCATTCGTCGAGCCAGATGAGAGAAAATGAACCGAGTTTCTTACCGGCAAAATTTCAACCCCGAAAAATTACCCTTTAGCAAAAGGCCTGGCAGAAAATTAAAACTTCTGCCGCCAATTAAAGCCACCGGCGAACTTTAAAAAAAGAAAATGTTCTCGTCTTACGGAAAAATTGCCTGCGAGAACACAGCCAAAAAGTCAATTGCGAACGAACAACAGCAAAAGCGTAGTGCCGCGCGAACGAAAGAGGTCAAAGAGCAAGTGCCAAGTGCGCGGCCAATATCGCAACGCCTGCTCGGCCAAATTCGGCCAATACCTCAAATTTCAAATTTGTATAAGAGGAAACCAAAAAATATAGCCGGCCCTAATTTAAAATTCAAAATTAAAAATAATTTGGCGCGAAGAATACTGTTATCTATACTTGGTAAGTTGGAGGAGTAGATCAGATAGAGAAGTTACGCAACTTCGGTCGTAATTTGGTAGTACCCTAAATCCTCATTACTGATCTTAATATGGAGCAACTGGTCATAAAGGTGCAACTTTAGAAATAGATCTGGATTAAAAAATATAATTTAAGTTTGCCTTATAAGCTTTTATGCCATATCATGTCAAAGCTTTATTTTATATCTAGGAGTCCAGCCGTGCATTTTTTTTTTCATCTAAAAACTCTTTACTATTTGACAATGATCCGATGAGTGTTGCATCGTTGAGTAATATTCATAAAATTCACACTGATAAAATGAAACTGTCTTATCGAGGACTACTGTTTCCTTAATTTTCCTTTAATTTATCAGTCTTTCAAATATTTTTGTTATTAGAGGTACAAGATTTATTAATCTTCTTATTAGTCTTCTAGGCTTGGTAGTTATTATAATCTGAGCATACTTCCACTGATATGAAGCAGTAGCACCTTTTCTTAAAAGGTGTTGTGTTATGTCTATTATTATCAGGCCATAAGCGAGACAAACACGGAAACTTATGTGATTTATTTGCTGACAGACTTCAATTGGAGATAAATGTGTGATTGGTAAATTTCTTTGTCATAGTTATTTCGTTGGGGAGGAGGTAGTCTCAAAACATTAGCAAGGCGTTCGAAAAAGTATATTTTATCTCTATCTGTTCTAAGACAATTATTGTCGGATTTTTTAAGAAATGGGATTGTTACTGTTGGTCTAGTAAATGTTTTTGCTGCCTTGCATATAGAGTAATCACTTTTACAGAATGTTGAAATATAGTCTTGTCTTGTATGTTTCTTGTTCTTGGCTACAGAGATATATTTATAGATTTACTATGCTACTCCCAAAAAAAAAAACAACCCAAGACTCAGCGGTGACAGTATTATGTAATATATTCTACCGATGGTATGCCATGGTAGTTTGTTGATCTTTTCGGGGTCCTTTCTTAAATATCGGTCTAATATGTGAGCTTTGCTATTCATTTAATTGCGCGAGGTTCTCGTATGTTCGCCACTGTTCCCGGTCGTCGCACACCATCTCTGATGCGGGGCGATGTGGCAAGCACCGCGCCTTAGATGACCGCCATTATTATCCCTTGTTCGAGTAAACGCAGGTACTCAATTATTTTTAGTGACTGAGTAGCCCACCCGCCAGACATCGGAAAGCGCCAGCACTATGCTGGGTAGCTTTATTTAATATATGTATGCCAAATCTTATCAGGTCAGGGCTAGTCTTGCTGACTTCTTACATTTTGTTGTTCGAATGGCTTGCTCTGTTTGTGCAGTATATAATTCTATCCTTGTGATCTCTGTTTTTTAAATCGTTTTCCTAATAATTGTAGTCGTCTATCTATGAGTAAGCTTTTAAAATAATTCGCCCATTCTCTTAATGATGTATTTAATAGGTTTACTTTGTTGGTGGTAAAAGTTTACACGATCTTATTGTTTTAAAACTTTCAAAGATCTGCTATCACCGATGAATTGCTTTATGTAGGGGCACCACAACTCCATTTTGCGTGTTACTTCGTTTTTTACTTGCTTATGTGGTTCTTTATATTTTCTTTACTAGCGGCATCTTTTTTTCTATAAATATTTAATATGTTTCATTTTTGTTTAATTCTTTATTTGATATCTTTGTCTCACCATCACCATACTGCTTTTTTAATGTTCTTAATACGCTCATTTGTGTTCTACAATATTGTTATCTATTTTAAGGTTTCCATTTAGCCCCCTTTAATCGAGATATACTGTACTGTGACTCTCTAAATTGAAATCCTCCATAATATCAATCATGTTATTATCTCCGGTCTGTTAAGACTTTTGTTTTCTAAATGAGATCACACCAACTGATGGTCACTACTACAAGTTGCATCTCTTTTTGCTATTACGTCGTGTAGTCTTAATTTTGCATCTTATTTTACAATGTGGTAATATGTTATAGACTTTCTATTTCTTTGTTCTTCTTGCAATGTGCATTTATAAATTTCTTTGTGGTCAAAGAATGAATTTATTTTTGCAGTTTGTATTTGGATATCTTTTCATTCAAATCGTTTGCTATTATTATTGCAAAGTCAGATATTTTTTCCAATATAAAAGTTATTTTCATATCTCTCCTATTTTCGTGGACTAGAATTTTTAATAACTGCATATATTCCTACAATTCTTATTCTATGTTTTTTATTCTTGTAGTAATTGTTATAATTATAATATGTTCGTTGATCGGTTCTCATGACAGTATTTAACTTTATAGCTCCTTTATGATTAATATTCATACTCCATCTGCAGGTTTTTCTTTTTTTTTACCCCATTATAACGATGAATAAATTATTTTGTTTTCTGACGCATTTCCCTTTTTTTATTTTCGAAGGGATGGTTGTATCAATGCCTCTATTTATTATGTTACTAATAACTGTTTGCTGTTTCTTTCTAATTGCTCTTATATTGCAGCTTTCCACATTCAGTAAATCCTTTGCCAGCATTCAATTTCTAAAGCCCATTTCTTTCACTCTCGTCTGCCCTGACCCCATTTTTATCGGAATTGGTTGCTCCTACGATAAGAATGCTCTGGTTTACAAGATTTTCCAACTTGGAGTGGAAAAGGCTTGGTGACTCTATCAGGATTCAGAGTTATACATTACACTTCACGACCTCCTTTAAACTCCTAGTAAATGTTATAACTTATTATTTTTAAAACTGAACTAAAACTAAAACTAAAAGCTACTATTTCAAAAACATTGGCATTCCGCAGTGCAGTGCGTAGTAAATCATTTTAAAACTATTTTGCAGTTTATGCTATTGTGGTTTAAAAGCTAAAAAAATTTTTTTACATTATATAAGAAAGTTTGATGGCATCTCTTAAATATTTATCTTGGTCAGTCTTTAAAAAACTGTTGCTCCTTCATGCCTGTTTGAGAGTAATTAAATGCATTTTGTGGAAGTCCTTAGCCTTCGTTATTGAGGATATTGACCTAATTTTGGAGATGAGTAAAGTACTCGGTCGAGTTTTATTTGCTACTCTGAAAATGCGTTTCTTTGAAAGTCCTGATAAACTGTTCAAATTTTATAATAGGTCAGGCAACTTTCTTCTCAAAAAACACATTAACTATATTGAAGAATAATACTTTTCTTCCTGAAAGGTTTGCCTAAAACAATTTTGTTGCTGATGTGTCTTACGTCAATTATATTTTTATTGTTTTGGTTTGCTTTGAAGTCCACTATTAAGAGAGAAAAAAGTTGTTTAGTTGCTTTCTGTCAAATACTTATGATATTGCGGACTTTATAACCTTATTCGATTAGATTATTCTTGATAACATCTACTGAAATAGAATGATATAGTTTACGCATTAGCACTATAAATGCTTTTTCTTCTTTAAGCTGATAGGTGTGATAAATGATGATTTCATCTTTGAGATGTCGCGTTAATTTTCTGTAATAATCTGCAGTTAGGGGATTGATTTTGATTGTATCGTTATATCTTGCTGATGTATAGTAAGTATTATACATAAAGTATTTCTGAGTAAGATGTTCTATCACTTTCTCATAAATAGTGACACCACTAATGTAAATTGGTAGAGGTTTTACTTGATTGGCTATTATTATTGTTATTATTTCTTGAGCCGTAGTGGTCTAAAAAATCTAGAGATTTAGGTTCAAATCGCGCTTTCACCAATTTGATCATTGGTATTTTTACGGTCCAGCTCGACTCAGGCTACAATAAATGAGTACCTGAAGGGTTAAGTTCTGCGGTAATAATAGGCGGTCGGCACGTAACGCTGGCCACGTTACTACTTTTGTGTACCGTAGGCTCTAGATTGTAGCAGACCTATCCTGTTACGACTCCGTGACCTATTATGAAGAACTACTATTATTTCTTGTTTGCGAGACGCATCTGTAGGATATGCTTAGATCGGTTGGTTCAATTGTATCAGAATTTAGTTGGTGTGTATTGCTTTCCCTTTTTTAACTCATCTGCCATAAATGTTGTGTCAAACTTCCTTGGTCAGTATTACTGTCCAGTCTTAGCAATTTTCTATATGCTCACATAATCTATAGGGTTATTGATGTGTGCTCCTGACCTAAATTGGATTACATTTCCTGTGAGTGGATATAAGAGTGTAATACTAAAATTGGAAACATAATTGTTTGATTATGAGGTACAATTGGGAATTGTAGGTTTGGTGGAATTTGTTATTAAGAAAAAATGCTGTTTTTGTACCAACGGTATGTTAAATACTAAAACAAATTTTCAAACACCACTTCAGAAGTCCCCAAAAAGCCGTCACGGCCGGGCGCTGAACGTAATGGCTTAAATATGCAGACAGCTGCCGTTGAAATTTCCACGATGCTTGTATAAATGCCAGAACTAGAACAATACAGAAATTTTCAGATTTTACGAGAAGGCTCCAAAACAGATGCTAAAATTGTAAAGAACGCGCAAAAAACAACATGGAAAAATCAAATTACTAAAAACGAAGTAAACTGTGCTAGTACGCCATAAATTGTATTATAGATAAATAGAGCTACAGAGCGTGATTTTATGTTAGTAATTCCTAGTGTAGAGTACATGAATATTACTAAATAATTAAATTTCCTCTACGTAAAGTAAATAAGTAAAATGTGTTGTTGCAGCCGAAAAGTGAACTGTATAATAATAGTACGGCTCTAACGCCCCGCGTGGGAGCTCGGCCTGCAAACTGAGAGGTTAAGACTCTCATATGTTCACTCACTGAGCCCGGCCGTCGCGCACCATCTCTGGTGTGGGGCGATGTGGCAAGCACCGCGCCTTAGACGACCGCCATTATTACCCCTGTTCGAATGAACGCAGGTACTCAATTATTTTTAGTGACTGAGTAGGTCACCCGCCAAGTATCAGAGAGTACCAGGAATTAAACCTGGGTCTGTCCGCATAGTAGCCCGCGCCTGAAGTACTGGACCACCCTGGCGGTGGACTGTATAGTAATTTAAAATTTGAACAAAAGGAACTTCAAACAAAAGCTAAAGCTAAAAACGCTAACCTGTGGAAACGGCGCTTTTCCGTAGAAATCGGTTTCTTGTGCTGTTGGTCCTGGGGGTTCCAGAAAAAGGAAATAAGAGTGTGGGTAAAAAGATAGGACAAGTTACCCCAATCTTCGCAGCGGAGCCGAACGGTGACGTCTTTCCTGGTGCAAAGTTCCTTCGTCGTTCCTTGCCGAATCACAACAAAGAAAAAAATGAGTCTAGTTTTACCAGCAAAAATTTCGACCCCGAAATGCAATCGGAAAACAAAAGGACCTCCGGAAAGAGGTTAATCTGGTCTGCAAAATTTGGAATTTCGCCACAAAATTAGCTTTTAACAAAACGACCTCGCAGAAATGAAAACTTCTACTGCCAATCGAACGTGCCAGCGAACTCTCGGTCAAAATGCTCTCGGCTTACGGAAAATTTAAACTATCACAAACTAAATTCAAAAACGACGCGTGCGAGAGCATAGCAAAGGCGAAGCACGGCCCGCGGCCCAAACCGTGGCCTATATATCAGCGCTCCGCGTGATCGTGCAAATTTGCGTCGATATTTCAAATCCAAAATATACAAGAAGGAACGAAAATACGGCCGGTCCTAATGTAAAAATTAAAATAAAAGCAATTTGAGAGTAGTGGTTATTCGCCATTTTTGAGAGCAAAAATCGTAATTATTTGGGTTATAGTTGTAATTGGAAACATGGTTTATGGAATTTTTACATTTAGTAAATAGGATAAATTACATTTACATGCAATTTCGACGTTATTTTGTAAATATAAGAAAAACCTCCAACTTTACTGTATGACTATGGCACTGCACTTTCAGAGACAATAGAATGCGTCGAACGTATATTTACTCCGAGCTTAAGTGCCCAATTTGAGTTTGGTTCATACCTTGAAACAGAACAGACATGTTGCGTGTTGCATCATTAGTTCGCGTTCTGTAGTACTTGTGACAGAATTGCCCACATTTTGAATATTATAGACAATTTCCGCCAGCGCATTCGTGGGACCCCCGGTATGACCTAGTTCCTGCCGCCGTTTCTGTCGCTACTCCTGCCATCGTTAGCCTTGCGGGCGTGCGTGGGTTGACTGTACCTGCTATATCGCGGGGTTGCAGCTGTAGGCTTGCATAAAGACAGTAAACGTACATCCTTGTTATGAAGCCACTACGGCCTGTTATTATTCGGAGACAACTGAGTCGGGTCGCATTCTTTAGCTAAGATTCCCCCACCATCCATCCCGCCAAAAACCACGTTCTTCTAACACTTCTGGTTGGCTAGAAAAATTATTCCTAATATTTTCCGGACAAACCGTTTACACTAAGGCAGAATGCACAACATTTATTTGTCCGATCTTTACCTACGTTCACCCACGTATGCCTCCTTATTAAAAAGTCTGGTCGAGATTTTGGGGAAAAAATTAATTATTTCGCGTAGTCTCATTAGCTACACCTTCAGGTAGACGCTATCGCCTCGGAGGGGTCATGCACCCACTACGTTACTACTGTACACATAGTAGACATTTACGGGAGGATACATGAGGGCAAAGCCCGTTTTGCAGTCATTTCAAATCCTAATTTATGTTTTGGCCCTCAAAATGCTACTTAACAACCTACAAAACAATTGATTTATTTTATTGTTATAATAGATAACATAAACTAAATATTAAGCTCTTTCTTGATGAGCAAATTCTCATTGTAGACGTAATCAAAAGTGGTGCGCTTAGCTTCGACGTAGACATTTTAAACACACTTTTCCACCAACACCGATGGTCTGCAATTAAATAGGTACAATGAATTTAGGTATGTACAATAGTAAACATAGCTTCATATCATCGTCCGCCTCGGGAATGGTGAGTGAAGTGCAGGACTCCCCCTCAGTGTCCACCTGAGTCATCGAAGGCACCATCACATGCTTGTTGGTCACTGGTTTTCGAGTAAAACCACCGTCTTCCCGCCGTTCACATCGCTGACTAATCAATCACTTTCCATCGAAGTAAATGGCGTTGGGTGGGTTGTATCGCAGCTTGTCTTCGTGCTGGGCAGTTATCAACGACCGCAGAGAGCTTATGTCACTTTGGATGGCACCTTTGATAATCTGGTGAGATACAGCAAACTGGGAAGCTAGCGAGTTGAATGTCTCAGGTGCTGTTTTGTGAGACACTTTATTGCGTACACAGGTAATAAGAAATGATTTGGGGACAGTGAGCCGGCGACGTTTCGACTTGGATGCAGCTAAATCCGGTGATGAGTCTTTGTCGCTCTCTTCTTCCTTTTCATCGTCATCGGAGATGACCTCAGATAGATTAGGTAGGCGTAGCTTCATTTCGGTTCAGCAGACGTTTCAGCGCCTTACGTTTTTGATCTTGGTTGTGATTGAACTTGTCACTCTTCGCCTGGAGATTCTGCGATCCAGTCGAATTAATAAAAAGGGAGATGTGACGGAGCCGCTTGCCGCGCTGGTCGACTAGAAACTCGACGTCATTCTTCTCCATTAGCTTGGTGCACACCATACACTTGCAGTTAGTTCCCAGCTTAGATTGGCAAAGAGCAATGTCAAAGAAAGAACGATATGCGGCTTGGTGGTCCTGGATTTGCTTTCCACTCGTCTGCCTCCTTCTTCGCCGCGTGCCGCTAAAACCAGTGCGCCACTTGTTTCTCGTAGTGCTCGTATAGTCGCTTGACTTTCACCTTAACGACATCCACATTCTGCGCGTAGATACTTCCGCCCATTTCCCAATTATGGACGACTTCTTTGGCCATTGTATCGACCAGTTCGTTGATCGTCTTCGAGTTGGCGCGAGGTTGCTAGTAATAGTGAAACTTGGAGTAGCGTAGAATGTCGTCTTTTGAAGGTAGCTGAGTGGCTGGAAGCTCTCCAAAGTGGCCCAGAACCGGACACAAAGTTCCCTTGCGAGTTGGATAGGTTTTGGGTGACATGGAAGTAGCAGAACTGGGTGAACAGCTAATCGATACAAAAACACAGTGTCGAGCCGATGATGCAACAACCGCCCACACCGCAAATGTCCACCGTGCGTTGACAGTACAGTAACGTAGTGCGGGACCCACCTGAAGATCTGCCCACCTAGTGGCAGCTCATGAGACTACGCCGAATTATTAATTTTTTTCCCAAAATTTTTGGATCGACCAGATTTTGCCAGAAATTTTTTTTAATAAGGAGGTATACGTGGGTGAAGATCAGAGAAAAAATGTTAAGTGCATTCTGCCCTAGTGTACACACTACATCCAACATTTACTTTATTCAGATATAAAGAAGTCACATAATTTATTTAAATATCCATTATTTTAATAATCAATTTACGCAAATAAACGTTCTGTTAGCGCACTTCTTTTTCATTTTCGAATATAACGATTTGTCTAGCATTAGCCAGTATGCATTAATGTATCAATTTCTTTGCAAAACCGCCCATGGCCTCTTTTTTGCTCGAGCACATTAAAGCAGCATAAAAAACCAATCCCACTAAAACAAAAATCCAATTTGGTTCGGCAGAACTTTATGATGCGAGCGACAGCAGCCATCGCTTCATCTAAAAGTTCTTAAAACTGCTCTTTTTATCGTGAGAGCATTTGCAAGTTAAATGGCGCCAATGGAGGCAAGGCGCGAATTCTCCACTAATTTGACCGACATTTTCTATCATAAATAGACCTAAAGCCATGTAGAAACCTGTTATAGCAATGTGTAACTAAAGCGCTATTGATAAAGCTTCAGTTAGTAGCTACTCCAACTAATGACACGATAATAAAGCTAATTGAGTTGTGGTTTATTGATCATGCACCACACTCAAACATAAAGGTTTAAATTTGCATGCAGATTAGTTTGACGTACAATTTGAAACATACGCGATTTAATCAAAATTTGCTAATGATAATGAAAATATGTGTCAACTAGAGCGAAAATATAGAAATCAAGTTTAAAACTATTGTTACCAAAAAACACTGAGAAATATTAGCTACTACCCAGTTCGAGAAATAAGATGACTTGTAATTAGTAACTCGCGCAAAAGTCGTAGTTAAAAATTTTTTCTTTTTTTATTTACATAAACTTTTTGTCTTTTTTCATTTGCAAAAATATCTAATATTATTAAACAAGGAAGTTGTACCAAATTTTGTGCTAAAAATAAAATTAATGCTACCTGAAGTGTTTAAAATTGTACGGAAATCGTTCTGTGTTCAATCTTTATCAAAAAAGTGTATTCAAGTGGAACGAGCTGTGTGTGAATCCGTAGAAGATGAATATCAATAACAGAAGAAAATATGGAGAAAATAAAATCAAAGTAATGGAAAATCGTTATCTGACAATACAGCTTGCTGATCAACACGTTCAGTAGACGCAATATTAAATAATGTTTTTGATTTGAAACTTTTGTTAGCAAAATTTAGCAATTATAATTCGCCATAAGTTCAACAAATATTCCTCAACAAGCACCATATTCTCTAGTTACGTCACCTTGCAATTTTTTCCTGTTGAGCCGATTAATTATATAGAACATAGAACATAGTTGGTTATATAATAGAGCATACCGCGTAGTCATAAAAGGCATACACCATTCTATTCCCCTATCAGAAATTAAACAAGAACTCGAAAAAAAGAACATAAAGTTCGTAACATTATAAATGTTAGGCATCGGGTTACTAAGGACCCATTACCTCTATTCTTTGTAGATCTCGAGCCAAAAAAACAATAATAAAGACATCTTTAATTTGGAATTTTTGTGTCATTATAAAATTCGAGTAGAAGCTCCAAGAAATAAAGATGGGATTGCACAAAGCACAAGATGCCAAGATTATAGACACACGAAAACATATTGTAGAAAACCATTTAACTGTGTTAAATGCGGAGGACCACATAACACATCTAGTTGCAGCAACATGTGCTCTATGTCTTGAAAATCATCCAGCGAACCACAAAGGCTTTAAAGTTTATCAAAACTTAATAAACAGAAACCGTTCAATAAGATCAACCAAGCCCAGTCCTCTGGCACATATTGTTAAAAATAATACTCCAACAAATCCAAACCTTACGTATACCCAAATGACCGCAGTACGCAACAACGAAACAAACCTAACCAGCAAATTTACTGTATTCCTCAATGACTTTAAGACTATGTTCAATCAATTGCTTAACCAAAACTGTATGATTTTAACCATGCTGACAACCGTTATCAATAAACTAACGCAATAATGGCCTTCACACTTAGAATTGCAGAATGAAACGCAAATGGTTTATCAAACCACATTCAGGAACTTACACTATTTCTTAATATAAATAAAATTGATATTTTCCTATTCGCTGAAAGCCATTCAACACAAAGGACAGCTCTTAAAATACCATACTATTCCATTTATTATGCCAACTATCCTGATGACGCGGCTCACGCAGGGTCTGCAATCATAATCAGATCTTCAATAAAACATCACGTACTCCAACCATACACAACAAACGAAATTCAAGGTGCAATCATAAAAGTAGATACCTTCTCTTGGTCTATTACAATTGCTTCAATATATTGTCCACCACGTCATTCCAAAATCTATGATGAATACCTTGAGTTCTTCCAACAACTTAGTTCGCACTTTCTAGTCGCTGGAGACTAAAACGCTAAAAATGCAGCTTGGGGATCTAGGCCGATTACTCCTAAAGGCAGAACATTATTGAAATCCCGTTTCACATTAGAGAATTGGTTAGTGAAAAGCGCAGAGCTCGACGAAGGTGGCAGATAATTAGGAATCCACTTGACCAGACTCATTTAAATCGAATAACACACAACCTTCACAAAGCTATCCAAGAAGCGAAAAACCAATCTTTCGAACACTACATCGTTAATCTGTCTACTGATGATGACTCGCTATAGAATGCGACAAAGAAATTCAAGAGACCCATAGTATCTATTCCACTTTTAAGAAAAACAGATTCGCAGAACACCTTGTTAGTATATTCTCCGCTCCTGCGATCCTCAACGGTGATGAAGATGATGACGAAATACAAACATTCCTAAACGGTCCTTGTCAAATGTCTCTACCACCCAAACCCATTTCTCCAGCAGAAGTCAAAAAAGAAATAAATCTGTTAAATCCTCATAAAGCTCCTGCATATGATCTCATTACAAGCGAAGTACTTAAACACTGTCCTAGAAAAGCTATTGTGTTACTCACAACCATATATGACAGCATGTTACGACTGTGCTATTATCCGATACTATGGAAGTATGCAGTAATAATCCTGATACCGAAACCAGGAAAACCTCCAACTGATGCCAATTCATATAGGCCAATAAGCCTCCTTCCTGTAATGTCAAAAATTTTCGAAAAACTTATTCTCGTTAGAATTGCAGACGTAATAAATAACGCCAACTCAATTCCTAACCATCAATTCGGTTTCAGACCCAACCACTCCACTATCCAACAGTGTCACTGAATCGTTAATAAAATTGAAGAAAGCGGGGAAGCGAAACAAATGTGTACATCAGTATTTTTAGATGTAAAACAAACGTTTGACAGAGTGTGGTATAAGGGTTTACTCTTAAAACTAAAACAACAACTACCAAATCAATTATACCTCATCTTTAAGTCATACATGTCCAGCCGTTACTTTCAAGTTAAATTCGAAGACTCCTTCTCTGAATATCAGCTTATCAAATCTGGTGTACCCCAAGGAAGTGTGCTGGGACCTTTCTTATACTTATTATTTACCGCTGATATACCGGCCAGCGAGGATACACTACTAGCAACGTTCGCTGATGATACAGCCATCCTTTCTACAGAGTTTCCGAAAAACTGCAAATCTACCTTGACCAACTCCAAAATTGGCTTACGCATTGAAAAATTAATATAAATGTTGATAAGTCATGTCTAATCACGTTAACAACACGAAGAGCCGAATGTCCCCAACTTACTTTAAATAACACCCCCATTCCTGTTAAAAAAGAAGTTAAATACCTCGTATTGCATCTAGACGAAAAACTAACCTGGAAACCACACATTAAGGCAAAGAGATTTAAAAGTGACTAACATGTCTTGGTTAATAAATCGTAGATCCCAGCTATCACTGGAGAACAAACTTATCATATACAAGACAATACTCAAGCCTATTTGGACATTTGGTGTCGAATTATGGGGCTGCAGCAAACCATCTAATACCAAAATTTTGTAAACCTTCCAGTCCAAAACCCTCAGAATATTGATAGGTGCACCCTGGTACGTTTCCAACAACACGTTACACGAAGAGCTCAAAATACCGTTTATAAAAGACGTCATCAGTGCTTACTCTAACATAAAGATCGAAGCATAAACCACAGCAACGAGCTAATCAGTGAACTTTTCAGACGACCAATAGAAAATAGAAGACGTAAAAGAACGTGACCAGAAGACCTGACTAGGTGAATCCAGAGAGCCGTCAACGGATGGCCCCTGACTCAAGCAAACTAATTTGAATACATTTACTTATTACTGTATTAAGGAGATTGTAAATTTGCATTTAAAATAAAAAAAAATAAAAATAAACGTAGAAAAAAAATAATGACACATATAGTTTACACATAAACATTATATTGAATGTGAGAACGTTTAAACACCTAGGGGTACACATCAACAGCAGAGGTCACTACGAAGCAGTAAAGTCAAGGTTGGAAAGTACATCTAGGCTATTTTACAGCTTAAGATATACATTCATAGGGAAAAGAAAGATCTCAGAGAAACCAAAATTGACAGTACATAAAACTGTGTTTGTCCTAACAACAGCTATGAAGAGCAAATTACAGGCAATGTAGATGTAATATTTTCAAGTAGCTGGCGTCACCAAAAGAGACAAAATAAGAAATACGGAGTGTTACACAACGCATAGGGTTGTTTTTCTAGTACATACAATGCCAAAAAACGCTGTAAAATTGATTTAAGTGGTCTACATGTGTTTTGAGCGCTCCGATAAATTATAGTCCAAATCGGTCCTAATAGAGCCTTCAGAATACAGAAGTTAGAGGAGTAGAGGAGGAAGCCTGCACTTCAAAGATATAAGACAAGAAGTAGAATAGTGAGTAAAACAGATATAAATAAGAACAAATTTATAGGTTAAGGAAAACAATAAGGAACAAAATTGCATGCTAAAGAATAGATAAGAGGAAATAGCTACGTTCAATGGGCGGCTTGCAAAAGTCGTTAGGATAGGCAATCCATCATACGCCGCAATCCGCAATCGTCGGGACACCAAGAAATGAATGAGCAGCTGAAGTAAACATAGCACAGAAGAAGGGAAGGTGGGAAGAGCACAATAGTGGGTAAAGCCACTAAGACAAAGGCAAAAAAATGGAACCAGAGGAGATGGACAACAAACAAATGAAGAAAATAGAAGATATGTTTGAAGCTATAAGCGGAAACCTATCAAAGATGAATGACAAACTGGAGCATCTAATAAAAGAAAACGAAGAAGTGAGACAAGAAAACGCTGTGCTAAAGAAACATGTACAGGTTCAAGACCGAAAGATAGAATGGCTGGAGCGCGAGGTAAGAAGGAAAAATATTATAATTAGAGGAGTAGAAAACAAGGAGAAAGAAAAGGGTGAAGAAACAAAACAGGCGCTAACAACAGTAACACAAAAATTAGGTATACAAACCAACAAGGAAGATATAGACGAAATGAGGAGAATAGGAAAGTACAAAGCAGATAGACAAAGACCAATATTAGTGAAGTTAACTACGGCAAACAAGAAAAGCGAAATACTTAGCAAGACCAACAAACTGAAAGGAACCAGCATATGGATAGATGAGGACTATACGAAGGAAACGATAGAAGAAAGGAAAAAGCTGATTCCAACGATGAAAGAGGCCAGAAACAGAGACACATAGCACATCTGAAATATAACAAACTGGTAATCAACAATGAAATATATGAGGTAAAAGAAGAAGGAGAAGATAAAACAGAAAGAGAGAAAGGAAGCTTGCAACCAGCAGCAGTAGCAAAAGAACGGTAAGCGAAAGATCACCAAACGGCGGGCTGGAGGGGAAACTAAGTAAAATAACACGTAAAACAAAAAACTACTAAGGGCAGACGTAACAAATAACACTAGTAAAGACGAAAATGGCAAAGATAATGGATATGAATTACTAAAACAACAAACGAAAAATAAACAAAAAAGTACAACATGAAAGATAGGGACATGGAATATACGAAGTATAGCAGGAAAGGAACAAGAACTAGATGAAGAATTTAACAAGACAAAATTAGATATATTGGGAATAACGGAGACCAAAAAGAAAGGTAAAGGAGAAGAAATGCTACAAAGTGGAAACGTGCTAATATACGCAGGAGTGGAACAGGATCAGAGGGCAAGAAAGGGAGTGGGATGCCTAATAAAAAGAGAAAACTATGAACACCTTTAAAAATGTAGCTGTTACAGAAAGAATACTCAAGATAGAAATACAACCACATAAGTCAACCAAAACAACCTTAGTAATAGTCTACGGTCCAGGAGAAGATGACAGAACGCAACTAAAAGATCAGTTTTGGGAACAATTAACAAAGATAATAGAAAATATAACAGGAAGAATAATAATAATAATGGGTGACCTGAACGGAAGAATAGGGAAGAAAGATGAAGAAACAGGAGAAACAATAGGTGAACATGGAGAAGAAACACGAAACAACAACGGAAGAAGACTAATCGATTTCTGTATAATTAACAACTTAGTCATAACAAACTCGTTCTACAAACATAAAGATATACACAAGTATACCAGAGAAGTACTGAGTAGAAATGAGAAATCGATCATAGATTACGTAATAATAAATAAAAAATATAGAAAGGAGATACAAGATACACGAGTAAAAAGAGGAGCGGAATTGTACACCGACCACTATCTAGTAGTATCAAAATTGAAAACTGAAATGAAAACAAAAGATAACAAAAAGGAAGCACAAACGGACATACAGAAGAAGATAACATTAAGAACTTACAAGCTGAGAGAAGAAGAAACTGCAAACAAATATACAGAAGAGATAGAGCAAGAAATGAGGAAAATAAATCGAAAGGTAAAAATCCACAAAATAGAAGAAATATGGACGCAATTTAAAGAAGCAATAGTCAGAACAGCCAAATCAACATGCGGAGTAACAAACAGCAACAAAAACAAAAAGAATACACACTGGTGGAATGAGGATATAAAATCAGAAATAAAGATAAAGAAAATAAAATGGGGAAAATACCTAAGAAGTAGAACCAATGAACACTATGCAGAGTATAAAGAACAGAGAACAAGAGTCAAGGAGCTGGTGAAAAATGCAAAACAACAATCTTGGATAGAATTCGATGAGAAAATTGAAAAATACAGTGTGGGGAACCAGAAACTGTGTAAAAAAACAAATGTCACTACATCACAACGAAGGAAGGTGAAATATTAACAGAGAAAGCTGACATAATGAAACGCTGGAAAGAATATTTCGAGAACTTACTAAACACTGAACTAAACGAAGACCAAGGTAAGGGGGAGGGAAATATAGATGGGGAGGAGGAGGACAACGAACAAGAAGAAGAATATAGACCAGAGGAAGTAACAGAAGCCATAAAAAACTTAAAAGAGACAAAGCGGCAGGACACGATGGCATAACCACTGAAATGCTAAAACTATTAGGGACTAATGGAATAGAAACGCTAACAATATTGTTGAGCAAAATCTCGAACGAGTGTGTAATACCAACAGAGTGGGAACTGGGAGCGATATTACCAATATTTAAGGGCAATAAACGGGACCGCAACAATTATAGAGGAATCACACTTTTAAGTAACGTATATAAAGTTTATGAGAGGTTACTAAATAAAAGATTGCAAGCAAAAATAGAGACACAAATGGAGGAATCACAAAGTGGATTCAGGAAAGAGAGAGGAATACAAGATCACATATTCACAGTCAAACAAATGATAGAGAAGCAATACGGATATATATGTGGCATTTATTGACCTACAGAAGGCTTTTGACAGTGTACCAAAATAATTACTATGGGATAGCCTAAAGAAAAGAGGAATAGGGGAAAAATTGAGGAAAAACATAATCAGTTTGTACAAAAACACCAGGAGCTATGTCAGGACAAATAACACAGAATCACAAGAATTTGTGACAAAAGAAGGGGTGAGGCAGGGAGGAGTCCTAAGCCCTACACTCTTTAACATAGCACTGGACAATGTGACAAAAGAAGTTAAAGGGCGCAGCAAGACGGTGTATGTGGGGTATAGATATTTAGAGCCAATATATATAACAGAGTGTGCGTTTGCGGATGACTTGATGATATATGCCAAAAACGAGAAGGATTTACAGAAAAACTTAGAAATATGGAATAGTGCTCTATAAACACGCAAACTAAAAGTAAATACAGATAAGACGAAAACAATGGTAATAGGAAAAAACAATATACAAACAAATATACAATTAAATGATAAACGAATAGAACGAATAGACAGCTTTAAATACCTGGGGATCACGATACAGAAGGATGGGAGAAACGAAGCCGAAGTTAACAACAGAATAGAGAGTGCCAACAAATTATACTACGCCCTAAGTAATGCCTTCATTAGGAAAAAAGAAGTCACTAGAAATACCAAGCTAACATTATATAACTCAGTCTATAAACCAATACTAACGCTGGGGTGCGAAAGCTGGACAATTACTAAGCAGTAAGAAAATAAAATTCAAGCCAGCGAGATAAAATTTCTAAGAGGAATCCTGGGAGTAACGAAAATGGATAGGTTAAGAAATGAAGAAATACGGGAAATACTAGGGGTAGAGCCAATCAAGAACACCATAGAACGACGACAACTACGATGGTTCGGTCACCTGAGTAGGATGGAAAACAACAGACAAACCAAAACTATATGGCAAGCTAGAACAATCGTAAAGAGAACAAGAGGAAGACCAAGGAAAAAATGGGATGCGGTAATAGCTGAAATCCTAAGAAAGAGAAACAGAAGCTGGCAAGAAGCGAAAGCACTGACGCAAAATAAAAAAGAGTGGGCAAAATTTGTGCACAGTGAGACATAAGACAAATAGTGAGGTGTGGAAAATTAGTGCTAAAGGAATTTCCGCTAAGCTAGGTTTAAGAACGCGTATTGTTTGAAGAAAATATTAAGAACAAATTAGTTTAAGTAGATAAAAATTAAACAAGACAATTAATAGCTTTAGTAGATAGGTTAATCACCCTACACCGACAGGTATATAGGGTTTACAGATTATATATATATATATATATATATATATATATATATAGTATATATATATATATATATGTATATATATATATATATATATATGTATATATATATATATATATATATATATATATATATATACAATGCCAACAACATTAGCCGACTAGGTAATAGTTATAACACTAAATTATTGGGTTGTTGCATAATTTTGTGCGATTTTTTAGATGTAAAATTGCGCAATTTGTTGTATGCTATTCAACAAAAAACTTTTGCTTTACAACATAGTCTCTTTCAATTTTTTCATATCGTTTATTTATTTTTATTTTTAGACTTTCAAAATGAAATGTCAGGTTGACAAAAATGAACATTTCCACCTCCTTCTCTTCACGTTTAAAAAAGGTTCTAAAACCGCCGAAGCTGCTCGCCTGTCATCGATCCACAAACGGCCATAAGCAACGTTTTCTTTATCGCATAGTCACCGACGACGAGAAATAGTGCCTTTACGTGGACATAAACTAGCGCAAAGGATGGTTGATTGCAAGTGGCGAGCTACTGTTGAATGGTCACAATCGATCTGCTCGGCCAATTCTCTTGTTTTTTGACACGAATTTCCGTGAATACGCTGCTTCGACCGCTCTTCATTAAACTCAGATGGTCGGTCGGTATGAGTTTGGTCCCTGAAGCCAAAATCTATGTTTTTAAAACGCGAAAACTATTTTTGAGCCGCTCTTTCAGCCGTACACAGCACAAACATCGCGAGCAGCTCTTGCGGCTTTAGAGCCTGATTCAAAGCGAAGAGAAGGTCGTATCGAAAATTCTCATTTTTGTCAACTTGGCATTCCACTTGAAAGCCTAAAGCAAAAAATTTTCCGTCCAATAACATAACAAATTGCCAAAAAATTTAATTTAATTTGCGCAACTTTAAATCTAAAAAACCGCACGAAATTATGCAGCAACCCACTATTATTAAATTTATTTTAAGTCTATAATACCTCTATATGCCCACTATTGTAGCTTTGAACATTTAACAATAGATCTGAATGTGCTTTGCATGTATGTATGTATGTTATGTTTTCAGCTCCACACAAAATAACAGCAAGCGCACCTCTAAGCCGGTTGCGGAAGCTCCACTCGCCGTTTGCGCGCTAAACAGGCGCCTAATGGATCCAGCTTTTCTGAATGCGCGAATTAATACAAATTAGTCGTGAATGGCGCCATAATCAAACATTCTAGTTCTATAACACAATGGCGAGCTCGCAGCGAACAGAACACTCGATACTGTATAACAATGACGTCACAACGGCCCTTATCGCAGTTAATAACGGGTTCGGTAGTGCTTTTAATGATGAGCTTATTAGCGCACAGTGTTACGGCAGAAATTCGAATTTTGCACTTGAAGCCGCGCTCATTCGGCGTAATCCAATTAGCGAAATTCAGTTACACTTCAATTCGGCTCCTGGGTGCCTAAATGTAGGGGCGAAATTTATGTTGACATCAATGTTATCAGGAAAGCAAATGCTCGGTCACTCGTATTCTAAAACACGGTTCGTTGAATGCTTGTAAGCTTTATTAACAATCATTTGTAAAAAATCAAAACAAGTAATGTCTGATGATTTATTGTTAATATTTGTTTATACATCATAAACAATATTTTGCAAAAGACAGAGGTACAGCTTTTTATAAAACGATACGTTCAGGGCGTATTTTTCTCTTGTCCTAGTCTTTGTTTTTCTCTTATTTATTTTCGTATTAAACTTTTCTAATACTGTTCTGTATTATATATATATATATACTGTAATATATTGAATCATGTGTACTACTCTGGCAACGATGACGACCACCACTATAATGGTGTAGGAATAATAGTAACTAAGGAAATTAACGACTCTGTCAAAAAAATAATAGCGCACTCAGATAGAATTATAATGATACAAATAGAAGCTAACCCATTTAACTTAAACGTTATCCAAGTCTATGCTCCAACTGCGAATAGCGAAGATGAAGAAATAGAAGATCTATATGAACAGCTTAGAAAGGTCTTAAAATATACGAAATCTAATGACATAACTCTCATAATAGGGGATTTTAACGCGAAAGTTGGAAGTCAAGAGAAGATAACATAATTGGACAGTTCGGATTAGGATCTAGAAATGAAAGAGGAGATAGATTCATACAGTTTTGCCGAGAGGAAGAACTTGTAGTGATGAACACCATGTTCAAGCTCCACACAGAAGAATATATACATGGAAGGCTCCAGGTGATACGAAAGAAAAATAATACGAAACCAAATTGACTATATCACTATTAATCACCGTTTCCGCAATTGCATAAAATCAACAAAAACTTATCCCGGAGCAGATGTCGGATCAGATCACAATCCGGTAATATGTAAATGTAAACTAAAACTTAAAAGGGTTACGAGAAAAACTAATGAAAAACAACATAATATAAGGGCTCTTTGTGAAGGAGATGTTAAAGAACAAGTTCGAAAATCGTTGGAGGAGAAATTTAAAAATGAAAATAATACTACCACTGGATTTAGTAACAAAAACAACTCAACAAAGAAAGTAATAGAAGAAAGGTGGAACGCTATCAACCAAAATTTCCAAAGTATTATAAAAGAATACGTTCCACAAAAACGAAGAGAGAAGAAAAATGAGTGGATGACAGAAGACTTTTAAAATTAATGGACGAAAGGAGATTAATGAAAAATAAAGATATGAACAAATACAGAGAGATACAACGGCAGGTACGAGGTGAGATAAGAAAGACAAAAGGAAAATGGTTGAAAGATAAATGGCAAGAAATAGAACAGCTAGAAAACAAACACGACAGCTTTAATATGCATCGAAAAATAAAAGAAGCTGCTGGAATATTTAGAAGAAAAACAACGAACAGACTAATAGATAATACAGGACAGGAAATAACAGACATAAGCGAAAAATTAAAAACCTGGAAAGAATACATCGAAAAGTTATTTGCAGACGACCGTCCAGAAAAACACGAAATAAAAGAGGCTAAAACCGGACCTCCTATAACAAAAGATAAAGTTAAGAAAACAATAGAAAAGGCGAAAACCCGGAAAGCAACGGGCCCAGACGAGATACCCACTGAAATTTTAAAACTCCTAAATGAAGATGGAATAAATGCACTCACTAGGTTATTCAATCTAATATACGACACTGAAGAGATCCCGACGGACTGGACTAAGTCGACTTTTATAACCATACCAAAGAAAACAACACCGAGACAATGCGAAGACTATAGAACGATATGTCTGATGAGCTGTGCCCTTAAGATCTTCTTGAAAATTATACACGCCAGTATCTATCAACAATGCGAATCAAAATTGACCGAAACCCAATTCGGGTTTAGAAATGCGTTGGGAACAAGAGGAGCACTATTTGCCTTAAATGTATTGATCCAAAGATGTAGGGACGTAAACTGTGACGTACACTTATGTTTTATAGACTTTAGTAAAACATTTGACAAAGTAAAACATCATGAACTACTAAAATATTAGAGAAACCGGGATAGACGACAAAATACTAGAATAATAGCCAACCTATACTGGAGTCAAAACGCGAATGTAAAATAGAAGATAATACCACCGAAGGAATTCAAATCCTTAGAGGGTTCGCCAAGGATGCGTGCTTTCACCGACTCTGTTTAATATTTACTCTGAAGAGATGTTCAAAGAAGCATTACATGATGTGAATGAAGGTATATTAATCAATGGTGAACTAATCAACAACATCAGATACGCAGATGACTCTGTAATATTGGCAAGAAACTAGAAGGTCTACAATTATTAATGGAAAGAATACATATAACATGTGAGAAATACGGAATCACCCTCAACACAAGCAAGACAAAATACATGACAATAACTAAGAACATTACGCTACCAGCAACATTATATATTAATAACACTGAGATAGAAAGGACTAGCAAATACACATATCTGGGAACCAATATAAACGAACAATGGGACCACTCGACAGAAATAAGAACAAGAATAGAAAAAGCAAGAGCCGCATTCATTCAAATGAAAAAGTTTTGATCGGTAGAGACCTAAGCCTGCAAACCAAGATTAGAATCCTGAGATGCTATATTTTCTCGACGCTACTATACGGAGCTGAGTCATGGACTTTAACAAAAGCATCAGAGAAGAAACTGGAATCATTTGAAATGTGGACCTACCGACGTATCTTGAGAATACCATGGACAGAGCATATCACTAACAAAGAAGTTATGGAACGAATTGATAAAAAACAGAAATCCTAATAACAATAAAATCTCGCAAGCTAGAATATCTAGGACACATAATGAGAAACACAAAGAGATATAGAATCTTGCAACTCATTTTAGAAGGAAAAGTGATGGGAAGAAGAGGCCCAGGAAGGAGGAGAATATCTTGGCTAAAGAACTTGCGGCAATGGTTCGATATGTCCACGGTACAATTATTCCGGAAAGCAGTAGACAAAGTACAAATTGCATTGATGATAGCTAACATCCGGAACGGATAAAGCACGGGAAGAAGAAGAAGAACACTGTTCTGACGTCATTATGTGTATTTTCATTTAGACTTTGTATTGCTTTAATTATTATGTAATACTATTTTTATAGTACCTCCCAGGTGTCTTTTTTTAATTTTATGGAAGGCTTTTTCCATATCAATAAAATACCGATGTACGTATCTGCATTCTTGAACTACCTTTTCCCCATTATCTCGTTGTATATATTCATGATTTACCCCTTTATTTCACTTAAATCCAAATTGCGTTTTTCGGTTGTTTCTTCTGTAATTTAACTCATCTTTTTTTTCTTTTATTCTAGAGTATATTTTGGCTACAGTACTCAGAAGGGTTATTATTTTTAAATATTAGGGTTATAACTCCCCTTCTCAATTTCTTAGATTTAATTTCTTTCAGTGCTTTATTCATTAGTAATTTTAGTTCTTCTAACGCTATTTTTGGTAGTGCTTTCAACGTATCTGTAGTTATCATGTCTTGTCCGGGTGCTTTTACTTGTTTAGTTTTTCTGATTGCCTTTCTCAATTCTTCCCTGTTTATTTCTTCTTTGGGTCATATTTTCATTTCCAGGTCCTTATATTGTGTATCTGAATGTATTTAATCGTTTATTTCTCTTTTTCCTGACAACATTATAAATTATTGTATCGATTTTTCGATAATTTGACTTTTCGCCTTTATCTTTCACATTTTCAGTTGTTGGAGTCTTTTTCTAATTGATTTGTCTTAATATGCCAAAGAATATTTTTTAATTTTGGTTATTAGTTTTTTGAAAAATGGTTTTATTTTATTATTTTTTTTAAACCAGCTAGTACTCCTCTAGGCTTTTCTAAATCTTTCTAAACTAAAATGTTTTTTTTAATTGCTAGATATTTTGCGGCTTTCAACTAACTTTACAGAATCAATAATTTGTACATCTTAATTAAATCTTTTTCCAATTAGGTTTTTTTGAATCATAAAATCTGGTATGGATTTTAAAAGCCAGGCAAAGGATTTAAAGCTGTTACAAGATTTCCAACTTTATTTCAGTCAATACTTATTTAACAGTAGCACTTTCAAGGTGTGTACATCGATTATGATAAAATGTAATACACAATTGAATAACAGTGATGGATGAATGTCATGAATTTTGTCTATAATGTCAACAAGTGTTATTCTTCTCTTTTTAGGATGGTCGACCCCAAAAACGTCCTGCATGTCGCTTATCAAAATATTGACCTTGGAATCATCCTAAATCTCCAGTTTCCAACAAAGAAGAAAATTTTACGACAAAACTTTTTGAAATCCTTAAAACTGCAGAAATCCATTTCTGTTAATTAAAATTGATATCGATCTTGACTTCGATAAAAACTACTGAGTAATCACCATCATTATTTGCACATAATTAACTAATCACCTCTTTAAAGGTGTAAGGAAGAAGAAACTAAAGAAATTAGAGAGCAACAATGCTATTATAAATCCATTCACAGAAAAAAACAGCATTTCGACATATAATGAAAGAATGATACTCAATCGAAGAGAGACAATTTATTTTCTTTTTCTTCTTTTGCATCATGTCTTGAGTACAATCCGTTGCGACACTATAATTCTGTATTTTTATACTTTATCCTTTCATCTCCTTTTCGATCTTCCCAAGCTTCGTCTTCCTTTTGCTCCATATCTATAGTATATTTTGGGTAGTCTGTCATTTTCCATTTGTTCTAAATGTTCTTTCCATTGCTCTCTGTGGTATTTTATTTTGTCCGTAATGTTAAATATTTTTAGTTTTTCTCTAATTTCTTCCTGTCGCTTTTTATCTCTGAGATTGTACCCGGCGGTTCGTCGCAGAAACGGCATTTCTGATGTAGTTATTTTGCGTTCATTGTTTTTGATAATGGTCCAGCATTCTCTACCATATGTTAGGCTATAAAACTTCATTATTGTTTCCTTCTGTGCTTAGTTCTTGAATGTTCTTTATTGTACAATTGTAGTAAATTTTTCAATTTTTTTATGTCCACCTTTTCCATGAAACATAATGAACAGTCCAGAAATTTGAAAAAGTTTACCTGTTTGATTATTTTTTTATCTAGTACTATCTTTGATCGAACCAGTTCATTGCCGCAAAAAGCCATTACTTTCATTTTATCGGTAAATAATTTTATATTATATGTTTCCACTATTTGTAGTTTATAAGCGGTTAGTTAAAGTAAAATTTCTGAATCTGCAACTACTAGTTGATCGTCAGCGAATAGAAATGTGACAACATATTCAGTTTTATTTAGATTATGCGTATAAGTTTCTATATTATCAATCCTCTGCCTCACAGCATTATCAATATAGAGATTGAATAGAATTGGGTACAGGCTGCGTCCCTGTCGTAGTCCAAGATTTATGTTTTTTTAGTGCTTCTATCGTCATGTATTATTATTCCTGTATGCACATATGTGATTTTAATTACTTTAATTATTTCATTTATTGGGTATGCATCGTCTGTTTATGATTTTTCAAAGTTTTCAAAAGCTTTCATGTAGTCTCCGAACATCATGTGTGTTTCTTTGTTTAATTCTCAATGTTTCTCTATTATTTGTTTTGTTGTTGCTATTAATTCCATCCAGTCCACGGGCTTTTCTATTCTTGGTGCATCGCAGCGCCTCATTTAGTTCTTCAGTTTCTATTGAATCTACTTCTATCTTTTCGTTTTCTTCTTCTTGGTCTTTTTTTGTCAGTTCTTCTAAGAACCATAGATTTTTATAATACTTTATCTATTCGCTGGGTGTTATTATGTTTATGTGTGCTGTCTTTTTCTTTGTTTTTCAGGTGTCCCATAATTTTATACGCCACCTGTTGTCGTCCATGTATATCGTTCTCTATTCTTGATATAAATGTATCACATCTGTTTCGCTGCACTTCGTGGTTTAGGTTTTTTGCGATTCGCATCATTTTGTTATATTCTTTTCATTTTAGGTTTCTTAACTCTTCTAATACTTCATTATCAGTCATTGAAACCTTAAGGTTTTGGATAATAACTGAAAAATTGTTCTTTTCAGGGTCTTTAAATGTGTGGTAATTTAATTTGTTATCATTATAAAGTTTGGTGATTTTTCTGTAGTCCTCAATAGTACTTAAATTAATTTTGAGTTTATCTCCTTTTTGGGCTGTATCAAATTCTCCTTTAACGTTTTCCTTAATATCTTATAATTTCTTGGTGTTTTATATGTGAAGCGTTAGTGTAGGAATATCGGTGGAATTTTTGTTTTAGTTTCTTGCGTTGAGCTACAAGGAATATTTTGTTCGTCGATATTCATTTGCTCTACAGCTGCAGCTTATTTACCTTGATGGCTGCGATTAGTGTGGCGGGATCGAAGTAATATTTTTTATTTAGTGTGGCAGGTGATGAAAGATCGTTATTATTCCTCTTACCCATTTTGTTGTGATGAGGAACACCCCCTGTGGGGGTTTGTCTGTTGTGCTGAGATATTTACGGGTTGCAGTTAATAAGAGATTATTTTGATAATGCGGAGGATGAGACCGCGGAACGGCCTTACTCTCCGAAAGTCAAACGGGCACTCCCATTTGTTTCTATTTAGTGCAATTCTGTTCCTAATTATCTTGTTACTTTTTATTTATTTTTGTTCGGTCTGCCTCTTTTTTTCCCTTCAACTCCCTCCGTAAGCACCTTTTTGGTGTATCTGTGTTGCATAATTCGGCTAATATGGCCCGACTACCTCATTCTCTGGGATTTACTGTGTTCTTTTTCTCCATCATGCTTTGAATATAATCCGTTGCGACAATACGATTCTGTATTTTATATTTTCTTCTTTCATCTCTTTTTTGGTCTTCCCAAGCTTCGTCTTCCTTTTGCTCTATATTTATAGTATATTTTGGGATAGTCTGTCGTTTTCCATTCGTTCTAAATGTTTTTTCCATTGCTCTCTGTAGTTTTTTATTTTGTCCATAATGTTAAATGTTTTTAGTTCTTCTCTAATTTCTTTGTTTCTTTTTTATCTCTGAGATTGTTTGGTCCCAGGAATCGCATTTTTGATGTTGTTATTTTTCGTTCGTTGTTTTTGGTAATGGTCCAGCATTCACTACCATATGTGAGGCTTGGAACAGCTGCTACTTTATAAAACTTCATTATTGTTTCTTTCTGTACTTTGTTCTTGATGTTCTTTTGTTGCGCTATTGTAGTAGTTACATTTTTCGATTTTTTTTTATGCCGACCTCTCCCTTGTATATTGTTCTCTCTTCTTGATATGAAGGTATTCCATCTATTTTGCTGTGCTTGCCAGTTAGGTTTTTTTACGATTTGAGTGATTTTGTTATATTCTATTTTGTCTCCTTCTGTTCTATGTTGTAACCACAGGTGATAAGCCTTGTTTCTATCTTCAACTGTCTTTTATTGTTCTTCTGACCAGGGTATATTTTTTTATTATTATATTTCGTTGCTGCTTTTTCAATTATATTTTTTGTTTGTCCATTCTTTTTCTACGTTGCCAGATTCTGGAAATTATCCGCTATGTTCCGATGGCCTTTTTTGATAAAGTGTTTTAACCAACTCTTCTTGGAGCAATTCTACTTTTCATTTTTGTTCTATATGTATATTTATGCCTGTGTATACTCGTGTGTCATTAAATAGTAACAGTTTTTTCATTTGCTAGGAAGTAGTCCATTATCGATGTTTGCTTTCTTGCTTCCAAAGCGTATGTATGTGCTGTTTTATGTTTAAAGAAGATATTTATAATCTTTATGTTGTTATAGAAGACAAAATTCTCTGAGTATTTTTCATTTTAGTTAATGTGGTTTCACCATTTATTCCACTGGAATTTTCAAATTTCTCTCTAGCCAATGCGAGCGTTGAAGGTCTCCCCAATTATGATGTAGTCACTCTTGTTTATTCGATTAAAATATTGTTCTAACTTTTTGGAAAATATTGCACTTTCTTCTCTTTTTCCCTCTTTTGAGGCATATCCACATACAATGATCAAGTATCCTCGTTCTGCTCCGCATCTTTTGCTTGTGATGCTTTTGTTTTTTAATTCATATAATTTTATTTTCTCTTTCTACTTCTTATTTACCATAATTGCCACACTAACTGTGGCTATCGTGTCTTGCCTTGTTCCGCTGTATACTAACATGTCTAAGTCTTGGGTGCCTTTTAGTTTCTTTTTGTCTCTGTTATTAAGGCTATATCTATTTTTCCTTGTTAGTTCTTCTTGTAATTCCTGTAGTTTGTTATTTAATTTAAGTATATTCCAGGTGCTTATGGGTAGATAATCTTTTATTCCAAATTTCTTGTCTTTAATTCGTTTGCGATTGTCATCTGTAAGTTCCGTCCTATCCGAGGCTATTCTTTGTTGTGTATCTAATATTCTTGTTTGCAATTTTTGATTTTCCAATTAGCAAAAGGTGTTTCTATTATTCCAAATCGTTGTGCATTTTATTAGCTAAAGTCGTAGCCTGAGCCTTGTTGTTCCCTGGGAGGCGACCACTCTTTCCAAGTATTCCGCTTTCGCTTCTTTCCGACGTTGTTTCTCATTGAGGTTGGTTATTAAATCTTCCACATGATTGTTCAGATTTCTAGGGCTCACTAACGGGGACATGAGAGTCGGGATTGAATAGAATACCCCTTTGAGTCCAAATTTATTTTCTATAGATTCAAAACACAAAAGAAAAGTGAAGAACTTCAAATAAAGAATTTTACAATTTTAAGGGATTATTTCGTGGCACTTTCAGGAAGACAAAGAGTACCATTTAATTATCCGCGTTGATGATGTTTAATAATAAACCATCCTTATCAATAAATCTTTTCCTCCCGCATTTTTTTATTGCATTTTACTATTTTTGATTTAAAAAAAAACCTCGGAAAATGGCCAAATTTGTTCCTTTTCAGTTTGCTGTTGAGGAAAAGAAGACTAGGAACAATGTTTTTTCGCTTATCATAAAAGTCCAAATTTCAAATGCCGTTTAAAATTTACGTAATTTTATATTTGTAATAAGTATGATTTGTCAACTTATAACTTTTTTTGTCCATGCATAAAAGGGCAAACCAAGAGGCAACACAAGACGAACTCGTTTTTTAAGTTTATATTGTAATCAATGCCTCTGGCATCATAAATAAGGCAGGAACTATAGAATATTTCTGCCATGTCCTTTTTGCAACTGCGCTGAACTACTTTTTATTCAGTTCTGACTCGAAAATACAATTTACCAAGGAAATCATTCCGAATTAACTCAACTTCTGGATGTATTTTTCAATGAACAATTTAAGCATTTTGTGAGGATGTTTTAAGATTGCATTCGAATTAAACGTGTTGCTTTTCATATCCTTTAAAGAGCCACTATGTTTAATTGACACTACTGATTGACAATAGATCAATTCCAAGCAAAATATTTTGTAAAGATAGACAAATATTTTTTTTGAAACCCCTGTAACTATTTTTTTCTCAAAAACTTTTAAAAAAATTTTAATTAGACATTGAGATGAGCAATGCAATGCATTATTCTTTATCATATATATCTTTGTTTACAGCACTTTTTGTAGTTACCACCAATTATAAGTCTCATATACATTATTATTAAAAAATACATTTTGATGTTCTATATCTCACATGTCTTACTGATATCAAACTATATAACACATTTCATTGCGATCGGTACACAACATCTCCATAACATTTCTTATTAAATAAACGGATGCGTTGTCCCAATTAAGTAAAATATATTCTTGGGCGTCTCTAAAAGCTTTCTTTCAATTTCTGCATTTAGCTTATTTAAAAGCCAATAACAATTTCCCTTTACTAACTAGTCTATCAACATAATTTCTCTGGCGTCTAACAACCAGTCCCATCATTCTTTTAAGCGACTAAATGGCCTTTACTTTCTTCATAATGATTGTTCATGTTCGAACCACAACTTTCATGGTAGCTGATATTTCATTATGTAGTGATATTTTTTTTAGATTTCTTTGAATATAGATCAATACTTAATAATGATTGTCTTTATCGTACGACGATAATCATGTGGTTTTAAAAATTCCAATACGAACATTTCACTCTGAAAGATGATTTGCATCCTCGTCTACAATAAAGATCGCTGCTACCAGAAAATTATGAATCCAACAAGCATATGATTTGTTTCCAAATACAAAAGTGTTTACATTCCTTTACTATTAATTCATACCGTTCTGTACTATCACAAGTGAAAAGAGTTTATTCCATTTGGGTACCCCGTGCGTTATCCGAGGAGAAGAAGACGCAACGCGTTTTATAGTTCCCCGTAACAGGCCACGAAGGCCTCTGGGGTCGTAACAGGATAGGTCTGCTACAATCTAGAGCCTACGGTACACAAGGGTAGAAACGTGGCTAGCACTACGTACCGACCGCCTATTATTACCCTAGAGCTTGACCTCCAGGTACTAATTTATTGCAGCCTGAATCGAGCTAGGCCGTAAAAATGCCAGCGATCGAATTGGTGAGAGCGGGATTCGAACCCGCAACTCTTGGTTTCGTTGTCTAGCGACCTATCCACTAAACCACCACAGCTCTAACGCGTTTTATAGTGCCGCTAAATGCTCGATCAATTTAGAAACGAAACAGTTCGCTATATCAACAACAGCATAACATCTAACAAATTATTAGTTAGTTCTACGACTGGCTTCGAAGGATGCAAAAGTAAGAGGTGGAAAGTATTTTTAAAGTTTATAAAAATCAAAGATGCTATGCAAAATTTTCCTAGTATCCTTTGCTTAAATCAGCGTGGTCCCGTGGTTGAGGGGCGGGCTGCGATGCTGACGGACCCGGGTTCAATTCCCGATGCTCTCTGAAGTCTGGCGGGGGTGACCTACTCAGTCGCTAAAAATAATTGAGTACCTGCGTTCATTCGAACAAGGGGTAATAATGGCTGTCGTCTTAGGCGCGGTGCTTGCCAAACCGCCCCGCACCAGAGATGGTGCGCAACGACCGGGCAGAGAGAGCGAACATATGAGAGCCTTAACCTCTCAGTTCGCAGGCCGTGCTCCCACACGGGGCGTAGAGTCTTACTATTACCATTACCTGTGCATAAATAAATACAATCGCAAATTAAATCAGCGATTAATTGACAACAGTTATCTCCTGAACAAACTCTTAATTTTAATCGAATGCTATGATTGAAGCAAATTTGTTTGAAAAAAATAAGTAAAATATCAAATAAAACCCAGTGCAGTCATTGACCTGATTTTTAGACTGTTTGTCATAACTACAACTTCTTCATAATAAATAAATTAATTAATGTTAATCTCTTCGGCTAAACTGTGTAACGTATTTTTCTAAACAGTGCTAATGAATTTTAATTTACTATAACTATTTTTCACCTCGTATAATATAATATTCAACTTTGAGAGGAAATATAAAAGCAATTTCATCAAAATATGAAGCAAATGGGACCGATCCTTTATCAAACCACCACGTCCAACTTACTAATTCTACTCTTTCTTTCGTAGCACTTGTATCTTTAATTAATAGCACGACTTACAAAAAAGTACACATATAGCTCTACATAAGTCAAAAATAGTATTAACTAATATCCTATTTTTAATTAAAAAATATTTTCAATTTTTAATATAGAAACTATAAGGAAAGCCTCCAAATTAATGGTGAGTTATATTATAAAGAAATTTTTTGTTCTTGTCTATTTTAATATAATCTTTAATTTTATCACATATTTGACAAAAAGTGGCGATACAGTTTTTTAAATATATTTTTAAGCTCATATTAAATTTATTTAATTAACCAAAATATGTTCTCCCTTTTTTTAACTAAACAAATGTGACGTCTGTTAATATACAGGATGACATTTTTACAAATTTTATTTTACCGGAAAAAGCGCTCGGTAGATTTTGATCAACTACTTTAATGCAAGATTTTACAACAGTAATCTTTGTTGATAAATGGCTGATAAGGGAGTCATAGTTACGACGTATCAGAGGGGCCTGGGAGGGTTGTTAAGCCCCCCAGACCAAGACATAACCTGCTGGTGCCGGATGTGGTGCCGAGTACCTTTATTGCCGAATGTCCAAACACAAACCGGGAGGTTAGCCCTCCTTACAGTAGATTAGATTACCATAGATCAGCACACTCGCAACGCATGCACCCGAACAATCGTACAAGTCGAGGCTGGGAAGCTACTTATTTCACCAATCCGTGTGCCGGAGATGTCACAGCTCCACCCGCTAATGTTCCACATGGGACGGACGGGCTTTGACGGGTGGTAAGGACGGTCGCAACCCCCGCTTAAGGACTCACTCGCACGAGGTTAACAAGGTCCTCCTGTTCCTAAAGCGGTGCCACCACCCCTAAGAGTCCAACACCATAGAGGGAAAACCAGAAAGTCCGCCCTGATTGGCTTCCCCCCTCCCCTTAGTCCTCACGTAGATAAAGTTTCCCTTACCACGTTAGACGAGTAGCCGTTGAGGTCACTCGCATGATACCTCTACCCCTCTATTGCTGTCTAGCGGCATGCGTTGCCTACGGATCTGGGATTGGGTAGCTCTAGTAGCAGTTTTACGGATCTCACGCGCCACGGGCTAAGGCACACTACCCACTCGTGTCGGTAAAGTTTCCTTTACCACAATGGACGAGCAGCCTTCGTGGTCACTTGCGTGAGCCTCTGCTCTACATCATCTAACACTTTTCGCACCCATTATCCACAATGTGGAATAGGGTAGCTAGAAGCACCTTTATGAGTCTGCGTCGTGGAGTAGACGCAGTCTCAGCCATTTTGGTAGAGTTTCCCCCACCATATTAGATGAGCAGCCGTCGAGGTCGCTTGCGCGAGCCTCTACCACATATCCCTACTGCTACCGTCGTCCGTTGCCCACTGTGCTGGAATTGGATAGACTGCATAACAGTTTTAACGGGATAACGCCATGTGGTCTAACGTTTCTGTAGGCCTGGGACCTAAATCAACGTAGCAAATACTCCATGTCGATAGTACTCGTGTTGTCGGGATTTCTCCTGCCTCGTTTGACGAGTTACTGACGAGGTCACTTGCGTGAACCTCTACTCCACGTCATTATTACGGGCGGCATCTGCTACCCACGGATGTGGGATTGGATAGCTCCACCTGCAGTTTTTCAGGGTAAACGGTGTAGGGTCTCCCGTTTCCCGCACTTCCACAAAAAACAACTTTTTGGGTAGATTTTCAGCTCCAAACTTCGATAAACACTGTTTGTACAGATATATTATATGATACTTTAATTCTGTTAAGTGGTAAGAAACGGTATTATCTCGACTGGAAAGGCTCAGAAATTAGAACCACCAGACGAAAAACAACAATAGAAAAGAGAACGTTGTTCCAGCTTACTGCATAAACTATGCGACGTTATCAACGAAAAGAGGGGTAGCATTCTGAACGGAACTGTCAACGTCCTGCACAATAACTCTCCTATTCATAAGTCCGCAATTTTCCAGGAAGAACTGTGGCTTCAAGAAGTTTTATCACCCACCCGACAGCCCAGACCTTAACCCTCAGTGACTGTTATTTATTTTGAAAACTGAATAAAAACCTTTGAGGTTGTTTTGGAACATTTTGCATATAAAACCTAAAAGTATCTTTCAGGGATATTGGTGCTATTTTCAAAATATAATAAATGTGCTGAAAAACCCGGTGAGTATATTGTTTTACTTCTGAGTATATTGTCAGACCGGAAAAATTAATTGTCTCTTCGAGAGACGCAATGTTTTCCCCAGAATTAACGTCCATACAATGTTTTATTCTATCAACTTTACGTCGATATTCAAGCTAGCCAAAATAGTGTATATAATACAGAAGATGTATAAAGTGGTGTATAAAAATAACAAGTAATAGACCTAGATCAATATTTAAATAAAATCACTAGGTAAAACGTAAATTTCTTCTTCTACTTTAGCCACTTTTGGTGCAACTTTAAACACAGGTTTCTTTCAAATCCTTATATTTGTCTCTATATAATGCTAGATATCTTCAATATAATATATGTAGGAAAAGCAATCCTTAACTATGTTAACGACCTATTGCCTTCGTTGTTGTGTTTCATATGTGGTCTTCTTATTTAGTGTTTTAGTCTGTGCTATTTTACTCCGGCTACCCACTCTCTTACATCTTTCGTTTTAATTAGATATCCACTTGTGTAATTATTTTTTTATTCAATAGTCTTACATATGCTATAAAACTTAGCCCAAAGTAAACGTCAGATTTAAATTTAAAAAAATGAATTAACTTTATTATTGGATTTCCATCGAGTATTAAAGTACACAATATCCGATTAATATGGAAAATTATATCTGACGAATGGCCACTACGACTTTGGTTTGAAATCTTTCCAATTACAATTTTGCATGTGTTCTGAGTCAATTCTATAGATAACACGTCAAAGTTTGTTCTAGAGGCTGTCAACTGTTTGTGGAGGCTAAATCTTGGATTTTACGTAACGCCGCAAAACGGTCTTAAATCATAAAAGTTTTCTGGCCAGTTGTTATCGGTATTTTATAAAATTATGCAGCCAGGAAATTGTTCAGGTTTCCTCCAACTATATGGCAGATGGTCACATCCTGCTGAAGCCACAGTAGTTCCAGTTCCATGTCGCCTGGTTGGTGAGAAAAACTGGAATGTCACGAAAAGGTAACGATCGCCATTCATCGTTACAGCATTTCCAATATCATGTTCTAAAAGTTTACACTAGCGCAACAAAATCAAGCATTGTTTAATGAAAACCAAACAAGAAGTCAAAATGAACAGGCATTATATAATGCTTGGTTATATGAAAACAAGTCAGAGAAAACTGGAATATAGTATGTCAAGTAAAAGATTATATAAACTTCTTTCAAACTCTAGGTGAAAGATTTATCTTAGGAGCAGACTTCAATGCTAAAATACACATTGGGGCGAGATTGACGACAGCTAAGGGTAAAACCTTTATCAGGCAATCTTGGAACTTAAGGTAGTTGGCATTCAACTGGTAGACCCACGTATTGGCCGACGGATACTGCAAAATCCCAGATCTACTGGATTTCTATATTTCAAGAAAAATACCAACAAATTTTATACAGATCCAAGATTGTGATGACTTAATGTCTGACCATTCCCTATCTTGCTGACGTTACAGGAAAAATAGCGACTAGGAATTAAACCCGACACTAACTAATAGGTTTACCGACTGGGAAGGCTTTAAAACAGAGCTCAGCGAAAAGATTTTACTAAACGTACCAATTTCAACAAAGAGCAACTTGAATATGAAGCAAGAAATTTATGATGGATATTCAAAGCGCAGCATGGAATAATACACCAGAAATAAATAGAAAGCCGACAAGGAATAATTACCCAAAAGAAATCATAGATTTAATAAAAGAAAAGAAGAGCCAGAAAGACGTGGCAGAGATCGAGAACAAGAGAAAATAAGCATACGTTGAATGCTCTTACATCACAACTCAAAAGAGAAATTCAAAAATTAGGAATGAAGCACTGAATACCTACCTTAAAGAAATCACGGCAGATCAAAGTACTGAACACGGATTATGGAAAGCTACTAAGGGAATTAACAGACCAATAAAACATATTCCACCGATACGTAAAGAAGATGGGTCTTGGGCAAAGTCTGACAAACAAAAGCAGACACATTCGCAGTTTATCTAGAAGACATTTTCCAACCAAACGCAGAACAAATTCAAATGCAAGGTCAGACAGAACCAACTGCAAGAATGGTAGATATCCCATTAACCACTCCCAAAGAAGTATCTAGAGAAATAAAAAATATTAACCCAAAAAGCCGGGATTCGATTTAGTCAGTGGGAAGATATTTAAACAGTTGCCAAGGAAAGGCATTATGAAACTTACACACTTGATAAATGCAACATTTAGGTTACACCATGTCCCAGTTTTGTGGAAAACAGCTGAAGTTGTTATGATACCCAAACCGGGAAAGCCTGTTAACGATGTAAGTTCATATAGACCAATATCATTGTTACCTATAATAGCAAAGCTGTTTGAAAAGTTATCTTTAAAAGAATGAAGACGATAATTGACGATCAACAACTCATTCCCCACATCAATTTGGGTTCCGTAATGAAGCATGAAAAGAAAAATTTTCAATAAGGTTAAATAAATCAACTGCAGCAACCTTAAATCTAACGGTAGACCAAGTCTTCGTATTACAGATGTGATAGAAAAAGCAGTGCCCAGGAAAAGAAAATATGGCTCAGCGATATTTTTAGACATTGCCAAAGCATTCGATAAAGTCTGGCATGAGGTTTACTAATGAAATTAAAAGATACTTCCTAAGCAATATGTCCAGCTCTTGAGACTCGTACCTAACAGACCGAACCTTTAAAATTAAGAGAAAAACGTGCTTTCTGAACTCAAGAATAATAAATAGGTTCCACAGAAGCGTTCTTGGCAGTACTATATGCGTATAAAGGCTAATGAAGAAAAATCTGCTCATGTAAACTTCACGAATAGAAAAATAAACCACCTTTCAGTAAATCTGAACAACAACATAATTCCACATCAAGGAACAGCCAAATACCTAGGCCTAAATCTAGATGCAAAATTGAAGTGGAAAGAGCATGTCAAAAGAAAGCAACCAAGTAAAATTGAGATATAACAGCATGTACTGGCTTATGGGAAGAAATTCCCAACTATCCACCGAAATAAAGTACTAGTTTATAAACAGGTAATAAGACCAGTATGGATTTATGGCATCCAACTGTGGGGCTGTACAAAAGGAGTAATTATTCTTGTATCCAGATATTCCAGAATCGAGTTCTACGAAATATGGTAAATGCCCTTGGTACGTGCGAGACGGGGATCTGCATCGGGAACTCCAGGTGGAGATGATCGAGGACGTAATCAGGACGTTTGCCAGAAGCCACGAGGAGAGGCTTCATAGACATCCAAATCAAGAAGCCCTACAACTTCTAGTCAATCAAGATCTTCTCCGCAGGCTCAAAAGAACGAAACCATTTGAGCTAGTGTAAAGTGTAGTGAAAAGCAGAGTATAGTGCAAGTGTAGCCATGCCAGAGATGTGTGCAAAATGTTTCGGTAGCTAGGATGGGTCGATGGAAACATCTGGACTAACAAATACTTTAGTAACTTAGGACATAAATAAAATGTTAGTTAATCTTAAAGATTAGGTGCATTACTTGAAATAAATAAAAAAAAATGTTCTAAAGGTATGAGCCTGTTATATTACTTGCCCAAAACACACAGAATAACTCCTAAATTAATCACGTAAGCCTCTGTAAAATGTTTGTCGAAGTTGCAATGCGTTTTAATGGTAATAACTCGTTATTCATTCGCATATCGCTTAATATTTATTACTAATCAGAAAAATCTTAGATGACATCTATCAAATATCAGAGTTGCCGACCTTGCAACCAAAAAAGCGCAAAATTTAAATCCAACAATAAATTTGTACCACTCTTTAGGATCTATGAATTTTTTCTGGTTTATCTATATTTGTTTTAGTTGTCTAGGTTTAAGACATATGTTAGATTAGTTATAGTTTAGGTTTTTAATGCACATAGTCTTCCAAAGATTCTGACAATTGTCTTGTCGTTGTTTAAGCTTAGGATCAGAAGTACTATATCATCTGCCTACCTGAGGTACCTGATATTGTACACCAACTACTAAACGGATCGAAGTTTAATCCAGTAAAGTTTTCTTTTAAGTAAAAGTTCGGCTCTGTGAGATCTAAAAAGAATACTGTTAAAACCGTTCTCTCCGCTTTCGCTTTATGAGCTGTGACTCCATCTTGCTGGAACTACATGTTTAGTCTATTTTGAGTCTCGTAAAAAATTGTAGGTTATTTCTTGGTATCGCTTTTCAGTGAGAGTTGCTCTATTGCCATCTTTAGTGTTTTGAGACCTTCCAGTTTAAGACAAATCACAAAAAGAGTGCTACTCACACTATCTATCTACACTTAAATCTACGTACTGGCCTTCAGATCTTAATAAAATTCTAGACCTAAAAATCAATAAAACAGATTTAGATAACGTCTGCATAAAAGTGTTGTAAACTATCAGTTTTTTTGTAAATAGATAATATTTTATATAATGGATTGTGTTAGGTACACTTTTATACTTCATATATTATATGCTTTAGGTCACACAGCAAAACACACTGACTTTTATTTATAACTTATTAGTAAATTTTATCGCGATTGTGTACACAAACTCCACGACAGTACAGTTATTTCCAAACTATATGGTCTTGAGTATTTAGTTTATGCCGAGTTTTTTCATTATAAAACTTTCAGAGTTATGTTTCGAAAATTTGAAACTAAAACGAGAGTTACTTAACCACCTAGACTTTTTGGCTCACCCATTAATTTAAATAACTTAATGTGATAGTTTTTAGTTTTATTTACTTTGTTTTACCTGCAATTGTTATTTTATTATTCGTAATACGAAATATATCAAATTAACGCAATGTTATTACTAAACTTCTTAAAAGTGGAAAACCCCAGTGTGACATTGTTTGTATTCTCGATGTTTCTCAACATAGTCTGAAAACCCTAAAGCAATTTCAGGAGCATATAACAAAATAAAAAGAAATCTTAAAAAGAATTAAGCAGATCTAAGAAATTCAATAAAAAAATTGCAAAATATTTAGTGTTAAAAGAATTTACCTTTTAGATAGCAAAGTAGGATCTTCAATTAATCCCATACGAGTTGCAAGAGCTTACAGATGCGAACAAACAAAAAGAGACCAACAACTGTACCGTCGTCACATAGCGAATACTCTTCTTATAGACAATAAAGTTTTGCAACTGAGTACGGTCTACAATAACCAAAACGGTAGAAAATGGTTCGTGACCGTCCAAAACCATCTCACGTATGACAAAGCCACCCTATTTTCCACGTTCCTCTTATTTCTGTATAGCCCAAATTAAAATAAAATATTTGGCAACCAGATTTGGACATTTTGACGTAACCAAAATTGGCGAAAGCCTGGTACAGAGGAAACTTTTTATTAGCGTTTGTTAAATAGACGCCGAAATCGCCTAAGCTGAACCCTATATATACAGAGCATATTCAACTTAACAGGGGCCCGTACCTATGCAAAGTCCTATAAGAGTTTAATTATTATTTATTTATTAAAAATAGATGTTCTCTTATAATCTACAAGGCCAATACTTTCAATAGATTATAGTGTCAGAATAGAGTAATGGTGATATGACTTTATTTATTTTTATTCATAGTCTATTACTTGTATAGCGTTATAAAGGGTTTGCAAAATAATCTATCCTTTTTAAATTAACCGTCGCGCAATGTACCTATTGGTAGATGACACTCGAGTCATACATTCTACAGCAGCATTGCAGTGCCCATCATGATGTGTAGTGATAAACACATTCATGTTGGAGACTTATTTTTAAAATGGTGAATTCTGTGATTGTAAAGCAGCGGCTGTTTAGTAGATTGTCAAGGAAGACTTCCGACCAAGAAAACCATAATATTGTGGATACACAAATTTTGACAGTCTGATTCAGCATTAAAATGGAAATCACACGGTAGATCTCGTATCGTAAGACTCTAGCCTTAAAAATATTTGACAAAAGCGAGTGGAGAATTCTGAAAGCGATCTCATGTTCCATCCATGCAATCTGATTGTGGTGCAGGAACTTAAAGAATGTGACCGGTACACCCGGCATGCTGCTTGCGAGAACTTGTTGGCAAATGTACCAGCTGATGCTGTTGAGTTCAGTAGTAACGAGGCTCATGTTCATTTGCCGGGCTTCCTCAAAACAAAATTTTTGGCATTGAGTCCCACAAAATCTCCTATAACTTTATGAGCAAGCTCTCCAATAGCAGTATGTGCTATTTAGTATATTTGGCTTTATAATGACGTATTTTTTGGGAAAGTTGGACGCAAGACACGCGATGGCTGTCACATATACTCGCTATGTTGCGATATTACACAATATCCTCAAGCCCCGGTTGATCAAACATGGAAATACATCACTGTGGTTCCAACAAGATAGTGCTACTGCACACATAGCAAAATTTCTCGAACAATTTTGGAACAAATGTTTTCAGGCGACTTCATCTCTCGTAGTCGGCTAAGCAAGAAGACTTGTGTTTTACCGATTTTTTCTGTGGGGTCAACTGAAAGTCGTAGTCCTTCGACGTAGGCTGCAAACAATTGGGAATTTAAAAAATGGTATACACAATTCGACTAAAATAGTGCGAATGGAAATACCGCGGCAAGCAATGCAAAATTTTAAAATAAGGCTGCAGGAGTGTATTGCTCGTGCAAGAATACATTTGGACAATATAGTCCTCAAAACGGGGTGTAGGGATGTGTTGGAGAGGTAGTACTTTTTATTTCGAACGGTCACTCCAAACGTTATAGACTGGCGGAGGTTCGGATAACTGGTCCTCACGAGGGACCCAACTCTCACTTGATGGCTCCAAGCGCCACACCCTGGTACACTGTGTTGACCCACAGGCTAAACCAAGTGAGGATAACCAGATATGGTGAACTAGCAGCGTTTGACCCAGAATGGGCGGCTGCAAACAGCGTCTGTATCCACTAATACTTACCAACCCGTCTGGCCAGCGTGGTGAGTTATAGGCAAAAACCCCCCGTTTTAAACATGGCGAATTGGAAAACGAACGACATTGGTCCCCAGGTGGGTAGGAATCACGATTCTAAATCCCACACTTATATGGTCAGCCTCACGGAATCTGGGGGAGGCAAAATTTCACATATAACACAACAAACTCAACAACACAAACCTTTCACCCTTAATCTTGCCACATATAACTTACGAACAATGAAATCAAATGACCGACTTGAAGAACTAGAGGAAGAGCTGAGTAACATAAATTGGGACTTGTTGGGCTTGAGCGAAACAAGACGCCCAGGAGAGAAATGCACAACGATTGCATCTGGACATATTCTATATTAAAACAACACCAACACACAGTCCGATCTAGGAGGAGTAGCGCTTATAATAAATAAGAAAATTAAACACCTAGTTACAAAAATGTGCTCAATATCTGATAGAGTCATATATATAAACCTAGAAATTTCAAAGCGATATCATCTGCAGATTATCCAGGTATATGCACCCACTAGCATCGCAAACGACGAAGACATAGACAAGTTTTATGACAATATTATATTAGCACTGAAAAAAGAAAAAGCATATTACCGTATGATATTGGTGACTTTAATGCCAAAGTAGGCAGTACAAACGATGACAACATACCGAACAGATGTAACTTTGGTCTAGGAATAATAAATGATAGGGGAGAAATACTTACCAACTATCTACAAAGAGAAAATCTCTACTGTATGAATACCTTCTTCGAAAAGCTTCTAAATCGAAGATGGACTTGGAAAAGTCCAGACCAAAATACAAAGAATAAAATAGATTATATCATTTCGAACAAAAAATACATTGTCACAGATGTTACAGTATTGAATAGATTTGACCTTTGAAGTGACCATCGACTTGTCAGAGCAAAAGTAATCATCAATAAAAAAAACTAGAAAGAAGGAAATTAATACAACATCAAAACTATCCTACTGTGCAACAACTGAAACAGAGGAAAGACAAATATCAAAACGAACTAAATAGAAAAAGTATCTCAACAGAAAAACTTAAAGAAATGAGCATAGACGACATTGAAAAGGAAATAGCTGATGACATTAAGACGGTTACTAAAACGATATGTGCCACTACCAAACCAACAAGAAGTAAAATAAAACAAGACACAAGAGAACTTATGGATAAGAGAAGAAATATGAGTAAAACCTCAACAGAATATGTAGAACTAAACAAAACTATTAGAAAGAAAATCAAAAAGGACATACGAACTCATAATACAGAAAAAATAAAAGCTACTATAGAAAATAACAAAAACATGAAGGTATTAAAATCCATTAATTCAATTGGTCGAACTTAAAAACAAAGATGGGAAAACTATGCAAGAAAAAACCAAATAATAAAGGTGGTGGAGAACTTCTATACAAATTTATACACATCAACCAACCTGAACCCAACAGGAGGAGAACACCAAATAAACATCTTAAACGTAGGTTCGGAAGAGATACCCGAAATAATCATTGACGAGGTAGAACATGCTCTTGCCCAAATGAAGAACGAAAGAGCCCCAGGTGAAGACGGAATCTCAAAACAGTTTATCCAATTAGCGGGCATAAAGACATTAGAAGAAGTAAGAACTCTTCTCAACAAATGTATACAGGAAGGCTCTATTCCAAATACATGGCAAAATGCCCAGGTCATACTTATATATAAAAAAGGTGATTTATTTAACATAGAGAACTAGAGACCTATAAGTATCCTAGGGCATACTTACAAACTGCTGACTAAAATCATAACGAACAGACTATCTAACAAATTACATTCGTACCAATCCCCAGAACAGGCTAGGTTTCGCAAAGGATATAGCACGACAAAACAAATTCAAAACCTGAGAACGCTAATTGAAAAGTGCACTGAATATAATGTCCCGATCCACCTAGCGTTTGTGGACTACGCCAAAGCATTCGATTCCATAGAGTTATGGGCAATATTCAGTGCAATGGATAACGCAAGGATAGACTCGAGATATAGAAATTTACTTAAATATATCTACGACAACGCGACAATTAAAGTGAAAATAGACGACGAATTTGAAACACGAAAAATACGTATACAGCGAGGAGTAAGGCAGGGAGATCCTATTTCCCCGAAATTATTCACACTAGCACTGGAAGGCGTGTTTAAACAAATAAATTGGGAGAACAAGGGTTTAAACATAGATGGTCGCTATCTCTCACACCTCCGATTTGCAGACGACATTGTAATAATAAGTAGCGATCTAAACGAACTGAGCAACATGCTCCTAGAACTTAAAACAATGTCGAATAAAGTAATGACACCTTAACTAACACCAGTAAACATAGGAAATGCAACTATAGAAAACGTGAAGACATAATATAATATATATATATATATATATATATATATATATATATATATATATATATATACTTGGTCATTTAATAAAGCTCGGAAAAGAGAACCAAAACGCAGAGGTTAACAGAAGAATCCGGATGACTTGGGCCGCTACCGGAGAACTAACTTCAGTCATCAATAACAACGCCATCAGAATAAACCTAAAGTCGAAAGTTTTCAACACCTGCATACTTTCTGTCTTAACGTATGGAATGGAAACAATGGCATTGACAGTTAAATCAGCAAATAGACTCAGAATAACACAGAGAGCAATAGAAAGAATCATGCTAGGTATAAATCTCATAGACCACATCAGGAATGAGGAGATAAGAAAAAAGACAAAGGTAGAGGATGTCATGAAAAGAATAGCCACCCTGAAATGGAGTTGGGTGGGGCATGTCGCCAGACAAGACGATATGAAATGGACCAAACATATATTGAACTGGCGACCTAGAAGACATAAAAGAGGAGTTGGACGTCCCCAAAGAAGACGACGTGAAAGAAAAATTAGGAACAAAGGTGGCAACAGGTGGCATGGGATAGATCAGAATGGAAAAAACAAGGGAGGCTTATGTCTAGGAGTGGATCGAGAAAATCTGATGAAGAGAAGAGAAGAGAGTCCTCAAAACTATCCTCTCTAATAATATAATAAAAAGGGAGCTCCTTCTGCCAAACTCTGTACAATGGTAAGGCGTGGAGAGAATAGCTTGCGAACTGAGATGTTAAGGCTCCCATACATTCGCTCTCGCTACCCGGTCATCGCGCACCATTTCTGATATGGGACAAAATAAAATTAGATGACCGTAATATAGCCTCTTGTTCTAAGTGAACACAAGAAGTAAATTATTTTAAGTGGGCGAATAAAGGCATCTGAGCCCATAATTGAATTTAGGTCCGTCAATACAGCAGCCAAACGCATAGATCGCTTGGCCACATTTTTTCTTATTAATAAAATTCTTGATATGTGCAAAAACATCCTTATAAGACTTGAATACCATTTTAACGTTTGTGCCGATACAATCTGTGCGCATGCGGACAGGCTCGCTTAATCATTTTCAAAACAGCACGCCTTCCTAATAATCCAATAAGTAGCCATAAGCGCAATACGCTTTGAAATGTTATAAGTCGACACGCGTAAAGATCTTGCCTCGCAAGCTCGTAATACCCTTCTGTTAGACGTAAGAGCTCTCTTTTTAAATTACTGCCTACTCGAGTTGAACTGGGAGACACAGAAGTATGCCGCCGACTTTATTGTTGCGCGGTACAAAGGCAGCATCACATGTTTAAGTTATTTAAGGATTTGCAATACACGCTGTTCTCCCGGTTTCCCTTTAAAGCTCAAAACTTCACCAAGAAACTGGAGTTGAGTTTGTTCAAGTATAGTGAGCTTGCGATTAAAATGCCAATCTAACAGAGTAAATTAATACCATACGACTGTACCACTTACTGTAGACAGGGTGTCCCGTATTTTGTAATATGTATGTAATATGACACAATAAGAAGTAGAAATTGTTACAGTGAGTTCGATGAGTTATTCACTACCATTTTAATGATAACGCCAAACAAGTATTAGTAGATAAAGCACTTTCTACAACATATTCAATAATTTTATTCGCAGTTTAAATTTTAAAGCTTGCTTAAAAGTTATGCAAAATTCAGAACGGTAAATTCCAGTAAATTTAATTTTTTTTAATTTTTGGGCAATGCCTTATGTCTCCAAGATGTACATAAAACAAGACATTGTAGTAAAGCAGTAATAAAATTTTAAAATTAGTTTTCATCAATTAGAACAAAAAGCATAAGACCATACATACCACTTAGCATTTATATAAAATACTAGTCTCAGTCTTGCCACTTTTTAAAAATAAAGTTGTGTAGATCACCTTCTTCTCTATCCATACATTCTTCCACCTATAAACCTAAATTTGTTCTTCTTCTTCTTCTGTATCCTTATAGCCCTTTGGTGTCGAGTTATTCTCTTAACTCCTCTCTACCCATTTTTTCCATTCTTTCCGGTCCAGTGCTAATTCTTTCATCTCCTCCTTCGTCTTCCCCCTTCTTCTGCGCACTTCCTCTATATTCTGTAACCAGTTTTTCCTAGATCTTCCCTTTCTTCTCTTCCCAATCCTATCTGCGTCCATAGTTTTCTTCACTTTTCTATCTTCTTTGTAACCGGTTCTTGATCTATCATATGTCTTATATGTTCGTTTCTCTCTCTGTCGAACTTGGTTCTTCCAGTTATTTTTCTAAAGTATTTCATTTCCACGGAAATTATTTTACTTTCGTATTTTTCTTGCATAACCCATGTTTTACATGCATATGTCATTGTAGGTAAGACTATCGTGTTATAAACCCGTAGCTTCGTTTTTCTATCTATTTCCCGTTTTCCGAAGATAATTTTATTTAATGAGTAGTAGATCTTTCTGCTTGTATTAGTTCTTTTGGTTATCTCTAGGTCTATTTTACCGTCGTCTGATATCATACTGCCTAAGTAATCATATGCCGTTACTTTTTCTACTCCTTTTCCATTAATTTATATTCTACTTTCTTCTTCTTGTGCCTTATCGTTAATTATCATAATTTTACATTTATCTGTGTTAACCTCCATTTCCAGTTTATCTATCTCTTCAGACCATATTTTCGTTAGTTCTTTCATTTTTCTGTAGGTGTCTGATATTAGGATTATGTCATCCGCGTACATGAGGCAATCGACTCTTACTGATGCTAATCTGTTATATCCTATCATCGTTTGTTGTTGTGTGGATTTCACTCGGGTGTTTCTTAATAACCTGTCCATCACGATTATGAACAGCAGGTGACTGAGTCTGTCTCCTTGTTTTATTCCTAGTTTCATTTTAAATCTTGTTGATTCCCCTCCATTTACCTTGATCACTCCCTTTACGTCATTATATATACTCTTCATTACTCGTATCAACTTTGCTTGGACTTCTAACTTCTCGAGGCATCTCCTTATTATCTTTATGTGTATTGTGTAAAGCTGTTTTTATGTCTATGAAAATTACAAACAGTTTTCTTTTTTCTTCTTTTTTTTTCTCTCAAATTTCTTAGTATATAGATATTGTCATTAGTCTGTCTTCCCGTCCTGTAAGCCGCTTGTTCATATGCTAGTTTGCTATCTATTATTTTCCTTAATCTCCTTTCTATTATTTTTGTATACAATTTAAAACAGGTGGAGGATAGGCAGATGGCCCTGCAATTTTCACAAAGTGTGAAATCGCCTTTCTTGTGTATCGAGACTATAATATTTTCTTGCCAATTCTCTGGGATTTCTTCTGTCTGCCATGCCTCATTAATTATTTTTAGAATCGATTCCTTTTCTTTGTCCCCCAAATACTTTATCATCTCTGGTTCAATGCCATCCTGTCCGCATGCCTTTCCTGTTCTGATGTTTTTTGTTGCTTCTTCCAGTTCTTCTGTTTCTATTTCCTTCAGCGATTCTTCCCCTTCTTCTTCATCTGTTCTTTCATTGCTATCTGATTCGTTATATCTTTTTGCTCCATTCACACTATTCTTATCTTCAAATTTGTTGGTGTAGTAGTATGCCCATATGATAGTATGTCATGTACTTCAGATTTAAATTCGTGATAGTTATTTCTTATGCCCCTTATCTTTTTCTTTTTATTTCCTTTCAGCATTTTTATTACATTTTAAAATTTTCTATTGTTTCTATTGTATGTTTGGTTTAGTTCCCTGCTAAATTCTTCCCAAATTTTTCTTTTCGCCTCTCTCACAACTTTTTTTACTATATTCCTATTGCTAATATATTCTTCGTTGTCCTGTTGGTTTCGAGTTTCTCTGAATCTTTTTCATGCCATTTTTTTATTCGTAACTGCTTCTCTTACATCCTTATTCTACCATCTAGTTTTCTTCAGTTGACTTTTGTTATATTTCCTAGTTTTGCATGTCTTTTTTGCTATTTTATGAATTGTTTCACTGTTCAATGTTTGCCATCTTATTTCTAGGGTCCAGTTGGTATTAACTTGTTCTAGTTTTGATAATTCCTCGTTTACTTCTGCTTGATATTTTAACTTTGTTTCATCATTTCCTAGATTCTGTATTTGTATTCTTTCATATTCTTTTTCTTTTTGCATTTCTGTGTCCCATTTTAGCACTGCTGTTACCAATCTATGTTGTGTTCTCATTTCTGCGTCCAGTATCATTTTAATCTGTTGTATTCTATCGCTGAGTTCCTATATATAAACTATATAATCTATTATTATTCTAGCGTCTCCTTCTTCTGCCACAAACGTATATCTATTTTCCATAAGTTGGTACCAAAAGCCATTACCTATTATGAGACCGTTTGTTTGGGAAAACTCTAGCATCCCCTGTCCATTTTTATTTATAATCTCTTCTCCATATTTTCCTGTCCATCCTAGCCCTGTATTTTCATCTCTTCCGACTCTTGCGTTCCAATCCCCCATGATGATTATTAGGCCTTTCTCTTCTCTAATTCTATCTAGTGCGTTCTGTAAATCTGTGTAAAAATTTAAGTTTTCCTCTTCATTTGCTCCTTGTATTGGTGCATATAATTGTATTATATTTATCGTTCCATCTAAGTCTATCTCCAATACCATTAATATTAAATTTACTGCTTCGAATCTGGTAACTTTCTTATCTAGTTCTTCTGATATTATTATGCCCACTCCTTCTTTTGCTCTCTGTTTTTGATGTCTTTCTGAATAATATAAATTATAATTATCTTTTAATTGTTTATTACCTGATCCTTTGATGTTTGTCTCACATGAGCCCATAATTTTAATATCATATTGTTGCATTTCTTCTATTAGCTCGCACTATTATTGACGTAATATTCCATGTTCCGATTTGTATTTCTTTAAGTTTATGTATTCTATTAATTTCTGTATTTCTAATTCCATCCTTTTCCTTACTCGTTATTCCTTTTTCTTTGCGGCTATCTACTTTTGTGTTTTTCCTATTTCTATTATGTGCTAGTTTTTTGTACGTCGTCCCGTAAATGTCATTGTTCTCACTTGTTTCCTGAATTCCTCATCATCTATATTCCGTGGAGACCTTTCGCTTATAGTTTTTTTCCATTCTACTTGTTCCTTCTTTTTCTATATCTGTTTGTATCTATCATTTTAAGAGATATAGGGGTCAACGTGGACATTGCACCGGAAACCCTGAAAATTAAAAGATTAGGAAGGATAGAAAAAGGGCAACAAAAGAACAGACCAATATTAATAGAATTGGCAATATGGAACAAGAAACAGGAGATCCTGAAGAAGGCATAAATTCCACGTTGACCCCTATATCTCTTAAAATGATTCTTATTTTCTTTTTTAGTTCAAGTTCTGGTTCATTAATTTTATCTTCAACTACTTGTATTATAATTCTTTTCTTACGTATCTCCCTTTTCAATATATCGTTACGCATATTTTGTATATCTAGTTGTGTCTTTAGTTTTTCACTTTCTTTCTTTAAACCCTCATTTTTAATCTTGTTTGTTGCAACTCTTTGCTTATTGCGTCCAGTTTAGTGCTTATATCTTGTGTTTCCGTGTCTATATTTTTTATTTTGTCTAATTTGGTATTAATCTCTTCTAGAATCTTCTCCATTATAATACAGGTATTTAAACAAATTCGCCTTCTCTCTGTTCAGTATTTTAAACTTCTTTAGCCTTTAACTATAACTTACCTTCAAGCAGTTCTTAAAATTAAAATGTATGTGTGTCCTGTTAAATTATCAGCTGGCGCCAAGGGGCGGCTCCGGTTCATCCCTTCGGAGAGACTTCCCCCCTACCTGCTAGGTATTCAAAAATATCGGGCACTTTTCCCACGATAAGTTGTGAATTATTACACAAGCCTTAATTCACACCTACTTGTCACACAAACACCAGGTCCCTGTTATCCCATACCTTTTATAAATCAGTATTGAACACTGAACTTTTGGTTTTTATTTTTGTAATTTCTCTAAACTAATTTTTTTTAAACCTATTACGTTTATTATTGTATTTTATTTCATTTCGCTGAAACTTAAATTCGCCTTAATCCGACCCTGTATGCTATTTACGCTTAGTACAGATGGTACACGTCCGTGGCAGGGCTTATCTTTATACCCAAATTATAAATTTACTTTCCTACTATTAATTCTAATCTTACCTTGGTTTCTGCCAGCATATAGTATCATATCACGCTTATTTTACCTATCCACTCACCACCTTACAATTATTTCGCATTAAACACCCATTTCTACCGAAATTATTTGCGACAGACTTATTTGCTTTCACATTCAACTTTGCCAGGACCGTACTCACCTAAATTTGTTAAATCTCCAAAATATTTTACAAGGGTTAAGGCAGTCTTTTTAAATTATAAATAATAGTTAACTAAAGCTGCACAGACGACTAGCCTACACAAAACTTTACAAACCCCCATAGAAGTCACATATTAAAAAATTTACGAAACACGTGAAGCAATTATTATCATCGTTCTTCAATTTAAGACGGTTTCTGGAAATTTTACGTAAAGCCGTGATCGAAATTCTCATTTTGTAAACTGTGAATTAATATTGCCAAAATCACATATCCTTATTCTCTTCTTCTTCTTCCAGTTCCGTCTCCTGTCGGAGGTTGGAAATTATCACTGCAATTTTCACCTTGCTGACCGCAGCTCTGAACAACTCCCCTGAACTACAACTATACCACTCCCTTAGATTTCGTAGCCAGGAAGTTCTTCTCCGCCCTACACTTATTTTTCCTTTGATTTTTCCCTGGACTATAAGCCTCAATAATAAGTATTTTCCCCCATCATTATATAGCCCAAATATTCTAATTTTCTCTTCTTTATAGTTTTTATTATTTCACATTCTTTCCCAATTTTTAGCAATTCATTTTTATTTGTTACTCTCTCCGTCCATGGTATTTTCCACATTCTCCTATAACACCACATTTCGAAAGCTTCAATGTTTTTAATGTTTTTCTGTTTTAGTGTCCATGCTTCCACACTGTACAATAACGTTTTCTCAGATTTAAATTAATGTCTCGGCAACATTTTTCATTTTAATAAACGCTTATCTGGCTATTTCTATTCTTGCTTTAATTTCTCTAGTTTGTTCGTTTGTTTCCGTGAGCCATACCCCCATATATTTGTATAACGTGACTCTTTCAATTTGTGTATTAGAGATTGTCAAATTAGCCTAAACGTTAGTCTTCTTTGATACTACCATTAACTTCGTCTTTTTAAGATTTAGTTTCAAACCGTAATCATTACTATAGGTATTTACGTTTTCAAGTAAGTGCTGTAAGTCCGTTAAATTATCTGCCACTAGAAGTGTATCGTTAGCGTAACGCATATTATTAATAATTTCTCCATTAATGTTTATTCCAGCATTTGTTCCAATAAAGCTTTTTGACATATGGCTTCGCTATATAAATTAAATAAAAGCGGAAAGAGAACACAACCCTGGCGAACACCTCGGCAGATCTTAATTTCTTCGGTTAGTTCATTCTCAACCTTGACTTTTGCTGTTTGGTTCCAGTACAATTTAGATATTATGTTAATGTCTCGACCATCAATATTTTTACCTTTGAGAATTTCATACAGCTTTTCATGTCGGACTTTATCAAAAGCTTTTTCAAAGTCTATAAAACACACATAAAGGTCTTGATTTATATCTAGACACCTTTGCATCAATACACTTACACCAAACAGAGCTTCCCTTGTTCCCAGTCCGTTCCTAAATCCCAGTCGTGTGGCACTTATGTCTTCCTCAAGTTTTTTAAATATCCTTTTACGAATGATTTTAAGAAACACTTTCAAGGTGTGGCTCATTAGTGCTATGGTCCTATATTCAGAGCACTCTTTTCCGTTGTTCTTTTTCGAGAGTATTACAAAAGTTGATAAAAGCCACTTGTTTGGAACTTTTAAATCTACTTCTGATTATTCTATAGTCTATTTGATTCCTGACTACATTTTGATTGTTATCCATGGGCGATCTCCGTGTGTACAACCTACGGTTTGGCAATTTGAACATCGTATTCATTACTACTAATTCTTCGTTCTGACAAAATTCTATTAAACGTTCCCCTCGCTCATTTCGCTGGCCCAATCCATATTCGCCGGTACATCCTTCAGTTATGAGTTTACCAACTTTAGCATTAAAGTCACCTATAATTATGGTGACCTCTTTTTTTGGTAGATTTAAAAACGTTTTGTAGTTGTTCATAAAACTCTTCAATTGCTTCATCTTGTTTGTCCGGTGTCGGTGCATACACATGAACGATATTAATTTTTTCTTTATTCGATTAAATCTGTATCGCTATAATTCGGTCGGAATATAGATTAAAACTTACTACTGATTTGTTAACTTTTTTTTCTACTATAATAACAACACCATTATGGGTTGCGTCATCATTTCCTGAAGAGTAGAAAATGCCGTTTATAGTTGCACATTTGCCCGAACCCGGCCATTGTACATCGCTGATACCCAGTATATTCAGCTTTAGCCTTTCCATTTCTTATGTTACGTTAGCCAATTTTCCTGATGCATATAGACTTTTTACCTTCCAGGTCGCAAGTTTGATACTTCTCATTGGTAATTTCACAACTTTGTTCGCAACTGTTCCCCCCGGAGATCCGACTAGGGAACTTATTACTCCGGAATATTTAATATTGAACATTGCCATGATGATTTTTACTAGGAAATCTATATCGATCTTTAATGCAGTGGTTTCCCGTTCCCTTCTGCATCCTTATGCCGTTCACCAAATCCATGGTTCATCCGCCTTTAGAGGTCGATTTCTCCACCTCAGGGCAAAAGAATGCCCTACCTCTGCTGTTTCCCCCACCCGCAGCTGTTGACCACGCTAGAGGAAGACCGCTTATACCGGCAGTTATTTCGGTGATCGCTAGATTTGGTCCGCCTCGGGTATTTTATTTCCCGGTACCCGCCATATCTGGTGAGCATTCCCCTATCCGCCATCTGGGGAGGCGCCCAATGGGAGACTGGCAACCCCACACGGGCCTTATTCTCTAGATATTGGAATACTTTGTAGCTGAGAAATGTTTTAATCATACTAACACAGAATATTACACTATCGCTACGTTTATAAAACATTTGTAACTCACTGCCAAACGTATTGTTTATTTACATAACCACTTAAGTTAAAATGGGCTTCTTCAGACTTGCAAAAACTTTTCGTAGGACTTATATATTTCTTTAAATGTTATTGTTATTAAAAAAATTTAACAGAAGTAAATTATTTACTAACATTAAAAGCTCGCAACTGAACCTTAACCTTGTATAGGAGCAACTTAAGGGCGACGAGATAATCTTACTAACTAACATATCCGTGCTGAATACTGTAGATTTTTGGCCATGGACACTACTTGTTTAATGTTAAACATGTAATTCACTCAGGAGGAAGCCTGCCCCTACTGAGCTCGCCTCCAGGTGGCGAATAGGGGAACGCCCCTCTTATAAGATTTCTTTTAAGAGAAGTAGGAGTGAAATCAATTAGCTCTTGCGAATCAACAGGCCCTCACCAAGCCACGTGATGAGGTAATTCAAAAACTCCTTAAACCTAAACCAATCATAAATCGACAAACCACCCTGGCGGCACTATTCTGCCTGACTATGACAGTGCAAAGTGAACGTATCGACATTAATGAGAATGCCGTGTTCGCGAAAGAAAGTATTGACAACCGGGCGTGACATAATTATCGCGGGTGATTTTAACGCGAAATCACCGATTTGGTGCGGAAATATCAAGAAAGCGTGTAAATTAGATTAGCCGAATTATTTCAGTTTTAATATTTTGTGTTAAACGAGGATGGCGAAGCGATTTTTGTAGGGCATCGCGGAACGAGTTACATCGACGCAACTCTCTCGAGCGCTATGGTATTCGGGAAAGTCAGTAATTGGCACATTCGACCACAAAGTGATAACGTAGCAGTTCGGGTGCTCGCGCGACGGCAGTATCGAGCAGAACCACATCCGAATGCAGTTCTGCAATAAAAAAATCGACTGAGGTAAATTCGCGGAATCTTTCGGAGCGTCTAGAGATAGGTACTCAGGGTCTGCGGCGATTAAGGACCCCGAAGAACATGAAACTAAGCCGATCATATTAAACGAGGCTATTGTTAGGTCATGCGAAACGTCCACGCCACGGCGCAAAGTTTTCCACCAGAGAGTCCCTTGGTGGACTATGGAGCTCACCGAAAAACGATCCGAGGTTAGGCATAAGCAAAGGTTTTACTAACGCTGCAGGGGTCAGGTAAAGGCGAGAAGGGAACTAACTTATCGCAGAAGTAAAAAGACTTATGCAAAGAAAGACTCGTGGGGCACCGCGTACCCGGTAACACACGAAAAGCGTTCAAATATTAAAAACATATAAAAAACATTACATTACCAAACGGGTAGCGCCAGTCAAAACGGACAACAGTACCGTAACACGAGAAGTAATGTAAGGGTGCCCCCAGGGTTTATGCTCTGGACCGGCACACTAAAAATTAATATACGAAACTATATTTAGAGTTCACTTGCCGCAAGGATGGCGGATCGTGGGATTCGTGGACGACACCCTATTGATAATTTGAACGGCGCAGTTTAAGAAGTTGAAAGCGCGCGGTAACGAGGCGCTCATAGCGCTTAAAACATAGACGGATAGCGTGAAATTAAGCTTCAACGCAAAAAAAAAGAGGCGGTATTTTTTGGCATGCGACCTGGACAGGACCGACTTTCCTGCTTAATGGCCAGCACGTCTACTGCAAGGAGCACATCCGGTACCTTGGAGTATAGATCGAAATCGTTTAAGTTAGAAAAGTCACATACGCGGTTTATAACAAGGGGAAACAAATCTCCTACCGGATCGGGGCGGCGGCCCGATTAACATAGGGTTTTCGCGGTAAAGCGACAACTCAAACATTTGAGGAGGTAGTACAATCGGCTATGCTGTATGCTGCTAAAATATGGGCGGAAGAGTACAAGGTCAGGGAAGCTAGCAACTTACTAAGCGCACCGACGGTACTCGCAGTTAAGGCGGCAAGTGCTTATCGCACAGTAGCCACCAAAACTACGCTACTATTAAGCTAGTTACCGCCCTCGAATTATGTGTTACAGGAGGCGGCAGATCGCAAAGGCTGACGACTGAGCCGGAGCAGCAACTTTGAGAGGAGCTGGGACTGCAACAGAGCATTATCGAGCGGAGGCAGTCCACGGAGAAGACGGGGCACCCGGCCGAGCGAGACGGCATCTCATTAAGCGTAGCGGAGACGGAGAAACCACAACTGTGTTGCTACTTGAATGGATCGCGGGTGGACCACGGGAAAGCAGGAGCCGCGTTTGTGGTCATGCAAGGAGTCCAAGAAATTTACTGCGGAGGAGCCAGTACTGGAGTATCATCTTCCAGTGCGAGTTAATACCCATCCTAGAGTGCCTGGCGTACATCTAGAGGCACAAAGCAGTTATCCTAAGATGCACCGTAATATCTGACAACAAGCTACTTGCTCTCAGAAGTATAAGAGCGCCGACGGATTTGCAAGTCGAGGTTTGGTGCCTTGCAAAGGCGCTGTCGGTCGACATCGATGTCTGATTCTGATGAAGTTTTTACGTGTGCCTTGGTCCAATGGGACCAAGGCACACGTAAAAACTTCAGGAAACAAACATGTGGACCAGTTAGCCAAAGAGGCAGCGGCAGAACCGGAACCGCCAATTTTCGAAACGATTCCATGGGGCTCGTAAAAACCGACTTTGAGCTAGGATGAAAGCAAGATGGAAACAGAGATGGCAAGCATCGGAGACGGGGTGACATGCGCGGATATTCATCCCTACGATCGACACGGCGCGATAGACTGCGAAGTGCTTTAACCGACACACCGTCCAGCTTATCACTGGACATGGCAACTTCCGATCCTACCTGATTTAAATCTAAAAGCTGGCAAAGGACCAAAACAGATGTGCGTATGGGGAAGTTGACGACACCATGCACGTCCGACTGACCTGCAACGCGCAAGAGGGGACCAAAGTCAGGGCGGAGAAAACCTTGATTACGAGCGGCTGGAGATGGCCACGAACGCGGAAGAAGATCGAGGGATTTTCGGGCGTGAGCGAATGGTAGACGGTTTTTGCGGAACGGTGCTCGAGATTACGTGTGGACGCGAATTTGTGATGGGCACACGGGGGTTGAGAAAATAAGTGTTGTGCGAGATGCCAACTCTGGGACAATCGTTAACAGACACTTAGTGCGACGTAGGTTAAGAGAATTTAGTCTGTTTCTTTGCGTAATATTATAAACGCTAGGAGGACTCGGAGCCATCAGCGGTTTCAAGTCGCCTGCCCTGACTCGGGTTTTCGTAGTTTTCCCAGGTCCTACACTAAGGCAAATGGCAAGCCAGATAAATTTGTGGCTACGATGGTTTTTAAGAAAATTTAGAATTATAAAAGACAGGTTTTGCGTAAAATTGTTCATGCGGTTGTGAAAGTACTGGTATATATATATATGGCACAAGGCGGATGCTAAGAATTACCGAGATAGATTAGACATTGAATAGAAAGACATTGAATGTAGCTACGTACAATACACAGTCGCTGCTAGGAGAAAATTGTTTAGCAAAACAGGAAGCAGAGATTAGAGGTATAAAATGGGATATCCTAGGTTTGAGTGAGACGAGGCATAAGGATGAAGAAATGTTAACTCTAAAATCCGGGCATCGATTATACCACAAAAGAAAATACAAATATACATGAGGTGGGGTTTTTAATTAATAAAACTTTAATCCCACATGTAGCTAAAATAAACGCAGTATCCTCAAGAGTAATATAGGTCATAATAAAACTATTAAAAAGGTATATTTGTATTCCCTTTAATATATATTACATCATCACATCCAGACGAAGAAATAGAACAGCTATACGACGATATAAATTTGACAATCCATACATCGCCAACATACTATAAAGTGATAATAAAAGACATAAATTGGAGCGTACTTGACAGATACAACAAAATCGGAAAATTTGGACTAGGACGACGAAATCAAGGAGAACAAACATTAGTCAACTTTCTAGAAGTCACAATCTATATTTAATTAACTCGTTCTTTCAAAATAAAACACGCAGACGAAGGATATGGAAAAGTCCAGATAATATAACAAAAATGTAATAAATTTCATTATAACAGATAAAAAGTACACGATACAAGATGTTTATGTAATAAATACTGAATGCATAGATAGTGACCATTAGACGGATGAGATCCAACGGATGCTGACATTTAGATTGACAAGGAATGGTCATCGACTGACATAAAGTCAAAAATAAATAATTAAATGTGAATAAAACCTTTAGTCATAAAAACCAAGAATTGTCAATGCGAAAACGTTACACAGGCATAACATTAGCGACGCTCTTTCTGATAATTCCAAAATAGTGAAAGTTCCAATCAAGATGAAGAACCATAAACCAATGGGTCCTGATGAATCCTAGTCGAGCTATAAAGCTTTAGACCCTGGCATTGGAATGGCTCATGCGACTTCCTTAAGACTGTTCAAACAAATAATTTCAAATTGGTGAATAAAACAATGTTGTTCAATGCAAAACTACAGAGGCATAGAATTGAGCTAACGGCTCTTGGATATCTCCCAAAATCAGTTTTACGCTCTACACCAATGCCATCAAGCTATTAGAATCCTGATAGAATCACCATTACCAAGATCTACATGCTTTTATAGATTTGGAAACCATTCGATCGTATCCTTGAGAACTAGTGTGGCGAGCATTACGCTAAATTTATTCTAGAACATTATGTCAGCCTAATACAAGATATGTAGAGACACATATACTAGAGTTAAGAGCTAGGCATGTATGAGTGATACATTTGAAGTGAAGGTGGAAGTTTATTAGGGCTTGGCCCTGAGCCCACTTCTCTTTAACCTGTCGATAGACTCTCTTACCAGAGACTTTCAGGGTGCACTCTAATGGTACATATTATATGTTTATGACATAGTACTATCTACCAGAAATGCCGAAGATCTGCAAAGTACACTGAATACCTGGGTGGCCGCGCTTGAAATATTTAGTTTACGGGTAAGCAGAAATAAAACCAAATATCTAGAGTGCTGCTATAGCGATATTACGTCCCCTATAATCAATGTATTATCTATAGACCAAATAATAGTAAGGCTCTACCCCGCGTGGGAGCACGACCTGCGAACTAAGAGGTTAAGGCTCTCTTTGCCCGGTCGTTGCACAGCATCTTTGATGCGAGGCGGTGTGGCAAGCACCGCACCCAAGACGACTGCCATTATAACCCCTTGTTCGAGTGAATGCAGGTACTCAATTATTTTTAGTGACTGAGTAGGCCACCCGCCAGGCATCAGAGAGCACCGGGAATTAAACCCGGGTCCGTCATCACCGCAGCCCGCCCCTCAACTACTGAACCACGCTGGCTTACTTAGACCAAATACCTGTGCCAAAAGTCCCTAAGTTTAAATATCTAAGCTCCATATTGACTCAAAGGTGCTAACGTAAATAAGGATGTGGCCCATAGAATAAATGTCGCCTGGTTGAAATAGAGAACCCTCACTGGTGTTTGTGGGCGCCTATAAAACTAAAGAGAAGGTATATAAAATGGCAGTTAGACCTGCAATGCTGCGTGGTAGTGAGTGCTGGGCAGTTAAGAAATCTCATAAACAGCAGTTACATACTAACAAAATGAGGATGCTAAGATGAGCGGGAGACGTAACGAGAATGGATAAAATCCATAACGACCATATTAGAGGTAAATAACCTCCACTATCAAAAAATTGACTGAACACCGTCTTCGCTGGTACGGACACGTAATGAGACGCGAAAATGACCACATAGTTTGGATTGCCCTAAACATACCCGAGAAGAGTAACCTATGAATTGGTGGTCAAAAATCACTAAAGACCTAGAAGAAGCCCAAGTGCTAAAGGATACAACCCAGGATAGAGCATCCTGACGCAGAAGATTGAGAAGACCCGACCCCACTTGACATGGGATAAGGAAATGAAAATAAAAAGAGAGAAGAAAGATCGTCAACTTCATATATAGGTCCCGAAACGTCTCTGGAAATGCTTAAAGATATAGTACGAAATCAGATTATAGAATAATTTAGAAAAAAAACAAAAATACTGGAAATTATATTGGAGCAAAGCCATGGACAAACTACCGTGAAAGGACCATCTTGTAAAATGCCTGAAAAACTATTACTACAAAACAGAAATCAATCTCCTCACGGGGTATTGCTTTTTTTAGAGGACGCCTCAACAAAATAGGGCTGCAGACAATGCGATAGAGAACCAAAGACAGCCATGCATAACTTATGGGAGTGTGGGGTTTTAGTTCACAAAAAGCAGTCTATTTATGTCAAATCAACTATCCAATAAGAGACAAGGGATTGAGGACAATAGAAAAAGAGCTGTAAAGAAAATTAGAGAAGTACAACAAGTCCACAAGGCTGCAGTGCTACCGGAGACAGAGGTCAAACGGCTCTCAAAAAAAAACTTTTACAGAAAAAGACTTTCAACAATAATTTCTCGAATGTTGGAGCTTCAATAAAGTATTGTGCTAACGAATATCTAAGATGTCACTACTCCCCTGACTTTCACGTGCCTTTAACCAACTCAGGATACAGCCCAAGTGCAGAAAAAATTATGTTCCAATGTCTAACGCTACTATTGCACATTGTTTCCTAGGAAAGCACTTAATCATAACTAAAATTATTAGTATTATATTTTTAATAGTTTTAATTGGTTAAATGTGTATACTATGATTATTACTATCAATTTATAAAGCAAAATGACATTCCAAAAGTTTAAATACATGAAAATAAACTGTTCTTCGATTTTCTGGAGTTCATTAGCTCTGATCTTTAATTAAAAGTTTATTTTCGCAGAAAACTTTATGGTAATACCAGGTATATTTACTAAAAAACAACGCTCAGCCTTAATTGCTGCGTTTTCATTTGCTAGTCCATAATAAATCGCTAAAATTTACATTTCGCAGATAAACGCTTGTATAATAAATAATTCAAATCTCAGAAAAAATGCTAACGGTCAGTTTTCTGGTTTCTTCACACACGGAATGCATTTGCAACCTAGATAGCACTAATAGACCGGGAATCCGACCATTTAAGTGGAAGATTAAGATAAATACAAGCCAATTCGATTCTGCTTCTTTTATCAGCGCGCGAAAATTGTAGTGTCTGTACCGTTACATTCCAAGTAACGATTATAAACCACTTAGGACAACTTGTTAATATCAAAAATAAAATTAGTTGGAAACTAGCTAACAAAATTGTAGCAAAAAAACTTAGTTTTATAGCTCAACCATATTAAATTTAAAATTAGAATATTCTTTTGTTCATAGTTTAGCATACGAAATAATTTCTATCTAAATAAATTTAAGATAAATTACCAAGATATTTTTTATCGTATTATAATGATTATAATTTTCTTACACGTCACGAAATGATGGTGACATTTTTCTTTCATTTTTGTTGACAAAAAAATTTAAAATTCTACTTGCGCGTCGTTTGCTTTCTACTGGGTGGTCAATAAGTCGGGAAATAAAGTAAAATTTAATATCTCGGTAATTAACAAGATAAAAATTTAATTCATTGACTATACATTAGTAGAGGTCATAGGGTTTAATGAACAAAGTTCTCAAAATATGAGCCATTATTTTCAACGACGCGGTGAAGTCTTTCCTCAAAACTGGTAATTGCATTGTGGCGCATATCTTGATCAATGGTCGCAAACTCTTTTCTGATTCGTTGTTTCAGTTCGTCGATGGTCTTAGGGTTAGTGCAATACACTCTATCCTTGAGATAACCCCAAAGGAAAAAAACGCAGACATTGAGATCCGGTGAACACGCAGGCCAATCAATTCCATTTCCGGTCTTCTTCTCCGCATCCATACCGATAATTCGTACACCGAATTTTTCAGCGATCATATCCAAATTTCCTAGAGACATCAAGAAGATTAAATCAAAATTTAAACCATGAAAATTGTTAAAATCTTGTGTTCGGTGTGGTGTCGCGCCATCTTGTTGGAACCAGTATTGGTTAATCATTTTCTTTTTCTTCGCCTCTTCGAAAAACGGAATGAAAACTTGGTCTCGGTAGACATTTTCATCGACATATTTGGTGATAAAAAACGGTCCAATAATGCCAGGCCATGATATAGCTGCCCAAACACTGACTTTTTGGGGGTGAAGACTCTTGAGTACAGCCAGGTGTGGATTTTGTGTGTCGGTAATTTTGCTTATTCACATAGCCATCCAGGTGAAAGTAAGCCTCGTCTGTGAAATGGATGTGTTTGAAGTCCAAAGTGTTGTCATCTTTTAAGGCCAAAGCGTGATTGGCGAACTCGAATCTCCGGTCAACATTCACTTGAGTGAATGGTTGTTGAACTTGAATCTTGTAAGGTAACATATTCAACTTTCTGAGTATGTTTTGCACTGATGTTCGGCTAATTTGCAGCGGTTCTGATGTGTGTGCCAGTTGTTGGAGCGCTTTCTGGTTGAGGTTGTCGGGTACTGCTCAAAGTGTTCCCTAACTTTTTCCACATTCTCAGGTGTGGTGACAGTCACTGGTCGGCCAGTTCTGGAGTCGTTGTCGTCGAGGACACTACCGGTTCGCTCAAACTTTTCAATTAACCTTAAAATAATCGATTAGAAAATTTTGGGAGAATTGATTTTGTTTGCTCACATTGTTATCGTCTTCAGAGTCAGTTTTGTGTTCCGATCGAACTCTGCTCGGAATTTTCCAAGAGCCATAGTGGGCGATTTACCGTTTGAGTAATACGCCGACATAATAAACACCCGTTCGGGAACAGTGTATGTGATCGGATCTGAAGATATCTCACCGAATGGTCATTAAATGTAAACAAAACCCTATCGTCTGTCCTTCACATCAATGACGTCCGATATGTATTCGGACACTGTAGTGGACAATAGTGACCAAATAAAATATTCCCGACTTTTTGCCACCCTGTATGAATGTTGAAAGTTCGCATTTGTACAGATGCTATCTAAGCTCGTAGCAACATCATCACCCTGTGATAAATTAGGTTTATTGTGAAAACAGGCTATTAAGCGATAAAGCTCATTTTTCTTTAAATGGCTTTGTAAACCATCAAAATTGTTGCCTTACGAAAAACTGAAGCATCTATAAAAATGCATTTTTTGGTGTTCATTGTGGTCTGAAAGAATTATTGTCCCATTTTGCGATCTCGTCCTATGAGACTTCTTCCTTTTGGGGCTATTTAAAGGACATAAGATAAATAACTGATAAAATAGAGTCGCACTTATGGAAAAGAATTACGGAAAACTTCGCCAAAAGAATGATCGCACAGCAACGGAGCCGTAGCACAGTGGGACAAATACCCGGTAAATGTGGACAAAATTGCAAATTACAAATTTCAGAGAATGACTTTATAATGCGGCAGTATTTAACGAGAAAGAGTAGGGTTGTTAGAAAGTGCAATAAATTTTACCTGAAAGGGTCGTACTTTTGCTCAGTAAATAGATGAAGTTAGTATTCTCAAGTTTTCCACTAGATTTGGTGGATAGTGGTAACTGTGATAAATTTAAAGTATTGTTGTTTCAACTGAAGTTGTGTATATAATTCAATGCAGTTTGGATTGTAGAATCTTGGGTAATGATAACTTTTCGATGCATTTATTTGTTTAGACGTTTCAAATAAACTTTGCCCTTTGAAAAGTATATTTTTTGTAGGCGTACAAAATTAGTGACGCTTAGTCACGTTGAAATTTTTTATGGAATGAAATTTTATGGTTATAGAAATGTGTCAAAAAAATTGGCTGCCTAAATCTGCCATTTTAGAAAATATTCGCAAATTCGTGTTGCAAACTATATATTCATATTAAGCACCTACTATGAAACGGAAGGATTTGTTTAAAACTTGGCAAAGTGAAACAGGCAAGGATGCAAGAGATAAATTCCAGCATCTTCAAAATTTTATAAAAAAATTGTTTAATGTCTGAACGACATTCAGAAAAAATTTTAATAGAGACAGAACATCGAATTTACAAACCATGTACTTTATTCACTAAAAGGTGGCAAGGTGCTAGAAAGACTGAAAAAATCTTTGTTCAAAAGAACGACAGCTGGTTAAATGAAGAGTTTTTATTGCCTTTTGTACTTACCAAAATTTTTGGAGATAAAACTAGCTTGTCCACATCTCATACGGGTCGACTAGAAGCAGCTTTTGAACAATATTCTGATCGGACAAAAAGAAGAAAAACCAAATCGCTACGGGAAGCATTTGCTCCACAAGAATTGGCATATCCGGTGAAGGTGATGCTGCACAACTAATTAGTGAAGTTATTAATACGACACCTACAAGAGCATCACGTATAAAAGAGGCTTGAAAGAATCGCGAGTGCACACAGATGATGAAGCTTTGGCCCTGTTTATCGATAATAAACTTACAAAAAGTCAATATCGAAAAATAAGAATTGAATCGAAATTAAAAAATGCGAACGTATTTCCAAGCTACCACTGCCTCAGGCGCGCGAAAAAAGACCTTGTTGTTTCGAAATGTGTGGCTGAAATAGACCTACAAGCACTTCTAGACCATACTGCACAGAGAATAATTGAATTCCAAAAGAGATTTTTGATATTGTACCTATTGATATGTCTAATTCACTTGTACAGGTCACAGTGAGTATAAACAAAAATTCGTGGATGAAACATATAACGTCGCTCGTGCCTATTCAACTGTTTGGCAGAACAAAAAATAGACACAAAATTGGAGTATGGCAAAATCCACGTCCCTAATCAGTGCGATATTGCAGACCGACAAGGATACAGTTCAAAACCAAATAACAAATCTACAAGTAACACTGGTAAGACAAACTAATTTATTAAAGAACAGTATTGTAATAGTCGGAGAACCGTGGTGGTTTAGTGGATAGATCGCTAGACTACGAAACCAACAGCTGCGGGTTCGAATCCCGCTCTCGCCAATTCAATCGCTGGCATTTTTACGGCCCAGCTCGACTCAGGCTGCAATAAATGAGTACCTGGAGGTCAAATTCAGGGTTAATAATAGGCGGTCGGTACGTAATGCTAGCCACGTTACTACCCTTGTGTACCGTAGACTCTAGATTGTAGCAGATCTATCCTGTTACGACCCCAAAGGGCCATCAAGGCCTGTTACGGGGAACTATTATTATTATTATTATTGTAAGTCACCGTTTTTCTCAGAGCAGTGCTGACAACAGACACCTCTCGATTTTACATGAAGTTGTATTAACAATGATAGACAGAAAAGTGTGCAACGTGGTTATTTTAACTTCTTCAACGCAAAATGTTATGTGTGTGGGGCGACACCAAACCAAATGAATAAATTGGAGTCTATAGTTCAACAGGATGAAGATGAAGGCACATTCAGGATTGTCAACACTTCATGCGTGGATAAGATTCTTTGAGTGTTTTCTGCACATCTCATATAGACCCATTTAAAAAATGGAAAGCAAAGGCAAGGAATAATTAGAGACTTTCACAGCCTGTAAAAAGGAAGTTCAAACGAAATATAAATTAGAGTTAATTGTAGATAAAGTTAGGTCAGGAGGAAGTGGAACATCTAACGATGGAAACACGGCAAATAAGTTTTTTTAAAAATTTATCCAGTTTCTGCAAGAATTACTGGCATCGATAAAACCCTAATTCAATAATGCGGTATTCTTTTAGAGGTATTAGCTTCAGATTTTAAAATTAATGTCGAAGCATTTGGCACATTCGCTTATAACACCACAAAACGTTACGTCGAAAAATATCCCTGGTATTATATGCCTGCTTCTGTCCATAAAATATTAATTCAATGCCGCCATATAATTGAATCCGCCTTTTTGTCTATGGGTTAGCTTTCTGAGGAGGCTCAAGAATCTAGAAACAAGGACCTTAAGGATATTGCCGAGGACGCACCAGAAAATCATCCAGGCAATTTACGAACGCTGATCTTTTCACCACGTTGCTCGTTTCTTCGGATCCACTAATAACCGCAATGAAAACACTGCCTTCCAAAAAAACAGAAGAGCAATAGATTCAGATGTGGTAGCCTTATTATCACCCCCAGATAAAGTGAAAATCACCTCTGAGTCAATTTTAACGACTTTGGAAGAAGAAAGTATTAGTGAAACCACTAGCGACTAGTGTTTAAGTTAATGTTAAGGCAATATTTATAACAATTATTCTGTTTTTTTATTCAAATTATTTTAATTTTGATCAATTAAAACACGTTTTGATGTGCTAGAGTGCTTAAATAATTTTGTCCACATTTACCGGGTATTTGTCCCACTGTGCGTAGAGGACATTTGACTGGCATCATATTGCAGACTTCTGCACTACACTGATAGCAATAAAATTTGAATTATTCCAATGCTTTTAGTTTGGTCCACCGTATAAAAATAATAAAAAGTTGACCAAGAAACTTTCTACAGCGGTGCGATAAAATTAAGATAAAAACTTTTAAAAGGAAGTAAGATGTTGATTAATGTCTACATAATGATCAGTGTCAAAAATGCTGTCGAATGATATGCTGCATGACATATGTGAGTATAATGAATTTTCGAAATCGTAACGGTCACTTCCGGTTGTCGTTAACCGATTTGGCTGAAATCCCATGAAAGGTACTGACCTAAGATGTGTACATGCCAAGTTTAAAGTGAATCCGTTGAATAGAATGGAACACAGACAGACAGACAGACAGGATGATAATCTCATTAATTTTCTACTACAAGCTCCGCTGTAGAAAGTTAATAATTTCAGCAAATTAAACGTTCTTAGAATCACTTAAGAATGATAGTGAAATTAGGTAAATTTGTGGAAAAACCTTATATATCTGGAACACGTGGTCTTATAAAGCACAAGATTTAAAAGTTTTAACTTAATGTCTCGAATAGTAATAAGAGGTAGCTCATTAGTTTTGAAATGTTTGTATTTCTAATTATTTATAAAAATGCCCCATAAACCCGCCGACATAAAATAAATTTATATCACTAATATAAAGCCTATAAAACGGGTTATTCCACAATCTTTAATCAAACAATAGCTTCTTGACTTTAAAGCTTGAGATCCCGTTTTTTATCTACGTTTTCTTCAACAGAAATATCTTTTTTTAAGTGGCGTAAAGAACATCCTCATCAAGTTGTTGAAGTCGATAAGAAAATGCAGCAGTAATAATAACATATTGATCTATCTACAGAAACGGTAGCTTTCTAAAATAAAGCAGTCATCAAGTACTAGTGGTACAGAGCTTTATTTAGTGAGCTTGCTATTTTCAACAACTTTTTTATTTTAAGAAGTTCTTAGAACACTGATATTTGCTAATTTAATTCAGACCACCTGCCAGTAATACTATCGTTATTAGCACTCTTAAAGTGGTACAACCAGTGCCAAGACTCATAAATGGGGAAACTTCCAAACCTACCTTGATAAACAATTGAAGTGCACAACCATTATAAATTGATACCTCAATATCTAAATTAATAATCTCAATAATACAAGCTATCAAAACCAAAACACCAGTATCTACCCATTTAAATTATGAAACTAATAAATACCTACTAAACAGATTAACACACAGCTTTAAAAGAGAATTGCATGAGCTACGAATCAACATATAATATAATGTAATAAAAGACAGCGTGACAGCTGACAGTTGAGGGTTATTAAAAATAATGAAAGTTTCGCAGCTAATATTCGTACAAAATATGGTCGGAATAGTGATTTAAATTCATCAACTGTGCAGAAATTAATTAAAAAATTCAGAGGGACTAAATCAATCATTGACAGTAAACGCTCAGGCCACTCTTCAACAAGTCGTTCAACAGAACATCGAAGCAGTTTGTAAAAGCGTTGCTGAAAGTCCAGGAACATCAATTCAGCACCGTGATCAAGAATTAAACATTTCGAGAAGCTCTCTACACCGTATTCTCAAGAAATATTCGCATCTTCATGCTCACAAAATTTAACTGAAACCTACTAACCACACACAGCAAAGAAACTTCGTTAAATGGATTATGGAACAACAAGTCGACGCTGATTTTTCGGACAAAATCATTTTCAACGATGAGGCTCATTTTAATCTTGAGGGTTTTGTTAATCGTCAAAATTGTCGCATTTGGGGTTCAGAAAGTCCACGAGTGATTGTTGAGCAACAAATACATCCACAACGTGTCACTATTTGGTACGGATTTTGGATTGGAGGCATCATCGGACTATTCTTTTTTGAAAATGCTGCTGGTCAGGCAATAACAGTTAATGGTGCTTGCTATTGCGACATGGTAATCCAGTTTTTTGTGCCTAAATTGCAAGATATGAATCTAGACGGCATGTGGTCTCAACAAGATGGTGCCACATACCATACAGCCCACGAAACAATTCAATTACTGGATCAGTCATTTTTTGGTCGTGTAATTTCTCGTTTTGGTGATCAGAATTGGTCGCCCAGATCGTGCGATTTAACGCCGTTAGATTTCTTTCTTTGGGTTTTTTAAAGTCTAAGTTAATTAAGCGCTATATCAACTATATTCAGCCACATTTATGCAGAACGGTTATGGAAAATTTCAACAAAAGAGTGCGCATGTGCCAGCAAAGCTGCGAGGCCAGTTACCCGGTATTCTATTCCATACGTAACTCTATACTGTATACTTTATGAATCAATAAAAAATTACAATTTTTAATTAAAACCCCCCGTTTTCTGTCAAAATTACTTCTTGCGTAAATTTTGGGAGACTTTTTATAAAAAATATATCAATAACCTCGAACCAGACAACTTCAAAATGTGGAAAGCTAGCAAACGTATATTAAAGTAACGCAAAGAAATCCCAACACTAATTGTAAGTACAGATACTACAATACTTGCTACAGGCGAAGGTAAATCAGCTCACTTGGAAAATATATTCTCCCAAAAACGACATACTCTAAGCCACAGAGCATACTTAGTCAATCATATTGAACCTAGTCTACCAATAATAACCGATCCGATTACCCCCACTACACCCAGCAAAATTAAAACCACAATTGACAATCTTCTAAGGAGAAAATCCTCTGGATATGATCTCATTGTTAATTTATTGCTAACATAATTTACCAGAAAATTCTTAGTCTACCTTGCGATCACATTCAATGCATATTTTCGACAAGGTTACTTCCCATAAGTATTGAAACGTGCTCACATATTACAGTATGTCCTAAGCAGGGGAAAGACTGACAACACCAGGCCAATAAGCTTGTTAACATTGCTCTCAAAACCTTCAGAAAACATCGTTTATTCTCGTTTAATGAGTGAACCAACTCAATTAACATATTACCACCGTTTCAGTACGCATTAACTCTACAATTTCTGAAACAAAGGCTATTACATAATAAATTATAATACTAATAACGTGACTGTCAACAATTACTAGCAACACCAATTTAATTGCACCATTGCTGTCTGTTGTATGACTTCTTCTATTCGACTACCGCAAATTAGAAATTTCTGGAATTTGAACCCGAGGGAACCATTAGGAATGACGCGGGCTTTACCTGGCGCTGGCTAATAGACAATAAAATTCCCAACAGTGGCGACGCATTTGCAAGGAAAATATGTAAAATTATTAAAGTAACAATGTCACCAGACGAATATTTGACGCATAAAGGAAGAAGGAAAAGAGTCGGTGAGCTATTCGGTAATAGCCGAAAACACACAAACGCCCACAAGAGTAACCAAAAAGAGCGATGAAAAATTAGACCTACTAATCGACAAAGTTAGAGGTTTACAAATAGATCAGAAGCAAATAAAAAGCAAACAAAAGCTAATCAAGAAAGAATTGAGAAGAGTAAATCAAGAAATAAAAGCAGAAAGTCAACGAAAAACTAAAAGAAGTGCGCGGAAGAGTCGAGGAGCTTCAAAAACAGAAATGAAAAACAACGTATCAGTATCAGGACTAATAAGCCATTCTAATGACCCTAATGTACTAAAAAACCGCTATGAAAAACGTGATGGGGGAGAAAATGTAAGTGAGCGCTGAAATTGAACCACTTATAAAATAGGAGGTAAAATGTGCCTCATGGAGTTCGAGAAGGAGAATAAGGTAAAAGGCATGCAAAACAAGCAGAAATTGAAGACGAATACACAATTTAAAATTTACATTAACGAGGATATGACAAAGAAGAAACGGGAAAAGCAAAAACAAATAAGGAAAGTGGCGAAAGAAGAAAAAGGCAAAGGAAAAGACGTTACACTGGGACGCAATAAAATAATCATGGAAGACCAAGTATGGAAATGGTATTGGAACACAAAGAAGTTGGAGAAATTCTCAAAAAACTAGTGAGAAAATATACTAATGGGAAATTAATGGTGACGAGCACGACGATGGAAAAGAACAATAAAATGGAAAAGGTAAACTGGCAAGTGTATATCAACAAAGAACGTAATACGAGAAACATGTCGGAAAAAAGTTAATATGGCAGAAAAGGACATTAAAATTAAGAACTTATAAAGAAGGGGCTTTAAGAAACGTACCAAAAGTTATGCAGTGTTACTCGTTAGGCATATTGGCCATGCAAGAGACAAAGCAAACATTTGAGGAGGCAATTATAATAGACGGGTATAAATTTTTGAACAAAGGAGTATGTTACGAATACAAAAAAAGTACAGAAAAATAAGTATTATAAATATACATACGCCTACTAAAGATAAGGACCTAAGGCAAAAGACAGAACTTTAGAAAAGGTTTCAGCCATGGTAGAAAATATTCCAAGATACAATTTAAAAATAGGAAGAGAAGAAATATATAAACAGGTGACTGGAGGTAAAAGCAAGCACTTGAAAAGTAACGAGAATGGGAACTTAGTCATTAGGTTTGCCGCATAGAGCGACTTAAAATCATGGGTATAAGTTTTGACCATAAAGAAATACACAAGATGACAGAAATCACTAGAAGGCCAAACGTGTAATCAGAAAGATCATATTTAATAGAAAGAAAACACTGCAGCGCCATAAAAGACGTCAGAAGTTCTAGGGGTGCCGATACTAAATTGGATCACTTCTTGGTTATAGCTAACTTAAAGCAAGAACTACCAACAAACAATGCAATTAGAAGGAAATACAAAGTAGAAAAAATGTACGGCGCAAAAAGCTGGATAACGCAATAACTGCATGTTTGGAAAAGAAAAAGCAGCACAAGACAAAAAGATAAATAGGTACAAATAGCAAAAATAATAACAAAAAGTCTGAAAAGTTGTTTAGAAAATAATAGAAAAACGTAAACCCAAGAATTGGTATAACAAACAGTGCAAGGACACTTTAACAGAACGAAACAACACAAGAATGAGGCACTTAAAAAAGACCCAGGAGAATAAAGAGACTTAAAAAGAACTACGACAGAGAGCAAAAATTATATGTAGACAAAAGAAATAAGACTACATGCAAAAAAAGCTACAAGCATTTGAAGAGCAATATGTTAGTAAAAAGTTAAGAAATTTTAATCAAGAGGTAAAGGAATCTACTAGGAATCACTGCAAATAAACTAGATAGATGGATGGGGTATTTTAAAGAGTTGTTAAACAATTATTAAAAAATAAAAAAACTATAAAGCTAAGTAAAGACAGGGAAGTGGCGGAACCGTCAGATGTAAAGATCAAAGATGAAATCATAAAATTGAGGAACAATAAGTGTACAAGAAAAATTACAAGAAATAATTTAGTAGTAAAAGAAGCAAGGTGGATTTAAGGAATAAAGAAAAACCTCAAATCCAATATTCACTCTAAAAATGATAATGAGCCATAGTTGCGAACATAAGCTAGAACTTCATCTATTAGATTACAAACGAGTGTATGATTCGGTCGCTAGAATTAAATTAAACGAGGCCTTGATTAGTCTTGGTGTTTCCAGAAAACTAATTAGTCTAGCTTAGCTAACGCTATCTAATATCTAACTCTCTAATAGTTGTCTACAATACTTTTCAACTTAATCTTAGAGGTAATATTGAGAAAGGCTAAAATTCAGAATAATGGCATGGTAAGTCAAAGTAAACACCAGCTCACTGCATATGCGGATGACATAGTCTCAATATCTAGAATTCGAGAAGGTTTTCAATAAGCTAAAAAAAGCATCAAAAGAATATGGACTAGCTATTAATGAACGAGAAACAGAATACATAGAATTAAGAGAAGAGTCACGAGAAAGAACAAATCCCATTAAGTTTAAAGAAATGAATAAAGTTTATACATTTGAAAAGATCAGTAATTTTGAGTAATTAGGAGTAACTGTGACATGCAATAACAAAAAAAGTACAGAAATTGGTAAACGAGGAGCATTGGGAGCTCTAAATAGTATATTAAGAGCAAGACGATATCAAGGGCGGCCAAATTTAGAATTTAAAAACGATAATTAAACCTACGGTTCTCTATGCATGTGACACTTGAATAATAAATAAAAATGATATTAGACTAGAAATGTGGGAAAGAAAGGTGCTCAAAAAAATTCTAGGTGGGACGAAATCTGCAGAAGAGAACTGAGGAAAACGAACAAACCAGGATGCAAAAGACACATATGAATACCTAAATATAATTCATTATATTAAATCCGGGGCTCAAAGGGGTAAGATGCGAAACATACGGCGAGTTTCCAGCTATCGCCAACTTAACTACTACTACTAAATCCGACTTTCACCTCCCCTTTGGTGAGCCCTAGAAATCCGAGCAACCTTGTGAAAGATTGACGAACCTACCTCAGTGGAAAATAAGATTAGAAACAAACGAAAACGAAATACTTGGAAAGGATTGTCTCTTCTCCAGGGAAAAAGACTGACTTACACTACGACTTTGGCTAATAAAATAGACAACTATTTGAAATAATGGAAATAACTTTTGCTTATTGGAAAATCATAAATTACAAATTAAAATAATGAATACACAACAAAGAAAAGTCTTGGATAGGACGGAACTTACAGATGACAACCGCAAACGAATTACGGACAAGAAATATGGAATAAAAGACTAGCTAACTAACAAGAAGAAAAATAGATATAGCCCTAATACCAAAGACAACAAAGACTAAAAGGCACCCAACACCTAGAAAATACATGCTAATATACAGACACAAGAGCCGCAGGTAGTATGGTAATTAAAATAAATAAAAAATAAAAAGAAAGGATGCTGAACAGAATGAAGATACTTAACCATTTTATGTGCATATGCCCCAAAAGAAGGAAAAAGAGAAGAAAGCGCACTATTTTTCAAAAATTACAACGATATTTTAATGGAGTAAACAAGAAAGACTACATAATAATTGCCGGAGGCCTCAACGTTCGCATCGGAAATTTGAAAATCTCCTTGGAATAAATGGGGAAAACCACCTTAACCAAAATGGAAAAAAGCTCAGAGATTTTGTTTGCTACAACAACCTAAGAATTATGAATACCTTCTTTAAAGGTAAACCAGCACATACATATACCTAGTTAATGAAAAAACTGCCACACTATTTAATGATACACGGGTATATAGAGGATTAAATGTACATACAGACCAGTATCTAAGAACGTAGAAGAAGAATGGACAAACATAAAAAACATATCTGTAAAAGCCCTTGAAAAGCGGAACATAAAATATAATAATAAAAAGGGTACCCTGATCAGAAGAACAATAAAAGGCAGTTGAAGATAAAAACAAGGCTTACCATCTATGGTTACAAAACAGAACAGAAAGAGACAAAACAAAATATAACAATATTACTCAAATCGTAAAAACTAAACTGCCAAGCACAGCAAAATAAATGGAATACCTTCATATCAAGAAGAGAGAACAATATACATGGATGACAATAGATGGCGTATAAAAATATGAGACACTTGAACAGCGAAGAACAAGACACAGCACAAATAAACATAATAACGCCCACCCAATGGTTAAAGTACTATAAAAACTTATGGTTCCTAGAAGAATTTGCAAACGAGGATCAAGAAGAAAAAAAGAAAAAGTTAAAGGTAGATCCAATAGAATAAGAAAGCCTGCAGACTGGATGGAATTAATGACGAACTTATTAAATATGCTTCGGAAGAACTAAAGTCAAGATACCTTCACTTAATCAACATGTGCTAGACCATCCCTCGTCAATGAAAAGTGGCAATTTTTAAGAAAGAAGGCCGATCTAAATGCGACAATTGCCCAGGAATAAGCTTATTCAACACTTCATATAAAATATTTGCAAACATATTAATCAAACGACTGCAAAATATACTAGACACTGTAATATTACAAGAGCAGGCAGAATCCAGAAAAGACAGACTCTGTACTGATAATATATGTTGCCACATTTCTATTCACAGACGATCAGCTTATAGTTTTTTTTATTATTATTATTAACAATTTGCGAATTTATAATCTACTTCTATGCAGAGTATTGATTTTTCCCCTTGTATATTAGTTTATGATTTCTTCGTTACGCTAGGTCTTGAGGCCATGTTCTGCGTAATCTTCTCACAGTGGGACCGCTGTTGTTTAGTTGATTTGTTAGGTCGTTCTCGTGGTTTGTTACTTGATCTTTGTATTTGGTGGTAGATCGCTATTATAAAGGGGATCTTTAGGTCGTTATGGAGCGCGTCGTTGGTGATATACCATGGAGCATCCACCATTGTTCTCAGCACTTTAGATTGGAACATTTGTATGTGCTTTTTCCAGGTGAGTTTTTGGTATAGGACGAGTCCAAGGTATTTCGCTTCCGTTTTAGTAGGCATAGGTACGTTATTGATGGTTACAGCAGGGCAGTGGTCGTGTCTGGTAGTGAATGTGACTTGGACTGATTTTCGATTTTCATTCTCCATCTGTTTTACCATTCAGTGAGGAGGTCCAGATGAGTTTGTTGGTTTTCAGAGCCCAATACTGGGTTTTCATTTACAAATAATACAGCTACGTCATCGACAAAAGAGGCAATTATGATCTTATTTGTTTGGGGTATGTCGGCAGTGTAGATTAGGAATAGCAGAGGTCTTAGAGCACTCCCCTGAGGAACACCGGATTCGATAGTATGGTAGTTGAATTAACTGTTGTTATATCTTACTGTGAAGTTTCTGTCGGTTAGGTAGGATTTTAAAAGGGGATAGAAATTGCTGGATAATGTGTTTTTTATTTTGTAGAAAAGGCCCGTGTGTCACACTTCATTGAATGCCTGTGAAATGTCAAGAAATACTGCATTGTAGAACGTCTTGTCTTCAGTACTCTTAGCAATTGCGTTGAGTACCCTATGAATCTGTTGTATAGTGGAGTGGCGTTCCCTGAATCCGAACTGGTGGTTAGGTAGTAGCGTCAGGGGGGCATGCTCTACGTATATCCTTTTTACTTACTATGGGCAGGAGGCTGATAGGTCGATATGATGATGGTTCGAGTGGAGGTTTTTAAGGTTTGTATATCATGATGATTTCGACATATTTCCATATTATGGGGAAGTAGGACAGACTGAGCATTCGGTTAAAGATTACTGTTAGTAGAACTATGGCTTTGCGAGGTAATTGCTTTAATATTTGTCCCGTTACTAAATCGTAGCCTGGAGCTTTGTGTATGTTTGTATTATCTATTTCTCTATTGGCTTCTGCTGGTGAACAGGGTTTTATGGGAGGGGACATTTGGAGTGGAATATCGGTTAGTCTTCTACTTCTCTGTCATTGCCACCTGGCTCGGGTTTGAATACTTCAGCTAAATGCGTGCAAAAGTATCAGCCTTGTCTTTGTCAGTGCGTGCCCATTCTCCATTAAGTTTACGGATTGGGGGTACAGACATCTGGAGTCTTTTTAGTTTTTTTGTTGCCTTCCACAGCGTGTGGTCATCTGGGGATAGGCTGTTAATGTAATACTGGAAGGTAATATGTTGGGCTTCTTTGAGTGCTGTTTTAAATTCTCTGGATAGTCTATTGTAATTATGTTGATCTCCAATGTTTCTTGACCTATGCCATGTTTTTCTAGCTCTGCATTTCTGAGCTATTAATTGACGGATATGCAATGGTGTGTTGATAGTATTGATTTTAGTAAGGTCGTCCTGAGGTGTGGAGTGTCAGGCTGCTTTTGCACTAATCTAGTAAAATGTTGTGCTGCTTCATTTAGGTCATCAGGCGATTTTATTTGTAACTTGAGATTTATGTTTGTTTCTATGTAGTCTTAAAAATTATTCCAGTCAGCATTTTTGAGGATAACTTTGGGGGAGGCGACTTATTAACAACAGTTGTGCTGATCAAAGTTAGATTCCATTATGCACTTCCTTCTAGAGATTCCGTTTACTATATAGAAGTCAAGTAAGTCGGGGAGTTTCATAGGATCTGCCGGCCAGTAGGTAGGAACTCCATTAGTGAGGCAGTCGTAATGGCTTCTAGTCATAGTACGTAGGAGGTTTCTGTCTTTTGTAGTGACAATTCTCGATCCCCAGTGTGTATGTTTGGCTTCCAATCGCCCCCTACGACAAACTTGTTTCCAAGGATTTGGAAGAAATCCTTGTATTCCTCCGATGATATCCTATGTCGTGGGCTCTAAATGGCACTCACCTTAATGTTCCATGGAAGAGTTCTTAATTCGACAGATGTTGCTTGAATTTTTTCTGTTTGATATTTAGGTAGTTCATGATGGGAGATTGATTTCCGAATAATTATTGCAGATCCGGCATGGGCGGTATTGTCAGGGTGAGGAGTATGGTATATGGAGTATTGAAGTATGAAAAACGCTGTTCGATCTGTGAAATGAGACTCAGAGATAAGTAAAATTTCAATCTTGTTTAAATCTAGGAATGTTATAATTACTTGCTTATGGTTAAGCAATCCGTTGGCGTTCCAGGTTGCAATTCGTAGAATGTGGGCCATTATTGATTTAATTTTCCTATAACTGTCGTTAGTAGGTTTAATATTATGCTGTTTTGATTTGTCATTTGGGTTTATAGTTGCAGATTCAGAAAATTCACTTCAACTAGCATTTAACATTATAAACAAAATAAAAAACTACAGACAGCAATGGAAAAAACATTTAAAACGAATGGAAAACGACAGACTATCCAAAATATACTATAAATACAGAGCAAAAGGAAGTCGAAGCTTGAGAAGACAAAAAAAAAGATGAAAGAAGAAAATATAAAAATACAGAATCGTATTGTCGCAACGGATTATATTCAAAGCATGATGGAGAAAAAGAAGACATTAAATCCCAGAGAATGAGATAGTCGGGCCATATTAGCCAAATGCCACAACACAGATACACCAAAAAGGTGCTTACGGAGGGAGGTGGAGAGAAAAAAGAGACAGACCGAACAAAAATGAAGTAAAAAGTGACAAGATAATTAGGAACAGAATTGCACTAAATATAAACAAATGCGAGTGCCCGTTTGACTTTTGGAGAGTAAGGCCGTTCCGCGGTCTCATCCTCCGCATTATCAAACAACGAGTGCGAGCTGAACTGAGGTCAAGTGGTTATCGATAGTTGTAGTTATACTTCAAAATAATCTCTTATTAACCGCAACCCGTAAATATCTCAGCACAACAGACAAACCCCCACAGGAGTGTTCCTCATCACAACAAAATGGGTAAGAAGAATAATAATGATCTTTCACCACCTGTCACACTAAATAAAATGTATTACTTCGATCCCGCCACACTAATCGCAGCTAACAAATATTAATTATCAAACGACAACATTCAGAGCGCTTCAAACGTATAGACGAACAAAATATTCCTTCTAGCTCAACGCAAGAAACTAAAATAAAAATTCCACCGATATTCCTGCACTACGCTTAAGGAAAACGTTAAAGGAGAATTTTATACAACCCAAAAAGGGAATAAACTCAGAATGAATTTAAGTACTATTGAGGACTACAGAAAAATCACCAAACTTTACAATAACAACAAATTAAATTACCACACATTTAAAGACTCTGAAAAGAACAATTCTTCAGTTATTATCCGAAATCCTCCGGTTTCAATTACTGATAAGGAAGTATTAGAAGAGTTAATAAACCTGAAATACCCTGTAACTAAAGTTACTCGTCTTTATAACAAGGACAGAAAGCCCATAGCGCTATGCGCGGTGGACCTGGAAGACACCGCAATGGCAAAGTAAATTATAAACTTAAAGAAAATCCAGTATAGTATCATTGAAGTGGAAGTAAGAAGAAAATCAAAAGAAATTCCCCAATGCAGGAAATGTCAACTGTACGGACACACACGGAATTATTGCCAAATGGAGCCACCGTGTTCATGAATATAATAAATGCTCAAGAAAACCTACCGATCCCCCTCAATGCGTAAATTGCAAGGAACTGCATCCCACAAACTTCAAAGGATGCAATTATTACCAGAAAGTTAGGCGTCAATACAACTCTTCAAATCTAAGTCAAACTAGAGCATGAGCGTGGACTTCACCAGCCACAACAAACTATCCAACAATCGAATTTCTATGAACAACAATACTACAACAGATATTTTCCCAAACTACCAACAAAACCATCGGAAATCACGAAACCAAACATGAAGAACAAGACCTTCTAACCAGTATTGTATCAAAAGTAATTGAGCTATTAATACCACACCTGGATAAAATTATGCCTTATCTAACAACACTAGTACCATTACTTTCCTCTTATGGATCCAAATAAAAAATTTACATTATTAATATAACAGTTCTAAATTGGAACGCTGATGACATAAAGAGACAGCGCAGTATATTTATCGAGTTCCTGTTTAGACATAACGTTGACGTGGCTTGCATCACCGACGCACATCTTATAAATACGGAAATTTTTAAGTTACCAGGGTAAATGCATATAGGAGGGATCGAGAAACGCAGACAGCATCGGGAGGAGTGGCAATTACAATCAAACAAAAATTAGCTCACTACCAGTTCCCGGATCTAAACCTTAAAAACCTAGAAACAGCAGCTATTAACCTGATATTTAAAAATAAAACTGAAATCATACTTCATGCAGCTTATAAACAACCCAATAAACGGATTCTAGAAGAAGACATTTCAAAAATTTTCTGCACAAATAAACCAACATTGCTAATGCGTGATCTAAATTGCAAACAAAAATTTTGGGGATGTAAAGCTAATAACCGAATGGTGCCAAATATTGACGAGCCACAACATACAAATATCATCCCTTAAAGAATATACTTACCGCCCCTATAGAACAGATTATAAACCGGATATCTTGAATGTCGTTTTATTTAAAAACCTTCAAACACCTATCTACCAAACAGTTTTGAATGAACTTGATTCAGATCACTTACTGGTAACACTCTCCTTCTATAAAAAACCACAGCAAACACCCCTATGACCACAATTAATTGAAGCCAAAGTAAACTGGAATATGTTTCAACGAGAGCTTGACAAAAATATCAAAAACTTTGGACCAATTCATTCCACTAACGATATTGATGAGGCAGTCAACCTTTATACTCAAGCAGTGAAAATAAGTGTACAACCAGCACTAACACCTTGGAAGCAAAAAAACGCAATAGTATCCATACTCCAATCGAAGTAGTCAACTTAATTAAACTGAAGAACAGAACCGGACGTGAATGGCAATGGACCAGACGACCACATCTTAAAACGTTTTATAATCAGCTCAGTCACCAAGTCAGGATAAAAATAGACAACTAAAGGTATAATTTATATAACAAATATATTGAAGAGCTCCAGCCAAGAGACGCAACGGTGTGGCAGGCTACCAAAAAATTATTAATGCAACCTAACATAATTCCCCCACTAACAGCCAACGGCAACACATATCCAACTGACGAAGACAAAGCTATTCTTCTAGCATCACACTTTGAAAGATTATTTACACCCAATGTCGCAAATACCTTACAAATCCAGCAACAAGAAGTAATTGAAAGAAACAATAGTTTTAATAGCCAACACAACATAGAGATAGAACCAACTTCTCCAGAAAAAATTCAGAATATTTTAAAATTACCCACCAAAAAATCGCCTAGTCCAAATCAAATAACAAAGAGTATATTAAAACAAATCGCCAAAAAATCATTGGCCATCCTAACAAATATATTTAACACCTGCCTTCGAATAGGATACTTTCCTAATGAATGGAAACATTTTCACATATTACTATTTCATAAAAGTGCTAAAGAAAAACATAGTCCGGAAAGTTACAGGCCCATAAGTTTACTTTCAACACTCTCTAAACTATGGGAAAAAGTTGTACATGAGAGGATCCAAAAGATAGTGAATGAACGTAACATCATACCTCATCATCAAATGGGATTTAAAAGAAAGCACTCGACAACACACCAGTTAATGAGAATTACCAAATTAATAGAGACGGGCTTTGAGAATAAGAAATACACTGTAGCAGCATTTATCGACCTACAAAATGCCTTCGACAAAGTCTGGCACCTAGGACTAAGGTACAAAATAATAAGACTGAAATTCCCAGACTATCTGATTAACATAATTTCGTCCTTCTTAAAAGACAGGACATTCTCGGTGAGAGTAAATACTGTCGTATCAAATAAAAGATCAATATTGGCGGGAGTACCGCAAGGTAGTATATTGGAACCACTCTTGTTCAATATTTACATGCACGACTTGGAAACAACTGACAATACTACCTTGGCTATGTTCGAGGATGATGATGCAACACAAAGCGAAAACCTCAAGTAACAGTGAACCATCTACAAAGTGCCCTAGATGAGATGCACAACCGGTTTAACAACTGGAAAATTAAAATCCACGTAACAAAGACACAGACAAAATCTTTACCCTAAAGCAAATAAAGAACTTACCAATCATGAAATTAAACCAAAATAAGATTGAGTGGAACAACAAGGATTCAGCAATTAAATATTTGGGCGTCTACCTAGACACCAGACTGGGATGGGGCTTCCATGTGAACAAAAAACTAAGCGAGTGCCATGCCAGGCTGGGTATCCTATACCCGCTGATAAATCGAAAATCACATTTGCGTGTAGAGTGCATTATGGTAATATATAAAACAACACTAAGACCTATTTTAACATATGCGTGCCCTGTATGGAGAAATGCATCTAATGCACACCACAGAAAATTACAAGTTCTGCAAAACAAAGTTGCTCGAATATCAGTGAATGCGTTGTAGTTTTTTGCGGAATGACCAAATTCACAAAGAACTAAATTTACCGCCTCTACTCGATCACATAAATAAACAGCGCACCAAATTCTTTGATAATATAAGTGAATGCGACAGTGCAGTGACGTATAACCTTGGTCAAAAAGGTAAACATAAAAGACTAAAAAAGAAGACTTCCACAGGACTAAATACATAATTTTCATAAACAAGCAATTTATGTATTAAATCGAATTAAATCGTACAATGTAATATATGAGAAATCTAACCCTCACAATGTTAGTATAAGTTAAGAATTAAGACTCAAAACCGAATCATGTATAGCAAAATCAGTGCTGAGCTGATTAAACTATAATAAAAAAAGAAACAAATGGAGAAGATTAACAAATAGAATAGAAGAAATAAACTAGCAGCAATAACAGTGCAGTGTAAATTGTGTGAAGTGTTTGAAAACAAAGACATCAAATACATTTTATGGGAAATAATAATAATGGTAAGGCTCTACGCCTCGCGTGGGAGCACGGCCTGCGAACTGAGATGTTAAGGCTCTCATACGTTCGCTCTCTCTGCCCGGTCGTCGCGCACCATCTCTGATGCGGGGCGATGTGGCAAGCACCGCACCTTAGACGACCGCCATTATTACCCCTTGTTCGAGTGAACGCAGGTACTCACTTATTTTTAGTGACTGAGTAGGCCACCCGCCAGGCATCATAGAGCACCGGGAATTGAACCCTGGTCCGTCAGCATCGCAGCCCGCCCCTCAACCACGGGACCACGCTGGCACTATGGGATAGAGATAATTAAATTAAGATACAAACGTGTAGCTGTGATTATGCATTACCTCTAACGTGAACATCTTTACGTGCTTGAGCACTTAAAAAAACTCATCCCTATTCATCGTTTGTGTCGTTGAAAACAACTGCTGCGGCTACATTCTTTGTAACGAAATCCAAGGTTCCTCTTTCATTTACTATACTAAAAAATGTAATTTGTTCACATCTCTACCTATTTGAGTCAGCAAAAGTCAAAACCCTGAATTCCTGAAGCAGATTGCTTAAAAAATACGGAAGGCAGCTATGAAGCAAACGACATTTCACAAAAATCAAAAATATATTTCTTAGAGAAGCACCACACAACTAAGAAGGGCAGACAACAACCAAGGGCTGACCTTGAAAGTTTTTATAACCCTACTTGCGTTAACGCTGAATCGGAAACAGTTTTTAGAATTGTAAATTAAAAATAAATAAACGATAACGCCGTTGTGTTTCAGTTTAACATTCAGCCACGGCCAGATTTAAACGAACCTATCCCAGCCCACTCGCAACTACTTTTAAATAACACGTTGCGCCCAAGCCTCCGATCAATAGCAATTTTCCTTCTCGGTCGCCGAAGATGAAGCTATTGGGACAGCGTCCGACGCGCGATTATCAATTTTGGAGGCGAATGCGTGATGAGCATCGAAACTAAACGAATATACGTGCAGCGCGCGCGATTTAATTAGAAAATTACGGTGGTCAGCCGACCGTTTAATTGGAAAACAATTGCAGCCTCCCAATGAAATAAAATTAATTGTTGTACAACATTGATATTTTCATTCCGATTCTCGACGGGAAAACAGGCTATTTGTTTGCTGCGTTTATGTAGGGCTATCAGCGACATGGGCGCGGCCGAAGAGCCCTACTTGCATCAGCGAGCAATGCAAATTTAAACTATCCGCGTTATCGATGCGCCATAATACATTGTCCTATAGAATACTGCGGCAAACTTAAAAATAAATCGATAATTTGCTTTAACTATTATTTGCCATTTTTGTGGGTAAATACTAACAACTTATATAATATCACTCATCTGCTATTTAATTTTTTTTTTATTTGAAGCTTTTGCCAGATCAATATTACAGTGGAATACATGATAGGTTTAAGTAGTTAAATATGACTAAGACTATGGTATATATACATTATATGCGTTCTGAATTTAGACTTTGCAAGTAGCAGTGTATAATACATGGAGGCAGGTGGTGATGGACTCGGAAACTCGAAGGTGGTAATTGCTAGATTTCTTCATTTGGGATAAGATTTTGAGGGAGTTGTCTTTTCAGTCTGTGATAAATATTACGCTGACCAAGGTTGAAGTGAATTGCTCCTTCATATTTCGCAATGTTTGAGAAGAAATCCCTAGTGGTCACGAGTCTTGAATTGTGGCGATACCCAATTCGTGGTGAAGTTGTGTTTCGGATAAACCATGGAGCGTTAACGGCGATTCGTAGTACCTTATTTTGGAATCGTTGAAGTTTGAGTATATTTGTTTTACTCGTGTTGCTCCAGACAGGGAGGTGTAGAGTTCCAGGGGACGTAGGAGGAATTTATATAGAGGATGGTGCATTCGGGTTGAAGTGGGATTTTGTGATTTAAATGGGATATAATTGTCGGAGTTTGGTGTGAGATTGGGTTAATTTTGATTCATGTGGAAACTCCAAGTCAATCTTTCATCTAAGTACACTCCAAGATATTTTCTAGCTGAGTCTTTAGGATTTCAGGTTATGTCAATTCCATCGATGATAATAGGGGGTGGGTTATTCATTTTTCGCAAGCTGAAGATCTTACATTGACATTTGGTGGGGTTGAGTTTGATGTTCCAATCTTTGAGCCATTTATTGAAAGTGTCAGTTGCATTTTGCAAATGTTGTATAGCTAGTTCTAGATTTGCATTTTGCGTTATAATAACTGTATCGCCGGCGAAAGTGGCGAGTGTTGTGGGAATTTTGGAATATCGGAGTGTATATATTGAATAAGAGCGGGCCGAGAATACTACCTTGTGGTACGCCCGCTGATATGGGTTTTGTTTCGGAGAGTGTGGTATTTATTTTAATGGCAAAGGTTTTATTTTTCAGGAAGGAGAAATTGATGGTCAGAAGATAATATTATGAGTTAGGAGGTTTTTTTGAGTTCCTCTATCCAACCCTTATCGAAAGCCTGGGCGATATCCAGAAAGATAGTAGCAGTGTAGCATTTGTTTTCGAAACCTGTTTCGTTGAGTTCACTGATTTACTGTAATTAATGACAGGCCGAGTACTCTTTTCTAAAGCCAAATCAGAAATAAGGGAGAATATGGAGAGCAATTGTGGCTTGGCGCAGGCGCAAATAAATGACTTTTTCGAAAAGTTTGGAGAGTGTAGTCAATAAACTAATCGGTCGGTAACTTGACATATGTTCTTTATTCTTCCCAGGTTTAGCAAACATGAGCACATGTGCATGCCTCCAGCTTTGAGGGAAGTAGCCTAGGCGCAGGCACGCATTTATCAGAAAAGCAAGGTAGGAGCGGCATTTTCTTGTTAAATGATGAAAGACTAAGTTGGATATTAGGTCGCATCACGATAATTTACGTTTAGATAACGTCTTTATGATCTCAGCTAGTTCTTTGGTGATGTGGGATTAGTAAAATCGGTAGAGGTGGGAGCATGTGTTTCTATGTAGTTTGTTACATGTAACATTTGGTTGAAGTGCAGGATAGGGAGGTACCTCTTGTGGAGCTTTTAGAATTTTCTTCGTAGTTTTCCACATCCCTGGGTCTCCGGGACCGGTTGCAGCAATGTTGCTGTGGTACGATTAAATTCTGTGTTCGTCCAGTTTACGCTTTAGTTGATGGATTAGATTATTCAATTGTTTCTTGATTTCTGGTTTTTTTGGACGTTGCCAAAGTCTCCTAGATTGGCTTCGTTGCTTGATTAGGTTAATTATGTATTGGGGAGGGAGATTGCAATCGGGTTTGGGACGTCCTGGTTTGGTTGTAGAAGCCGTTTTGATCGTCCTTGTAATTTCCATGACTGCTATGTCAATATCCTCTTGGTTAGAAAGGGGTTGTACCTTGGTAGGGCGGTGATCCAATGTTGCTTGGAAGAGATCTCATGTTATTGGTCCATTGGTTGGGTTTAGGAGAACTCTAGAAGGAGAGAGTACGGGCAGGTGATCGAAATTTAGCTCTAGGATTACTGTTAGTTTGGTAAAAAAATTTTGAAGAATGATATCCAGTATGTCTGACTGATGGTCGAGTCTGTACGGGTAGTAGGTGTATTCATCTGGGGTTAATACTTGTTATCCGTAAGTTGTTGAGTATTGTTCTATTAAAATACCAGCTGGGTTGGTTGCTCGGCATCCCCAATTTACAAGTTTGCTATTTAGGTCGCCTATCATCAGCGTAGGTTGAGAGATTCTGAATAGATGCAATCGGGTTTGGGAGGTTTTGGTTTAGTTGTGCAGGCCGTTCTGACAGCGTCGATGATCGTCCTTGTAATTTTCATGACTACTGTGTCAATATCCTCTTGGTTATAAAGGGGTTGCATTTTGGTAAGGCGGTGATCTAACATTGCTTGGAAAAGATCCCATGTTATTGGTCCATCGGTTAATCGTGGGGGGGAGGGTTGGGTTTAGGGGAACTGTCGAAGGAGATGAGTACGTGCAGGTGATCGGAATAGCTCAGCGATTACTGTTTGTGTAATGGGTTTGGTAAAATATTTTTGAAGAATGTTATCCAGTATGTCTGGCTAATGATCGGGTCTGTAGGTGTATTCATCAGGGGTTAATACTTGTACTGCGTAGGTTGTTGAGTGTTGTTCTAGTAAAATACCAGCTGGGTTGGTTGCTCGAGGACTCCAATTGATAAGTTTGCTGTTTAGGTCGCGTATCGTCAGCGTAAGCTGAAAAGTGCTGAATAGAGTGCCGATGTCGGTTGCAATTAATTTTTTGTTTGGTTGCCTATAGGCACTTATAATAGCAAGTTTACTTGTATCGCAGTATTTGACTTGAATTCCTGTGTGATATCAAGAGGACCGTCAATGGTATTGTGGGAGAGGTTTTGTTTAATGATAATTTACCACTCCACCAGATGCTATTCGGGCATTTCTATCTTTGCGATAGACTCGATATCCTGGGATTTTAAAGGGTTCACCTTCAGTCAAATGAGATTCTGTGACGCAAGCTATATCGATTTGTTGCCTAAGAGGTGCTAAGAAGGCTATAAATGTAGAGCATTGATAGGCTATGCCGTTGGCGTTCCAGTAAAGCATTGTTGAAACGTTGATAATTCGTTGCAGTTTAGGTTCCATTAAGGAAGAGGGGTAGAATAGTGTTGATTATAAAGGTTTTGATTTGGGGGAAGAATGTCGTTATAAGGTCCGTCATAAGTTTGATAAGATTGTTAGAAGAGGCAGTTTCGGGCGGTAGGTGTGATGTGCTAGCTGGGGTATTTTTTTTATTTTTTTGTTTATTATGCAATCTGTTACAAAATTAACAATAAGCATTTATGTGGATTGACAACATTAACTTGAAAAGAGATATGCTCCAATGAACAATAATCTCTATATGAAAATTAATTTAAATTTGTTTGTAAACTTAACTAAACTCTAAAATAGGATATTTATCGGTCATGAACTAAATCGAGTAGCGTTTTACGCTTAAGTCTCTTTGTCTGTTCACTGTTATCAAGCAAATTTACTGCCAGTACATTTGAATGATTTTCCAATCGTTGAATGTATTTAACACTGCACTGCACAATCGTTTCACTTACTGTCAGCACTTGCAGATCATTGTAGATGTCTTTATTTGTTACAAACCATGGGGCGTCTACAAGAGCACGCAGCACTTTAGACTGGAATCTCTCGATGATGGCGATGTTCGATTTCGATTCTGTTCCCCAAAGCTGTAGCCCGTATGTCCATACTGGCCTGAAGATGACATTGTATGCAAGTAATTTGTTTTGAAGTGTAAGTTGAGACTGTCGACCCAGCAGCCAATAATGGTTTAGGAATTTAGTACCTAGTTGTTTGCGTTTTTTCCAAATATGTGTACGCCAGGTCAATCCCTTGTCTAAGTATATACCGAGGTATTTTACACTGTCTGTGGTAGGTATAAACTGATTTCCTATCATTACTTGTGGTGAATCGCCTCGGCATTTAGTGAAGACAATGTGGTTGGACTTAGCCTCGTTTATTTTAATCCTCCACTTCTGGGTCTATTTATGGATTTCATTAATACTGTTTTGTAGTATGTTGCTAGCTTCAATTGGACTTTTATGTACAGCTAATATGGCAGTATATGCGAATGTGGTTGTGAGCGCTTCGTTATTGGTTGGAAGATCAGCAGTGAATAAGAGATACAATAAAGGACCCAGTATACTACCTTGTGGCACGCCAGACGTTATTGGGTGCAGTGTTGTTATTTCACTTTCATATCTCACTCGGAAGTACCTCTCAGTTAGATATGATTTAAGGAGGATGTAGAATTTTTCTGGAAGTATCTTTCTGAGCTTATAGAGAAGTCCCTGGTGCCATACCCGATCGAAAGCCTGGCTAATGTCCAAGAATACTGCGGCGCAATAATTTTTATTTTCAAACGTCTTATTAATGGTATCGACTACACCATGCACCTGTTCAATTGTAGAATGTTGCTGTCTAAACCCGAATTGGTGATCAGGTATCAGGTTTCTCTCTGCGACTATCTTATTTAACCTTTTGGCTAACAGCTTTTCAACAATTTTAGATAAGACTGGCAACAAACTAATCGGCCTATAAGATGAAGGCTCCTGTAGTGGTTTGCCGAGTTTTTTAATTAATATTATTTCTGCTGTCTTCCATTGGGCTGGGAAATGTTGTAGTCTGAAAACAGCGTTTATGAGCTGTGTTAGCATAATTATACCCTTGCGAGGAAGTTCCTTAATTAATTTACCCGTTATCGAGTCGTAACCGGGGGTCTTCTTAGGATTCAGATCGTGCAGAATTACATCCTTTACTTCTTTTCGTGTTGCTAAAGGTACAGGTTCGCTATGTTGTTCAGGCTCTTCTAGGAATCTTTGAATTTCGTTATCATCGACATCGTCAATCTTTGGTAATGATTTAAATACGTTTTCTAGATACCCGGCAAAAGTTTCAGCCTTTTTCTTGTCTGTTTTCGCCCAGTCAGTTGTTTGGTATTCTGATGGGTGGTATATGTTCCCTTGGTTGTTTTAATTTTTTTTGTTGCTTTCCACAGAGCATATTCAGTGTCAACTGTTGGTGTTAGCCTTTCCAAGTATTCTTGGAATGATCTGTTCTTGAGTTCTTTTAACAACTCCTTCAATTGTCTTGCAGCACGATTAAAATTTGTTTTATCTTGTGGGTGTCTTGATAATTGCCAAATCTGTCGAAGTCGTCTTTTTTCTAGTATTTTTTGGCGGATGTATATTGGACAATCAACTGTTTTTGATTTAGATTTATTTTGAACCGGTGTTGCTTCCCATGTAGATTCTTGTATTAGAGAGGTAAAGTTTTGTACTTCTGTTTCCAACTCTTCTGTTGTTTTGAGCGAGACTCTTAGGTTTGTTTTGTCGTTAATTAGTTCTTTAAAGTAACCCCAATCTGTTTTACGGTTGTAAAGTTGTATCTTCTGCTCTTTTTCTTTTATACCTGAATAGATGGTTGCAACCACTGGAGAGTGATCAGATGCTAAGTCATCACTTGGTTCAATGTCTAGGGATCCTGGAGTAAACGCTTTAGTGACAAAGAAGTCCAGGCAATCTGGTAGTTTGTTGGGGTCCGTCGGCCAATATGTTGGTTTATACGAGGAAAGATGGTTCAGATGGAGTTCGTTAATTACTGCGTGCAGTATTTTACCTCTCCCGGGGGCTGATAGTCTGGATCCCCAGCTGACATGCTTCGCATGAGGTATGTGGAGAATTGTTTAGAAGGTTTTTCACATGACTGGCAAACGTTTGATTGACATTATAAGTGGCGTTGTTAGGGTTGATTTGACTGGGGTTCTTGTTGTAGAATCGTTTCTGTAGGAGTTCTTTGTGGTGGCTGCATCCCCTATAACTGGCTGCGTGGTATCCACCGCAATTTACGCATGTCAGTTTTTCTTTGGTTGTTTTTTTGCATTTGGTGTGATTATGGGAACCTGCAAATTTAATGCATTTATACGGGAGGGTACAATAATTCTTAGTGTGGCCAAATTTCTAGCATCTATGGCATTGGGTTATATTTGTGGCGCTCTTTCGCAATTCTACCGTGATTATGGAGTGACACATTTGTTTGATACTAAATATTCTTTTGCCTTCGTCATTATTCGTTAGTTCCACTGCGCATATTGGTAATGGTTTTTTGTCCTTCGTTAACAATCGTGTTACATTAATGATAGGTAGTGCTTTTAGGGCTTCGCTGATTTCTTCTGTGGTGAAAGACAACGGTACATTTTTTATTTCTACTGATAAAGGCTTGCAGTTAGAATTTTAGCAAGTTTAGTATAATTTGTCGGGTTTATCAGATAGATCGGTGGTATTTTAACTTTTTGAGCATCTGTTGTTTGTTGAGGCGCTGCATTATCACTTGACTTGTTTACGCTTTCGTCCTCGACGTTGTGAGATAATTTGAAGGATTTATTTTGCTTTAGTAGCTTATCTGTTAAACAGAGGTATCTCTTTTGCACATTGTTGACGGGTGGCGTTAAACTATCAGATTTGCGTTTGAGCGCTTGATTTTGCACTTCGGTTTCACTATCAGAGGAAGTTTGATTGTCGGTCGTGATTAAAAGTTTTAACAATAAACAAAAATAATTGTTAAATTTTTATTCGCAGTAAGATAAAGCTACTGATTATCTAAAGATCGAACGTTGCACCGTCAAGCTGTTAGAGCAAAAGCGTGGCGTCTGCACTGCTTCAAGGTTTGCGTTGGACTCTTAATTAATTTTAAAGTTTAAAAGAAAAGTGCAGCAAAACAACAAAAAATATTTAGATTGCATTTTCTTACAATACGCATTTGCTAACCTAAATTTATGTAAAAAATGTATCTGTTTTGCATCTTTTAATATCGGTACTAATTTTTTCCGTTCATTCTATGTTTTTTTAGTGCAGTCCTCATCTATCTAAATGTTCGTTCCTTTTAGTCTATTCGTCTGCTTCAGAATTTCGATTTTCTTTGTGGATCTTAGCAGTTTACTTACTATTGGTCTTGTTTTCTTTGCGTTATGTCCACCAATTTTTCTTACCTTGTCTACATCCATTTCCATATCTATTTTTACTCCAATTTTTTCTATAACGTTTTATATCTTGTCTTTAGTCACCTCTATTGCTTCGTTTTCTTCATCTTCAATTCCTTTGATGATTAAGTTATTCTTTCTTGCGTTTCTCTCTAAAATTCAATCCTGTTGCCCTATCATGTAGTTTTCTCTCTCAAATATTTCTTTCGTAATTTTAAGTCTTCAACTTCTTTTATCATACTATACATTGTCTCTAATTTTAATTTTATCTCCCAAAACATTTCCTTTACTTCGTCCATGTTCCTTTCTTCAATACTTCATTCACTTAGCTTTACTCGCTAATATTTCTTATTTTGCTCCTACACGTTACTCTTCTTTGTGTGTTTCGATTAATCTTTTAGTCCCTGAAGGTGCTACTATTTATAAAAATACGAGGTATAATGTGTTGCCTTAAAATTCGGTGTGACCTAGGTGGAGAGGCCGGCGTGTAAATAGCCGCTCTCGTGGTGCGGTGTGTGATACGTAGTACGGCCTGTTTTGGAAGGTAAACCGATAAGGCTCAAATCGTCCCTTAAACGGCCAGCGCGAAAGCGGATGGGGGCGGCTACCGATATCCACCGAAAGTAAAGCCAAATCGCTCACCTGAGTCGGCTTCGGCTTCGGCTTCGTCGGCGATGGTTTCACGGTGGCCACCTTGATGCGCTGTCTTCTTGTATGTTGCGGGATGTTAAATTCAGCCGTACTGGACGTGATGCGGTGTGAATATGAGCGGGTTTTTAAGCACAACCAAATTGGCCGCGCTGCGGAACGTATATATGCGGGGTATTAAGACACGACCGAATTGGCCGAGCTGCGGTGCATGAATATTTGTCGGCTGAGCAAAGCCCATATATGCCGTTCTGTGTGTGCGACGGCAAAACCTAGCGGCAGATGTCCAAGCCGCCCCGGCATGTTGCCACGATATAAAGCAGTTCAAGGGCGAAAAGGCCGCCACACCATACTCCCCGCCTTGAAAGGTCCTGAGCTTTCAAAAAAATTAATACCTTATCAAGGAGCTATTAACAGCGGTTTGAAACAATATTGTCATTAAATTCCTGAAATTAACTATTATATTTCAGGTGCGTTAAATTGCCGTTAGATTTATATCGTAACAAACTATATAAATGCCCTATTAATACACTATATATACATGAGTTAACTAAAATATTGTTTATTGGGTTGGCAAAGGATATAGCTTGGTGACAGGACGTTTGTATGTACCTGACCCGGTTTTTACTGAAGCTACTCGGATTACACCATCCGATCCGGGAAAAGTCTCTGTTATAACGCCTAGTGGCCAAGTTAAAGGAGGTACATTATCTTGACCCAAGAGAACAACAGTACCGATCTCTATTGGGCGATCGGGTGATCCCCACTTCTGCCGAACTTGCAGCGTGTGTAAGTATTCAACTCGCCATTTTTTCCAATAAGACAATACAAGCTGCTCTAAAAGCTTTTTGCGGTTTGTTAAGTTCAAGCTTTCTTCTGTCAATTCAGAAGAAGGTAAATACTTGAGGGGACTGGACATTAAGAAATGCGCCGGAGTGAGCACATCCGGATGCGGATCTGATGATAAAACACTAAGTGGTCGAGAATTTAAAATACCTTCCACTTGCACTAGCACGGTCAAAAGTTCCTCATAAGTGAGCAACTGCTTGCCCATGACTCGATACAAGTGTGTCTTAACGCTTTTAACGTTAGATTCCTAAATGTCTCCGAAATGCGGGGCGCGTGGCGGAATCATTGTCCACTCAATGCGTGTTTTAAGAGGCTCCTTTTTAATATCAGATTGGACAGTGGAGTTTAACAAAAAAGAATAAATTTCGCCGAGCTGTGCCTTAGCTCAGACAAAATCGGTGCCATTGTCTGAGTATATAACAGACACTGGACCGCGGCGGGAAATAAACCTTTTGAAGGCGAAAAGAAACGCATCGGATGTAAGTTCCGATACAAGTTCGATATGTATGGCTTTAGTAACCATACAGACAAACAAACAAATGTAAACTTTCTGAGAGCGTTGACCCCTACGGCGAATAAGTATATAAGCGACAGGTAAATTGTCGTGTATTTTAGCAATACGATTGCTGACAAAAATAGACCACCTATGTGGCGATGAGTGGATCAACGAAAGCGCTATTGTAAAATCCGAGAAGGCGTAAACACCTGTAATAGCTAAACGAGCGGAAAGTTTGTCGCGGACCACGCGAACAAGCTTAGACAACAGCAAAGCGGCGACAAGTTCTAATCGAGCTAGCGTTGTTATTTTAACTGGAGAAACCTTTGACTTTGCACATAAAAGCCGGACGGTGATATTACCTTCAGGATCAGTGATGTGTAAATAAACACAACAACCGTAACCGCTGAAGCTCGCGTCACAAAAGGCTACGATGTTCACTACGGCTTTTCCCACAATGCCAATATGGCGCGGAATTTTTAGAGAAGAGAGTGCGGAAAAATCGCGTGCAAAAGCTGAAAAGCGACTGATGATGGATTCCGGAGGAACCTCATCCCAGTCTATTTTAGCTAGCCATAGTTCCTTAATAAGAATTTTGGCGTACAGCACAACTGGAGATACTACGCCAAGTATGTCGAATAAGCGGGCAACTAGCGATAGAATCGTGCGCTTTGTGCATTTATCTTCTACAGCGATTGTTGTTAAAGAAAAGTAATCGTCAGCAGGATCCCAGGTTAAACCAAGGATTTTAAAATTGTAAATATCGTTACCCACGCCAGAAAAATTTACTGGTAAGCGGTGAGACTCGGGAAGAACCTCCAATAAAGCGGGTGAATTACTGGCCCATTTGACAAGGTCGAAAGAGCCTAATTTAAATAAATCGATTAATTCGCGAGACAATCGCATGGCAGTCTGTTCATCGGGAACCGAATCGACATAATCATCCATGTAAAACTGAGTTTCTACCAGTTTAGAAGCCTCAGGGAAGCGGTCACTATGCTCGCACGTTAAGTTGCCTAACGTACGCATAGCTAGGTAAGGGCTAGGCTTTAGCCCAAAGGGTACGCGGTCAAAGTTGTAAGTGCGAATAGGTTCGTTCCTACTGAAATGAAATAAAATTCGTAAGTATTTACGATGGTGCTCGTTTACTCCGATGCGCAAAAACATTTGTTTTATATTAGCGGTCATTGCTAATGGGAATGTACGAAAGTCGAGTAATAACGAAAACAAGTCGGCCTGCAAATTAGGTCCGACATGCAAAATGTCATTAAATGATAGCCCTGAGTGAGTTTTAGCACTAGCGTCTAAAACGATACGGATTCTGTCCTTATCTGGTCTGACAACGGCGTGATGCGGTATGTAGTAACCCTCCTCTGTCAATTCAGAGTCAGGCACCTGGGACAAATACCCCTGCGTTATATAATCGGCGATAGTTTTATTATAATTTTCGCGTAGGGTTGGCACGCAATCGAATTTACGCTCGAGCGCAAGTAGACGACGGTGAGCCACACCGCGTGAATTACCCAACTCCGAGGGGTTTCGTGAAAAGGGTAAATCAACAAAATATCGGCCGTCTTTAAATAAAGTCGAAGAGTTAAAGTTATTTTCGCAATCTAATTCATCTGGACTAATAAAACGTTGAGATGGAATTTCCTCTAACTCAAAGAACTTCCGTAAACTTGACTCAATGTCAACGTTAGCAAGCGCGGTAAACGAAGATGTAGTACTATGTAGGCAGGTTGCATCATAATGACATGCAATATCTCCCATAAGTACGTAACCAAAGCTGGTTAATATAGCGGGTGGTGCGCGATTACCAGAATCGACCCTATCTCCCAAATAAATATAAGGAAACAGTTGAGCACCAAGAACAACGTCAATTTCTCCCGGTACATTCCAGGATACATCGGCAAGCGGTAAATTATTTAAATATGACATATTTTCATTTAATTTAATGAAATTTGCGGGAAGTTTGTCTTTAATACAGTCAACTACTAAAGCACGAATGTAATATTTGTTGTTAGGATTAATTCGCGATTCTACTGCGAAATTAATAAAACCGTGTACAGGTCGCGAGGTCATACCAACACCTTGTAAAGATGAATTGCGTAATTTAATTATGGGAATGTTCAAGCGTTTACAACAATCCATAGTAATTAAATTGTTTTGCGACCCGTTGTCTATTAAACACCTGACGACGAGCGTATTTCCGTTTTTACCATGTGCATAGATCTGTGCGGTCGATAACAATATAGCTGAACTCGACGAAGCCGCTGAACTAAGCGATACGGAAGACGTGTCGTGAGATTGTGATACTGAATGCGCTGACTCAGCTATTATGGGCGCACGGTCACCTGCTTGCGGTCCAGCCGCCACAGACGGCTTAATAGGGCGATCATTCTTTAAGTTGGAAAAATGCAGTAAAGAATGATGCTGTTTTTTACAAGTTTTACAAACGTTCCGTGATTTACATTTAGTTGACGAGTGAGATAGACTTAAACAGTTTATACAGCCGCGTTTCGCTTTAATTAACTCGAAACGCGCTTGCGGTGATTTTATATTTTAAATTCAATGCAGCGAAATAGCTGGTGTTCTCTGTCGCATAGCGGGCAACGCGTATTAAAAATCTGTTCACTCGACACAAACGACTTGCAGGCACCTTGTGCGCCACGGCCAAGGCTTTGATAAGGTAAACTGAAATTTGCGCGGTGCTTGGTCTGCGAATTATTAGCATGCGAGCGCTCGAGTACTTTGACATAATCTTGCGTAAATGAAATAAATTGTTTACAGGAGGGTAATTCTATTCCGCTCACCCTATTTGCGAATTGTTGAAGCGTTTGGGGATCAAATTTTCTTAAACCACAATGTAACAAGACAAAATCTAATAGGTCGGGAATGTCTAACTGTTTTAATGCGGCGATGGACGCGGAATATTTTTCTATATATGTATTCAAACTAACAGCATTACCGACGCATCCTTTGATGTCCAGAATGTTATTTAGATAATGACTGCCTAAACTACGTTTATCTTGATACTTTTTAACAAGACCGTCCCATATAATATTATAAGTATCCCCTGTAGGAATAATACCTGCGGTTAATTTTAAAGCGTCATGAGTTAATTTACTAATAAAATACTCCACACGCTGCGCGTCAGTCAATTTGTATTTAAATGCACATTGCTACGAAATATTTCGTAAAATATTGGCCAGCTCTCAGTCTTGCCATCGAAAGAAGGCAGTTCAATTGGCGGTAATTTTACGATACCTCTTTTTTGATCTAATGTAAATGTTTTGCTGTTTGACAATATAAGGTTGCGTTTATATTTAATGCTCGAATATAAATCTTCAATAGAATTTAAACATGAGTAGTCTGAGGAGTCTGATCAATTTTAAACTGCAAATTGTTTATTTCTTCAATTATTGTTTCAAACCTGCTGTATAATTCACTAATAGCTTCTGTTTGAGATAAAAATAATTCGTTTGAGCGTAACTCATAATTTGAAATATTTGTCGACGTATTGTACAAACGATTAAATCGTTCGAAAATCGCCTCTTTTTTGGCAGTTCACTGAACTAATTTTAATTCCAGCTTATCCATTATAAGGGAACTTTACTTGAATAAAGCGTAATAAATATGTTTGTAATTTATGGCGGTCACCTACCAACACCTACGTAAGTCTGTGACAACGCCAAGTTATCAAGCGGTCGAATATTTCTTCAAGTATTGTAGCTGATACCGATCCGGCTCGTAAGGACCAAAAAAGATGGAGAGGCAGGCGTGTAAATAGCCGCTCTCGTGGTGCGGTGTGTGATACGTAGTACGGCCCGTTTTGGTAGGTCAACCGATAAGGCCCAAATCGTCCCTTAAACGGCCAGCGCGAAAGCGGATGGGGGCGGCTACCGATATCCACCGAAAGTAAAGCCAAATCGCTCACCTGAGTCGGCTTCGGCTTCGGGTTCGTCGGCGATGGTTTCACGGTGGCCACCTTGATGCGCTGTCTTCTTGTATGTTGCGGGATGTTAAATGCAGCCGTACTGGACGTGATGCGGTGTGAATATGAGCGGGTTTTTAAGCACAACCAAATTGGCCGCGCTGCGGAACGTATATATGCGGGGTATTAAGACACGACCGAATTGGCCGAGCTGCGGTGCATGAATATTTGTCGGCTGAGCAAAGCCCATATATGCCGTTCTGTGTGTGCGACGGCAAAACCTAGCGGCAGATGTCCAAGCCGCCCCGGCATGTCGCCGCGATATAAAGCGGTTCAAGGGCGAAAAGGCCGCCACACCACTCGGTATATATGTTGGTATTTTTCTTATCTCTTAGGTGCATGCCACTTTCAGCCTTATTTATTTCCTTTGACCTTAAAACTAGTCTTATTTATTATAGAATTACTCACTCTTCCGTTGGATTATCCTACTTTCCAATCCTTTCTGTTTTGTAAAACACTTAGCTTTTCTGATTACCCAATTCTTGCGTTTTAAAAACGACTCGATATGGTCCAAATTGGACTTTAACTATCGGAGCTTTCCAAAACACTCAGTCAACAAAGGAACGCTCAATATGTATGCCTAAGCTTAACGAAGGTTATTTTAAGATAATTTAAATTTTCTAAGTATGCCAGAGTGGTCCAGTGGTTGAGGCGCGGACTGCGATGCGGACGAACCCAGGCTCCATTCCCGAAGCTTTTTAATGCCTGTCGGTGACCTATTCAGGCACTAAAAATAATTGAGTATATGCGTTCATTCGAACAAGGGGTAATAATGGCGGTCGTCTTAAGACGCGGTACTTGCCACATCGCCCCGCATTAGAGATGGTGCGCGACGACCGGGCACAATGAGCAAACATTAACCTTTCAGTTTGCGAACCGTACTCACACGTGGGGCGTTAGAGCCGTACAATTATTACCATTATTCTCTAAGTAGCTGCGACAAGGGCTTTAAACAACATCTTAAATGAAAAATAATTAAAAGATCAAAGTGTTTACCTGAGTTTTCTTTCTATCTGCCTCGAGCATACTGATACCCTGCACAAAATTCCACTTTATTACTTTTGGGATAAACTGTACATATTGTAACGTCTTAGATGTAAGTATTAAACTGTCTAACCACTATTAACCTTTAAATGATAAATGAAATTAAAATACTCCAGCACTTTAATACATTTTCTATAATGCTATTTTGTCTGTTTCTAAAATTGCAACAAGAATTTTATCGGATTTTTTAATCAAACAGCCCTTAATCTTTGTGCGTTGGCAGTCGTGAAGCAAATTCACAAAAGCTGTTAGGATAATTAAATTTTTTCTCTTTCTGCCGATCGCAATAAAACTTGCGCATCTGCGCTTCTGCTTTTTGGGAGATATTTAAGCAGCGGGGCATTTCGGAGCCAATAAATAAAATTGCGTGATGTCAGATTATTCCGTTAGATGATTGATGGCGAAGCGTCGAATATTGCAGACGGCGACGTCTATGAATCAATTTATTTGGTTAAACAAAAAAGCGCCATAAATAAAATGCTGTTCTTTGTTGCATGATTAATGCGCTTTCTTTGCCAAAGCAAACCTTTCCGGGCTAATGGTTCTCCATTTCCATGGAATTCGCCCTGACAGAATAATTTGAAAAGTTAATAGCCCGACATGCGACATCCGGAAAATATTTTAAGCGCTCTTCGATTCCAGTGGCGAATTATTTCTCAAATCTGCGGAATCGTTTGTCATTATGCATTGAGCTTACTAAACGTACCCAGAACGCTTTATAAACCATGAATAGATACGCTTAGCAAAACATTCCTATTGAATACTTTCCAACTGCACGTACAACTTAATAATAAAATATTCAAAAAAAAGTATCATCTTGGGATACATTTATTAAAGATATGGTTGTTATTAATTTTCAAAATTTTCAAAATGACCAATTTTTTTTTACTTTTTTACACACTATTTTAAATCTAAAAAATATTTAGTGCTATAGAACTTCATTAAAAGGAAGACCACTCCTTCAACACGTGATTTATTGAACAAAAAGGAACATAAAAATTTTTCTGGGTTATCCGAATTAACTGGAATACCATTGAGAAGAATTGGAAGGATTGTGTCTAAATTGAAATATATAATCAACGTAAAGAAGAAAGAAGTTTAGAAGTTTAGAAATCAAGATTGAAGAAGACTCCCCCAATTTATCCATAGATGTAACATGACGGCTTCTAGAGATCTTGTAAGAGAAGTGACAAAACATAGATCACCTAGAGTTTATCCCAATACAATTTTGAATTATTTGCACCATGCTGAAAAAACCGCTAAAACTAACAGAAAAATATGAGCAAGGTATGGTTAAATGGGATCAAGAGAATAACAACAGTATTAAGAACAATTATTACGGATAAATTTATTTAAAAACAAAAAAACTATTCTTTGACATAAACGTCATCATTTTCTACGCTGTATTGCCACCGATCTGCAAGTTTTTCAATTTAGTAGAAGTACCTCTCAGGTGGCTTTGAATCGAAGAATTCTTAGCATGATTCTTCAATTTTATCAAATGATACGAACCGGCGATCACACAAGAAATAATCCATTGAGGAGAAGAGACCATAATCGGACAGAGCAACATCTGAGCACTTGACGGGATGTGAAATAAATTCAACAATGTTCAACTCTTCCAGTTTCTACTTAATCTTTTTGGCAATGTGAGAATTGGCGTTGTCTTGCTGAAGCGTATTTTTGGTTGGCCAAGATCGGGTACTTTTCCTCTAGCTTGTCACTATCCAACTGCTGGCAATAAATTTGGTATTGGCGCAAGTTCAAATTTCAGCCTCATAAAACCCATTTCCTCTGACAATTGTGACAAAGAAAGCCGCTTCTGGTTGGACATCACAATTGCTTCCAAAATCTGTTATTCGAAGGATTGTTAAGCAGATGGCGGCAAATTGGGACTCTTGGCGACTTTCGTTTCAATGAGTTCATGCGGACTATGCCGGAGCACAATGTCAAGCTCTCTATTAACCGTTGGTTTGCAACTTCAAGAACTGATCCCAAACCTCGAGTGCTCGACAAAGGCCCATCTTCCAAAGTTTCAAGCAAGTCTTCATTGTCCAACTTTAACGGCCGACCGGAACGAGACTAGTCTTTGAAATTCATATCGTCTGAATCGAAGCGCTTGTACCATCAGGAGACAGTAAAGTAGCGGACACTTCTTTCGCTTTCAGCATCGCAGTATCTCTTGACAAAGGTCCCGCTTCCAGAAACAGCCCATCAAAACCCAGAATTCGATTTTGTCCAAAACTACCTGAAATCCAAAGATGCAACTTGTTACTACACTGTAAACATAAGAAATCTACAAAAATCTTACAAAAACAAATTTTTCTATCAGAAAATATAGAATCCATTCAGTAACTCGCAGTAATACTCATTGGTAATCATCTCATGGAGAAGCAGAAATTTGTTTTAAAATATAAGCTCCAAGATCCACGTTATGCAATAGCAGCAACTGTTTTTTCTTATTGCCTACAGTAACACTGCAAACCCATGGACTTATTGTGCTTCTCACATTTTCTTTGTAACACTTTTTCGCTATCCTTGTTCCTTGTACCAGTCTGTACACGTCCCTTACAGGATAGTTGCTGTATTTTTTGGATTCATTATTGGTTTACCATAAATAGCTCACCTCCTCTGAGTTAAAACCTCATACCCACACCACATATGGATGGTTGTCTCTTTACTTGCCACATTATCTGCAACTCAGTATAATCCATTGAGGTGTCCTCTGAAAATGTTCTGTAAGGAGACCTACAACAGTTCGTAACTCATTTTTGGTTTGTACTAACAGTTCTTGAGTTCGTTTGCGAGACGGTCCTTTTTAAAGGTTTATCCATGTTTTGCCCCAGTATCTTTTTCTCGGTATTTTTCCCCCAGCTGACTTCGTGTTATACTGGTATCTACTCCCAAAGCCGGTTAGGGGCCTATATTTGGAGTTGATGATCCTTTTTGTGCTAGTTCATTAGATTTTTCTGCAATTCCGTGGTGCCCTGAGACAGACTTAACTTGTTGTAGTCTGCCAGTGCAGTGAGTTCTTCGCGGCTGTAAGCTAGATGTTACCCTAGGGTTTCTTAATGCCTACAGAGACACCTGACTTTCCGAGAATATAGCCAGTCGCTTATTTTGATAAACACTCAAATTGTTTTGCCCGACACATTGGAGTATAGCAAATACCTCCGCTTGAAAAATGGATGTATATTTTCCTAACGAAATTCTTAATTGCAAATTTCCCTCTTCAGAGTATTTTTCCGAATCTGTTCCTCTGCTTATTTCGTTTACACATTCATTTACGTTGAATACGAATTTTGGGTTCATATGGCCTGTTCTCATACTTAGTATGCCTCCACCCACATATGCAATTTTCAGGTACCTCGCTTCCATACTAGACCAGGGAAATTGTATTTTTACGTGCCAAACTCCCCATCTAAAAGGTAAAATATGGAAAAAATAGAAAAAATTCCGTAGAATTCGATGGAATAAAATTAAACAGCTGAATCATTGCAGAAGTTATTCAAAATGGCGCCCAAAGTTGGCAAAAAACGGTTTATCGCGTTTAAAAAAAAATTAAGGTTCATATAAAATAATATTTCAAATAAAAGTTGTATATTTTGCAAAAACCTATAAAACAAGCTTTCCTAGATTAAAATTAATGCAAAAATGACGTAGTTATTGCAAAACAACCATTTTAAATCACATTTTTCTTTTATTGCTTGTATGTTTTCGAAAACAAAAGATTTCACTCTGAAATTTTGAGAAACTATAGCCCTTAACAAGTAGAAAAAGTCCTTTTTTGTTTGTGCAAAAATATTGTACAAATTTTTCAAAAATCGATTTCATTCGTAAAAAAGGTGCTTTCGTAGAATTTGATTTAAACAGGTTCTGGAGCACTTAGGGAAACGTACTAGAGCTCAAATCTCTTTTAAAGAGATTTAGTATGACGTACTACAAGAGCACGCTTTTTATCGAAATTTCAAATATGCGAAAAAACAACTAAAAATCGATAAAAAATTTTGTCCCCAAAATTCTCGAATATCGTTTTCAATTCAATTTATATGGCAATGGAATTATTACCAATCGATAGCTGCTATTTTTCTACAAATTTTGAAAAAAAAAGTTTTTTGTAGGGCCTCCAGGAGCCGAAATATTTTTATTTTTTTCAAAAAAATCCTGAGGGCGTAATTTACATCGTACAGCATACACTCTCCGGGAGGTTAATTTTTAATACGTATATTTTCAATAAAAAAATATTTCGGCTCATTTCATTGACGTTAAATGTTATAAATCGCGTATCAAAGGGAAGAAGGCAAGCGCAGGCCGCGCCAGCCGGAGTCGGGTGGTAGAGTGGGGGGAGCGCTGCGGTCGGCTCGGCCGCTCGCAATTCGGATACCTAAGATAAATACACGAATATCGTATTCATTTTTTAAAATTACTTAAAGGCCCAAAAATGCAACTTACTCGCCGACTGTTATTTTTCAATCAATCAATTTTGAAAAAATTGAATATTAACAGAATATTTAAAAATTCGTACATACTTAGTCAGGAGTAGCTAGACGAGATGAAATCAAATATGGTCATTACATTATCGCGTAATGTACAGGAAGCGCAAAAAATGAACTTGACAATCTAAGATCAGTTAGACCTACAAAACTTTAATTGCATTCTTTTCAAATACCCACTAATTCATTTTGAAATATACATATTAAGAAATTTATAGCAGCATCTACATACACATTGGATATTTTTGGGCAAATAAAAAGCTAAATATTTACGAAAATTATAAAATGTACTTATGAATATTACATACATGCATTTTTCAAAATACAAGAAATATTATTTACTATTACATGTTTTATGATAAAGTGGGTACATACAAAATTAATTTAATTTTCGTCGTTTTATATTCAACTCATCTTCTTCGCTACTACAATTTCCGCATGCAACAGTATTATCATCATCGTCAGTAATCTTGCTATCGGCGGTAATGTCGCAATCAGACTCTGCCTCTGCGACGTTTGCTTCGTCTATGTCGTTGTCCAAGTCAACAACAACGTTAGTTCTTTCCATATCGGAGCAACCGTCAACATCACATCGCAAACACATCTGGCAACACTTTAATCCATATTTTTTACAACCACAAATATTAGTTTTGCAGCCGCTTTCGCATCTACATGCTATTTTTTTATGATGTCTTCGGGAATCAGCGGGTCACGACTGTATATAGATTCAAAATGATTTCCAACCATATTCAAGCCCCATTTCTCGGGATCATATTCATTTCCAAGCCAGGTTTGCAATTGTAAGTAAGTCCGGTAACAATGTTGAGCAGCTGCACTTTCAGTTGGTGGAAGATTACCTAAGTGATCTAGACGTAGATTTTTGAAATAATGTAAATCTCAGATTATTCAAGTGGGGGATGCTCGCTAGATATAGCGGGTACCGGGGAAATAAAATACCCGAGGTGGACCAAAACTAGATCATAGTATCTGATCCATAGTGGGCGGCTAATTGAATAACCCTGGTAAAGGGCAGCAGCTTTACCAAAACTAATCTAAGGTCGAAGACAAATGATGTTGGCTGGGCTTAGAATTAGATATACACAAGCAGAGCTGGAACAGCGGTATGGTTGGGAAACTGCGATGTGGAAGGCCTTGGAATGACCACCACATTATTCTTCCTAGTTAATCTATATGGCTATGGACGGTGGAAGAGTAAAGATTACTGATCATGGTTTTCGGATGCCAAGATCCGGCAGGGGAAGAAATAGTGGGGCTTCCCAGGTCGTCATCCAACGAAACCCCCACGCGACGACGACGACGACTACGACTTCACCTATCAATATATACAAGACAGAAATAAAGATCGCTACTTGGAACGTTAACTGCATGTACGAACCTGGTAAAACACAAAATGTCGAACAAGAAATGAGTAGGATGAAGATAAACATTTTGGGAATTTCGGAATCCAGATGGCCCAACACAGGAGAACATGCAATCAGAAAAGGGAAGATCTACTACTCAGGAAGCAACGATAGGCAGCATATGAGTTGCAATAATGGTCGATAAAGAAACAAATAAATCAGTTATCGGTTTTACACCTGTTTCAGAAAGAATTATTTTGCTACAGCTACTAACTTGTCATGGAAAACTTAATATAATAGAAATTTATGCACCCACGGCAGATAAACAAGACGATGAAATTGAAAACTTTTATGCTGAAATACAAAATGTACTTAAAAGTACAACAACACGAGATATAACAATGGTCATGGGTGATATAAATGCCAAAATTGGGGAAGGGAAAGTTGAAACAATTGTTGGACCCTATGGACTTGGTACTCGCAATGAAAGAGGAGATCGTCTAGTCGAGTTTTGTCAAGAAAACAAATTCATAGTACTAAACACATTTTACAAACTGCCTAAACGACGGCTATACACATGGAAATCTCCTGCAGACAACTAAGGACAATATTGTTCTAAATCAAATCGACTACATATTAATAAATGAACGATACAGAAACGCAGTTAGATCTGTGAAAACATACCCGGGAGCGGACGTATCTTCCGATCATAACCCCCTAGTTGCCAAATTTCATCTCACCTTAAAAAAGGTTAATATAAGGAATAACGAAAATAAACTTAATGTAGAACTCATCAAGGCAACAGACCTACAACAAGTGCTAAAACAAAAGATCAACAAAAATCTATCAAAAATTAATGCTGAACTTGAAGCAGGAAACAAAGTAGAACAACGATGGGTATCCTTCAAAGAATCAATCCTAAAATCTAGCAAAGAACTACTGAAAGAAACAAGGTATAAAAGGGAAGAGTGGATAACAGACGAGATTTTGAACTTAATGGAACAAAGAAGAAGATACAAAAATCGAAATAAAAACATGTACCAAAATCTACAGAGGAAATACGAAGCAAAATAAGAGCAGCAAAGAACAGTATTACGCTGAAAATGTAAAGAAATAGAAAACCTTCAAATTAAGCATGACATGTTTAACCTACATAAAAAGTAAAGGAAATAGCTGGTACAACACGTAAAAAGAATGCCAACATACTATTAAACAAGGAGGGAAATATAATAACAGAAAATGCTATGAAATTGTGTAGGTGGAAAGAATATATAGAAGAATTATTCAGAGATCAGAGAGAAGAAAACCCGAACATACACACACCCAACCAAGATATAGGACCAGACATAACAAAAAGCGAAATAATACATGCAATGAAAACAATGAAAAATCGTAAAGCCCCAGGCCCAGATGAAATACCAAGTGAACTCCTACAACTAATTGACGTAGAGAATCTAGATATACTGGTAAATCTATTCAACACAATATATAAAACCGGAACTATACCTCAAGAAATGTTAATCTCAACGTTTGTTAGTATACCAAAGAAAGCTAATGCCAAAGAATGCTGTGATTACCGCACTATAAGTCTTATGTCTCACACACTAAAAATTCTCTTAAAAATCATTCACTCTAGGATACACCGGAAACTAGAAGCAGATATCAGTGAAACACAGTTTGGTTTTCAAAATGGAGTGGGGACAAGAGAAGCATTATTTGCATTAAACGTGCTTATTCAGAGATGCTTGGATGTTAACCAAAGTGTATATCTATGCTTTATAGACTATAATAAAGCCTTTGATAGAGTTAGACACGACGCACTCATAGAAACTCTCAAAAATAAGAAATTAGATTATCAAGATATAAGACTAATATCAAACTTATATTACAGCCAGAAGGCTACAGTACGAATAGAAAACGAAACATCAGAAGCAACTGAAATTCAAAGAGGTGCCAGGCAGGGTTGTGTTCTGTCGCCCAGTCTATTTAACGCCTACTCAGAGGAAATAATGAAAAAAGCCCTGGAATCTGAAACTGCGGGAATAAAGGTAAATGGAAGACCAATAAACAACCTAAGATATGCAGATGATATCGTAATTATTACTGAAAACTTAGAAGATCTAGAAAGGGTAATGAATAAAGTAATTGACTATAGTGAGGAATACGGCTTATCACTCAATATCAAAAAGACGAAGTTTATGAAGATCAGTAAAACAATAACAACAACGACAGCTTAAGAATTAGAGGAGAACAGATAGAAAGAGTCAAGAAATACACTTACTTAGGAAGTCTAATTACAGAAAACAACGACTACACGGCAGAAATAAGATCAAGAGTAGAAAAGGCAAGAGCTAATTTTCTAAAATGAGAAACGTCTTCTGTAGTAAGGATCTGTCGTTACCATTAAAATACGACTGCTCAGATGCTATGTGTTTAGTGTACTTTTGTATGGTATGGAAGCGTGGACGTTAAATCAAGCCGCATTAAACAAACTTGACTCCTTCGAGATGTGGACTTACCGGAGGATTTTAAGAGTATCGTGGACGGATAGAATGACAAATCTGGAGGTACTGAGAAGAATGGGAAAGGAGAAGGAAATTACAAATACAGTCAAAGAAAGAAAACTCCAATATCTGGGACATATCATGCGTGGAGAACGGTACAACATACTACGACTTATACTACAGGGCAAGATCGTGGGAAAAAGAAGCGTTGGTAGAAGACGAATGTCGTGGCTGCGCAATCTACGAGAATGGTTTGACTGCAGCTCTGGTCAACTGTTTCGAGTAGTAATATCAAAAATTAGAATAGCCAATATGATTGCCAACCTCCGAAGCGGAGATGGCACTTGAAGAAGGATATTTGAAACTGCTACAATTAAAAACTTTTTCTCTATCTTGACCTCTTCCCGGTTTACAGAAGTATATATTTTTGTTTGTTGGTGGTAACTGCATTAACAATACTAGGAGGTCAGTGTCTTCTCCAATTATTTGTATAATCTGATTTTCTGTTTGTAACTCAATAGCAGTACAAATCATTAGCCTATATGCATCTTCACAAGCAATTTTGACAGTAAAGCCTTTTTTGTGTAATTCTACAGCTAAGAAACTAATTTGCAGATGCATTAAATTTACACATAATCTTATTGGTTATCCATGTAGTTCACACGTGGTCATTTTTATAAAAACGCGTATTTCATATTAATATACAATTATTTTCATGAAAATTACAAGACACGCAGTGGGCAGATTGATTTTAAATATATTGTAATTGTTTTTGTAAAGTTTCAGAAATATATTTGTGTTAATGACATTTCATCTCATTTAATATTTAAAAAAATATATTCTGTTACTTTAAGTAGATACATTAATGTAACGCATAGAAACTGCTATATTATAAAATAAAAGTTTTAAATAATGTAAACGTGCCTGTATAACAATAGCTTAGATGTTAAATTATATTATTTGCTCCGCAGTTGCACACATAATTGTACACTCAGTTCAGAATAACGGTTAGAATACCATGCGGAAGCTGCGAAGATCCGCTCCCAAAATGAAGAAGCATGCTGACTGAAATACTGACGCCGTGTAGGTTCTTTTTGTTACGAATTTCGGAATAGTTCTTTAAGCCCAAAACATGAATGAACCTGTTGTATCTCCCCTCTTATGTACCCGAATTGCGAGCGGCCGGCCGACCGTAGCGCTCCCCCCACTCTACCACCGACTCCGGCTGGCGCGGCCTGCGCTTGTCTTCTTCGCTTTGATACACGATTTATAACATTTAACGTAAATGAAATGAGCCGAAAAATTTTTTTATTGAAAATATACGTATTAAAAATCAACCTCTCGGAGAGTATATGCTGTACGATGTAAATTACGCCCTCAGGATTTTTTTGAAAAAAATAAAATTATTTCGGCTCCTGGAGGTCCTACAAAAAACTTTTTTTTTTCAAAATTTGTAGAAAAATAGCAGCTATCGATTGGTAATAATTCCATTGCCATATAAATTGAATTGAAAACGATATTCGAGTTTTTTGGGGTCAAAATTTTTTATCGATATTTAAGTTGATTTTTCGCATATTTGAAATTTCGATAAAAAGCGTGCTCTTGTAGTACGTGATACTAAATCTCTTTAAAAGAAATGTAAGCTCTAGTACGTTTCTCTAAGTGCTCCAGAACCTGTTTAAATCAAATTCTACGAAAGCACCTTCTTTACGAATAAAATCGATTTTTACAAAATTTGTACAATATTTTTGCACCAACAAAAAAGGACTTTTTCTACTTATTAAGGGGTATACTTTCTCAAAATTTCAGAGTGAAATCTTTTATTGTCGAAAACATGCAAGCAATAAAAGAAAAATGTGATTTAAAACGGTTGTTTTGCAATAACTACGTCATTTTTGCATTAATTTTAATCTAGGAAAGCTTGTTTTATAGGTTTTTGCAAAATATACAACTTTTATTTGAAATATTTTTTTATACGAAACCTAATTTTTTTTTAAACGCGAAAAACCATTTTTTGCCTACTTTGGGTGCCATTTTGAATAACTTCTGCAATGATTCAGCTATTTAATTTTATTCCATCGAATTCTACGGAATTTTTCCTATTTTTTCCATATTTTACCTTTTAGATGGGGAGTTTGGCAAAAAACGATGTATTTTTGATAATTTCCCTGGTCCATACTGTCTTTGCGGATAAGTGCGTTGCGCAGTCTATTATGAGACACTCCTACCTCTCGTATTATTTCAAAAAGAACAGGAGGAAGGTCTAATAGTGCCTCGATTGCCGCTGTTGGTGCTGTTTTTATGGCACCCGTTATTTCCAGACAAGCAATTTTTTCTATCTTACCTATCACGGTTATAGCGATTTTTGCGTCTTCTTTACCCACCATAACAAAGCTGCATATGATATCATTTGTTTGACCATCGTGATGTTTATTTAATTTATCACTTTTGGTTTTAGACCCCTCGCTTTTCCATGAGCTCGTCTGGTTAACATTAATGTCGCCGCCGTCTTCTTTTGACTTCTTGAATATGTTGATTCGAGGTAAATTTTGAGTCTAAAGGTAGTCCCAGATACTTTAACTTACCTAATAATTTTATTTCTATATCTCAGAGTCTAACAGGTTCCATTACCTCTAGGTTTCTCCTTCTTGTGGAAGTTAATATGGTAAATTTTGAGGGATTGTATTTAGTCCCACTGCATCTGACCAATTTGTAACCAGATTTAAGGTCTTTTACATACGCTTCCTAACTGTATTGTTAAATCTTCCCTGGGATAGCATAACTAAGTCATCCTTTACCTCTAAGTAACTTTAACAACTCGTCAATTACAAGGTTTTACAGTAGAGGAGACATAACTCCTCCCTGCGGACATCCTCTTGCAACCCGAGCTATCAGGGATACGTAGAGGTGCTAATATTTTTTTAAGCATACAGTCTATCCACCTTCAGCTTGTTTCATCAACTCTCTGACTGCTCAATTTTGTAATTATTACAACATACTCACATCTAAAAAGGTAGCCCTTTGTTATTTATAAAATTCTTCACTCTAGTCACATGTAAATGCAGTACTGTTTCTGTAGATGCTCCTGCTTTATATACATACTCATCTTGAGCAGTTTTTCTAAATTTTTCAGTCCAAAATATATTAAACTAATTAGTCTTGGTCTCATCCAGTTTTATTTTTCCAGGTTTTAGTATAAAAGTAACTTTAACTAGTCCCCAGGATTTCAGTATTTACCCCAGAATAGTACAGAAGGTCACTTACCTTCTGCAACAAATTAGAATAAATGCCGTCAGCTCCCGGCGATTTATAAGGTTGGAATAAGTTAATTGCCTACTTTACTTTCTTTGCATTTATCACTTTTCTTGTATTCTGGCAATTATCCCTAGATATCCACTTCGGGGGTTCCAGTTCTGAATTCTACCGGTCACTCGGTGATAAATTAAAACCATTCCACCTTTGAAACCGTATCCTGAATAATTCTCTCGTTAATTCCTTTTCAGTGTTGGTGTATTCTCCTGTCTTCATTTTCAGAATAGCTATAGGACTCTGAGGATCTTTTTAGAAATTTTTGTGGAGTTTTGCGCCTCTTCATAATGGCTCGTCTCTTTTGGTTTTCAGATAGAGCTTTTTTATAACTATCTCACACTCCCGAATTCTTTGCCTCATTAAAAAGCTTTCTTGGCTGCTTTCCGTCCAAGCAAGGTCTTTATTCTATCATTGGTATTAGAATCTTTTTTTACCTGAGGACAGTTAGCTTCATACCCTAAGATCGCAGTATCCTTCCATTGTCCTGCTGTAAAATCAGCTCCCAACTATTCCTGATCGTTCTATTCACCCATCTAAGATTGTGTTGTAGGTCTGCCTGGCAGGCTTTTTGGTTCGACTCTCCATGGTTACGATAGGTTTCTTATATAGAACTTATACCTCATATATGAAAGTAAATATTCCTATGATCAGAACAATTTACCACTTCAGACACATTTCAATTTTTGGCAAGGCTATTGGCGAATACAGTGCCTATTGTTATATCCATAAGAACCTCTCTTCGTATCATTATAAAGAGATATTTGTTGACTACATTCAGTACATCTAAATTAATTACCGTAATGATTTGCAGTAAAAACTAACATATTATTTATTGGTGTTGGTGCTTCCCTAAGTAATGTGGTGTAACTTTGCATCACAGACGATGATAGGTTTCTTTTTATTTTTATTTTTTTTTTTATTTCAAATAATGCACCTAATCTTTAAGATTAATTAACATTTTATTTATGTCCTAAGTAACTAAAGTATTTGTTAGTCCAGATGTTTCCATTGACCCATCCTAGCTACTGAAACATTTTGCACACATCTCTGACATGGCTACACTTGCACTATACTCTGCTTTTCACTACGTTCTTTTGAGCCTGCGGAGAAGGTCTTGATTGACTAGAAGTTGTAGGGCTTCTTGATTTGGATGTCTATGAAGCCTCTTCTCGTGGCTTCTGGCAAACTTCCTGATTACGTCCTCGATCATCTCCACCTGGAGTTCCCGATGCAGATCCCTGTCTCGTACGTACCAAGGGACATTTACCATAGTTCGTAGAACTCGATTCTGGATACAAGAGTAATTACTCCTTTTTTTGTACAGCCCCACAGTTGGATACCATAAATCCATACTGGTCTTATTACCTGTTTATAAACTAGTACTTTATTTCGGGTGGATAGTTGGGAATTTCTTCCCATAAGCCAGTACATGCTGTTATATCTCAATTTTACTTCGGTTGCTTTCTTTTTGACATGCTCTTTCCACTTCAATTTTGCATCTAGATTTAGGCCTAGGCATTTGGCTGTTCCTTGATGTGGAATTATGTTGTTCAGATTTACTGAAAGGTGGTTTATTTTTCTATTCGTGAAATTTACATGAGCAGATTTTTCTTCATTAGCCTTTATACGCCATCTTTTCATCCACGTATTTATTTCATCAATTGCGTCTTGGAGCTTGGCCGTTGTTTCATCTATATTATCTCCTGTAGCTAATACTGCGGTGTCATCCGCGAATGTAGCTAGTTTAACATTTTCTTTTTCAGGAATGTCACATGTATACAACAGATATAGTACTGGTACAAGGACGCTTCCCCGTGGGACACCTGCTTTTATTATTTTGAGTTCAGAAAGCACGCTTTCCTGCTTAATTTTAAAGGTTCGGTCTGTTAGGTACGAGTTCAAGAGCTGGACATATTGCTTAGGGAAGTATCTTTTTAATTTCATTAGTAAACCCTCATGCCAGATTTTATCGAATGCTTTGGCAATGTCTAAAAATATCGCTGAGCATATGTTCTTTTCCTCAAGTGCTTTTTCTATCATATCTGTAATACGATGTACTTGGTCTATCGTAGGGTGTTCATTACGGAACTCAAATTGATGTGGGGGAATGAGTTGTTGATCGTCAATTATCGTCTTCATTCTTTTTAAAGATAACTTTTCAAACAGCTTTGCTATTATAGGTAACAATGATATTGGTCTATATGAACTTACATCGTTAACAGGCTTTCCCGGTTTGGGTATCATAATAACTTCAGCTGTTTTCCACAAAACTGGGACATGTTGTAACCTAAATGTTGCATTTATCAAGTGTGTAAGTTTCATAATGCCTTTCCTTGGCAACTGTTTAAATATCTTCCCACTGACTAAATCGAGTCATGGAGCCTTTTTTTGGGTTAATATTTTTTTTTATTTCTCTAGATACTTCTTTGGGAGTGGTTAATGGGATATCTACCATTCTTGCAGTTGGTTCTGTCTGAGCTTGCATTTGAATTTGTTCTGCGTTTGGTTGGAAAATGTCTTCTAGATAAACTGCGAATGTGTCTGCTTTTTGTTTGTCAGACTTGCCCAAGACCCGTCTTCTTTACGTATCGGTGGAATATGTTTTATTGGTCTGTTAATTCCCTTAGTAGCTTTCCATAATCCGTGTTCAGTACTTTGATCTGCCGTGATTTCTTAAAGTAGGTATTCAGTGCTTCATTCCTAATTTTTTGAATTTCCCTTTTGAGTTGTGATGTAAGAGCATTCAACGTATGCTTATTTTCTCTTGTTCTCGATCTCTGCCACGTTTTCTGGCTCTTCTCTTTTCTTTTATTAAATCTATGATTTCTTTTGGGTAATTATTCCTTGTCGGCTTTCTATTTATTTCTGGTGTATTATTCCATGATGCGCTTTGAATATCCATCATAAATTTCTCTGCTTCATATTCAAGTTGCTCTTTTGTTGAAATTGGTACGTTTAGTGAAATCTTTTCGCTGAGCTCTGTTTTAAAGCCTTCCCAGTCGGTAAACCTATTAGTTAGTGTCGGGTTTAATTCCCTAGTCGCTATTTTTTCCTGTAACGTCAGCAAGATAGGGGAATGGTCAGACATTAAGTCATCACAATCTTGGATCTGTATAAAATTTGTTGGTATTTTTCTTGAAATATAGAAATCCAGTAGATCTGTGATTTTTGCAGTATCCGTCGGCCAATACGTGGGTCTACCAGTTGAATGCCAACTACCTTTAAGTTCCAAGATTGCCTGATAAAGGTTTTTACCCTTAGCTGTCGTCAATCTCGCCCCCGAATGTGTATTTTTAGCATTGAAGTCTGCTCCTAAGGTAAATCTTTCACCTAGAGTTTGAAAGAAGTTTATATAATCTTCTTTTTGCAGATTATGTCGAGGTGGGAAGTATGCCGCTGTTACAGTAATCAAATACTTTTGTGTTTTGATACATATACTAGCAGCTTGTATTGCCTCTATCTCATACTTTTCTTTCTCATAATGAGTTATACTGTTTTTAATTACAATAGCTGCTCCTCCTCTAGCTGTGTTCTGTAGATGTAGGGCGTGATACACTTGGTAGCCTTTCAGTTTAATATATGTTTCGTTCGTGAAAGGTGACTCTGAGATTAGACATATATCAATATTTTGAGTTTCCAATATAAATTAGTAACTCTTGTTAGTGTTGCAAGAGTGCGTTAGCATTCCATTGGAGTATTCTAAGATCATTAGCCATAACTAATGTTTAGTTTTGATGTTGATAGCGTTTTCTAATTTAGTTAATCTTTCTAAGATCATTTGATTAAATATTTTCTTTCCCGCTCTTCCATCGTACTCTTAATCTGCTGGAGCATTAGAGTTGAAGTGTCAGTGCCAGACTCATCTCGTTGTGTTTCGTTCTTTGTCGTTTGGGTGTAAGTTATATTCGGCTCTACTCTCCTCTGTTGCGTAAGTCTATTTTCTTCTCTATTCGTGTTAACTTCTTGTCTTTCTGTAATTTTCTTATTAAGTTTTTTATTTCTTAAGTTTTGGAGTGCTATCGCTGTGCTGCAGCCTCTATAATTAGCTGGGTGTTCCCCTCCACAGTCAATACACTTGGGTTTCGTATCTTTCTGCTTTTGGCAGTTTTTTGTATGGTGCTTTCCTGCACATTTGACGCACCTGGCTTCTCTGCCATATTCTTGACATTTTTTGCATTGTGGAAGTAATGTAGGCTTTTTAAATGCTTCAATCTCCACTTTCATATACAATATTTCATTAATATTATATATTTTTTTAATATCTTCGTCTTTTCTAAAAGATAACTCGAAGAGAGGTAATGGCGTCTTATCTTTCTTTGAGTAGCTGTCTCACTTCTAAAATTTTGAAGCCTTTAGTTTTTATATCCTCGCAGATATGTTCAATTTTACATGTCTGATGTAGTTTTCTCACGACGACTTTGATCGGTCTCGTTTGTTTATTTTCAAATGAGTACCATTCAAGTTCAGTATTGTTAAGAAATCGTGTTAGATTCCTATAACCAGTTTCATTTTCCACATTGAGTTTTACATTACCTCCCGAAAGCAAAGCTGCCTTATAGCTTATTTCATTTTCCTTGAGAATTTCGACTAAACTGTTATGGTTTTTTAACTTATTAATTATGACAGGTGGTGGTGGCTTCTGTTTTGGTTGAGTAGCTGCTTTCCTTCCTTTAGGTCGTTCAACTTCCTGCGAGGAAGAGCTTGCCATTCGCTTTTTTCTGCCTTTAACTCTAATCTATTCCGTTTCTCTTAATTCTTCTTCGTCCGTGTAATACTCGCTTTGAGTTTTTTGTTGTTTATTTTCTGCTGTTATTTTTTCATCAGCCTTTTCTTGTGTCTTGTTTTGCAATTCTTTTAATTGGTTTTGCATCTGTGACATACTATATTCCAGTTTTTCTCTGGCTTGCTTTTCATATAACCAAGCATTATATAATGCCTGTTCATTTTGACTTCTTGTTTGGTTTTCATTAAATAATGCTTGATTTTGTTGCGCTAACACCGCCTCAGTAGGCGTTTGTGGGCAGTTGTAGTGATTCATAAAATTGTTTAGATTAGTAAATATTTGTATTTACCGCATTGCAGCCGCTGATATCAGCGACCTAGGAGGCCTCTGACCTTTGCACACTCTATCTGCGCGTTGTTTACAGTTATGCGCGGTCAGCTGTTACTTATGATGTTACGATGATAGGTTGCGAGTCATTTTCTATGCATCCCATCACCAACTCCTCCACTTCTCTGGTTGATAGTAGGGTAGGGTTATCGTAAAGTACGTCGATCCCAGCATTAACTCTCTCAGCCCATTCATAACCCCCATCCTTAATTTTACTACCATTAAATCTCTACAAAATAAAGAATTTAAAGGAAGTATTTTAAAAACGTTTTTAATTATAATGCAGGCCCTCGATATCTCTGAGAATCGACTGTAAGTCAGTTCTGCTATTTCCTCTAGACCTCTAGTTTTGCCCCTGTTTACCCAGGTTTCTTAAATGAGAGCTACGTCTAACATTCCCTGAAAAGCAATGAGGGCCGCACAAGTTGTCTTGCTATATTATAGGTTCACCTAAAATACCCGAATTACCATTTCTGCTACCGAAATCCTTTAGGGGCCTGAAAATAACCATGCCCTTTAAAAAGCCTTAAAATGAGATGCTTCTCGGCGCCAAAAGATGCCTCATCAATGAAGTATGCCACAAGTTGCCCCTCCTTTTCTACCAGCCCCTAAGCGTATTCTGGCCTGTTGCTTGTGCATCTCCCGTCCAGGCAAGAAGACCAGCACCCTAGGTCTCTTAAAAAATCCTTGGACTCAACCACAGTCAAATCCATGTCCTCCCAGAGTCGACCCGGGTCCATTGCATCAATAAATGTTTCTTGAACCAAGCTGGCTTATTCCTGATTGAGAGTTATCTCATGCTGAGTGCACTAGCCGCCTCACTATATGTACCAGTCTGCACTTGTGTGCTTCTGAGCTTTTTTTGGCGAAGTTTTGAAGTCCGTCCGGATTTTTTAGACACTTTCTTCTCCTCTACGCTGCTCTCCTTAGTGTCTTTCTTTTGTGGCTTTTTATCGGTTCATTTTCCTTGCGCAATCTTTCACGATTTAGCAATCATCTTTCACTGGAACCGAGACAGTCTCTTTTTTCCTCCTGTTTTTCCAGCTGCTCCTTGTCTCCAGTATTTCCATATTTTGGTCAACAAAGTTAATAGCCTATAATCCCATTGCCTCTTGACAATGAACTTTGATGACGAATCAGAAGCTTCGTTAGATGTAGTGCTTTAACAGGTATGTTTTTTGTAATATCCATACTGTTCCACGAGTATGGGGGAAGATGTCTACACCTGCAGAGTTCCCTGCACAAACACAAATGTAAAGATAATGGACTCTGAAAAATCTCCTGGTATTTTAAAGGATCCTTATACTCCCAGTGTCATCCATCCCTTGGGTCGCATAACATCTCGAATTACGCTCAATTTACCTCTTCTGCAATCCTCTGAGCAGCGTTAACTCAGTGGAGAAGAGGAGTATTTAGCGACTCTCCAGTCTAAATCCAGAGCAGATTAACTCCTTCCGCTCCCAGTCTTAGACCTAGGAGTGCAAGGCTCTTCTAAAATGCTTACCTGGTCTACGGAGCGGTTTTCACCTAAACTATGTTAAGCCGCATACTGTCCGTCATTAGCAGGTTTTAAACTGCTCAGGCCTCTGTGGATCGTTGCAAGTAGTAGGTTTGTAGGCACTCTTCCCAAAGTAATTAACTGTGTCAAATACTAATTAGATACTTTGGGATGTGCCTATCCTCCAACTGGCACGCGCCCGATAGATAACCAACCCACGAAAACTGTTTACAAACCTCATCACGTTTCTACTTTTGCTGAATGGGGAGAATGTGTGAAACCGATTGTGTACAAACATTTGTCATCTTTAAATTCTCATAGAGGATGGTATGTAAAATTATACGAGACCTGTTGCATCAAACAGTACATCGAATATGATTCACCTATTTATAATTATCATGTCAGACACACGCTGGATGGCGTTTTCTGGACGCCCTCTATTTCTAAATTTCTTAGAACAGCTCATGTTGCTTTTGAACCCCAATATCTAGTAAAACGCAGTTCTGACACTTGATCTTGGGCTAGTGAAAATGCCCGAAGCAGTCCATCAAAAAAAATCGCCCTGTCCATCACTGTCTATAATATGTCTGCTTTCATAATTTTCCGCTTTGTCCACTCACACTACTGCACGACTGCGCTTTTTTCTCTTTTTTCAAAAAGACTTTGGATGGCGGCACACCTACTCTCGAACAGTCTGAATAACGTCGTTGTCCATAAACCGCATGCCTTGCAAGTCTATTTTGAGCCTTCTGAACAGGCAGAATTCACTCGCGGCCAAATTGAGACTGTACGGCGGATGTGGCAAAGGTTCCATTTAAATTTCCGGAGGGTTTCCATTGTTGTTTTGACCGTATAGGGGCGTGCATTCTCTTGAAGAAGGCTGTTCGCTTTTCACCTGTCTTGCGCTTGGATATTTTCCTTCACGTATGTTGCTAGAAGGTCTGAGTAATAAGCTGCATTGACTGTTTTGGCATCCGTCAGAAAGTCCCAGAAGAACGTTGTCATCACTTTTATGTCAAACGGCTCCTTCGCGCACTCTTGGGTTTAGGTGAACTGTAGTACACCCACGATTTATCGGTGGTCACCATAAACTTAAACAATGCATCGCCTTCGTCTTCAAGCTGCTGTAGGAGACGAATGGCAGCTTGCATGCGTCAAAGTGCGTGGTACCCACCCTGCATTCACCTTGCGATAGTGCAGATGATTTTTCACGATATCTTATACACTACCAACACTGACAGACAGTATTGCTCTAAGTTCCTTAATAGTGCTGCACCTATCTCACGAATAAGAGCGTCTGCACGATCAATGTTTGGCTCGGTGACGAATGTTCGCGGCCGACAATCATGCGGTTCATACTCCACGCACTTTATGCCTTCGCTGAAGCACTTACACCAATCTAACACACGGGTCCCTAAGAGGCACTTCTTTATACTGCTGTTGGAGTCTGTGGTAAATTTCAGCGGACAGGACGTTTTCTCCAACGTGGAATTGGATTACAATGCGTTGTTCCACGCTCCGCAGTACCCTCTGTTTGCTCATTACTCTAGCAACTCCCAAACAGGTTTTAACCTGAGCAGGGGGGAGAGTGGAGGTTGCAGCTCTACTCTCTCGAAGTCACACAGCTGCTGCGCAGTGCAGCTTGTTTACACACAAATCAGGAATATTTTCGACACTTCACCCTTGCTACGAGTACTCCAAACAGTCATTTAATCGTCTCTTTCGTTTGGATTAAAGTATTTAACGTTGTACTTTTAGACAATTCAGACCTTAACATCCTCAAAATAAATCTTTTGACACCTCCTTATGTTTCTAATATCTCAATATGACCGCACTAGTAATTGTTCTGTTTGTCTTATGATAGATTCTCACGTGGTACTTTAGTTCATAACTAGCCAAGTTAATTTTTGTGAATATCCTGTTGACAAAAATGAAAAAACTAAACCCATTACCTTACCTAATGTGGGGACAAGACAACATCACAAAGAAGAAGTCCACGTTTAACAACAACAATGTAGTCAATATCGAATGGTAACACCAACAATGAATGGTGGTCTATAACAGCATTCCGATAAGGGAAAATATCACAATTTTTATTTGTTGTAATCCGCATAACGCATAACCTCAACAATTCTGTAAAACTTTTGCCATCAAGGTTACAACGTAACTGAGGAATGTATGAGACAACAACCATACTATAAGAAAAATGCTAACTAATATAAACGGATAACAGCACAAAGATATGCCATAATTGTTAAGTACGCATAGCGTCAGAATAAAACTCGACGATAGATAGATATCCTTACAAAACAAGAAAGCATGTAACTGTAAAAGTGTTTTTAGATTACAGATCTTTACCGAATGGTCTAACGGGTATTTTGAACACTTCAACCCCTAATGTGCTTCAAAAAAATATTCCATTCGCTGTATTTATAACACTCTTATATACGATAAACGCTCATCTAATAATTTTAGTACATAACCAGCAACTAATTCCTGACTATACTACGAAAAACCCAAATGATTGTGACCTTCAAATCTAAAAATTTATTAACACATCTAACTTTTCCAAGTTAGTCAGCCCAATATGATCCGGAGTGTCACTAACTGTTTAAAACTGCGATTTTAAGAACTGGAAAATTGATTTTTAATTAAAATAGGCTTCTACGGACCGCACTAAAAAACTTTGTAAAGAGTGATATTAATAGTTTAAACAAAGTGTTACAGTCGAAAGTGATCTTACTGAAAAAAGTCTGATGCCTTGTTTTGTATCCCTTTAATTTGTGACAGGAAACGTGTATATTAAAAATAAAAAACATTTTTCAGGAATTTACTAAATTACCTTTACCAGGTAGCGAACTTTTATCGCTAAAAGACAAATGACAAGAATTGTACACCATATCCACATTTTTCCGTGAATAATCAACTCTTCATTATCCAAACAAATGCAATATTTGCAACGGGTAAATTTGCTTAAAAATAAAAACCAAAAAACAATTGATTACAAGAGTGTCTAATAGGTAGTTAAAATCAAGGTTTTTCTGTTTTTTAATAAAACGTCACACATGTATAATAATCGTTTTGAATAAGAAAATACGGGTGAAGGTAGCTCAACTTTTTTAAAGTGCCCTGTATATTGCATCAAACACAAACAAATTTCATATATGCATGCATGTGCCATCTACTAGTAACTTTCACTTAAACCGTATAGTACTACAGTTTTCTATTATAAAACAATATCAATATTATTTTAAATAAATTTAGATAAAATTACTTTCAAATAAGAATTAACAAATTTGTGCTAAATATAATAATTGGATTTAAAATATTATTTATTGCAGATTAAAATTATCAAAACACGTCGAGAAAATACTGAAATAAAGAAACCGTTTCAAGCAGCGTGTTCCATCTATTGGAATAACATGTAACTAATCATTTTCTTGTAGCGTTCTTTCTGTAAATTTATAATTGTATCACCAATCAAGAGTTTATTTACACTTTTGAAGTACATTAAAATTAATTATATTTCTAAATGTTGTTTTTAAATTTTAAATTAAATTAAATAATATCATACACAAATAGTCGTACTTGCAATTGCAGTAATTAATTATTTCTAATTTTTTAATTAGACCTTGCAGTTTGTTATTCGTAAAAACTTAGAAACTTAAAAATATATAAAAATATAAAATTATTAAGTCATTTTTGTTTCGATTTTATATCCACGATCAATTCTAGCCATCACGTCCTTCAGATACACATAGTTAAATTGAAATTCAAATTCAACGCAATAACGCTCCCGCCATTTATGTAATAGCTTCATATTTTTGAAAACATCTATTTAAACTATTACATAAAAGTATACTCTACCGTACACTACCTTGAAGTTTACTTTTTTTACATTCTAGAAAGAGTTACATCTTCTATAGGGGCTGATGGAAAACGGATAAAACTTGATTAATTCTAAAATAAACAATATTTTTGCTTGGGGAAAATGTCACGGTCGAAAAACTTGACATCTAGGGGCATAGAAATGATCTCTAATTTTTCATATAAGCAAGTTTAAATAATATCAGGAAAAAGTGACAAAAGAATCAATAAAATTAGCAAAATCACCAGTTTGTTATGCAATGCTCTGACTTTCCCCTAATAACAGTTTTACCAACTTTCAGAGCAATTTTGTTGGCTCTAATATTGAATGACAAGACAATTTCTGTTTCAGATGGACAACTTAAATTCTAAAACCAAAAACTTTATTTATTTCTATCAAGTACTATAGATTTCTAAAATAAACTTCAGATCTTTCCCGAAAGACATCTAAGTACAAAGCAATGAAATAAACAAGCGAAAATTTGCTTACAGGTAAAGCAGAGCGGACCCTATGCATGAAGCTAAACTACAGGCTTTAACGAAATTATTATATTCAAATGAAAGTGAATAGCGGCAAAAATTTGAGGGCCCGAACCAAAAAATTTGCGGTCACTTCCGGTGAAACCGATCTCGAGATTTTCCGATCTCGCTGATTTTTAGCGTCTGGACTTGATTTACGGTCCTTAGTTGAATAACGAAAACGTTATTTCTCTATCTATCACAGATCAAAAAGTACATGGCGTGACTGTCGACAGACATAACAAAAGTAGAAGCTGGTCTCAGCTTGGAAGCTGCCTTACAGGCAAGCCACCTAGCAGAGTTCCGCTAAAAGAATTGTGTTATAGGTAAATGCAGCTTATAATAATAATAATAGTGGTAAGCTTTAGGCCCATCGGACCATAGTCTGCAAACTGAGAGGTTAAGGCTGTCATATGTTCGCTTTCTTTTGCCCGGTCGTCGCCCATCATCTCTGATACGGGGCGATGTGGCAAGCGTCGCGCCTTAGACGACCGCCATTATTACCCCTTGTTCGAGTGAACGCAGATACTCGATTATTTATAGTGACTAAGTGGACCACTCTGGCGGTAAATATAGCTTATAATCTAATTTAAATATAGATACTATTTTTAAGTCCCTATATCGATTATTCTACAGAAACAAAGTAATTTAGCTAAGGCTATGATCATTTGTTTATGCAATCTCAGAGCTCCAAGAACACATTTTTATTGCTTTCCATCTTGACCAGAATTATACTTCTATATACAAGGTGTCCCAAAACGAAATTTATTTTTCAGGTAATTATAAAAAAACAATGGAGACGTCTATTCAAAAAACTTTTATTTGTTATTAAAATACAGAGTTCGTATCGTGCATCGAACCAGAATAGACGTGTATGAGCCAACTATGGAGGGTAAGGGGTGACGCCAACATCTAGTCACCCAAATGTCAACCTCACCTGCACGCGGTACCCTCCGCTGGATAACTAACGAGGCTCTGGCGACCCAGTATCCAGGGGTATAACTGGATCCCAGTTGTCCCGAGGTAACGGGGCCCTCGTCGTTGGGCCAATCACCCACACGAGGTATAATCGATTCAGAGAAAAAACGAGCGCCTCGGAACAGGACTGCTTAATAGGAGACGACCGGCAAGACAACGGATACGAATAGGGACATGGAATATAAAAACACTAACTGGGAAAGAGATAGAAGTAGTAGAGGAGATGGAAAAGTATAAGTTACAGATACTGGGAATAAGTGAAGTGAAGAAGAAGGGTCAAGGACTCAAGACACTGGACAAGGGATACACACTGAGATATATAGGAAAGCCCCCCGGAGAAAGAGCGAAAGAAGGAGTGGGGAACAAGTGAAGCACTGGAATTAATTGACTGGGAGCCGATAAACTCAAGGATCATAACAGTTAGCCTTGAGCTAGAAGAAAAGGTCGGTATAATACAAATATATGCACCAACGGAAGACGCGGGTGTAAGAGACAAGGATCAATTCTACGAAGATCTTCAAAGAGTATTAGAGAAAATGCAAAACAAAAACAGACACGTAATGATAATCGGTGATTGGAATGCCCGCATAGGAAAAGACAAAGATCAAGGATACGGAACTATGGGAGAACATGGAGGAGAAGAAACTCTAAACAACAATGGAGAAAGAATGCTGGATTTCTGCATAAACAATCAATTACTAGAGGAAATACGTGGTTCAAACATAAAACAATCCACAAGATTACGTACGAAGCAGAAGAAAGAGGACAAAAAAGCATAATAGATTATATAACATACTCTAGAACTATGAGATATGCAATCCAAGACGTAAAAGTAATAAGAGGAGCAGAACTCAGCACCGACCACCGACTACTGATAACCGACACCATTCTGAAAACACCCCCCAAAGAAACACCAATAGTATACGAAAGATTAAAACTAGAAGAACTGGAAAACCAAGAAAAAAGGGAGGAATATGAAAGAGAACTTAACAGGAAATTAAATAGATTAGAAGAGCAAGAAGCAGAGACAGAAGAACATTGGAATCTCAACGATATATGGAAAAAGTTCAAAAAAACAATAATCCTGACAGCAAACGAGATATGCGGTAAAAAAGGAGTGAAAACAGGCCAGAACCAAAGAAGAACCAAATGGTGGAACGAAACGGTTAAGAATAAGATCAAACAGAAAAAAGAAGCCTGGTGCAGGTTCAAAAGAACAAATACTGCCGACGATCAAGAAACATACCGAAGGAAAAGACAAGTGGCAAAGGAAGCCGTAAAAAGAGCAAAACAGGACTCCTGGGAAGAATTTGGAAATAAGTTAAACGAGAATTATATGGAAAACCAAAAACAATTTTGGAATTTAGTCAAGAAGCTAAAAGGAAACAGTGCAAAACAAGTACGAAACATAAGGAACCAAAACGGAGATTTGCAAACGACCAGTGAAAACATCCTGAAAACATGGAAGGACCACTATGCAACAAAATTTAAAATGAGAGAAGATGAGGAAGATATAGAAAGACCGTTAGAAAACCAAACAAACCGAGAAGACAGCGAGGAAAATGCAGAGGAAGAAATAAGTGTAGAATAAGTAAGAAGAGCCCTGAGAGAAACCCGAGATGGAAAGGCAGCAAGTGAAGATAACATGCCACCGGAATTATTAAAAAAGGGGGGATTCGTAGTAGAAAGATGGTTACAGAAAATATTCAAACAAGCATGGACAACAGAATCAATACCCCAAGAATGGGAAAGAAATGTAATCATACCAATTCATAAGAAAGGAGATACAACTAACTGCGATAACTACAGGGCGATCTGCTTAGCACCTGTCGCGCTCAAAGTATACTCAAAAATTTTAGAAAAGCGTCTAAGAGCTCAGATTGAAAATAAACTCGAAGAAGAGCAAACAGCTTTCCGACCAAACAGACAAACGCAAGATCACATATACACTCTTAGATCTATAATAGAGAAATCACTAGACAGGAACAAGAACATATACTTAGCTTTCCTGGACCTAAAAGCAGCGTTTGATCAAGTACCAAGAAAACACATATGGAACGCATTAGAGGAACTAGGAACAAATTAAAAATTACAAAGAGTAATTCGAAGCATATACAATAATGTGACGGGAACAGTTAGACTAAACGGAAGGACATCAGAAGAGTTTAGAATAAAAAAGGGAGTTAAACAAGGCGACAGCTTAAGTCCACTTCTTTTCGTAGCCTACATGGATACAATAATAAAAAGAAGCAAGAATCAAACTAGACCGACAAGATTAGGGTACCACAACCTAATTCCAGTTTACACACAAGACCTGATTTACGCAGACGATATTGTTCTAATATCCGACAAGGTAAATGTCTTACAAAGAAACATCCAAATATGGAATGCCTGCCTGCAAGAAAAAGGAATGGAAATAAACAAGAACAAGAGTAAGATTCTACACATCACAAAAGAAGAAAGAGAAGAAAACATAGACGTAAGAATAGATGGACAACAACTAGAGATAGTAGAAACATACGAATATTTAGGAACAATGATAAATAAAGACGGGAAGATCGACCAAGAAATACGAAACAGAATAGCCAAAGCAAGTAGAGTCTACTACCAAATAAATTAGTAGGAAAGAAGGAATTAAGCACTAAAACAAAGCTACACTTATACAAAACCATCTATACACCGACACTCAATTATGGATCAGAAACGTGGACGATGCTGGACAAGCATAAATCCAGAATAACAGCTGCAGAAATGAGGTACCTCTGGAAGATAATAGGCAAAACCAGAAGGGATAGGGTACGTAACAGAAGCGTAAGGGACGAACTAGAAGTAAAACCTCTAGTAGAAGAAATAGAGGAAAAACAACTAAGCTGGTATGGACACCTGGTTCGTATGGGGGAGGAAAGGATACCCAAGAAAATGTTAAATATGAGACCCGAAGGAAGAAGAAAAAGCGGAAGACCAAGGATCCAGTGGGAAGAATCAATAGAGGAAATGGCAAGGAAAAGAGGAAAAAACATCACTGAAATACGGAGAATGCCAAGAGAAAGGAACACCTTCAAGAGATGGATAAAAGACCCAACACCGTGAGGTATAAATGGGGACAAAGAGAAAGAAAAGAAGAAGAGCCAACTATACCTGGAATGTCGCAACGTGAAGACCGCTAGCCTGCCAACTGACCTCGTCAGCGTCGCGCGGAAATCGACGGATCAATGCAGCGGATCTTGGAGCCCCCGGAAACCTTCGAAAATGCAATTTCACTCCGTTGGGCGAGAAAAGTCGTACGGTTCAGTGACCTCCGATAACCACCCCTATTTCAACCTAACAATGATTGGACCCAAATTACATACAAAAGAGGAAGGAGTCCACAAAATAATTCTGGACTGCAAACTAAACAACCTAAAGTAAATAAATACTGGCTCGATGCTCCCTCAACCTCTAACCGCTATTTATCTCTTGAAACGGACAAGATTAAAACACAAAAAACCATCGAAACCCCCTCCAATCTATGTAAATTGGTCAAAAATGTTACACCACTCACACTGCGTCTAGATCAGGTAAGCAAAAATCAGTATGACATTAGAGCCCTCTTTGACAATCAATTCAAATACAGCCAAAAACGGCACAACATTACAGAATAATTGTAAAAGCTTTAGCTAAAAAAAAGAAAGATGCTATAGAGTAGTTCTAAAAAGCATTCGTCAGTCCATTAATAGTGAGGATATCAAAACAGAAATCAAAAGTCTAGGTCACAAAGTTACCAATATATGGAATATTAAACAATATAAAACCAAATTATCGCTGACTTTCCTTCTCTCCCAACGCCACTTACCAGTCCCCCTCCCGAACACCAAGGAGTCCAGCCAAAAGTTTCAATCCCTCATCCCACATGGCCAAGAAGAACTATCAACTCACCAAATCCTGACCATCCTACAAACATGCATCACACGTTCTCAAATTTTCTCCTCGAATTCAAAACAATGTTTTCCCACTCTTAAGCCAAAATACGATAATCTTAAACATGCTCTCTACAGTTATAAATAAAATAGCTTCAAAATGACAACTTCACTACACATTGCACTCTGGAACGCCAACGGCATCACAAACCATGTTCCTAAGATTTCTACCTTTCTACAGCTATGTTATAACGCATAGATATAATGCTCATCTCAGAAACGCATGCAACAACAAGAACATTGCTAAAAATTCCTCACTATAGTATTTATTATGCCAATCACCCAGGTGGAACGGCCCACGACGGAGCAGCAGTAATTGTCAAAAATCCCATAGTACACCATGAATCACAACACTATCTAACAGAAAAAAATCAAAGCACAATCATTCAAGTCCACACCATTCCATACCCACTTGTTGTAGCAGCAGTCTACACTCCTCCACGACATTCCATCTCATCTGACAAATATGAAGAGTTCTTTAGATTGCTAGGAAACAAGTTCATAGCAGGAGGCAAATGGAACGCAAAAAATACAACCTGAGGGTCAAGACTAATCAACTCAAAAGGACGCAACCTTTTACGGACAAAACAAAACAACTTCGGCTACATCTCAATTGGAAAACCCACTTATTGGCCCAGTGATCCGAATAAACTCTCCGATTTACTAGATGACGCAGTCACAAACGGTGTAGCACACACCTACACCAAGGCAGAATCAAACCAAGATTTATCTACTGACCATTCTCCAGTCATCATTACTCTTATCACCACCATAATCGCTAAAGAGCCGCCTCTAAGACTCTGCAGTAAATATACAGACCGAAATCAATTTACAAACTACCTAGATGACTATTCAAATTGGCTATTTGGGTATTCAAATTCAGGACAGTTAGGATCTCGGTGTTGCTACTCAGTACTTGACCACTATGCTCCAAACAGCTGCCTGGCTAGCTACTCCTGCTTCTAAAAATACCAATCCTGAAGCAAATAACATTCCTCGTCATATCCGAGACCTTGTAGTTAAAAAACGCGGAGCTCGAAAACAGTGGCAGCAAACACGAACCCGACAAGACAGAACCTCCTATAACAGACTTGCCCAGCGCTTGCACAACGCCTTACTGGAAGTTCGCAATGACTCATTTAACGATTACCTATCTAAACTTTCCCCAGACGACCAAACTCTATGGAAGGCAACGAAGAAACTCAAACAACCGATAGTAGCACTACCACCCATCAAAAGACCCGACAATAGCTGGGCCAGAACTAAAAAAGGGAAGGCAGATACTCCTACATAGAGAACTACTACACACATAGTAAAAGAACTATTACACCACCTCCCACGCAAGGCAATAGTACTCATCTCCACCATCTATAATAGCATACTACGCTTAACCTATTTTCCGATACAATGGAAGTTCGCTCAAATCATAATGATTGCTAAGCTTGGAAAAACATCTCACCAATCCTCTTCCTATCGACCAATAAGTCTCCTTCCTCTCCTATCCAAGACATTTAACAGACTGTTACTTAACCGAATCAAAGATACAGTTGATCTCAACCGGACCATACCTTCCTATCACTTCGGTTTCCGAGAGCATCACTCGACGATACATGAAGGTCACCGAATCGTCACTCAAATATTAGAGTGCCTTGAAACCAAAAAGGTCTATGCGACTGCACTCCTAGACATAAAGCAGCCGTTCGATAAGGTATAACACCAGGAGCTGTTGTACAAAATTAAACTTCCAATTTGCTATTCAAAACTTGCTGACCGGCTATCCCAAGTCAAAATCAACAACACGGTCTCTGACTACCACCACATTACATCAGGAGTCCCGCAAGGCAGAGTACTGGGGCCACTCCTCTACCTACTTTACACTTCCGACCTGCCAACGACACAGCGATTGCCACATTCACGGACGACACAGCTATCCTAGCAGCTAATGAAACACCGCAGATTGCAACCGATGGCCTTCAGCACCATCTGAACCTACTACAGGAGTGGACCAAACATTGGAGGGTATCAATTAATACTGAAAAATCCGCCCAAATAACTTTTACCAACAGACGAGCAATCTGTCCACAAGCCAGATTCAGTTACACCCCACTTCCCCTGAAAACTGAAATAAAATATTTAGGCTGCATCTCGACGCAAAACTCACTTGGAGCACCCATATTAAATCCAAAAGAAAACAACTCGACCTAAAACTCAAGAAAATGTACTGGTTGCTGGGGCCCCGCTCTCAACCTTCCCTCACAAACAAACTCCTTCATATAAGAACATACTAAAGCCCATATAGACTTATGAGGTACAGCTTTGGGGTTGCACAAAGGCCTCTCACATCAAGATATTACAGCGGTTCCAATCTAAAATTCTCCGCTTGATTACTAACGCGCCTTGGTACATTCGGAACGATACCCTCCACACAGATCTGAACATCCCAACTGTTGCATATGAAATCCAGAGACTCGCCACCACCTACCACCACCAGCTCGTAGGGCACGAAAACAACCTCATCGATCAGCTGTCCAACCCACCTGCAATTGTCCGCAGACTCCAGCGAAATTGGCCACAGGACCTCATCCACTAGCTTCCACAACCATAACATTCATTATTCGGGAGAATAGCGCTGGCTATATCCCCCCACATGACATGTAATATTCTACCATTTACTTATTACTCAATTAAAGAGTAGATTATAAATAAGCATGAAATAAAATGAAATAGAATAAAAGTTATCGCTCCCCATGTTTTTGTTGAGTTAAAACCCTCTCCCAACAACAAGAAAAACTTTCAATGTAGAGTTCAATCAGCAGTGTAGAGTTAAATTTGAGCCTCAACAGTCTAAAAAAGGAATAGTCCAGTGTGCAGGGTGCCAAAGATACGGACAAACTAAAAACTTGTTACCTAAGACCGAAATGTCTTAAATGCACAGGAAATTACTCTGTGTCAGATGCCAGATGTGTATTATATGGGAGAAACCACCCTGATAATTATCTTAAAGGTCGTTCTCAACAACTACGGACAAAACCAGTCCTCCTACAATCCTGTCCAAACATTCAATGCTACACCCACAACAATCAAATAACGACATACAAGAATTAAAAAATAGAATGAACGGGCTCTTAAACAACATCTTTTAACAACAGTCCTATCCAAAATAAAATAATGGATAAGCTCCTTCACCTAGCTTTATAGGATGCCAACGACCTATCACAACATATTGAGGAACTAAAAATGGCCGAATAAAGTAAAGATTTCCTTCAAGCAGCTAGCGTGTCGATAGAAGACGTATCAGGTCCATTAACTATATCTACCACATACTCTCCACCTAGACACAACGTGAAACAGAAACACTATAAAAACTTCTTTAACTCCCTGGGACGCCGGTTCCTAGCAGGTGAACCCACGTACTGGCCGATCGACAGAAACAAACAGCCTGATCTTGTCGATTATACTGCATCACAAAAGAATTCCTCAATGTTTTGAATTGTCAACTGACCACTTCCCAGTTTCTAAATGCAACTATAACAAAAAAATGAAAAACCAAATTTAAGCAGTAAACTCACTAACTGGATAGCTTTTAAACGTTACATAAACGATAACTTATTTCTTCAAGTTCCGCTTAAAACACACCAAGACATCGAAAAGGCAGTCAAATATTTTAATTACACCATACAACAGGCTGCCTGGGCTTCTACCTAAACAAAGCACTCAACCAGTAAGCTAGGATTGTCCGATACTGATTAAACGAAAAATAGAGGAAAAACGTAAACTACAAAGGCAATGGCAAAGATTTAGAACACCAGAAAACAAACGTTTACTCAATGCTGCTACAAGGGAGCGAACAACTTAATAAGAACAAAAACGCGTGTATCAAAAGATTTCTCAAAGACCTCATCCCCACTGAAGCTACAGATTACTCCCTTTAGAAAATAACTAAGAGGATCAAACAATATAAAAAAAGCCTCCTCACCTATTAGGACTATACAAGGCAATTGTGCAAGAAGCAATATCGACAAAGCCCGCGCATTCGCAGAACATCTAATGAATGTGTTTCAGCCCCACCCCTCAAATAATGGACCAGCGGAAGAAAACGAAATCCTTCAGTCACTAGAGGCACCTTAACAACTTGAACCACCTATCGAACGCTTCAATATCAAGGATATTCAAAAAAATCTCCAGGTCATGACTTGATCGCCTTCTCAATCTTAAAACAATTTCCCAACTCTGTGTTGAGGTACCTCACTCAACTAGTTAATTCAATATTACGCACATGATATTTTCAACTGTAATAGAAAGTAGCACAGATTATCCTAATATTAAAACCAGGAAAGACTCCTGCAGAATTAAAATCCTTTAGACTTATAAGTCTATTACCAATTTTATCTAAAGTTTTTGAAAAGCTTATCCTTCTGAGAATACTTTCGGTCCTCGAGAATAATGACGCAATTCTCAGTCACCAGTTTAGATTCCGCCAAGCGCATTCGGCAGTTGAACAAATCCATAGAGCAGTGGAAAAAATCAAAGTAACATTCAAATTCAAACAATTCTGCTCAGTAGCATTTTCGGACATCACCTAGGCCTTCGACAAAATCTGGTTCACTGGTCTACTGTCGAGTTGCGAAACCTTCTCCCACTAAACTATTTTCTAATCCTAAAATCCTACCTCCAAGATAAACACTTCCGGGTTAAAGTCGTTTCTGAACACTTTAAGTTCTACCCAATAGAAACAGGGATACCCAAGACAGTGTACTTGGCCCACTATTGTATCTGATAATATACGGCCGATCTTCCTACTCACCAGACAGCTACCTTCGCGGATGACACTGCAGTTCTTACTTCGGATAATGATCCTGTCGTTGAGTCACAGAAACTGCAGGCCAACCTAACATCCATAGAAGACTTAAAGGAATGGAGAATAAAAAGTAATTGTTGCGGCCGAAAGTGAACTGTATAGTAATTTTAAATAGAAACAAAGAAACTTTAAATAAAAGCTAAAGCTAAAAACACTAATCTGTGGAAACGACGCTTTCCCGCAGAAATCGGTTCTCTGTGCTGTTGTAAATGTTCCTTCTTCCTTCCTTGCCGAGACCAAGATTTACCAGCAAAAATTTCAACCCCAAAATGCAATCGGGAAACAAAAAAGGACCTCCGGGAAGAGGTTAATCTGGTCGGCAAAATATCGAATTTCGTCACAAAATTAGCTTTCAACAAAACTTCTGCCGCCAGTCAAACACGCCGGCGAACTCTCGGTCGAAAACGCTCCCGGCCTGCGGAAAATTTAAAGCCGGTCGCCCGCTTTCTAAACTGCCACAAATTAAATTCAGAAACGAAGCAAACGAAAAGGGGCCAGGCCAGCAAGGCCGCTGCATTATATATCAGCGCGTCGGATGTCGGACAAATTCGCTGCCGAACAAAACTAAATATACGGCCGGCCCTAATTTAATAATTAAAAATAAAAGTAGTTGGAGATTAGCGCCAACAGTAATGAAGCCAAGTCCGTCCGTATAACCTTCACCACCCGCAGAGAAAATTACCCTTAGGTCCATCTAAACAATAGTCCATTGCCTCAGTAAGAAGAAGTAAAGTACCTCGCTATGCACATTGATAGAAAATTCACTTGGCGTAAGCACATTTTCACTAAGAGAAAACAACTTGGAATGGCGCTCTCGAAGATGCATTGGTTGATGGGAGGGAAATTCAAACTTAATTTGGATAACCAAGTCTTACTATACAAAACAACACATAAGCCAATGTGAACATATGGGCTCCAGTTATGGGACACTTCTTCCAATTCGAGCATTGAAATAATGGAGCGTTATCAAAGTATTACGAAAGATAACTAACGCGTCATGGTTCGTTCGTAACTCTGTCATCAGACGGGACCTTAAAATGCCTACGGTCAAAAAAGAAATTCGTTGATATAGTACTAAGTATAAGACTCGGCTCAGTGCCCACCCCAATAAACTTAAAAAAAAACTTAATGCTTTCTACGGAAAGATTCTAAAGTATCTGCTAGAAGTGGTAGGTTCTAACCTACAAAATAGAAAGCTCATCCTCAACACCAATCAGGGTGGTGTGAAGATGGATCTGTCGGCGGGTGTTCCGCAGGGATCCGTCATAGGCCCTTTTCTGTGAAAGGTGCAATACGATGGGCTCCTGCGACTACGGCTACCAATAGAAGTTTCCATCGAATGGTGACCGTCATCGCTGAAAGCCCGATCGAGTTAGAGAGAAACGGCAACGAGGCTCAGGAAAAAGTCAAACGATAGATGAAGAGCAACGGACTTACGCTGCCCGAGCAAAAAACGCCCTCCTTGGAGCTAGACCATTTCAGGATCCCGTTTAGAGACCACATCAAGTACCTGGGAGTATGTATCGACAAGGGCTGGTCCTTCAAGGTGCATGTCGCTGAGGCAACAAGGGAAGCAAACCGAGTCGGGGCAGCACTTCGACGGCTGATGCCTAACATAGGTGGCCCAAAGCCGGCTCGCAGAATTCTCCTTAGCAATGTAGTTCATTCTATTCTGCTATACGGCGCGCCGGCTTGGGGCTCGCTGGTGATGGAAAGTGTCGTGAAGAGAAAAATGGCTTCAGAACCATCTCCCAACATGTAGTGTGCTTACTGGCTGGCATGCCACCCATTCACTTCCTAGTAAAGGAGAGAGCAAAAATATGGGCAGCAGAAGAAGAAATCCGGCAACAGCAAGGAGAGATCACAACGGCAGAGAAGGAGAAACTGAAAAAGAAAGCACGCGACAATCTGGTAGCAACTCGAGTGAGACATGTCTGATAAAGGCAGATGGACGCACGAACTCATCCCCAGTATAAAAGTATGGGTAAAGCGCAAACATGATGTACCGTATTATTATCTATCGCAGGCATTTAGTGGACACGGTTGGTTCGGGAGCTATTTGTTGAAATTCAAGCATAGGAAGAAGTCGAAATGCCAAAGCTGCGGATTCGCACGGGACGATGCCAGGCACGCACACTTCGAGTGCCCAACATTTTAGTCGTCCAAAAATCAGCTGGAAGCTGAACTGAGGATTGTTCTTACCCTAAAAAACATCGCGAAAAAAATGTTGACAGACGAAAGAAGATGAGTCAAGCTACTGCAGAACTGTCTTAAACGGAAAGAGAGAAAAAGAACGAGAAGTGCTAGAGCGCCAGCAAGGAGAAGATGAAGAAAAAGAAGAAAAAGAAGTATAAAGAAGAGGCTTAAAACCTGCGGAGCAAAGCTACGCTGACTCTTCGGAGTTAACAGCTCGCAAGGCACCAAACACATGAGTGGCGCTTGCAAAACATCGCCGCTAAAGCAACAGAAGCGAGTTCGGAACTCCTAATCCCAAAAAGGGGGAAAGGAGACGTACGAATGAAAAGCTTCCGACAAGGAATCATCGAGGGATAGTAACAAGACCACCCGAAGTATTACCACTCCAGGCAGTCCCGGGTGTTCTCGGTGTCGTGAGCCCACTCAGGGGTAGCGTGCTATCCGTGACGGCGGAAAAAACACCAATAAACTAGTGGTGTACCTGATAAATCAACCCTTCAATTTTAGACGATTAAATAGGCGTGTGCCACATGATTTATTAACAAGATTTATTACGAGATGTTTTCGTAAGTGTAGTATTAAGTTTTAGTTGTAAATTTTAGTTTGTAAGTTTTATCCCTAAGACAAACCTAGCTTTAGCTATATTCTATAGGAGGATGCTACTGAGCTTTCTCTTACATGTCATGTTTTTACTTTATCAAAAAATTTGCTTAATGTTCTTGTGCAGATTATAAATAAAACAGTAGTACAAAGTACGGACGTGGAACTCCTCTTCCACCAATGTCCGGGGTTTCTATACACAAACATAAATTTGGGGCCACTTCCGGTCAAACCGGTCTCCAGATTTTCCGATCAGGCTGATGTTTGGCGTCTGGACTTGACTTATGATCCTTAGTTTTTTTTTTTATTAATTTATTTTATTAGCAATCAGAATTTACAATAGAATTCTATGAGCTAATGTGTTGATCTAAGAACTAAGTAGCTCTTCATTAACGTGGTGAGGTCTTCTCCAGTGACAAGTCCTCCTTAGACATTTTTTAGATCATTAGGCCATTTCTGTTTAAGCCTTCTCGTACTTTGTATTTCCAGAAGGGGGTTAAGGAGTGCGTTGATGTGGTGTTCTAGCTTTATGTGGTGTTTAATACTTTTTTCAGTTATGACATCTTTAACATATGGAATTTTCAGGTCTGAATGAAGTGTGTCATTAGTAACATACCATGGGGCATTGGAGATCATACGTAATATTTTTGACTGACTTTTCTGTATAATTGCCATATTCGAACGACTGGTACAACCCCAGAGCTCAATTCCATAAACCCATATTGGGGTTATGATCGTTTTATAAATAAGGAGCTTATTTTCAAGTGGTAATTTTGACTTCCCAGCAAGTAACCCCTTCATACCACTCTCAGACAGAGTAATGATGTTACAGTTGAAAACAAACAACGGTAATATGAATATCATCCAAATTTACGCGCCAACTGCCGATAAGGAAGACGAAGAATGCGAAGAATTTTATGCACAAATAGAAGAAATCTACAGAAGCATTAAGCGAAAAGATATTACAATCGTGTTGGGTGATTTTAATGCGAAAGTTGGAAATGCGAAAGTAGAAAGATGTACCGGTGGTTTTGGGCTAGGAGATCGCAATGATAGAGGAGACCGTATGATACAATTCTGCCAGGACAAAGATCTAATAGTCGCAAACACGCTTTTTAAACTTCCAGCTCGCAGGCTGTATACATGGAAGTCTCCAGCTGATAAGCCAGGGAAAACAGTAAGAAATCAAATAGACTACATTCTTTGTAATAATCGCTATAGAAATTCCATTAAGTATGCGAAAACATATCCTGGTGCGGACATTCACAGTGATCACAATTCAGTTGTAGCAAAAATTACAGTCAGGATGAAGAAGATAATAAGACCCCAGAATGACTATATAGATAAAAGACGTTTAAAGGAACCCAAAATATATAATATAGTTCAACAGAAAATAACAAATGAGATAAAAAATATAAATATGCAAATAGACGAAGTCAATATTGATGAAAAATGGAACAAAATACAAAATGTACTAACATCTGTAACCAAAGAACACCTAGTAAGTAAGAGAATAAAAAAGAAACCTTGGATGACACAGGATATTTTAGATCTCATGGATCTGAGAAGAAGGAATAAGCTAAATGTACAAAAATATAAAGAAATCCATAAAACAATACAAAGTAAAATAAAATAGCAAAAGAAAAACACCTGTCTGAACAATGTGAAGAAATTGAACTACTACAAAGTAAGCATGACAACTTCCACATGTACAAAAGATCAAAGAAGTAACAGGATATAAAAGAAAATGGCGCCAATAATGTCATCAAAGATGCTGATGGACATATACTAACAGATATAAAAGATCAAATAAACAGATGGAAGATATATATCCAAGAACTTTACAATGACGAAAGGCCGGAAAACACCAGTTTAGAAGTAAAGGACGAAAATTTTAAAATTCTAAAATCGGAACTAAATTATGCACTAGAAAACATGAAAACAGGCAAAGTTGCTGGCCCGGACGAGATACCAATAGAAATTGTTAAACTTTGTAACGATGAAACATTAGATGTTATTTTAGACCTTTTAACACTATTTATGACACTGGGCAAATTCCCAAACAATGGTTGCTATCTACCTTTATTTTAATTCCCAAGAAAATTAACGCAAGAGATTGCTCAGATTACCGAATTATTGCACTTATGGGACATATTTTAAAACTATTCTTGAAAATAATTCATAAAAGAATTTACAAAACATTGGAAGAAGGAATAAGTAACTCCCAGTTTGGTTTCCGCGCAGGTCTTGGAACGCGTGAAGCTCTCTTTGGGATTAATGTGCTATACCAGCGATGCATGGATATGAACCAAGATGTGTTTACCTGCTTCATCGATTTCGAAAAGGCGTTTGATAAAGTGAAACATGGTAAACTACAAGAACTTTTACTTAAGAAAGGCATAGATAGGAGAGATGTGAGGATAATTAGTAACCTATATTGGGGACAGAGTGCTAACAAAAAGTTGGAACAGAAATAACCGAGGAAATTGAGATACGCCGTGGAGTGAGACAGGGATGCATCCTATCTCCACTTCTGTTTAACATCTACAGCGAAGCCATCTTTAGAGAAGCCTTAGATGAGGAATCTGCGGAATTATTATAAATGGAGAAATAGTTAACAACATGAGATACGCAGATGACACAATCCTCTTAGGAAGCAACCTTACTGACATACAACATCTGCTTGAAAAAGTAAATGATCGCTGTAACCACTACGGCTTAAAAATAAATTTTAATAAAACCAAATGGATGGTAGTTACAAAAACTCCACACATTCAAGGAGACTTAAGAGTTGCAAACATATTAATAGAACGGGTAAGGAAATACAAATACCTCGGGACGTGGATAGAACAAACAGCTGATCAAACAACGGAGATAAGAACTCGTATAGAAATAGCTAGATCCTGCTTTGCAAAATTAAAGAAAGTACTTTGCAACCGAAACATAAACATTGGGCTCAGAATACGAATGCTTCGCTGTGATGTATTTAATATCATGCTCTATGGCGTAGAAGCTTGGACACTTAAGAAAAAGCAAACAAACAAAATACAAGCCTTTGAAATGTGGTGTTACCGCAGAATGTTGCGTATAGCCTGCATTGAAAGAATAACTAACAGAGAAGTTTTGACAAGGATGAACAAGAAATGTGAAATAATAAATACAATAAAAAAGAAGAAACTAGAGTACTTAGGCCATGTAATGAGAAATCCCAAATACGCACTGCTCCAACTCATCATGCAAGGGAAGATAAAGGGAAAAAGAAATGTTGGTAGGCCTAAAATGTCTTGGCTAAAAATCTCAGAGATTGGTTTAATTGCAGCAGCATTGAACTATTTCGATCGGCCGTCGACAAAATCCGTATAAGAATGATGATAACCAACCTCCGTGAAGGAGAAGGACCATAAGAAGAAGAAGAAGAAGCAAGTAACCATTGCATTTCATTAAGTTTTAGATCGATCTGTTTACGTTTTTTAACCACGTGTTGTTTCCATGATAGTTTATTATCTAAATGTATCCCCAAGTATTTTGTACAAGATGAAGTAGATATTTGTATGTTATTCAGATAAACAGGGGGCACAGGTCTTTCCTTAAGGTAAAATTAACTTGTACAGGTTTATCTTCGTTGATCTTGATTTTTCATTTATGTGTCCACTCTTGTATTTGATTTAGATGATTTTGTAGGGTAATGGTTGCTAGTCGTGGGTCATCGTTGGTAGAAAGGACAACAGTGTCGTCAGCGAAGGTGCCCATTGTAGTATAATCATTTACTGGTAAATCCGAAGTGTACAGCACGTATAAAAAGTGACCCAGGACACTACCCTGTGGTACACCGGCCTTGATCGGTTTCATGCCAGACACATCTTCATTGACTCTTGTTCTAAATTCTCTGTCGCTTAAGTAGGATTTTAGGAGATTATAGTATGTTACGGGCAAAAATGTTCTAATTTTGTATAATAGGCCCAAGTGCCAAACTTTGTCGAAGGCTATACTTACATCTAAGAAAACCGATGTACAGTATTTCTTATTTTCGAATGCTTCATTCATTTTGTGACAGATCCTATGAATTTGTTGTATCGTAGTGTGATTTTGATGAAACCTTGTTTAAGTCTTTGCCCGGTTTAGGTATTAATATTATTTCTGCGGATTTCAGTTGCTTGGGCCAGTAATTTAACTTAATGATAGCATTAAATATATAAGTAAGTAACACTAGTCCTTTTCTTGGTAGTTATTTTAACATTTTAGGAGTCACGCCATCTATGCCAGGAGATTTACGGAGTTTTAATGTTTTGATTTCTTTTTGAATCTCTCTAGGAGAGAAACTTGTTATTCCTCGAACTTTGGTTGTAATGTTGCTTAATTGTCTCTCGATCTCATCATCGACTACATCATTGTTGGGGATGAAGACTTCCTCAAGGTACTCTGCAAAACAATTTAGCCTTTTCCTCGTCACTTCTGGCCCATCTAGAGTTTGGCTCTGCTTCATTAGATATGGACGGCACTTGGTTTTTAAGCTTTCTTGCATTTTTTACCGGCTTCCAGATTGAGTTGTCGTATCTGTTCAAACTACTGATGTAGTCATGAAAGGATTGATTTTGCACATCTTTAATTTTTTGTTTCAGCTGATTACTTAATCGATTGAAAGTATTTTTATCCACAGGTGCTTGGGTCCGGTGCCAAATTGCTTTGGCTCTTCTTTTCACAGCTATAACTTTTTTAATCTCCACAGGGACGTTGACTGTAGAGCTCCGAGGATACACTGGAGAAGTTGCTTGCTGCGCAGCCTCCTTAAGGATGCAGAACCACTTGTTTAATACTTCGTCAATTTCTTCTGGAGTTTTGAGACTAACTTTCAAGTTTATATTTTCTTGAATATGATTTTGATACACTTCCCAATCGGTTTTTCTGTTGTGCACTCTAGCAATATGCTTTTTATGTATGGCACAAGAGCTGATGGTGGCTATTATCGGAGAGTGATCCGAGGAAAGGTCATAGCTAGGGACAATATCCATATATGGTGATGAGATACCATTTGTTATAAAAAGATCCAGTAGGTCGGGAGCTTTGTTGGGATCGGTAGGCCAATAGATAAGAGTACCTGTAGAAAGGAAAGCATAATTTTGCTCATGGAGAAGTTTTGCCAACTCTCTGACTTTAGTAGTTGTCATGCGAGATCCCCAATGGGAGTTTTTACTGTTAAAGTCGCCTCCTACAATAAATTTTGTTCCTAGAGTCCGGAAGAAGTTCTGAAAATGTTCTTTTTTGATGTTGTGACGCGGTGGGCAGTAAACAGAAGCTACTGTTAGTTCATACGGGAGCATTTTAACTCTTATTGCTGTGGCTTGTAGGTGTACTGTCTCGTATTTAGGTAATTCGAAATGGCTGATAGATTTCTTAATTATTATGGCTGCACCAGCATGGGCAGTATTATCTGGATGATTGGTAAAATAAGTTAAGTAGTTATGTATATTAAAGTAGGATCTGTCTGTGAAGTGAGTTTCTGCTATTAATAGTATATCAATAGAGTTGATATGAAGGAATATTTCAACCTCCTGTTTATGCTGTAGAAGGCCATTGGCCTTTTAATGAATTTAATGAATTTTGTTGACCAGGGGGAGAGCATGTTCAACACCATGCTATTTTGTTGTATTAGCTGCTGAAACATAGCCTTAAATTCATCTAAAAATTAGCTCATTATTGAAGAAATATTGTCTTCATTTTGTTCGCTGCCTGATATGCGTTCATTTGAGTTTAAATTGTATTCACCTGTTCTAATACCTTTTACTTTTACTTTACCTTAGTTGAATACTGAAAACTTTATGTCTCTATCACAGATCAAAAGTTATAAGGCGTGACAGATGTCAGAAGTAGAAGCTGATCTCCAGCTTGGAAGGTGCCTTGATCAAAAGTTATAAGGCGTGACATATTGGAAGCTGGGTCCGCTACAAACCCTTATTGCACTGTTGTAGGACATCCAACCTATGCCAGCTCGCCGATGTAAACGCGGTAGGTCGTAGGCTTTCGACTGATACCCCCCTTATGTCTTTAGGTTCAGTAGTTCTCGAATTGAAAGTCGCGACGGACAGACGACGTCCGCACCGATTTCATAGGCTTAGCTTTCAGGTGTAGAAGACTAATAAGGCTTATAAATTAAAAAAATTAAAATACAGACTTTGGAAAAATATTTTTTAAAAACAATGTCTACATGTGATCCTGCATACTCGCGACACTCTTAAACGAGAAGCAAATTTTCTGAGCACTGCTTGAGATCGGGTTTCTTTAGAAAAACATTTTTTTTCCTTATGTAAGAATTAATTTAGCAAGCGTCGTACGATTTTGGAATCCTTACTAAATACGCCATCTTTAAAGTCACTTGTCAAAATAGCGTTGTACTTTTTTTTCCAGTACAGTCAGTTAAATTTGGGCGTATAAATAATTTTGAGTACACGGTTGGGTAAAAAAGTTATACTTTCTTTAAACCTAAGGCAGTTAGTTGTGTTTTAATTTTAGAATGTAAATTACAGAAGGGCTATTCAGGGTTGCATCACACACACCCAAAAATAAAGAACAATAAAGATTTGTAGTCACAGTACTTGAAAAATCATCACAGGGTGCCAATATTCTAGATTTTTTTTTGAATACCTATAATTTTAAAAGTACACGACTAATTTATTTTTTAATTTTTCTGATACCGTCACCATCTGGTCTGTCGCCCGTTTTCGGCTTAACGTTGATTTTTGGAACACCCTGTATATATTTGCTGTTCTTCTCTGGATTTTCTTTACATGTCATGTTCTTCATTTCTTCTTATTCTTTTTGTGCTCGACGCAATTCATGTCTCATCATTTATTTCATCATGCCCATAATTTCTTTCCATTCTCGGGGATCGTAATTGTCGCTCTTTCCTTCTGATTTTCTGTGTTTTGCTGGCGAATGAGCTACCTTTTTACTTTTATCGAAAACGTTTGTTTTTTCTGTTCTCTTCCTCCTTCCATCTTCAAGTAAGGAACCATCACTGTCGTAATTATACTGCAGAATTTCTTTCCTGTCCTTTAAGCCCGCAAATCAGTTACAATACTTCCTCTAATCTTGGTTACTTACCAATCGTCAAACGCGACCTTCTGCCATTTATTATCTCTTATTATGTCTGTTATCAATTTTTAGATTGTAATAGAAAAATGTAATTACAACTGGCCTATTGTTTTCCTTAAAAATTGTCTGTTCACTCACTCATTCAATATTATTCGTCTGTTTTATAAAATTAACAAATTAAAGATTTCTTCTTCTTCAACTTTAATATTTAAAAAATATCATCTCATTTTATGCTTTAATTCCTACATTTCAACACATTCACAGTAAGAATCAAAGGTATGATTTTTTCCAGCTCGCCATATAGAATATAATTGTTCTATATTCTATTGAACATGTTATAGATTGTACTATACTGCAATTTAGCCAAATTTCATGATTTTGAACGCAATGCCCAAAACCATGAATTTCAAAACTCAATGCACTAATTATATCATATGACAATAGCCTAAGACACTGCCCCCTACAGTGGGATAAGAAGTTAAAGTTATAATTAACAAGTCACAAAATATAATCTAATCCAACAAACAGAAGAACAAAGAAAACTTGAACAAATCTAACACCAATGCATAAGTGATTCTTTTGCAATGTTACACACATGTAAATTTAAAATTCTTTCTGCTCGTGTTACTATTTGAAAAGAAAAACTGTTGGAAGGCAATTTAGCTGTGATTCAACTCCGACTTCCTTCTTCGACAAATGCTTGATGGCGATTTATAAATCATGAAAACAAATGTTATCATTCAATTAAGCAAAACCTTCTTGCCAGTGATAGACATTACTGGAGCCTTCTCAGTAGTTTCTGATGATATTTTTTACTTTTCGAGGTAAAAACATAATGATAAAACTATGATATACTCTAATAATATAATCACAGATTGGTACTTCAAATCTTGTAAAGATACATTGCCCATAGTTCTTAATCAAATTGCAACAATAGACTTAACAAAAGTCGCAACGACAGCAATTTACTCGCCAATGTGAATTAAAATGAAGGAAGACATTCAAGGTGTAGCATTCAGATGTGCAGTCGCACATCATGCTTTCTTATCGCCGTGACCTCTATAAAAATGCCATGACTGAGTTATTACTCCTATTTCATTTTATTATTATTTAATTAATTCTTATTCTTCTTATTAATTTATTCTTACTATATCTAGCAAACACAGATTGTTGTTTTTCGGGGTACTGTGTGTAACGTTGCCGCAAAATGCAGCTCTGCTCATTTAACCAATCTCAGAAATGTAGAGAAAATATCAATGAAGGCCTAAAATCCTACTCGAATAAAATCACTTCTTTGCCCTAAATCAACCCAGTAAACTCAAAAAAACACAAAAAAAACAAAAATTCCCCCACTTTTTCTAAATGGGTCTCTGAATCATCAAAAACTCACAAAAGACATGCAAACGTTAAGTTGGCAGCTGTATTCTCTATTAGAACCCTAAAAATCAATTAAAGTAACAACAGGAACTACAGAAACTTTTCTCAATGTTATATAAACAACAATACTAATTTTATACTTATCACAATCAAAACTCAAACCCCCTATCCATAGTTATCAAGAACGTTCTCTTTTGTTATGTGAAAGAAAGGTAAGAGGAACTAGAAAAATACAATCTCACAGTAATAAAGTAAAAAAGGCATAATGCAAATGGCAGCCTATGCTAAATCCGGCAAGAAAAACCCTAATAAACTAGTCTCAAAAAATCAAAAAAAAAAAACTATACACTCCAGATAAACTGATGCCAGCATTTTATTAATACCGGGCGATCCTGAATATAAAGAACAACCTAGACTGTACTTCAGTCATCACAAAAACTTCCAACGATAGTAACCAACACAGCATCCTACGTAACTAATAAGGATAAATGCACCAGTTTTGCACATTTGCAAATAAATTTTATAGTCCTGACATTCAAAAACTTAGTAACAAATTTTGTAGGTACCTACATGCGCCAGTTACAAATATCAACAAAGAAATTATTGCTATGGACATCATACCAGTGCTTCAGTTTAGTTTCAGGGACAATATAAAACAGCCCTACTTTTAACCACATTTGGTATGTGTCTCAAATATAAAATACTATGCTTAACAATCTCTCGGGGGAGCCTGTTACCCCTAGAGGGCGCGTCCCCAGGTGGCGGATAGGGGAATGCTCTGCAGATATGCAGGATAGGAGGAAAATAAAATACCTCCCGTGAACCAACCGGCTCGGCAACATCTGTTCCCACATTGGGCGGCTGCCAACAGCGTCTGTAGCCAGATTGGGCAGCTGAATCAAACTCGCCAACACGCATTTAGCAATCGCGGCGTTTTAATTGCTAATTACCCCCTAAAACTTGATATGGAAATTGTGATTTTTAAAACTCAGATACCCCAGGTGGGTAGGATCCAAAATAATCCACAATCCCACACCGGTAAGTCGGTCCGCCCCAAAGATTCTGGGGGGGAAGGGGGTAAAAACTCGTTCAACCCCAAACATAAGAAAAGAGGCCTCGTGAAGATGAACATCTGTACCCTAAACGTAAGGTCATTACATTTCGAAAACAAAATAGCACTACTAGAAAAAGAAATAAAGGATATTAAATGGGACTTCATAGGCCTCAGCGAAATAAGAAGGAAAGGAGAAGAAGTTCTGAAGTTAAAATCTGGGAAGCTACTATTCCACAAAGGCGAACATCAAAATAGCAGAAATGGTATTGGAATACTCATACACAATAAATGGATCAAGTACGTTAATTCAATGGTAGGAATATCATCTAAAGTGGCATATATTACACAGAGGTACTCCTTGAAGATAATCCAAATATACGCTCCTGCCTCAATCCACCCCGATCTAGAAGTGGAAGAATTCTATGAAGACATAGAGAGAGCACTGCAACAAGACAAAACGTGCTACACATTACTCATAGAAGACTTTGACACAAAACTAGGAAAACAGCAAATAGGAGAAACAAGTATTGGATATATAGGAAACACTGAAATTATTTACCTAGAGGACGAAACAGGGAAAACAATAAAAAATAGAGAAGAAATTTTAAGATACATAGAAACATTTTATTCGGACTTGTATTCCTTCAAAATACAACAACCAATTGTTAGCCCTAGAGATAGACGGGCCGCTCTCACTCGTCATTACACAGAAGATCAATATCAAAATACGAAATACAGACTGCGCTAAAACAAATGAAAAATAATAAAGCTGTAGGACCCGACAACATAGTAATCAAAATGATTAAAGACGCAGGAACACCAATCTTAAACTGCCTAGAAAAACTGTTCAATCATTCTTTGGACACAGGAAAAACACCAGAACAATGGAAGACCGCGAAGGTAATCCTAATATATAAAAAAGGGAATAAACACGATTTAAAAAACTACCGTCCTATTTCGTTATTGCCACACCTATATAAGCTTATGACAAGAATCATAAGGAACAGAATTACAAACAAACTGGATGCTTTCCAACCACCGGAGCAACCAGAATTCCACCAAGGATATAGCACCATAGATCACATCCATACTATAAAACAAGTGTTGGAAAAATCATATAACATGCCTCTCTATATGGCCTTCTTAGATTCGGATAGATCGGAGAAGGCATTTGACACAATAGAAATATGGGCTCTGGTAAATGCATTGAAGCGATGTAGAATTGATCATAGGTATATACAACTAATTAAAGAACTTTACGAAAACTCTACTATAACAAAACACAAGTTTGATAGAACCAACCCAATTAAAGTTAAAAGAGGCATTAGACAAGAAGACACCATCTCCCCAAAATTGTTTACAAACTTACTAGAAGATGTTTTTAAAACCCTAGATTGGGAGCAAAAGGTTTAAACATAAATAGTGAATATTTACCACAATTGAGATTCGCTGACGACATAATACTATTATCAAATAACATGGCCGAGTTACAAGACTTAGTCGTAGATTTAAACCAAGCTGCGATAAAAGTAGGACTTAAAATGAATATAGAGAAAACTAAGATAATGTCCAACTGTGACGACGCAGTGCCTATACAATTATCAAACAAAGTAGTATCGAAATATATATATATATATATATATATATATATATATATATATATATATATATATATACAGGGTCCATCCCAAAAGAAATGAGCCTTTTCAAAAAATAGTTTTATTGAGCAGATCGCTACAACACCTCAAAATTCTTCAAAATAGGATCCTCCTGCATCAATGCACTTTTGGAGACGGGTCTTCCAAGTCCGGAAGGCTTCCTGGTAGGCCTCCTTAGGGATGTCCTTGAGGGCTGCTGTGACATTCTCTTGGATGTCCTCAACCGAGTCCCAGTGCTTGCCCTTTAGCACTCTTTTCAACCGCGGAAACAAAAAGAAGTCCGGGGGAGACAAGTCCGGGCTGTAGGGAGGCTGGGGAACCACGCCGAGTTGAATCCGGGCCAGGTACTTGGTCACGATGAACGCGGTGTGGCTCGGCGCGTTGTCGTGGTGCAAACTCCAGTCGTGTTTGATCGCGCTCCGCTTACTTGTGACCTTTCTTTTGAGTCTTTTGAGGACTTCCAGGTAGAAAGCGGCATTCACTGTGCGACCGGGTTGTACGAACTCGTAGTGCACAATCCCCCTGGCGTCGAAGAAGGCGACGAGCATTGTCTTGGTCCTGGATTTGCTCATCCGAGCTTTCTTCGGCCGGGGTGACGCGGTGGTGTGCCACTCAGCGCTCTGCCTTTTTGTCTCCGGATCGTACTGGAAACACCATGTTTCGTCTCCTGTTACCACTTTGTTTAAAAACTCCGGGTCATCTTCGCACATTTGCAAGAGTTCTTCACACCGAACCACCCGGAGCTGTTTTTGTTCGTCAGTCAACACCCGCGGCACAAGTTTGGCGCACACCTTCCGCATCGATAAATCCTCGGAAATGACTCGATGTACTGTCGATTTCGGAATGTTTAGGGCATCTGCTACTTGATAAACACTGAACCGACGATCGGCGTTCAAAAAATCGCGCACTCGCTGCACGTTCTCGTCGGTTCGGGAGGTTGACGGTCGTCCAGACCGAGGTTCGTCGGCCACCTCTTCCCGGCCCTCCTTAAATGCTTTGTGCCACTTTTTAACTTGCGAGTACGATAAACAATCATCCTTGAAGGCCTCCTGAAGCATTCCAAACGTTTCGGTAGCATTCTTGCCGAGTTTGAAGCAGAATTTAATTGCGTAGCGTTGATCGATTTTTGAATCCATCGCGCCGTGTCGAAAATTGAAAATAGACATTCACGGAAACACCGTCCTGCCGCTCCGAGAGCTCAGAGCCGACTTGCACCGACCGCGTATGGAAGCTAAGACCCCCACCACCTGCCCCAAGCGTCAGAGCACGCCGGAATGTACACTCGCGTCCGAAAAAATAAGGCTCATTTCTTTTGGGATGGACTTGTATATATATATATATATATATATATATATATATATATATATATATATATATATATATATATATATATATATATATATAACTTACTTTACTTAATCCAAAACCTTTCTACCTTTCGGTGTAAGGCTATTGAGCTGAGTTGTGCTTTATGGATTCGGGCTTGTCTTGCACAGTTCTCCACTTTTTCTATCCTTTGCTGTTGTGCGAATTTCTTCCCACTTTATGTGTCTTGATTCTGCTGCCTCTTTTAGTTCCTCCTTCCATGTTTTTCTCGGTCTTCCTATCCTATTTTTCCCTTTTGGTCTTGCTTCAAACACTTTTTTCACTGTTCTGTTTTTGTCCATTCTTATTATATGTCCCAACCACCATAACTGTCTCTCTTGCACTAGTACCGCTACCGCTTTAGTTTTTAAATTTTCTCTAAATGTTGTGCTCCTGATGTGGTCTCTCTTTGTTTTACGCAGGAATCTCATCTCCGTACTTTCGACCCTGCTCCTATGTTTATTCACTGTTGTCCATGATTCACTGCCATAGATGAGTATTGGTGTTACAACTTTTTTGAATACTTCTACTTTTGCGTCATTTGGTACTTCCTTTTTTCCTAGAAAAAAGGACTTTATGGAGTTAAATAGTCGTCCTGTAATTCCTACTCTTTCATTTATCTCGTCATCGAGTTTTTCATTTTCCTGTATCCATACACCTAGGTATTTGAACTTCTCTACTTGTTCCAATTTTCTTCTCTATATATATATATATATATATATATATATACGATGTCTTCTCTTGTCTGGTGCTATTACCATTGTTTTGGTTTTATCTCCGTTTATCTTCATGTTTTTCTTTTTTAGTTCTAAGTTGTATACATTGATATTTTCTTGTAGGTCTTTCTCACTTTTTCCGAATATAACCATATCATCAGCAAAAAGTAATTCTGATATGTAGATTTTTTCCATATTCCAGCTTCCTACATGGTATCTTCTTGTTTTTTTCTTGCATTCTTTTATTGCCTCATCTAATACTAAATTAAATAGCAGCGGGCTGAGTACACATCCCTGTCTTAGGCCTATATTGGCCTTAAATTCCTCCGACTGCTCGTGTCTCGGTCTTATTATGTTTCCGCTATTTTCGTGTAGTGCTTTGATGGCTGCTACTTCTCTGTAATTTATGTTTGCTTTTTCTAGACATTGCCATATTGTCTCTCTTTCTATTCTGTCGAAGGCCTTTTCCAGATCTATAAAGCAGAGATGTATTTCTTCCCTTTCTATGACCTTTTCACTTAGCTGTCTGATTGTAAATATGTGGTCTTGTACCCCTGTCCTTCTCTAAACCCACTCTGGGTGTCTTCTATTGTCTTATCTAGTTTGTCTCTGAGTCTAGTTTCTAGAATCCTTGCGAATACCTTCCTGGGATGCTTAGTAAGGAAATTCCTCTGTAATTACAGCATTCTCTTCGGTCTCCCTTCTTATATATGGGTATTATGATTCCTATTTTCCATTCCTTCGGTACTTTTCCTGCTACTAAGATGTCGTTGTATAGTTCTAGTAACCTTTCCTTGCCTGTTTCTCCTATGTATTTTACCATCTCTGGGGTAATTTCATCTATGCCTGGGGCTTTTGCTAGTTTGAGTTTCCTTATTGCTATATCCAATTCTTGTTTTGTTATTTTGCCTTCTGCGCTATCTTCCCTTGTTGAGTTTGTATCTTTTTCAAAGTCGGTATTTTTCCTCTCTCTTCTTTTTTCCAATCCTCTCTGTTCTTCCCCTGCTGCCAACAAGTCTTCGAAATATTGTTTCCATCTTTCCATAATATCGTTTTCATTTGTCAGTACATTTCCCTGTTTATCCTTGATGTTTTTTGTGAGTGTAGTTTTCTTTTTTTCAGTTGCTTCAAAGTTCCGTAAAATAGTTTCTGGTTGTCGTCAAATTCTTTTTTCATTTTGTTTCCGAATTCTTCCCACGCTTTCTGTTTTACTTCCTTCACCTTATTTTTTACCTGCGTTCTTTTCTCTTTGTATAGATTGTAGTCCTCTTCCAATTTTGTTTGTAGATATTTGCGCCAGCATTCTTTTTCTTTTTTACCAGTGTTTTTATGTCAGTTGTCCACCATGCCGTTCTTTTAAAGTCCTTGTTAGTTACCTTTGTTACTCCGCAACATTTGCGCGCTGCTTTTATCATGCCTTGTTTTATCGTTTTCCATTTATCTTCTATATTTGGTCTGATATTTTTTCTCTCGTACTCCTTTTTTAGGATGTCTTGGTATTTCTTCCTGATGTGTTCTTCTTGTAACATGTGGCTTTTAATTTTCTCCTTAGTTATTTTTCTATGTTTCTCTGTCGCTTGTTTTTGGCTCACCCTCATGTCCATTTGGAGTAAGTAGTGGTCCCTGCCTATTTCCGGTCCTCTCTTCACCTTAACATCTTTGATTTTTCGCCAATTCTCCCCGTTCACTAGAAAATAGCCTATAATTGATTTCTCGTTTCTGCTGTGTTGCACCCTTGTGTATTTGTGTATGTCTTTATATACGAACTTTGTGTTCGTTATTACTAAATCATTTGCCACGCAGAACTCTACAATTTTCGTACCGTTTCTATTTCTTTTGTGCTCTACTTGTCTTCCTAAAATTCTCTCTATGCCTCTATTATCCTTTCCTACGCTTCCATTTAGGTCCCCCATAATTATGATATTGTTTCCTTTCGTATCTATTACTTTTTGTAGTTCCTCAAAGAACTGGTTTTTTATTTCCACTTTCTCGTCTTCATCAGATCCGTACGCCACAATCATTTGCCATGTTTCTTCTTTTTCCCCTAGTTTGACTTCTACTATCATTATTCTTTCATTTACATACCTTTCATTTATTATTGTTTCCATTTTGCCAGGGTGTACCACTAAACCCACTCCCGCTTGTGCCCTTTCAGATTTTTCTATTCCTGACCAAAGCATCCAATATCCTTTGTGTAGTCACGTATGTCCTTGCCCTTTCTTCTTTGTCTCTGTTATTCCCATAAAATCCAGCTTTTGTTTCTCCATTTCTTCTATGAGTTCCTCCTCCTTTCCGTTTATACTTCTGATGTTCCATGTTGCTATTTTTATATACTCCTGCTTTCCTCTTTTTTGTTTCGTTTCTCTACTCGTGTCCGTGTCCGTGTCCGTGTCCTTTGCTCTGTTCGTCATCTTTTGTGTCTGTGTTTTTATATTCTGGGTGCTTAGTTTTTTGAGGAGGGAGTCTCTTCTATGACTCTTTGTTCTCCTTCGCTCCACTTGTAGCATGTTCCGTCTATTATTATCTTCTGGTATCCAGTTTTTACCTCTTTTCCTTTTGCTCTTTTCGCTCTTGCTATTTTCCTGATTTCCGCTTGTGTTCCTCTCTCGTCCTGTGTTTGATCGTTTTCAATGTATATTCTTGTTCCTTTCAAAGATTTCTTGTTTTGCATTACTTCCTGTTTTTCATTCCAAGAATCCATCTCCACAACTGTTAGTGCTGGCTTTATGGTATGTGCATTTTTTACTTTGGACTCCACTTGTAATTTTTCTTCGAGGAACTCCATCACGACTTGTTTCTTATTCTGTCCTTTGAATTCAACCCCTTTTATTACAATATTGCATTTCCTTCTATTCTTTTCTGTTATCTCTAGTTTTCCTTCCAGCTTTTCTATTCTTTTGATTAGGTATCCTTTTTCCAGCTCCCACTTCTCTTCCTTTTTCTTGAACTCCTCTCTAAGCTCCTTGTTAGCTTTCGTGTTTTCCTTTATTTCCTTCATTATCTCTTCAAACATTATTTTCAGCTCACTTATTTCCAACATTTTGGTATTCGCTGATCCTGTGATTTTTAACAGGGGGGATTTGATAATGTTTTTTCTCTTGCTTTCTCTACAGAGTTCTTGGTCCAATTCTGTGCTGCTATTTAACTCCCGTTCCCTTTTGCTTGTATTTTCCATCCAGTTAGCTCTTAAATGTGATCCCCTAAAATTTGTTCAAATGTTATACCACGCTTATTTGTTTATTTGTTTATCTTTCCTCTGAGCTCCGTTTACCGCGACCTTTATCGCTATCCGCACTTGCACCGCTCGCTTATCACACTTTCGCCGCCCGTTCGTTGACGTCCGCTCTAGGTTTATTCAATGCATTGTACACGTAAAATCTCAGAACACTGCACACAAACCCTCTGTTTTCCTCTTTTTTCTTAACTTTTCGCCACTAAATCCGCTTTGTTTTATATGCACGTTTTACGTCGCGTTGAAATTTACGAATTTCATTTGGTGTGGTATAGCCCGTATACGGTGTTTATATATCGCCACCTGTTATAAAATTCGCGTCCGCGCCGTCCGACATCTAAAACTCCACTCTCTCTCTCTCTCTCTCTCTCTATATATATATATATATATATATATATATATATATATGCCAAAAGCTAACTACAACAGACGCTCCCCAAATAACCGAAATAAATAGAGGAATGAGGCTCGCTTGGGCAGCGCACGGAAAACTAAGAGACGTATTTAAGTCATCATACCCTCAACATTTAAAAACAAAGTTATTTAATCAATGCGTACTTCCCATACTTACCTACGCATCCGAAACCTGGAGTTTCACTGAAACTAACCTGGAAAAACTAAAAGTAACGCAGAGGCACATGGAAAGACCAATGTTGGGAGTTAGACTAAGAGGCAGGAAAACGAATATCTGGCTTAGAAATAAAACAAAAGTAGAAGACGTGGTAACTCGTATCGCCAAATTAAAGTGGCAATGGGCTGGGCACCTAATGAGAAGAGAGGACAATAGATGGAGCAGGAAGATCACAGAATGGAGACCGAGGACTGGTATTAGATCTCGAGGTAGACCACGTGCAAGGTGGAGGAATGATATCGAGAGAACAGCATGGAAACAGTGGACGGGACTTACATTCAATAGAATAAAATGGCAACAGCTAGGGGAGGCGTTTGTCCAAAAATGGAATAATTTACGCTGAACAATGATGATGATGATGATGCTTAACTATTCTAGAATATCTTAATACAGACCTTTTTTCCTTCCTTGAAAGCCGCACATGCATCATAAAAGTTCACAATTTCCTTTCCAGACAAAATACCATAGAGCACCATCCTTAGTTCTATCTTCTTCTTCATTACTGTAGAAAAAAGAGAATGTACTTCACGACCGCCAAAGACGTTTGTAGGATGGATGGAGAGCATTTAAGGTTCGCTGTTGTTATTGACCCAGGAGTCGAACCAAAAACTGCCGTGTACCAGTGTGGCAGGTCGAGGCCTTTACCCCGCAGCTATCATACTCTTAGTCCTATCTTATTCAATATTTATATGCATGATATACCATATACTTAGGACAAAATATTTTGCTGATAATAGATCTCTCCCATATATGGTTCAGCACTACAGACCTTGCGATGTCATTTCTTTCCATTGCTTCCTGTTCTTTGCTATGACATCCCAGTTTGTTATGTTATTTTCTTCTGAATCTTTTTCACACACTCCCACCAATCCTTCTTAGGCCTTCCTTTGCGATTTGGTCCTACAAAATGCCCCTCAAAATTCTTATTGATACTCTATTCCTGTCCATTCTTTTTAAATACCCCAGTTCAGGCTAATTGTACTTATACTTACCCTTTTCTTGAACATTTGTTGTAATTCTGTACTTGCTCTTCTTCTCTGTTTGGCGTTTTCTTTTATTCCTCTATATATTTTCCTTGTGTCAATCTCGTAGTAAATATGTGGTCTACTGTTGAACAATTCCTTCTGCAACTGCACCACTGTTCTATTTTTTCTGCCACCCAATCTCTTGATCTTCGGTTTATCAATTTATCAAGTTTATATCTTATATGCCACGTTCAAAAGCGATATCGCCTGTAATTCTCGCAACTTGCTTGGTCTCCTTTCTATGTATAGAACAAATTATTGTTTCTCGCCATTCTGCTGGTCTTATTTCTTCTTCCCAGGTTGTTTTTATCAATGCATGTAATCTTTGCTTTATCATCTTCCCTCTTATTATTTTTCGTACTTGATACAACAACTTCTACTACTTCTAAAGAGGGTGGCTCTATTTCTTGTTCTGGGTTTCTCTCATTTCTAAACTGCATCATGATCTCTTTGACGTTAGTTAAATTTTTTTATAGTGTCTGTCCATCTTTTTAATAAAGTGTCTTCGTTGCTTATTAGCTTGCCTTCCTTATCCTTATAGACTGGGTTTCTTGGTTAATACCCTCTTTTGATTCTGCTTGCTAACTTATAAAATTTCCTTACTTCCTGTTTGTTATAATGTGCTTTTAATGCTACAATTTGTTTCATCTAACGCTGCCTTTTATTCGTCCTGCATAACCTATACACTTCTCAATTTTTCCCCACATTCTATACAATCTTCTTCTGTTCTGCTTGCTAGCATTTTCATTTTCGCTTTTCTTCTTTCTTCTAGTGCATCATGAGATTGTTCATTAAACCATTATATCTTCCTCTGCAGTGTTTTTTTATGTTACTATTAATTTCTAGTTTCACTGTTTTCTTAATTATTTCCCATTCCAACTCTATTTGATTTTCTATTGGAATTTCCAACTGATCTTGCATGCTTTTTACTTACCTTATCCTATAAGGAAAGCAATGTAATCGGCGGAAATTTGACCTACCCAGTTTTTCACATTTCTGGACGAATTATAGCCTCAGGACACCAAAAGTGTTAGTTTGGGCCATTGGTTCGTGTGTGTGTGTGTGTCTGTCTGTCTGTCAGTCTGCCAGTAAACAGGATATCTCGAAAACCGTAAGAGCTAGAGACTTGAAATTTGGTATGCAAGTTACTTGTAGGTAGGGGATACAGTGTGAAACTTTTGGTAAAAATCGGCCGAGCCGTTTGATCGCAAGGTCGCAAAATCGGTCGCAAAGCGGTCCCGAATCTAAACGGTTGAAGATACAAAAAATTCATGAGAATAAAAATGATTTGTTATCACGAGATAAACATGAATTTAAACTAAAAGTTGGTAAAATAGTAACTCGAAAAAAAATTGAAGCTCAGGATCGAACCCGCGACATATTGGTCAGCGTCCGTGGTCATATCCGACTGAGCCATAAGTTAGACGTGAAGCTAATGAAAAAATAATAATGTTGCGTACCTACACATTAAATAAGTTCCAAATTTTTCATATTTTTAAGCGCATACTCATACCGTTTATCTGTCCTTGGGAAATTCGCTTAAATTTTATCCTCACTAAAAAGTGATCACTTCCAAATTCTCCTCCTCTGGGATATCACATAGTTTATCATGAATGTACGTTTGCCTTCAATCAGAACATAATAAATTTGATTTATTGTTTTGCCATCCGGGGAGATCCACATTTATGTATTTCTTTATGGGTCAGACATGTCGCCTTTACTTTTAGTCTTCTTTCGCCAGCAAAGTTATAAGCTGCCTCCCATTGTCATTTGTTTTAGTCTGTTTGGTACTTACTCCTATAATGTCTCTGTAACGCTCTTCTTTCCCTATCACAATTTTCACGTCATGTCTTGGTATTCCATAATATGTTTCTTCTAATTCTTCATAGAACCGTTGCTTTTCGTCTTCTTCAGCCATTTCTGTTAGCGCATTTAGATTAACTGTGCAGATTTTTCTATATTTACGTCTTAGTCTTATATAACTTACTCTTTCGTTTATTGTTTTAAATTCTTCTATGGTGTCTTTCCCGATTATGAAGCACGTTTCCAATTTGTCATCCTTCTATATCTGCTATCCATTGTCCTTTTAATTTGTTTCCTGAATAGCTAGGAGTTCTAGCTTGTATTTTCTTATTTTTCCAATTAACTATTTTATCTGCCCTTCTTTATATAACCCTCGTACATTCCATATTCCCATAAAGATGCTTGCTTTCATCTTCTCTCTTGGCATCCTTCTCCATTATCCTTTTCCTCGCCGTTTTCGCTTTCATATTGGTTAAGAGTTGATCTAACTGTTCCGCCTTTTGTTCGCTTTTATTTGCTAATTTTTTGGCTGCAGCTTAGAATTCCTCTTCTTTCTTGAAAAGGCTCCATATTTCCTGATCTTACATTCCAATTCCATACTATCCCATTTACGCTTACTGTGTCGCTCTGAATTACAACTCTTTTTCCTTTTTCTCTTTCATCTTTAGCGAATTGTCTTATTATCTTCTGTATTCTTCTTTCCTCTCCCCCTAGGTCGTTGTTGATATGTACTTCCTTACCTTTTAGCTTATTTTTATTTTTCATAACATTTTGGTTATCCTCCCATTATTCAAACAATAAACCATTCCCTTATTTTGCTTAATTCTGTAAGGCTCTACATTTGGCTGCGCAGAACCATCTCAGATTGGGGACCGCTGATAGAAGGGGTTGAACTTTCAGTGGTAGAGGCTAAGGACCTACCCAAGCGCCCCAAAGTTCTCGTCTGGCTTCCTGGACCAGTCGACGAGAAAATTGCCAGGACCCGACTTGGGCTTCAAAACCCAGGGTTAAAAATGGAAGACTGGCGACTCCTTAGCCAGAAGGTAGACAAGGAAGGAGCTATCCTGGCCTACTCCATAAATGGTGCCTCTTTCAAGGTCCTAGAGAGTAAACAGTTCAAGGCCTATTATGGACTGGAGCTGCTACTTTCAGGAACATTCAAATTGCTCAAGATACTGAGGGTACTTCAGATAAACCTCCAACACAGTAGGGCTACTTCGGCGGCCCTATGTAAGATGATGGAGGGCTGTGATGTTGCCCTCATCCAGGAACCTTGGACCCATCAAGGTAAAGTAAAAAGTCTGGGGGGAATTAGAAAAGATCTAATAAGATCCTCAAATAGACCCAGAACCTGCATTTTAGTTAAAAAATACATAAAATGTCTACTAATGCAATTCTGTCCTCAGGATATCGCAGTAGTGATGCTAACAACAAGTGGAGGAGATCATACTAGGATTAGTGTACCTCCCTGTTGATGAACCGGATCCTCCACCACTTAGGGCAGTGGATGAGCTTGTAAGACACTGCAGAAACATTGGCCTACAGATGCTCATTGGCTGTGACGTCAATGCACACCACCTCTCATGGGGCAGCACCGACACCAACATCAGAGGTGAGTTAATTTTACAATTCACTGTGGCAAATAATTGAGACATATTGAATAAGGGTAACAAACCAACCTTCGTTATCAGACGAAGAAGGGAAGTAATTGATATAACTTTGTTAGAAATTGGCAAGTATCTGATGAGAGTTGTTCAGACCACAGATTCATTAAGTTCGAAATCGCTGGGATTCAGCAAGTGATAGAAAACTATCATAATTCTTGTAAAACGGATTGGGAAGCCTACAAGGTGGACCTAGACCAAAACTTGGCGAGTATTATAAGGAAAGTTCATAATAACCTTGAGCTTGAAATGGCTGTAGATCAGTTAACTGACTCATTCACTGTACAAGACACACATGGGTACAGGTCATACAAGAATAATTGACAGTCTGGGGGGCCCTCTGCTTGAAATGAGGACGGACCACATGACCTCAAAAATATGTGATTCAAGGTGATAATGCAGGATCAAAATAGGAGCGAGACTTTTAGACAGGCAATTGCACCTGGTAGCCTAATCCGATGGTTCTAAAACTGAGCTGGGTACCAGAGCTGGAAGGCTCCCAGGGAAGAGCTAAGCTTTTCTCTGGATCAGTACGCTTCTGTCTTTCACACAGAAATATACGCCATACTACAGTGTGTGCGTGAAAACGATAAGAGGGCTTATAGGAGCAAGCAGATCTATATTATATCAGACAGCCAGGCAGCTTTAAAGGCTAGACTAGTATGGGAATGCATCAACGAACTCAATGCATTGGCAGAACATAACACAGTAAAACTGTTATGGGCACCTGGGCATTGCGGTATATACGGCAACGAGACAGCTGATGAACTGGCCAGGCAGGAATCTAGTGAGGCTTTTATAGGCCCAGAACCTGCATTAGGAATTTCACGAAGTGCTGCCCGAAGCTTTGTTAAGGAGAGGAAACGCACTCATCATTGAATGTACACAAATAATCCGCCCTTGATACCCGTCAACAAAACTACCATATGGTGGAAAAGTTCTTTTTTTTATTTACAGCATGTCAGTTCAACAATTAAGTGTTATACATGACAGTTTTGATATAGATTAACTATAACTAACAGTACATTCATTATCTGTGATATGACAAGTTAGCTGGGAGCTGCGTTTTTTTCATGGGGGGAGGCAATGGCGACCTCTGTCGATTCTGTTGATGGTCTAGTCTTCTTCTTCGGAGAGGATATCTTGTGGGAGTTTTCTCTTTAGTCTTCTATGGATGTTTTGCTGTCCAAAATTGTAGTGTTGCGCCAGTGCAGTTGTTCATAGTAGTAATAAAATTCCTGATGGTCGTGATGATATATGTTTGAACTGGTGACACTCCAAGTTCTTGGTGTAATTGAGCATTGCGGACAAACCAGAGGGCATTCACTGCAATTCTCAGTACCTTATTTGGTATCTTTGTAGTTTTAGGATATTCGTCTTGGATGTTGTGCTCCAGACTGCTAAGTCTTTAGGTGTACATGGTATAACTTGTCCATCTATAGCAGAGGCTCCCAAACTTTTTTTTCTCATAGACCACTTTGAAAGTTTTGCTGGTTCCGGTGGACCCCCTGCAGCTACATTTCTACCATATTCCCAAAACTGGAAAAAAATGTGAAGATTAGATCTAACTATGGAAATTTGCGTTGCGGCTGAATTATTGGTTAATTAATTAATTGATTGTGCTGTGAGTGGATGTTAAAAGAGTAAAGTTAGCCAATCAAAAAAGTCATTCCATCCAACTTTACTCCTTTGACATCTACCCACAACATAAGAAACTAATCAATTCTCACATATTTTATTTAGAAAACTCCCCATTCGGAGTGGTAAAAATAAAAAGAAAAATAGTATATTTTCTTGTGTTGCATTTTTTCAAATATGTAATTATTACACTATTAATTATTATATAACAGTCGTAATATGATTAAAATAAAATATTAATAACGTAACGTAACTTCTACAATGACAATCACAAAATAGTCATAATTTTAGTGGGAGGGATGTACTTGATGGATTGACAGCAAATTATCAATATTTGGCTTCAGTTTTGTTAGGAATAACCGCAAATCTCCCCATTCTGTGATATTCAATCTGCTCCTTTTTTCTGGACAAGATATGACGAGGGAAACGCTATCAAAAGCTTTCTCGCAATTCCCCACAGTCCAGGATATTTTTCGGGTATTTCTGCCTGCAGCCAAAATGTTTGATACCCTCTTTTAAATTTCACCTTCAGTTCCTCATTGGTGCTAAGCTCGAGTAGCTCCTCTTGTAATATCACATTCTCCACTTCCGTTTCATCAAGTGGATTTATGATCCATGGTGGTATTTCCATCGTCAGAATATCTTCAAATCTGATTTTAAAGTCATCATGCAGGGCAATTAAATGTTGAACGTATGTGTGAAGGCATTCTACCTGCGACAAGTTTGAGAACTGGGAAAATTCGCGCCGACTATTATTTTGCTTCATAAATTACAATTTTCCAAGAAAAGCTGAAATTACACCCTTTGTTTTTATTAAATTGAGGCTGTCCCCTTGTAATTGTAAGTTGTCATTAAATTTTTTGAACAAATCTGTCAAATACGCGATGTCTGCTTTCAAATTGATCAGGTTTTCTTTTAAATCTGGATCTTTACTTTCCAGAAACTCTAAAACCGATTCAAAAGATGAGAAAAATCTTGTTAAACATGCACCTATCGACAACCAGCGTACTTCAGTATGTAAGAGCAATAGTTGGAAGTCTTCATCATTTTCATCGCACAATTGTGCAAATAAACGCGTATTCAATGCATTGCTTCTTATTTTGTTAACTGCATTAATCACAAATTGAAGCGATTGGTGCAATTTAGCACTCAAATTTTTCGCTACTAGGTGTTGTCGGTGGATGACACAGTGAATTGCAGTTACCTCTGGTATAATTCTTTTAAGGTGGCTTTTAAAACCACGACATCGCCTGGCCATGGCAGGAGCTCCACCTGTTGCCACTGAAATAACGTTTGTGAATGGAATCGATTTTTCTTTAAAAAAATCACTCAGGACATTAAATATTGATTCGCCTTTAGCGTCCGTCTCCAAAGTTTTCGCGAATAGTAGCTCTTCATGAATTTCTTCGTCCATAACAAACATATGCCAATAATAATGCTTTATTACCAGGTAAAGTTGACTCGTCCAGTTGAATAGAAAAATGAGTTGTTTGCAGATAATTACATAAGAAACTTTCAATATCAGAGCTCATTTCATCAATACGTCTTTGTACAGTGTTGTTACTCAAAGGAATTCTTTTGAGTATGTCAAATGTAGATTTGTGCAGAACAGTTTTTAAAACCTCAACAGCGGGTAAAATTAACTGTTCTCCAATGGTGTGCGATAAGTAATGAGATATTGTAAGATGCCCGCAAGCCATCATCGTTACTTTCCGACGTTCCGTGGGTCTCTTCATATTTTTCCTTCAATGTTTGAAATTATTTGAAATCTTTTCCTATTTTAGCAGGATGACACCTTCTTAGATGATCTTCGAGCTTCGATGGTTTCATAGAGTCATTGCTCAAAAATTTGTTGCATAAAAGGCATATGGGCAATCGCTTGTCTGCCTTTGATGGAAGAAAACCAAATTTTAAATAATCAACACTGTACTGTCGACATTTCTTCTTAGATTCAGCCATGTTTCGTATCAGTTACCTACCTGTAAATAAAAAAAAACTTTGTTGTAGTAATCTTAAGGCGGTCTTACTTAACAGTATATGGCTATTTTAACAGGATTAATTGATTATTGCGATGAAATAAACAAAGTACCAGCGGCAAACTGATTCTAATTATTAAAAGCAATAAATCGCTAAGATCAATAATTGAGTTTTATGAAAACGGCTGAACTGATTTTAATGTAATGTAAAACAATTTTTCATTAATTATATTTTGATATATTTCTGTAAATTCGATAGAAAATACTTGTAAATAATATTTTGATATCAAAACTTCGCGATTTTAATTATTTATTTATTACTTTGATGTAGTATATAAAGACAGGTACAATTTATGAAAATATATTTAATTATTAGTGAATACAGTCGGGTGATAAAAAAATTACTAATAAATTAGGGGTAAGAAGTTCAACGTTTCTCGGCTTTCTATGCTTTGATGGAAGTATCTAATAATGGCTCTGTGTTCAGTATTTAATTTTTAATAGGTACCTACTACACCCAAACATTACAAATATACTTATTACAACATAAATATAGCTCCTATCGTAGGTGGGTTGGAAGAGATTTCTTTTAGGAATAAGCCTCACCTTTTGTACCTATGTATTTTTTTGTAATTTGTCCATTTTTTGTTTACTTACGTGTACAATAAATTGCAAAATAAATAGATAAATAATAAATAAAATAAAAGTATGTATAACAAATAGGCAGCTAAGTACTTACTTTTCCGACAGTGGCAAACACTAACATCGATTCACTTTACTTTACTTTTCTTTTCGAAATTCGGGAAACAAATGAATAACGTTTATCCGTGGCAATCTTATTTATATTGGTGAAGAATCAAACAAGTTCATACAAGATTGCAAGCACACACACAAGTTGTACTTCGTCCCTTTGCACCTCTGAACAAGCATTGCGGACGGCGGCAGCGGCAGCGCTTTGCAAGTCTTGACACGTTGTACTGAATATGGAATATGCAAGTTTTTACAAGTAACAGTCGCTGAGCTTCTTAAAATATTATCTGCCTACATTGATAGGTGAACTCAAGCCAACATTTTAGTTCTTCGCTATCAAAACCAGATAAATTTTCGTGGACCACCGCTTACAAATTGTGAACCCCCATTTTTTTGTCACGCCAACGTAGACGTCCGTCGAGTCTCCCGTGGACCCCTGGGGGTCCACCTGGACCACTTTGGGAATCAATCATCTATAGTAAGAGAGAGAAAATTGGTAAATCTTCTTAATGTGAAGATTTGCATTGACATTTGCTGGGATTAATTTTTATGTTCCACTCTTTAATCCATGTGCAATATTTATCTGTTGCGTTTTGTAACTGTTCGATTGCTATCTCTAGGTCGGTATTTTGTGTTATGATGGCTGTATCATCTGCGTATGTGGCTAATGTCGCAGGTATGTTCGAGGTATATATATTAAATGGAAGTGGTCCTTAAATGCTCCCTTGGGGGACTCCCGATCTTATGTTTTTTTTTCAGAGATTATACCATTGATCTTAACAGCGAAGGTGCGGTTTTCCAAGAAGGAGAAAGTGATAGCTTGCAGGTATCATGGGACTTCATAGTCTAGAAGTTTTTTCTTGAGGCCTTCTATCCAGACCTTGTCAAAGGCCTGGGTGATGTCTAACAGGACTGCCGTGGTGTAGCATTTATTTTCAAATCTTGCTTCTAGGTGTTCTCGCTAATCCGTTGCAATTGATGGCAGGTCGAATGGCCTTTTCTGAATTCGAACTGAAAGGTCGGGAGGATGTGGAGTGCACTGATAATTTTGATTAGGCGTAAGTGTATAACTTTTTCGAAGAGCTTAGAGATGGTGGTCAGTAGGCTGATTGGATGATAGCTTGTAAGAAGTGTTTTGTTTTTCCCGGTTTTGGAAAACATGAGTATATGTGCGTGTTTCCAGCTTTGTGGGAAATAACCTAATCGCAGGCATGTATTTATGAGGGTTGCTAGGTATGAAAGACATTTTTAATTAGATGTTGGAGGACAAGGTTGGGAATTAGGTCATTTCTGGGGTTTTCCATTTGTGTAGTCTTTATTAGCTCCGCTATTGTTTAAAGTCGGTGCTGATCGGATGGTGTGTTTCATTGTAGTTCGTTATGTAAGTCACTTGGGTGGGGAAGCAAGAAATTGTCGGTGTGAAGGTCTGTTCCAGGTGGTTGGCAAATATGGCGGCTTTAGCTTCGTCTGTACAGATAGTATCATTGTTTTATTTTAGTGTTGGTATCTCTTGTGGGGTTTTTAATATTTTTCTAGTGGTTTTCCACATTCCCAGGTCCCCTGGGCCTGTATCGGCAATGTGTTTGCGATAACATTGAATTCTGTGATCATCCAATACACGTTTTAATTGATGCATTAGGTTGTTTAGCTGCCTTTTGGTATCTGGGTTTCTTGTTCGTTGCCAGAGTCTTCGGGTTTGGCTTCAAGATTTGATCAAGTTGAGGATGTAGGAGGTGGAACAGTTCTAAAAATTACCCAATAAAGTACCTCGGTACAAATTCAATATGGAAAACTTATTCTAAAAAAAAAATCAATTAACGGCATACCAAATTAATACAACTGTATCATATTATAAACATAAAATTCAATATTAAAACAAATTGCACACTAGTTTTATCCAAGTGACTTATCAGATCTATGGTAAAATACTCATGTATGTGTAGGACATCTTTACAAAACTGAATCTGGACAAAATACAAATTTTTCAGAACAAAATATTAAGAACAGCAATTGATGCCTTCATCAAAAATTTGGAACTGAAACAATTCAACAACAAATCCAGAAAGATTATATCCAATTTCATGCTTACCTCCAAAATTGAATATGTACCATTCACCGCAACCTAAATCAAAAGAACATTCACAAGAAACTAAAGAGGCTGTTATCCCAGGATATATCCTGTCCAACAGTGATAGCGCAAATATCTGATCTTAGCAATTCCAAAAGCATCCCATAGAGGTGATGAGTATTATATGTATATTGTAATCTTCTGGCAATACCATATACAATCCTGCATTCAATTGAGCTAGCCTCTTGAATTAAAAAAAATTAAAGATATGGTTGCTCCCTAATGTATAATGAAAGGCCCACCTTTGGGAGTAATATTTAGAAAAGTTACCCTTCACCTATAAACTATATTTTGCTTTCTTCTGGTGTTGGCTATGTATACTTCAGAGCATTTCACCTCATCTTCCTTTGTAATTCACTTTGTAGTTCACTGTAGTTCTTCATAAAATGACATTCATATAACATCCTATAACAAGCCAATTAAAAATATAATTCCTTTGCTTGTACTACATATGCAGTACTTACCATGATGTTTACATTCCAGATAGACAGTGGTAAAAGGTAACAAAAAAAAAACACCAAATGCGTTTTACAGAGCTTTTATTACAAAAACCCCCAACAAATAAAATCAAAGAACAATAATTTCAACACTTGGTTTATTAACAACTGAAATGCTACCAGCTATGCTTGTGTAAGGTAGTTACTCTGACACGGTAAGAGTCGGGGAAGAGCGGTCCACCTGACGAGACGCTGCTACGACATTACTAGCTACCTGGTCTAACATTTCCACTTGATGAAGGCACGTCCTTTTGGTCTCCCACGGTACAGAAGCGTCGAAACAAAACAAGGACTAACGGCTTGGCCAACTACAAATCTCCGTCGCGAACGTAATAAACCTGAGTGCACAGACATGTCAGAACTAAAGACCCACCAAAGACAAACTGTCGCTTCCAGTTGCCCGTTTGTCTTTGGCCTGCATACGTCAATTTAACAAAATAACCCATACAAGTAATCATAACAACTACCGATACGCGCTACTGACTAATCGTAGACCAGTTATGATATATTGACTACAAGTTCTTAAAAAAATAGAAACGGGCGCGCGCACGGCCTGCTCCACGCCCATTCCGCCGGGAGCAGGCCGCGTGCCGACTGCCGACAGGTCTTAACATATAATGCAAAGCCTAGATGTGTACAACTCCTCACAGGTATCTCAGGGACTGAGAGACACAATTACAGTAATAAACATGTTACAACGTGATAACAATTAATCTTTAAGGTTATGTACAATGCAATAGTAATAATTTTCATAATTTTACAATAAACTTAATAATGTAATAATTGTATAGTTAGGTTTGCTAGCTCATGCAAACATATCCATCCTCTTATCGTTATTATTATTAATATTATTTATTATTATTGTTATAAAAAATTGCGCCAGCCATGTTTGGCATGCATTGCGATTACCAAAAGTTCATACATTTTTGGTATAATTGTAAAATATCAATTAATATTCAAGCTAGGAAGTGCACTTAATTATATAATAAACATCTATTTTGGAACTTACAGTAACCGTGACCGCGCTAATGGTAAAAATTAAGAACAATTTAGGATTCCTTATCACAATCATCATTTATCATCATCATATGAATTACGATCAAGGCTACCAAAAATAGTTATTCAAAGATATCGTATAATATATATAAATAAATCTATGACTTACCCAATACTGTCTCGTTTAGCTATACTTTCTTTTGCCTTTTTGCCGTTTCGGCCGCTTTCGCGTCCTAGCCGGCGCCGAGTTGCTGGCGGCCGCGTCGTCAGACTGTTTGGGTATTTTTGGCTGAGGGGGACCGAGGCTGCCGCTGCCGCCGCTCTCGTTCACAGAATCGGCATCTTCGCGCTTCCGTTTCCGCCGTGTGGTCGAGTAGTATGGCAAGGAGTAGAACTCTATGGGATCCACGTCGATCTCCAGCCTACCCTGCCGCCTCCTGATGCGCTCGCTCTTCCGGACCGGCTCGAAGTTGTAAACCTTTCTACGACTAGCCCTCGGTTTAGGCACCGGCTGGGTTTCTACGCGAGGAGCGGCATCTGTGCTGCTTACATCCCTCCGGGCGACAGATTCTTCCGAGACGCGCGCGCTGGCCGAGTCGTTCGGCGACATGCTCGGGTCCAGGGGGCTCGAGCTCATGGTATTGAGGTACTCTTTAACGCGCGTTTCGCCGAAGCTGAAGACGGCCTCCTTCTGTTCGGTCGAGGTGGAGCTCGAGCTCGCCTTCGCGGCGGAGACACGGGGCGTGACCTCCACTCCGGAGGCCTTGCGTTCAGTCTTCTTCAGCTCGAGGGACAGCTTTGGCCGGGACGAAAGCGGCGTGGCGCTGCCGTTCTTGAGCGAGCCCTCGCTCGTAACGCTGCACGACGACAGGCTCATGTTGTCTGAGGAACTCTTCTTCTGGCGCCGCCGCTGCGCCAGCTTAGCGTTGAGCACGTCCTGCAGCCGGAAGCCCTCGCGCTCCGCTTTGTGGAAGGCATTGAAGGTGGTCTGCAGGCCCTTCTCGGTGGAGCCGCTGGACGAGAGCACGTCGGGCGTCATCAGCGGAGTCTGCGGGAAGCTCTGGCAGCCCTGCACCCACGCATTGTTCCGCAGGTCGTGCATCCGCAGCCGCTGGTCGGGGTTAACCGTCAACAAGCCCTGCACGACGCTCTTCGCCTCCTGGCTGACGCCGCTCCAGGCCGGCGACGAGAAGCTGAACTCGCCGCCCTTGATGCGTGCCATGACGGCGGCGGCACTATCGTCGCGCGAGCCCGTGTGGAAGGGCGCGCGGCCGCAAAGCATCGTATAGAGAATGACGCCGAGGCTCCAGAGGTCGCAGTTCTCGTCGTAGCCCTGCGGGTCGCCGTTGAGCACCTCGGGCGCGGCGTAGTGCAGCGTGAAGCACGGCGTATGCAGCACCTCCTTCTCCTGCTTGAGGCGCGCGAAGCCGAAGTCGACTACCTTGATCTCCGCCGCCTCATCGTTGACCGTGAACAGCAGGTTCTCGGGCTTCAGGTCCCGGTGCACTACGCCCCTGGAGTGCATGAAGCTCACAGCCGACACCAGCTTCCGCAGGATCGCGGACGCCTCCGATTCCGTAAACTTGGACTTCGTGCGGATCCGGTCCAGAAGCTCACCACCTGCGGCAATAAATTATGTCTTGAATTCAGAAACTCATAAAAATTTACTGAACTAAATAAAAGATGATTTCAATTTGTCATAAATAATACTCTAAAGATTCGTTCTCTTCTCATACTTCGATCTGACGGATCAACAGAAAATCTATCTTTTACTTATTCAAACAGCAATTAATTTAACGAATAAATCACAGTTAGAAATATTAAAAACTTAAATTCCTCTTAAGGGCCATGAATTAATTCGCTAAAATACTGGACGAACAAAATATATATTGGTACGGCGGGGGGGTGGGGGGTGTGTGGGTATCCAAAAATACCAGAATTATCTTTTTTGAAAATTGTATTGAACTTGACACATTGTCTCCATTTCAAAGTATTATTCTCTATCAGCAAAAATGCACTCGTCTCGAGGTGTTATCCACTGGTGAAAACACTTCTTGATCCAGAATATTGTCAAAGGACCACGGCGTAATGATTTTCATCTCGACTATATCGCTGAATCGCTTTCTACTGAATTTGCTTTACCCATAGAAATAAAAAAGTCACGTTGCAAATAAGGTGGCTGAAACACAAGCAACATGTTGTGCTTCACCAAAAACTGGAAGGCAGGATCGTATGAACAGGAACCATTATGCACTTTTCCACAATTTCGACCGTTTCCGTATCATACTCACTCTGTCTTGGCGTTGAATTCGTTGAAGTGATTGAAAGTTCCTGAGACACGCCTCCAAGCTCCGTTCTCCTTAGAAGGCTCTCGGGGAAGTTGGTTGGCCTTTTTTGGCCACCCCCGTATACCCTCACAGGAAACGTCGGGTCTTATTGAACTGCCTTTGCCTTATTTGCGGCCTGTTCTGCGTGAGCCTTCCAAGTCAGTTTTTTGTCACAGGTCACTCTGGGATACGTTGCTTTTCGCTTACAGAGTATCTACTCTTCAAAGATCCTGAATGTGTCAAATCATCACGTCAACGAGATCTCGTCCTGGTGGAGAATAAGACCACTAAACTCTTCTCTGCGTCGATTCCTATTCTTCAACAGTGACACCATTCCTTTATTGTCATTCCTATGTTATCCAGATGAACCTGGAGTTACCGTATCGCCAGGTAGGGTCTTGCCGCTGTGTCGCCTGCATACTAGATCATTATCATAGAGGGCGCTTCGGGCATGTCTCCGACATACCCTACGCAATCGTTTCAAAACATAACATACTAAAATTTACTCTCGGTTCAATTGCTATTCTATGGTTGATTTGGATGTGCTTTTTTGGATCTTGGTCATGCTCATAACCCTTCAACTTACCTCCAGATACCATCTTCATAACGAAATGCTTCAAGTCGCGACAAACATTTATGAGTTCGTATTTCTGTTCCTCTGTAAGCAACGAGACACACAAATTTGATAACACCCGCCCCGTTTCAAAACCTGTTGATGAAATTTGCCGACAGCTACTCAATGGCAATGTTGTTTCTTCATAAATTTGGTCAATCGTCTCTCGACGATCTCCATTAATAGCACTCTTTCAATATTATACTTATTACTGATCCTCGAAGGAAGGGTAGAAAGCCACCACCATTTTTAAAGAAAGACTACTCTCAACTTGTAATCTTCATCAACGGACTCAGATGCAGTTTTCCGGCAAACGAATGCAATAAACCTTCAACTGACACCTAGCGGCACATTCTGTAACTACAATATGCACGCGTGCAACGTTGCCACCATTACGGTAATTTTTGGACACCCTCATATACGTTTTTGATTTGGATAGACTATGTTCTAATTTGTTGAGTTATCATTCGATTTCTATCAATCAATAGACTTTAGAATATTTTGGATTTTATATCTCAAATACAAAATTGTGCTACAAATATCATAAAATTATAACTCGGTTATTTTAATTTCTTAAATACGGCGGTAGCACTCCTGCAAATAGTTTATTTTATATTTTATTTACAGTGCAACAGAACTGTCGCTCGTTAAACCGGCTTTGCCTTCATAGTGATTGTTATTACTTATTAACGAAAATTATTTGGCATTCCAAGAATTCGCCAGCAATTCAGCTCATTAAAATCATGAGAATGGTTAAAGTCAAGTTGTGGCTGCCACATACCGCTCCTTCAACTGACTCCATCGGCACACTTTTCTGCATTTTAATTTTATGTGCACATTTTTTCGGTGCTCCCAATGTGCATAAACAATCTCATCGATTCTAAAAATGTCAGGGTTGACAGAAACGATGTTTGCACTCCTTTATTCCTATCGGAAGCTCTAAATTTCAAAGGATTTTTCACTCTTATTACAGGGTAGACTCAAAAAGTTTTTAAAACTGCTTAACCACTACTATTTACAATCTAAAACGTTTGGTTGATGATTGCGATCATTAAAATGAGCGACAAATTCGAGTACCTAACCAAGACGTTAAAGACACTTCGACAGGGTTTCAGCGAACATTCCTTTAAACCAAATACAGGTTTATGAGACACAAATTTATTCAAAGACTATTTCGAACTCGATCATCGGGTTTCACAACAAAAAATAATAATAAAATTTATAGCTTGAGAATCAATAATTAATTTATGGTCTTGTTTCCCCCAAATGAAGAAACCGATTTGATATCGTAGATAAAATGGAAATAGATAAGATATTCAACACCTGCTAAGTACACAGCAGATATTGTATACAGTTGAATTTAGTGGATGAGGGAGGCCAAGGAAAAAATCGATAGATCGAATTAGAAAAACGGACTTAGAAAAAGAAAAAAAAACGATAGGAAATGAGTACCCTAAAAATAAGCAAATGAATAGAAGCAATGGATACAGAATGACACAGATCCTTTCTACGACCCCTGAAAAGGAAAACATGAGTTACGAAGAATAGGAAAAGAATTTTGTGCCATTTAAAAGAGTAAGCAGCATTTTTAATTTAAATCGTTCCCAACGATCAAAGTTAATGTTCTTTTATTATTTCTTTTCCGTTTCTCTGTCAAAATTCGAATCGCGCACATATAAGACTATACGTCTGAATAAATCAGGCTCACATATTGCCCTCCGACGTTATACATTACTAGATCAAACATTCAGACACCTACCCAAGTGTCATCAACCTTATCCCACAAATTCCAGTAATTAACCTCAACACAGATCCACGTTTTGTTTCTACGGGACAGACTTCCAATAATATATCAAAACAGCTCTGAGGAAATGGCAACCTATTCTTCCAGAAGACATACCATGTGGGTCGTCGGGGTCAAAGTTACCCCAAATGTGTTAAATGGGGTCTATGTCAAGGTTTTGAGTTGACAAAATCATGTATATAACGTTATTATCCACTACCTCACAAGCTCTACTTTATGAAAAGAAAAATTGTCAAATCGATACAGGCAAAAGTCATCACCAAATTGCTCTTCTATCGTAAACACAGGATAAAAGTGGTCAAAGTTTCTATTTAGTTTTATAGGGGGATTAATAATATTCAATAAAAAACATCCCACACAATTTTAGTTTGCTCAACCACGGGACTCCATCCTAAACGTACAATTATAGTGCTAACTAGACAATCCATAAATAAAATTGCAAAATTTCTAAGTGATTTTTTCACGCAATCGCGCAATTTCTGCAACATTTTTCAACGCACAGCAGTGGTCGATTTCTGTGATTATACGTAGTCCGCACGACCATGGTTTTACCGTGGCTGTGCTTCCATTTCTCCATTTCATAATCGCGTCACTAACAGTCGACTTGGATTAATTTGGCTGAAATTACTGGAATCAATTTCTCGTTCGTGAAACAACCAAACGACATTCCAAGTCGCTGCTAACTTGCTTCGACCTTGGTCACTACCACTAGAATCGTCGGACGCTATTGGTGGGTGCCTCTATCCAACTCTTTGTGGTAGAGGTCACGGATTATGTAGTTGTGGTTGGCTTTGACGCTGAAAAACAGCCATTGAGTATACTGGGAGATAAACTCCTGAGTGGTTGGCATATTAGCATCTTTGTAAAGAACGGTGTCCCTTACAAACTACAAAGATCTTGGGGGGAGGGGCAATTCTAGGCCACTTTGTGGCTTGTTCATGTATTTTTGCAATATACGCGCAAATGGGGAAATTATCTGGCGAACGATGGTGGAGCATAAGGGTATCTACTTAACAACAGTTGCTCCGAGATAACGCCCCTCTTCTCTACAAAGTATCTACCGATTGAAGATTCTGAGATTCGCCAGGTATTTTTTGTGTTGCACCATTCTTTCAGCTTGCGCGGTTCGTCCTGGACACGTTAAACCGAGAGCTTTCTTGACTGCGTATTGAAGTGAACACTGTATAGGTCCATACTCCTGTTGATAAAGTTACAATGACTTCTAAACGTCAATTTACGAATTGGAAACAAATGTCTAATTACTCCAAGTATAAAATAAATTACGCAACCTCACTCTCAAAACCTCAAAATTGATATCAAATTCCAATACATCTAGGGCTCCAGAAGCCTGGGTTCTTATCCCATTAACACAATGAAACTGTACAAGAGAATTCGTTACGCAACGCTGTTTAGCATTTTCTTGTTCACATAGCGTAATACCAACTAACTGGCTACAATTGAAAGGCTGTAGCATGCATTTTTGTGTAAGTTGTATCGCCCCCGTAGATGCGCACCTAGTCGAGCGGCGCAGAACAATATTTAGCGGCGTGTTTACGAAACAAACACTTCCGGATTTACAAATACCGCGAGCTGCTTCCCTCCTAATTTGAAGTTTACATAGTAATGCATAGGCGCGGTAAATAACGCAAGTTTATTCAATTTCGCGTGCAATTATCGCGCGTTTATTGCAAAGCAAACGTTTCACTTGTTGGCCAAGCGGGCGCTTAAAGGCTGCATTCGCTTGCTGAAGAACTCTCCTGGCTGCTTGAATGAAGAAAGCGAATGCAGTCAGATCTTTACGCTATTTTGTGCATTATTTGCAGGTTAGAATTTTTTAATCACTTAAGAATGAATAAGAGGTTATCGAACCCGTTTTAAATACGGGAGTCCCCTCTATCTACGCAAACATTGTGTGCGTTTACGCGGGGGACTCCCCACATCGCTACTTCATACCAGGGGGATAATACGAAAGTAATAATTCCTCTCTCCAACCTAAACGAGGTCGACAATTTTCCGACTTCATTTAGCAGATAAAATAATCTGAGGTCCCTTTTTGTTTTGCCTTCGACTAAGCAATGCGCGAGAATCTGCTACAATTGTAAATAATAAGATTCGAGACGAACTGTGATTAAACGCTTGATAGAATCTCCGCGCATTATTCTGACACAATCAAATACATAGGTGCAGTAAGAAGTGAAGTATCGGCCTCGTGTTTCTGAGATAATCACTAATATTTTTGCACGGCGCAAGTTGTGATCCTGATCCTTCTGAATTTAACGCCGGCTCACTGATGATAGATTCCCCCAAAATATTTTTCAATCTCTGCGGCCAAATGGAAATTTAAAACTTGCTATTTTGCAAGCCGTTGAATATCTCGCCCCCTTGTGAAAGCTGTCGTTCTTTTTGAAAGATAAAATATCTACAGCAAGGTGTTTTAATTTTGCGATCGACCATTTGTTAGCCGCAATTTATAAGGAACGTCATGGAGTTATTGCACAGCGATCACGATAAAATTTGGTACACAGTTTAATATAAATGAGTGCTGAACACGTATTAAGGCTTTTTGTTGTATGACTCAAGACAATTGAGACATAATGTGTCACCAGCCACACAATGGATTGCGTGTATATTGCAGAAATAACTAAATCTTTGTCTCGTCTAAAAGGCTATAGTCAACTCCGTAGAATATTCTGCGCCTTCCCCATAAAAAATGTAACCGATCTTGCAAGGAAACTCTTGAAAACTACAGGAAGATGTCTTTCCATTGAAACCGCCGTCGAACTTGACCTTAATAAACAACTACTGTTTAAATATCATCATTTGCACATAATTAATTATACATATCTTTGAGAGTATAAGTAAGAAGACAAAGCCAGTGCGTAACAACAAGACAATTAATATCCCATCTCAAAGAAAAAAAAACAAAAACAATCCCCTGCTGCGTTAAAAAGTTCCATGAAAAAGGGATCGAGCAACATCCCAAAAATCAGAAAATGATACTTCATCGAAAAAAGCAAAATTATAAGGTAATTATCATTAATTGTCAAATATAATTTATAACTAAATCTCTTTTCCTTAAATACGACCACCGAAGAAAAATTGAAAATGAAACTTCATAAGATCAAGGAGAATATTTTGTCATTTTCAGAAGAAAATCGTCTAATTATACACGAGGATGATATTTAATGATGGGGCGTCCTAGTCAGCAAGTCTTTCCTACAAACACTTCCTCCATCGCAATTCTCTGCGTTCCGATTTTTCATTTACAAGTGGAAAAATAGAATCGCATTGTAACTCGAAAAGTGACCAAGTTGTTTTCCTGCAGTTTGCTCATGAAAGAAGAAGATCGAGAACAGTGCTGTCCAATTTCTCGGATTTCACTATTGTGCTATCAAGTTTGGTGTTAAACTTGGTGGAAAAGCAAAGATATAAAGAAACAACAATCTGTTAGCGCTCCACATAGTTAGCACAATTTTTTTTGACAAGTAGTTAGTTTTCGGTTGTTTTCTAGGAAATCAAACTGAAAGATGCCAAAATACATCAAACACTGATCTAATATCTAATATTCAGAATTGTAATCTATAAACAAAATTCATTTTTGTTGAACCCTCCCCTTTTACGTCATTTTAGAGATACTACGTGGATTAAGAAAAACTGTCAGTACATGTCTTGTCAGTTATTAGAACCATGTCTTGAATACAGTTTAGCACATTCAAGTTTCGTTTCCTGCTCTCCAGATCTGATTCCCAAGATTTTCTTTTCAAAATTTGCTACAGTAGCAATCAATAACCTAGTTACTTCATTTAACAGTTGCATGTGCGTATTCTGCTTTTTAAAAATCTAAAACTCCATTTATTTTGGCTTGAAGTTTGATCCTCCTATCAAACTTTTTTCAAAATTTCTTGAATAACTATCAGTGTTCGCGCCAATCTCCAATTACTTTTATTTGGATTTTGAATTTGGGCCGGTCGTCTTTTGGCTGCCTCCTCTTCGCTCTTTCGCTAGCTTCGTTTTGAATTGTGATGGTTTAGAAAGCAACCGGCTTTAAATTTTCCATTCCCAAGAGCATTTTGACGGAGAGTTCGCCGGCGTGTTTGATTGGCGGCAAAAGTTTCCATTTCCGCGTGGCCGTTTTGTTGAAGGCTGATTTTGTGGCAGAATTCGATATTTTGCTGATCAGATTAACCTCTTCGAGGAGGTCGTTTTGTTTCCCGATTGCATTTCTAAAGTTGAAATGTTGCCGGCAGAAAGACTCGGTTCGGTTTCCTATGCATCTCACCCGGCGAGGAACCAAAAGGAACCTTGTTGCACCAAGAAAGACGCTACCGATCGGCTTCGCATTGGAGATTGAGGTAACTTGTCCTATCTTTTCACCCACACCCTTCTTTCTTCTTCCTGGATCCCCCAAGATTGCAGCACAGGAAACTGATTTATGCAGCAGGACAGCGCCGCTTCCAAAAAGGTTAGTGCTTCAGCTTTGGCTTTTGTTTGAAGTTCCTTTGTTTAAATTTAAAATTACGATACATTCCACTTTTGGCTGAAACAATCAGTAACTCGATCACAACGATTTTCCTTAATTGATCGCCTACGTTACCATCTACGATCCTAAAATAATTTTTAATTTTCATATTTTGTTTTTTAATAACAAACATCTTACAACTCAATGTTGCATACAAAATTCTTAAGATACTTTTTTAACGGTAAGCATCAATATTCTCACCGTATCCCTATATCACTTCTTTTAATAACAGTTTATTAGGAGTGTTAGTGCTAGCTCGTCATGTTGTAAGAACAAAAAAAAACAACAGATAGAATGCCAAGACAATATAGTGGAGGCCGTAGTTAAGGAGAAGAAACGGGAAGAGGAGCTGGTCCACAGTCATTTAAAGTAGTACAAAACAGAGATAGATGGGAAAAAATGAAGGAGAGGTCTATGCTCAAAATTGGGATCAGAAAAGCTAGAGCTAGCTTCCTATCATCTTTGCAATTCAGACACTATTTAGACATTAAGGACATAGAAGATTCATGCTTTAGCTAACAATTTTCCTCAATTCAAGATGATTTACAATCATCTTGGTTTAAGTTAATATTTCACATACATATATCACCATAAATTTTATTTTTAATTTTTAAGGGGGAAATTCAAGAATGAGTTATTAACAGTTAACCAACCCTAATCCTTCCTTCACGTAAATATGAGTTTACTTTTCTAATAATAAGAATAATATGTCACGGGAGAGGGAAGAAATTAGGTGGAGTATGGCCAAAAAAAGTTGGGGACCACTGACCTATTTGTAAAGTGTTATTCTTTTGACCCCTGTCAGTTCCTGTCCATTGCTCTTTTTCGTATGTTTGTTGTCCCATTTCCAATGCATTTTCTATTCTTGGGTCTTGTTTTATCTATCAATATTTATTTGCTTTTCTTTTGGCCCACTCAAAGTCGCTCTTCATTGATTACTTCTAAAGACACGTTATTTCTGCTAACTTTGTCTTATGTTCTATGTATGAAATGTTTTTTCTATTGATCCCTTTTGGACTCCATTTGAATACTGACCTCATCTAAACATTTTATCTCACTCTGTCATACTAAGTTCGCATTTTTAATTTTATCTGACGAAGTGTGTACAATTTTAGTATCGTCTGAAAGCTCGTTTTCCAGCGAGCATTTCAAAATAGAGACAATATGTCTCGATACATTTCAATTAACGACCAGCTCATTGCTCGATACCTCGACGTCAGCATCTTTCGATACAAAAGTTTCTTGACTGCTGGACGAAACAAATGGTAGTCGCTTGATAGTACCAAATCTGGGCTGTACAGAGGGTATGAAAGCATTACAACACTATCAAAATCTTAAATATTCTGTTTGGTAACTCATGAATAGTGGGCCTGTCCTGTTGAAAAAGAATTTTACTTAATTTTATGGACTTATTTCTCGTACACCTCGCCGAAAAAAACTCCTACAATTCCATCAACGTGCTTCAACTGGACCTTGTCGATCAACTGGGCTTCCTATTCACCCTAATCAAAACCATTAACTATTCCTATCCAAATTGGGTAAGAAGACCAATTTTTCATCAGAGATGAGAATTTAAGGTCAAAAATGAGCATCAATATGATTCGGTTTCAATTTATAGGGGATGATGACACGCGTGAATTATTGACTTTCTTGGACAAAATTTGACGACTAACTCGGAGATGCTTCAATAGCTACCTCCAAAACTTTTTTATTCACAATCGATGGCCTTTCGGAACCCATTCTTTTTAAGTTTGTGTCTCTAAGGTTGCAGAGCCGGAAGCGCTGCCGAGCCGGAAGCGCTGCCAAGCCGCATCCTCTGTCATTACATTTTCATCCGTGACAATGGTAGCTTTTTTAGAAATTTTTCAGATAACATTCTAAAAATAAGAATGTCATATGGCAAGCTACGAATATACAAAACTAATAGTGATTTTGCGCGATACCAAAATGATGTATGCGTCACTAATAAAAATAAAAACGCAAACTACTTTTTCGATCTGATTTATTTATAGAATTCGAGTCTTGTTCTGTTTTGACTCATCATTGGGTTTGCTTTGCATCTTCCTCGAATACTTTTTTCACAGTCTGCGTCAAACTATATTTTTGTAGTATTTGAAGTTTTGCTTATCGCGCACTAGATTGCTAATGTCTTGACCACATTTGATCTACATCGTGGTTTCCTTCTTTTGATACCTTGTTTTTATATTTTGTGTTTATTTCTTTCTCGTTCTAAAAAATTATTATTATTATTGTTGTTAAAATCTTATATTAATAATTTATTTTCCACAAAAAGAGGTAGCATAAACAGAAAAAAATATCAGTACAAAGAAAACCCGCAAAAAGACGACCAAAACTACAAACAACAGAATGGTTTTGACGCAAATGCAGAAATAGATAAATTAATAAATAAGACACCTCAACTAAATGAATCCATTGAAAATGTGTACACCGAGGAAGAACCAAATAAAAACAATAAACAAACAATGAAGAAATGAAAAACTAAGAAAGTTCATTGTGAGAATCACAGCAATAGAGAATGAAAAGACCATTAAAGAAATCCATCAAAGTAACCAAGAAATTATAGAATAAGAAAAAATCTCAAGAGTAAAATTTAAAGTATATTAAACAAGAAAATCATATGAATATGAGCTAAGGGTAAGAGAGGAAAAAAATTAAAAAATTTAACGCTGAAGGGATCAAACAAAAGTATCAATAAAGCTAGAGAAGCAACGAAAAACTTTAAAATTGATTATCAAACAATTTGGAGTAGCAATTAGTTGCTAAAATGGAGCATAAGAATTTATAAAAATATAAAAATCGTCAGCAAATTAAAATGCAAATAGGCCACGTACTTGTACAAGCAAAAGATACCATAAAAATAATAACAAAAATTGGGGATCCTAGTCTCTACGTAAATCCAAAAGGTATTCCTTATCATACAAATTGATACGGGGTCATTTATTAGCCAACCCATATCAGATTGGGGGGAGAAGGCTATAGCATTTACACTGTATGTAACATTTGTACAGGCCAAAAGGTAAGAATTAAGTCAAAATTCTTTCGCCATTGGATTTGGGAGCCTTCAAAAGAATGCAGTGACCACTTTTTTGAATCCAGGTTACTTTCGGCCATTTCTGGTCGGAAATTTTTTGTTTCCTATCTTCCAAGGGTTGACTCTAGAGCGAATCTCGCTTTTTTAAAATCTTGTTCAATAAATATTTAATGGTGAGCAACCCATGTCGATCAATTTTATCCACCTTAGCTGCGTCATCTCTGCAATTCTGAAGCACTTTTAATTTTCAAATTCATTTAAATTTAGTACGCCGATAAATTTCTAATAGTGGTCACCGGTAAACACACACAACAGTTTATTAGGATTATCCATCTTATGGGACAGGATTATTATACATAACTATGACGAAATGATTTGGAATTTTCGAATTCCTTACTCCTGAAAACTCTGTGCATCTTTTTTGTTTAAATCATTTTTCAGTAAGCATTATCAACCCAATAAGCTTCTCTCGCCAGTTTGTGACAGCTAATTCTGACCTATTTTTCATAACTCTACAATAATAACTTTGAATACATTTCTTACCATCCGAGGTAAGTAATAGTTAAGACAGTTTAATGGCATTATGCACTTTGTTTGGCTCGTCGTTTTAGTTTAAAATCTCAAATTTCTACCTTGAACTAATCTTTTAACCAACATCTTCGAAATCTCATTCTTTCTGGATTTCTAATTAGAACCATTATTATCCCAATTATTTGACAGTAGTCTGAGTTGTTCAATCTGGCTGGTCGGATATTATCCTATAAATTGGAGTTATAATTCTCAAACTTTTTTGTTTACTTTAGTGTTCCGCGGGCTCGATTTTCCACTAATTTTCTATTTCTAAAGTTTATTGAATCGGCCCACTTTATTTGAGAAGTCGTCGACTCTAAAACAACAAAACAGCATTGGCTTTTCAAAGTTTTTGAAGTTTCTTGCTTGCGCTAGACTCTGCAAAATAGTAAAAGTTTCAAACAGTAGTCAATAGTAACAGATTAGTAAAGATTTATTTTTAGTTTGTGCAACTGTATAATGGTTTATAGTTTTAATATTCCATTTCAACGCTGCAGATTTAATATACTCTTTACATTATAGTGCTAATCATACCCATAAATTAAAAAATATCTCAAATTTTCTTTTCTGCAAAATACAATATTGTTTACTTTTATAATTGTAACTCTTAGTACTCTGACGACTTCCTCTAACAATTATAACAGACCAACAAGAATTGTTTAAAAACGAAATGATATTTTCACTTTCTCCAAATGTAGGGTGATACAAATTCAACTTATTTATTTTAATTGCGCGGCGTTCTCGTTCTGTGAACGTTGAAAGATTGCATTTGTACAGTTGGTATATACACACATGGTAAATTCCACCAAAGATCGCTAGAAACGCCACATATTGGTAAACTGGGTTTTAGAGAACATTGCAGATGATGCTGATTTTACAAAAAAAAAACATATTGAGAAATTAAGCTCATTTTTCTTTAAATGGATTTACAAATCCACGTAAACCAATGCATCCACAAAAATGCACTGTAGACTGGAGCGATCATTAGCCCGTATTTTTTGGGCAAAGTTGACAACGTTGTTATAGTCAGTGGTATAAATTATCGGGAGATGCTAAACAATTTTTTCTTCAACGATTCCAGCGATTTAAAGTTGAATGACATGTGGTTTCAACAAGAATAAGCAACGTATCACACAGTAGGTGGAACACTCACTTTACTTCGAACCAAATTTCTTGGTCTTGTTATCTCACAGAAGAATAATAGCAATTACCACCGCGGTCTTGCTATCTTACTCCATTAGACTTTTTCTTCTGGAGTTATTTAAAGGAGAGGATTTATGACAACAAATCTGCGACGATTCCTGCGCTAAAAGCAAACAACAGACATGTAATTGCTGAAACAGAGTCGCATCTATAAGAAAATGTTATAGAAAGCTTACCAAAAGAATGGTCGCATGTAAGGGAAATCATGTGGGGGCATTTGGCCAACATCATATTTGATACGTTTTTGCGAAATATAATTTCGTGTTTTATTCAGGGAAAACATCCGGAAGTCCACTTTAGATCTCCATTTAAAATTATTTTGTAAAAAGATTGTTTCTGATAATAATTAGATATTTAGAAAAATTACTATTAAACCCAAAAGTACAACATAACAGGTCTGACAATTCATTGTTTTACATAGAATGGAGAAGCAGTAAGCTAAGCTTTTTGTCATTGGTTTGTAATTCGGGATATAAAAAAACAGATTTTAAAAAAAATAATTTTCTGACACTAAATTTCACGATGCAAATTAATTTTTCTAATCATTAAAACGATCTTTAGCGCTCACAAAGCAATGTCTTATATGTAATATCAAGAGAAACGTTTTTCAGAGCCGCCGAAATGGTATTCGCCGCAATAGCGACAGGCGTGTTCAATCCTTCGAGAAATAAACTTTCAGGAATCGCAAGTATAGAATTTCTGCGGTTCTGTATAAACAAGATGAGCTGCGTCTCGCAAAAAATCTTTACTAAGAAGATTCAAAGTTCGTGTTTGTTTGAAGGCAGTAGTTTATGTTCCAAAGTTAATTAAACGAGATATAACTGAACTTCAAAGCATAAAAGATGTACTTAGAATTATACACATCGTGGTAATAAAGTTTTTGAGAGAAATCAAACTATAGGGCGAAAATGCAGCGCAAAATTGGCTAATAAGCCTGGTAGAAGTTCGAACTGGGAGCTTAAAATAAGTTTTACTCGTTTTTGAAGACAAGTGTCACGAATAACATGAAGCTTATCTTTTCTTTAACTACTTCATACATCAAATAGTAATTCTTTTATAATGTGTGCAGTAGTTTGATAAAAAATAACAATTAAATGTTCCGAAAAGAAAAAATCCGAATTACCTTTCAGCAGCTCGCAGATGAGGTACGTGTGCCATTCGTCCGTGATGACGTCGTACAGGTTGACGATGTTGGAGTGGCCCTGGCAGGCGCGCAGCAGGTTGATCTCCTGCGTGCAGTCCGTCTTGCGGCTGACGATCTTGACGGCGAACTCCTTGCCGGTGCTCTTCTGCACGCACCGCCGGCACACGGAGAAGGAGCCGTCGCCCAAGATCTTCTCGTTCAGGTCGAGCTCGTACGCCTGGAAGAAGGGCGAGTCGCCGAGCTGGCAGCGCACCAGCGTGGAGGTGTCGTCCTGCCGCAGCACCGGCTTGAGCAGTTCATCGGAGATTACGTTCTTCGTGAAGATAATTGACGGGGCCACGTACGAGTAGCCCTTGAAGATCTTGTCGTAGTTCGGCGGCACGACCGCGGGCGAATCTGTCGGCGGCAGCTGCGTGAACTCCTCGCTGAAGTTCGACACGTCCAGCTCGCATCTGCGGCGAACAACAAGAAAATCCGTTTAATATAAATCCTTTAGACGTATCAAAAAGTAGGAAAACGAAGCATAAAAAATATATTCCATCATTGACGATTATGAAAAGATCTATAGACAAACGTTCTCTTTTTTGAAAAATGCGTAACACAAATGGAGAGTTTACATAAAAATGTAAATGTAAAGTTATCTTCAAATGCTAAAATAGTTCCCCGTAACCTAGTTTCACACCACAAAAAAATAAAATAATCAATTTTGTGCATCAAAAACTAAAATTATCATATAATGTCCGAAAGAGCAAACAAAAATTGTGTTCAACTATTTTTATCTTAACGAGAAGTACATTGAAGAAATACGGTCCGCTAATAAAATTTACGAGACAAAAGTTCCCAACGTTACATAGTAGGTAAAAGTCATATCAAAGTTTAAAATACTCGGGGCGGATTAGCAGCAGCGCCCGACTCAAATTGAGAGGGCGTAAACAGCATTTGATCCATAATGGAGGGTTGTGGCATTATATTATCGCGAAAAAAGAGCTAAATAAATTTCTGGCAGGGCAAAAACTCGCAAAGAGGGGGGTAATTCTAGAAACTCAAATCTCGACCAAAACTGAACACAAGATTTGAAGAAAACGAAACTGAACATTCAGAAAAGAGAAAGGAAAAGAACTACCAGAGTAAGTACTTTGTACGTATAATCTCAATCATAATAGCGACAAGAGAAAGGAAATAATAAGAGAAATAGAACAAGTTAAGCTAGTTATAGTAATATTAACCAAAATGAAAATAAATTTAAAAAGCCAAAAAGTAGTAGCATGAGAACGACATTCATTTATAGATATAAGAAAGATAGTATAAGAGCGAAAAAGTGGAGTGCGAATATAAATTAAAAATAAATTGAAATGGAAATACATAGACACAGTATAATAATATCAGGATGTGCAAGCAGATGAAGAAGAAGAATTCTTCAATGCTTCCTACGGACAAATAAGAAAGTAGAACAAGCAGAGTGAACCTATTGTAATAGAAGACTCAAATAGTAAACATGCGCGAAGAGAAGAAATGACGAAACGGTGAAAAGACTAAAAAGAGATGATAAATGATAATAGAAGAAAATATAAGATGACAGACGACATTTTCTTTAAAGATAAAGATATCCACACGTACACTTCGATACATCCAACACGAACTCAAATCAATTATCGATTTGATAATTATAAGTAACTCAAGAGCAAGTCTAGGTGTTGGTATGGTTCACTTCCAAACCAAACTTCTTACAAGAGATACATCCAACGGATAGCAAATATAAAGGGTCTTCCCTTAAGAGGTATCAGTTTCAATTATTGAGATATTTTTATTTAAATGCAGAGCACAAAGTCTACCGTTAATCATGAAACACAATATCTCCAGTTTAACCGTCTCGGCCATTGATTTGAGGAAATTTTTCATTATGTTTTCGCACAAACAAGACTCGATTTCGCGAATTACAGCATTGATGTTATCTTTAAGTTCTTTAATCGTTATTGGAGCATTGACGTACATCTTGTCTTTAGCGTAGCCCCAGAAAAAGTCTAATGCCGTTAGATCGTATGATATTTGAGGTGAATTGAAATCTCAATTTCGAGAAATTACTTGTCCAAGAAATTTTTCGTTTCACGATATCCTGTTGGAAATAAAGGTCGTGTCCTCATCTATGGCATCCACTGCTACCCAAAAAGTCGGTCAGCATTTTATTATAACGCACACCATTCACTGAAAAGGTCTCACCAGCATCATTCTCGAAAAAATCGGCCAATGACGCCATCGGCCCAAAAAGCGCATCAAACTATAACTCGTTGGGAATGGACTATTTCTCTTGGATTATCAGACCTCCAAATGAGACAGTTTTACTTACTTATGTACCCAGTAAAGTGGAAATGGGCTTCATCAGTCAGCATAATTTTCTTGAAAATGGATATCAGCTTCTTGCATTTCCAACACCCAATTAACGAGTGTGCAGCGTTGTTTGTGATCTGCTGGCATAAGTTCTCTCATCTATACTTTGTAAGCCTTTAGGCCCAGAATTATTATGAACGTCCTCAACAATTTTTTTTTCACAATTACTATACGACAAGGTACTTCATTTAAATCGAAATGTGCGCGACATCTATGAACCGTAAAATGTTTACAATATTAATAAGTCACATCATGTATCCTTCCATTTTTGTTAACCATACAGTTTTTACTATTCGCATGTTGATTAAAGTCGAAAATGGGCAAAATTTAAAATAACGCCTCTCAATGTAAGACTATAAATGTTGAAAGTCGCATCCAACAATGGGGAAATATTTGCGGACATCTATTTATAAGCTTTGTAAACTTTCAAAAGCACTCATCAGTTTGAAGCTTACCCTTCGTAGCAGTTCTTTAAACAAGAGGAGCGTACCGGTTCGAAACACCCCCGCACTTCGACGTTTTGGCCCAATTAAATGGCGACCCCCATTACGCCCTATTTGTGCCAAGGCCTCCTTTAACGATTTTTCCGCAAAGGCCGACTCGTAAATCTGCACTGTTTGAACGAGCCGCTTCGCGCCAGCAAAACAAACTCTGCGATACCGCAAAAAACACTTGGACGAATCCCCCGTAAGCGCGCGCTTAATAACCCGCGACCGTCTCGCATAAACAAACCATAAAACAGTCCCATCGTCTATTACGCCAGGTAATTAATAAACATCAGCGCTATTTTTCCACGAAGTCGCAATCGCCCGCTATGCACTTTTGCAATGTTTGTTGGCTAAATAAACATTGCGAAAGGTTGCTGCGCATGTTTAAAAACGTCCGATGTCCTGTTGCGCGCTGCTTACAGAGGGACAAACAGTAACAAGCAAAAAACAAAACCTTCCAATTTCCTGGCTTGCGGGTATTTCCATAATTGTTATATTCAATCATCAACTAAGGAAATGGAAAATACAATACAAACGTTCACATATAGACATACCCTATTCATATAAATAATAAGGGGAGATCCCCCTACACAATTCTTCATTTAAAAAAGATAAAAGGCAATGTAAGCGTAAAATATACCGAGTATCCCCATAAATACTGTCACAAAATCAAATCTACCCTTGCTTACAAGCATCCAGATATCTACGACTTTAACACACAATTGTAATTGTCAAGTCTTAAAGTTTTAAGTTACATTGCGTTTCTTGCCAAATTTGGTTGTTTACCAATAGAGTGGAGTCACAAAGAAAATCGTACTGCTTTAAGACCCTACGTCTTCTCGGCATTAGCCATAGTTTTATGTATCGTGCTACAAAATTGTTTAATGAGACTGGGAGTGCACATTTCTATTTATAACCAAATTTCAATATTTGAAATTTTGTACACTATTAAGTTCATTCTTCATTATTTACATATACTCTAATCTTTCTTTTATGACCCTTACTCTTTCATGTGATAATATTTTTTCCTACTCTGCTCTGTAGAGAGCACTTGGAATTCATTTTCCTCTTCATACAATTACTTTCGGACGTTACCTCGTATATGATATATTAAGAATAAATATTTCTATATTGTTTTGGGATTATTTTCTAACTTATTTCTTTAGCATAATAATACAGTCAAAAATAAATACTTAAATTTGCCATAAGAATCTGCAAACCTTAGGAACATTAGTAGCTCTCAGCGTTCAAGGTTCGCGTGTGTTTAATTTGGACATGAGTTTGCGTGACCCGACGCTCGGTAAGCTTTATAATAGCAGTTTTTACAATAACAATCACAAAAGCTTGCCAAAAAAATTCCACGTGCAACAGTTCGGCGCTGATCATTTTGCGTATCTGACTGGTGCGGAATTAATTTTTTGTAAAACCGCATTAAAAATAAACTTTAAAGTACAGAATAGCGCAAAATTCCTCCAATAAAATCCGACCGAACCGTTGCCACAACTGTTATCGCTGAAGGCACAGTGTGCCATATCTGCTTGGGCTCCACTTATTTGAGCCGAATGATAAGACGCCCACTTGTGTGTGACAACTTTCAAAGCGGTTTTATCGCCGCGGCAAGGTCTCACTTTCAAGTTCATAAGGAGAGAATTTTTTGTGCTTTTAATAGCGAGCTTCAATCTCCGGCATTCTCGTTCCCGGTAATGAGCGGCGCAAGGTCCTGCCATTTAGCGCTCGTTACGCCATCTCCTGCGACGAATTCTGAACGCGACCTCATCTACTAAATTATTTTTGCTGCTAGCTGCACTTCGAAACGCTAATTCGAGGTAAGCCCATAATTAAAATCGCTTTCTAGCCTGCGCTGCTTGGTTTTTTCTTAATCAGACGATGCTTTACATAGAGATTTCTGCTTTCTCTTCGATGCATAAGATTTTCCAACTAAAATGTGGGATTACAAATACTAAAATTATACTAAGACGACACTTTTTACTGAAATGTACAATTTTTGGGATTAGAAAGATTTCTAAGATTATCTGAGAATAGAGAAAAGTGAACATAAATAGCTAGATACAGTATGTATGACAAGAAAATGACTGTCGTCATTTGGTAAACAAACACCGCAGTGCCATTTATGTTCATCCATTCAATCTTTATATTTCTTGCCCTTTGGGAAGTATATAGTTTGCCAGCACATTATGTTGTTGATGTCAATGAATTCGTTATTTTTACAATAAAGTAATGTTTTTAATGAATCATGGGAAAGAACCAAAACTGGCATATAAAGCGGCTGCAAAATATATACGGATGTCGAAGGCATATGCTAAAAAGTGGGTAAAGCGATATATTGAAGTTCGGAATGTAAAGAATCTGTCAGAGAGCGGAATAGTCGCATCCCAACAACGAAGAAGGATAAAGCAACCTTGTGTCTCTTTAAAAATAAGTACCCAAATGAAACTCCGCAAAAAAGAACTTTAGGTCTCTTTAAATGCGATTAGAAATCACCTGCGTGAAAAAAGTTCTTTTTGGATCAGCTTTGAAGGAACCGTCATTATCATAAAAGCATGCAGAACAACGACTGGCGAGGGCAAAGGAAAATTTGGATCGACATTGGAACAATATTATTTTCACTAGCGAGTCTTCTTCTTTCTAGGCATGGTCTTTATTATCGAAAGCGTGGTCGGTGAAGAGCAAAGATTCTTCAGCCCTTAGTAAAACACGTTGTAAAAATGCATGATTGGGTATGGTTATGTAAACGCGGTTTTGATTGCCTATTCTATTTACGGACAATTTAAACGCAAAGAAAATGCTTGCTGAAAACTGCTGCAAAGTTTTTCGGTTGCAAGAGAACAAATCTGATACTGAATAAAGACAATGGCCCTAAATATCGCAGCAAACTGTACGGTGCTTAAAAACAACAAAATAACGTCATTACGATGGAATAGTCATAAATGTCCCTAGATGTTGATACTACTGAAAATGTATGGCCGTAATGAAATGTGAATAAAAGTGAAGCCCAAAGGAAAGCCATCGTCGTGTACAAGATGAAGCAGTTGTCATTTCAAATTAAGAAAATATGGTGATCTTTGCCAAATGGTTATGCAGAAAACCTCGGAAACGAGGTATGAAGCTAAAATCAGTAATGGGGGTGATTTGATCAGATATCAGGTAACTGCACAATAGCTCATAATGTATGCTTCAATTAAAACTTTCTACACATTAATTTTTTCAAGATTACAGCGATCATTTTATTATTAAATAGACTATAACTTTAAGAGCTGGAAGCACAATAAAATAATAAACTTTTACATATTTTTTATCAAGTAAATTTTGATGCTTTTATCATAAAGGCGTCTATTCATTTAGCAAAAAAAAACTCCAATCAGAGAGATTATTCTCAATGTTCTCTAATGCAGTTTCCGAAAATTGTGAGTGTACAAAGAAGCTGCTGCGACTGCCAGTAAACAAGTAATCAATGAGGAACATGTTAAAAATAAAGTAAATTACGTGCAGCAAGAACTCACTTGATAACCGGCTTGAAGGGGGCGGGAATTTTCTTTGCAGCCAGCGATTTCCAGTCCAGGCTCCTAAAGAAGGGGTGCCTTTTCAGCTCGGCGGCGTCGCTCTCGCCTCCGCCCAGCCGCTTCTTGGGATCCTTGACCAGCAGTCTACTGATGAAGTCAGCCACATCTTTTCCCAATGCTGAAAAATCGTAAATCGTGAAAATTCATTTGCCTTTCGGACCTATGAGGAGCGGCCGATCACCTTCGGGTATCGGTGGCGTCGTCTTCAGGATGCGGCGCGAGATCTCCTGCTGCGTGTTCTTCTCGCCCTCGACGGTGAAGGGCGAGGCGCCGGTCAGCAGCTCGTAGGTGAGCACCCCCACCGACCACCAGTCCACAGCCTGCAATGGAAAAATCGCTCAGTGGCATTCTGCGTATCGTTGACCCGCATCGATGGCCGCCGCGAAAAGCGCGACGGCCAATTATTTTTAACGCCGGCCATGTTTTTCGGCAGCGGGCTGTCGGGCTTAAAAATAAAAATATTGTTCGGGGCGACCGGCGGCTGACGTTGGATCCGGCCCAAATGGCCGCGGCGTCTGCCCGATCTCTCAGCTGACAATGACTGTAAACTGCGAGCGACGCCTCTCTTTTTGGCATTAGGTTATGACCCACTTGCTTTGAAAGTATCAGAAATTACCATCGGGCAAGATTTAGCGTTATGACGGAATACTCCAATTCTGGGCTTGATAGGAAAAATATACAACGAATTGCGCTACTTTTCAGAAGCTAAACTGCACTTATAAAAATATATAAACTTAAAATTTGAATAAGATAAAAATGCACCTTTCTATAAAAAATGTATAACAAAATGAATCGCTAAGATAAGAAAAGGGACAATTTAAGGCAATTAATTAGTCATTAAAAGTTAGTAGCTTATTATATTCAACCTGATTTTATATAAATTAAATATACAAACAACACAAAACGAGCACGTACATATACGTCAGATAAATATTGCAGCCATCGGGTACCCTTGCGCCACACTGAAGTCTGATACAAATCATACCTTTAGAAACATGTTTATATTTCACTATGGTATGTATGTTTTGAACCACGGTCTTCTTGAACTACAAAATTGTGTATTCAAATGTGACAATCAGGAGGAACTGAGCCATTAAGTAGCCATCTACACATTTTTCTATTAAGACCTGCAATCTTTCTAAACCAGCTCTAGACATGCCCTAGTATACAGGATCTGGTAGAGAGGTGTTACATTTTTGAGACGGATATAACAATGGTTGTTGGTTGCCATTTCAATAGCCGTAGACGACTAAACAACCTGTCTCGTTTACGACACCTTAGTTGGTCACTCGATGATGCAGACAGCAGATTTCGAATTCACTTCAATGGTCAGAAAATAATCACGGGAAGTTCATCAAAGGCCCCTACATAGTGAAAGAGTAACTGCATTTGGAATAATTTAACCCTACTTATACTGAGAACATGGACACACAGCCAAGAATTTTTGAGGCCTGCATTGAGAATACAACGGATTGCCTTAAGATAGAATTTGGTTTCCACAGAATGGGGCTACTTGTCATACCTGAAGAGTAAACATGGCTTTTGTAAGGGAACACTTTTCCAGAGCGCCTCATTTCATTGCACGGGGATATGGAGTGACCCCCTCGATCACCGAATCTTTCGTCATGTGGTTATTTCTTAAGGTGATATCTGAAATCTCAGGTGTGCATTCCAAAAACTACAAACTCTTGAAGCTCGTTCGGATGCCATAACTCAAGGATTTCAAGCAATTCCATGTGCTATGACTGAAAAGTATATGGGCAACTTTTCTATTCGCTTGTAACAATGCCTGCACCTGCATTATATTGTTTTTGTTTATGTTTTACGTTTCTTAAATGGCATTATATATGTAATCTTTGGAAAAATAAAAATCAAAATTTGTTGAAAAACATCTGGGTTAGAATATTTTGAAGAATGTCACACCTCCTGCAGGACGCACTTTGTCATAATTTTCCACATGTTACATTCACTTCTGCAAAAGATATTGAACTTCGTCTCATCTGTTCATAGCGCTACTAATTTCCTCACGTCTATAGTTCAAGCTTAGCGCAGTTTAGTCAAATTCGAACGTTTTTTCGCTTTATTACGGATTTCGCAATGTTTTGTAAATGGCCGCGCATCCAAGCACATCAGAAACATGAACAAAGCAATTTTCTCTGAACTCCCTTGGTAATTTGGCCGTTTCGTTTGCTAAACAGGATACTACACTTAGTTCAAGTTATGACTTTTAGCAGCCACTTGCTAGTTTTACATTTTTACAAGTGTGGTCATCATTTTAGAGTGTAGAACACTATTGAATACAGATACCTTTCTCGTTGTTCTTTATCTCATAAAAAAAGAAACAACTGCTGTTCTCATTTCAACGTTCATTTCTCTATTTTTTTGCTTTCTCTTAATATAACTATTATTGTTCGGCAAAAACTTAACCGTTTTATTAATAACTTTAACAAATCACAGTTATTAGCAACCAACTATGGCATATTACAATGGGCTATCAGAAAAAGCTTTTTGATCAAGACGAAAACAAAATTGTAAATTTCAAATATAAAGCAGTGATATGTAATACCCTCCAGTCCTCCAGAGTATTATAGCTATATCAGCCCGATAGTTAAACATGTATGAAACATAAAGAAACAACAAATCGGTTTAATAAAAACAAAATCAATTTGGACTCAAAAACTGAACTGTCAGCCCGAGAACATCTTCCAGCAAATTATCTTAACGATCTTTTGGGAGGGAGTCCTGGTGGATTGTCAAATAGCAACACTGCTTTCAATACCAATTCATCGTTGGTCTGCAGGCAATCCTTGTACTTGGAGCACAAACATTAAGCAGACATTCTTTCAAAACAACCTACGCGATCCGTACCCTTTCATTCAATGTCCATATCACCGTCTTTAATTATGGGTTTTTAATGCTCTATTGTTCTCAGAGAGATTGACAAGAAGCGGTTTAAGCTTCCTATCATCACTAGTGATAGTTATCAAAGGTAAAGTCAACGGTCTTTCATGGATTTATGCTCAGGAATATCTTCCTCATCTTTTATGATATAGGTACGGTTCAGCATGCAAAATAAACCGATTTCATCACAATTGAACATTTGTTATAAACAATACATTTTTTTTAATTCTTGAATTTTGAGACGGAACGTCTCATACTCTTCTTTATATGCATTACCGCATGTTTAATCCCAGATTTATATTTTTTCTTTGCAAATCATCCAGTGGTAACCTTCAATTCTACCGCCGCATCTAACGAATGTGGAATTTGTTCAGTTCAAAAACTCCTCTAGCTCTTTTTTTCCCATTCTCTTATATAAGCTAAAGACAATATTTCCATTTTTTCATGGAAGGTACATCTTAGAACTAAGATGATTTTCGTTACTCCTTCAGCTGTTCGAGTCTACTTGATTATAATTTTCTTAACTAAGATTGTGCCTACTACACAACTGTTCAAGCCATATTGCTCGGCAACATCAGACATCTCCTGATGGGTTCCATGCTAGGTTCTTTATACTTCACCATTTTTAGGACTCATAATATTGTCAGTTTCATTCTGGATAAATAATTCAGAAAAGCAATTAAAGAAATTTAGAGAACAGAAATTAAACAGCCCACAAAAAGATTATTTATACAATTGTCTGGTTAGAGAAACCATTCATAGATGGCAGTAAAATACATATGTACTGTAAATTATTTGTTACCCAAACATGTTTGTTGTTCGAACATAAAAATCTTTTGCAATAATGTTCGTTGTTCGAACTGTTCGATAACCCAATGTACTAAAGAAAAAAAAATTATAAAAAAAGAACACATTCTTCAAATAAAATAATAATGGTAAGGTTCTATAACGACCCGCCAACTGAGTTGTTAAGATCCTCAATTATTTTTAGTGACCAAATAGGCCACCTGCCAGAGATCAGAAAACTCCGGAAATGGAACCCGGGTCCGTCCGTACCGCAAGCCACCCTTCAACCTTGGGACCACATAGCGATATAAATCAAATTTTAAAAAAGCAAAAAAACAAAAACATTTTATTCATTTTTCTCATTTTAGGTTTTGTTTTAGCAAGTTTTCAATTCAGTTCGTTTCTTTCTTATTTGCATGTTGATTTTATTTTGTGTTAAATTTTTATTTTAAATAAAAAATTTACTGGCAGCAATAGACTCTATTTAAAGAAACATCAAAACAAATTCGATAAAATTTCAGGAGTGCAACATTTTTTTTAAATTTTAGTGGCGTATATATTCGGTTCATGTTCGTGTTTACACTATTATTCATTCAGCGAATAGGTCAAAAATATCCGCTCATTTTAAACAATTCTCTGTAATTGGCCGATATGAAAAAGTGCAGGTATTTCAATAGTCAGGTACACACCCCTCATTTTTGGGCACACGTATTTAGTACTGCGGCTAACTTGTTGTGGTTAAGAGTGGTGATTTCGTTTACATTCCGCTATTAATGATAGTGTATATTGTAAAAGCGAGCTTTAAATATTCTGATTCATCTGTTTAACGCAAAGGGGTAAATATAAAATATTATTATAAATGCTACATGGTTTCAGGGGCGGTTGAAGGGTGTGTCTTGATGATTTATTACTATATGTATTCGCTGAATGGATCATATAACGCATTATGTTCCTCTTTTTCCCTAAACAATCTTCCGTTTTATACATTTTTTCACATATCCAACAATGTACTCCTGCTTTTTTTCTTCTTCCAAATATTATGAATAAAATGCTTCTTTAAAATAAATCGAACTAAAAAATTGAGTCATAAAGAAAACCAAAGGTAAAAAGATTAAAACTGAAAAAAGAGAAATTGAAAAATGCATAGATCCAACTTTAAAACAACAATAATTTCGGAAAAATTATAACAAATGATACGAAACACTTATTACAAAGAACGATCACCATTCTTACAATAAAAATGTATAGTACAAAAAAATAGAATAAATTATTCAACAAAAATTATTAATAAAAATGTGGAATCAAAAAATAAAACTTTTAAAAAATAATAAAAAATAAATTATGAAAAGAATAACAGATTTTTGGAAAAAAAACGTTAAAAACGAGGGGCACACAATATACAAAAAAAAAACAAAATAGTAAACAAGAAAATCTGACTTACTAGGAAACTTTAAGATTATATAAAAAATGTACAACTTTGCTTCTGCCGTTTTTTTCTACATTCGAGGTTTTATTGTAAAAAACTGGTTATACCAGGTGTACCGGAAAGTCTTTACCGGTTTTTTCCAATAAGTGTCGCTAGGCTTAATATGCAATATTCTGATTTGACACGTGTTCATTTTATTCTACAGACATCAAGCTTCAACGTCGTAGGTTATATTTTATGAAAGTATCACCGTCATATATTTATACCCCTTCAAAAATGTCAAGTTATGTGCCTGAAAACGTGCATTTGCGGAATGCATTACTTTTTTTATTTAATCAAAAGAAAAAAGCCGCTGAAAGTCATCGTTTGCTAATTGAAACATACAGCGAGCATGCTCCAACCATAAAAACATGTGAGGCGTCGTTTAGACAATTCAAAAGTGGTGTTTTTGATGTGCAAGACAAAGAACGTTCTGGCTGACCAAAAAAGTTTGAAGATGCGAAACTGCAGGAGTTATTGGATGAAGACCCAACACAAACTCAAAAACAATTGGCAGAAGCGTTAAATGTGGCCCAAGAGACTATTAGCGACCGATTACGATCGATGAGAAAAATCCAAAAGATGGGAAGATGGGTGCCACATCAATTGAATGGCATGCAAATAGAAAATCGAAAAATCGTCTGTGAAATGCTGCTTCAAAGGTTTGGTCAAAAGTCATTTCTGCATCGAATAGTGACGGATGATGAAAAGTGGATTTATTTCGAAAACCCTAAGTGCAGAAAACCATGGTTATCACCTGGAGAAGCTGGCCCATCAACCGCGAGACCGAATCGCTTTGGTAGGAAAACAATGCTCTGTGTTTGGTGGGACCAGAGTGGCGTGGTGTATTATGGACTGTTGAAACCTGGTGAAACAGTTAATAGTGATCGCTACCGACAACAAATGATCGAAAAACGTCCAGAATGGGCCGGAAGACACGGTAAAGTGATTTTACAGCACGATAATGCGCCGCCTCGTACAACAACACAGGTCAAAGCATTGAAAACGCTTGGGTGGGGGAAATATTATTGCACCCGCCGTACTCTCCAGACCTTGCCCCCTCCGACTATCATCTTTTCGCATCAATGGGCTGGCTCTGCATTAACAGAGCAGCACTTCGCCAATTTCGAAGAAGTTAAAAAATGGATCGATGAATGGTTTCGCCAAAGGAAGAACAATTTTTTTAATGGGATTCATAAATTGCCTGAAAGATGGGCAAGATGTGCAGAATTAAATGGTCATTATTTTGAATAAATAAATTTTTCCATTATATCAAAAATCATGCATTTTTCCAAAAAAAAAAAACGATAACGACTTTCTGGTACACCTGGTACATTTACGATTCAAAATATTGTCTATAGCTGGCCACTACTTTCTCCCATCTTTCGGGCAGCGTACGAATCCCGCGTCAAAAAAAAACTGCTCATCTTTTGAGGCGATCCACGTATAGATCCAATTTTTGACTTCTTTATAAGAACGTAAGTGCTGGTAAGCCAGGCCGTGTGCCAGTGATCGAAACAAGTGATAGGGAGCAATGTCTGTAGAATACGGCGGGTGGGGTAGGACTTCTCATTTCAACGGTTTCAAGTATGTTTTGATCGATTGTGCGACATCGGGTCCAGCATTGTCAAGCTGCAAAATCATTTTATCGTGTCTCTCATTGTATTACGGTCGTTTGTCTTTCAATGTTCGCCTTAAACACATTAACTGCTTTCGATACAGATCGCCTGTGATTGTTCCAAACGGTTTTAACAATTCATAATACAGTACGCCGAGCTGGTCCCACTAAATACAGGACTGGAGCTGTAAATATTCAGTTTGGCCGTCGACGTGGAAGCATGGCCGGGAAGTCCCCATGGTTTTCTGCGCTTGGGTTTATCGTAATGAACCCATTTTTCGTCCCCAGTCACAATGCGATGCAGAAATCCCTTCCGTCTTTATCTTTCAAGCAGCTATTCACAAACCAATAAACGCCGTTCAACATCTCTCGGCTTCAATTCATGTGGTACCCAATTTCCTTGTTTCTGAATCACTCCCATGGCTTTGAGGCGTTTTTAAATTCCTTGTTGAGTTACTCCTAATGATTCTGCCAATTGTATGACGTCTACATCTGTTTATTTTCACCACCACTTACTGCCTAAAGCCATATATTGGAAAACAGCGAAAGCAAAGTTGTACACTTAGTACACACACACCCACGCACGCACGCACGCACGCACGCACGCACGCACGCACGCACGCACGCACGCACGCACGCACGCACGCACGCACGCACGCACGCACGCACGCACGCACACACACACACACACACACACACAACTATTAAAAATGTATAATGGTCACAGTTGTCAGGTTTTTAATTTTTTGTAGCTTATTCTTTATTTTTCTCTATGTATAATATTTTTATCTATTTTTTTCTTTGAAAAAGTTTAGTTTTAATCAGTTATTGTGTTAATTTTTTGTTTTATTTCATATTTTTTCTTTTTTCCATGCTTTTAGGACTGTTTATCACCATTATATATATCCATATACACTATTTGTAATATGTGTTGCCTATCCACCGTACACCAACCAAATCAAAATAACTACTTGTCACTAGACATCAAAGGTAATTATCAACTAATTAACAGTAATGAGTTATTCAAATGTTCTCTTTTCTTTTCCTTGTTATTACCCCGTTGTAGCAGCTCAGGTATACAAAAACTTATTCAATGATGCAAACTAGGACGAGACGGCCTCGTTACGGTCGATTCAGAATGAACAACTGCCGTGAACACAGCGACAACTGAATATGATTAAACATCCAGAGTGTTCACTAATCCTCTTCTTAACTGATTTGATCGCAAATACCAGGCTTTCAGTTGTTTGTCTAACGAGGGACTACGGACGCCCGAATTCCAAACACGCGGCAGGTAGATTAGCGCTGATAAGGCGCGCGCGGCTTTCAGAATCGGCCACGATGTAATTCAGCACCTTGTAACAGGGCAGGCTGCTTACAGCGATTACTACACGGCCGGCGATATCCTACTTTCACTGTTAGCTGATGCTTTCTCTGTTGGGACGCTTTCGGTTGCGTAAGTTCGTCGCTGTCACTCTCTTCGCCCCAGTTCGCGGCGCTGTTGCAACGCAGGTGACCCACTTGGGATTTTAACAGTGTAGCAGATTCTCGCCGCATTTTTATCATTTCTTAACTGTATTTTCACAGTTAGGTGTACTTCTAGATTCCTGGCCGGATGCACGGGCGTGGGGCGCTGCACAGCGCGCCGCGCTCGAATCTAACATGCGAGGAAAGTGGAATTTCTCTGGCTAATTGAAAGACGGGGCAAAAAGTGCGCGGTTCCTGGAAAAACAACGCGCGTAACGGAACGCACGTTTTTGGGCACGGATTCCTCTATGCGACTAACGGTTGCAGCCGGGTTACTCAACATCGTCATATCTGGAGCAGACCAAATTGTTACTTCGACATTTGCCACGCGTTGGGTTTCTACGTTGCTCGGGCTATACAAGATAACTTGGTTCCACAACTCCCAATAGACTCGACAACGATAAAATCAACTTTTACTGAACTACATAATTTCACACTTGTAATGGTGCCTGTCTAGCTGCTTTATTGCATTTTTTGGAGTTCACATTTAAGATTTCACTTGTGTGCATTTTCAGAAATCCAATTTGCATGTTATGTGGCATATCACTCACATCTACCATGTCTCTTACTCGAGTTGATATGACTCACTTTCTGTTTTATTAAATTTAAATGTCTAAATATCGAATCTCGTATACTTCTCTGATCAAAAAGCAGTGTGATTGAATAAAACGTATATTATTTATTCATTCAAATTTATTGTGTCATACGCCAACGTTTAATCCAACCTTAAAAACACTATATCGACTTTTTGGAATTTCCATCAGCACCTCTGATTTTTATTTTATCGATTCAACCAAATAAAACCGTCTTTCGGGGTGGTTTTTTAGTCAACTGAACAGGAAAATGCCGCATGGTGACATATCTAGAGAACATGGGGTGCTTGTGAAGCAATGTTGGATTTTTGGCGAAAGCCCACGAATACTGATTGCCGAGTTTTGTGCAAAACATCACTTAAAATTGTATCAACTAAACCTATTGATATGGTATTATGATTATGGTATCTCGTTATTTTGTTACTGATTTTATCGATATTTTCTTCGGTTATTGATGGTGATGGACGACCAGAACGAGATTCATCTAAGGAATCACGACCTTCTCTAAGCAGCTTATGCCACTGGAATACAGTTTTCTCGATAAAGATTGATCAAATGCTTTCCGTTTTCTTTTCTAACACAAAATTAATACAACTTCTTTATTCAAAAATATTAGACATTTTAAAAATCGAAAAAAGGCAAAAACTTGGTGTAAAGAGTGTTGTAACTTGTAAACCATTTGATAAATGATTCGAACGGAAATTAGGAGCGAATGTCACTGAAAGTTGTACTAACATAAGGAAAAAGTTTTTTAAACTGCCACTTCCACCATACGGGTTTTCAATTATAAAGTCCTCTTATTTTCTTAACAGAGTAATCAACAAAAACCGCATTGTAATGATACACAAACAATTACAAAACGTGACCCAAAAACACAAAAGAGAAAAAAGGAAACAAGGAAGATATGCTTATAAGATTATTTTTTACTTCCGCTCAGAGAGAAAATTAAGAAATGAATTACTTGAATATTCTCAACTCTTTTTCTGAAAGAATTCGACGCGTAATAATTGACACCAATAACCAGGGACACAATTTCCCTCTAGAAATATTTATAATCCGCCGACATGCACACGCCGACAAAGTTAAACAAATACAGGAAATTTAGTCCCCCAATATTAAGAATCGATTGCTCTCATTCTAGACCGAGCCCAACAAAAAATGCGCCAGATATCTAGTTGGCTATTACCCCAAAACTTCTGGTGCAGCACGTTACATAGCCGACTTTATTGCCGACCTCCATACTTTTCCTTTTCGACCAATCGTAAAATGTAATCGCATAATGTTGCATTAGAACATGTCGTATTTTTATAGCTAATGTCAATATCTCCAGTTGTGTCTAGTTTTTTGGCATTTCAAATTATTTTATGTAATTTTTTTAGTAATTATGTTATCATAAAAAATTTAAATTTAAGATCATCAAAAATTTAAAAAAGATTGTCAAGCTGAAAATACACACAAAAATTAGTAGAGACAAAAAACTTGTAGACAGTAGTGGAACTAACAAAAACTACAACAAATATAGGAATACGAAACGAAACTAGGTAGTACAAGTTTCAATTTAATAAAAAATAATTATCACAAAAGAACAATTATTAGTATGAAAACGCTAAAGAAAGCGTCCTTAACTAAATCATGCCTTCAAGAAAAGATAAAGTAAAATAAAGATTAGCAAATAAATTAACTATATTAAGATTAGTAGAAAATTAGGTGTGGGATTTGCTAGTCTTCCATTGTATGGCTCCCGGATGGCGGATAGGGGAATGCTAATCAAATATGGTGAGCACCGGGAGAATAAAATACTCGGGGCGCATCAAAACTAGCAGCAAACAGGCAGCAGTTTTTTTCCATCAGAACAGCTACATACGAGATAATTGTGAGTGATAACGCCACGATGTGTAAGGCAAAAAGCAACCACCATACTCCCAACCAGAATTAAAATGGCAGACACAATTGACTAAATGATCCTCAGCCCCTGGTAGGCCTTCAATGAATTAAATGTATCCAAGATAGAAACATGGAATGTCTGAACTTGACATGAAGCCGAAGGCTAGCAGAAACAATAAAAGAAATGAGAAAAATTAAAGTAGAGATATTAGGAATTAATAGCACCAGAGAGAAAAATAGTGGTGTATTTAAATCCACAGACGATGTTGACCGTTCTGGTGACGATAACAACAATCAATACGGTGTTGCCATACTCGCATCAAAAAAAGTACAAAAATGCGTTAAACAAATATCAGACGGAATAGAACTTAAAGAAGCACTAATAAACATAAACTACATAAGTGTATACAGCAACAAATGTGAACACTATAAAGAATGTAAAATAACATGAGATCAATATTACATGCAGTAATTTCAACGCAAAAATTGGAAAAAGAAGATTGGATAATATCAATGGGAATTACGGATTGGGGGGACAGGAACGAACTAGGCGAAAAGCTGTCAAGAAGATAAAAGTGTTTTCACCACCACATAATAGGTGTATAAATAAGTTCTCAGCTTTTTTCTGCAAAATTAAAGTTTTATATAAAAACAAACAAAAAAAGTATCAAAGTATTTATTCTCCGTTGGCATCGATGACCTTTCGCCATCTTTCGGGTAGCTTGCGAATTCCCTGGCGATAGAAGCTCACCGGCTTCGAGACGATAAAGTTATCGATGCATTTTCAGACTTCTTCCTCCGTTTTGAAGTGCGTATCAGCCAAGTGATGCTGTAACGACCGGAATAAATGATAATCGGAAGAGTACCACTTTTGCACGTTGCATCACTTACAGCATTCTCACCATATGCAGCACAAATCATTTCGGTGGCTTCAGCAGCGTTTTTCCTAAGATGAAACGCGAAGTGGATAGAAAATCGAATATGCTCTTTTGTGGTTGCCATCGTGAACACAGCTGATTATTGAGGTTATGAGCATCAAACGCCAAATTTCATGATGTTTCGAAAGACCAAATGTCATTGCTTTAAAACCGCAAAAGGGCAGACTAATACGTTACATGTAAACGGTGATTTGCGACCTGTGAAATCTAAAGCTGAGGACTTATTTATACACCTATTAGAATACTATCTGTATACCTGGACTTTCCCACAACATAATCAACAAATAAGAAACAAAATAGATTTTGTTCTTATCCACCAAAGATTTTCAAACACCATAATAATGAGTGCAAAAAAAATTACAGTACGTATATTAAATAGAAAGTAACCTGCTAATAGTAAAACTAATACTAAAATTAAAAAAGTCGATTGATATTACAGAACTAAAAAGCTTACGAAATACAACCTTAAAGAAACATTTCAATATATGTAAAATTGATGAAACACAAAGAGCAGAAACAGTGGAAACATGTTAAAAAGACAACTTCATGCTCAGTTTGAAACACACTAGGCAAAAACATAAAGAAGAAAAAGAAGGAAGTGTGGGTGACAGAAGAAATATTAAAACTAATGGAAGAAAGAAGAATACAACCAGACAAATAAACAAAAACATCGACACATAAATATATAACAATTAAAAATAAGATGAAAGAGGCGTACTAAGAGATCAAAAAAATACAAAAAAAAAAAACACGATGACTTTCATTTATTCAGCAATAACAAAAACATGTTCCATTTTCACGAACAATAACAACTAACCCCTGATGAAGAGAAGAAAAAGACGATGACGACCACACAATTCATACCAAAGCTTCATTCAGAAGTTAAAAAGGCAATAAAAATGAGCAAGAAAGGGAAATCGTCAGGTCCTGGCGAGATGAGAACCGAATGATAAACCACGTATTTCCCCGGGCAATTTATGAACGAATAAAAAATCAGTGCAAGAAAAACGTAAGGCATAATGCAAATTGGGTGGTCATCACACTAGAAAAGCGCTTCTTTACGTGACAGTTCTGGCTAAATGCATGGATGAGACAAGATCTGTTTATATGTTTCATTGACTTCGAAAAAGCTTCGATAAAGTAATACACCAGAAATTGATAGATATATTGTACCAACTCAGACTTGGTGTAAAAACATTAAGATGAATAATTAAAAATCTATATATTAATCAAAAAGTAAGAATAAAAGTCAAAAATGAATTAAAGGACTAATTAGAAATCAGAAAAGAAATGTCCCAGGGCTAGTGCCATATTGTTTAATATTAATTCAAAAAAAAAAAAGTAAATAAGAGTTTTACTGTATAATGCAAGTTATGCTAACAACACGACTCTTAATACCTGACAACAAAGAAAAGCTAAGATTGAGTAAAAGAGAAAATAAAAAGAAACGTAAACAAAACAAAGTTCACAATCACAAACAGAAATAATATAAATACAAATATTAAAGCACGCAATATCAGAATCGAACCAGTTAAGAGTTACAAATACTTAAATCGCTTAATTAACACAAAAATATAATGCGAAGACGAAATAAAGAGAAAACAAAGATTGCAAAAACAAACTTTATTAAATTTAATACATTAATAATAGTGCGCCCCCTACAACGATATGTATTGTCACTCGAACAGTACACAACAGATCGGTTTGAAATGTGGACATATAGAAGAATGTTAAAAATCTCTTTTGAAAGTTTTCTGTTTTGAGACAAACTGGAACGGAGTAATAACTAGCAAACAAAAAAAAAGGAAATTATCTTATGACGCATAATAATAAAGGAGGACGAAGAAGAAAAAAAAACATCACGGAAGAATTTTGTGGACTTATTTAAATGCAAACAACTCAATCGAAACCAATATTTGCAAATTTCCATTTAAGCAGAACGGAAAAAAGACAGTTCAATGTAGTAAAAATAAAAAACTGATGGATTCTTAAAAAGGTTATCGATGTAATAACAAAAAAATCTGAGAGCTGATATAACATAGGCCGCTGAAGGAGATCACTCGAGCTCGACTTCTGTAGAAAGCATGGAAAACCACTATATTTTCCTAGAGAAATACGACGATCACAAACTCTGTTAGGCACAGTTGGCATTTAAACAAATATTCTACTGGGAACACCATTCAATTCCAAAGTTCCACAATAATTATTATCAAACATGTAATAGCATTCCAAATATATAACTTGTAGACACAATTACATAATTGAATTTAGATTTCTAATTCAAACAATTATCACGATGTTAATCTAGATAATCCAATAAGTAACATAAAAACGTTCAATAAAATTTAAATTGTTAAATACCAATCTTTACTCATATGTTGGTCGATTATCCCTAACATATAAAGAAATATTTTTAAACGACTTGTTACCTTTCTTGAACATGACGTAATTAATTAACTTAAAATAAGAGATAGATAAAATCCTTTTATTTAGTTTTCCATAAGTGCAGTCATAACTGGGAAGAAAAGATGGACAAGTCCATATAAGTTGCAATAGATAAGTATTTGAGTTCCACGAAAGATTAAAGTAATTACAAAAATCACGTGGTAGTTCTTAGAAAGAGTGAAAGCCAGCTATGTACCTTACGATTGAAAACGAACATATGTAAACGGTTCTAAATTTAATTAAGAAACTACCGTTATGTAACACATTAAAAATGTGTCATGGAAAAACTTATTTTCTTACAACAAAAGGAAATAAAAACATAAAATCAACAAATATGGATGAAAATGACAAAATCTATGGTACCACTCTCAAGAAACTAATAGAATTCAGGGGTTCCTCTGCTTTAATCATAGTATAATGCTCGACTAGGCCAAAAAAAAATAGTAAAGACACCGTCAAGACTATACCAAGAAATAAACCCAATGATAACATTCAAGAAACCTTCATAAAGAGTACAAGAGGCAGCAGAAGAAGTTGTATTATACAAATGTCCAAAAATTCTCAAAAATTTGACGTGAAGAGCGCGGTAAGAGCAGTATATTCTTCTTCTGTACTTGAAATTCTATGCATAAAGTCGCTTCCAAGACTATTAATAGTTTTCGGATTTTCTGTATAAAAAATAAAAGTTGACTTGTGGTTACAATCAGATTTAGAATTTTTTAAGCTATAAAAAATATTTATTATATTTTTTAAGATATCAGTTAACCACCACCTTTCCTAGATACTTATTACTAGCCCCCTCTTCCACAGTTCTTCCTCGATCATTTCCAGTCAATTTTCCCATAGTCCTCCCTCTATCGTTTCTAACCCCTTCCCACATAGTCCTCCCTCGATAATATATTTTTAGTTGCCCCCCTTTGGTCTTCCTTGTAGAAGTTGAAAAAGTAGATGGAGCCACATGTCACACAGCATATGAAACACTTTGCTATAAATCAAATTTCCTGATCTCGCAGAAGGCCGATATCGATTGGCCACCGTGTCCATTAGTCTTTCTTGCTCTAGGGCTATTTGAAGGAAAGCGTTTGTGTCAACAAACTTGCTACGATTTCAGGACTCAAAGAGAGCATCAGATATGTAATTAAATTTTGCTAAAAGAATGGTCGCATATCAGTGGAGGTATGGGCGACATCATATTTCATATTTTACACTGATAGCAATAAAAATCAAAATGTTATAAATGTTTCGCGTTTTGTTCAGGAAAGATAGTCCGAGTTTAATTTGAATCACCACTTTTATTATACACTCTTGAAGAAGACAACGAAACAGAAAAAGATAGCAAAGTAGTTGCACAACGAAAAAATGATTAGGTGCGATTATTTAAAAAAAAACGTAATATTTTTAGCAAGGTAACAATAGGAAAGAAAATGGGAGATACGATAAAGAGATTCTGAGCAGTCTTCCTATTTTTTAAACTAAACTTAATGGGGTATCACATGCAGTGATTATACTTTTCTTCGTTCCCCTGTCTTGTGCTTACTTCATTTTCGATACAATTTCCAATGCTCGTCTTCCTGATACTATGGCAGAATTTCCATAATGACCTTCACGTGTACTTTGTAGTTCAATTTGTATAATTTCTCATATATCTTAATCCAAGTAGCTCTGTTTCTCATACTGTCAATTTCCTTGATACTCTTCTTACTTGATAACTCGTGTGCACATCTTTGTATTACTATTAATATTTCTCATTATTATTTCATTGCGAATGAATACTACAACCTACAATTGAATGGTTATTGGTGGCAATTGTTGCAACGCTGCGTATGAACATTTAACCTTTCGAAAAGAATGTTATCAATGGTTTTGCTGTCATAACCGTGCAATTACCCTTCAAGGAATATAAATCGACTAGCTAGCTGAGCGCTGGCACGTTTACCCTATATCTCTAACAATGCATCAACTGAAGGACGAATGACTTCATGAATCAAAAACTTCAGATCGCTCCGAGCTGCTGCTACAAATTGTTTAAACAGTCATCCAATTCTCAGTTTTCCATTAAACGCTGTTACATATATTCAACCTTGATTTGACCTAGTTCCTACTACCCGGAAATACCTGCAACTTCTGTGTTTAAGGAACCGCTTATTAATCCGAGCCCGCAGTCGCTGCGTATTTCTAGTGAAGTTGTTTCGCATTTCAAGTTCTCTTCTGTGTACCCAATGTTGTAACACCGACAAACATTGCGTACACAAATGGTTCAGGTCGGCGATCAATTGCCGGCACACTTCTTTGACCCAGTTGCTCGGCTGCATTATTTGCACCCGAAGGGCAGAAACCACCTGAGGGCCTCCAAGCGCTCTATTTCGAACGGCACGTGGAAGTTGCGCATCTTCGGACCAGGCTGCTATTTAGCTTGGCGGCGCGTTATGTCACTTATTGTAGGCGAAGGCCGTCCCGAAATAACACGGCCCGTTTTTAAATAGCCCGCTGTAAATTGCACTCGGTTTGCTGCGGCCGGAGGAGGAAAAGCGGCCAGCTACGGGGATTTCCTGGACTAGGCACGAAGTAACCCCCCAGGAATTTACACGAACAAATGACCGAAGCCATCACTTATCTAGCGATTGTTAGATAGTGTCTATTTACAGAGCGCATTGAAATACCAAAAATACGCTGCTGTTATACTTTGCCCGACTTAGCTCCACAGTTATATACACAAACAATTTACATAAATTAACACAATCAATGTGATAAGCGCGCCGTTTTTAAGCTTCATTTGATAATTTCCGACCAAACATGTAGAAAGTAAAAATTAGAGGGAAACAACGAGCGGAAACAGCTTACGACAACGCAGCCAACGGTTGCAAAATGAAACAAAGGCCTTAAATAAACATTATTATTTGGCAATGCGACTAACTAGCAAGAACGGCCTGAACAGTCAACATAATAAATCTCTATGTTAACATTCCAGCAGTCACAACCTTCTCTGATTAACCTTTATTTTGGCCCCAAAAGGCAAGCCTGACGTCAATCGCCACACGTCATTTGCCGCACATTTATTAATGTTATCAATAACAAGCCATCTCTCAAATACACACATACATCTTTTCACAGGCGTTCTACAAACAGCTCGGTGTGTGCTGCCGTTTTGGAGGAAGGGGGCCAAATTCCGCCGGTGAAAGGTCGGCCCCAAAATAAAATTCGCATCGACAAAACTGCACTTTCCTGCAGGTTTCGGTTGGATTTAGAGTCCACAAATAATTCTGCGTCAAAAAACGCAAACAGGTAAGAAGCTCCTAAACGCCGGTACTGAAAAGGTTTCCCTATGCCGTAAATCGCTGTAATCCGCCGAATTCTTTTTAAGGTAAACAAGGGGAATTCGAGAAACAAGTGACGTCAAGGGATGCAGCAACACGTAATTCGCTATTTACGCAAGCACGGCTCTTTACGAGTTGCTTGTAAGATTAAATAAATACTTTAAAAAGTTGTGACGTACCTCAAATATAAAAAAGTGTTAAATTGTTTGCAAGCAAACAGTAGACTAACGTTGTTCTATTCCAACTAAAAAAGGTAGGTAAGTCTATAGATAATAATATAGATTATTGCAAAATTAATACATGATAAAATTATAAAAAATTATTCTCAAAAAATGACAAATTTTAAATAAAAAAATAGCTGAATCAAATTATAATCACGAAATGATGAATAGAAAAGACCAAAATGCGTAATAAATAAACAAGAAAAATCATAGTCACGATGTTTTACAATAGCCACTTGTCAGTGAGAGCGGTCGATATCAAGAATTTTGAGATGCATATGCAAGTATGTCCCGTTTAAATACGATACTAACGATAAAAATGTTTAATCACTTACTAGTATGTTGATTTATAAATAAATTTCTTATGACATTAAAATGACACACCATAGCAAATTACGCCTACAACCCAAAATGTGTCGTCTGAATTAATTAACATACCTCGGCATATATAACTAGTATCTGAAAAACACAGGGCAAGAAGTAGGTGACAAATAACCAGAAGCAAGCAAGATAAAACTCACGCATCAGTTACACAAAGTACTGAGGACAGCACGAAATGAAACATTCAGGCATTATATTACAAATCTATCTAACATTATGGAAAACCACTAAACAGTTCAAACTATTCCACTATTCTGAAAAACAGATGGGAATTGGACCATATCTGACAAAGAAAGAGCAAACGTTTTTGCCGAACACCTTAAGCAAGTATTCACAATCTCCCGACCTCATGCCAACTATAATGATAATGAAGTTGAAGCCTTCATCAACAAACCGTATCAATTATTGTGACCTGTAAAAGCCTTTTCATCAGCTAAAGTAAGAAAATAAATAAGGCGGTCAAATGCTCCTAAAGCTCCAACTTGATCGTGGGTAAAATAATGAATCACCACCCCGAAGGTGACTCAGTACTGTCCTACCTTCCTGTACAATGGATGTATGCACAAATCATTTTGGTTGTTAAACTTGGCAAACCACCAACAATACAATAAACTTACTATCCATTATGTCAAAGATTTTGCGAAAAGTCATTGCGCAAAAGAATAAAAAACACTGAAACATAAACCAGACGATTCCGCCATACCAATTCGACTTTACGAAACGTCATTTAACCATCCAACAAGGACACCGAATTATTAATAAAATAATGGTAAGCCTGGAAACGAGGAGCGTATGTATAGGAGTGTTTCTAGATATAAAACGGGCTTTTGAAAAGTTGATCTATAAACTCAAACGAAACTTACCAAACCAATTTTATATACTATTAAAATTTTACTCAACTGAAAGAACTTTTCAAGTCGAATTAAAACAGTTCAATATCACACTACCACAACAGTGACACGGGAGTCCCTCAGGACTCTCAGGTGTACTGAAACCACTTTGCCGATGACACCACCATGCTGCCCGAATTAACATTATAATATCTTTAAAATCACCTCAACCTGTTACAAGACAACTTTAGTAAATGGAGAATGGTAGTAAACCATGATAAATCTACCTAAATAACTTTTACAAATAAGCGTATCATATCTTCTTCAATCATAATAAATAATGCTCCTAATTCCAGTCGAGACTAAAGTTAATCTTAAACAAAAAAATTATTTGGAGTTTGCATATTAAGAATAAAAGAAAAGAACTGCTTACAATGGCAATGGCCACAAGACTTACTACGAGTTTTTTCACATAATGGAACGATAGTTTGTCTAAGCAGATTATCCCTTAAAATATTGAATGAAGGAAAAGGTTTTTTTGGAAAATAATTTTGGTACATTTCCCAAATCCAGAAAATGGATGTGTTACTATTATATTTTAAGTTGTATTTTTTACTGTATATTACATACCAGAGTGCTCTCTTTGGTTTTATAAAATAGTAGCAGTTATTATTTGATCAAGAAAAAGTAACTTTCATCATCTAAAATGAAAATTTCTATTGATTGGTCATCTAGGGACACCAACTTTTAAGTAAAAGGTATATCATCTTCATCTCTGCGAGTATTACGATATCAAATTCAAGGTTTTGCAGATATAAACTTGTAGACAACTTGATTTTTTTACAATTCTGTTAAGCGTATACTGCTTGGATTCGTCATAGTTGCTACTACTCCTGTTTTTTTTGAATTAGTTCCAGTTTGAGAAAGCCGTATATATTATCCTTTTGGGTACCTACATTCTCTGCCAAGAAACTATAAATATTTTCCAGGGTTTACATTTCTCTCAGAAATTTGCAATGCACGCACGTAACAATTATTCTGATCCTATTCTAAAAACTTTTGAATAGCCAAACTGATAGATTGTCATAATTTGTAATGCTTATTATAAAAACGTAAGTTCAGAATTTTTGTTGTCACCGATTAGATCTCCACAAATACTGAATACACGAGCTTTTCATTATGATCGAATCACATATATAATAATGTAGGTTTGTACTTCAAGTCAAATCATCGACCAAAATACCATTAAGAGTTCCCAATGTCAAATGCTTTCAGACCGCTAAGTACGAGTCAAATTTTATTCATGCAACGACATAGGACTTAAAAATAGTGTGGTTATAAAAAGAAATATCAATTTTAACTGCAGATGTCCGTTTATTGGACTGTAAGCAATGAGAAAAGTTCTATCATGTAGATTATCAAATATTCAAGAACAAGACATCGCGATCAAATTTCCAAACTTGACATCAATAATGAAGGTGACGCGTCGAAAGATTGCTTCCAATGCTGTTAGGCTCAAGCCTAGTAAAAAAGCAAACATTGCTACGCTTACTGAAAATTGATAAAGTTGAATAAAGTTAAATAAAAGTTAATATGTGATTTTGTTTTAAATGAAAAATAAATATAAGATCGTATCTTTTAAATTGGGCTTTCATGAAGATTTTTGAGATAACGGAGAAACCGATCATGAGGCCTTGATCGAGGACTGAAAAAGGAAACCAAGTGATGATCAATGTCTCAAACTTAGAAATCAACATAATCCCAAAGGTTACCGCCTAAAGGATGATTCTGACGTTACGTAGCATCACTGTGAAGTATATATGAAGCTTAAACTAGTAAAAAAAAACATCATTTACATTCAATCCTGTTAATGGATGTAAATTGGCTATTACGGCATGCCCTACGAACATGAAATTGGTTCGTTTCTAGGAAACTACGTCCTTGCCAGTTAGAAGTAATAGATCTATCAAGACAAATACAATTTTCACCATAATACTGCTCTGTTCTATGTGCGTTACATCTCCACTTTGATGACTGTACATTTAAATGTAGGAAATGTGTGTGGCTTGCATATGGGTAAAAGATTCATTAACACACAACTACAGCATACTTTTGTGGGAATCGACCTTAATAAGATAACAAACGCGACACTTTTGTGGACTTTCAAAGTACGCTTGTATATCTTTAATTACATTAAGTTTTTTTAAACAAAACTAACCAAAGATATCCCTTACAAATTATAAACGTAAATTAACAAAGAAAAAATGAAGGACAAGACTGCGATTGCGGCATTAGTCACTCAACCAACATTGTGCTTATTATTAACTTTTGCTTAGTTCTTGCTGTTTACAATAGTTTAATTTCACTTCTTTCAGTGATAATGAACCTAAAATTGCGATTATTATATTACTTAAAAGTAAGATTGAAGAATTTGCTACAATTTCAAAATAAAATAAAAAGATACGATAATAATCAGTAGTAAATATACAAAAAAAAATTTAGTTAAACAAGGTTTGACGACCTTCCCGACTTTATTCTGGAAATTCCAGAAATAAAGTGCCGTTCTCGCGATCTGAACACTGCAAATCTACGTTTAAGGCTAAATTTCAACTCTAAAACGACCAAAATTTCTAACCGGAAGAAGCCAGGTGGACGAACAGAGGTACAAACTTCCAGCACCTCCATAGATGAGCAAAATATTTTCAATTAATAAATAAACAACGGTGACTTTTTTATTTATCACCTACTCATCATTGCAGAAATGTTTGTAATAATACTGAAAGAGAACTTGATAAACAAACAATTAGAACACTTTAGCATATTACTTGTACACATTAAAGCCTCATATCCAACCCCAAGTTTGTTTTTTACTTAAATTATCTGATATATGTAAAGAGATAACAGCACTCTTTTATGACAATTAAATACCCCGATATTAATTCCTCTTGCCTACTTTCCTAATTATCTTATCAGTAGTAAAAAAAGCTTTCAGCTATTTGACTTTTCGTTTCCTGGTAAATATTTACATTACCTAAGTTATTTTTTAACAATGATAAACTCAACTAAATTAATACAACCTACATTTATCATAGCTACCACTCCCTTCTTGTTTATTAATTACTACTCAATTATTTATTTCATTTTAGACCTTTTATTTTCAATATTTTTATTCTAAAAAATCTTTGTGGTGGATAAGAGAGTTGCATTAACAAAAAAAAGTTTCGGTCTTTGCTTATAATGATACTTCATACATTGTCCTATTAAGGTTTTCTTCTCAGTTTCTCCATCTTCAAGATGCCAACCAGGTTAATTGCATTGTTCTGTCATCATATAAAGTTTTTGCCAATGTAACAGAAGAATAATATTTTCTTTTGTTATATATTAGACAGAACTCATTCTGGACTAACCCAAAATAAATTTATGACATGGTTTCTTCTATAGAGAACATAATTTACTGTTTGATAAGTGTTTGTTTTCAACTAATCAGTTGGCATACCTCAACCTATATATAAACCCTGTTGACTCTAGCGAAATAGCTGCTTACAAAAGATCTAAATGGCAGTAATTTTCGGGATTATTTTCACTTTATAATTTAAACATAATATCTTTGGATTAACAGAGTTGAAACTTGAACTTTCAGTTTTCTTAAAGTCGTCTTGCAACACATTTATGTTGACAGCATTGCTGAAAATGGCGGTTTTGTTTATATATTCCAGCAATTATTGCACATTACATTAGTAAAACATCTTGCTGCTTGGTGTGATGTGTAAGTATTATAGACCTTGGGTACACTACGTTTGTATTGCTATGGGTTTGTGTCAAAATACCTTTTCTTTCAGTATCTCATATTTTACAACGCAGATGCATATTTAACTATTGATAAACACTACATAGCTGTTTTCTCGGAAAAAACAAAAGTTATTACTTGCTATTGAACGTACACCAAGTGTAAAAAGCAGCTATATAATATAATTATGTTTTAATAGGATTGAGAGGTAGATAACTCTGTGCCGGTGTTGGCGCTTAGGCAACAAAGGATTCGCCTCTTATTGGTAAAAGATCGTAGATTAACTCTATCAAAGCAATATACAATGGTTCTCCGATATTTCCTCCGCCATCAGTATGAATCAGCCGAAAATCTCCACATCTTTATCTAACAATTCTCCTTCAGTACGTATTATTCGAATTGGTTTCAAATCTTCAAATATAAAGTCAACCAAACTTTGCGCTCCTGATCAATTTGTGCTACAAAATACCTACTGCCGGCAGCTTCTCCTACAACTCGCTCTATTTGATGCAAAAGGTTCTTTCATTGAGAAAAATGTAACACACAACATGTCATTAAACAAAGAAACTGACCCTAGACATATCGTTGGAAATTTCTTTTGAAACTACCCGTTTCAAATAAAATTGTAGTTTTAATCGCACCTATGAAGCCTCTTAAGCGCATTAGCTTTGATAATTTTTGCATCATCAGCAGGAAGCTGACAAAAGTGCCCTTATTACGTCGTTTGAATATAGTGAAGCAGATAAACAAATATTAATTTATTATACATCAATAGCGAGATAAACTGCAATATAAATCTAATAACTTATATCATAATATGATACTACATAATCTCAGTGAAAAATAATCAAAACTAATTCAATCACTATCAAGATGTGATAAAATATCGTCTTAGGATAATTAGCATTTAAGCCTGTTACGATTGTTTGAAATAGGTAAAGCGAAGTGCACAAATACACACGAATTCATAATAAATTTTTGAGGACATTTTTTAATATACTCTTGGTGCAGCTGTACTTTAACAAAATGTTTGTAATATATAAAAGTTATCCTGGAGATTTAAATTGCCATAAAACGATGTGCTCTGATGTTATCGCTGCACTATCCAAATGATATCACTCATCAAAAAACTCTTAACTGTCCCCTTTCTTAAAAAAGGCCCATCCCCAAAGTTTATAATAAAGCGTTCCCTAGTTTGTAGAACAGCGTCGGCTCTCAAAACTCTTGCACAATTGCTTTGTACCCATTATAAGCAAAAGCTGTGATGTGCAACAATACGAGGGGTTCTCGTCACTTTTCTAATCCAAGAATATTAGTAATTTCTCTATGTAAATTGAGCGTAATAACCTTGTGTTTCTGGAGGTAAATTGAAATGGTAAACAATTGCTCCACTTGCTGTATGCTATGCAGGTTCTCGTAACTGCATAATAACCTCATAAAAACAAAACCGTAAATGTCACCGCTGTTATAGCTTACAGCATGCTGAATTCTGTAGGTATGCTGCCGCACACAGAAGTTCGTGCGCAGGTGATCATCACTTAGGAAGACTATGCTAGGCATCGATTTATACCGTCTGTTTGTAAAAATTTATATCCGTTTCGACAAAAAACGTAATAGACGTACTGTTCGTTTCGTTATTAATTTTGTCCAGAATAGAAAAAGAGAAGTCCTTCCTTCAGAGTTAAAATAAAAGATCCGAGAAAAGTACCAAATGCACAACACACCTATTTATTTTTTATTACTATTATTACTTATTACCGTTGGGCCAATTTGAGAAAGACAGCCATCAACTTCATCTAGAGATTAATCAAGATTTTACACAAACAACCCTTATCAATTCTATTCACCCTTGGAAAAAACAATATTGACTAGAACAGACCTGAGACGTGAAGATAACTAATGTTTCTTAGGTAACAAAGCGTAATATTTTAGGGCAGCATAAAATTTAATACAAAAATGGTATACAAATACTGTACTGCAGAAGAGTTGTGAAGAGACCTAGTATGTGTGCTAGATTTCGGCAGTCTTGCCAAAGAAAGCTTTTCTAAGCTCATTTAAAGTAAAGTACAAGACGGATCTTTCATCAAAAAATCGGAACATCAATACAACGACATTTTTGTGTATCTAAAGTTAACATTATCTACAACAATAAACTACAAACCAAATCAACTTAAGGGGAGGTGGTACACCCTATCTCCGCAATGTTAAATTTGCTAACTTTTTCTATGAAACTATCAACTCTATGGTGTTAAAATTTGATACACAAAGAGATTGATGATTTCTCTACAAATTGACATTTTTTAAATGTTTTTCTTGGGGTGAATTAAAAAAGCGCTCATTTTACACAAGAGTATATTTAAAAAATGTCAATATATTCTGCAATTACCACAGAATAACTGGTAATGTTATGCTAGTAGCTCACATAGTTCTTGAGAAAAACATGATTGAATCTTTAAAAAACTTAGTTACCGAAAAAGTGAGATGAAGATATCTGCTATGATAGTGCATCCCTGGTCCATATTCCGGGTCATCTGGATCATTATCTTTATCCTCCGGTTCCTTTTGTTCCTGGTTATTACCCTGGAATTTTTGTTAGCCACATCAGCTTGCAGATATACTGCACCAGCTGCATCCATTCCACTGACCCCAGTATAATTACTTTTGCACTCACCACTGTCTCTATGTTGTTTCAATTTCTGTTCACAATTCTTTGCATTCTCACACTTTTGACAGTATTTATTCAAGAATTCAACATCTGTGACCTTTCCTGTATCAATACTTGTTGCAGAAACTATACCATTGGCACTTGTATGTCTTCGCTTCTGCCAAGAACCATCCAGAGCAATAGTCAAATCAATAGAACCTTTTTGCAATACAGAATTATTCAATACACTTGCCAGTATTTGAATATTAATTATATGGTTTACTTGATTCAATTGTTCATTATCACACTCATTATTTTCCTTACAATCAGTGAAAAGTGAAAAGGAGGCCGTTATTGGAACTGTCATAATGACATTTAAATCACATTTAAGACGTTTAAAGAAGATTTTTACAAAAATAAGTAAAGGTATATTATAAAATAAACTATGTAGAACTATAATACACAAAAAAAAACAAAAATATATATTTTTTGACCACCTCCCCTTAAGCGCTAGTTATAACCAAGAAACATGAAATATCCCAAAACAATATTATATTCGCCTTAGTCAATTCGGTCAGTCATGATGATATCGCATTGCTATATATACCGTAAAAAGAAGATTTCTAAGCTCGTAAAAAACAATTTGTACACAGTGCACTAGGTTATTTGAAGAACGTCAAACCAAATAATTCCACACCTTTTCACAGTGGAAGAAAGGAGCCGACAGAAAGGATAAATTTCCAAGATCGATTAAAACCAAACAAAAACCAAAGCGTGCTGTAAAATCAAGATTTATGATATAAACGAGGTAAACAAAGGAAATGTCAATGACCCGAATACATCATTCATTGGTTTACTGAGTGAACTTTGATATGACACGAACGATCAAGCTCCCGTGCGCAGCAACGTAAACCGCTTAACGTAGCTCCAAGGTGAAGCATTCAAAACCTCGTCCCGGATACAGCTGAGGTTAGTTCCAGCCACACCGAACATAGCGATAACCCATTTCAACACGCTGCTGGAGCTGACCGAAAACATGAATAACGAAAAAACATTTGGAATATGAAAATGCAAATGGTCAAAAATAAAAATATTTCTTTCCTAATGATTTTTTTTTAATATACATACACTTATCCATGTGAGTAAAACTAAGCATAACGTTTTATACTTCTATGAATTAAAAAATAATTATTAGGGTCAAGAGCAAGTATAAGATGAACCTTATGCAACGACAATGTATAAAATCTACGTGGTGCATTTAATAAATCGTTCCTTCCAAAACAAAAGATTCAATGTATAAAAACTGGATTTTTACCATTTAATGCATAGGAATTGTTGCTCAATACTCGAATAAATAGTTGTTTAATGAACAGATCAGTGAGTGGACGCGATTATTATGAAGGTGTTTCTACTTATCGAGTTTAGATCGCCTATTTGCTAATTCTCAGTTTCAGAAATATTGGCAATGACAATACGGGATGACAATAAGTGTCGATATGGTTATGGATGCTAAAGAGCAAAGCTGACGATGAGTAAAAACTAAAGTAAGCAAGTGGAATTCCTAGCAAAGAGCAAGAATATGAATGAGAGAAAGCGGAACGAGCGTCTTCCTTCACTAGAGAGCATGCGAGCAAAAATGTAAAATACAGTACGACCTACTTGTGCTCGAGGAGAGCTTTTTACTTTTCAGCCCGATGAGGAACGGCTTCCTCGCCGCCTTCCTGCGTCAAAACGCCGAACGTCGCAGCGCAAGATAAACGGTTGACAAGCGCCAAATCAGCGTTTGTATTAATCGCAACACGCACTGATAAAGCAAAACAATCAGACGTTGCGAAACGGTCTCCATTCGAACTGCCAACTCCTATAAATACCTGCGATGCACCTGGTGATTGTCAATACGCGTGCAGCGGTGCTTTTAGCCTGGCAACGTCCAACATTTTTCCTTCATATCAAAGCATGGCGCAAAAAGGGGATTGCACGCTAGCCTAGAAACCCAATTAAGCGCATAAACCGCCGGCGACGGCCGGTTGGTTGCATAAATTAAGATCGACGCGAGAAGAACGAGAGTAACGGCGGCATGTCCGCGGAAAGTATTACGGCCTGCCTCATCCTCTGTACCACCTCCCAGTATGCTTGGCCGAAAATAACAGTAGTAGTTAGTTCCGCACGGCCGCCGTCTTGCGCGCATTTCTGCTGCCCAGAACTAATCGTCGACCTTCGATAAGCAGGGCCGGGTCGCCATTGGTTGCCGACCGAGTTGCGTAAGCGCTCTCGCAACACTATATTGTCTTACGGCAAAGCGATCCGTTTCCTCGTTGTTGGCGAGCGTAAATTTAATTTATAGCTCGCGGATACCTGGGCAGAATTTTCTACGCTCTTTCCGAGCGTTCACGCACGATCTGACCTCGCAAGGACGCGTTGCCAGCTTCCTAATTGGATTAAACAATTAAAAGCCTTTCATGTCGGACAGTGCTGCTGAGAACCGCCGTCGAGCGCGATTCACACATTAGCCGCGACAAAAACCAGGAAAAGCAGCCAGCCTCCTCCAAGCGCCCGCTGCTTTCACGAAATTTCGGCGATAAAATTCGTTATTGCCGAATTAAACAATTAAAAGCAGACTTTCTCTCCCTCGTGTCTTAATTACAAGTAACGAGCCGCGCATTAAATGCCTCTCCAGCTAATTTTTATTGTTGCGCGATGATTTCTCCTTGGCGGAGATATACAGAGTGGCCCATAAAATTCTGGGTAATCTGTGAGTAATCGATTCGAACTGCGAACAAATCGAATGACAAACACTTTTATCTGCGAACAACAAGCACATGTTCAGATAACGAACACCTTACAGCACATTTATTGAATTGTATTTTACTGCCAAATAATAGGTGTGCAAGTAGAAATTCAGCTCTGAAGTTAGTTGCATTAAAAAACATACTTGAACGCCCGCCATTTTGGATATACGTAGCTTAGTCATTGCTGTTTTTATGACATACGTTTCGGTCATTTACAAGCTGTCATTCCGTGTGTATCAATTTTATAACAGACGGATGTCGATAAGCAGCATTTACGCCATTGCATTCTATTGTTTTCAAAAGAAAAAAAATGCTGCTTAAACTATTGAATTGATTAATTCGACTTTGGGTGAAAATTCTGCGAGTCATTCAACAGTAAAAAGAGGTTTGCAAGATTTCGTGATGGAAATTTTAGTTTTGAGGACGATCCACGTCCAAGTGCATTAAAAAAATTTGAAGACGAAGAACTTCAAGTTTTACTGGATGAAAATCCATGTCAAATTCAAGAAAAATTTGCAGAACAGTCAGGAGTTACTCGCCAGGCAATATCACTTCGATTTCATGCAATGGGAAAGATACAGAAGGAAGGAAAATGTGTTCCTCATAAACTGACGGAAGACAACAAAAACCGAAGAGTTGACATCTGCATGAATTTGCTTTCCCGGTACAAAAGAAGGAATTGTTTGCACAAAATCATTAGGGGTGATGAAAAGTGGATTTTGTTCGACAATCCTAAACTCAGAAAAGCATGGGTTGATCCAGGCCAGCCATCAACATCAGTTACAAAAACAAATATTCATACCAAGAAAGTGTTACTGTGTGTCTGGTGGGAGTGGAAAGGAGTCATTTACTATGAGCTTCTGGAACCTGGTCAAACTGTTACAGCTGAACGTTACCAGGCCCAATTGATCAATTTATGTAATTCTATGGAGAAAAAAAGAGACCATTTTCGGATCAAGGAGGGCAGAAAGTGATATTACTGCATGACTACGCTCGTCCACATATAGCAAAACCAACCCAGAAACTTATCTTCTCTTTAGGCTGGGAACTTGGCCATCATACGGCGTATTCTCCAAACTTGGCTCCTTCTGATTACGACTTATTCAGATCGATGTCGTCATATTTGAAAGACCAGCGGTTCACGAAAGTTGAAGCTGTGCGATTTTGCTTAGAAACCACCAAGTTTCTATCGCGAAGGGATTCATCATCTACCCGATAAATGGCAAAAAACCATAAATAGTAATGGCGAATATTTCGATTATTAATCTTTGTAACAAGTATCTTTTCAACAAAGTTGAATTTGACCAAACAAGGCCGAGTTTCTATTTGCACACCTATTATATACGGTTTCTGAAACGAGAAACATCTATACCTATACCTTTTTGTGTGCTCGTCGATTTCTGTTTTCTGATTTTTCTTTATATAAAAAAATTATATTATGTCCCAAAATAATGTCAAGAACTATACTCACCATAGAAACCTAACAAGAGATAACAGTTAAGGTAGAAGATATCTGATGTTGCTGGACAGTATGGCTTGAAAAAGTCTATGTAGGTACAACCTTAGCTAAGAAAGGTATAATTAAGAACATCAAGCAGCTAAAAGAGTAACGAAAATCACATCTGAGAAACTAAGATGTGTCATCCATAAGAAAATGTAAAAATTGCTTTTGATTTAGATACAAAAAGGGAAATGAAAAGAAATAACTATCATTCAGGAGAAAGTTAGACATATTTGAAGCACTAAAGAAACAAATCCACATTAATCAAAAGAGGAGGTAGAATTCAAGGTTACGATTGGATGATTTATAAAGTTTAAAGGTAGACCTGGCATTAAACATGTGGTAACGCACAGTGAATCTGTTAGTGCAGATAAAAAAGATAAGAAGTTCTGTCTCAAATATTAAGAATTCGTTCAAAAAAGCGTATATTGTTCGCAATAAATTTTCAATTGGTTTATTTTTGAAACGCATACCACACCATACCTACATTACGAAAAACGAGAAAAATTTTTCTGGACATAAACCCTTGAATGGCAGATAGACGTTACCTTTGGTAGCGAACGCTAATGGTAATATGAAGCTTAATCCGCTTCTTGCCCATCACTCTGAGAACTCTAGAGCATTCAAAAAAATTTCATAATTAAAGAAAAACTCCTGGTGATATGGACGCCGAATGAAAGGGCATAAGTCACGCAGGTTCTTTTTAAAGAATAGTTGTCTAACATTTGTGCCCCAAACATCAAGAATCAACTTCAAACCAATAAATTACCCTTAAAGCACCTTTTTTCCAATAGACAAATCATCAGAACACCCAAGATCTTGAAGATAATTTACTGGAAGCCTTTGTTTGGCTGACAGTTTTTGCCTGCAAACACCACTTTTTTAATTCAGCCAATGGAATCAAGAAATTATTACGAGTTTCAAGAAATTCTACACTCGCGTGTTGTTTCTTCGGTGCTTTGAAGCATACTAACTCTCCCCAACGATGACATTAAAAACGTTTTAGAAAGAAACATTTTTTGATATTCTTGAGGCTACCCTGGCTCATTCTAAAAGGCGTGATCAGAAATCACTCAACAGTAGTTGACTTGAGCATTCACAGAGACGAAGATGATCTTCTGAAATTATGGGTGAATTTGTGAGAATTGGTAGAGTTCTGAAATTAGACGTAAATGAAGATGACATTGAAGAGCCCATAGTGGAACATATAAATGATCTGACAATAGAAGCACTCCAAGAACTGTTAAATAAAGAAGTGGGAGGATGCCACAACAACGGTCTTAGAATAGGATCCCAAATCAGGTCGAGATCAATAGGTTCTAGGATCTCTACGACTATGCTATTAATTACTTTTGAAAAATTTCGAACAAAAAAAAGCAATCTACCTTAGACATATTCTTTAACGTCCCACAAACAGAAAGAACAAGGCTGATAAGAATGCAAGATGTATTATTTTTATTACATATAAATGAACGAAATTAAAAACCTATGGTAAATCGATCTTCGACCGGATTATGTACAATAACCGATCACCCACTCTAATTGCAGATCCAATATCATCACTTTTTTTAAATAAAATATATGAGAATCTGCAATAAATTGGTAACCGCGTCTCCGCATGATAATAATGAAAAGACAACGCACCTTTTTACCTCCTCCATATAACAAAATTTGAACAGGGCCCACCATTGTGGCAGATTACTCAAGCATCCTTGACAGGGAAATATCCATAAAAACCAAACCGACGAGACCCTCGGAGTTTTGATGGTTTAAATACACTTTACGACTTAATCCTCTTAAACATTCGTCCTTTTAGTAAACCCAATATTTACAACTCCGACTTAGCCGACCTGCGATGGAGCCATGACAACTTGGATTTTGGACAACAGGAATTTGACAACTAAATTGGACTCGATAATTGGGAGAATAATTGCGCCCTTGTTTACTATGATCAAGATATGTTTACTACAGCGCCAGAGATCGGCTATTAACTGTTAATTTGGCCTTGCTGATAGGAAAAATGTAGCCCCGTAATGGATTCCGCATAAGCATATCGGAAACAATAAATAACGATAACTTGTAACGCAAGACCTGGACAGATACCAATTCCTGCTGCTGAATATTTCCTGGAAGGCAGCGCAACGCGTTTGCTAGGAAGGGAAATTAAAAGGACACGTCGCGTTCAGCTTGAACGACTTTCATTTTCGTTTCATGTACTTCGTGAAAATAAGAAACCAAAGCAGACTCTTTATTGTAAAAAAAAACAATGAAGTAATACTCGTCGCCAATATTAAAAACGCAATAAATCTCTTGCAAAAGGGGGAAGGCAAAGAATGCGAAAACTACAGGGGAACTGAACTAGTAAACCTAGGGGCAAAAATGCACCTACTAGTATTAAAAACTTAATAAGAAATTTAAGAACACTCTGGACGCATCAAATTTGAACTAAAAAGGGCCAGGAATTTAATATTTACCTCCCTGAATGCGCAATCACACTAGAACATACTCGTAAAATGAAAGGCAGGAAAAATTTACAAAACATGTAAAAAATAAATTCAAAAATATTAAAACCACACAGCCATACAGTCAGTATTTCTAAATTAATGCTTAATTAAAATCTTGGTTGTCATTTCTCCACAATTATAAACTTCGTTTAATTCTAGAGTACACTTGGTTGCCTAACTACTATGCATAAAAATAAAAATACATATTTTACCTAACTTGCACATCTAACATGGGTAAAATAAATCTTTAGCCACATACCAGGAAACCGAAATTATTTTTAATTTATTTTTATTTTTATGTATAACTTCCCGACTTAGGACTGATTGTTTCTAATAGATAGGTAGGGTAGTTTTTTGATCGCGCAATCGTAAAATCTGGGCCGTGGAGACAGTGCTCTAATATAATCCAGGACAAATTATTCATTTATTGTAAAGTTTGTACAAATGCATGGGACTGGGAAAGGACTCAACTTGCAGACACTTTTCGAAACTCAAAATTCTCAGTAATAATCACTAGAATTCTTCTGCAGTTTATTTCAACTTTAGAAGTAATTTCGTCAAACTTTAACCAAGACGGTGGAGAACAACGAGAATATTCTAGTCAGTTATGCTCATCCTTGAGCGACGTCTGTGACCTCCATTTTATCTGTTCGACAACCCCCCAAAAATTGTTTATGTCACGCGTACACTCGAGGATGTATTCTTTAAGCTATTCCTCAAGCATTTTCCAAATTTTTGGACGATTTTACGTCCTCTGTTGTAAGGTTTATATTTGATCCACCCTCGTACCAACTTTTGTTGGTATATCTATAGGCATATTTTTCAATTAATTTCAATATTTACTGCCTCTCATTTTCCTACCCAAACTTCTTTATAGTGAAGAATAACAAGTATATGTTTATGTAAAAACAATTAAAAAATTAATACTTGTTATGAACAAATGTTGAAATTTGATTATAAAACTAATATATGTAATTATACAACATTTAATCTATGCACATACCTACAAAAATCCATTGCCACTAACCGGTTTTTTATTTTGGTGCTATTCTACACCCCCGCGTTAGAGTAAGGTCTGCGAACTGAGAGGTTGAGGCTCTCATATGCTCGCCCTCACTACCAGGTCATCGCGCATCATCACTGATACGAGACAATGTGGCAATTATCGCGCCTTAGACGACGTATCTCAGCCTAAAAATTTGAACCTAGGATTGAATCCCGGATCCCGGATCGTTCTTATTTATATTAAATATTGCATATACGTATAGTTCCACTCATTCACTCTAAAAGCCATATGTAGAATACGAAGATTGGACGCGTATAGACAGCGTCAATTTCCACAGATTAAGAACCAGGTACAAAAGTCGCAGGCATCCCCGTAAGGATCCGCACGCAGTCACCGAAGCACAGGCTAACGAGCGAGGAGAAGTTTGAGGAGCTGGACGAAGTAGAGGTTCTTCCGTATTAAACCCACAGTCCAGACGTTGCTCGCGTGGTCACCGGATCTGGATCTTTTGATTAAGATGAAGAAGCGCGTCAAGAATTGTTACACTTACACAGCAATTTACTGGTAATTTAAATTTTTTAAATTCGAGAAATTATTTGAATGAAAAAAGGCGATGCAGTTCGATCAACAGCTGTAAAAGTGTTTCGTTCAACATGATTGGAATTTCAACAAATGCGATGAAAAGAAATTATTGAGTGGACAAAAACCACCCTCAATCAAGCCAACAAGGCGGATTTGTTGGTAAAAACAGGAAAGTCTTCACTCGCATCGTTACATTTATTTACAATATTTAGCTACAAATAAAGGTTATCTCTACCTCCATATCCCTAGATTAACAATCTTATCGTCGTCTGTTAGGATGTCCTTCCTTAGTTTGTCTACAATTGCATGTCAAGATTTTATTGCCCAACATTTTCTAAAGGTGATGGTGGTTGCTCTTATGGTTGTGCGACCTAAACTCCCATTCATTTTATGGTCGCTCTGTCTGCAAAAACCTCATGTAAAAGTTAATTCCAACTTAACCTTGGGTGGTATCAACGCGCCTGATAATATTTGCGGCTTTTTGAATACCAACTACAAAGCCTTCTTTATCGTTGCACACAGCCAAATGTTTGTTAGCACAAAATTGACAAAAATAAAGAGAACTTGATTGATCAGAATATATAAAAACAAAGGTAAAATACTTCAATTACAAACACAAAAGTAAAATGTAAAAGAAATAAATAAGGAACAAACACGCCAATAAATTCCCAATAACAAATATTTCGATAGTCGATTACCTAACAAAAATCTTCAATACACTAATTAAGAGCGTAAGCAAGAAGAATCGAAGAGCACTTAATTTAAAAATGTATCTTTTTAGTGTGGATGTAAAAAAATACATACAAAAAGCCAATCAATTAGAAACTAAATATAGGCAGGCGACAAAAATATAAAATAGCTAATTTCTATGTGGTTTTTTGATAGCAATTTGTAATTTATCACAAAAAATTAAAAAACAAAAAAATGCCCGTCCCAATGAAAAAATCAGCACGAACACTTAGAGTAATAGGTCAGGCTGTTCATTCTGAGTGATCGAAAAAATTATTAGGTGACGGTTCGACTGATTTATCCAAAATGATCGAGCCAAGCCGGAACATGAGAAAAAATTCTCGCGCGTGAACTCGAAATAAAAACACAACACGGACTAAATACTTTTACATCCTGCTACTCGAAAAATATCTATTACACTTGGGTTATAAACAAGTACCATTTGCTTATTTTGCAGTGCCGTTCTCAGAATTTCTGCTATTTTGTACAACTTTTTGCCCAAATTTAATATGACTAATATAATTATACGTGCTAAAATTAATAGAACTAGCCCCATATTCATGCTTCGCTTTTCAGAGCAAAGAGCAACTGGCTGGATATCTCGCTACCAAACATTTATCTTTGTTTACTTTATTTTACTTAGTTTGCCCCAGATAATGGATAAAGAAGCCTTATTGATTTAAGAATTCCAGGATCATCCAAATCTCTCTCATTTCAGTAGTGATCTGAAGTTCCAAGTAATATTCTGTTGTTCGGAAAGTTCGTGGCCATTACTAAGCAAAATTCAAAGGCAAAATTTTATATGTCGACGTTTATTTATTCACCATTTTATTTCACATTTCCTCATCGTGAAGATTCCATTCTTGCAGAAATTCTCGGGTTTTGGATGAAAAATTTGTCAAGGCGATTTCTATTTCTCCCAAAGAGTTGAATATTTTGCCAATAAGAAAATTTAGCAAAGACCCAAATAAATGAAAATCTAGAGGCGTAATGTCTGGTGAATGTAACAGATGGGACAGAGACAGTACATCCCAGCCTAGCTCCAACAATTTTTGTCTGGTAGTTAAAGAGACATAAGGTCCAGCATTATCCTCATGAAACCAGCCATTCCGACTAGCTAATTCTCTTAATTTTTCAAACTGCTCTTTAGTTCACCCAGTCGCGAATAATACACATTTTAATTAACCGAGTGGTCGTTTGATAGGAGTACATAATACAGGATTCCTTCCCAGTCCCACCTAGTTACAGGGCATAAATTTCTTCGAATGGAGACCAGCTTTAGGGGTGGCTAATAATGGTTCATTTCGCTTACCCGGAACCTTATTCCCTTAACATTGTTGAAAATAATCTACCTTTCATCGTTAAATTGCTTTAAAAAACGTTCGTATTCGTTGCGTTTGTACAGCGTGTCACACATGGAAATGTAATCCATTAAAGCTTCACTAAATGCTGTTGGATGGCGATTTCCTTTATTTTTAATATCTCTGCTAAATCTCCTGTCGTGTAACGCAGATTTTATTTTCGATCGGTGTCTTGATTTGCTCATCGTCAGTGATGGAGAATCTACCCGAGCGTTGTTAGTCTTTAAGATCAAAATCACCAACTCTAAACTTAGTAAACCACTTGCATCTAAAAAAAAAAAAACTCTCTCCGTAAATAGCACATTTCTTTTTTATTGCTTGTGTGGCATGTTTGCCTTTCCGGGAATAGGTATCTAAATTAAAATACATCGTTTTCTCCCATCTTGAAAAGGTTACAAGAATAACACACAGCAATTTATTGCAAGGAACTTTTTTCTCAAGATATGTCAAAATGTTACTTTTAAAAATACGTACATAAATCGTTCGTTTCTTATAACCGTATAACCGTGACGCATTTTCCATTTCCATCTAGTTAAAATCGGCCCAAACTTTCCAGACAACGAAATACAATCATTTTATCAGTAATGTAACAAATATTAATGTTACGTTTATTTTTTTTAACTGAAATTTAATCATTTTAAAGCACAGTTGATTGTTTTATAGTCAATACCCATATTTGGAAATGACCAAATCCTTTTTGCCTACTTCACTTTCTAGTACAAAGAACAAATGTTATCATTAGACTTTTAAAATAGTAAAGAGAAACTCCAACATAGCCTTGCATTTGAGCACCAAAACGCAATAAAACAGCACCTTGTTAGCGATCACTTCAGATAATGCACTTCGATTCGCACAATCGGGGAATTTATCGAACATGCATTCCTCGCAATTACCTTCCGCGCTAAAACGCGCTTAGTATTAATTAGTCTCTGGCAAAGTAAGTCAATTAGCCTTTATCCGACTATTATTCACAAGCTGGCGGGTTAGAGGGCGCTACATTTTAAATTTGCCCGAGGGGTTCAACCCCATATGTACTGCGTTTGATTATAGGTTTTGCTTCGCTTCAGTTTTACTTTCTCATATTCCCCTTCACGAATTGAAAGCAAATTCATTAACGACCAATCAGGAGAAAATATCGATAAGTACAAACTTCCATGCCAACCTTCCCGTAACTGCCGTAAATTTGGGTCAGGCTGTCCCAAGCCGTACGTAAGGGTTGGGCTGCCGACTCGCGCCCTCCGTCGCAGACACGAAGGGGTAGCTCGACGAAACCAACGGTCCCAGGTTTTTGCCGAGACAACAACTGAATCACGACAGATCAGAGACAATGGGGCCGCGAATCGAGCACCGGCCGAAACCCTGCGGAATAAACCGCAAGTCATCCAGCGGAATTATTAAGGCCTTAGTCACTTCGGCCGCGTATTTGGCAGCAGGCATTAACTATTTACAGAGAAAAATCGTGAGTCATTTGGATGGCCACCGGAAGGTTAGCTGGTGCGGCGAAGGCACTACAAATGTATTCACGAGCGCTGCCAAGTCTGCTGGATTGATAACGATTTGATACGAACGGACTTCTGCAGCGGCATCTTCTGCGCGATCAACATGTCGCCCGGATGCTGCCTTCCGCGCCAGGATAATCTCCCGTGTATGACAGCGCGGCCTGCATCCCTTATTAGACTTAGCGACAGATAACGCGGGCGGAATTTCAAAAAGCCGCCGTAAATCAATAGCGCCCAAGGATAATAAAGCGGCGGCAAGGACGGCGAGGCGCGCCGGGGCTGGTACGGAGGGAGGCGCGCAGATTTCGGCTCAAATCTGCGAGTCCAGACGTCGGGCGATAAAACTGGCGTTTCCGATCGCGTATCGTCCAATTTGCGTTACATAGCGCCGTCGTGGAATCGTATCGTTGCCCCCGGATTGGAAGAGTCATTCATTGGCGCATAATTATTTACGAATTAGAATCATGGGCCATCACTCAAGCTGGTGGGCTATAGCGATTCCCATATGGTCAGTCAATTGATGACCATGATTGGCCATAACGATCCAAACCTAGCAGAGGATTAAACTGCCTTTAAACCACATTTCAATGAAAAAGCTCAATCTTTATCTTATTGTGCTTCAAAAAAAAAATCATGTTTCGGTTGTCTACTGATCCCCCCCCCCCCAAGCATATAAGGAACAATTTGTAGCTTACTTCAGCGCCCTTAGACCCTGTTTCTTAACGGGTGGAGACTATAAGCCGAAAAAATCAAATATGGGACTGAAAGATAACACTGACTCGTGGTAGAGAACTAGTCAAATCATCAGAACATAATTTCCACAACTTATCCACTTTTGAACAAACATACTGGTCGTCGGACTCCCACTCCGGATCTGTTAGACTTTTGTGTCAACAAAAGTATCTCATCAAATTATTTAAAATCTAAAACTTGTTTCGATCTCTCCTCAGACAACTTGCCAGCAATCACTATATATAGCACACAAATAAAGTAACCTTCAACATTGTTTACAAGGCACATAAACGGACTAGTTTCGAGAACTGATTACCCAACGAATTGAATTAATTCTACCACTAAAATTTATAATGATTTATTTGACTTTATCGAACACCTTAATCCTCCATATAATAATCTGCATATAAAACCCCGCAAATAATAGAACATTGTTCTATTGCCACCAAATAAGAAATAGCGGAAAAACGAAGATTAAGAAGAATCTGACAAACTATTAGAAACCCTATAACAAGCTGCCCGAGAGTTAAGGAGTCAAGGAATATAGAAATACTTAACTAATCTAACCTCACTAGAGGCCACTGATTTCTTTTTATAAAATAGTACCAGAAAACTCAGAGCCAAAAATAACAGTCCCACTAATTATAAAATATGATGGTGCATGGGCACGAACGTAGTAAGAAAAAGAAACACTTAAGCTTAACTTCAGTATTTAATCCAAACGAAAGAACATGTTCCACAAAAGAAAAATTATTCATGCATCAAACCCTCAAACGAATTGAAAAAATGTTAAACCAGTAGGGCCAGTGAAAATTAACCAGGTAAATACCGTTACGAAAAATCTGTATAATAAAAAGCTCCAGGCTACGACCTAATAACTGCCAACATTCTCAAATAACTTCTCAAAATAACTTCATACAGCCCTATCAGCTTACTGTCTGTTATATCCAAATTTTTTGAAAAAAATTCTACTACTGAAACTAAACCCGATCCTTGAAGAAAGAAACATCGTACTGAAGCCCGAATTTATAGTAGTTTAAAGAAGGCCATCGCACAATAGAGCAAGTAGATAGAGTAACGACGAAAATTAATCACGACTTACACCTAAAAAGATGTGCTCGTGGATGTTGTTTGACAAGGTCTGGCACATGGATCTGCTATATAAGGTTAAAAAAGTTCTACTCAACTGAACGAAGTTTCCAAGTCAAGAGTAATAACGCCCAATCAAATATCCAACAAATTCAAGCAGGAGTATCGCAGGGGGGCGTATTAGGGCCTGTCTTATATCTATTATGCAGATGACACTACAGTATTAGCACATCGATCCACGTGGAGTGTCGACGATACTGCAACAAAACCTAAATATGATTGAAAACTGGCTAAAAGTATGGCGAATACAAGTCAATGAAGCAAAGTGGACCCACATAATTTTTAACTTAAGAAAAGAAACCCGCCCAGGAGTAACACTGAATAACGCACCAAACCCACAAAATGATGTAAACTATTTAGGGATGCATCTAGACAGGCGCCTAACCTCGAAGAGCCAAATATGACAAAAAGATTAAAGCGCAGTTGAAAGTTTCGACAAATCTACTGGTTACTAGGAAAGGAGTCCCATCTATCACTGGAAAACGAAGTGCTGCTCTATAAAACTATCCTGAAGCTAATTTGGACATACAAAATCCAAATCTGGAATTGCCAGCATACTGAACTTGGAAATACTACAGCGATTCCAAAATAAAATAATTAGAACAAGGACAGATGCTGCAAGTTATGTTCCCAATTGGCTTTTTGAGCAAGCAGGAAGTGTTAATGGTAATATAGTGTACCGCGCAAAACTTAGTGGTCACAAAATAATCTAACTATGGTGCTTTCAGATAGGCAATATGTCATGAACTTCTAGATCTAGATAACAGATTTAACTAGAATTTAGTTTTAATTTGAGTCTAGTTAAACTTCAAAATATTTGTTTATAATAATACAAAGAAATAATACTAAAGCCCATTATTTCCTCATATCATATATAGAATATAATAAATAATCTAATACATGTTATTGTTATATAACATACTGTAAATGGTCCGGCGAATAAAACATGTGGAAAAAATGTTAATGTGCGTACCGATAGACAGGCGAATAACTAAAACGTGTCTTAAGGACCCAATACTTCCTTCAAACATTTTTTGAAGATTATATATTAAATTATTCCAAATTAAAAAAAGGAACAGTACCTATATATACTTTTTTATAGAACGTCTGAGAACAATGAAATAAAATTAGATCGAAAGATTAAATACAAATAATCTTTTCAGAAAAAATTCCCCAACATCGCATCAATGAATTTATTACAAACTTGAAAAACACTTTCTAAAATAAAGTTCGATTCAAAACCGCTACGTGACACGTAATGATAAAAGCAGCATTCACAATAAATAATTCATGGCCGCGCTGCAGCCTTTGCCGACGAAGCAATCCGTTGTCAATACCATGCTGTACTTACAATATCGTGCCCCATGGTGCCGCCCCTGACGACCTCGGGCGCCATATACTCTATCGTTCCGCAGAAAGAGTAAGCCCTTTGGTCGCTCTCGCCTTGGTCCCTGGGCAGTTCCTTGCTGAGGCCGAAGTCTGTAAGGACAATGTGGCCGGACTCGTCGACTAAAATATTTTCTAACTTGATGTCCCTGTATATTATCCCTAGCTGCAACAAACAGAGATACATTATTAGGGTGTGCCTCTTAATAATAATTAGTAGGGGAAAATTCACCGTTGTGTGTTACTTAATCTCAATTAATGTAAGAAAATGTGGAAACACCCCTTAACCCTAATAACTCTTATTATTACAATTACTTTATCTTTGACTGTACAAAAAATAGTTTTATTTTGAAACCACTATTACAACGATGGTCGTACAATAGATCTACCTGATTTAATGATAAAAAAAACTTGAGAGCATATCACCCGGTTAGCCGCATTTTTTTATTATTCTTTTGATATTTAAATACGGACTATCAAAAAAAGCAGTTCATAAGAATTTAAGCATCATGATATTAATCATAATAAAAGTATTTCTGTATAACCGTCAATAAGAAAAATAAAAAAAAAAAATGAAAAAGTTTCTCATTTACGTACAGTCACCTAGAATAATATAGGAGAATATAACAGGAAGTCTAAAATTATATAACAACCTAAAGAAAACCATTCAGTTTAAACAAATAAGAAGGAAAAAAGAACGCCAAAGGAAGTAACGCTATCAAAATGGTGAATTACGAGAAAAGTGTTTTAAGATCTATATGATAATTTGCAATTTTCTTTTTCTTCCTTAGCCTTTTGAAAATCCAGTTTTGGACAAGGCCTCCCTAAAGTTTTTTGTACTGGTCTGTTTTCCAGTGTAAGCCTCTTCTATTTAGATCACCGCCCCTTCTCATCTGTGATCGGTCTCTTCATCTTTTCCCCAACCATGACCTCCCTCCATGATCTCTGTATTCCATGTTTGACCTGGTTGTCTGGCATTATGCCCTAAAAAATCCTACTTTAGTCTGGCTACCTTGTTACGTTTGTTATGATCCAGATATTTGTTTTCTTATCCGATACTTTTACATCTATTATTATTTGTGTTTTGCTGTTTTATCCATGTCAAAATCGGAAAAACACACGCTGAATATGCTGGTTCTAACATACCGTGGTATTTTTCTGTGTGTTAGCACTATTTTTTATTTTCCAAAACCTGTCTAGGGTAATCTAACTCTTCTTAGATTTGGGCCGTTTGGTTTTCTTTGTTTATTGTGAGTATCTTTCCAAGACGAGTATATTCATTTACTGTCTCTAAGTTGGCACTGTTGAAGCTTATTTTTTGGGTTATTTGATTTTAGACATTTTGATTTGAAGGCCTATTTTCCGAGGCTTACTTACCATAGGCTGCAGTTCTTGTAAGTATGTTGCGATACGTGCGATGTCATCTGCATATCTGAGGTAATTTAACTTCTTTCCATTTATATTTATTCCTTTGCGTGACCAGTCTCTTTTTAATGAGATGGTTTTGTAGTGTCTCTATCCGATTGTAACAATCGATTCGAAAACTCTCCATGGCTCTTTCAGCGGCCCACATTTCCAGGCTATCCTTTTTCCTAATAGATGAAGGCAAAATACAGATTCAAATGATAATCATTTGCCTTCTCAATTACTATCGTCAAATTAAATTTAAAGCAAAGTAAAAACCCCGCAAAAATGTATGTCTCTATTTCTCTCCACCATTATATCTTCAATATAGTCTTCTAGGTAGTGTTCCCACATTTATCTTTCTTGCTTTTCCTCTTTTATGTAACATTTTTACAGTTGCTTTACTTTTATAATTCTTATAATTAAATTTCAATTTAATTAAAAATAACCTTCATTACTTTTATCAGAAAGATTCGTTTACATAACGATAGAAGTTTCGTTATTGGAGCAAATGAATTATTTAAAGTTTTTTCAATAATTTTTGGGTTTATAGGGGCAATGACCAAAAATAATTATAAATGTAGTTTTTTTTGAAGTATTTCATATGATGTTCCCAATCAACTTAAATATATATTATGTGATCGGCAAGAATGTCAGAATTGTGTTTTAAATTGTTTTGTAGTTAGCTTAAGTGTCCTTCAACATCTCAACAGTTGTAGAAGAACCAGTTGTTGGGGTCGACTTCTCCACAAGTTTACGGGAATTATAACTAATTTATCAAATAGTAAAAATTTCAGCGTGGACAATAAATTTCCAAAACCTTGACCTTTCAATTTGCAAGCCATACCCGCTACCGTATTGAACCACAAGTTTCAATTGATTGTTTTCTTTCTAATAACAATCAAGGCAACAGTATGAAAAGTTGCAAAAAAATAATATTTTTCCTCAACCCCTTATCCAAATCCTAGTTAAACCTTTATTTTATAATTTTCCAACTGCAATCATTCTCTACTTTCTTCTATACATCCAGTTACACTACACTCCTTTTCTATTTTTTGTGCACAAGAATAAATTAGAATCCTTAATTGAATAATTAACAAATTTTTCAAAACGGTACTGTAAAATAAGAAATGAATAAAATGCAATTATTATTTACCTTACTTAGTATAATTCCAACTCGAAACCAAGAGTTCTTCAATCATCCATTCAATCGCTGGCATTTTGCAGCTCGACCAGCTGCAATAAATAAGTACCTGGAGTCAAACTTAATGAATAATTAACAAATTTGTAGGCTCTAACTGTAACAGATCTATCCTGTTACGAAAATGAATAAACATATTATTATTATTTTTAACTTCTTGCTCTTTTTATTTATATAATAACACAAATCACCGAAATCTGCCCTTAGTAAAAAAAAAACAGACAAATAAAATTTCTAAACTTGAGCTCTTTAATCAAAATTAGCATGACATGGAGGATAATTACAATATTTTTTTCTTCTTCTTCATCTACTTGCCTTTGCCCTATATAGAGCGTCGGAGTATAATCATTTCTAGCATAAAATAATAAAATATATGTACAAAGACATGTTAACCATATATAAAAAGGTTGTTAATATATATTTTTTGAAAGATCTAAGCAAAAACGAAGACAGAACTTTAACACATCTAACATCAATTTTAATATTTTAAATAAAAACTCCCAATACTTCTCCGGCTTGTTATATATATATAGCAGTCGTTCCAACTTCTCGGTACTTATGATTTAATTTGATTTCGTTCGGCAACTTTGCCTAAGCAGACCGTAACCATAAAAAATGGCGTTACATGCAGATTATATAAAGCCACTTTCCACGTTACAACGCAACAGACCTACATCATGGAAGGTTGATGGAGGCACGGCAAAGCTGCGACCTCGTTGGTGGTTTTGCAACCGTAGTTGCCAAAGCTTTTTACTCTAAATTTTCCAACTCTCTTCGTGCTTCTTTGTTTCTATTTGAATAAATTGGCGCTCTCTAAATTAGTAGAAAAAGCTCATGCTCCACTTTCACTTGCACCAAAGAAATATGTAATTGCACATTATGGCGTGCTCGCAAGCAATTCTTTTCGTGTCTACTACCTCACAAGATGCATCAAGGTAGTGGCCGATATATTCCAATGTAGTATCCCACGTTCTAATTCCACCGCAGCTTTTCTTCTGCCACGTCATTAAGTGGCGCTTTCGCACAATTCGCTTTGTCAGAGGGCTACGAGAATTATCGCAAAGCTCGATATCTTATCAGCCTCTTCGGCCGTGCAATTAAAATTAGTTATCGCTGTACTTTAGCTCGACCCTATCGGCAGCAAGTGTTCTCTTGGCCATGTGAGTGAGCTTAAGCAACGCGCACGTGTCCGGGGCGTTATCGGCCGATTTGTTTTATTCAGCCGATGTTGGGACACAGTTGCGGCGGGCTATTATTAGAAACAGGGCACACGCTGCTTTCCTTATCAAATAAACATAACGCTAACAATAGTCGGCGTTTATTAGCATTGCATAAATTCAGCGACCGTAAAATATTTTCCTCCATAGTAGAAAGTAGCTCTGTTTGCGCTGGCTGGGCCCGCGCGGACGATAAGCAAATACGGGGGGCGGATAAAATGGTGGAGATAGCTATGAAGCAAATATTTGTTCGCAATAGTTGCCAGAAGCGTGCCGCTATAGTTTTCCTTGATAGATACGTGGGAACTACTAAACACAAAAGTCAAGCGAACAAATAGAGCAATATCAATCAAATGCATGGTTTGAAAAATTACAAAGAAAACGACTAAATTGTCAGAACAGCATAAATCTATAAATAGCCAATATAAGGACAAAAATGCAACGATATGAAACTGTTGTCAATCTTACTAGAATTTTAAAAAACTGAATGTGTTACAGATCAATCGGTAAGTCACAAGTGTAATAAGTAGCTTTTACAGTTAGTCTACAAAGAAACCACAGCAATTATTTGTAGAAACCGACAGAGAGAATATACGACAAAGAGAAAATAGCATCTAGACAAAATCCATCGTCCAAAATCTTGCTGTAGACATTCCAGATAAGTCTTGAACCTTGAAAATTGGAAGAAAACATAAATTGGCAGTTGGGTTCTTTTTACTGATACTCAATTTTTATATTTACGGCAAAGTTAATCGCCAAAATTTACATTAATGGAGTAGTGTCAAACTGAACTGGACAATTAAAAAAAAGGCAAGATGCAGAAAGATAATCGTGTGATATAGGATAGATGTGGGAAATAAAAATGCTGAACTTCACTGCTACGAAATAACACCGACAGTTTCTCTTAAAGAAGAATGAAGAATTTCTGATGGCTTTTCAAGAGAATATGGGATGATGGTTGGATCAACACTTTTTAGATCAACTTTAACCTTCTTATAATGGTTGATAAGGCCCCGTGAAGTTCCTTATGGCATTTCCTGATCTCAGACTATTCGACTATGCGCAGCCAAGAATGTACAAAGCAAAGCGAAGAGTTTGGTCAAATTACTCTTTTTCGTTGTACGACTTTTAGGACACGCTCTAAAAGAATCAATCAACGTTTTAATAGTTCCCTCGTCATTTTTTCATTAACTTGTTGTGCGTCGTAAAGTGCAGACGCCTCTTTTACCATTTGCTTGCAGTGCACTCGTAAAATGCGATTTTTGATAAATGGAATCAATTCCGCAAATTTTATTTATATAAAAGACCAATTTCAATCAGTGCTTTATAACGCTAACAATTTATGAAAAACGCAAGATACAGAAAGAGAATCGTGTTATAGGATGAACACGAGAACTGAAAATATTTGATTTATCTGCTATGAAATAACACCATACCATTTTCGATAAAGGAAGATGATAAATTTCCAATTCCTTTTCACGGTAAATTTAAGTCTTATATTCCAGATTTCAGTGCGGAGAATCCGCTTTGAAGCCAACCTACCCTCAAACGCTATAATTAAAAAAGAGAAAAATTAGTAAATCCAAGAAAATTACTGTAAAAATGGGCAGAAATAAAAACAACAAAAATATTAAATCAACAACTATTAACTGGTTATTCGTTGGTAAACAATAAAATAAAATAAAAATTTCTAGCCGTTTAATTACAGACCTCCGTCACGGATATGAGAACAGACCATATGACGTTAAAATTCATACCAACATGAATTTAGAGGTTAATAATATTATGGAACGAAATGAATACACAAATGAAATAATCAACAGCAATGAACTCGATAAAATTATCTGGTATACAAAAGGATCAAAGACCCAGTCTGCAACGGGAGCAGGCATATAATGTGAGAAGGGAAATTAACGCTTAAAACAGACATATGTTTGCTATACTGCAACGCGCCAGGCAAAATATTTCGAAGGCTTATCGAAATAGGCAAATCAAGCAGCCCCGAAGGCGTTACAGAATCTGAAGTTAACATGTAGACCGACATGAGGATTCCGTGAAGAACCTCAAAGCTCTGGCAGAATCACAACAATGAGAATCACAATGAAAAAGCTCATGTTCTTGCACAAGAAGCGCCATCAACTCCACATCTAAACCCCGAATTGACTCTGGATGTACCTAAATGTATAATTCGAAGCTGGGTAAGAGAATTGGCCAGGAAACAACATAAAAAATACTGGGAATAAAAAAAACATAAAAGATTATTTCATAAATTGACTAAAGAACTTTTAATACAAACTTGGAATCAAACTATTACGGGCATTATTTTCTCAGACACCTTAACAATATTGGGTTATACAATTAAGACCTTAGTTACAGACAGCGTGGCAGGGAACCAGAGGCAGCCATCCATATCTTGTGCAAGTGTGAGCCTTTAGCTCGCAGGAAGCAAACTATTTATGAATCTAGAAGAATACAGTGATTATCCAGTAAGAGACTTGTACAAACTAGTACAGGGATACTGGAAGAAGTACTGTAAAGAAAATGTAAGAAGCACAATAAGTTCATAGATACGCAGTACTACCAGAGACAAATCAAACAGTTCTCGAACAAAAAAAAAAAGATCATGGTCGTTATTCTACCATTATTATGCAACTTACCCGATGCTTATGAGTATAGTTGGTTGCTAACCCTTTTCTCTATGTTTCTCCCTTTCTAAATGTACAGCGGTAAAATTTTTTAAGATAACAAGGAAAATATAAATAAAATAAGAACAACCACGAAAAGAAATTGGTTGGTATTTGAACCACACAATGCCTTTGGATTTTACCCCAACGATTTCTATTAAATTAATTTTCCTCCATTACTTAAATGTTGTTCTATTGTAATTGAATCGGCGAAAACTCCAGCGGAATTTCATTAAGCAGCGACTCTGTATAGACTTCTGTGCGCGCATGGAAAGACCGCCCCGGCGACAGCTCGCAGCGGAGCAGCTCACCCGCACCAGAAATTAAAATATTTCAGAGCCCGCTGCATCCTACCGGCGCATTATTCCACTGTAACAAAAGCACCATAAGTTACCTTAGACACCAGGTGCTAGGCCCATCCACCTATCCGCTCTTGGAATATGTACCAAAGTCGCTTATTAACCTGCAGATTGGAGCGCACCTGGCTTCTGTATCGGTACGTCTTCTCCCCAGGGGCTTCACGGCTCGTCGAAGGGCCGGAAAGCTCGACCGGAGAACGGCCTGGCGACCTTTCTTATTAGTCTAATTTCGCGAATTCAGCCGGAACTAGGGCGACGCGGTCGATGCCGAGCATCTCATTGGGCCCATAGAAGGCAATCGCGCCCTCCATTCATCACCAGCCGTTGGCATCATCGCTTCGGCCGCTGAATAATACATTCCGTCTGTTTAGGCTGCGGTGCATATTTAATGGCCGACAAATGTGGGTGCAAACGGGGACGAATCGCTCCCGATTATGTCTGCGCCTTGTAATTAATCTGCAAGAGCCCGAACCCAAACAAAAAGGGCGGATCCTTGCAAAGTTATCGCTAAACTCGATACAAACTTCTTACCACAAGCTCTTCGTTGGTGATTAAATGATACGTATTGCACAAAGTTAAAATTGTCAGTGCTACAACTTTACTGCTGCTCATTCAAATTAACCAACAACAAAACAAAAGCTTTTTCCACATAAATTTACTTTTTAACCATCGGTGGCTTAACTAATTCCAGTTACTAAAGGGTCTTACGTTATTTTTATCTGACCTTTACATTTACGCAACACCTAAGAAGGACAATACAACAAATAAAAATAAATCTATGAACAATTACCTAAAAAAACCTGTCAAACGATTATTCTTTGTGGGAGACGGCTAACACAAACGCCACCATAAGCACTAAAAACTGTTACACCTCAGAAAGATATTCCAAGCGAATGAACAACAAGAAAAAATGGGCAAATACTGAAGAAGCGGATGATGGATTAGAAGACGAAAAAATAAAATTGATTAAACCCTCAGAAATCTCTGGGATTTGACATCACAGGGGCAGTTTTGAAATAGTTAACTAGAAAAAGAATACTAACAAACTTAATAAATGCAGTATTTAGAAAGTGTCTGAAGTAATAACGACATAGACGCTTAGAAAGGCACCAAACGGAGCAACGTCTCCTGACTATTTGAAGAATTGTTTCTCAAAAAGCTACAACCTAAAATAGAAAGAAAAGAGTTGATTCCAAAATACCATTTTGGTTTCGGAAATCAACCTTTTACCGTAGGCCAAGTCCACAGATTATAGACTATCATCAAAAAAGAAAAGAGGCTGTTCGCCAATTTTCTTAGATTCTTCAGACGTAAAGGATTGTACCATAAACTTAGAAACGTACCGCCTAAACAGCTTTTCGAATTTCTAAGACTTGCATTACCAACAGACTCTGGAGGTTTAAACAACAAGGCAAATAGTTTCTTGTAAGAAATTAAACAGGAGCACTTCAGGGGCAGTGCAGTGGGGCCAGTATACACCAGTAATATCCCTACAACAAACCAAGTAACGACAGCCACTTTTGCGGATGACACTGCAATACTAGCAACAAAAAATTGCACTATAGAAACAATACATTTAGATTCATAAACAAAAATATGGCGAATAAAATTAAATAACAGAAAATTTGTTCGTAAACAAGAAGAATGATACTAATAACATTAAACATCTTCTTGCCACATGCTCATGCAGCAAAGTATTTGAAAATAAATCTAGATGCTAAATTACGATGGAGGAAGCACACCAAGAAGAAGAACAGTGAAGTACTTCCTGCCGAGAAAAACGTCCTAGCTATCAATCCACAACAAAATACTTCTGTACAATCAGCTAATAGAACCAATAACGACATACAACTGTCAACTGTAAGGCTATGCCAGTAAAAGCAACATTAATAAAATTCAAATCTTTCAAAAGTTTTAATATAACAAACATTTTAAATGTACCCTGGGTGCCAGAAACAGCAATATTCACATGGATCTAGGGATATAAACTGTATTAGAGAAAATAAAGAATATAGTCCATAAGCACGATACCAGGATTCATGAACATGTAAACTTTGAGACCCTACAACTTCTAGATAATGTAGAATTAGAAAATAAATTCAAGAGGATAAAGTCATATGAGTTAGTGTGAAGTGACAGAAGTGTCGCTGTTAACACGTAGAACGTGTGTGTTAGAATACTAGAACTGAGAAGACATCCAATGGATGTTAATCTCATGTTAATATTAGATAATTTAAATTAGATAAAAATTGTTGATTAGTCTGTAGACTAGTCGCAATTTATATTTATTTAAAAAAATGTTTAATGTCAGACCTGTTACTATTTGATAGGTGAGTAATAAAAACTGAACCGATATCAAAAATGAAATGATAAGACACTTGCATGTGTATTAGAATTGTGAAATTTCACTATAAAATTATGAATAGTTCGCGGAGACAGTTCGTAAATGTACTACACGACGGGTTACCCGAAAAAGGGTATTTTTAGAGTCCTAGGCTGACAATTTTTCATCTGCCTTCCTTCAAAATTTTGCAAGATGGGAACGTAGAACACTTTATTTACAAATGATAACAGTGAGATAAGTCGGTGAGGTGACCTTATGAAAGTACAACATGGAAAACGATCCTGAAGATGGGCAACCAAACGTACGCTTAACACTCACCTATACCACATTTCATATCAGCTGTCTTTGTTTACTTTCTGTTCAAATGTATAGTAAATCAACTCACCTGTCGCACAGCAGTTGTAAGACTATCCAAAAATTACGAGTTTTTTGGTCAAGATTTAGATTTACACAACCAAAAACATGTCAGTAAGTTGGAAATATCGTTGCTGTAGTCGAAGTGTCTAGAATACCCGATTTTATCGATTTCAAGACTTTTATGCATTCCACAAACCAGCCTTGCACAAAGCTTAAAACCCATTTTCCACCTAACCGGGAACGTAAATGAGTAAAACTGTCGAAAACTGGACCCGCAAATACAAGAAAAATGGCCAAGGCACCTCTTCATCAACAAAGAGTTACAATTCGGTGCGCTTTTTGGGTTGTTGGCGTCATTGGTCCGCATTTTCTCAAGAATGGGGCCACTTCAGAGAATGGTGTGCGATGTGTGAAATGCTGACTGACTTTTTTGACCAGAAGTGGATGCCATAGCTAAGAAAGACTTTTAGTTCCAACAGGAAAATGAGACTTCAATTGGCAGCCCAGATTAGACTTTTCTCTTTAAGGCTACATCAAAGACGAGGTCTACATCAATGCTTCAGCAACGATTGAAGCACTCAAAAAACAATATCAGAGCTGCTGTTCGTGGAGTTGAGTCGAATTTGTGCGAAAACATTATAAAACTACCTTAAACAAAGTTGTCTAAGAAAGGCCGATATGGAAGACTTTGCGCTTTGCATTTAAATAAAAATAACTCGGTTTTCAAAAATGCCGTTTTATATAATTTAGAATGACACCACTAGAGGGGGGTTCTAAAAATTCCATTTCGGACCACTTAATACGAAAATTCTATTTAATAGGAACGAACATCCCACAATGTAACAGAATTAATTTGCTGATCTACCGTTTATCAAGTGAAGAAACAAAAAAAAGTGAAAATTATCTATAATCGAATCTCTATAAATGCTTTAAACAAAATCTTAACAGTCATAGGAGTATGAAACAATGCCAGCTTCAAAGATATCATAATTTCTTATCGTTCGTTACAAGTAGCTCTTCTCTTTGTTGGATACGAGCCGAGAATCAAGCTCAAGCTCACCTTCACTCGCTCGGTCTAAATCGGTACGGTTCAGCGATAAGGTTATTTTACTTACACGGCGGCGTGTGTGCACATTATTTTATCAAGGCTATGTTTAATTCATGTCGCAAACTTCGCAATTATCTAGCCCAGTTCAAATAAGCGCGGCGCTTCACCTTGCGCCTTTCGGCTCGCAGCTAGCGCTGCGCCGCGGCTTTATTTTGCTCGAGCTACATTAGCCATGACGGCCGATTAATTGGTCGGGTTAAACAACTGTTAGCAGAGCGGCGGAACAACAAATCCGATTAATTGATAGCAGCGAAAGACGGCTGAAATTGTTAAAGCGCAAGTTGCACTGTTGCAAAACAAAACAAGGCCAGGCACTGATTGCCGAGCGGCGAATAAAAACTAATTAGCCAGGTGATTAATTTAATTAAGGCAATTAAACGGGCAAGTCCGAGCGGCGTGCGCCTACCTAGGCCATTCTAGAAAACTAAATTAGGAGTCCGAAAATTATAAAGGCAAATATGCGGGCCGATAAGATCACGGAGCGTTTTAAGGAAGTTTTAAAATTCTGAGGGGGGGAGGGACAAAAATTAGCTTAAAACTCGCTCGGCGCCGGTTTCACTTTTTATGGCAAAAATAAGCGATGTGGCAAATAAACATGAGAACATCAAAAAGATGAATCTCGTAAAACTTTCACTATTTCGCTAATGTAAAATGCAGTGAATTCAAATTCTAATTAATTAACAAAATTAAATAATTCAAGAAGGATTTTCATGGTTTTTAACCAATACGGTGCAAAAATTACAATTACGGTAAATATAAATTTTGTTTAAGAGATTACTGAAAAATGGTAAACTCTGAACTCTGGACTAGCAAAGCAATCAAAGCAGCAGCGCGTGCCTCAAAAAAGCCATTAGCCGCGCTATCGGCGCCATAAAATTTATGATTTGATGGTACTATATATTGCCTTTAAATATCTGAGCACACGTTTGCCTTTACAATGACGGGCGAAATGTCCGTGGTCTATATCTGTCGCTCTAAATGTCGGTTAAGTGTGCATAACATTTTATACCGCGAACTTTGGATGCAACATTCAAATCGACTAGTTGCCCCCTTAAACGTCAGCAATACAGCCTTTAACAACAGCTTTAGATTGCAAGAATCAATAACCAATTAACTTCAGAAAGGAAACTTCTTCGACGAACTCCACTTTCAAGGCAAAAAAGGAAATTAACTGACGCATTATCCTTCAAAACTTTTTATTGCATTTAAACATTTTTTCGTCATTATAGAACGTTACTTATCTGAAGAACATGAAAAGCTTTTACCTCAAAACAAATTTAAAAAATAAAGCCGTCATGAAAAGGATTTTTATTACGGCCGACTTATGGACAATATTGTCCGTTATTTCTTTATTGATTATACAAAAAGAGCAAATAACATTGACAAAAAAATTAAGTTCCAAGGCAGGTATTGCCAAATCTTTACTTCCAAGTTGTTTAAGAACGCCTTGCGATTCGGTGTGACATCAGCTTCGCATTTTGACGTTTGTCTTTTTCTGATAAAAAAGCCTTCATAGTCTACATTCGTTTCTTTAAGATGTTTTTGTGTCTAGCGCAAGTAAGTACGCTTATTTTTCTTATTTCCACGGAAAATTAACTGGTCGCCAGTACGCGATCAACGAAGAAGTGGTTGCATTTTCACCCATAGAAAATATATGCTGTCCATTTGAATTCAAGAAAGCGGATTCAATATTATAATTAGTTTAGGAAGTCTTAAAGAATAATAAATCATCTGATAGGATACATAAATTTACAGAATTATCACATCTGGAGTGGTGAAAACCTACACGTTTTTTACGAGACTCCGTTGCATCTCTTAAAAATTGGATAGAGTCGATTGGGATATCAAGAAGATGAATTATTGGATGTTTTCTTTGATGATACAGTAATATATATCAATATCAAAATATGTTGTAAATATTTATCGACCAGCTTCATGATGATGACTTACAAGAACGTTATTTTTAACACGATAATGCTATTACATATACAATTCAATAAACAGTACGATTTTTGACGACAGGATTATTGGAAGAAAATTATGGCCTACCAGGTCGCCAGATTATCTCCGGCGGACTACTTTTTGTGTGGATATTTAAAAACAAAATTTATAAAATCGGTTACATACATTACAGGAGTTCAAGAAGTTTAATAGATGCTGAACAATCAGCGAACAACAGCTGCAGACCGTACTTGACAATATGAAGAGAAGAGCAGATGCATGTCTTTTTAGTGATGGCTCACATTTGGAGAACCTTTCACAACTCTGTTTCAGAAAAATAAATTAAGTAAACTTCCAGTTTGATTTGTATATTACTTTCTTTAACTTCGATTATCAGTTTTCAGTAATCTTAGTGAATCATATAACCTGAATGATTGTACGTTGGACATACGGCAGTGATGTTACAAATACTTCTAAATGTTTAGCTTCTTTACAGGTCCTCTTACTGCTTTAAAGCCTAGTGGAACTTAATTTTATTTCATTTGTGATATCCCAGAATTATAACATGGTAAGCATCACAAAATTAACGTTTTAATTTTTCTTGCCTACAAAAATATCTAAGCTATAATCAAACATCATTTAAGTTACTTAAATATCTTATCTAGGCATAATAAAAGAAACTATTGTTTATTCTTATCGGATAATTTGGCTCAAGGCAACAAATAAAATTTCAAAATAGATACAACGTTAGGTGCAGCCATTTTATTGTTTTGTCTGTACTTCTACTACGAGAATTTTTCAAAACCCCGGTAGACGCTGGGGTTCGTTGCTACCTGAACGTGACGGCGCTCATGGAGGTACGCTTCGCGTCACCCGCGTACGCACCGGCGGCCGCCCGAGCCCCTAGCCCAACGGCCAGAAGAGAGCGAGGGTTAAGGACCTCGCACCCCATGTACAGCGCGGCATAAATTTCGGCGGTCGGCCAGCGAGGGGCGCAGCCGGCGAAAATAACGTTCGGGGACGGCACATCAATGTTTTACGCGAATGCGGAGCCGCAATTTCGGCAATCTGCAAAAAGGCCCCGCGCACGTGGGCTTCCTTCGTGCCGGGAGGAACTGCGAAATTCTGCGTTATTTCTCGCACACGCGACGCGCCCCTTGAATTAGTAACTAATCAGGGTTCCTTCAACTATTCCGTTGTTATACCACGAAAACAGTCGCCGCAGTCGATACTTCAGCAGAATCCAGAAGTAGCCTTTTTGGATTTCATACATTATGGATATCCTGAATAAAGGGGCAATAAACTGAAACTACAATCTAATCTTCAATAATGTAATTAAAAAAAATAAACCTTGAAATTCCCTTTAACTGAGTCGTTGGAACCAAGAAAAAATACATATATATTCAAAGACATAATATTTGCACTGAAAATTAATTTTAGAAGAGTTCAGAAGGAAAGTTTCCAAACTCCAAACACAGCTTAAAAATCCTATAACAGTCAGAACTTCAATGCATTTACATTTATTTAGTCGACTTCATCCTCAACGTTAAGAGAAAAGAAACAACAGTAATAATTTGAGGCTATTACTTGGAATAAATAGAAACAATTTTAAAAATAATAAAAAGTAAAAGGGGCGTATAAAACAAATTATATCGGACACTGAAAGATTTTATCTCAATAGCACTAAGAGCGAATCTACATCCCAAGTCTTAATCTTCGAGAAACGTCGTCTCTATTGTCAGTGTCGTGAATATTCTTCACGATAATAATGTTCATCAACATTATTTACCACAACAACCAAGAACCTATTCGATTCGTCACTAACCCCATTTGTGTCAGTTATAGCAAATATCTTGAACCAGCGCCTAAAAAAGCGAGCTAAAAATTATTATTATTTATTTTTTAATATTAGCAAAATTGATGAAGAATCATTTCCTATCTATTACACCCACCCAGAGAGAAATTCACACAATCGTGTGTTAAGCATCAATAGACCTCTATTAGGATTATAACGATCATAAACACACTCTGTCCCCATCTGTAAGATTTTGTACCAAGGAACCCAAAATATAATATTGCACAAGACTCCAAGAATAGCAACAGCATCTTATATTATTCAACTAGTACTCAAATATATAAAAGTAGTAAACATCATCAACTAAGTTATTGGTTTGATGTCTCATCAACATGGAGTCAGGTACACGTGTATACGAAATCGTTTCGAGAAGTGCCAAATAGCATGAAGTGTTTGTGACCGTCACAGTAAAACTGTTGTGGGCAATCGAACGTAGCCAGTGTGAGAGGCAGAAATACAATGAAGCAAATGAGTGAGCATCAAGTTTTGCTAAAAATTAGGGAAAACGAAAAGGAGACGCATGAAATGTTATTATAAGTGTACAGGGTAAAAGTTGTAACCAGAAAATGCGTTTACAACCGGTTGAAACCGGTTTCGTGGTGCGAAGGAAACGACTAAGGACACGATCGAGAAAGTGCCATAATCGATGAGATTGGCGATTGACTCTACGTTTGTTGGCGGAGAAAATGGTTCGCACTATCATCAGTAAAAATTTGTGTAGAGGAAAGATCTGTTTATGGTTTTCCCCAAACAAGCTGACAGACGAATAGAAAAAATCTGTTGACAGTTCCCAGAAGCCTTACAAACGTTATCCAAAATTTTGTTGTGAAGGAAGGCGACACACAACTCCTTAAAGACGGCAATTCATAACTTCCTGATTTAGCAAAATTGTATGGAATTCCGCTTCGATTACTACAACTAACTACCCGTGAAAAGGCGCTTAATTTTACGAACAAATAAGTCACTGGATCGATTTTCTTTACGCGGCTATAAAAACATAGAAATGGTATCGCCTCCTCTCCCCTCCAGCTTTCTAGTAAGGAAAGAATTAAAATTAAATTTATACCCAATAAGCTATACGAAAATAATCCTGAAGAATCAATTTAGTACCTAAAGTCATTACCAGAACTTTAACTTACGTTAACTCACTCCGAAAAGGAAAAAAGTTTAGTTATTGGAGTTCGCAGTAATGGCAATCACATCTGTAGACATAAAATAATTAAAGGTAAATAAAATACAGATACTTTGAGCTAACTTCGGGTAAAGTTTTTTCAACATTTCCGATTTCAAAGTTCCGATACTACGCAAATAAATCAAAACTTGTTAGTGACGAAGAAATTTTTTTGCAATTTAACCGGAAAAAAATACTGCATTCGGACAGCTAATAATTATAGGGTCGAAATCAAAACTACTCGAACCTTTACTGTTACTTGCTTCATCTTATACTTCTCCCTCATGCCACAACGTCCTACACGGGCATTGTCCAATCCACGACCAGGATTGCACTCTCAAAATCAGAACAATTCTGCCTGAATGTACAATGAATTGAATAAAAATTCTACCGAGTAAGAGGAAAATTATGTAATTAATAAAAATATAAAAGTAGGGGGACAGAACGGCTCGATTTTCAACCACTTCGTTCTTTCCTGGTAACTGTATAATAACAAAGAAAACTTTTATGCAGATGGTAGAAATACTTACTGTATTTTAAAAACAAATTGATCACCTAACCAATATAACTACCTGGTACTAGTGCGGAGAAACTTCAAATGGTCCAATATTGAGCCCTGATGACTGCTTCTAGAATAACATGGTGTGTACCAAACGACAACTGGCAATAAAGAGTTCATTTTTTAAGAGATTCTGAATATAGAAAAACATTTAACAAAACGACAATTTGTCTATACTTAAAGGAGGTTTACAATTATAAAATTAAATAGAGCGAAAGAGGAAAATTACCTTTACAGACTTTGAAAATGTAAATAAAAACATGAATGGACGCCATGCAAAATCAAGGTAGGTAATCCAGGACAACTTATAGAAATCGATACCTGTAGGATTTACCACCACTTTTTCTACAATGGTAAAAATGAAATTGTAAATGTTAAGACCACAACATTATATGGAAAAATTAACTTTAAATGTCTATTTATCTTTTACATATAACCTTACAATTGTACCTTTAATCAAGTCGGTTATCCTGTAACCTTCGAAATTCTTCTTCGGTTATCTTTATTTGTCCTTTTCTTAATCTACAGTTTAAAAAAAACAAATCTTTCAAAGATCTAACTCATCAGATTGATACACGTTTTATAGGCTAATATATCAAATTATTTCTTGAGTATATTGATGGAGTAATTATAAACCTAATTAATTTTCAATTGTTGCATGTGGAAATTAACTTTTTACTGATGAGAGTAATAACCTGTTTTATCATCAGTTTCTATACTTCGACAAATCGTACTATAAGGTGATCCAAATTAACAACTCGAATTTTATTGCCATCACTGACTTGGCAGTTACGTATGGAATATGATGTCAGACCATTCTTTCGACGAAATTGTCCATAATGCTTTCTCATAAATGCAGCTACCATTTCAGCAAATACACGTCTGATGGCCTGGAATCATAGCAGCTTTGTTGATATGAACTCTTTCCATTAAATAGCTCCAGAGAAATGTCTAAAGGGGTTAGATCGCAAGATCGTGATAATCAACCGAAATCACCGCTCTGCGAGATAACATGACGAAGAAATTTGATTTAAATTAAGATGAGCATTTCATGTGCTGTATATGACATGTGACTTCATATTCTTGAAACCACATGTTATTCAAATTGAAACCGTTGATGTTGTTGAAAAATATTGACTAGAATCTTCTGATAGTATACACCATTGAAATTAACAAAAAAGTAATGGTCAATGATACCTCCAGCCCACAATGCGCACCAAACAGTGCATTTTTGTAGATGCAAAGGTTTTTCCTGAGTAGCACGTGTATTTTTACTAGCCCATACGACAAGTTTGACGATTCACACAGGCATTTAAAGAAAGTTTTTTCTAAAAATCAGCATAAACTGTTCTCTACGACACAGTTGACAAATATACGATATGGTATTACTGGTGGTTTGTAGAAAACTGCCATGTGTTTAGTTATCATTAGAGGTAATATATACAATTGAGTATAGTGATTAATTGTACAATTAGGTCGAAACTTCTGACCACCTTTTTTGAACTCCTCATTAAAAAGTAGAATAGGAATGTCTCATAAACCCGACCCATTGAAACACCCCTAAGGGGGGTTTTCCTGCTTTTTTTATTTTAAAGTGACACATCTCATGAATGATAATATATAGAGTGCTGAGACCTTCACAGTTGATTGGTTGGTCTAAGTTTGAGTTTCCAAGGTGTTTATGAGTTTCAACATTTGTATATATTACCGTTTCGCCCCCTGATCTTGTTATCAACTGTACAAATGCAAACTATCAATATAATTAAAATCCTAAAGTTCAATTTGGATACCTTTATACATGTTGTTTCACAATGGTCCCAGGAAACTGCGAGCAGTAATTCATCATTGGCAGGCTTATTACCTGTTATTACCAGATAACTATGCATAGTTATCTGGTAATAACTATGCAATTGGCCAAATTAAAGCACAAACCTTTTTTGGTCTGGATTTTCCATCTAACATGGTGGTATAGGTTTCTTGGGACAATTGCCAAACACCATATGTATTTATCAACATGTCGTAGCACTTTTCAAGAGCTGCTACAATCTCATTTGCCTCCAGAATTATTTGATGTCCATTTCACTAACTTCACTAGCCCATTAAAGATAACTGGCTCAGAATGGTTTCAAAAGTAGAATTAAGCCAGGGACAGTTTAACTGCAGGACTACCGCCCGTGAGAGCAATACGAAAATAATTCGGAGCTTATCGGAATTGCATCTCCGGCGACCGTTTCTCAAGAAATCAATTCGAAGCAATCGTCCTGCAATTATATCCCTCGATATGACTGGAACAGACAGGAGGTACAGCGAAGCATGTAATCGTTGAAGCGCCTCGTAAATCTTAAGTTATCTAAAACCGTTCAGAGGGCTGCAAAACTAACGTTAAGAATTTATTACAATCCAATGATGGAAAAGCACGGAGGCCATTGCCTCATCCATAAAAAGCGTCGTGCGTCGTTACCTCCCAAAAGCGCCGTCTCCAGAACTTTACCTATTGATGAATTCCGGGATTCGGGGGCTGCGGCACGCGTTGCGGCAAGGTGCAGTATCTTATCTTCCACGTGGCGGCAACAATTAGCCAAAGTGGGCGAAGGCCGCGGCGTCCCACATCGGCCGGCCATTGGATGGCACAAAGCACTGAAAAATGCACCAATGGCGCCTGCAATGCGGCATCGCCGCCGGCGAAAGGTCGCTGTTTACAAGGAAAAATCCGAGGAATGGCGGGAATTAACGCAAGAATCCAGCTATCAATTTACACGCGCGGCTCTGGACGTGCCACTTTTTCTGCGCATTGCTGACTTTTGCGGAGCAATTATTACGACATGCGCTGCCGATTCGCCTTTGTCCAGTTAATCGAAACTGATTTCCTCTTCGTTCGCTAGACTCTTCTTTGAAATAATTCTCAGCATACAACATATAATATCGACGTCAAAACTTTTTGAAATCTATAACTCACTTCGAAGACGAGCTACCTCCCTGAACTTCAGGGGATGACAAGTCTTCAAAATAAGGTACCCATGTTAAGTTACTGATACGACGTTTTGTCGAGAAAATTTTTTTTTGTTGGCAACTAAAGGCCTAATTTCAGGAGGCTCTTTTTTTCTCGGAGCGAGAAAAAACGCGGAAAATGTGTTAGAGAAGCTCTTTACAGCCAATAACGCTGAGACCAGGACATACAGAAATGCGGCGTTGCTGAGAAACAATTTTTGAAGAAGACGCATTTTTCTGTAACGACGAGTTTGTTCTCTATTCATCTGATATAAATGATACGTGTGCAAGTGTTTCAATAAGGCGGTAGTAGACATTTCCCAATAATCGCTGGATATTTACTTCATTCGCTTTTTGGGTCCGACTTCAAAGACAACCTTTGACTATGGTCTTTTTTTAATAAAATACCCAGTTTTCAAAGATAGTATATCACCATAAAAGCTTATATTCAAAAAACATGCCAATATCGTGTTTGCGCGTAGATCTGGCTGTTTTTGTTCAGCATACACTCGAGGACAGTGAAGTGGGAGAAGAATTTGCGAATTTGGAGCTGTGCTTCGGGTCCTGCTGGAGGTCCTATCCAGCCCAAGACTCCATAGTGTCTTCCAAGATCTCTACATAGTCAGAAGCCGCCATTATACCCTGAATCCTATGCAAAAGCACTAGTTTACCACATGTGAAACAGCCCCATACCATAACGTGGCCTACACGCACCACAGCGTGCATGCTCAACAAAAAACAGACAAATCTCCGTGGAAACATATAGTACCGGTATGGTTTTTTCAACTAAAGTTCTTAAGACAATCCACTACTATCTTGAAAAACTGGATATTTTACAAGAAATTCACCGATGAGATGTGAAGCATTATATTGGAAGGTGTCCTTGTAGTTAGGCCCAAAAAGCGAATGGAGTGAATGACCAGCCACTATTGGAAAGTGGCCAATTTCTTACTAGAACACTGGTACACATATAAGATGTGTTAAATGGATAGAATTGATAGAGAAAAAATCGATTTTTAGAAAAATGATCCCTTTCCAAAAAATCGTTTCTTAGCAAGGTCGCATTCCTGAGCGTCTTGATTGTTAGCGTTGTTGGTTCTACAGAACCTCTGTAACACATATTTTTTTCAATTTTTTTCTCGCTTCGGTAAGAAAGGGCGGCCTGAAATTAGGACATTCTACAACATTAACCATGAAAAATTCTCTTTCCCGTACCAATATCTTAATATTGGTATTTTGAGGACACGTCATCCCTCAACACATCCAAAAATCAGGGAGGTAGCTTGTCTCTGAATTGAGTTATGCTCGTGAATATAAATTTTCAAAAAATTGACCAATTCTCTGATAGAGAAAAAAAATGGTTAGCAAATAAAAAAAAATTAAGTTATTTAGATTTAATAAGCATAAAATGTGTTAAGTAAATCTGATAACAATTAGACGAAATTGGAGACAATAAACAAACAACTAAAAACGGTAGATTAGAAAATTGGCAAGGCTTAGTGTTAAAACTGTACCCTAACCTTCATAAATCTCATAAACTACCCGGAGCTGTTAAATGAAGTACTGAAACCATCGAAATCCTGGAGAGTGGATATACAAAATAACACCAAAATTTGATAATCGAAAAAGATCCATAGCGAGTAATGCCAAACGGAGAATGGAACAAATAGAGAATCATATACAATATATGAATAATAATTAATGGAAAACCTAACATGGTATACAAGAATAGCACACTTATCTTGCTCTCATACATTTCCTTTACCCAAATGATGATGGCAAGACAGAGTCGCTTTGTACTAAAAGTACTAAAGAATATATTTTTCATGCTCAAGAGAATACCCCCGCCATGAAATGCATTAGAAGAGGTTACTAATGTTACTCACCTGATAAATTTAAAATTTTAATGGCATCTAGAAAATGATGTAATATTTTATCATCCCTTTTTAAATACAGAATGAAAAATCTGGGAAACTCGAGAAGAAATATTATAAGGAAAAAATCACTTAATATCGAAGAATTTGAATGAAGATAAAACCTGAGTCTCAATTTAAACAAATTTCGTAGTTGCGAACGTTGAACCACAACCACATTCAAGAGAAATTCCAATAAAAACTGTGGATTAAGAAAATCGTAACAGCATATTTTAATCTAGTGAATAATAGAATTTGACCAGAATTATTTTTCGTTGTATTATAGATCTATCAAAATATTTTTTAAAGCCTAATCAATCCATAATTTAAAAAAAACGCAGGAACGAAAGATAGTTATAGAAAGAAAAGTCAACCGATGTAGGGCAAGAGCACGATCAATGAGCAAATGACACGATGAAGTTTCTCTAATAATTGGAAAATTCTTCATCGGGGCATCCACGAATTTTCTTTTATTAACAAAATGTTCTTACTATTTTTATCTGAAACTAAGACACTCAGTGACAAAATATTATAAGATAAACACTTTTTGAACTAGCGTCGTAATGAAAATCCCCCCAAGCTTTTAATAAACCGCCAATTACAGCGCGAGTAATTTAATTTCCACGATCTTTGAAGTCCGAACACGAAAATCTTTTGTTGCCAACGATTTTCGCACGGTGTTTTAGATTCCTGCGCCACATTAACGGCCTATTTTTAGCCTGGAACAAACAGCCTCTGGCAACCGGCGCTTTTATTAAACTCAATATCGTTTTCGGCTGCTGAAAAGAGTAAAAAAATTTCGTTATCATCGAGTGCAATCATTGTCTTGAAGATGTTTTGTTTCGGGATGTTGAATTCAAAGAACCACAGTGAATGGGGATTTTCCGGCTAGTGGTTATTCCAACCGCTTAGGCCATAAATTTCACCACCTTGATTGAGTATCATACTACAAATAGCCACTTATAAGTAAAAAATTGTTGTTTCATTGCCTTTTAAATTCCCAATGTCAGCTGTCTTTCTAAATATAAGGTATGATAACTTTTTACTTTGCTAACTTTGAAATTTGTAATTCAAAACACAAAAAGCCAAACAAATTTCTTACAAAACCAAAGCTACTACTTACAACCTGTAAACATTACAGTTCTGTATTTCAGACTTCTTTACATAATCTGCTTTATTCAGTACCACCTGTTGATTATCGCGTAATTGTTGGCGTTTGTCTTTGTTTTTAGTGTCATCAATAAATAACGTTATTATCTGTTGCACCCATAATAAAATGTATTAAACAAAAAAATTTAAAACGGCCAATTTTTTACAGGTCGAAGATTTATATAGAAACTTTCAATTATTAACTACTTTTTAAAAGAAGATACATGAAAAGAAAACGAAAACAAATAATTGAAAGTGTGCTTTAGATGCGTAAAAGTTTATAGGTATATGTTGTTAAATATTAAATTACAAAAATGTAAACTATAACATAAATGATACATCATCACCTCCATATCGTTGTATTAACTTGTATTCTATAGGAGGTCTCCTCTATTTTTGAATCAAAATATTCGCACAAACGCCAGACAAATTACTGAAACACTAGTAAAATTAAGAAATTAATTAAACTAAAATATGTTAGTTTCATAGCCATTATTGGCATTTTCTGGAAGTTTTTGAACAACAAGGTATGATTCTGGATCACCAGAGGTTGCTTGACGAGTTTGAGTTTCCTTAAAAGTCGTGGGCGTTGAGACGTTTTAAAAACAGACTATTTTTCGACCAGATCATTATTTGATAGTCAAAAGAAAGAAGGAAACGTCACCCTCACTACTTCACACTCAAATAGTGTTCGAAAAAATGTTAATTTTCAGTACAAGATCAACAAGAGTTTCATTATTTGTAAGCGCAAAAAACATTTCCGAGGAAAGAATTACCAGATCAGAAGTAAAAATACAATGACCATAAAATGATATATTCATTTTATAAAATTGTCATCACAAACATTCTTCTAAAATTACTTCTTCTTTTCGACTTCTCCTCTATGGATTTGTCGTCTTCAGCTTCCCAGTCTCCGATCTTTAAATTTCTCTCATCTATTATATTATTTAAATATATTTTCCATTGGAAAGTCGTCTTCCCTCGTTGTCTTCCTTGTGGTGTTCATTGTAGTGTTCTTTGGCCGTCTCTCTTCAGACATTCCTTCCCCATGTTCATATCATTTTAAGCTGCGGTGATTGACAATTCCAATTCCCTGTCATATTTTTTCTGTGTATCACTTATCTTCGCTAGTAATACGTAGGCTTCTCCTTGGAAAGTCTAATTTTGTTAATCTTATCTTCTAAAATTACTAAAGATGAAATTCACTGAGGTAATTTTCATGATGCGGACTAAAATTTCAATGAAGTCTATTAAGTTAAACATAAAACAAAACGGTAAAAAGTGCATGCTTAATAAAATGAATACTACAGTAAAATTAAAAGCTAAAGTGGAATAGCCTCTTCGAAACACAAGATCCAGCAGAAATATCTAACAGATAAGTGATTCAAATTATTATTATATTCTTCAGTATAGGACAAGAATGTGGTAAGCAATATGAGCTAACAATATTCAGGTCTTAAAATGACATCGTTCAATCGATGACGATTTTTAATGATGCTGTTCTAAAGCCTGTCGAAGAAGGCCTGCATGAATCGTTGAAACAGAGTAAGGTATTCATTCTGTGGAGCACTGCTTCCGCACTGACCAGCAATCATCTGTGATTTATTAAATACACTTCGACTTTAAGGTACCCCCAAAGGAAAAGTCACAACCAGAGACAGTGCGGTAGTCATAAAATGTCACACCACAACGAGAAATGATATGTCGCCATTACCATGTAAATTTTTGCTATATGGAATGTTACATAATCCTATTTTAACTATATCCATTACAGGGCTGCATTTACGGAGTTCTAGTACCAGGACTGATTGAGAACGCTTTCTGCAAAAGTGCATTTCACGTCGAATCATAACATATTAAATTTTTCCTCATCGTATGCGGGTTGAAGGGCAAATTAGAATACAAAATGGATATGTCTGAATGCTCGGAAAAAATCACTAATTACCAAAGGCTTCGTTTAAGTCTAACCCTCACAACTTTTTGGGGAATTTCTATTCTTTTGATTGATTTAAATTTTAAAGCTGATTTTCAAGATTTTCTTTAATACATATGAACGAAAAATAACTGACATCACCAACATCCCAAACTTCGAGAACTCATTTCAAGCAGACCCTCGAATTTCCCTCATTTGCATTTCACGACTCGCTTTCAGGACAACTTAACACATTGGAAGTTCAATTAGAAATTTACTTCCATTTTTGAAACACCCACTGGGGTAGACTTACAAGTGCGTTTTAACAATTTTCGAAGTATCTATTTTGGAATTCAATTCTCATTTTATTGTGTATTTGCTTTTTAACAAGACTTTCTAATATAATCTCATTCTTGTAGGTTTTGTTGAAACACCAATTTATCTTCTTACCAAGTTTGTCCCTCTCCCATACCATTTCTAACATTAATTTTTTCCGAAAATAAAAAATACCTGCATTAATGGAACTAGGATTTTTCTGTTCATTTAGTTTATTAAATTGCAACAGTGATGAAACCTTGAAGTACCCAAGTACTCGATGGAAATCTCTCTCCCTTTCAGCGTTCTGTCAAGAGGCTCAGATAACGGCGCAGCAGGCTAATTATAACTTCATACGCCTATCAAACTTTGCCGCCGATAACATTGGCACATTCCCCAACGCATAACGGTTTCCCGATCACCGTTGCCGTCCTTCTCGCGCGCCGTTATCGCTCCTTTCGTCTACTTTCTCTTCGGCAGCGTCCTTTCACCAATTTCAGCCGTGCCGACACCCGATCTACGCAAAAACGGCGTGTGGCATTGGGAAGAGGCAGGCATCGATAGCAGCTGATAGCGCCGAAGGTCACCGTGCCATGTTCTTGCCAAGGCCGCCCGGGAGCCCATGCAACCTACAAATTTCGCCTTTCAATGCTAATCGATCAAGAAGTGATCCAGTCTTGCTCCCCCCATCTCTCCTCGAAGCGGACGCCGTTAATGAGATGCCGCGGAAAGGTCGGCAAAAGGAAAGGCGTGAAAATTTGGAGCGGATGTCGGGACAGCGACCCGCGGGCAAAGCTAACAGGTAGACCAAGTCCATCGTTTTACGTAAATGGTTTTCATAATGGGCGAATTAAAAAGTCAAATTAGTGCACTTCGAACCTTGATACGACAGCGGGAGATAATTGAGGATTAAAGTGCGGCTATTTTTAAGGTCTCCGGATTATGTAAAACGCGCGTAGAACCGTAGAACGGCGTTGACATTTATTCCAGAAATTTGTATAACCTCAGCAATGGCAATCTGATCGATTTCTTAATGGGCGCGCGTAATGCAAGAGAAGCAAGGAGCTCGCCTTCGCAACCAAAACATTAAAATCAACTGAAAATTGTTGTTTTGTCATACAAAGTTAAATAAGTTAATAATTTAGCCAGTGCTTAAAATTATGCACAACAAGGCACTGTTAACATTTGTTTTATGGAAAACCTTGAACTCAAGAACTTTGCGCGTCATGCCGTTCAGTACAGAGGCAATTAGAATTCGCATATGAAATTGCTTACATACAGATGTTTTTTTATTTTTTACCTTTCGAGAGAGTTTAAAAAACTCCGACTGAAAACTCGTACCCCTTTCCAATTTCTGTTCGACCTAATAACCAATTTCCATACAAATACAGGACGTATCCGTTTCCTACTACGACTTAATTTCTGTGCAATTAAGGGCTTACCTGCTGACAATATTAGTGGTTTAGAGGGTATATATTTGCTATTACCACTGAAATTTCTTAATTCATCTTGCTAGAATATCGGCACACGCCAAATCAACACCAGAAGAGGAAGTTCCGAGGAAGTTTAAGGAGCCCTGGAACGGAGTGATTAATATCGGAAGCACGCCCCGGCATGACTGAGGTACAAATTAACCACTGTATTAGATTTTCGACTGCAATTAGCGTTTAAAGCTATTTACTTTCCTGTTTAACATTCAACATTGTTTGCCCACTTCTCGCTATTGACTCAACTGGCTGTTAGACGAATGACCCGTTAGGGTAGGGTAGAAAATAGCGTAGTAAACAGGCAATCGATTCACGGCTCAGCTGATTTCATTAGATGTAGATTAGAACAGCTGGCTCCAATTTGGCACGAAATGACTCGCGAAGAAGTTTGATAACATCAACTTATCAAAGTGTCATCTGTCGTTGTAGAATCTAAGAAGTGATAACTAAATAATAACATATACATCGAGAGACAATATGGTAGTCAAAAAAGAAATAATGGACAAATCAACATAATAGGGGCATGTCTTGGAACATTTTCTTAATAAATACTGGCTCTATAATAGATTTTTCACCAAAAAACATTATTTTTAGAAATACAAGGAATCAATGATTTGAAAGCTCAAATTTTAATTATTCCAGTGTTCCCTAACATTTTTAAACAAAGTTAAAACCAACTCAGGTTAGTAATCAATTTGAGACTTCTCGTCTTTCGGCGCCTTCTATATATTTGGAATTTAGTAAGTGTATATTCAAAACAAAAATCCAAGGACCTAACTATTTTTAAATTCATAAACATTATTATGCATCGTCATAAACGATACACAAAATTAGTCAACCAAATCGTAAGCACAATGTGCGATCTCCCAGTCAGTACCTTCTTCAGTGGTACGGTCCACCTGGCCTTCAACTTAGAAAATGCGAGAGCTGGGACTTTTCACCCCGGTAATGTCCGTACCGTAATCACGCTGGGGCCAATTAATATTTTGGGGAAACGCCACAGTCCTACGCAAACAGACAGAAAAACACCGGTTGATCGAACTCATTACCTCGGGCAGAATTGCTGGCAAATTGGAAATTCGGCGCGCCCACGCGGTGGCCTTGCACGTGACGGCGTTCCGAGTTTGGGAGAGCGGCGCTTATAAGGGCGACGCGCGCCGCCCCGACTCGGCGTCTTGGCCCTCGGCGATCAAAAGCGACAGTCCAGATAGGCCGCCTCTACATAACTGGCGCTCTAATTAAATGATAAGCAATTTGTGGAACAACTTCGCTGGAAATTGACGATAGTTCCAGCTAATTTTTCCAATAACCGTAATGAACGCGCTATCAGAAACTTGGCGTTCTAGTTTAGCTGGATATATACTCAATGCTACTATACAAAGAACAAAGCTGAGCATTAAAACAATTACTTTCTGCGTATCTTTTATTGTTGCAAGGCGATAATAAAATTTACAGTCGGTAAAACTGATAACATTATGGGGCCTAAAAAAAGTGTTGAATCTAGAACTGTGTTTACAATAGAAATCTAGTAAGATATAATGGCCAAGCTATACTGGGCGGAAAATGTCTGAAGTCGCTAGGCAGTATGCAACATATCTATTGTAGGCATAATCTTAGTTAAGAAAAATATAACCATGAAATAAAATTACATTCAAGAAGAAATATGTACTATCCACTAAAAAATAGAGAAGTTTTATCCAAATTAAAATAGTTTGGATAAAAGAAAGGAAAATGAAAAGAGATGTAGCTAGCATGACTATCAATCAAGAGAAAGCTAGAGAAATTTTTGAAGAACTGAAGAAATAAACTCCATATTCGTTGCGTAAGAAGGTAGAATTCCAGGCTACTACTGGATGGTTTGCAAATTTTACAAGGCAATTTGGTATTACACCTAGGTATGGTAATGCACGGTGCTAGCGTAGATGAAGAAACTGAGAAGTTCTATCTCCAATTTCAAAAATCCATTAATTAGGATATTGTTCACAGCAAATTTTCAATTGTAATGAAATTGGAGCACATGCCGAACCGCACCTACATCACAAAATATGGAAAAAATATTCCCATAAACTTCGATTGAAGTTATCTTTGGAAGGTAAAGCTAGTGGTGATTTAAAGCTTAAGCCGTTTCTATCTATCATTTTGAGAACACTAGCGAATTAAAAAAATCCATAATTAAAAAACACTGACAGTAACATGAAGATCAAATGAAAGAACACGTGTCATGCAGATTATTTTCAAAGAATGGTTGTTTAATGTTTGTGCCCCAAACATCAAGAATTACCTTTAGATCTATCCATTGGCATTAAATTTACCAGGTCACTCAATGTATCTAGAAGATAATGCAATCGATGACTTTCCCTATCTGACAATTCAGTTTCTGTGTCTAAATACCACTTGTTGATTCACCCAATAGATCAAGAGATTAATGCGGGTTTCAAGACATTTTAGACCCGCGCGCTGTTTTAAAGCATCACATTAAAAGCATTTTAAAAAAAAATTGATATGCCTGAAGTTGTCCGGGTAACTCAAAAAGCGTGAACAAGTCAGTTAACAACAGTTGAATTCTGTTTGGCGAAAGTTGTGTCCATCCTGCATTCAGGAAAACGGAGCTTGTGACAACTGCTAGAAATCTGGAGTTGGGAGTGAATGAAGATGATAATGAAGAGTTCATAATGTAAAACGAAAATTATTTGACGATAGCAGAACTCTTGAATGAATAATACTCTTAAAAATATTTTTAAAAAGTCGGAAGATGTCGGAACAACGGTCTTATAATGGCACCTAAAACCAGGTTTAGGTCAATAGGTTTGATCTCTACAACGACTATAAAATTATTCGCTTCCGAGAAATGCTAAAGAAGAGAGAGAAACAATCGACTTTAGACAGATTCTTTAACCTCTCACAAACGAAAAAAAAAAATATATATATATATATATTATATCGTTATATATATATATATATATATATATAAAAGTGTATAGTTTTTTATTCATTTTTTTGGATCTCCAGAACGAATTAATCAAATTCTCATAAAAATCTACGGTAATCGAACAATTCGGGTAGCAAACCCCCATTTTTGAGCGAATTATAAATTATATAAAAGGTACACCACTATAACACAACAAGAAAAATCAATTTTTCCTTCAACCATACAAAATCAAATTTAATATTAGTTTCCGATAGGTTAAACGTTTAATTTATAATTATTATGGAGTTCCTCAAATGATAGCACGTTAGAGCAACTTTACAACTAACTTGATAGATCAATTAATTGATCTAGTCATCAATTGAATTTAAAGCAAATATAATTTTTGATTACTATGCTCCATAATCATAAACTCAGTAGCATCTTAAAACATTTTATATATCAACTGACAAATGTCAATAAGAACAAAATTCCTTATCTAATCGTAGTCGACTATAAATAAAATATTACATGTGGCATGCGGCAAGTCCGTGGACAGTTTTCTAACATATCAACCAAAGTTTTAAGTATTCGAATATACTATAGAGTAAGTGGTCGAATAAAATAAACTCAGTTGAATGGAATTCACCGAAAAAAGAATTATATGTTAACAATCCTAAACATAATTGATACCACTTTATACACACTAATTTCAAATAGTAAATTAGTAGTGGGGCGATTTTAAAATCAGTTGAGTCAACTCGTGAATGCAACGTAATCCACAAACCTTTGAAATATCACATCAACAGCTGATCATGGTTAAATTGATCGACTACTTGCGACTTGAGTAAGCATAAAAAAGACTTGAAGTATTAACCCAACTACATAATTAAACAACGCATTAGTTGAATATTTAGTTAATTGGAATTTTCTGCAAATTCATTTTAAATTCTATGCAAATAATTCCATAGTTGGTAATCTGCCATAATTAAAGAATAATTAAAAAAGCAATAACTGTTCGAGAGAGAAATCAGTCTTAATATGCTTTCTTGGACTAAACTTTATACCAAAATGAATTTATCATTGATAGCTGTAAATGCAAATGTAAATCAATCCTGTCAAAATTCACACCCAATATTTAAAATTAATTAATCAATCAAAAGAGGAGTCGGGAGACCACCACAGAGATGGGTTGACGATATCAGAAGAGTGGCTGGAAAGCAATGTCATCGACAGGCGCAAAACAGAAACGAGTGGAAGAAAAAATGGGAGACCTATGTCCAACAATGGATAGAATAAGGTTGAAGAAGAAGAATCAATTAATAATTAAGAGATCATTTTGTTTAATATTAAAAAAAAATAAAGTATAAAAAATAAATCAATCATAGCGTGATACAAGTCCAAACATATACAAAGTAAATCAACTGATTAAACAATTAAACAATGTTTAATCAATAAGATTTCTTGCCTACAGATATATTAACCTAAATATCAGGAAGATTTAGTTTAATGACAGTTTAGGTGGAAGACCACTTAAGCCCCTATTTTATGGCTATTAAAAAATTGGCACACCAGATAGCGGGCGATCAATAATTTTTGATTAGGTTAAGTTAGGGTAGGTTAGATGTTATATAATACTAGGCATCAAATTGCTGATCTACCAAATTTTGAAGGGGAATATTTCGTGTTTCGAGATGACCTGAATCCAATATATTTGGACTCGGCGCTCCCAATGATGGTGTATATTATCTTTTTAGGCTAATGACAAAGACATGGTTGATTGATTTTAGTTTAGGGTAAAAATCAGTTGAGCATGACGGTCAAATGACATATTAAAGGGAATAAAAATATGTTGAGCCACCTTATCTATCGACAGGACCTGTGGAATGATACATAATTTGATCTGTATACTAATTAACTATCCCGTACCGCCATTATACGATTAAATTGTTAACAATGTCATCAGGTAATAAAGTGGGAGTTCAATTACCATCAATCAAGTTTACTGCCCACCTCTCGGACATGCCACACGCAATTATTATCTATGGTGTCCAAAAACAAGTCAAGACCCATCAATTACTTGACCGACAATTTGCACAACCACGTTCTCCGATCTACTTGGAATCATACTCGGCTGCAAGTCAGCACTTAAAAAATTCCCTGGAAGCCCAGACCGTCGAGCACGGCGGCTGACCCAAATACCAGCCCGCTCGGCCAAATTAGCACCTCTTAACGGCTTTAATTTATTTATTAATGTGGCGAGCGTCGGTGGGAGCGTATCGCAATACGGAGGCCATCACTCACTCCCGCACGAATTATGGATTTTTTCGTTAAGTGGGCAACGAGGTCAGCGCGGCGGCACGCGGCCAAGTTGCAATTTTGAAATTGCTCGCGCCCATTCGCACAGTTTCCGGCGCGCCGAGGGCGCCCGGGCTCCTGGAAAACCGCCGTTTCCACACGGCTTTCCGCGCTGCGCCTAAATATAGAGGGCCGAGCGGCGATTTTCGAAGAGCCAAGACAAGCGGGGCAATTCAAAATAATGATCTATTTCGATCCGCGCGACATGCAGCACCGCCGCTATTTCGGGACACGTCAAAATATCGTGGGATGTTGTTATTAAACAGCGGGGTATTGGAAATCGGCCGATGGGCTGCTTCGGCTGCGAACTGGAGCTGCCGAGCACCGTAAATAAACCTGGCCATTCCACATCATAAACGCCTTTTTTAACCATTCGTTGATAGATCAGCATTGTTGCGATTCCTGCAGTTGCTGGTTGCTTCATTGCGGCGTCCGGTTCGTGGCATAAATTGCCCTTGTGCTATAAAAGACTCCGTGGTCGACAGGAATCGGCATTAGGATGATCAAAATTGATAGATCCAATTTTGATCTTATGTTTCTCACCTCTTGCTTCATCTACACAAACTCTCGACTGTGTGTCATAAATCAAACTCTTGTCTCTTATTAGCAGTTTGTAACAAGCGTCGTTTAACAAGATTACAAACACTGAAGGTAAAAGCGTCTAATTATGAGCAACTACGGCTTCTCTTGTTAGCGGAAAACGAGTATGAGAGAGAAATTTGTGATCATGAAAATAGCAACGTGAAAGATTACTTCTATAGAATGACTCAAATTGAATTTCAGGATATTTTCTCAGAATAAAACACAAAATATTGGAACAATCCGAATTTTATTGCTAAATATGAAATCTGTCGGCCATATGGCCTCCACGACTCGCACTTTTAGCTAAGTTTCTCATAAATGGGATTTTATTTCAGAAATTACACGTCTGATGTTCTCTTTTAATCCTGGAATTGTAGCAGGTTTGTCGGCATATACACCTTCCGGTAGCCCCAGAAAAGAGTCTAATAATAATTAGATTACAAGATTTCGATGGCCAATTGATAATACTCCTCTCGGAGATAACACAACTAGGAAATTTGTTTTTAATTAAAGTGCTATATGGCATGTGCCTCCATTTTGTTGAAACCACGCGTCATTCAAGTTCAATCTTTGGTTTCATTGAAAAAAATTGACAGTAACAACTTCGTCTTCAATAGAATACAGGCCAATGATTTTTCCGTCCCGCATTGCACACCAAATAATGCATTTTTGTGGACAAATTAATATTCCATGAATAGCACATGGATTTTTACTACCCCATATACAACAATTTTGATTGATTCACAAAGTTATTTAAAGAAAAATGAGCTTAGTCGCTCAAAATGAGCCTGTTTGTCAGAATCAACATCAACTGCTGTGCTCTCTAAAGCTGTCTGGTTACCATTGCCTTTATAGCATACCCTTGCTTCAATAAGCAAACTCATTTGGTCCACTTGGCACATTATTGCGTCTAAAGAATGGTTTCCTTCGGGTAATCGTAACTGATCGCCTATTTTCATAATAAATTTAAAAGATATTGATGCGTTGCTGCAGAATATACGGCGCCACGATAATTGTGCCACGTGTCTAAATACCAACTGAATAAATGAAAACTTCCAATGTTCACAGAACGCAAACGGTGTGCAATTTTATCCCCGAAGTGCAATTTAGGTCACTTTATAATAAAAAAATGACTTTTTAGTTTGAAACTAGCGCGAAAGTCATAATTCAAAAAACTATCTTTAGTGACATTCGTGTCTACTTTTCATTTTTAGTTACAATAGTTTATTTAGGTTAACTGTGTGTCCTTTTCGAATTTTAAATCGTGTAATATTGTTACACAAAGTGATCGTGATCAATTTTGGGTTAAAAACGAAATGTATGCTACCAAAACGTTTGAAATGGTGCAGAAAAACTGTAATCCTACGGCGTAAACTGTTCAGAGGAGGTCTATGGAAAATGGAACTTCCATCAACATCAATGACCTAAGAAAATATAGAATAAATTAGTAACAAAGTAATGGGAAATCATCCTTCGACTATAAAAGAACTTTAAGTTCAGTAGGCACAGTTTTAAGTGATGTATTTGGCTTAAAACATTTTCTGGTAAAATTCAACAATCATTATTAGTGAATTTTTCGTCCAAAATTCATCAAATACTGCGCCATAAACACCGTATTCTTCAGTTATATTATCATGTGACTTTTCCCGTTCAGTTGATTACAATAATACCCCGAAGAATCGGCAAACAAAATTCAAAAGATTTGCTGATGGAACTTCCAAAAAGTGAATATGAAAAATGTTTCCAAGATTAGATTAAACATTGGAACATGTGCATCGGAACGCAAGGGGATTACTTTAAAGCGGACCAAATAAATTTGAATGAATAAATCAATGGTATGTGTCTTATTCAAACAGGTATTTTACTTTTTGAACATAGCAGTATAATTTTATGCATTACATTATTGATGTGAGTACAAATACCATGATTTTTATGTGCAAGTTTTAAATGAACAGAAAACACAATTTTTTAGTAAATGTACCTGAAAATTTTGTTCATGCTCATTACACATGAAACGGAACGTTCGGCATATAACCAACACTAGCGGCATTACATTCAAACACCACATTCTTCAATGTTTTAGTTGTTTGTAGTCCAACAATGTCGAATCGCAACTTCGTAGAGGCCAACAAAGCGACCTGTTATTCGAAATCACAATCTTCAAATATTGATCTCAATAAGACAATTATTTCCAAGGCTATGTGTGACAGGACACCGCCTTGTTGAAACCAAAAGCTATTCAGGTTAAAATCAAGCAATTCGTCCCACAAAAAATGTTCAATCATGTAATGAATTTTCTTGATCGTCTTAAAAAAATACGGCCAAATTACACCGTCCAACCAAAAGCCACACCTAACATTAACTTTTCCCAGATGTTGCCCCGCCTGATGAATGATTTGAGGATTTTCGGAATCCCAAATTCGACAATTTTGTTTTGACTTAACCATCGAATTGAAAAAGTGCTTCATTAATGAAGATCATCAGCACTTTCATTCAAAGGTTCAAGCATCCAAGTTGGTTTTAAATGTTGCATTAACATTGCCTCGTAGACGTGCAAATAAAGATCTTTCGTCACAATGATTTAATTATTGAGAGCGACGACGAGTCGATGTGATTGGATTTTGCTCATCATTTGCTCGAACAGCTGCAATTGTAGGGTCAGTAGGCGCAGTACGCATATGCGGATGTTTGGTTAAAAGTAATAGAATGCAATTTATTTTGAAATTAGTCAAAACACGACGACTCGGGCTTTCTTTGAGGCGATTATGACTACCAAAATGATCATGTAATTTAGGAAATGTTATGTCGCGGATTCATAATTTTTGTAACTTTAACGACTAATAAGCTTTCTTCTCACGTGTATCGCTCCATGGTTAAAATTGTCCTGGACAAAACTAAATAATTGTAAAAAAATCGACTAGACAATATGAGAATTACAGCTCTAACATTTGCACATAAAAATAAACACCCATTATATTCAGATCCAAAAGAAGCCACCAGATATTGTCATAAATTTTCAATTTTCAAAAATTTTTAAACAAATAGTGCAGATATTGAATGAATAACAAGATAAATTTTGAAATACAACAAATGAAGATACACATTTTGAGTAACTCAATAAATTTTCTTTTTAAAGGCACCTAACGCTGTCATGTATTTAAAAAAAATTTTTTTTTTTTGAAATTACTTATAAGCTTGCGTGTATCTGGTAACAGTTTTTGTATTATAAAAAAAAATACCTAAAAAAGTAATAATCGAAATTAAAACTCTTAGGTTTTCTAAAATTCCGCCACCGGAATATTCAACGCGCACGATTACTTTATATATAATCATAGTCGTTTAATTAATTGAATGGCATCATTCGCCTCAACTTATTAAGCAAATTATGGAGCTTGCGCCATTTGTCTTGCTCGGTTCGAAGCTGCTCGGCAGCTAATAAACAGCCAATGAATTCCTTACCTTATGGAGATGTTCCAGCGCCAGAATAATTTCTCCTATGTAAATGCGCACCTCACTCTCCGTGAAATGCTCTCTTTGGTATAAATGCGTGAAGAGTTCCCCGCCTGCGACGTAATCTGCAAGAAAAACAGCGGTTAGAACGAAACCGGGGCTGGTCGTGGCGCGCGGCCGTAAATAACCCTAAAACAGCTCCGAACAGTAATTTCCGGCTTAATTTCGTTATTATTGTCCGCGGCCCGCAGCCTTTTGCGGCATTTCCGGAGCAGCCTCCTCGGAAAGTCGAATAAGTGATTCGGCAAGGCCTAATGGATGCGCGCATTTGAGGATTAAATCAGATGATTATCGGCCCGATTTACAGTTGCTGGGAATCGAGAGAAGTTCGCGGGCAGCTAATCAAAGGCGATTATTGCGGAACTTTATTGCAAGTCATTACGGTGTCGTCGTTCCTGTGCCAGGATATTTACCGATGATTTAAAAGTTGCGGGAAGTAGAAGGTACTTAAACAGCAGCTTCGGCGATTTTATTCTCTTCCGTATTATGGATTAAACTATAATGCTTTCACAGTTGTTAATAGTGCTTCCTCATTCCTTGTTTTTTTAATTGTATGATTGATTTAATATAAGGAGGAATTTAATATATAAATAATGGATGTTATTTACTTGTCAAGAAATAAAGGAAGAAAAAGCATCAGAGATTCGAATTAAAGAACCTAAAGTAGAAAGAAAAATCAATATACTCTAGAAAAAACTAAGACTTAACAGAACAAAAAGTACAAACCCAAAAAACTGACCACCTGATGAACCCTCAAAGTTTTACCATAAACGTAAGAAGTGCAACCCCAACTGTCGTCCAGAAAACTCGTATTTTTCATCTTTGTTTACACCAAGAACTTTTAGTTTCCCCTTTCTTGTAATAAGTGTTTTGTAAACGCCAGATTTTCTTTGTTTTCTACCCTTGAATATTCATATTCGTTTTGAAGAGTTTTTATAAAAGCTTTTAACGTACTGTATTCAGGAATCTTGACTTAGTTGTGTCTATAATTTCTCTTTGAAGCTTTCCACTTACTTTCCTCGCGTTTGTCACACTTAAATTTTTTTTATCTTATTCAATAAATTTGACTGATTTTTGTATGTAATAAATAGCCGCGTGACCTACCGATAGTCACGTAAAATGTTTTTTTGCAATAACACCTAACAAATCATACTTTTTATAGGTAAATGAGATTTAATGCCCTGAAAATGAGTTCCCGAACACGAAAAATATTGGCAAAAAGTAGCATCACCAAATGAACAGGGTGCATCTAATTCCCGATTGTTAGATCGATGACAATCTCCTCAGAAATTGTCCAATCACTCGTTGAAACACGATCACCCTTGAAAGAAGCACCATCTAACCAGTAGCCACCGTCAATTCACACTTTACCATCCTCGCAGAGATCACCATCTCTTCAGCAGTCACTTCACGCCAACAGTCGTCACCACCACCCCTAAATCAAAAAAGAAAAAATAATTTTGTAGTTCAGAATCTGAACTAATTAAAGACTCTAAAGATTCCTATAAGCCTTCAGATCGTGATGATCCATTTCCAACAGATGATGAAGATGAATCTTTTTTGGAAGAAGATGGCCCATGAGGAATAGTAAATATTGACAAATGGGGATCTTGAACGGATTCGCCCATAATTTTTCAATTTTCTGGACAAAGTGGGTTGCAAATAAATAACGTGAATTTGTCTAAACCCTTTGATATTTAGAGTTTTTAACTGATGATATTTTATATCTCATAGTGCTTGAAACTAACAGGTAGGCATCTCAGCTTACTTCGGCTCCGCTCCCTAAAACACAACTGATACGAGCAAAGAAGAAATAAAACACTTTTTGGCTATTCTGCTCATAATGGGTATCAATAAACTACCAAAAATTCGTATATACTGGTCTTGTAGTGAAATGTACAGTAATGGCCGTATAAAGAAAATCATTTTCAGACAATGATTCTGCAATAGATAAAAGTAACACATATCTTAAAACTATTTTATCACCAATTTCAAGAGACTAGTTTCAGGTAAAAGTGGTAATTGATGAAATGATGGTCCCTTGGAAGAGGCAGACTAGTCTCCAAATCTTTCTGGTACGTCACATATAATTGGTATAAATATTTATAAAATATGCATAACTGAATAATATACATATATATGACTTTGACACGCAACGTACGCGAGAACCAACTCCAAAAATTAAAGAATGTCCAACAATATCAAAATTATCGACTCAAATTAATGTCAACAACAACTATGTGCAATTATGCGCAAAAATAAATAAACAATACATTGTAAATCGGGTTGTCGATAAAGATTTTAAAGATAATGAATCAGAAAAATCTAAAAGTTATAAATTTGTTATTCTAAAGAAAAAAAAAACTCAACAGACTACCTTCTGCAGTCCGGAGTTGCAGAGCAGACAACTAGTAAAATGTAGCTCAAGGAAGGGATGTATGTGGAAAGAGGATTTAACTATTTTATTCTAACATGAAGACATTTGTAACATCCAGATATATTGCTTGTGTCGTAGCTCTGGCAAAGATCTACAAAATCTACAGCTGAATTACAGCATTCGCTATCTCTTTATTTTTATGGCTACAGTCAAAAATAGCGTATCTAATTAGTCTATGTGCGACGCATCTGGTATTGAGTCCACAGCCATGGAATAATACTTGACATTTACAATCTACCTTAACTTGGTCGGCTAACTGTATAATGAATTCATCAACAGATGTGCTTGATCAGTACAAAGGAACACAGACTTTATTTCCAAATTTTACTAAATGTTTGGCCATAAAAGGATCGAATTTTGAAATCAATTCTACACAGCCAAGAAAGTTACCATTTCTTACAGAGCCTAATATTTTATTATCGCCATAAATTGGCAACTTCACAACTTCGACAAATCTCAAGAGAGCATTTCGACCATACAAAGCTTCCTTGTGCTGTTCTGCTATTTTACAATCCAATCTTTGTGAAAATCGGCTTTTACTAATAAATTTTGATATACACTCTCTGTGTTCAGAGTTGCTGTTACAATCTTTTACTATAAAGTTAGTTCTTCCATAAAATTTGCTTGCACAAAATTCTCATCAGATTGATTTTTTCGCATGATGCATTCTAAATTCATCAACTTTTTATAAAACAAATTATTGATAGGAAATCTTTTTTGAATGGCATACTGTCTTCCAGATTTTTACAGTCGTCATCGTTTTGCAGAATGGCATTGTCAGCCACCAACTCACGAAGTTCATCATTTACGCATCACAATGCTGAGTAATCAAATAATATAATTGGATCTACCTCTTTAAAAGTATTTTTAGAGCTCTGATTTCGAATCAACTTACAGCTGTACATTTGATGAACTACAATTTGGGCTTAAGGTAAGTAAAATTGATGGCGACGATTATGATTGCTTCACGATAAGTGAGAAAAAATAGTGTCTAGTTTTAGTGTTATCTTGATCTCACAATCAGCATCCTGCCGTTCAAGAGGCTCTTTCTGAATTCCGCTCCATTTAGGTTTTGAAACAAATCTCAATTATCTTTGCCATTCATTTTTCAGTATTTATGATAAATCAAATGTAAATTTAACGATTATTTGATTCAAAACTAAGATTTCTTCATAAGAGCTGCAGTGCTGTACAATAAATATAAATTATAATACTATTAAGGCAAAGACGACGACGATTACTAAAACAACACTAATTTATTTGGACCACTGTACAACTTCTTCTATTCGATTGGAGGGAATGTCCATCTGCTAGGCCTTATCTTCAAACACGTGGTTCTAGAACGAAACCGAAGGTTTTGGAATTTTAATTCAAGAGCGCCTCTTGAAATGACGCAGCCGGTGATCGATCATTCTGGGAAGTTCCTGAATAATTTATTTGTGATTTGTTATTTATGTTACAATATAAATGTTTTAAAATATTAACTATACGTCGATGAATGGTTTCAAAGTTTAATAATTATAATCAATTCAAAGTTGCTTCGATTCAGCTCACATTTTCGTTTACTAAACTTAAAATTTTCGCCCTCAAAACCCTGGCGCCCTAGACTACAATTTACTCAGCCTACGAGTTATTCAGGCCCTAAGAATAAGAAAACAAATTACATTTTGCGGAAGGAATAGATAACAAATTACACTTGAAACACAAAAATTATTGAATTACAAATCACATCCTTATTTATACTTTTTGCGTCGAAATTATTTGTGGATGAAAACAAAAACGCAGGTGGGGTGGAGGTGCTTTTAATATCTAGAAAAACTATAAAAAGGAAATAGAAGAGAGAATCTCAGACATCCGTACTACATAAAGAAGGTAACGCGTTTTTTAATCACAAAGGCAGTTAAGTCGATGAATTTTCAGAAAAGCACTGTAATGTAGATAGTAGGAAAGCACGAAAAAAGGCAAATAATGCACTTGGAAATTAAAAATCGGTAAAACGACCAGGCATGGTGGACGTGAGAATAGAACAAGCTTCTCGAAAGTTGGCAAGTATCCCCAAATTTTCAGGAAATGTGGTATTAGATGCCGGAACAATTGTAACATGATTTCGCTATTAAGTTTAGTCATAAATCCGAGACCAGAGGCTCAAGAACATTTCTATATATTCAACAGTAAATTTTCCGTTTCTTCTTAAGAATACCGCTAAGCTTTCACGTATTTTCAAAAAGTTATCAACGATCGACCAGTCTATACAAAGACAATGAGTAATACTGGGTTAATAAAATATCAATTAAGTAAATAGATTACATGATTAAAACTATAAATTATTTGGTGATTGCAGATGTATAAAAGAATTCGACAAGAAAGTTCACATTTAGTACTTAAACCTATTTAAAGTAGTGTGAAAATGTTCGAATCTATTTTGATAGACCACACAATCTGGCAGACAGCTAAAATGCCGCGAAAAGGTGTGCGTGCGCTCCCTAACCGCTTTCAAAGTGCCGACTTACAAAACGTGTAGCACCGAAGGGCTGTATTGCACACATTTATACCAGAGTCGTCGCTATAAAATAATTCTCGAGCGTACAGAAACACTCAATGGAATTATACTTTAGCGCAAAATCCTCTGAAGTATGCGTCACGGTATTAAGCAACTCAAACCTTGAAGAAACATTCTAATCCCATTGAAGTACCATTAAAAAAAGTTATGTGTTAACAAAGATAAACTTTTTACGACTTTCTTCTATCAAAATCTTTTTAAGAAATAAACGACTTCAAACATCTAGTCCAGTGGTTCCTAACCTTTTTTTATCGCCTAAACATCTCTAAAATTTTTACTAACCCCTCCCGCCACGACATACAATTCTTACTATGCAAAAAGTGGAAAACTCCTATTTATGTGGAGGAAGCCTAAAAGCCTACTAACAGTTAATAACTCATTCTCTGCAGTTGAAATCGACGGCATGGGAAACAAATTATATATGAAACGACTTCCATAGTGTGAATCCACAAGAGGACTAAAAGTTGAATGTAATAAAAACTGCGGAATTGCGTGAGAAAATAAGGACACGCTAAACGGACCGAAAAAATTTTTGCAGACCTCTGTGTATTTCCAAGCCCAAAAGTATTATTTTTGTTTTTTATTGCTGCCAAAACAAAGCCGTTAAAACCACACATTTTATTTCGAAATTATATGGCAATAGAGAGTTAAATTTATGGTTATTTCCATATAAAATGCTGATAGTTTGAGATTGTAATATCATCTAATACACTAACACATTTGATTCAAATGATTTAGTAGACCGTTGTTATTCGTTTATCTTAAGTTGTGTACTAAGATCACAGTTTCCCATGTTTAGTCTCCCAGCACAAATTTATGTGGCTTTAAGTATAAAAATATTTCTTAGAATTTCGCTGATTATTAATAGTTGGTTTAATTATAAAAATTATCGCAAATACAAATGTAAAATATGTACACAATGTTCATTTAAAATAATTTTTTTTAAATTTCTGGATAACAAGTATGAAAGCTTTTTTGGGGTATGACTTTTTTGTTTTGTTTTAGTTAACAGACTTAAAAAACAACTGCAGACTTTTGCCGGTATTGGTACTTTCATTTTTACTCACATAAACGTAATCACTGGTATTCTGATCATTCAAGTCAAACCAGAATATTTACAACTGAAGTTTTAAAAACCAGAATGAGTATGAAAATAACTAAAACCAATTAATATACCTCTTATTACCACTAACGGTTGAGTATAATACAACTTTAACATTGTAAAACATGTTTCACGTTCTTCTCTTTTGTACTGGGGGTTTTCATTAAGTTTCCATAAAGAAATAGGGCACGATTACCAAAATCGTGCAGGTCAATGGAGAAAATTGTCAAAACTCCAAAATCTTTATAATTTCCAAGAAACTTGGTTAAATCTGTGTCCTGGAAATTTCTTTAGCTCTCCTTTAACGAATGCTGCTTCTAGTTCTTTGCATTTCTTTGTTATCAATCGCCCTCAAATAATCATATTGTTCTAATTTTTCTCTTGGTTACCTCTTTCTAGTTCTATATTGTGTCTTCACTATTTTGCCAAGTAATTTGATCTCAAATTACATATATTCACTGAAATTAAAGCATAGTAGGCCATCATTTTTTAAGTTATTAAGTTGCATGAGCTTTTATTAGATTGTCCGGGTTAATTGGAGATATGATTAATTCGAATAACGCTATAATAATCTAAAAATTATGCAAAACAAAATATATGTATCTGTACACACGATTCTTGATCCACGCAATTACTAAAAATAGTCAAATGCAAAAAATACAAAGATACATCAAAAGCAGTTTTTTGCCCCTCGAAGGACGGTTTGTACTTAGTTTGTAATTTGCGGTAAAATCCCCAGAAATGTAATTCGAGTGACCAGTCATCCGGATAACAGGTGTTTGGATAAGCTACGCTTTATGTTTTCAGACCATTCGAGTGCCAAAATTTTGTTCACAGACAAAAAACTTACTGTGGGCGTTTTCAATTTCTAAATGACAGGTGAATTAAAATATTATCTGCATTCTATCAAATGATTCTGCAAACAACGATCAAGGAACTTATCATCACAGTTATTTATGTTCAGTATTGAAGCTTCAAGAGAATTATAAATTAATAAAATTCGAGTAAATCAGCAGCGATTTCAGAGCATTACATTAGTTTGTGTTCGTCTTTCAAAGGAATCGAATTATCTAATGATTCCTTTCGATTACAAATGTCTGCGATGGTTGAAGAAAATTTACTTTCGGAATAATAGCGTTGTTACAATTATATCTCCTTACAACACCTCACATAAAGCTGCCGCGTTCTGCCTTTAAGGTATTTAATAGTCTTCACCTTAATGTTCTGAATCATAAACTATGGTCTACGCTACAGAACCTGACCTACAGGACTCTTTCCCATAATATTGTGAAGACTTTATTGGGTTTTTATCGTTATTTTGTATTATGTATTCATAAACTTTGAAGACTATATGTGATCATTTTAAATATGAATTGGCGTCTTCCATTTTATAACATCAATGTGGTGACGCGTATTGGGACATTAAAATGCTCTACAATATGGTGTTTTAATGAATATAAGGCTAAAAGACTTCATCTTTATGTTGTTGACTTGATTAGTTAGATTTCTTTAAAGATTGATTATTCAGAAGATTTGATGTGAAAGATACTTAGAATGGCAAGTCAAAAAACTTCTAATAAAAAAAAACTATACAATAAGAAACTCAAAATTTGTTTTTTTTATGGATAGACATATGTATTAACCCTTTCTGATGTAGATCTTTCTTTCCTATTTGCAATTTTTGCTTCTTTCTTTTTAATTTGACAACTATACCTATTTAATGGATTAGCGTTTTTTACATTAATCTGCACGATTTTCTTCTATATGGAATTCGTTTTATATTCAGAAGGCCTGTGTATTATACAAAATAAAATAAAAATTCATAAGCTACTTAGTAAAAAAAAAAAACAATAGGTCCGTCTAAAAGGTATATAGAAGGAAAGTCGTACAAAGTCAAATGTCGACAAATCAAAACTGACAACCCATAAGACAACAGAAGTTGGAGAAGTTGGGTTGTCCAAATTTATAACCCGCAGAAACAAGGCTGGCGTCTAAAGACAAACAATTAAGTAATAAAACAGTGTCTTGTATAGTTCGGGGGCGAACAATAGAGCGGGCACTTCAGGAAAGGAAACCAAGGTCATCTGAGAAATTAAACAGAACCAAATTGTAAATTGCTGAATTTGAAAGCGTGGTCTGTGTCTAGAGAGATTTCACGATGAACCACCACGACGTTCTGGCGCCAATCTCTTCATTCAAATCGGAAACGGATGAGCCTTCAGAAGGAAATCAATTCGATTATTTACTTGGAAGTGTTTTGCAACATTCCGCACATATCAGATAACTGTTGCACATTATTGCCTGCTCATGCGTTGCTTGGGCCGCGCATAATCCGCCGGTTTGTTAAAAAGGGGTAATGGTAATAACATACTAGGGAAGATCGGTGAGGTGATAATCGCAGCCAAAGCATTGTTCTCTGCCATCTTGCACCGTACGCCGCAATTGCCCCGGCAAGGAGGTAAGTAGGTCCTTTCGATCCTTGCCGGCTTAATTAGCGGCCGCTTTGCCTCTGCACGGCGTGGCATTTGCGGCAAGTCGGCCGGCGTTGCACAACGCGAAAAAATTATGTAAGCGCCGCCGCAGCCTCCGCGGCCCGCTTCCTGGTCGAAAACACCTTCCAAGGATATCTGCGGCGCGGTCCGTGACAAGGTCGAGCGCTGGAAACGGCACGCCGGTTGCGGAGAAATTGATTTGCCGATTGGAAACAGGACAACGCGTCACATTCTGCTGCAGTTACGCAAATCTCCAGGTCCTAGTGAAAATGCACGAAGTAAGGACGCCATTGTAGGCGTTATTGCCGGTTTGGAGAATCCGCCTAATTGATTGGATCGCTCGTGATCCCCGATGTGCCATTAATACACCGCGGGTTGATTCCGAAGATAATATTCGGCCGAATGGCTTCGTAACATTTTACAATGCACCATTCTATTTACCCATTATGCACGGCAGTGAAAAGCTTTTAGCTCGCGACTTTTGAAACGGTACTTTCACTTCCTTTTCGACATTTCGTGACTTTAAATAGGCCACCGATGTTGGAATGGAAGGATCTAGAAGAATCTGATTTAAAGTTTAATTATGAAAATAAACCTCAATAGAAATTAGAGTTCTGTAACTGTTATTTGTTTGGGAACACGCAATTATTATTCAGGAGAAATTTTAAGTTCCAACGCTTTAATGAGCTGACAGTAAAACATTGCGTGTTCTACAAGCTCCAAGATAATTCCATAAATTAACTAATATCAGACTTCTAAGAATGAAATGACAGCACGAAATGAAGACAACGAAAGTTCTAACACCGCCGAAAAGAAAGTTGGTGCAAACCAGCAAAAAATTGAAGGGAATTCCTGAAACTTCAAGTTGGTCACTAGGAACTTGAGAGTGAATTTTGTTGGAAGAATTTGTTTTTAAGAATATGACACCGTTAACTGAATTATATATACACATTTTTATTTCTTAAAACGACTACTAAACTTAAGCTGAAAAGATCTGACCCTGTACAAAGATTCGAAAAAGCTAAATTACTCTCTAATGTGACTGATATATTTTTTGAAAGATCTTTTCAGAAGTTGTTGAGCAACACACCATATTAATAAAGAGAAAACAAAGGAAACTTAAAAAATGAATTTTTAGATATAGTTGCAGTTGACATACAAAAAACTAGAAGTTTCTAGAAAATTATAATTACAAAATATGAAAGATTTGAAAACATTTCACAGTTTATATATTTTTTTGATTAGTTTGAGTTAAAAACAACTGTTTTTTTAAGTTCGAATGTTTGGCCCATTTTTAAATTTTATTCTCGTCCTCAATCTTTTCATACTGAAGTGTTATTGATAAATACCTGGATTTCATTGGTGTTGTTGAAGTTTCACTTCCAAGAGATAATTCAGGATGTGATGCTGTAATTAAAGCTTCGAAGCTCGATTAGAGTTTTTAACAATTTTGTTTAAATCTCTTTTCTATTGTAATTAACAACATAACATGTAAAATGCTGTCGATATTGTGGATTATAATTAGCAGACACCTTCACCCCCTCCCCCAATCCTTCTTATAAAAGAGATTAGCTAAAAATAGCCTTTTAACATTTTGGAGCATCGAAACAATTGATGGAAAAATCAATAAGAGTTCATAAACGCCTACCTACCCTCTGAATACTAACTCAGATGCAACTTTCACGAGTTTTAAGATTCCGCTCCAAGGTTTCGCATATGTTTAACAGTTTATCTGTGATCAAACGTTCAAATCTTCGGATGATGGGTTTTACAAGAAAACCAATCGCATTTTACAATAACTTCAACTGTTATGTCAATAATTAACAAACAATTACAGGATAAGAATTCAATTACGAGAAAAATATTCTGATGAAATAAAGACGAACCTAATTACTAGATGTATTTGGTATATGATTGAACGAGGCATACTATAAAGGTATGAATTTTGTTTGAATCAATTAATAATAGCTTTAAGAATAATAAATTTTATGGTTATAGAAAGCATCATACTGTGAACTTTTATTACATGAATTGTGAAAATTTTCTGTATTAATAATAAACTTAACTTTCCAGAATGAGATTCGCTTAGATCAATTGATAGAGCTTAATTAACTGAGCAACTAAGCCGTTGCAGTTTTGGGCTTAAATGGTCAAAATTAGAATTCAAAATCACCAAGTACATAAAATTACTTGAAAATAAATTGAAACAAAGTTTTTTTAGCGAGGCGAGTCTCGAGTTACAAAAATATTTCAAAGACTAACAGTGTAACATCAGATGTAATTCATTTAATTAGATGGATTTACTTTGACCTTCATCATGTAAACCATCCTTGTATTTAAGTCATCCGAAAGTTTCGCGTACAGGACATTCTAATAGAAAATTGAAGGTCTGCCGGAAGTTTCTTAAACTCCCAATTCATCTTTTAGTTCTGGAATTGTCAGTCACCGAGCCTTATCGATCGTAGCTCGTACATGTTTATATGCAACAATCACAAATTACATGGTGTCCAAAGCGACCTGGTCAGTAAAGTAATCGTCGTTGACGCATGCGCATTACAGTTCACTCTTAGCGGCTACCAGGTTACATTGCAAGTTTTCAAGTCAATTTTCATTATATTAACATCGACGTGATATTTTCTGAACAGATTTACGGATTTACTGTACTATATGACTTGTACAACTTAATTTTTAGTATAGTGTTATACATTGTGTACAAATTGCTTTGATATTAATAACATGTAAATATATAGAAAACAATATTGTAAGGGCGAGCCCAGGTGTTGACTTTTGACATCCGTGACAATAAATCTAACACCGAACGAAGCTTTTTATCGGGCTTATAACAGATTGGAAAGAATATATAGCTTCTTAGGCTACCGTATGCACCTTTCTACGCTTATTTAGATCACATAGGCAAAATGGATTATTTTAAAGAATATTTCTTAGTTGCGTCCACAATTTCAGCAAGTATCTCTATTCACATTGCTGCGAGAAGACAAGGTTTTCGGTTCGTTTGTTAGCGATGACGTAAATGCAAAAATGTACAAAACTTACCAATGTGCCGCTCATTTTAATACGAATTTACGTCAATGGTAAAACTAAATGCTTGAATCAATGTTTTCCAGCAATCGTGGCTCAGAGATTGTAATTAGTTATTCTGTGATAGCATATTAATTTTTCTTTGTAATGTTTTTCTATTGCGGTAATTTATGTTCTTGAACGTCTACTTAAATAACTTAATAAATTTTTTCAGGGTTTCTACAATCAATTTTAAGATATTTGTTTGGTTTTATGATTATCTGTATTCCAAATTCGGAATGTGACTTTACAATTAAGAACAAGAATATATTTGAGTTTTAATTTATTTCGGCATACTTGGACATTGATTTTATTTAATAAGAGATGGAGGATGACTTTTTCCCCATGACGTCATTTTCTATAATATCTCACCTACTTCATTCTTAACTTAAGACGACTAGATGATTTGGCGTGTTATAACAACAAAAAATTGCATGCTACGAAAATTGTCATAAGTTTCCATCTGTCGCTATTAATGCATGATTCCACATTTCTAATCCATAATTACAAAAGTTGTAAACAGAACAATGGTATGGTAAGGCTCTAACGCTTCGCGTAAGAGCACGATCTGCGAACTGAAAGGTTAAGGCTCTCATATAAATAGAACTATAAAAGCTAAAAATAGATAAAACCTTGATAACCTAATTCCTCATGAAAAACAACATTAAACTACTACTGGTTGTTAACCCTATAAATTTTGTAAAGGAAAAATAAAACGAATGAGGAGAAAGTGAGAAACCAGAACTGGGAAGAAGTTAGACATCTCATCCTTTATGTATATTTTTGACCTATCACCATGTTGACGGATGTTTGCATCCATTAAAGCAAAGTCAAAATGTGGCATGACTGCATATGACATCCAAAATTCGTTATTTTCTTCAGTATGTACGTAGCTGTGAAGAGTTTGTTAATATATTTATCAATGTTTTATTTCATTTTTGATTAATCACAGTTTAGCTACGATTCTCTAGTATAAGAAAATTATTTTCTGTTAATAGACTCCATTATTATCCAGCATTTGTATGGAAGGAGGTTTGAACAAATACTGAGTCTTTTGGGTAGAAAACTACCAAGTGACCCCTTACGGAAAATTAAAAAAAACTTCAATAACTATCAGAAAAAACATACGTTTATGAAAGGCAAACGAGCAAAATATGGAATTCAATTCTAAGAATTCTGTTCGATATACAGATATGTTTTGAACAATGAAATTTATTTCTTCAAAAAAATGAAGAAAATCTAACAATAGAAAATCTACTAATGCAGTTATTAAATCCATATCCAAACAAAGGCCCTCGGTTGTTTATGGATAATTATTATAACAGTCTATTATTGGCAACAAATAAATTTCTTGATAAGGAACTCTTCGTTCAAACAGGAAAGGATTTTCAAAAGATATAACAACTTGTAAATTAAAAAATAGCAAAATTTGTGGTGATGTCAAATTAAATATGTGTTTAAATATAAAGACAAACGGGACGTTTTATCTCTAGCCATAGCTTACCACCCCTGTATAATGAACACAGCTAACCATCTAGAAAAAGAACAAAGAAAACCACTTGAACCTATAAATTATAATAATACTATGTCTGATACTGACAGAGCTGATCAGATGATGTTATATTATCCTTGTCCACGAAAAACAGTTGGATGGTAAAAGAAAGTAACATTTTATATACTGGATGTGGCAATATGGATTCTTATTATATCTTAAAAAAGGGTAGACTCTAAAATAAAGTTTGTAAAATTCCCAGATGTAATTATTAAATCACTGAATGAAATCAATTATAAAAAGATAAAAGCCCATTAGTAAATTTTAAACATACATAAAGAGATGACAATAACAATAGAGTCCTGAAACATTTGCGATCATCCCATTTTCAGAGATGTAAACAATGCTAAAAACAAGGATTAAGAAGAAAACATGTCCTGCACCATGCTTTAAAACATCGCACAAGGAAAATACTTCATAAATAATAGTACTAAGAAATACTAACATTTAAATTGTTTGATTATTATCTAAACCACATAAATGTAGATCTAATTACGCAAAGAAAGTCACAAAAAAAATTAATTTTGATAATCGCTTGTTATTAACACACCATCATCTGTTGGGTTAAGTTGGCGCCATGATGCTTATACCTATAATTTAAATATATATATATATAATTTAAATATATTTAGACAGAACAAGTAAAACTATGAACTTTTCTCATTCCGATTGTCTGTCAATGTGCTAAATTTTGCAAATATTCTTTTTGCTTTACTCACCTTTAATCTTTCTCATTATCCTTAATACAGGTGAATATTTCATAATTTAAAGTTCTACAACCCCCTCTCCCCCAGATGGTTTTAGATACATTTCATTTTTTCAAAGAAATGTTTTTTAATCAGTGATTGGTATATCGAAGTCGTTCATTCATTCTGCTGTATTATAAGTGTGTAAGTTACGGCGAAATATTTATGTGTTGACTTATAGTCACCGTTGTACTTTCTAATTGGCTTAGAATATCTACTCGGTTAATCACATCTGCCTTAAATTTACACGCTGATTGAATATTGTGTATTACAAAACTTTAGTGGCATACCTCTGCATATATTGCTTTATCTGGTTAATAATTTCTATAATTTTTTCAGTTATCAAATTAATGAATAAAATTGTTGCCACCCGGTTACACTCGATTTTTATTAAACATTTTCTTTTAATTAAGACTACCATACTGGGCCGTCGAAGTAAATCCAGAATTGTTAAGGTTGTATTAGGTAGAAACTGAAAGGCCGTCTTATGTGTATGCCCAATTCTCTATTAGGTAACATAAGCCAGTTTCACATAATCAACAACCTACGAATGTCGACAAAAAGAGCCAAGAGTATGACCGTAGTTACTGTACTCGAACACCTTGGTGCCAACTCATAGCAAAGAAAGAGAAAGAGAGTAGCAGTCCACCAGGACCTGCACTATAAGTCTTTCGTTCTAAGGAACCGCTTGTTGATTGAGAAAAACAAGACGGACAAGAAGTTGAAGGCCCAAACACGGCTGACGACTACGCTAGCAGTTGCAAAGCTCAAATCCATAAGGCAAGAAAGACCCAGGAATGGTTATACAACAGTTTGTAGTAACACTGATTCCTCAACTTGTGGGCACCCTCTAATCCTGACTGCAATCTCCCAATCAATAGTGTGTGGCGTGGTCGAGACGATGATCAGATCAATGAGAGGCACCATAACACCAAGAATCCTATACATTTCGAGTTGTTTAAAGTTACACGTTCACCTCTTGGCTAAAATAAACTTTCCCTTGACTTGAACAAAACGTTTTCTTTATTGGTTTTTATTATTTCACGTTATTGTGCGTTTTAGCTAATAACTTAAAAAAATTAAGTTAAGACTTTTCAGTTTACATTTTCTCGATTAGAGACTATTCAAAAAACAACAGTTTTTGCCTGTAATTTGGGCAAAACTTTTGTTGTGGCTCGATTGTAGCCAATTTCTGTTTTCTATGCCATTCGACGATCGCCCGAGCTATTTCCAAATAAATCTACAGAAAGAACCTCCCAATAAAAACCTCAACCGCGAGTTTTCAAACAATCCGTACAAATCGCGTCTCGAACAGCCGACGCGGGATAATCCAATTTTACGTCCTACAAAAGACTTTCGCCATTCCAATCAGTCTCGGCCGGTCAAAGCGCTCGCAGCAGCAGGTGACAATATACGTCAGCACATTAAAGCTGCATGTTAGCAGCTCGCAATCCATAATGCACCGGATTCGGATCACGCGTTCGGGCGCTTATTTTGAGCGCCAGGATGCCCCCGATTCCGCTGCATCGCACCAAAATATTTTTCAGCGAATCGATTCGGGGAATCTTATTTTTCGCACATACGCTGGCGCTCAAAGGCGGCCGGCGGCCGATTTTAATTGACAGCCTGAAACCGCAGTGAAAGTGAACGAGATACAACTTTCATACTTTCTATCTTAACAAACAAATTTGCCCCGAGCGCCGCAATCGCAACGAGCACGAAAAAATGGCTGTTATTGCGGGAAATTTTAGTTCTCGTTCTGAAAAACCTGAAAATAACGAAGGTCGCTTTTGCGAACCGCGGCCTGCTGTCGAACGCGATAAAAATATTGTTTTCCAGCGATGAGCCAGCAGCAAGTTCGTTTTAAGAGCTGTGCTCCCGGCTTCTGCCCGCTGAATCATGAATTCCTGCCCGAGCGGGTCGCGAGATTGTGAAACTGCTCTTCGCCATGTGCATTACATTCGCGTAATCAAAATTCTCGATGATTCATCAAGTATCTCCTTGGCGAGATTAATAACTCTAAACTACCACCTATCCGCTCGAACATGACACACTTTCCGTTGCCATCGTGCTGAAAGGCAACAGCAGGTAGGCATTAGGCGAAACTCTTCCCATGCGCAACAGGGAATGCATTTCGCGAGTTTAATGGAAGCTAGCACACCACTTAGGTCGGCCTCGATTTGCTGCAAAAATGAGACTTACACTTAGAGGACTTAGAGGACAAATGGAAATAAAATAATTTTACTTTAAATCGTGAAACACGTTTAGGATTACCATAATGGCATTTAAAAGATGTTCTGCAATACATAAGAGCATATAGATCAGAATACTCCACATGATAGGTGAAGAAAAAGACTTTTTTAGAACGGAATACTAAAAATGTTCACCCTGTCCGAAAAAGTTGGCTTTATGATCCAAACCGTTTATAAGTTTTTGTGCATGTACATTGATTACATCAACTTTCAAAATGAATATACAGTTTGAATTCATATCCTAATTATTTATTCGAAAGGTTTTCAAAAATCAGGCCTGCAAAACTTATTTAGGAAGCTGAAAAGTTAAATAATAGGTAAATTTACATTGCAGTACTTATAAACATATTTCATTTCAGCATTTGATAGTTTACCCGAAATTGTCATCATAATAAAGAATAAGCTTAAAGAAGAAAAAAAACATTAAATAATCGACTAAAGAGGAAGAAAAATAGGAGTAGAATCCTCTTGAATGATTGGGAACGATGTAATAGATGCTGTAGGCATTTATTAGCGAAACAACAAATACCATGCAAGGCAATATTATGCAACTATTAATACTTGAATAAGAAACTGAACCTTCTTGTCCAAAAGAAGACACAAACCATATCTGAAGAAGCAATTTTCAAAGCTCTTAGATTACTTCTTGAAGAAAAATTTGTGGTAGGGGACAGACATCAGCTAACATTTCACAAGAAAGAAGACAGCAGTGACTAAGTCGTCTTGATTTTGATACCAAACAAGAATTGCTCATGCATAGAAAGTACAGTCAATTTTGTACCTTCTGGTTTTAAACTTCGAAAAACCTACAAACCGCATATACATATTTTATCGGCATAGATACAATTTTAAAGTCCATATGCGTTTAATATGTTCTTATAAATATAAAACATCATAACTGTTCTTTTCCACAATTATAAAACGTTGAAAGTCATAGACATTTCTAAAACGCTCTTCTAAGTATTTTGATCAAACGAATAATATTCATGAGACTTTAGTGCCGTTGGGAACATAGTCCTCTGATAGGGGGCGATGTGTCTTAGGCCACTTCATTATTAGCCCCTGTTCGAAGTGAGCAAAGGTTACACAATTATACTGTAACCGAATAAGTCACTTGCCACAATGGCTATTTTGATATGTGCGGTTTTTAAATAAGTACCTAATTTGACAAAAATTATGCATGGGTTATACACTAAAAGAAAAAAAGAGACATACAAAGATACGAAATTGTATTGAATAAAATTTGGTTAATTGCACAAAAATTGGATCCTCAATGACCTCCATTTTTAAAATGAAATCACAATGATTCGAACAAAGCCTATGTGAACCAAACTGACTGGTCTCGAGCGATCCGGAAAATTGGCGTGGGACGTCCGAATCACCCAATTGCGGCCATTAACAAAACAAATTACAATACGCGAATACTATGACAAAAGGCACTCCATCAAATCATTCATACAAATCACAATGAAAAGTAGCACGTGGGCGGATGAAAAGCTTTCGATACGTTAAGCGGCAAAAACTCGAGAGCAGCCACCTTTCAAACGGAAAAATTGCTAATAACAAGGAATCAGCAGTTATACTTTCCATTCGCACACCCATACGGTACCAATTAAAATTTTGAAGGCCTGATTATATGGCACATAATTTCCTGTAATGCCACTGGCTTTGCAGGAGTGCTAATGAGCTCCAGCCATAATTATTATCTAATTTATTTGCCGCGCAGCATTGCCATTAGCATGCCTTTATGTGCCGGCATTCAAAATCCGATTCGCATCTTCCAACGAAACTTATTACAATTGATAACGAACGTATGCAAATGCGATGTAACGTTCCGATGGACAAAGGTTAGGGCCCTTCTGGGGTCCTTTTTAGGGGAGCGGGGCGCAAACAGTTTCGCCCGTGTCCACTGAATGTGGACAGGTAATAGCCGGGGGCGCGGACAAAGCACGGTACTCACCCAAAATGAGGTGAAGCTTGGCATCAGTCTGGAAGGCATAGTGAAGGGTTACGAGGAAGGGGTTGTCGCGGACGGCTTCGAGGACCTGTCTTTCCGTCTTCGTGTGCTCCGTCGTCTTCTTCTTTTGTACTATGGTGGCTTTTTTAAGCACCTTCATGGCGTAGAGGCGGCCGTGGTCGGTGCCGCCCCTTTTGCGCACCAGGAAAACTTTTCCATAAGCTGGAACAAGACAAAGGCTTAGTGAGCATTCTACTACCATATGTACTGTTGAAAACGTTACACTAACACTAATTAATACTCCTATTAAAATTATACAAATTTAATGAGCAGAAAACATTTCTAAAATCATGCATTTATATATAAACCTAACGATAACAGCAAATTTTGTAGCCTCGTCTATAATTTCTTCTCAGACAGTTTAAAAAATTAGTTTGGGTAAACTTGCATGCATTTCACAAACAAAATTTTAGATTGTATGGATAGACAATACTCTGATAGACCTGATTTTTCAGCTAACAGACTAATCTACCAACTGACGCGTTTTGTTAGCTATGCTATTGTCAATATGCTAACTCGTCAATAAAGTTGCTTAAAGATACCAAGTATTTTATGACACTGATCTCTAACAAAAATCATTTGGAACTTATTTTGATATTAGTAAGTTCTCTGCAAATATTTTTAATTTAAACCGAGAAAATCCATTAAGTAAATATTTAAGCGACTTTTTTTCGCAGAAGAGCTACATTAAAAAATAGGCGCCTACTGAAAACCCGAAATATACATATTTAATGTTTCGTTCTAGGAGATGCCATTTCATTCGCAGATTTATTAGCTCATCGCTTCCCGCCTCCGTTTACTCCGTTAAAGAAGAATTTCAGAGCTCACACATCTGACACAGTTAGAGAACATGTACTTTTTTAACTTCCTACATTCCGAGTGTTCCCAGACACCCCAAATATTTGTGGCGAAGTTTCTTAACTTACTTTGGGTTTTCTTGTTTTAAAACGGGCTACGGAGTTTACGAGGGATGTAGAAGTTCGTTTAGAAGGAAATCCGAATAAAAAACCGGAATGCGGTCACTTACGTCTCCTTTAAAGCTAACCTGACCTTTCTGTGGCCATTCGCAATCTTATATTATACAAATAAGAAAACTTTGTATACCCCTATCTCTCTTCATTTTCTATTGCAGCAACTAACATCCTTAAATTGATTTCTATGATTAAAAAATCAAAAATTACTGTCCTTAAATTCATAGCGATTTCTAGTTGCGTTGCGGCAACGAAATATATTTTCAAGTCAAATCGAATCGTTACCGTACATTGCTGTCCTGGGTATTTTGTAACTAATTTTCTAATTTGGTCTTTAGTGAGAAAAAGTAAAAATGTCGCCTGCAACGGTTAATTATCGTTATGTCCGATCTCAAAATCGAACAAGGGAGTTGACGAGACAAGCTAACGTCTTATTCAACTGGATCACAGTCTCGGAACCGAATGGATTCCTGTGGAGACGAAATCAACAGGAAGATAGTAAGAGGGTCGGCGGAAACAATACTCTAAGGATAATGTTGTGGATTGAATTATAGAAAACAATAACGAATTTTTTAGTTAGACGAGGGGCGGGCGAACGAAATAAAATGAACCTTTAATTCTATATATCCGCCCACTTTTCTCGATTTTTGAGCCACGAACTGATATATAAAAACGCCAAGTAAAAAAGGTCAGTTACGCTGGAACAATAAATATTGCACAACCTTTGTATGCAGATTGTGCGATGTTGACATGGGAAATGCAAATAATTACTTGAATTAACATAATCCGCCTCCGCGTTACATGGTTGGAACGAACATTAACGATATTACGCTTTCTTAAATCTTCTAAATGGAGTCCTTCTAAGGCCAGATAGTGTTTTGCTTGAATCCTAGTTTTAAATTTACTATGTTATGCTTACAAAACGTTAGCAATTTTTGTGCACAATAATCATTACAATAGATGAACTCTGTCTCACGGGAACACTATTAACATTAATATTTTCAATAAAATTTTAAACTTGCAATAAAGTATATCCAAACATCTATTTTAATCAATTTATTTAATGTTTAAGGAAATGTTTTGAACGCTCAGTATAATACAATAATTATGAGAAAGAAAAATATACCAGAGCAATCAGAAAAACTTTATGTAAAATAGATTGTCTAAAAAATAGACCTAACACGTGGGACGTCAAAATATTGCAGGTTTTGCGTTGTCATATCTTACTCAAAGATTTTTTAAAAGAAACATTTTTAATTTATCTTTTCTATCTATATAATTATTTTCTTGTCATTTAGGCCTCAGAATCAAAGATGTTGAAAACATAATTTCGCCAAACATACTTTTACAAATATAAACCACTCTGAATATCAACTAAATTTGGGATGAAAGATGTGTAAGTGAATTTACAGTACAATGCTGCAAAAATTTGATGACAAGGAAGAACGTGACCGTCTTACTGTTGTTGTCAACGACAAATTGAAAGTCATCATCAAAGCTGGCCCGCTTAAAAGAACTTGGCGTTGATACTTCAATTATTGTTCGTCACTTGGAGCTCGACAAATAAGTGCCTCAAGAACAGGATGATAACCAAATAAATTGTCGTTACACGATCTACTTCTTTTTTTATTTCACTTAACAAGAACGATCAGTTTCTGAATCGTATTGTGGCATATGAAACGAAATAGACTGCTCAATAATAGATTGCCAAGAATGAAGCACCGAAGAACTTCCTCAAACCGAAATTGCATCAAAAAAAGATCACGGTGATTCCATAGTGATTTACTGGTGGATACATTCACTACCATGTTTTAAACCAAGACTAAATAATCCCTACAGAAAAGTATTGCCAAGAAATCGATTAAGCTGGCCGGCATTGGTATTGCTCGATAATTGCCCTGCTTCATCTTATACAACTAAGTTCCAGAACATCTCCACAACTTCCTGCAGAAGAAATACTTCCGAAATCATGAAGCTGTTATAATTAAATGCTTTACTAGATTTCATCGACTCCAGAATTGGTTTCTCCTTAGCAAACTGTGTAGATTTCGTCAAATTGTAGAGCTGTAAATTAACTTTGCTTTTTCCAACATGGAATTTTCATGGTCATCATAATCATTTAACTCTGCTTTTTTTGTTCTTCGTGTGCTCATTCCATCGAAATTTAGCATACAGGCTCATTCTCGGACACTCTGCTGTATTAACATGTGAAGATGATGTTTCTTGTTCATAAAATTGATATGCACAGATTCTGTCTCAATCTAGGCTTGCTGTCGCACATCTTTGGTTTCTATTTGCTGTTGCTAGCATTGCAGTATCATCTGCGAAGGTTGTTATAGTATACTGTCTTGTAGTACTCCTGTCTTAATATAATGTCTATAATAAGTCGGAGTATTTTTCTTCCTATTTAATCCCGAATAGTCTATACACAATGTAAGACTGTAGTAGTTCGAAAAATTGTCTACGCAGTACTTTTCTAAGTTTACGGTTCAATCTTTGATGCCAAAATTTTATCATACGCCTGTATAACATCGAAGAGCCTTCTTCTTTGGAGACTTTTTTTATGATACTTGTTAGCCTATCGATTTAGTCTACGGTAGAATGTTGATTTCTGAAACCAAACTGGTGTGTTCGAACCAGCTCTTTTCTTTTTATTATTGGTTTTAACTCTTTCACAAAACAGTTTTTAAATAGTTTTAAGCTTATCTGTAAGAGAGAGATGGGTCAATATGTTGCTTCGTTTGGTGGCTTTCCAAACGTACGTATTTCAGTCGAAATTAACTTTTTTAGTTTTATTATTCCTTTTCTAAGCAACTGTGATTAGATCAAATCCCAGAGATTTCTTTGGGTTTATGTTTCACCTAATTTCTTTTGTTATTTCTTGAGAGATGACCAATTTTATTTCTTCTTCTATTCCATCTTTCTCTTCCTGTACTTTAGTACTTGTTCATCCGCTTAGAATATCTTTTCAAGGTGTTTTGCGAAAGCCTCTGCTTCTGCTTATTGTATCTTGCCGAAAGTTCTCAGTTCTTATTGGCAGCGTTTGGGTTATAAGTTGTTTAATTTTCTTAGTCTTCTTTCTCAAAGAATAATCGGCGTCTTTGTCGTTTGACAGGTCTTTTAAGTTATTTATGGCGGATTCGTTATTTATTTTTTATATTTCTCTTCTTAGTTGTGCGCAACTAGCTTTCATCTTGTTTTATCTATTGGGGATTTCATCTGGTGTCTTTATTTTCTCTCTTCTCTTTTCTGCAACTAGCTCTCTGATTTGCTTGGTATAATTGTTGTCTGTTATTTCCCTTTTAAGCCCTGACATACTACTCCATGAAGCCTGCTATATATCTATTAGGAACTTCAGCGTCCTAGCCAATTGCTCTTTATTTTTCAGTGGTACGTTGAGCTCAATTCTGCTACTCAACTCTCCCTTAAGGAATTTCCAATCTGCGTACTTGTTGGTCAGTGTTGGGTAAGATTATTTTTACGCCACTATTGGGTTTAATGTTATTATTACCGAAGAGTGACCAGAGCTCAGGTTAAAATTCTCTACGATATCAATGTAGTTTGTTGATGGTTTCCTTGAAATCAAAAAATTAATAAGGTCTGGTGTCTTATTTTCATTTGTGAATCATTAGGTGGCGGTTATCCCGTAAAGTAGTATATGAAATTCAACTTATTTGCAGCTTCTTGACCTTTACTTGCGATTAATCTTGAATTCCTTATTAGATTTTTTTGCATTGAAGTCTCGTCCAATTACAAATCTTTCTATTGATTTTTTTTTAAATTATCTCTTGGTGGGCATAAATTGCTACAATTTTAATATTCTGTCCTATTATGACGTTTGTAATTGTAGCTTATATTTCAGCATCACCCGCATTTTCTCCTCTAGCAGTGTTTTGTTGATGTATAGCATGGGGTAGGTTTTATATCCTTTAAACTTTGAATATGATTATTTGTGAAATGTACCTCTGATACAAGAAATGATCAGTTTTTGTAAATTTAAAAATACTTGCTGTTCTTTTTGCTTTTGTTGAATGCCGTGCCATCCAGGTAGCCATTTTGATGTATTTTAAATATATTATTTCTTAGAAGCCACAACTTTGTTGTCCAGTTCTATTAATCTCTCCGAGTATCTTTTCTTGCCGCCCGAAGTTTTTTCCTGTTGCTCCAGTTTGGACATCAGGCTTCGTAATAAACTATCCATCTACATATCTTCTTTCTTAAGGTTTCCACTTTCACCAGGTTTTGACAATACTGGGAACACTTGGATCCCAAGTGCAAGGTGATTTCATATAAGTAGAAAAATATCTATTGATTATTTATTACCTCAAATATTCAAAACTAAGTCGTAAATGAACACGAAAAAAATTAAAAACAAAATACTCGGGTGCGCAAACCATTAAAAATATTTTGTGTACTGCAATGGTCGGAGGTTAGCGCAAGGTGAAGGTTAAACACCTTATCCGAGTAAGAAGTGAACCCCAATAATCATATTGCGCACTTTATTACTTATTCCATTTCAAGCATTTGCTTTGTAGTTCACAAGCGAAGTTGTTCAACTCGCGGCCCAATGTCAAATCGGAGCACCTACATCGCCATCAAGTGTCACCGACTGCTCGTGCACATCACAAAGCGACCGCGGGTTCACGCCTGTCCTCGCGCCCCGACGCCGACGCCTTGGGGGGCTTTCAGGCTACGGAGCGGTCGAAGCCGCCGGGAGGCTCGAGACTGCGAGTCGAGGGATGGCAGGCCGGGCGACGCATTAATTTCGGGACGCTCGCAGGCGTCGCCGGGAGCAGCAGGTGACTGACTAGCGCAGGGCAACGCTCTAGGCGACCTTAGGAGGTCGTTAACTCCTCGTTTTGGGCCTTTCGTACGAACGGCGATAATCGGTAGCCGTGATTGTGCTTTATCGCGCTCTTCTTCGCCACGGTTACGACAGGCCTGCACTTTAACGGGCAATTAATGACGAGCACATGGCAGGTGCATTGACACTTAATTAGGAGCGAGCAGGAGGCGCTGGCGCTGCCTCGGCACGCCCGTTTGTGTACGATTTTCGGCCGCAGCGGGACTCGAATGCCCCTTGAAGCCTAAACACAGCTATGTTCGCCTCGAACGCGCTACTTTATGGCAGCGGCGAAAGAACGGGGGGAGGCTCTCCAGCCAGAGCCCCATTCAATCCATCACGATACTACATAAATCCATCACCGAATGCGGGGGTCAACGGCTCGGAACCCAGAAATTCCCGTCTTCAAATGCGCAACCAAAAGGATAAAGCTGAATAAGCATATCTTTAAGTCATCCAACGCATCCACACCTACTTCGAATGCAAAGCAGACCATTTAATTTTTCATATTCTAAATGACAAATGAAATTTAATTTTGGGTTCCCAGTTCAGCCGAAAAGGCACCTTTCGGTTTATTCTTTGCTACTTAAATAAATACGACTCGGGCAATTTAAATATATTTTAACTTTTCCGACTTTACTTGTGTCTACACCTAGCCATTGAAATTTTTTATTTAGCATAATTCGGATCCGAGCTGAATTTATGCTACTAAAAATAAAAATAGCAATAATAAGGTGTGAAGGCTATGGAAATTTCCTCGAAAAGATTTATCATCAAATTTCAATATATATTTTTTGGGGTTTTTGAGATATTTCAGCAGATGTGTAAGAGGCTATAGAGTTACATCCTTCCTACAGAATTTCGCAAAGCATTAGGAAGAGTCGATTTGCCTTTTTCGCATCACACAGTTAGTCCAATTAAGCTTTACCTATAAAATCTCCCACAACATCGTTTCCCAAAACTGCGTAGGCTACTTTCTGCGAACGCTTCATGTACAACACTGTTATATAACGTTTTTACAAATTCGCTATCGTCGTTCAGACGATAACACAAGCAGCAATAATTAATTATCTGAAACAAATAGAGTACAGAACCAAACTCAACTCGTTGCAAGCCTAGACTACTATCTGCGCGAAAAATAGCAATCTTAAAACCACTGCGCCGACGAGTTAATATTGCAAAGACAATTAGTGGCAGAGCCGTAGTACAAAATGCCCGATTAAAATAAACTTCTTTGGTTTGGGTATGTCTACGATGCTATTATTGGTAATTGCGTTGTTTTTGAGGTGTGTTCAGCTACAGTTAAAATGTTTTGACTTATTTATCTCTTGACTGGCTGGTAATTAAATAATGGTATTACGGAACGGCGAAAAACTTATTTTGGGGTAAAAACATTAATTCACTGAAGGATGTAAAGTAACTATAAAGCTAATAGGACCAGCCTTTCTGCTCACCAAGGACAGCTAGCTTTCTTGTAAAACACGATAGTTCAAAACTCTAAAAGGTCAATACAAAATCCTGACCTGTCGGATCTAACAACCTATCGGAAATGAACAAATAATATGTACTCAAAAGTTACAGTAGGTCCCAGGATACGAGATTTTAAGACAAAGAAAAACTGGCGAGAAGAAAATAACAAATAAAACTTTTATATATATATATATATATATATATATATATATATATATATATATATATATATAGCCTATTAGCGAAAAAGAACGCTGATAAGAGAAACTTACTTACTGATGTACAGTGATGTAAATAAACAAATAAGATCGCATGCAGGAGTGGTTATATTAATTAACAGCAGGTGTGTAAACAACATAAGATATTAAATACATTCATGAAAGAAATCTACTATTATTGGAATCCAAGAACACAAATGAAGATTATATCAATTTATATTATAATTCTTTAATACACTCTAATATCTAACGAATAGGAGTGAAGAACGTTAAAATATCATTCTGTCGGGAGATTTTAATGATCGGCATAAAACAACTGTTTAATGAAGCACAATTAACGGCTGCGGTGTGGACTTGATAGAGTTTTGCGCAATAAACAAACTACAAGTTAATAACACATTTCATTATCACCCGATAACCTAAACTATAAATTAGCTGACGTTGACTTAAATCAATACCATAACTAGTAGTATGTAAACCAAATTTAAAGATTAAAAACTCAGAGAACGAGACAACCATTTATAGAAAAAAAATAAACAAACACAAAAGAGCCAGTGTGTTATATCAAAGTAGGTGAATTAAAAACCTGGTGGAAGAATTAGCTCACTCTACTGATAAAATATGGACAGACCTTAAGACAAAACTCATTGACACTGTTACAGGAGCTTTAGGGAAGAGAAAAGTTCACAAAAACAAAACTAAACCAGAACCTCATGATGTGACCGTATACAAAGTTTGCCCAAAAACATTATGGAAGAAAATAAAATACCCCATTAATAACAATAAAGCTTCACCATATCAATTTAAAAGAAAGAAAATAAAAAAGATCCACACAATTATCAAGGCATTGCCTTATTAAATACAACCCTTAAATAAATAACAAAAATGAATTGGAAATCAACTACAAAAATGTAGATCTGTAGCAGAGGAAGAGCAAAAATTTAGAAAAAACGGAAACATAATTAATGTAGTCTTTATATTACGTCAGTTAATTGAAAAATCTACAGAATACGATAACTTTCCGTTTTTGTGTTATGTAAGCTTTCAAAAAGCATTTGATCGAGTAAGAAATTAATGTAAATATCTTATGCACATCATTGATGATTTTAAATATAAAGAAATAATGACCGCAAATGGAAACCCGAAACCTGTAGAGATCAAAACTCGTATAAGACAAGGCGACCGACCTCCTGATCTTATTTCTCATCAATCTAACAATAGCTAAATAATTAAATTAGTAAACAGCTACCAGGATATATAATGGAAAATAACAATAAAAATATTATGTATCACACAGATGAAGCTGTGCTAACAGCAAATAATGAAGATGATTTCAGATATTGACATATAAACTCAATAGCACAAAGAAGAAATTTAATAAGAAAATCTCAGTATCTAAGACCAAAACAATGATAATATCTAAAAACTCAGTAAGATGTAAATTAGAGATCGAAGGAAAAGTTGTAGAACAGATAATCTAATTTAAAGGCTTTGGGGGAGAATAATGAGAAACACAGACTTAGCATTAGAAACTTGTAAACAAAAAACGAAAGAAGCACAAATAAGAGCGTGTTCGAGAAGTGTGGCGTGGAACGCAAAGTAACAATATATAAAATAACAGTACGAAATGAAGGTATTAACGGCAAACGCAGGAGTAACGCTAAGAGAAATAATGAAATAATACCAAGTTATCAAAGATGCAATGAATCGGGCGAAACCAAGAAAGAAAGAAATTAATGAACCTGTGCAACGAATGAACGTTGAGAGAATTGCAAAAAGATGTAAAGATAAGATACGTACAGGAAAGAGACCTCCTGTACGCCTAACCAAACGATGGAGACAAAGTTGATTCTCCTCAAGTGAATAAAGCATGCCGGACAAACAGGACGACGTCCTATTTGAAATGAAGAATAAAAGAGAAACCTGATGGCATGTGAAATTTTACCAGCTCCATTAAGGAAAATAAAGCGCGATGAAACAATTGTGGCGTAGAAACGATCACAAAAAACAACCAACAATAATGGCGAGTGAAGTATGAGCAAGGAAATTTTTGTATTAAATTAATTTGCATTGAAATATGTAGTCTACAAAAAATCTTGTCTATATAATCTATATGTACATAACTTTGAAATAAAGCAATAATTCACTACAAAAAAATGTAGATGGAATGAAGAATGATTGAGTAAAAAACTAATAAAGTTTAGGAGATAAACAATTTACAAACACAAAAACCATAGAGGTGATATTCTTTGCTGAAAAAAATGGAGATAATAAGAACGAACTTCTCTAATATTGGTTTTTAAGACAGAAATAGCTCTATCGGGACTTGTTAATACGAGTCGTGTTGTAGGACAATTGTCCTACTTAAAAATGAAACAATCATTTTAAATGTTTGTAATTTTTTGGATTTTAGAATACAGTATAAAATAGCTCTAAGCTTTTATAATGAAAACGGGGGAGTGAATAATGATGAAGATAAATTGGAAAGTGTATTCTTTTCAATATTCTTTAATTTATTTCTGTGCTGTTCATTTTATTGGTTGCCGCAAAAACTTTTTCGATTTACATTTGTTTCGTTCTAATTTTACGCCGCCTCAAGCAGATGAAAATCATGGCTATAAATAAATACAGAAGGTTCCTTTATATTTAAATAAAATGTGATCTTATTTTGGAGATTTAATTATGTTTGTCATGATAAGGGTTGTTTATTTTTGTTAAAGGTCACCGAAGTTTGATTTAGGTATTAACTTTGTACTTGAATCGGCGATGACTAATGCGACCAGCATTCGCCTCGCTTCCACGGGACAGTCCTTTTTCAAAGGTGTTTCATGCAGTTTTGAAAAAAATAGTAGTAGGTACTGAATAATTTATCTTCTAAATAAATATTTTTATGTGTACCCAGTATACATGTATCTAGTGGCATTTTTTGCCTATTAATAAAATTAGGAATCGGTGAAAAACGGAAGGTTTTCAATACTTTGCGGTTAAATAAATATAAAATTCAAATTCGATACCAACTTTACGTAGAAATTTGTACTTTTGATCTACATTACAAGTGCCTACAAAAATATACATCGTAATAACCCTCGTAATTTTATGGCTAGTTCTGAAAATGCATTTCATTACTACGAAATCTACCCCGTTCACTGCAGACTATGTTGTAAGAAAAATAAAAAGAATAGTCTTCATTCAAAAAATCTCTTCGTGAACCTGTACTACAAAAGCTAGTCCAAAACATAGAAAAAAAATCACTAATCACACTAATCTTCATTGAAGGATTGATGATTAGCAAAAGCACCAGGAGACATAAAGCAGAAACAGAAAATTTAAAGTTCTTCGTAAATTTTCAAAGGTAACCGCGAACATTAACTTTTTTCAAAGGTTTTCCTCAAACTTCAAAAACTTCATAGGACTTACAAAAAAAAAAAGATTCACAATATTTAAAGAATATATTAAGTGAAGGAATAAATGAAATTGGCATTGCTGTCAATTATTACCAAATTATATAATTTAATGTTGAAAAGTGAATACGTCATGCAATCTTTTATAATAATCCCATTACGCTTTATAATATTAACAATAATAAGGAAAATGTTATCTGTCGTATTAATACATCACCTCATCGGATACTTTGGTCAGCTTCATTTCTATTTTAGAGAACAAAGCCTCATAGAACCAAGTCGTCACTTTCTTAGCACAAATATTAGGAATTGTTTTCCGATGACCTCAAGAATTTCTAAAGAATTTTGGCAACGGCTATGTTGTAGTTGAAAGGAACTTGGAACATTCGTCATCTTTAACGAATGATTTGTCATTTTTGCCACATGTAAATAACTTTCATTGTGTTATACTTCTTGATGTAAATTCTGCTCTTCTGGGTTAGTTATGTCTGCATCGTGCAACCACAAGAAAGCATAATATCAACAAGTGCACCATTATGTGGCAATAAAAGGCGCTAGAGCGGTTGGTTGCAAAAAATTTATCTTCCGCTATTCCATTTTCTAGTTCCGAGGCTCTACGTGGGACTTTTTTGAGGAACTGTATAAGTTTCTCAACTTAAAAAAATCGATTTTTTGTTTCGTACTATTTTGGAAATTCTGAAAATATTGTAACTTTGAACGAAGTCGATATTTGAATTATAGACGAAGTGGAGCTGTTCAAAATGTTTTAACGGTCGCTTAAATTGCACGGAATAAATATTTGCATCAGGTCGAGAATGGTGATAAGACGTTTAATGGTATTTTAAAAACAGACCAGCATGAAGAGGAAAACTAACCGACAAACGTATCCATCAGGATAAATACGAACTCAAAGAAAGAGACAAGAAAGCAATCTCAGCAAAAAAAGGTAACGATGAAACTAACCTTTTGGAGAACATTTGTAGTGCTTCTGGTAATGAGCGTATGCTATTGAGAGCTTAAAAAACTACAAGCATAAAACTGCTTTTCATCAAAATGTCCAAAATACTCTACATATGAAGACTTCAGTAAAGTTGATTTATTGTCGAGTGTGTTGGTGCCTACACACAAAATTCTAATTAAAGTCTAAACGCTCTTGGACGATTGCTCCAAAGTAGACTTACAGTAGCACAGTCATTGTACAAATAGCCGCAATCTTAAATAAAGGCCACATGAGTCTGTTAACAATGCTGCAACGACTGAACGTATCTGTTGGCAATGTAGCCGCCTATTGCATGTTCCAAGAAGCCGACGACCAACGGCTGCACGGCTGAAATTAAAACGCAGGAAGCGACAAGGGGGGCCGAATTCGTTGTACACGAAGTATACTACTGTCACAGGACGCTAGTGCTGCAGAGGAAGGTCAGTTTTACTGTACAGCTAATGGTGATTAAATTTATTATATGACTTCAACTTAAAAAAAACTTTGAGTCCGTCTTTCTTGAAGCACCACTGTTCAAGATGGTGGACATTATATAAATGGCTCACCATTCGTCCGATTAATACAAATATTTCTAATAAGATTTTTAAATAAAAAAAAATATTTTTTGACGCCAACTATCTAGCTACTGGATTCTGACAAAAATATTATTTTCATTTTAAACCCCGATTACATTGCCCATATTATCTGCTTTTTTAATATTCATAATACAGTTGTTGATTTTTATTCATTTCTAATAGGTCATTAAACTGAATAAATAAAAGATAATTTGTGGCCAAGCCGTTAGGACGCTTAGATGCAGTGTGAAGCAAGGGGGTTCTCATTTAGAGCCACAAAATAAAGAGTAAGACATTCGAAGCTACCTTTCTAGTATAGAACGGTTAGGGTTTATATTGAGATCTAGATGTATTTACTTCTATTCTACTTTTTTGTGACTAATCCAGAGTCGATTTTACATTAATATATATTAAATAATGAGACGTATGATTACGATTCAAAAGTGACAGAACGTTGAAAATGATGAATGTTCTGAGCTTCTCTTAACTGACAACACAAACGTAAAAGATTTCATAGTCATCGACAAACAATTCATGATACTCAAACTATGAAGTTTGTCACACACTTGCCAGCGAAAAAGGTGAAAGCGTCGCACATCATTCATTGTGCTTTGATTGGTTTATTTATTATTTATATTTTCAAGCCAGATCATGGTGAGCGATTAAGTTTCTTGGATGCACCTAGGTTCGCTTTGACTAGTGACCTACTCGGTTATTAAAAATTATAATTACCTCTATTCAATCCAAACAAGACAATAGACAACTTTGTTGTCTAAAGGTGCGGTGGTGCCAAATCATCGTGTATCAGAAGTAATACACGAAATCAGGCATATGGAAAGCTTGACCTTTCTAGTTCATAGGCTATACTCCTTCACGCAGTGTAAAAGCTTATTAATATTATATTTTTAAGCTCTACGAAAAATATGTTAATTTTCCAAAAACTTCAATGGGACAATATTTCAGATATTTCTGCAATAGACGTGTATTGCGTTAACATTTCTTAAATATATCTCATATTTTAATTTATAAAATAACCTTCAATACATTTTTAGATTATAGACCCAGGGAAGGTCGAATTTCAGAAATATACATTTTAAAAATGCAAATGCAGAGATTAAGACACATTAATTACAGAGAATTACTAATGTGCTTTCCATTTTAATATGTAACTAAAAAGAGCCTAGCAATAACTCTTTAAAGTTACGTAACAGAGCAGCCAAGTCAAGTAGCACACACAAATATTGATGTAACTCAATACGGGCCTTCAACTTTGGCTCCCGAACGTCCTTACATTTCGTCGACTTAAAAACTTTTTGATGGCGTCTAATTAATTTTCCTAATACCACCGCATTAGCGAAGCATTAACAGCATGATAATCTAACCTTCACCTTTGTCTCTAGATATCATCAAGTATAAGCACGCCTATGTGTAGTCCGCTTCGATTAGCTACACTTCGTTTTGGCGGATTAACATGTTTGTGAATAAAATAAAAACTCGACTTGGCGTAGAAATTAGAATAGCAATTAACGGTTACGTAAGGCCACGTGTCACTAAGCCTCGCAAAGATGTAATCATCAATCAGCTTTATCGGTTTTTACGGAACAGTGTCCGTCCAAAGAGTGAACATTATTTCGTATGTCATAAGATGCTAAACTTGATAACCTTCGAGCGCAAACAACGCATTCGTGATTATTTCTTTACTATGAAACTTGGCATATTTATTACAATAAAAGAAGATTTACACATGTCGAGTGTCGAATTACACAATTTAATTAATTCTGGTTGCTTGAGGCTAATATAAATCAGTAGCATGAAGGAGCAAGCTTTAATTGTAAAAATATGGATTTGGTCTAATTAATTTATTAAATGGCATACAAGGGCCAGCTAAATGTTTAGAATTGATCACGAAAATTTTAAGATGGCCCAGATACTCGTGCATATTTCAAATGGATTCGGAAAAAGTTAAACAAAACCAATATAGCCAACCTTTAGAGGAAGTCGCCTAATTTACATATTGAAAATGGAAACCCGAAAGGCTGCAGGAAACAGTCTTTCATCACGGTCGCCATGCCGTTATCCTAACAGATTTTTGCAAATTCGCCACATTTGCGAACGAAATGCTAAAATAGCATACCAACTCGAAGCTCCAGAGTAGCCGCTTTCAAGATGGCTAGTCGGGGGCGCGGGGGCGTAATTAGCCCCGCTTAATTTCAATCACGGCGATTTTTCCGGCGAGGCGCGATGCCGTCGCGTTCTAATTTTGGTCGGAAGGTAAATACTTGGAGTAAATACCTACGCGTCTATTTCGGGCGCACTTTGTTCCGAAATAAGCCGCGATACAAAGGGAATCAAAGGTTGCGGCTCCGCGCGCGACCTGGGGGCTTGTGATGGGCACGTGCAGTTCGCATTGTCGCGGGCAATCCCATGGCGTTACGAGGCGCCCGACGGAGGAGGAAGCCAAGTACTTGTTTTGAAACTCGTGCAGCCGTATCGGCGCAGTTACAGGAGAAAACAAGACGTAGGCAAACAAACAGTCGTTGCTCCTGGTCTAAACAGGATTGGTGGTGGGCGACGTTTTCCGGCTTTGCTGCGGATATTTTGATCATGCCAAAGAAGTGACAGGAAGCAACCAACTCCTTGGGATTAGAGGAAAAAATTTTTTTGTCTCTTAAATTCTTTCACTGTTTTCGTTCTTTATTAATTCAATTCAGAATTTTGATTTACAGTCTGTTCAATAGCAAAGTAACCGCTATAATCTTATAGATTATATTTCTTTTGTTGAAGTATACATTATTAGCTATTGCACAATTACCTAATATTTGATCCAATCATCTTTTTTACTCCACACTCCATATCTTTACACCTTTTATCCAGGCTTTCGGTGAGGTGTTCTGCATAATCATTTGGTAAAGATCGCCATACCTTCTTAATTAAAAGTGACAGCTGCCTCACCGTGTACACTGGCTTTGCTTTGAGCTTCATTTTCATGTACGACCACACATTTTCAATGAAATTGACATCTGGGGACATTGCCGGCCGTTCTATTGTAGTGAGACGTTATTATATGCAGTTTGCTGTGATGTTTCGGGTCTTCTTGTTTTGTCAGGACCAAAAAACCTTTCAGTAGACTTCAACAAACATTTCTGGTAGATAAGGAAGGTAAAGTCAAACAAGGAAAAAAACATTTCCTTTCAGATAAGCGTCTTCAAGTTGTGAATTTCGTTTTTGCGGAGTTTCATTTTGGCACAGCGCAGCGAAAGGCCTGGCTTGCCTTCAAAGAGAAGTGAGATCGCTTTATCCTTCTTCGGTGTTGTGGTGCGGGCTATCACCCTCTTCGGCAGATCGTCTCCATTCTCAACCTCCATATATCGCTTTACCCACTTAAGATAAGCCTCCCACTCCCGCATATATTTTGAAGCATGTGTATATGTTACTAAGTGTATAAATAAGTTCTCAGCTTTTTTCTGCAAAATTAAAGTTTTATTTAAAAACAAACAAAAAAAGCTTAAGTATCAAAGTATTCTCCGTTGGCATCGATGACCTTTTGCCATCTTTCGGGTAGCTTGCGAATTCCCTGGTGATAGAAGCTCACCGGCTTCGAGACGATAAAGTTATCGATGCATTTTCGGATTTCTTCTGTTTTGAAGTGCGTATCAGCCAAGTGATGCTGTAACGACCGGAATAAATGATAATCGGAAGGGGCCATGTCTGGGCTATACGCCGCATGTGGGAGAAGTTCCCAGCCTAACGCGTCTGCAGTTCATCCGTTTCAAATGTTTGAGGGCGTCCAGCGCGTGGTAGATCTTCAAGACTAAACTCTCGTCCGCGAAATCTTTGGTACCACTTTTTCAACTTGCATGACTTACAGCATTCTCACCATATGCAGCACAAATCATTTCGGTGGCTTCAGCAGCATTTTCTTAAGATGAAACGCGAAGTGGGTAGAAAATCGAATATGCTCTTTTGTGATTGCCATCGTGAACATAGCTGATTATTGAGGTTATGTGCACTAAACTCCAAATCGCATGATGTTTCGAAAGACCAAATGTCATTGCGTTAAAATCGCAAGAGGGCGGACTAATAGGTTACATGTAAACGGTGATTTGCGTCCTGTGAAATCTAAAGCTGAGAACTTATTTATACACCTATTAGTTTCGGTCCTTTAAAAAATACTGCCACGTATTGCTTCATTAATGTTACGCTCATTGTAAAGATGGCAAATTCACGTGAACACCAACACAAATGTACCAGAAATTTATATATTGCACAAAAGAGTACGAAATAACAATTCAGACGAATTGACATCAACGATAGTCACTTCATTGTCATACCGACAGTAGTTGTGATGAGCTCCGGATTAATATCATTATTAAATTAGTTATGTTAAAAAATATTAGAATTATAAAAATAATAGCAGCGTTTTCTACATTTGATGATGTCGATATTCTAAATAATGAATGATTCAAAAGAAGAACAAATATGAAAAACCTTAATGGACAACAAAAGTATTTTGCTAAAAAAACGTTAAACATTTAGATGCTTAATATCCAAGAAGATTTATAAATAGTAGGTTTGCTGGAGGGATAAATTTATAGTGGACGTTTGCAAATAGAATTTTAAAACATATATGTTATATAGTACATAAGTAGAGAAACGGAAAAAAAGTAAATATAAAAGAAAAGAACTAAACAAAGAATAAACCAGCTTTGTAAACTGAGAGGTTAAAGCTCGCCTATGTTCGCCCTCACTGTTGTCGCGCACCTCATGATATGGGGCAATGTGGCATGTACCATGTCTAAAACAACCACATTACCCCTTATTCTAAGTGAATGCAGATCTGAAATTATTTTTAGTGACCAAGTAGACTACCCGCCAGATATCTGATTCCAAGATTAAACATGACTCTATCCGCAGCGCAGCTAAGCACCTCAATTATATTTTTTAGTGCTGAATAATTTGAAAAGTTAAATTTTCAAATCAACATTTATCCATTTTTTTAACAATTTTATTACTTTAAAGTTGAGTGTATATATTTTTGTGGTTGTTCTCTACTTTTGAGAGAGCCGACTAATAGAGTAGATGTAAGTAGGTTTTTCGTATCTGTATATTTAATTGTGCTAAAAATCGTTTATTTGTAGAAGAAAGACGTTGACATTTGTAGTTATCAAGCTAAATTGAACTTTCCTTTTCCTTTTTCTTTCTAGTACACTACAACGAATTCCAAATCTAATGTAACATTGTGATGCTCCTTTATCCATTATACAGGTCCTTTCCAAATTTAGTTTTGTAAAGATGTAAAAACGTAAAACCATACAAAACTAAATAAAATTAAGGGATAGACTATAATCTTTTACTTTTCAAAATTTGACTAACCGATGGTAGTCCGAAGCAAGTTATTAGCAATTGTAACACGATATTTCTTATCTAGTAATAGGATAGATTTTATGGCAAGATCTTCCGTCAAAATTTCACATTCTTTAGTTAGCTTTAAAACCTCCAACTCAACTTCTGGTTATCAGATTGCTGCTCTATTAGAGCAGTCATTGCAAATGCAACTATCACACTCTACATGTGCTCACCGACCTGGCCAATGAAGTCGTGCTCATTCACTCACTTATCAGCTACTACGTTACTTCATGGTCGCAAAAATGGCATTTATTATATTAACATTGGCTTCATATATTCGGGACAGATTTTGTCATACATGGTCAGAAATTCCTTAATAATTTCAGTTTACGTGTAAGGTAAAATCAGATGGTGTGATCGAAAAATACATTGCTACAAGCAATTGAAAAGGGGAAAGCTCATCTAAAGTGTAGTATGTAGTAGAAAACTCCATAAAATGTTGATAGTAACACCGACATAAACCAAATAAAAAAATAATGAAAAGGAACAGATGAGTTACTTAGGTCAAAGAAATAAGTTCCAGTAAGTCTTCCACAGTGAAATAACGTGATTAAAAATATGGAAGTTGCTACAGCATTTCAATAAACTAAAAAGTTATTAGATAAAATATTTTTGTATAGTTAAGGATCTCGGAAACATGTTCTTTGATTATCAGGATCTTAGCTGTCAGTAGCGCTCTGCACTAATTCGTGAAATTCCATACAAGCATGAAGTGGGAACTGTGTCTTAAAGGCCCAGATTGACAACATTGTTTTTTATGTTAATATACTTTGGTCGTTTTTGTTTTTCTGATTTCTTCGATTATACGTCACTATAAAAAATCTGATACTAGATCTACATTCATAAAAGCAAAGGAATGATTTTGTCAAAAAAAGAGTTAATAGAAAAATCAACGATAGTAAATAAAAATTGTAAATAATATGCGAAAATGACTGTAAAACGGCAAAAAATAACAAGTCGAACAAATATGGTGATATTAAATTTGTTAATTAGAAATTGTGATCTGCAGTTCACGATATGATGTACAAGATAGTCTGGTGTTACTAACATAAAGAGCTCTTTTATGAAGACGGGCTAAGAGTAGATATTTTGAATATTCAGCATTTCAATATAGCTCCAACATTTACAAAAACTGTAAACGAACCACACTCAAAATGTTCGAAAAAGCTTGTGTACTACATTTTCAAAAATTACAATAAGAAATACTTAATACAACGATTGGACTAAGAGAAGGTTTAACCAGCTGCAGGAGTTTGCGCACCACCCTAATTTGAATGTCATTCAGAGTTAACGAAACTCGCTTCAAGAACAGAAGCACGATCAGGCTTTTAAATTGTACCTTCTATCACATATCCAACCCTGTTCCCGACCACCAACCACCCAAAGGCCACAATAATCTGTCTTCAGACAAAGATTCAGGGCTTGCCTTGTCTCTCTCTTTAATTCTTTTCAGCACCATCAAGCCCCTCCTTAAAAACCTGAACATAATGTATACAGCATAAGCATTCCTTATCGAATAAAAGGATGCATGACTATGTTTAGTCACGCGATCTGGTGTACCGATCGTCCGGACGTTCTTGACATCGCCATCTTCAAGGATGTTCCCATGTCATACACTAATGCTTCTCAGTAGTCCGTTACCATCCATTTGAAGGAATATGTGAAACGCATTCCCATTACCTACCCCGGAAAAGATCCGGAGGAGATAGTAAGTCATCTCCCTATATTCATTTGGCATGTCATCAATTTCACTACCAACACCGTCTGTATCGGAAATGGACGCGACTTTCTATTCCAAAATTTAAAAAAAAAATCCGTAAGAACTGGGCACGACATAGCGCGTGGTAGCTCCACCCTAGTGAGCAGTGAGAATACTAGAAACTGGCTGTTGCACCGTCTCGAAGCACCGCAATGCCGTTTCGGAGATTAAAGATGGGAACCCCCAACGCGGCGAACACCCTGTGGAAGACGATTAAGGTCCTTCGTAACAGGCCCTCTCTGAAATAAATCAAAATAATGTCACACACACTGTTGTTAACAAAGTAGAAGCGTTCGCTGGCAATCTAGGAGTATCAGTGCACTTTGAATTACACCAACGTAGAATCGTCTGAACGACTGAATCGTCAGACGCTTACGGGACCCTAAAGCTATCTAGAGCCCACATCTGACGTTCAGCTCATTCAGTCCTTAAAGTTGTGCACGGTTTCCGGACCTGACAGAATCCTAAACCGTGAGCTGCAAGCTCTCCCGAAGAAGACAGTTGTTTGTATCGTCACCAGTGCTTCTCGACTCCGCCACATTCCAAGCCCCTGGAAAGTAGCGGACGCCATGGAGTTTTCTAAGTTTAGAAAATCTGGCACTACCGACCTGTCAGCCTCCTGCCAGTTCTGAAAAAACTACGGATCAAGCTCGGCGTCCCCTAATGCTGTTCTTGACATTATTAAGTGGCGAAGCGAAGCGGAGTCACTTACTAACTTCATGTTGTCCGTCTGTCTGTCCGTCCGAGCAAAAACTCGAGAACGGCTGGGAATTTCCAAATTCTGTTTTCACCAGTCGACAGGTGACCAAAAAGGCTTCTTTGCTAGTGATTTTGAAACTGATTTGTCAAAGGTCAGCTAGACTAGAGGGTTCTTAAATTTGGGAGACTACTTTGCCACTTTGCAGGTTTATTCAACATTTATGTTCAAAACTTCTTGATGCCGCCTCTACAAGCGTGTCCAAAAATAACTGAACAAGCTGGTACAGCACATGGAGAATAAAGAGTCGAAATCGAGAAAAGTACGAAAAACCTACTTCGTTGGTGACAAATTCTGGTAAATCTGGGAACCTTTAACCGGAAAATATTCGTGAGAATAGATATATTACCTCAAAGCTCCCCCCCCCCCCACCAAGAAGCTTTTCTAGAAGTCTTACGTGGAACAGGTAGTTGTGAAGTCGAAGACAGCCCACCAGATTCTTGGTTTCCAACTCTTATCTTGGGAGTCAGTTGCACTTCCGCAATCAGATGAAAATATATAAGGCCTACTGTGTTAAAACCAATATGAAAAAGGTCCGAGTGGTTCAGAACATAATCCTCTACCACGACACCAACATGCCAGTCATCTAGGAGTTTAGCTCTTAGAACTCTGAACAACTATTCTCCAGTGTTGAAAGCCAAACATTAGGTAGTCTAATATGTGAAGCTGTTTTATCCTCTTCATTATAGAATTTACAAACAGATTCTATGCTAAAAACATCTATACGTAGGTTATAATGACTGGAAATCAACCTAATTAACAGCTTAATTCAAACACTGCTTATTTAGTGGCCACCTATTAATTTTTTGATGGAGTTTTAATCATCATTTTGCTTCCTTCCACTTAGAGTCCGTGATTTTAGTGAGATGTATTTCTTTAACAGATTAGTCAATTACAAATTATGGCTTTGGTTACTCCAAGATCTAGTTTAAATCTAGCAAAAGTGACTTCTGATTCGTTTTTCTTAATTATATCAGTCTTTTCGCTTTTTGGTATACTGTGGTACTCCAACACCCATATAAGGGTAAGTCCAATCTATTTCGCAAGAGGTACATGGTTTTGTGAACATTCCCAGACCAGTTTAGAATTTGATAAGTAGAAAGGGCTTTCATTTCAGTTTGGCCATCTGTTAAGACAAGAACATTTTTATCATGATACTTCTCATTTATATTCTTATACAGGCGTCTGTAGCGTAAATTTCCACTTGGAATAGTGTGGCAGAATTGTGAATGTATTAAACTGGAAGCCTTTCTTATATATTCCATTTAAATGGAATCGTCACTGACGGTTTTAGATTCTGTTCAACAGTATTTTTATGTATTCCGTTCTAGTCAAACTGAATTTTAACAAACATCAGAGTACAAGTGTACAACAAGTGATTTATGGAATAGATATGGTAGTTTTAATTTACTCGATATCCAATATCCTTCTCGTAAATGGTAGCAGTGCTGTAATTTAAGGATTTCGCTGTTCCTTTCTGCACTATTTCATACTAACCAGAGCATTTTACATAAGCTCAAGAGCCTGTGCTGAGAAGTATCCTAGAGGTGAATATTAGATCTTCGACAAGTGTCTTCCCACAACTTTATGGACATCCTTTGGCAGCAATTATTTCAATAGTTTCATCAGATAACATCTTTTGTTATGTAATATGTTATTTACGCAACTGTAAACGGTGTCTTTTGTTCGACGACTCTTCAAAGCGATTCATCATAACTCGTTGCTCACAGTTTAGGAAGCCTTTATGGAGAATCGTTAGTCTAAATATGTTGACCTTCAAAAGAAATAAAACAAGAACCAGGATGTTCGTCTTCATAATTCGAAAAAATTATTGATCTATCATTATGCTTCATAAAGTTCAATACAAACATGTTTTTTCCCAACTGATTGTGAGTTTCACTGCTATCGCTACATGTACCGATAACAAAGGTCCTTGTATTACCATTCCACTTTATTTTTAATTAAACAGATATCTGCCATAACTAACCTGTTCACTATCGACATTCTTCCGTTTGCTTAATGTACATATTCTCCCACTTTTTCATATAACTTAGAACAAAATGTTTAATCATTTATCACTGTCTACTTTATTATCAATATTTTACAATTTCAAACGCATATAAATCGTCACAACAAGATTTCACCGCAGTTGCATGCAACAACACTTTATGCATTATTTACTACAACTGATAAGCAACTTCTTATCCTGTTTAACTCTTATATTGATGTCGTCGGATGCTCCGCAGCACAGTTACTTTCCGGCTTATCATATTTTTTCACGTCAATCCTATCCTTCGCATTATGCTTAGGCGTAACCACTATAAAGTAATTCCCAAAAACTTTAGAAAAACACGATACCATCAAGTCCCGCGCATGTCTACGCACACAGCCGCCGCCTCTGGCCAACGGTACAAAGCAACGGTGCAATAAAAGGAAACGTCGGCTTATGCATACAAAGTATGATAAATAAAAGTGAACGTAGAAAGTTGTCCGTGGCGCAATTATTCATGTCTCGCAATTACGATTAGTTTATATCTGAAAGAGCGGCCGGCCAGTAATTTTTAGCAATCAAAGCGGCGGGCGACCGCTAATTTTGAATTATCTGTCGCTAGGAAAATCCCGTCGCTTCCAGAGCTTCCCTAACTTCCTGCCGAATTGCAGCTCGGAGGTGAACATAACGGCGCGATAGTTGCAATTGGCAACTGCGGCGACCGCAAACAAACAAATCCGACCGTTGCATAAGCAGTGGCAAATTGTCGCGCCGGCTCGAGAGCCGAACTCGCTACATTTTCCGAGCTGCAGTAGCAAGTTTCCAGACAACCAAGGCCGACTTCGAATGCCCGCCGAAGGTCGATAGAAGTTGTCGTCGCAAACCTTGGAATTCTACGACCGTTTTCCCGGACAATTCACCTAAGGGTTCTTGCTGCGCCTGCGATGAATTTCACCGAAGCTCTTCTAGTTATTAAGTAGAAACTTAATGGCTGTTTTTAAAGTGACCTTGGCTTTAGTAGTGATAAATTGGTTGACAGCAGGAAATATTCATAATTATGATAATTACTTATGAAATTAGGAAAAGCTGAAATAGAGGTTGAGGAATTTTGGCAAAAAGTCGGATCCTACGAATCATCAAGGATCCACAAAAGGAAAAACGAGATAGGAACACTAAAAAACTTCCATATTGTATTAATATGTGACAGAATAACAATGGATTATTAAACACACTGATCCAGGCAGGTAAAGAAATAATAAGATATATAAGTTAGAGAAAGAATGATATCAATATCAGCCAATATAAAATAATGATTGAGATACTCTAGAATAAACAACAAGCATTAAGGAAGATACAACTCCTAGAACAGAGAAAATAGTAAATGTTAATTCAAAAAAATGAGCGTTAATCGCAGGGAAAGTAATACAACAAAGATATTCAAGAAACTCTTGGTATTTTAGCATTAAATCGTCAAAATCAGATGTTAGATAACAGCTAAAGGAACTTGGATTACTAGGACTTTACGGGTACAACCGCATGAAAGTGGGTATACTAAAAGAAATTAAGAACGAAGAACAATTCCGCCTGCATTAAGTGATGGAGAGATTGAATAGCTCATTGCTTGCTGTTGTCGGCCCCAAGCCCGACTAAAGGGGAAAGGTTGTGGCGCAGCGAACATGAACCTAGTAAGAGACGAATACAAAAAAAACGTAGCACAATGATCTCCGCATGAAACGTAAGAGGCTTTACAACAAAACAGGGACTGGTGCAGATGACGAAAGGATAGAAAACCATCTCCATATTTAGAGTGGTGTCCATAAAGATACAAGAGCAAAGTTAAGAATATATGTTTTTATCAAAAACAAAGGTATTGAAAAAATACAATCAAAGGAGCACGATGCAAATGTATGGACATTTATGGAATAAATAACGACGGAAAAAATGCAGACAAAGAAAGATTTTTTCACAAGCTTGATAATATATTGGAAAGAATAAAAGACACAAAGTCATAATTATAGCAGATCTTAACTGTAGGGTTGGAAAAACAAGAGACGATGAGATTGTGGGAAGATTTGCGGAATATGCAACGAACGACAATGGTGATAGGCTGATTCAGATATGCACAGTACACGAATATAAAATTACAAATAAGTTTTCAACACAGAGATATCCATAAATATATAAAGGACAAAACTGCCAGAGGATGAAAATCAATTGTTGATTTAATAGTAATTAGAGATGTTAGAGTATACAGACAATCCGAGTGGGTAGGGATCATCATCTGGTACTATAGCAATTTATTTGTATGAGACAGAGAACAAAAAATATAGAAACAAAATCGGCATACAAAGTCTTAGGACAAAACGTAAAAAGTTACATAGAGCAAATGAAAAGTAATCAAACTCAGAGAACCAAATAACGTAAATTTGCTAAAAAATAAAACAACAAAATAAAACGAATACGTAAAACATCGACAAGCAGTAGCAGAAAAATATTAGAAAAACACAATAAATCTGCAGAAGCATGGCAAATAATTAACAATACACGCAGTAACATAAGACACAAAACATACAGGTGATGCAGACCGAGCGAGGAATCGAAACAGAGCTATGAAAATATAGGAGAAAAATATTAGAATGGAATACATAATTATCATCATCCATATTTAATAAAAGGCGCTAAGAAGGATTGTAGGAATTATCAAAAATTACTAAACGTTATTCCATATGTAACTAGAATATTTGAAGAGTAATTAAAAGTAAAATATTAGAAAATATGGCAGAAGTAAGTGAAGAATAGTGCGGATTTAGAACTCGCCGGTCATGCTTCGATAATATTTTCTGCATACAAGTAACCGGAGAAAATAAAGAAAACAGCTTGTCAACTTAGAACTAGCGTCCGTCTCGATAAAAATAAAAATTTGGTCAGCAATGCGTAAGCTGCAGATCCCAGAGAAATAGATTAACATATTAAAATAAATGTACAAATATTTAGAAGAAAAATAAAAATCGAAAAAAACGAACAACCCGAAATATCAATATATGTACAGTATTACCATTATTATTTAATAATAACAATTTAAGTTATTTATTTCCTTTCCATAGATATTGAATGAAATCGTAGGTGCATAGAAAAAGAGAAACAGATAGAAAATAGAGAACTAAAATCGCTATTATTTGCGGACGATAAAGTAATCATGGCGAAAACAAAACAGGATACGGAACATATATGATTGAATTATTAGAAGAATTTGGAAAAAATAAAATGAAAATAGTTTAGCAAGACCAAGCATGCGTGTATAGGAGAAGAATAAATCTAAAATTCTACACCATTAACTACTGCAATACTTTCAAATATTTAGAATCAATTGTAACAAGTCATGGCACGATAGAGGAAGATGTAAATAACAAGATCATAATAACAATAATAATGGTGGTATGGCTCTAATGCCCTGCATGGGAATACGGCTTGCAAACTGAAAAGATTGAGGCTCTCATATGCTCGTCCACTGTGCCCGGTAGTTGCGCACCATCACTGATATGAGACACCGCGCCTTAGATGATGGCCATTGTTACCCCTTGTTCGAATGAACACAGGTACTCAATTATTTATAGTGACTGAGAAGGCTGCCTGCCAGGCATCAAAGAGCTCCGGGAACAGAACCTGGATTCCATCCGCATCGCAGCCCGCGTCTCAACCGCTGGACTACGCTGGCGTTACATAACAGAATCAGAATGGAAAAAAGCAACAAAGCTCCTGCGTGGAGTAAAATGCCAACAAACAAAAAAACATTTGTGAAAGCATTATACAATATATAGCGGAGGAAAGTGGCCTCTTACTACAAAAATTAGGAACAAGGTCAACAAAATTTTAAGTTTTAAGAGAAAGCTTGCAAATAACCAGAGATGATAAGCGGCGTATAGAAAAAATATGGCAGGAAATGGGACTAAATCGTCAGTTATCAAGAATTGAGAAAACCTCACCTTAAAATGGTACAGACATGCGGAGAGAATGTCAGAAGAGAGATGGGCGAAGAACATACTACATTGGACACCACAAGGAAGACAACGAAGAGAAAGACCACCTCTGAAATGAAAAACATACTTAAAGATCTTGGAAAAGGAAAATTTAAAGATCGAAGACGGAAGACCCATAGCGGGACAAGTCGAAAAGCAGAAGAACAAAGAACGCAAGGAACAGTTGATGCATTAAAAGTATCACATCTTGTAAAAAGGTTAAAACGCGTCGTAACAAATATATATTTAAATATACGAGTTGGAAGGTAAAAGGCATGGCGAGGAATGCTGATTTAATATTCAGTAACATACCAGGAAGAAAATACAATTTTTAACTGTTAATGCAGGTGTAATTTATCATACTTAAGCTGTAAGACCGCGTACATCACTTGTGCGCAACGCCAATGTGGTCTTAGGCCGCTAGCGCAATCTAAAAGTCATTATTTGCGAATGACCGACTTACCTCCTGTTCCCAGCACCTTCAGCAGCTCGAAGTTTGACATGTCAACGCGCCCTTTGCCGGAAAGGTTGACTGAAAAAAAAAGAACGAGGTTAGTTCCCGCTCGCAGTTTATCTCGCAACTAATCAGAAAACTGATATCATTCTCGCGGGAAAGGTTAATGGACAGTGAAGGTCGAGCCTGGCGATACAAATTTGCAAATGCTCTGGAAGACATCGAAACTGATAGTGACATAATTTGAGGCCAGTACGGCCTCTGCGACCTCGCCGGTTATCGAAGAAAAGTGGCGTTTTCTTTGGCCGTCCTTAACCTAAAACGCGGTTTCTCCGTGCGAGTTTGCACATAGGCAAGTGGAGGAAAGTTGAGAAACCGGCAACTTTCACATCTAACCGCACAGTACTCAACAAGAACTGTCGCAGCCGGCGATTCACTTGCAGCAAGGTCCAGGTCGGGCGACAACGAGAGCATCTCCGCGGCTGTTACGTAAGCCGCCCGCCCCGTTTAAGTCACCTGATTATTTGGGCCTTGTCGCAAGACCTCGCCTATTGACCTAACATTGACACACTTGGAGTTGCCGTATGCGGTGCATTTCGACACGTGGCCGCAGTCACCACGTCCTCCCTCCGGCGCAGCTTTGCACTCGCGCTGATATTTGGCACCATATGGTGCTTTGAGGCTTTCCATGTGTCTGACAACTCCGCGTTGGTACTTGCCAGTTTGGCCGGCTTTAGGGGACGACACAAGAAGAAATTGAGCGTCCGAGCATCCCAATATCTTCACCAGCCAGTCGACGGTTCGCTTAATTGCCTGTTTGTTCTTGACTAATTAATTAGCCAAATAGATCACTAATCCGGTGATTAAACAATGTTCATTGACACACTTTTAGCAGAGCATTCGCAGACACCTAAAATTTTTTAATTTAGTCAACTTTTAGTACACTAGGAAATTTTTTGACAGTCAAATATATCAATAAACTAATAGTAATTGAATAAAAGCTAAGATAGTCTTAATTATATTGCTCAACATTTAAAAATGAAAGAACCGCTTTGTTATCAGCAGAAGCATTTTGTTTTAGAGCAGAAGTTAAAACAAGTTGTAAACATTTATGTTTTGACAGAGACAAAGCTTATCTGTGTACGTTGGGCAAACATGCACGAAGTGAAGGATATAAAGTTAGAAAACATTTTAGCAATACAAATCAGATAATTGATTAAATTTAACAAAGGAAAACGACTACCTAATAATTAATTGCGCATTTAAATGAACATGAGACAAAATACAAAATTGTATTCAGTAAGCATGAACAAGATATGAACCAGCTTCCATCATCTACTCCCACCATTAATAATTTTCTAAATTTGGCTATAGTCTGCTATGCAGTTTTTACACCAGTTGTCGTCGCGTTTGATGCCACGAAGAAAACAAATTATGCAGATATATTAAATTTCGACAGATTTTAAATAATAAACAGTTAGGAAAGGTTTAAAGCTGTTAAGGATCTATTAGCAGACAACTGGAACAATAATTTAAAAAATGAATAGTCACAAAAGCATCTTATAATATTTTAAATGAAAATAAGAAAACACTATATGGGAAAATCAATGTTACAAACTAACGCTAGAACAAAAAACTGAAAAAAGTCGAAACGAAAATATTACATGGGGTCCGAAAAATAAGTTCAAATTTGCTTGGCTCGCTGTGTGGACGTAAGGGTTGAAATGATTTTAGTACAGGTACAAAGCGTAAATTTGGTCTGCAAATATACGGAGACGATTTCGAGAAGATTATCACTTACGTGATTTAAATTAAGCTGTTGTGTTCGGTTCATTAAAAAAAATTCGCGAAAAGCTTTGAGCAAACCACGTTACAAAGCGATGCAAATGTGGAATGAACCTTTCGATCTCAACAAGCACAATTGTTGCTAGAGCGAGACAAACCCCCTATACAAGCGTCAACCCTACGCTCTTCCTTGTAGTTACAGTTTGGGCTGCTATGGCAACTTACAGAAAAATCAGTTTCTACTTCTTTGAGGATGAAAGGGACACCTACTTTGCAAGATTACGGTGGTTATAACTAGTAAACGTGGTTTCAACAGGACGAAGCAACGTTACACACTTCAAACACATCTTTGCCAGTTGTCCGAGCAATTTTTAGAAGAAAAGAGGCCTTCAGGAAGCCTTAACTTGACGCTCTTAAGAGAACGGTCTGCCAAAGAGTTAAGGAAAATATTCGCCAAGAAACTGCAGCGAACCCAGGAAGGACAAGCCGTGCAATTATGTATAATTTGAGAGTTTCAATGCGTACTTGGAACGCAATGACTTGCACAAGGATGACATTTTTAAAAACTGTTGTTTGATTTATTAGTACATCTTTGTTTCGTACGACAATGAGTTATTTAATTGTTCAAATTTCAAAACCGAGATTAATAATGGGACATCAGATTAATAAAAAAAATACATTATTTAGGTGTATAAATAAGTTCTCAGTTTTGGATTTCACAGGACGCAAATCACTGTTTACATGTAACGTATGAATCTGCCCTTCTGCGGTTTTAAAGCAATGACATTTGGTCTTTCGAAACATCATGCGATATGGCGTTTGATGCACATAACCTCAATAATCAGCTGTGTTCACGATGGCAATCACAAAAGAGCATATTCGATTTTCTATCCATTTCGCTTTTCATCTTAAGAAAAACGCTGATGAAGCCATCGAAATGATTTGTGCTGCATATGGTGAGAATGCTGTAAGTCATGCAACGTGCAAAAAGTGGTACCAAAGATTTCGCGGAGGAGAGTTTAGTCTTGAAGATTAACCACGCGCTGGACGCCCTCAAACATTTGACACGGATGAGCTGCAGACACGTTAAGCTGGGAACTTCTCCCACCTACGGCGTATAGTCCAGACATGGCCCCTTCCGATTATCATTTATTCCGGTCGTTACAGCATCACTTGGCTGATACGCACGTCAAAACAGAAGAAGAATTCCGAAAATGCATCGATAACTTTATCGTCTCGAAGCCGGTGAGCTTCTATCACCAGGGAATTTGCAAGCTACCTGAACGATGGCAAAACGTCATCGATGCCAACGGAGAATACTTTGATGCTTAAGCTTTTTTTTTTGTTTTTAAATAAAACTTTAATTTTACAGAAAAAAGCTGAGAACTTATTTATACACCTATTAGAACAAAATGGAAAGTCTTATAAGAACCACACGAAGGAAGACAAAAGACATTTAAAATATTTCGAGGATTGAGTTGGCGGCGTATAAAAAACGATACATACTAATGGAACAATGTATTCTAGAAGTTGCAAACGAGCAGATTTCCATATAATGAATTACAAGCTCGGTGTAGTGACCATAATAAACAAAAATATAAGTAAAAAACTCACAATATTTGTAAGAAAGTTTTTCACGAAAAGTGAAAGGCCGTAAAAAATACTTTTAAAAGGTAGATTAAATACCTGAAGCATTCATTTAATCTATATAACGTCTTATTATGTCCTATAAACCAAGAGGAGTACAAAATGTTAAAAGACGGATATCATTAACAAAATTAAAGAAACAAGAACTTTGAAAATGGACAACAAAAAGGTAGTATAAATTTTTAAACCCTAAATTAATCAATTTCGTTTTAGAACAAATAAATAACGTTGGAAATATGGGAAAGAGAGATTCAAGAATAATACATTGTGATATAGACGAGTGATGTACAGTATCTGTCAAAAGTTTTTAATTATTTATATTCACGACCATAACTCGTTTCAAAGACAAGCTAGCTTCATGCTTTTTGAATGTGTGGGGGATGATAAGTCTTCAAAATATCAATGTTAACGTAGGTTCTGATACGACGTTCGGAAGCGGAAAGAAGTTTTTATTGCCAACCTTGTAGGGTCCTATTTTTTCCCGCTGATAACCAAAACAAAAAAAATGCGGCATTTCTTAAATTTTTTTTTAAAAAACGAATTTTTCTACAAAATGATTTTTATATTCATTCGAACAACTCATTTGATATATCTGATATGTGTGAAAGTGTAAGAGACTGGTCATTTGATCCATTTAGTTTGTGGGTTTAAAACTTAAGGACGCCCTTTACAGGTGTTTGCCGATTTTTGCTAAAATCGGTTAGTTTTCAATGATAAGTAGGTGTATAACATCGCAAAATTTTAAGTTCGAAAAACCAGACCAGCGTTTTCTTTTCAGGCGTAGGGCACGTTATGATAAGGGGCTCTGTCATCCTGGGTGAAGTAGGGCCTTTGCGTAGGATTTAGGGCGTAAGAAAGCTTCTTACCATGTAGAGATTTTGGAGGACACTACCGAGCCTTGGATGATAGCGAATTGTCCTGTTAGGTGGATCTTCCAACAGGACAATAATTTGAAGCACAGTTCTAAACTAGCTCTCTCCACGGTCCTCGAATGGCTCTTCCAGAGCCTGAATCTCAATCTGATTGAGAACCGCTGGAAAACCATCAATAAGATGGTTCAAGAAAGAACCCTTGGGAAAACATCCTTTAGTCGTTGTAGTGTTAAAAATTCAATAATCAGATTACTCACAATCAGACGTAGAGTATAAGGGAGTGATAAAACAAATTTTGAGAAATAGTTCAGAAACAATATGTGGTTACATGATTAAAGAAAAGCTTTGAAAATTTTGGAAGGAGAAATTATAACACAAACGTTTATTGTAGCGTTAATAGCAAGGATGGGCAATGATAAAGAAGAATTGTTGTATATAGCAGATTTCATGAATGATTCTAGAATAATAGAGGACATTTTTCGATATGAAATGCAGACAGCATATTACAAATAAACTCAAATTAAATTCCAATTGCAATAAAAATCTATCGTATAATCAATAAATTATTCATCTCTATAGAATCCAAGTTGACACAAAAATCCTTCGTAATCCTTAGCATTCATTGTTTATTTGATATCGTTCATTTTTGTCATTTAATTAATGCACTTATTTTCTTCACAAGCTTTTATTTTCTGTTACTGCGTTTTTCACTAGGGCTTCGCATTTGATTCTTAACCAAACTTTCTAGGTGTAAGTTTATTACGCCCTAGTAAATACACCCTTTCAAATTGTTTAACGTCTGTGAGAATGGAACATTTGAGATTCTTGTAGTCACAAAAAATATTTTTTTAATTTATTATACGAAGAGAAAATATTATAAAATTGATGCTGTGTCGTGTTTAAACCACAACCGTGGCAGACTTTGGCTGGCTCGCTCAATATAATATAATGGGTTATATATATATTATAATTACTACTGACGGTATGGACGCAAACTTAAAAAAATATTGGCTATGCTTCTTTATTTTAACATCTGTAATTCTGTTTGGATAGCATCTCATCAAACGTGAAGTGTCCACGAAAATTTTACCTACAGTTTGTAAAAATCAAAGTGTAGATTGTAGTAGGTGTATATTTTGGGCCTCCTATACCCGCAAAAGAGCGTAAGACCGACTACCTTGTGTTGTGGGAAATGACTCGGTCAGAGAAACGTCTTTGACGCCTTATATTCCTAAATGGAATGAAAGGACCGAAGAAGAAGAGAATACCTGCAAAAGGGACCAGTAATGTCCATGGAGCACTTTCGCCCAAAGTAGCCTTTAAATATTCCCTAAACAGTACAAATATTACATTAATTTTACTATGATTACTGACTTTACACTTTCTCCATTCCAATCAAAATTACGATCCACCCCCCCCCTTCAATTTTAATAGAAATGATACAAACAAATGTCCCTTCATTTCCTAAAAGAGGTGTTATATTTTTGAATTTAATTTTAAACTTATTCTTGCTTTGCCTTTACTTTTTTTAAATGGAGCATTCTCTGTTAGGCTAGTTCATTCATACTTCTTGCGGAAGCCCCAGAAACGGGCCATTTCATCCGAAATTAATTCCCGCGCGGCATTTCCGAATCTAGTAAAACTCGCATTTTAATTCGGGCGCGGATGCTAATGGGACGATGAGCTTTGGCGACCGGGCTCATATGAAATTATAATCGGCGTTCGCTTAATTTTACAGTTTCGGGCGCAAACTGTGGAGAGCTTTGCTATTCATAAGGCAGCCTATTAGGGCTCTTCCGGCTCGCTCGGGCTGCGCAAATTTGATAAGGCACGTCCCGTTGTCAGTCACCTATCGGCGATAGCCTTGGAGATTGCTGGTTCAATGTTCGACAGCCGTTCGCGCCTGAAAAACAATGGCTGATGAGGTTTGAAGATTGGCCGCACAATTTTGGACTGATAATGGTTAGCACGCGTCGCAATTATTGGCATTACGAATATTTAGCGAATATATCTGTATCCATTTGACCTTTCGCCATCCCACTCCCACGTTCATTTTGTCAACGCCGTCGTACGCGATTCGACCCGCTCTTTCTGCATGAACTGTTCGATAGACCTTCAAAGCTTTCCTTCGAATTCCAGCCCACGCGAGAACAGCGTTTGCTTCACTTTGATTTTGAATCATTGCATTTCCCTTCTTTACAGCGCCCTTACGTAATTAGCATTTAAATAACATCTTTGATAGAAATTATCCTTCTATAGCCAGGAAAAATCAGAAGCGTACATAAAAACAAGCAAAATTAAAGAATGTGGTAGTTATGTTTATTCTGTATGTAACTAAAAGCTCTCATCCCGCCAAGATGATAACTAAAACACCGTTTAGGAATATTTTTTGCATTCCACTCTATTAATAGCCTGCATATACGTTTAGCCCTTCTAATTTTATACCGCCACACACCACTGAGTCATCGGCTGGAAGCTTCATTTTACTCCGAGCTAATCGTCTTTCAGTTGATCTTTATTAATATGATCAGTCTTCCGCTGGCATGACGAAACACTCCAAAAATGCCCTCCACATGGTCGGAGTCAAAACCTCAACGCCTGCACCATCCCCCCACCGGACCAAAGCTCTGCTGCCGGTAGGCGCGAGTTCAACATCTTAACCTATCTTAATTTCGAATTAGCAGGATTAACAGTTAGGTTGCAGCTGCTCGCGCCCAGTTTCGCTGTTCAATGGCCCAGCGCTCGTGCGCCGAGCTTCGCGGCGCTGCAGCTGGGCTTTAGGGTGAACGACTTCCGGAAGTATCAGGCATGCTTGGAGCTTGAAACTGGATCCGGAGTTGCGGCCCGCCACCTCCGAATCGCTGCTCGGGCCGCGTTCGCGGACACGTGTTGTGCACACTGGTCCGGGCTTGCCGCAGACAAAGGAAATGTTTTCCCAAGACTTTCCATGCTGTAAATGGGAGTTTTATGTCCTTGGGAAGATTCCGATTACTCTTGCGAGTTCTCCGAAGTAGTTTACTTCGAAGCCTGTTCAACAACTTTCTGCAATCAAAGATAGGGATCCAGGCGTTTAACATTGATATTATCCCTTAAACTTCAACCCCCTCCAGAAGGCAACACAACCTTTATTCTGTTTTGAATTAAGTCTCACTGAATATGAGAAAAACAAATGACTAATCCTGTTAAAGAAATGATCACAAAAACTATTCACCCCCAAACGTTTGTCTATCGAGACTAATAAGCAGGCCCGGGGAAAAAATTTTTACGGGACCCCTAAAATATTGTTTCTTATATCTTGACCAATTCTTATATAATAACTATTAAAAACCAAAGTCACCCTTTCCAAGTTTACATTTTATATAATAAATCAATTTAAATTGTCACTGCTTTGAAGTTTTCTTCGTGCAAATGCAAATTTGATAAACACACGCGATCTGTTTTCATGACCGTGATGTAACTTGCCAACCAATGAGGATGAACTATAATGCGCATGAGTGAATGAGGTCGACTTTTTAAGTCTGTTGGGAGTTAGGGGTCGGTTACTAAGCACACGTAGTGTGTGATCGTAGTGTTTGCAATTACTAAACGAGTAAGGTAACAAATTTCTATCAAATATGGTAGGAAAAATTGTAAAATCATTCCACAGAAACTAGTCGGATGACTTTTGAGGCTCTCACATGCAATGCAGCGAGTGCAGCATAAAAAAGGCACAGTATAAACGATGGAGAGATGGCGAGAAGGGTGTTAAGTATTTGGCAGATTAGCGATGAGCAGAATATTAGAGCATATTAAACATGTACGAGTTATACCTGACAAAGCTCAGTGACTGATAGTCCAAGAATTGGAAAATAAGTAGGGGATTCCAGAAACTCAAGTATGTGAAATTTTGTCGGAAGATCAAAAGTGTCATAGTAAAATTTGTATCACGATATGGTTTTCTTCAGATTGTTACCGATGAACCAAATTTCCTGAAAAAAGTTATAAACGGAGATCAAACGTGAATCTACGGCTACGATCGAGTAGCAAAACCTATGAAAGTGCCCTGATTCACTACGCCTGAAGAAGCATGTACTTACTTTAAAGGAGACAGAAATTACAATCTGTCTTGTAACTTGTACCATTGTTACTGATTATTTGTTACTGTAATTATAATTTTTGTATAATATGGCTCGATATTTTTGGAATAGGCCACGTATTACACCTTGAATATTTTTTCTTTGAAGGAAAATGTAAAGAACAATGATAAAACTGTTTATTGGTACTAATCATAGTCCTAGGGTTTAGTTAGAAAAAAGGCCAATTTGATTAAAACACAGTCTGTCGGCGAACCTGCTATTAAGTATCAATCTATCGCACAAGGCGGGGAAAAATCAACGAGAGTGCCAAATATTTTTTCTTATTTTATTTATTTATTTTTTTAAGTCTAAAACAATATAATTAACAGAATTTCATACAGACTACTTATAAAAAATATCTTGCACTTTTACCTTATAATATATTTTCAATCATTTTTATGAAACTTTCTAAACCTAAATCTCCAGATTATTTTCCTGTTGTTCTTTAACTGCAAGATCATTGAGCTTGTTTATCTAAACACGCTCTTTTAAATAGCCGAAAGAAACCGAAAGCGCCCAAATATTTCATTTGGTTTCAATCTTGCTAAAACCACATATTTGGACGATTACCAAGAGTTGGTATCAAAATTTCACTTAATTTACGGCATTCAGTAACACTTACGGTGGCAGTAGTAGCATTGTCTTTAATTTCGAAAATACAAGAACGTTTCTCCGCACCACACTACTCTTAAGTCGGTGTAATTTATACCTAACAATACTTTTGCATTCTCTGCAGTTCATAGTTTACGATTTTGTTGATTCATGAAGTCATTTTAAAGAAAATGAATATATCCAGGATTTTTCTCTGCTTGTCGGTGAAAATGAATTGCATAATCTCTTGGTTTAACTCTTGCGCTTTGTATGGAAACATTTTTAATGTGGCGATAATTTTCGAGATATCCCAAGATGAACTGACCGTCTTCTTGTAGACATCCCAGGACTTTGTTCACATTTTCCTGTGCCTGCTTAATATTTTTTTCTGTGGCAGCTGAACAGTCTTCCGCATGTTGGACGATCACCAACTCCACCTTCTTATGAAAGCGTAAAATCGAACGTCAAAATACAATCGATAAGCTCACTGCACCAAAACAACGAAGTGTCGATTTTCAGAGTAAAATTCAATTATTCTAATGTGCTGTTCAATTATATATAGCTTGTATAACTCTATTTTGAAAGAAAAAAAAACAAAAAACAAGCCAAAATATTAGTGGTTCAAACTTCTTTATTTATTCATCATTATCCTCATAAAACCGCCTTATGTGAAAAGATAAAAATAAATCTTATCTTTAAATAAAATAATATGCTATTCCAAAAAATGTAAAGTTTTTCTTTTAAATTCTTGTATTATTTACCTACAGCGCAATCTTCTAGACGCATGGGACAGATAATACAAAAAAACACCCTTTAATTCAGTGGATTCAATGCAAAAAAACCTTTATTTTTATTCATGACGGCTATTTATTAATGAACTTTTTTCTAATAAATCATCGTTGTTACAACGATATACTAGAAACAATTATGCTTTCACATACTTAATAATAGACATTGTACAAGTTGTCTATTATTATACTTTTTGACTTATAATAAAACAATCATATGCAATTTTTCTAATGATTTAAAACATGGCAGTCTAAAAGACTATCTACATAATCCCCATATATAGGCGTATAGTCCTCGTAATATGTTTTTTTATTGAATTATTTAAATGGCATATTGAACCATACCGAAGTACAACATTTGCTGTGTCACCTGAAAATGTAAAAACCTGAAAAAGATAACTTTGCTCTAGATTGTCTCAATATATAATCACGTTGAGTTATTCAGCCCTAAAAAATTTTATACATACTAGAGCAACAAAACAAACGCTTAGCTTCTCAAATAAAGCTTAATTACAATGTTTACTTCATGTAAAGACTACAAAAGATACTTCAGCTTAAAAACCACACTTTTTATTTTATTGTAAATTTACAATCTACCATACAAGGAGGGTTAAGTATACATGATAGGAGGAAATAACCAATATTAGGAGAAATCACTCAGTGGTGATGGGCCAATGGCAGTCCTTTTCACTTTAGGGAGCTCTTAGATCGCAAAGCCAGATTCTATCTATTCTTCTCACAGGTAGTCAATTGACAACCTAGAGCGTTAGGATGGCCATAAAGTATACGATAACCAGTCTGGACAAATCAGAGTGTTTTTTCAGTGACGAAGGGAATGCGAAGATCAAATTTCCCGTTTGCTACGTGTCACGTTGCATCCACTAGACCGCGGGAGGTTTGGACTAACTATAGTAAGATTTTTATTCGAGTAAGTGTATCAACACATCCCTATAACCGTAAACCGTATGTTCATATTGGTTTCACAATAGCTTTATAAAGTATTAGTTTGTTAGATATTGATATTTTTTTCAATAGCAAATAAATTTGGCCAAAGTTGATATTTAATTGTTGACGTTTGGAGATTTTCCCACGTGAGTTGTTAATCTACGTACAAACCTATGGGGTGTAATTGATGATTCTATGTGCTTATTGAGGTATGGAATAATCTCCACAGAATTGGTGCAGTGGCAAACGTAATCAGATATCTGAGTTATCGAAGAATTGATCTACAGAACTATACGGTTGGTCAGCTGGCGACAATTGAAAATGGGAAAGCCTGTTATAAGTTTTTTAATAGTTTTTTTCCCACATGCATGCTGCATTCTTTGGAATGCTTGTTTAGACCAGCTTAATGGTCTTTTAGGTTTTCTCCACGTGAATAGTTCAGTTTTTGAACAATCAAAATGTCGCAGGAATAAATCAGGAATTTAGAGAGGACATGGCCAAAAAAGGGCGAGAACCACTCGTCTATAAGAAGTTACTGTATCAAATGTTTTTTCCGGGCTTAGGGATAATTACCATCCCAAAACATTTCCACATGACAGACTTAACATATACTATGTCAATAGGATTATAGTCTTTTTTTTAAAAGCATCTTCAAGATTTGACCCGTCATAATTTGGTGCTGTGGTCTTTATTTCGAGCGAGATCTTGGTAGACGAAAAAGATTTGATGGGTAAAGACATCTGGCATGGAATATCTAAATATCCTTTAACAGCTTCGTCTTCCGAAAGGGTTGAAATACATTGGCTAGGCGTTCAGCAAAAGTGTCAGACTTTTCTCTTAGATCTAGCCCAATTTCTGTCAGATTTTCTTATAGGAAATCTGGTGGATTTTCAAACTTTTTAATTTCCTTCCAGCGTTTATGATTTTTCGGCATAAAGGGTGTGTTGTTTGCATGATGGACGCGTGTTCTCTTATAAGAGGCGTAGTTTACCAAGAGAGTAATAAGATACTAAATTGTTTTGATCCGTCTCCAGTTCGAGAGTCGGTCCTTTTTGTTACTTATGTTTCATATTACTATCGCTTGATGTGCTGAGAGATAATTATTTGGAATCGAATCTGTGACTATTCCATATAATCAGAGAGGCCCTAAGATATGTGGGCAACATGTTGGTTCCTCATTGTTGTGACAGTAAAGTTATCTGTAATGATTGACTTAAACAGGAAAAATCACAGTACGCCTTAAATTCTGTAATCTGACTTTACCACAATTACTATTCCATATGAAAGAATAAGACAGAAAACTACTAAAACATACATTCTCTCATGTCACTTTTTAAACTTGAGAAGAATTCTCTGCAAATGAAAACAACAAAGCTACAGTTTTAATCCTCAAATCGGGCTTAACCAAAATTATTAATTAATATTAAGAGAGATGGAAAGAAAAAATTTAACATAAGGTGGCTCAAAAGTCACATCAGGGATTCAAATGTTTATAACTGTTTTAATAATTGTCTTGCGCTATTCTTTATTTTTAGGACTCGTCGACAAGAATTTACTGTGGAAAAATATAGCACTTTAGAGTGCGCCCAAATTGTCCAATTTTATTTTATAAGTTGGCGTTCAATAATTACCCCACAATGAGCTTGGCGTTGACATTTCAATGTTTTATGGAATGGGGTGATGTACCTCAATCGCCCACGTTCTGCTGAGAAATAGAATGACATCGACCACGCGGAAAAAAACGTGAAAGAGCAACGCATTCTAAAATCGTTAAAACTTGTATCCCTATAAAACACGGCTCGTTTAAAAACTAAGGCCTATAAATTTTCAGCCATGCTTCCATTATGCTACTCAATTTCAAGAAGCAGCCACAAACCAAAATGAATTTATTCACCGCCTGATTATGTCGGTTGAGGTGCATTTCCATCTTAATGGTTATGTTAATAAACAGAACGGCAGGTTTTGGGCTGGGGAAATCCAAGAGTTGTTTTCACCAACATAGACCTTACGGACTTAAGCGCGCGGTGTTTCTTCACAGTTCATTTTTAGATCCGACTTCTTCGAAGATGAGACCAGTAATGGAATAACGGTAAAAGGGGAACATTATAGTCAAATGCTCAATAATTTTTGCATGAACTGATTCTGCACAGAGTTGATATGTGGTTTCGACAAGATGGAGCCATTTGTCATACTACTGAAACCACAATGCGTTTGTTAAGGGTATGTTTGAAACGGATTAATTTTACATATAAATGAAATCAATTGGTCACTTAATTTAACGGTCCCAGCTTCTTTCTATCAAGTTATTTTAAAGAGAAAGTCTATAAATAAGCTTCGAACTCTCTCAGAATAAAGAGACAATTTTGTATAGAAATTTAACGAGAATTTAACAGGAATAATGGAGACTATTTAAAAGATAATCTTCTTCAAACTGTATAACTTCTTAGGCCTCAAACAAACAAAATTGTCAAACCTCCAGCATGACTTTTAGACCACCCTGTGTTTATACTGTTTAAATTGCATTAAAATTTCAACTTTAAATGTTTTTTGTGCTCGTACAGACACCAAGTAGGAGTTTTAACTTTGAAGAGCAAGTTTAATAACAACCGTTGTTAACCCACATTAAGAAAACCCACGTGTATTATGCTTTGATGTAAGATTTCATTAAATTTTCCAATCCTACCGATTTTCGAATCCATTTGAATACCAAATTAATAGTTCCACGTGTTAGAATTAAAATTAAAAGACCACGAAAAAGTGTAATTCAGCGTATATTTTCTTAATATATCGTTTAAATAAATTCATTGATCTTAAAAAACTCATGATAGAAGAGTAACAAAACTAGTTTTAATATGTTCTTTTTATTTTATTTAAAGTGACATTTATGATAATAACGAATGAGCATCTTTAGCGATTGAAAGACAGTGAATCTTCCACGTTGCAAGGAAGCTCAAATTATTATAAACCTACCAATATGTAATTAATGAATTGTTTCTGTGTAGAAGCCACCCCTGACTTACTTCCTGTCTTGATCCATCTCCAAAACCGGGACAGGACCGCTCGAAATTAGAAAGCTCTGCTCTAAGGCCGCGGGTCACTACGCGCGCAGAAGTAGCCCGTAATTAAGCTCTCCGTCACGATAACGCGCCGTGCAGCACACGTTCCTCTTCATTAACGCTAATTATTAACAAAACTGCGGTGGCGACGGCGGCGCAGCCTCAATCCGCACGAATTCCTGCTCCATCATTTTAACTACCCGCGACCCACACGCAAAAATACTCCAGATCCGGCTCTGCGGGTTGCTGAAACAATTTCCCAATGCAATAGCTAGCGCGCTAATGCAATTTATTATTTAATTAGCTCCAAATAAACAAACAGCGGCAGGTTGCACAAGACAGCAATGGCACAATGTAATGCAAGCACCAATCTACTTTTTAATTGTTTTTATATTCTCATAACTGTACACTTGGCCCAATCGCGGTTGCAGGATTGCGATAATAGAAAACGAATTAAAGTTGTTTACACGGCGAAGAGGTAGAGTGCTATTTAAAAAAACCGTTAAATAAACACTCTTCTAATTGCACAGGATAATTTCTCCAGATTACAATTGAACTGCAAATGTATTGGCCCTTGATGTAAAATTGCTAATTTGTTTATACGAATATTTTTGCAAAGTCATTAAAATATTAACTCTAATTGCAATAGCCTAAAGTGTTCTAATTAGTGACATTAACGATCCAATTTCACATTTGATGGCTAGTTCACATTCATTTATCTTCAAATTTCTTTCTCGATATGAAATTATTGCAAGCCATTTGGCAGACACTATAGTTGCAAGTACCTATTTTTGCTAAGAAAATAACTTAACAAAATATGCAGTTGAAAGTGCAAAATGTAGCACATTTAATCATAGCTCGTAGATAGTTGAGTATGCAAATGAAATTTTGAAAGAATGATCTAAATTGGACCTCAGGGTGTTTTTTCTGAATTATCAAAAATATTAAAATAATCCAAATTTTATTGTTATCAGTAGAAAGTATAAACGCAGTAGTTCGTATGAAATATGCTGGCGGCCGTATGTCCTTCACGATTCCGCTGGCGTGACAATTCTTCTAGTGAAGTTTTTTATTATGCATTCCCAAATAAAGTCGGATCTAGTTTCAGCAATTACATGCCTGGTGTTCTCTTTTAACCCTCGAAACATAGCAAGTTTGTTGACATAAACCATTTCCTCTATATATCCTGCGAAGACAAATCTAGTGGGGGTTAGATGTAAGAGCGTGATGGCTGATCGATGTCGCCCTTTTGTGATGTAAAACGACCAGGAATTTTGGCTTGAAATGAGTTTGATTTGTGACTCCATCTTGTTGAAACCATATATCGTTGAAGTTTACATCGTTGGTTTCAGTGAAAAAAAATTGCTTAACATCTCCCTATAGCATACATCATTGATAATAAAAAAGTACGGGCCCATCGTTCCTCCAATCCACAATGCACACCAAACACTGTATTTTTGAGGATGCATAGGTTATGCTGAATAGCTCTTGGATTTTTACTATCCCAGATGCAAAAATTTTGACGATTCAGAGCCATTTAAAGAAAAATTATCCTTATTGCTCAATGAGGTCTTTGCATCAACCGATATGTTCTTTAAAACCCAGTACACATGCATTTTGTTTCTAGTGATCTTTAGTGGCCTTGGCTATGTGTTTAGATACCAACTGTACAAATCAAACTTCTCATGTTCACAGAATGCAAACGGAGCAATTCAAATCCTACAATTGAATTTAGGAAAAGTCTACATATTACTTTTAAACGAACAGTTCTTCAAAATCTCAATGTAAACACCTCAAGTCAGTTGTAATTCGGGTGCATATCAATTTGTTAACTAATTTCAGTGGTTCAGCCTGCTCCACAACAGTGTTCAGATAAATTGTGAGATTATTTCTGTCCATTTTAAAGGTAAGTAATAGAAAGTAACTACAAATTTCAGGAAATCTGCCTGAAAATTCCTTACAGAAGCGAATAAATTTGATTTCATAACGTTAATATGCTTAAAAAAAATAAATAAACATCACACCAAGAGCTTCACCTCTCAACACAGTACTGTTAACGAGATATTAATATAAACCTGTTTTCACTTTCTACTAGCTAATGGGATTTTATATAACCATGCATTAAAAACATATTGGGCATTGGAAAGTAGTGGTAGTGGTGATTTCTTTTTAGCTTTAACAAATAAAACCAATGTAAGTCTAGTAGCAAAGAGCTACCAGCGGTTTTCAATAATATAACGACCACAAAAAGTAGCATGCATGTTAAGGTATGTTTAGATCCCATTAAGTGATTTGTCAAATCAAACACATCACCAATCACCTCGCCAACTATTTGGACAGGCTTTTTAAAATGAGCAAGTCGATCGCCGAGGTCAGTTCTCAAGGCCTCAATCTCCGATCCGACGCCGCTCGACGTGCAAACCTACAGGAAACAGAACAGAAAGCGATGTCGGTCTGTGTAACAAGATAAAGGCTGCCGCGTTTTGGCTAACAGTAAACCGTCCAGCCTATCCCATTGGCCGGGCCGCCCAATTCGTACCTCGCGGTACTGTTAGGTCTATTAGAAGCCGGCTGCGAAGTGGTACGTGCGAACGTTAGCGAACTCAACCTTGTTAGATGGGCTAGATGCAGTCCAAGGACTGCCGAGGATAGCTGGTTTCTCTTATTGGGACGTTGTCGGAAACAACCGCGACGACCTGCGATTAATCAAGGCTTCGTTACTGGAGTTGACGTCACCACCATCGACGTCCTGGTCAGAAGATTTCCTCTGCTACCAATACGTCACTATTAAGAACAACCGGATTTTTAAACCGTAAAAAAGTTCATGTTTATGTGTTTCTTCATTACCTTTATGACTCAGTAATTTTTGCACTTGCATATTAAACAGAATGTCTTTAGATTAAAACATTAGAGGTTTCCATTCTTTACAATCATTGAACTCTGTCGATGTGTGCCTTGTAAGCTTCGTACAATAAATAATTAAGATTACAAGATATAAGATACTAAAATAGTACAAATGTGTAAATGTGTAATTTGTTTTTCAATGGCTTTGTGAATCGTCAAAATTGTTGCAAATTCACGGGAAAATTCATGCATCCAGAAAAGTGTACTGTTTGGTGTAGGTTGTGGGCTAGTTGCCGCATTTTTTGAAGGCTAAGCTTTTTCAGTCAATGGTATATGTTGTTATCGGGATATGCTAAATAACTTTTTTTTGTGAAACCAACGATTTGAATTTAAATGACAGTGGGTATAACAAGATGGAGTTACATGTCATATAGAACGTGAAACATCCACTTTACTTCAAACCAAATTTCCTAGTCCCGTTATCTCGCAGAGATTCGTCACCACATTCTTGCGATCTAACTCCATTAGACTTTTTCTTCTGGAGCTATTTGAAGCAACAAACCTGGTACGATTCCAGAGCCAAAAGAGAACATTAAATATGTAATTGTTGAAATAGAATCGCATTTAAGAGAAGGAGATCATGTTTCATAAGTAATTGCTAAGTCTGTAGTTTACACTGATAGCAATAAAATTTGGATTGTTCCAATATTTTGTGTTCTATTCAAGAAAAACGTCCTATATGTTCATGTAGTGAGTTTTCAATTACTATAAACATTGTATTTTGATGTACTTTTTACAACAATTAAATTTTCTTATTTACAGATAGCATGCTATATGTTTTTTGGATTTTTTACCTGAGGTTTTATTTTTGTAAGCACTGAATCTTTATATTTATACATTTTTGACAATTATTAAATATTATTCAGGTAGCTTGATGGACTTTTGGCTTTGTTATCTCAGAGAAAGGTTGCAGTACAGGAATGTTCGTTATCGCCTTCTCTGTAGCTCATCTTGAACCCTGCACCTCCTGTTACAACTCTTTGAAGGGTGAATTCGTTGGATAATTTGCTTATAAGATTCGTCTACTATCCTAACTTCTCTACAGCCCTTTGGTGGTCAGGTTTTAAATGGTATTTTAACAAAAATCTAGCTGGGCACGAACGGGGGTTCTTGTGGTTTTTGTGTACCCTAGTCGATTGGCAGATTTTCGTCAAAATGTACCATTTCGGTTAGATTCTTTTCATCCATCCACCGATTTCTTTCAATACTTTTTCTTTAATGCCATTTTCTTCATCTCTTTTGTTGTTTTGCCCCTTTCCTTTCCCACATCTACTGTTTGTTGTAACCATGTTTTCTTAGCATTAATTGCATCCCTTTTTTTGTGACTTTTGCTCGCCAAACCCTTTTTATCAGTCTGTGTTCAGTCATTTGGTCGAACCAGTTTAGTTGCCTTTTTTGGATGTTGCTGGTTATTGGTACTTGTATCTCTCTGGTTGTTTTGTTAGTAATTCTATCCCATTTTCTGTTTCACCTCCATTGCATTAACCTTTCCTACGTTTCTTCTGTAATCTCGTTGTGATGGTTATGACATTATGGATTTTTAATTTTGTGTACTGTTTTTCCTATTATTGCATTTAGTGCATAGAAGAGTCTACTCGATCTGTGTGTTATTCCTACTTCTCTGATCCCATCATTCGTATTAAGGCTTCCTATTGTTACTTCCTCAAGTGTCCTTACATTTTATTTCTCCTTTATGTACTTGCTTCTCATATCACCATTATTTTACTTTTCTGTATATTTATTTCCATTTTTTGTCTGCTATTAGTACAATGTAGTTTGCATATATTAGTATGTTCATTTTATCGACTATAGATATAGATTACTCTCTGAAGTAATTCCGTTCTGTTCTAATTTTACTCCTGCTATCCAAATATTTCCTTTCACTTTCTTGTAAGTACTTTGTACTATTTGTACGAGTGTTTTCGCAATATTTGTTTATTTTAAGCACTACTACACTACCTCATTTCGTTTAATCAAACGCCACTCTAAGGCCTATAAAGGCTAGAATACGTTTTCCACCGTTTCTCTATATTATGTTTCGTATGTTTTCTCGACACAAATGCTGGTTTTTGTTTTTCAATCTGTTCTTCTATGAATTGCCTAATCTTGTTCCTTTAATTTTTTTTATAGATCTTTAAGTTTATCGATGTTGGGCACATAGCTCTGTAGTTATTGCCTTTCCTATATATAGGTACTACTAGATTTTTTTTCGAGTCCGTTGGTTCCTTTTATTTTCCATGTTTTTTTTGCATATTATTTAGATCCAGTCTATGCCTTATTCCAAGTACCGTAAAGTTTCTGCTCTTGCGAGTGGCGTTTAAAACGTACTAATTTACTTAAAACTACTTATTTATTGTACTTAACATTATGTTAATTTATAACACTATATATAACTAACTGCACATTATTTATGTCGACACAGCTCGCAGTCGTCACTTCAATTCGCCTATTTGCTCCACTTGAAAACCGGAATTGAAGTCTGAACTGGGAATCTGCCCCGGCGGTTCGCCGCGTAATATTTATTTCTTTTCAGCAATATATATACCCAAATAGCCAAGAAATTCCGAGAAACGCCGTACTCATACTTTGTGGAATGTTCGCCACGAACACGTGTGCGTTAGCTGCATCTCTGGAAGTGTCGGGTGCCGAGCATGACGCAATACAGATATCGATTGTTATGCGGGGGCCTTCGGAATTCATTATAGTACTTAATTATTTCTTGTTCTATTTGGTCTTTTCTTCCTGATTTTACTGTTTTATTTATTTTCTGCTTATCTTTTCTATTTATGATTCTTCCTCCCTATGTTCATTGTTTTAGTAAATTGGTATTCCTAACATTCTTTCCTTATAATATTGCTAATGTTTACCTGCGATTTATTTTCCTCGTCTTTTATTCCTAGGATTTCCTTTCACTGGTCCCAAAATTTCTATCATTCGTTAGGTACTCTTTTTGGGCGGCTCAAAGAGTATAAAAAGGGAGCTAGAACCTAAAAATAATTGCTATAAAACAATTTAGGACCTTGTTAAAAGCATTAACAACACTAAACTATAATCTTGTAATAAGAGTTACAGGGGTTGCAGATGAGCAAGGGGATGCATGTCCTGGACGATAACAAAAGTTGTGTTACTACAATCGTTGTAAAATAACTGTTTGAAGAGGAATATTTAATTTCCCTTTCCTGGCATTGGTTTAATTTTCAACAAAAGCTTCCTACTATTCATTAAAGTTGAGGAAATTATTTAGTTTGACATTTATTTTTGTCTTCATACTATCATTGTATAGTTTTGTTGTCTATTCTATTTATTACATTACCAATTTATCATTCTCTTTTAGGTCACTACATTGCCATGTTTCACATTTATACAATTTGGTTCTGTGTGTTGGTCTTGCCTTCCATACATAACAAATTAGTGTTATCTAAGAATTTTCACGTTCTTGTCACACTTACTGATTTTACAGACTTTTATATAGAACTCATAATGGAGCAACAGATAATTATAAGAGATATTGTCATCAAGAAGTGATTTTCTAACATTGAAATTGGATTGATGATAATTCTTTTGATGTTCTATAGTTTTCCAGAAGTGAATTATATGCGATATCGATCTTGGTTATTCTGTTCACCGGTAGAAACTTAGAAAAAGTCGATGACCCCCTTCTTCAAAGCCGAGTTTCTTGCTAAATTCGTCCTTTCTATCTTTCTGGCTCGCGCAACTCAAATTCCTGGGATGCCTATCTTGTTTGGGCAGGCATTTGAATTGCCAACTATAACCAAGCATCTTGGGCAAAATTTGGATGTTTTCCTCCCAGTCATACGGTCGCTTATTTGTTTCCTTACAAGCAACATCACGTGGAAGCGACACGCGAGCCTTGGCAGCCGCCAGATCCCATTTGATCAATCGAGCCCGCTACCACGGGCCCCGAAAATAGCCGCTGCCCGCGGGCCGCGACAACACAATCAGCTGATGCGCCCACGGAAGAGAATTTCCAGGTCAGCGGGAGCGATTGATTCGCCGAACCGCCGAAGTCGGAATTCGCTCGGACAACAAGACGACCTTTGGCTGCACCGCGTATCCAAGCCGATTCGATAGCGCGCAGCCTTGAAACCTGATTCCAGGGTTATTAAACCGAATTCGCGGCGTTTAGCTCAAACCTGGCAGCGCGCTTATCAGATAAGGCGCCGGCACGCGTAACGCCGATCGCCTGGGGCGCACGGCGGGTGCGCCACACGAGCAACATTTCAATTTGAAACTGCCGCTCGGGCGACCAAAGCAGCTAAATGTCAGCGTATTCTCAAAATGTCAAAACATTTGCATTTCAAATGTCCACTAAGCAGATGCGATTTCAAAGATTCTTGGTAGCGCCGGCTACGGGAAGGAAAATTCGCAGAAGGCTTGGCAGGAGCTGGCGAATTTCTTCGGAAATATTCGTTTCGAGCGAGCAGGAAGTGCGGACGGTGTTTTTAGCAGCGACCAGCTAGGAAAACCATTATCTCTCTCATTATCAGGAGGCCGTTCTTCCAGCGACGAGCAGAAATGCGGCTCGATTAGGTTCCGTTGGTGGTTTGTGCAGGATCTAAGAAGATATTTGTTTGTTCGCGACTGTTTGTGCCGAAGGCGCCTCACGTGGTTTCAAAATAGAGACAGACAGGCAAATAAATTATTTACGCCTGAAAAGGAATTATTTTCTCGTAAACATCGTATAGGACGCATAACAAGTTTAAAAGCATTTAATAAATACATTTTCAATGATCTGATGGGTATTACCAATATTAAGAAATTATTACCTTTCCGATTATTGAAATCTGTCTGTACATTGGGTTAATTACGAGACTAGAGTACCAGGTACGAATAAGCAGAAATAAAAAATTGGAAAAGCCCGTTTCTTTGTTTTAAATTATAAATTTTGGGTACTGACCAAAAATGCGTGATCATTAATTTTTGCTGTCATCCTCCAATAACTCTTACATGCAATTTCGATGTCATCTACAGTAATTTTTAAAAAATTATTAATGGAAAAAGTGTTTCAATAATGCTTTCCGATATAACAATAACAAACGACTTATAGAAAAACCAGGTTCCGAGCTGAGGTACATATTTTTTACCGTGTTCTGTCTTTTGCCTTCATCTTCCCTGCTTGGCTTGCAAACTTTTCTACTTCATCCGCCCATCTTACTTTTGGTCTCGCTCTTCTCTTAATAAAGGTGGGTGCCCAATTGGTGGTGTTGATTGTCTATCGGTTTTTCGATCTGAGTAGGTGGCTTTAGTAGTTTAGTACCCTCTATTACGTTCCGTTTTTTTATTACTTTTATTTCTATTCGGTCCTTAAATGTGATTTCATCATTTTGTTCCGAATTACAGACTTTTATCAATTTTCAAGTTAAGGTCCACGTTAGTGCCACACATAATTATATATGTTGGTAACACAAATTTATTAAGCACTTCACTTTTTAGCTGAAGCGCAATATCACTTTTGAAGATAAATTTGAAAGCCTAGAATTTCCCTCGTTTTTGATCAATTCTTCTTTTTATTTCTCTTATTTGTCTATTTTTTACTTCTGAGACTATTTCAAACTTCTTTCCTTTCACTAGTATCTCTGTTCATCGATTTGTTAGCATGTGTTTTTTCTTCTTCAAAGCTGGTGTTTAAATTTTGCTTTTACTGTTTAGCTCTCTCATTTTTTCCATTTGTTGTAGTGGCAAAGCGAATAACTTCACGTTATCCGCAAACCGTAGACTTGATAGTCGATTTTCCATTGATTCCTCGTTCCCATTTCAGGTTCCTAAAAAAGGTTCTCTAGTGTGGCATCGAGTAGCATCGAAGATAGTGGATCACCCTGATAATACTCCTTCACTTACTTGGAAAGTTGGACTATCCCTTTCAGTTCTAAACGCGTGCTTCCGTGTTTTCATTTACTTGCCTTATCAACTTGATAAATTGTTTCTTGTCGACTTCCTGCTCCTGCAACGTTTGCAACGCACCTGGGTATTCAGTAGAATCAAATGCCTTAGTGTAGCTGATGAGAGTCGTATAATATTATATAGATATTAAATTCATTGTTTTTATTAATAATTTCATTCGCACTCTAGAGATTATCTATCGTTAAGTAAAATTTTCTGCAGCCAAGTTTGTTAAGTAACCACTACAATTGTCTAATGATTCTCACTTCCATATTTTAAAATTTCTCTAGTTATTTTATCGGACCATGGTATTTCTTGTCATTACTTTTCTTATTCAAATTTATTTCTCGTATTTCCTCCTTTCTTTGCTAGTTTTTCACCTCAGTTAATCGTCGTGCTGCTTTGATATAATTCCTTGTAGTATTTGGCCACAATTCGTAATAACCTGCCTCTGTTACGTTCTTTTTTTATTATTAGTAGTTACCCAAGTTCTTCCTGTCAAAAGTTGTTTCCTTGTAGAATTGATTCCATTGTTGATCTTTGAAATTTCCTTTAATCTTTCCTAATTGTTCTGTTTGTTATCTTACTGTAGTCACAATGTGCCATATTTGATGATGCTTTCATCATGTCTTTTTTCTTTTAATTTTTCGCGCTTCTTGATCATATTCCTAGTATCATTAGATATCTTGTTTTGTTTTTCACCTTTTCTGTGGTCTGTTTAACTAATCTCTCATTTATTTCCCTATTTTGTTGTGTGCTTGTTAAAGAACGAATTTGTCTAACTCTTTTCGTGCAGGCTGCTGTGTCTGCAAATTGTCTTTGGTATTTCATTGCTTCGAGTGCGTTTAACTCCATCGTTGTAGTAATTTGTAAATAACTGTCTTCTTTCTTCGCTTATATTTATTATTAACTTCTTACTAACTGATGATCTGAATGAATCAAAGTTAAATTTGTACAAGACTTTTGTACTTTCTATTTGTTAAAATAAAATCAATTTCGTTTTTTGCCCCCTTTTGCTTGCCATGTCCACCTTCTTCCTGTTCGTCCTTTAAACATACTGTTTGTTATTATTAACCTACATTTGGCTGCAAATTCTAGCAACCTTTCCCTTCTCGGTTGCTGTATTGTCCCCTTGCGTTTTCTTCCATCAGAATCACACAAAATCGTTATATTCTCCGCTATACGATTATGTTTATCTAGTATTTTTTTTTTGAGCATAGACCTGCATAATGGTGAGCTTCGTCCCCTTATTTAAATTTAGTTGTATTACTGGAATTATTTATAAAAAGTCTTTAATAAATTGGATTTTATTTTTGTGTTCCCTTTTATTATTAAGCCGATTTCTGTTGTCCAATATGACAAAATAACCATCCGCTTTTTCTAGCTGCAATTATATCTTCTAATCTAGTTTCAGCAAGTTTTAATACGTCACACTTAATGTTTTTTAGTACCCGCTCAAATTCGATAGGTTCTGGGGCGTGCTTTATCTTTTTTTCTTTCGTTACTTGTAGTTTAGAATTTCTAATATTTCTTTACTGAAGTTTCGTTTCCTGTACGAAATCCCTCCCTAAGTTCATTTCAATAGAGTTATGCCTCGTTAATTCTTACTTTTAAATAACCTGTTTTCACTATTTTTTCTTCTTTCCCGCTGCTTTTGCAACTCTGCTGACTTGGACTCAAATTTTCTGGTCCTCTTTTGTCATATCGTTTTCTGCAAAACTCTCTCTCGCTTTTAATTTATTTTGATTTTTAATAACTTTTTTACTAATTCAGTAGTTCTTCTACTACTATATTATTCATGGATTTTTAACTATTTTGTGAGTTGTTTTCATATTTACTGTAAAACCCATTCTATTTGAAGCAGCTCCTGAACTCCATCCTTCATCTTTTCACTATCGCCATACCGCTAATAAATATATTATTTTTTTTCTTCCCCTTGTGATTTTTGCTCCAATTCATAAATTCACTACTCATTTTTTCCTTTTCCTTGTTTCATCTTTTATCTTTATCCTGGTAGTTCTTCTCTAAGTCGATTCATTTTCTCGTTATTTTCTCCAAGTTTCTTTGTTTCCCGTTATTTCAGCTTTCAACTCCTTCGTCCTTTTTAGCATTAGGGACTGAAATTTAGCAAATTCTTGCTCAGAGGTTCTCGTTCCACGCTTTTGATATATGGGGCATTGGTTTGCTTCGTTCTCAAATACTTCATCGATCAAATTAATCGTCTTCTGTCGATTTTCTTATAGACGTACTTTTCCACTTCTTCTGTACCTGTGTGGCTTTTTCGACCTGTGTTATTATGTCATATATTTCTTGCGCTGCAAGAATTACTTATACTTACAGTTTAGGTCCTGATCTTAACGTTAACTGTTATTTTAATAATTATTTTTAGTTATAAACTTAGTTTGAGGCAACTTGACAGCTCCTTTAATTATCACCGCTTCTTTATAGCGACCGCGACACTGCCCTATATCGCTTTTCCATTTATGCGGCTCTCTTCAGCAATTGCGCGCCTGATGGGATTAATTTGCAAGATCGCGGTGCCCAAACAATGTCATTCCCCATCGAGATAATACGATCAGGAAATTTACTTTGAAATAAAGTTAGTATATCATGTGCTGCACGGCATGTGGCTCCATCTTGTTGAAACCACATCATTCAAGTTCAAATCGTTGGGTATATTAAAAAAAAAGTATAACAACTTCCGATAAGGTACATCACTAATAGCGTTGCTAACTTTGCTTTTAAAAAAGTACGGGCTATTAATGATTCTTCAAGCCCACAATTCATACCAAACAGTACATTTTTGTGGATTCATTGGTTTTTTTAGGAATAACAGGCAGATTTTCCATACCCAATTTTTAACAATTCACAAAGCCATTTAAAGAAAAATGAGGTACATCTCTCAATATGAGAGTAGTCCGTTTCGTTAGGTTCTCGAGTTCATTTAAGTTTGTAAGTCTGGAAATACAATCATTTATTAAAATGCATTGAGTAGTGCCGTATGAAAGATACAATTTCTAAGAATGGCGACGAATTCGTGGACATTATCACGGATTCGACCAATATTGTCACCTGCACGACAGTTGAGTTGATAGCAGACCTTTGCTTTGTCAATATCATTTGCTTCAAACGTTTGCACTAAGTCATGAATTGCACATACAAATGCAACTTCTAATGTTCACAGAATACAAACGGCAGTTAAATTATAAGGTTCTCTATTATTTCTGTTTGTATTAATTTTAGTGGTAATTTTAATGTTATATTTATAACAGAACAAAACCCTGCCCAAGAGTCGTCTTGCTACCAAAACATCACCAAATCAAATTCAACTTTTAAATTAACACTAAGAAACTGATTTGATTACAAGAACTAATTATATGATACAACACTTTCTAATACTTACAAATGCAAATAGATTTCTCCAACACTTGCCATTAATAACACAAGAACATGTTACCTAAAATCTAGCGCTCAAAACGGTTTCTCTTTAATACTTTTTTTATCGATCGAATAATATTTATTCTACCGTGTTAGCTTAACCCAAATTTTATATTTAACTTTTTGTTTAATCTTCAATATAGGCATTAATAAAGATATTTTAAGCGTGTAAAACGTAATTTGTTCAATTTGTTAAATATTTTTTCCTACGAGCTTACTGAATTAAGAAAGTAATGGAGTAGTTCACACGGATGTCAATTTGGACCACTTCCCACAGGAAATCCTGAAGTTTAAAATTTTGAAGGAGCTAAGCGGCTTCGGTTCTCATAAAGCCACAATGGTGACGAAACGCTTATTCAAAACATATTTTTTTGAAAATTCCATTTAAAAAGCATTGACAACTTCATGGTAAATAAATAAACGTCAGCCAAATGAAAACAGGATGTTTGTTGTCGTCAAACCGGTCGTCTCCCCAGATTACGCTATAATTTTCAAATAACCAAAAATGGAACTGGCCAGTCATCAGCGAGCAATTCTAGAAATTCTAAACCGGCACGATTCGGCGTGCCTCGATGATTATAGCGCCGAAACCTGGCGCGCTCGAGGTCTGAAATAAAGAAACGCGGGCTAACCTTGATTGACAGCATATAAATTGGCTTTTAATTTTGCTTCACTTTCACTCGCACTGTCGCCAGAAAGCTAAGTGGCTTAAGTGTTTGTTGATAAGGTGCCATTAGAAAATGCTTAGTGACCACCTGAATATTAAACACAAAATTGCCTGAAGTACTTTTAACTACGTTGGATGGTTCAATTCAGTTTTGATAAGAACAAAATCACTCTTCGATCATTATGATTTAATAGATGTATATCGCTCATTTTAGCTTAAAGTCAATGTTATCCATTGATTGTTAATAGTCTGGAAGTTAACAGGAAGATTATTGTGCATGGTATTTTCAAAAAGTCAATTTTATGCGAATTATATGTTATCAATGTAACTTTTTGTTGAAAGGAAAGTTTATACGACATCCGATAATTACAAAAAGCAGATTAAAGAAAGCTTTCCAACCTTTTTTTTGATCATGCCCCACTTATCTAACCATCTAAACTTAGTGAGACCCTCGTATTTGAAATTTTACATTAAGCATTAATTTATTTAGCTTCGTTTATTTTCTTGATTAGCAAATCATCTATAGCACCAAAGCCACATTCAACTAAATATGAAGAATTTAGGTGTTTTGCATTTGTTTCATTGCAAAGCGATGTCATCGCTACTTTTATATTGAATAAAGTTTTAACTGATCATTTTCCTTTTCCGAGAGTTCTTCTTGGTAATTCAAACATCAGACAGATGCCCTAGCACTTGCTGCATTGCTCTTGGAACAAATTTGTAGTAAATTAGAAAACCTTTTTTTCAAACCAGAATAGCAACAATGTCAACACATTTTTATAGCCAATGAAACAGGTCAAAATTTTTGCCAGAAGTGTTTTTGATGTAACTATAAACGCAATGAAGCCAAATATCTTCGTCTTTGCATCAACAACTTTTATTTGTTCCTTTCAGTTGTTTATTTAACATACCCAGTTTTTCAAAGATATCTGCTAAATAACTCACGAATGCTTTACCAACAACAGTTAGCAGGCTTGCCGTTAAAGACATTCATGAACCTTTTCAAGCAATTCCCCTTCGAGGGCCATCTTACCTCAGTGCGAAATAAAAATTCTCATGGCCTGCACATCTTCACATAATTGCGCTCACATTTAGCACATTTTGATACATTTTATAACTGATTTTACTATCTCATTAAGAAGAGGACAAATAATGTTGACTATGACTAGCACACTTCACCAGAAGCATTTTTGAATTCTAATTTCAAGCAGCCATTTTCCTTATCCATCATACAGTCTCTTCAATAGTAAAGTGGCCGCTATAATTTTGAAAATAAAAATGTAGATACATTTTTTCTTTCATTGTATACATTATGAGCTATTGTGCAATCACCTAATGTCTGACCGAATCACTTCCATTACTGATTATAGCTTCCACTTTTTTCATGCCTTCGACGAAGTTTTCTGCATGCTCATTTGGCAAATGTCGCCATATCTTTTTAAATTGAACTGACAGTTGCTTCACCGTGTACATTGGCTTTCGTTTGAGCTTCATTTTCATATACAACTACACATTTTCAACAGAATTAACATTTGAAGACATTTCCGGTTATTTCATCGTAGTATTCTGTGAGAATCAACATTCTTTTTAGCAGATGTCGGTGAGCATTTTTGGAAGAAGATTTGTTCAAAGTTGATCGAAAAGAAGCGTTTTTTTTCACGTAGGACACTTCAAATCGTATTTAGGAAGACCCAATTTTCTTTTTTAAGGAGTGTCATTGGAAAGCCCAATGAAAAGTATGGTTCGTCTTCAAAGAGACGCAAAATCGCTTTATTCTTCTTCGTTGTTGTGACGCGGCTATTTTCCTCTGACAGATCGTCTACACTCTCAACATCTAAATATCGCTTTACCCACTTCTTTACGAATACCACCGCATATATTTTGCAGCCGCTTATGTTAGTTTCGGTCTTTAGGAATTTTGCACCCATTGTAAAGTTATCCAATTCACTAACATCAACAACACAATCTGCCGGCAAACTATATACGGCGCAAAAGAGGACGAAATAAAGATTCAAGTAAATTAATATAGATGGCGCTGCGGTGCCTCCTTATCCAATGATGATCACTTTCTTACCATACAGACCGTAACAGGAGTACCATCTTCAGCATAAGGTATTATACTTTCCATTGTACAATAACATTTCATCAGTAAATTCATCCTTACCAATATATCTTACATAGACCTCATTGTCTCTCAGAGTTGTTTCATCTATGTATACCGAGAATTGTCTTGATTTCTGCTTATCAACAAGTTGTGTTTCAATATCTTCACTCATTTCATCTATTCTTCTGTTAACACTATTGTTACTGAGCGGCAGAACTTTCACGTCCTTGTCAACAACCAAAAGAAACGCAAAAAATACACTGTTGGCAACTGATTCTAGAATTGTCCCCCTTAAAGATCAAATCGGGAATCACGGGCCTGGGGGTTTCGAAAACTACAATATATCGCCAATTTCGTCTTACGTTCACCGTCATACTCCTTATTTATGGCTGGCACGATTCCGTGCGCGATTTATTGCCACTAGGCATTATCGTTTATTGCCGATATAAATATTGTCTCTTGCGGAACGGTCGCCTCAATTCGCAATCCAATTACGTGGATGGAGCCGAATCCTGCGCCGCTTTCCAAAGCCGGCCGTAGTTTCAAAACCGAGTCCCCTCCCCCCGATTTCCCTATAAATAAATGCACGACAATTTAGCTATCAGCTCGGCGTTTTCAAGGACTGCCGGCAGCGGTAACGAGGCAAAGTGCAGAAATCGCGGCCCCGCGCGGCACGCTCAAAGTCACCTTCCAGCGCGCGCCCGCTGATTCACCTTTCGGCGGAGCACCGTAAATTGGATCACCTAATTAGCAGCTTCTGCGACTCGATCGTTCGTAAATGTGCGATCGATGCGGCCGACCCGCGCGTCGGGGCACCGACGTCCCGTCGCCCCCGAGACAAATTCCAATTTAATTATGAAATGAGTGGTAAGCAGAGCAGCCTTGGCACGCGCACGGGCCACGATTTGGACTTTTGGGCCGACCCGACTATTATCAGACTTGTGGCAATTACGGTAAGATAAGTTCCCTACTTACGGGTATTATATCTGAAGAATCATTTCAGCTACCATTCTAATGAAGCTAAACTTAATTAACCCAATGAATGTGAATTATAAAAAAATAATGTTATTCATTCGTCCAACAGCTGCGCCATAAAATGAAAAAAAAGAGTAATCAAAGACGCAGGGCCTAATTAAGATTTTTGGTGTCTTCGCTTGACAATGTTTCACCTGCCTTCTCTCAAATTTTTGCAAGTTTCAATTATTAAAAAATTACAAAGAAGTTGATTGGTTAGACAAAATAAGTCGCGTAATTCTTTTCTTGTTTTAACGTTGCTCTCAAAAAGTTTTTCACTCTCTTAAGAGCTAAAAAGGATCGTTCTCCAGTGCAATTAGTAACTGCCAAACCTAGAAGAATTCTTAGAATGACGACAGTATTGGAAAAAGTAAACTCTACGTGCCATGACTTCAATAATGTTGGGAAGTCTTTGGGTTTCTAATTGTGGTTTTGGTTTTGTATTCTTATCTTCTTTGTCATTTCTCTTATTGGTTCTTAAAAATGCTACTAAATGCACACATTCCTCACGAAATGATTGATCTAAATCAGAAGCAACTTTTCCAGAAGACATGTCATAGCTCTATCCTATAAACTTATTTAGATCAACTATTGCTACACTATTGCCGATATCTTCACCTTTATGGTACACAGTCAAGAATAAACGACAAAAAATTTTCAACTGGAGTTCCCATAGGTAGCACCACATCGTGTATTAAGTCCACAATTATGAAATAATACTTAGCATTTATAATCTCTTGGACAATCGTCGCCTTAGCTTGGTCCGCTAATTATATAACAAATTCATTGACACTTGTATAAGTACGAGGGAGGAAACACCCACACCCCTTCCTTTGATTCCAAATTTTACTACATGTTCGGCCATAAAAAATTCCTAATTTTGAAATCAGTTCTACACAGCCAAGAAAGTTATCATTTCTTAAAGAGCCTAATATTTCATTACCACCATGAATTGGAAGTTCACGGGAAACTAAAAACTTCAGCGTTTCTACTACACTTAAGAGAACATTTAGCCAACACAAAGCTTCTTTCTTGCACTGCTCTGCTATTTTACAGATCAATTTTATATAACTCGACTTCCACTTATACATTTTGAAACTCTATGTGTTCAAAGTTGTTGTAGTGATCGTTTATTGTATCGTTATTTTTCATCAAAGCTGTTAGTTGCTAGAATGTTGTTCCCCCAGCGAACAAAATACACGTCCGGTTGATTTTAAATAAACCAACCAATTTCACTTGATGCGTTTTCCATTCATTAACTATTCACAAAACAACTGATTGGTATAAAGCCTTTTTTGAGTGGCTGCAGCTTATTCCAGCCTATGGGTTAATCAAACCGCGTACCAATTTCGTAAATGTTCTTCAGCAGACTTTTTCGGGATTCTAATTCATAATTTCGAGATTCTCATGAATTAAGAATTTTCGCGTCTGCTTCAAGCCTTAAAACTGACACAAAACAGGAAACGATATTGTTATTTTTATTATTGTTTATTAATTTATGCAAATACTTGTTGGTTTGGCTCAACCTATTCGCAGGAGTAATTTCGAAGAAAAAGAAAATTTCAGCCCCAAAAACTTGTCAGTACAATCTCCCCAACCATGGTTAATATTTGTAGCACAACAAAATAAGATGAATGTTAGTTAAGCAAGCACCAAATGGCTTTTGATCAGCACTCCGTATAAAAACGTCAAATTACAAGGATGAAGAATGTGCAGATAAAAATTGTAAAGTGAAAGTTTTTTTTTTATAATATTATATAGCGAAATCATATCTAAAGTTGTAATAAATTTCAGGGCGTATTGAACTAACAGCGCAAAAGCTGCTCAAATTGTATTTTCGATACGATTGGTCTTATTGGTGAGGGAGGACAAGTGCTGGAATTTATTAGTTGAGAAAATGTCGATTGCTTTCGTCAGCTATTAGCTTGTGCGGCTAGATATTTACTACAAATAAGTTTCGGACCACTTGTAGGACCCTAACGTAACAAAGAATTGATTGAGGAAAAACTGGAACGAGTCCTATGACACATTTTGTTTATTTGTATTCTATAAAATGATATTTTTCAATTACCATGATTTTAATTACGTTAGATTACGTAAGTCAAAATTGACTTAGTCCAAATTATACCATAACATTATAGGGAACTCAACTGTATAAGTACGTTATTTGGACAGAAAAACCTTCAATTAACGAATCTACCAAATAGAATATATACGGTATCGTGAGTTTATAGTATTTAGTGACAACATAGATACACAATATTTTATAACAACCATTTTATAGTATTATACATAAATAAAGATGATTGGCTTTGGATGCAGAACTCCAACAGCTTGTGAAGTTTTCTTTTATGTGGCACCAAAACCGGTAGGCGGAATATTTCTCTGAAATGTATAAACAGACTACAAGACGATATGAAGAAATAATAGAAATGGCAAGACGACAAGAAACAGTAAATATTAGAGAAAAATAAATAAGATTCACAATGATACGTTTGAAAAATAATAAAGCAGCAGGAATAGATCGTGCACAAGCAGAACTGATAAAAGCCCATGCAGTTTATTCAAAGAGATCCTTTATGTATTATTTAATAAGATCTGGATACAAGAAAGAATCCCAAGCCGTTGGAGAGAAGGCATAATAATCAAAATATTAAAAAAAAGGAAAATTAAAAACTAATCACTTTACTTCGCATAGCTAGCAAAATTACCAGGACTAGAAAGACTTAACGAGGTCGACAAGTGAAAGGTGTTTGATAAATTAGAATACATAGAATTTACTGACTATATATGTTTAGTTAGAAACAATAAAGAAATATATGTAAGATAAGACAACAAGAATAAGTGATGATGCAAAAAGAGTAGGTCCACAATTAAACATGAAAATGATCAAAGTATTAGTTTAAAGACAAAACAAAAGAGGAGAAAGTTAAAATTGGGAAAGGGCCATCAAAACAGTCGAAGAATTCTGCTATTTAGATAGTATAGTGAGTATGGACGTAGAGATATAAATAGACGTATAAGATGTGGGGAAAAAAGAGTAGAGGAAACAAACAAAAACGTAAATGGAAATGAATAGGTCGCACTCTCCGAAAATCAGACAAGCTTTGGATTATAATAAAATAGGGAAAAAATGGTAGGCTAAACATATAGAAAAGAATAATTCAAGAACTACAACAAGTTAAATTAACTCGATCAGAAGTGAAAATAATTGCAAGAAATTGAGAAGTATGTAAGAAATCAATTAACAAAATTGGATGGACTCAAAACAGTGCGTGAGACCAGCAACCTCTCCTCAGACATGTTATGCTATTGAAACGCCATTCTTGGCTCCCTTTATTCTAGCTTGGAGTTACATGATACAAAAATTTATAACTCTAGTTAAAGTGATTTGCAATAAAATGTGTATAAATTAAGTTAATCGAACACACAATAATTAAAGTTCGGATGTTAATTACGCGTAAAGACAGGTAACTCCAAAAAGAAGTGGAGATAAGTGGAAAATGATCTACATAAAATAGGTATTAAATATCCAAACAAATGTTTAGAAAGTGATCGAACTGAAATTATTTAAAAAATCATGATTAGATAAGGAAAAGCCGGCACAATGCGTACGCCTTCGGATAAAAATGAGGAAATTACATGACGAGGGATATGTTTCATAAAGAAATAAAATTTTCAAAAGGTGTGGGGGGTTTTTAGAAAAATCAAACTTGGGCGAGTTTCAACAAGGCAACAATTAAAAAATTTAGAACTAGAGAAGAGAAAAGAAATATTTGTGACGAAGAGGATGAAAAAACCAAGTGGAAAAACGTGCAAATTGAGTAATACTAAATAATATTGAGATGATCTAGAGGGGAGCACGATACAGACGAAACGTTTAAAATATGTCTGGGAAAATATAGAAAAAGAAGAGAAAGGAGGATTAAGCGGAAGCAAGTTTTATTAGGGAAAAAATCTACAGCTTCTAGTGAAACAAAAGCTCTTCCGGTCAGACCATTTCATCAAAAAGATGAAGGATTTAAAAGATAGAAAAACATGATTGAATTTCAAGCAAGCAATGTGCAAAAATGAAGTAATTTCTAGCTATAAACGTGTAATTTAAAAAATACATAAAACAGACAAAGGTATATACGAAATAGCTAATAGTAAAGAACAGAAAAGTCTTGAATTAATTTCAGGGAGACAACCGATAGATTTTCGAACTAGGAAAAGAACACCAAGTAACAATTGGTATCAAGGTCATGTAAATCTTAAAAAAGATGAAGAAACCTAGCGGAGAAAGTTATAAATGGCAAATTCTAACCAAAGACAAGAGGAAAAACAAGAATTTAGCACATAACTAGCTTAAATAAATTTAAAGCACATCATAATTGCAAAAACTGAATTAGAGACAAAAACGATCCACAAAAACATACAAGGAACGAGTTTAAGTGCAAAAAGTGTAACAGTTGCAAAAAAATTCAATTAAAAAAAAGAAATAGATAGAATTTGTTGTGGGAGAGCTACAGTTCTAAAAGTTGTAAGAAACAAACGGAAAATAATCGCCATTAAATAGATAATAGCGATGGACACGAATTTGAAGGATGGCAGATTATAATGGCCTTATAAAAACCGAAAATTGGAAACATTATCAACTTTCACAGGTTAGGTGGTCCAGCTGATTTTCGGGTCGTGTGAATCTTGTACTTCATGTGTTCTTTCTGTTGAGATTTATATTCATATTTTTGTCTTTTACGTTTTTAACATTGAGCTGCTCTCTAATATTTCTAATAATAAATTACTAATCCTGTCTGCCTTGGTACGGTCTTTAACAGATATCAAATATAGCATTTCAGCTGATTGAAGTATAAAGTGGTACTGCCATCGTAGTATAGAATTTCAGTTATGTTTTTTGCTGGCTTTCCCTTTAAGCCTGCGTTTGAATGTATCGCAATTATATTGTATTTTGTTTATTTTGACTTCCACATTTTTGTCTCTATCATATAATAGATAATGAAAATTCCTAATTTGTTCTCGGCATTCTATAGTAATCTTTGACCCGACTGGATATTTTTCTTTAAAATCCACCATTTTTGTCTTCTTTATGGAGTTATATTCTAGTGAAATTAGATGGAGACTGAGTACCACTAGTAGATTATTTTTGGACTTTGTAATAATGGCTCTGTCGTCATAATCGATGTGGTTGAGTTTTAAAGTGAACCAAACTATACGTTTCCATTCTATTAGCACATTTTTTCAAAAAGGTTAATGATTTGTGGTTAGAAATAAATACAGAGCGACTGATGGTAAAAAACTGAAGAATAGTTTTGAAGAACAATCAAGAAGCATTTAGGTCTTCAGCATTCATCAGTGCATTTTTGCTTTATAGCAGTATGGTACAATTTTTTTAGTTTTTCAATCATAAATATAGAAATATTCTGGAAAAAAATGTTTATATGACATTTAAGAGGAGGTCCTTTCTATGTATTATCTAGAAGACCTACAAATTTCGTGGAAAAAAGTGCTTTCTTCTCGGAGTGAAAACGAAGCTATTCAGCAACGAAAGCAAATAAACAAAGCTGCGCCTGCCGACCACTAATTAAGTGGGAATTTCTTGAAACCTGCACATTTGCGGCCCACTAAAATAAAAATTAACCCACTTTTCGGATGGAAGGACGCCGAGGTTTATGGGCCCATGAATTCGGGCTATTTTAATGGAAAACTTAAAAGTGCACATGTCGGACGCGGCACCGCCGGCCGTCAGTGCAACAATCTAACAACAAATACCGCCGCTGCATTCCCACCGACAAGACAGCTCTGAATTCAATTATCGGCGTGATTGATAAAGTTATGCCGACCTAACAATTGGTTGCGCAATGTTTACTGCGTGGCCGAACGCTGTTCTTATGATTAATGGTAATGCAATTCATCGCAGGACACTTAAATTGGCGCTTATTTATAGGGGCCCATTAACCTTATTTTTTATAATAATTTGGGCGGGCCTTATGGGCTGTAAAACAAGGTGGCAAGGAAAATATTTCAATAAAGCAAAATTTTCTGAGCTGGTAATTTTTTTAAGAAATGCAGTTCTGACAGATTCTATACTGGAGCAACCCTATTCGGTTAGCCAGCCAAATGTAGGTTACGGGACAGAAGCTTAAATAGCCAGACGGGTTGCGCTTTATCAACAGATCTGTTGGAAGAGATTCAAAGCTCCCTCATATGCGAAAACTTCGTTTAATAAAGTTGAGACTCATTGCTCGTGATAATGGCTTCTCCACTAAAGAATATGGTCGTCGCCAACTTTTTTTGGCTCCCTCCGTATACGTCAAAATTTATAAAATTTCCCCACCACGCCAGCGTTACGATATTTGATTCAATCAGTTCGAATAAAGTAATAAATCGAGCGCGATACCAGACAATTGCAACAACTTATCGGATTGCGTCCAGGCGGCGACATTGAAAGGGCAATCGGCGTTTTTGCAGTTGCATAAGGCATTTGGCAATCTAACACTACCTGCAACTGGTTTCGCTAGCACAGGCAAAACAAATATCCGAGGAGCGCAGAGCTTTTGTGGCGTGGGATCGCCGGATTATAATTACGCGACCTTCGCTTCGGTCGATCATAAAAATTAATTGCCACTCCACATAAACGGATTAATTTGTGGGCTTAAATTGGATTATTTTAGGTGCAGCGTGCGCCGCCGAAGGGACCAGAAAGCCTTCGACTGCGGTGGACAATTACAAAATTGCCACCGTATATGCAATCATTTATAGGCTCGTCTGTACATTGTGGTAAACGCAGTTTGAATCTAATGAAAACAAAAAAATTTAGGAGGAAAATCTCGCACTGCTTGGTAATGAACAACCGACTTTTACCTGCACTTCGTTGTGTTATAAAATATGCAAACCAATGGCGAAGCAACCTACATTTAGGTTATAGCGAGCAGGCTCTTAAACTTTCATGCAACAAGTTGCAACGCACGATTTTATCAGGAATTATGTCATTACCGACAATTGCTGCTGCAACGAGTTCGATTTTCAATTATCTTGGCAGAAGGTTACAAGCACGTGTCTGTACGTTACTGTGCGTTTATTTCTAAGTTGCCCCACGATTATTCAAATTTCACTAAATTTACAATTAGAAAATTGGAGACTAGTACGGGGAACCGCAGAAAATTTTTAATTTTGTTTGACCCATTAATATACGGCTTAGAGAAAATTCTTCATTGATGAAACTCAACAACATTGATTACAACTGGAAACGCCATTTTTTAAATATTTTATTGCAACCTAAGGTGAAATTTGGTCATAATAACACAGTCCCACGTCAGCATAGTTCACCAACTGGTGAAAAAGCTTGAAGAAATTCAGAGATTTAGTTGTGCTCATAATGTTCGTTCACCGGAGGATAATGAAAAGGTTCAACAAAGTGTGTACGATGATCCCAAGATTTCTAACTAGGCGTTTCAAAAACAAAATCTAACTGATTCAAGAATTTCAGTCTAGAAACCATCAAAAACACAATGAGTCCAGTAATGTAATATTGGAATTTAGTGTCTCAAAGTTGAAAAACTCACAATGGGCGATTTTGACATATTTGGGTAGGTTAATAGACATAACTGCCGTATGAGGGGAGGAGAATTCTCGTGTTAATCACAAATAATCGTTACATTCACGTCAAGTCGCAACTGTAACTGGACTTTATTTGTTTGTGATACAGCAGAAAATTTTCTTACCGTTATTGGAGAGCGCTATCGTAACATGACAAACAACCCCTAAAATTGGAAAACTTGAAAATATTTTGTGTCAGCAGAATGCTAAGAATAATGTTTACAGGGCGGTTAGTCTCCAGTTTTGGTTTTCGTTTGGTCCCTCAGATCACCAGATTTAACTGGCTCTCATTTTCATGTGAATACTAATCGAGGGGCCTAAAAAACAAACGATAGGTTATAACCTAGCGTCTATAACAAGGTGAAGGAGAATGTGAATCAAAGTTGTGCGGACTTCAGGGACTGACGTCTATCAAGTATTAAATTCAAAACAACCTCAAGCAAAGATAGTGAAAATGTCATTTTGAAAATTTCTCCTGGCCATTATCCCCTCCTAGTACTTCTGCGTCACCCCGCACGGTTGTGGGTTGTCTCTTTTGATGTGTTGCTCGCTATTATGTTATTTTTTATTATTTGTAGCCAGGTTATTGGTGGTGGTCCACGGCCTCTTTTAGTCATAGGGTCATCATCTCGCCTCATCACATGTCCGTACCTGCGCAAGTGGTTTTCCCGAAGTTTATTGTGTATCTTAGCGACTTTAAAAGTACCACGGATATATTCGTTTCTTATTTTATCCATTTTCGAAACTCCACCAGACCAGTGTAGCATCTGCATCTCTATGGTGTGAATGTTTGTGTTCATCCGTCTTTCTCACCGGCCAGCACTTAGATCCGTATAGTAGGGCTGGTCTTACTGTCCTTTTGTATACGGGAGTCGCATAGAATGCCACACAACGATTTCCATTTCAGCCAGGCTGCCTCGATTCTATTGTGTATGTCTCTCTCTACACAGGCTTTTGGTGCTACAATGGATCCGAGATATTTGAACTCTCCAACTCTGTTAAGAGATCTGTTTTCGATGGCTGGACATGGTATGGCACCCATATTAGCTCCGAAAAAGTCGGTCTTCTGCCTATTGACTATCAATCCTCTCCTCTCTAAGGACTCCTGCCATGTCGTCAGGTCTGATTGCACTTCTGCCAACGATTCGGCTATAAAAACTACATCATCGGCATATAGTAGTGACCACGGTGCTGGTTTTTGTATGTTTGAAGTGATATAGTCCATTACCAGGTTGAATAGTAGAGGGCTCAGAGTCGAGCCCTGATGAACACCTACTCTGACCTCAAATGGTTTACTTGTTCCTGCTGGACTGACCACTCTTGTAGATATATTGTGGTACAGATTTTTAAGGAGCTCGATATAATGCTCCGCCACTAGTTGTGCTCTAAGTGGTTGCCAGATAAGCTCTCGCAGAACTCGGTCGAACTCCTTTTCGAGGTCGATTTTTTTTTCATTTTGAAGATTATAATTGGAAAATAAAAACAATTTGGGAATAATAAACTATAATAGTTCTAATCTCATCTTTTTTCTTTCTAGCAGTTACATTCCCGCCTCTCCAACCTTTTCCTGTCGTCTAGCACTCAAAAAAAATTGATAATTTATAATATTCATCAACTTAAAATTGTTACACTTTTAACTCATACGCCCCAATAGTTTCCTCTAACAGTTTCCATATAAAGTAAATTTAGATGTATATAGAAGAATGAAAACTTTTTTTAAATTATCAAATTGAACCAAATCGTTGCATACGTAAACAGCAATTTCACTAATTTAGTAATCGAACTAGAAAACCCACTATAAAAAACTGGAACTAGCTTGGTTGATTAACCATAATGCCTTAATAACCCTGGTATAATTATAAAACACTGAAACAACATTATTTTTACTTCTATACCTATTACGAATATTATAACTCACTTGAGCTAGGTATCGTTATTTATGAGAAACAGAACTGTCCAAGTACTTCTGTAAAAATAATTATTCAAGAGATATAATGTAACTCTACATGGCTTGCGTGCGCATAAGTGTGAATGAAGGGGAGGATTATGGATTATTAAAAACTATCCCAATTACATTATGCAGATTATCGTTAACGTATGTAGCTGCCTTCAGTTTTTATAATTCTCACACAGCGAATAATATAGTAATGAAAAAACGTCATAAATAAAATAAAGTATTTTTGGCAATAAGTTAAAAATCAACAGGCCGATGTTAATGCACCCAGTTTTAATAATTTTCGGAATCTCCAGCGCCGCTTCTATTTTGGTTTGGAGTTTTTCCACATTTATGCAAGGCAATTGGTGATTTTGTGGATCATTCGGAATAATCTACCAAATTGAGGCTTGGCAGATATTTTTCGCTCTACAAAATTGTAGCGTTAAACGTTATCGTCTCCTTTGAACCATCCGATCCTTATCTTATCAATTGCCAAGGATTTTTGGAACAACTAATATTAAGCTGCGGGCAAACGTAGCTCCTTCCAAAATACGGCTTTTGACCATGAATTGGCCAGTGACCGTGTAGTAAGAACGATGAAATGCAACTATTTTAATTGATTTTGTTCTAGCGGCTTTTCACACTTAGTTTATTTCCACTTTAACAATGTACAAACTCTTTATTTATATAGCTAATTAACTAATGTACGAATAAGATCACTATTATTTATTTAATCGCAACATCTTCCTTGGCTGCTCCTCGGGAAGTGATTCCAGAATCCTCGTGGTTCCGCATCGGAGCGCTGAGTACATTACTACCCTCATAAAGCTCATTTTGTCCAAACTCTGCCTGAGAAGCGAGTTGTTTCATCCATAAGTATGTCTTACTCGAATGGTTAAGCAAATGGAAACAGCAGTTATTGGTCGGACAGTAATTCTTAACGGGCAGAAGACACTTGTGCACAAAACGGTCCTATGGTCATGATGTGGACTGTAATACGGAAATTCTAAACGGTTAGCCCGTATTTCTACGAAGATAATGCAACAGGTGGTAACACACGTTCATATCTAGCGCACTATTTCGATGAATTTTCTCGACAATATTCGATTGAAAAACAGGTGTAGTATGATTTCTTAGTACGACTGAAGGTTATACTAGCAAATCTAACGGTTAAGGTCCAATTTGGAGTCTTCTAAGCTTGTTTAATTTAACACCTTTATATTTCTTTTTATCGTGCATCAAACACGCCCAAAATGATCAACGTCTAAGAAAGAATAATTGTGGAATACAGAAAGGTTCCACCGTGTTCAGAAATTAGGAAATATCACGGTAAATACTATAAATGGGAACAAAATATGCTTTGCACATTATTTGGGCCGCTGATTACGCAGTGCAGTGGTGCATGACATACGATTTACTTTGTACATAGAGAACAGTTATATGATAGAAATGAGAGGAAAGCTTCTTTTCACAGATAATAGGACGAGATATGATTATAGTTGGTTTTGAAAGATGAGTTGAGAACTCTCTCAAACTGGTTTCTGGACTTTGTCAAGATTTACTGCAAAAGCGAACATGTGATCAGCGGATTTAAAGGCTTTGATCTCTACACAGTAAGTCAAGATGTTCTGGAGAACAAAATTATATCTTTAGAAAGAATGGAGTAATTTTAATCTAAAAAAGACTTTTAAGTGGGCTTAATAACCCAAATAAAGATTCACCAAGTTTATCAACTGTCTAGTCAGATGACGGCATAAACTTATGAACCTCAACAGTCATAAGGAATAAAAATACGAAGATATAACGTTCAAGAGTAAGAAATGAGCATTGAAGTGCAAACCAAAGAAAATAAACAACAATTTTCCAATTTCCGCAACTATAAATTTAAATTTGAAAATAATATCAAGACTTCTTAAATATTATAAACGTGGATGTGATGGAGTAACGGCTCAAGATTTGCACAAGAAATCAAGTTTGTAGAGAATTGCAAAGGGAAGATCATCGTTACTTGTATCCCGAGATTAATGAGCGTGAGTGAGCTAACGAAAAACAAGCATCCCAGATATCTTCTGTCTCCCATTGTAATGGACAATATTGTAGATTTAGGGTAATTTGAGTTTAAAATGGATCCGACACCCAAGGGGTACAAGGATACAGAAGAAGAGTTTAAAATGGTTTTAAGACATGTTACTTTAATAATACACATAGCAAATCTTCTGAGAATGAAATATGAATATCCGCGAAGAAAATGTTCATTCTAGAGGTTTATAACGTTACCAACATAAAAAAATTACTACGTGGGTTGTTTAAAGAGTAACCTGGTTTGATATTAAAGACAACGCAAGTTTTTCATTTTCAAAATACTTCAAATATAACGTAGTTGCCCCAGCGCTTCTCCAGGTTCAATAATTTTCGCAAAATTGGATTTTTTGAAATCCTCAAGACACTTGTTCACACTCTGCATCTTCTGTTCGTGTGACTTAAGTTTTTGTCCAGCGGGAAAATCTAGAGTTCTGTGGCATCGAGTAGTATTTGATAATAATGGTTTTCCTTTGAAGATAGTGAAAATCAGGAGAATTGTTTTTGGACGCTAAAAAATAACGCAATTACCTTCCCAGATTACCATGCAGCTTCTGAATGCGCTATTTGGATTGCTGTTTTGTTTCGGAGTATAGTGGTGAATCAAACTTTCGTCCACTACACCGCAAAAAATTCACTGAGCTCTTCTAAACATTCAAGTGTGCAAAAAGAGGTAAACTCGTTCAGACGAACGCATTTTTACGTCTGTTAACCTAAACCATATAATTAATTTTGTCGATGATTTCTCGTATGACAGCTGTCTTCAGACCTCCCATGTGATGAGTCTTCGAGGCCTATATTTACGGTTTTATAAGACGGATACGAGTCATCCGAAGTAGGCAGTTGTTTCATGGATTTCGTTTGTTGTTTTCCCTCTCCGATAATTTTTTTTATCCATTTTGCACTGTCAAATGAATTAGGGTCAGGATACTATGTAAAACATGTATATGATGTACACTTGTCGCTGTACCTCTTTATGAGTACGTGGACCAAGTTCAAAAGTGCTGGTTCTTACACCCCACTCATCCTGTTGTTGGATTTTTTAAATATTGCAAGTAGTACATGACCATTGGAATTTGACTACCATGTAAAGTTCAATAGAATCAACCAATAATAATGCAAGAATGGTAATTTTTGAAAAAGCTTAAGAACAAATTTATAGTTGATTTGCCTTTGAGCACAATAACAAATCGAGTAACAGACTGGAAATGTTTTTATAATCCGTCCTTCTATTTATAGCTTGCTTTGCAAAACAAGACGAGAATAAAATCAACTAATAAGAAAATTCACAAAATAAATTGAACTTAAAGGGTAATTGTCTTAGTCCTTTTTTCATTTTGTGACAAATGGCAATTTAAACAAAAACTTCATCAGCTTATATTTGTGTTTGTTGGGTTTAAAGAAATCGTTAAGGGGTGCTGTAAGGATGTGTGAGATAGAGGACAAGTGACTGATAAGAGTTGCTTGATCACGTTCGAAGGAGATCTCAAAAATTCTTTGATTCGAAGTCGACAGACTTGAAAACTCGTAGATTATCGGCAAAAAATCGCTGATGATGGGCTATATTTTGAAGAATATTTGTTTTTGACGTAAAAAATTATCTCTCACTTTTTAATTAACTGATTTCTGCAATGCATTATCATTTTTGCTCGACCTTGCTAACAATGTGGCACAACTGGCAACGCTGTATAAACGCGGTTCGACCTTCCATTTTTACAGGCTGATTATAAGATAAACTAGCAACGTCGCTTAAGCAGTGAGAGCTTAAATTGCAGTTTAGTTCAATTGGCAACGCCGCACCGCATCTGCGATACAAAAACGGCGGGGAATACCCCGGCAAAATCTGTCCTATCTAATCGAAGTTCCGCTCGCTCAAGTACTTAAAGGGAAATTTCAGACGGAATTACCCAACATCTAACCGATAACCATTTTTGCCCTTTTTACAAAATTGAAGGATAACAGCATTATATTGCAAGTTACAGAATAATTCTCCTAAATGGTAGTCGTGCAACCATTGCAAGGATTGCGATGTAATTGTTCAACTATAATACTTTTTTATATAAATAAAATTTGCAATTTTTAGATCTGCTGACAACACTATCTAGAATAGGAACCAGAGGCTTTGGATGTCCACGTCAATTCTCATTTGTTTACATGAACATAACCTCATTTAAGTGTAAGGCTTACGATATAAATTGTCTGTATAAGGGTGATATTTTTAAGAGCTTTGCAATGCAATATGCAATTGAAAATGAGAATTTTACAGTTGATTTTGTGACTAATTTGGAGGAAAAATCTGAATTATAGAAAAAATTCTCTTACCACAAACTTCCGATTTTTTCAGGCTTACAATATTTTAATACCATAAAAACTGAGAAATATCAAATTCCATTTTCATCGCCAGCGAATTTAACCGCAACAAGTTTTGCCCTGAAGTATGCCACTAACAGTAACATAACCTAAATTCTTTCACAAGTCAGCAACGCGATCTACATGGAATTCCGTTATTGACAGTGACTGCTACGGTAGAAGTTCGATTTTATTCATTTCGCTATCATCTGATCTTGCCTACAATCCAGATTTTTCTCTTTCTAGCCCCTTGTAACTTGAGGATTGGAGGAGTTAATTTAACCTCATTTTCCGTAAGATCGATCATAAAAGGCACGCGCTGGTCAATTATTTTACTTTTTGGATGCCATGAGAATTTTTCCGCTTTGGATTTAAAACGCAAGAGTGTCTACTGTTACCTTTTTGGACCACTCCGTCTGCCGGATGTGGGTCTCCAGCTCCTCGGAGGTGTACTCGACGTCCTTGCCGGGGTTCCTCCTCTTCAGCTCGCTGGAAGACCTGGTGAACACCTTGGTTCTTTTGAGGGCCTTGCCCATGTTTAGATCCGTCTCGGTGGAGTCCCCTTCGAAGAAGCCGCTCTCCTTGGTCTTTTTGTGGTGACGCATCTTACTTCCGTTAGCTTGCTCTACAGAGGAGGCATCTACCCAGTCATGGACAGTCCCGGAGCGGCCGTGGGGCGCCGGCCAGAGGGCCGATGTAGGTCACGAAACGGTAAGCTCGGTCGGAGAAAACGCTCGCGGAAATGCCGTTAGCTGGCCGCTGCGACGCCGGCGAGGAAAGCGCACTATCACATCCAAATTCACTTGCTTATCACAGTCACGGCGGCGGCTGCCTATTGCGCTCGGCCCTAGGAAGTTTGAGGTTAAGCCCGGTCGCACGTCGGGGCTCGCGCACTGAGGGCGGGGGCAGGCGTAGGGCGCGTCGGGGACGCTTAAAGGCACTGAAGCGGGCGCCGCATTTTGAAAAGTCCAGAAATCATAAGGAAAACGAACATAAACATCAACTCACACACGCATACGCCAAGCAACTGATGATTTTAACCTTCGTTCGGGGACGTGCGCCTTCGACTTGCTCGTGCTCGGCGGATCGCCCCACCACTACCTCATCCGCACTGCCTTGGCCCGCTGGTCGCGAGCCTCGCCGCAATTAACCTGCGATTGCCACGGCGTTTCGAAACGCGATCTGCAATTTACCAAATCCACCCACTTGCGCTGCACAAAAGCACGGCAAATTGCCACATCCACCGCTGGCGAAATCAATTTCGCCAACAGCGTTGACGTGCCATGACAGCTGCGATTGACTAGAAACATAGAGCGCTGGGGCGCGATTTCCGAGCGTTCGAACGGGGAAAGCGCGCTAAAATTCAAATAGTTGCTCGGGCTGGCTGCCGCACGTGTGCTGGCTGGGAGTAAGTTTCAGCAAAAATAAACGGCGGGTGACGCATATGCGAGGAAAGCAGAAATGTACACGAATGTCGCAAACCTTTGTGATCAGCTGAGGCAACAAACGTGCAAGGTTAATTGGCGGACAAAAAACACGACGTGCAACGACATCTCAATTGAAAACAATCTGGGGTTCACAGGTCGTTAGGAGTAAGTACCTACAAACAAAGTCAGGCATGGCTTGTATAAACAAGCCAACCAGAAGAAATAAACATTGTGTAATTGCTTCTAAGTAATTCCATAATGGCCAACGACATTTAATTTTATCTCAATTAAACATTGCACTGTCGAAATATTTGGTCACATTGCGTGATGGTCTAAATATTCCTTCTCTGGCCTCTATTTCCAGTCAGAATTATTTCTAGTCACAGCTGTTTTTGAATTCTCGATGACAATCAGTTTTCAAACTTCTCTAATAGAACTTTTAAACACTGTGATAGCCATTATAAGCCCACATATAAGCGAAGTCGTGAAATGACTCATTTTTCACCGAATTATCTTCATTTGTATTAAAAGTTGGAGTTGCGATTATAATCCTTTCATGCGCTATTTCCTCATATGCATTTAGTATTCATTTATTCTTTTCAAAATGTAGCTTCAAGCACCGTTTTTGCAACATTTGTCGGTCAGCTTTGGTCACTTCTATCTAACTTCCTCTACTAAAACATTTTTTATAGACACTCATACCCGTTCAAACTTTTGCTTAGTTTACTTCCTGTTGCGCTACAGGCTTGGATAGGCTTTGGGTTCTTCAACAATTTTCTTCCATTTTTTTCGGTCATTAAGCGTTTGTTTCCGCTTCTGCTTCTTCTTATTTTTTGAATTTTATACGACGTCTTCGTGTCATTTTTTTGAGTCTAACAACTGTTCTCCTTTCTGTTGGTCTCCATTCCGTTATTATTCTAGCTCTGCGTTGTCTCTCCATTCTGCTTATATGTCCTAACCAATAAATTCGTTTAGATTTTATGAATCGCATGTTATTTTCTCCGCGTGCTTATTATTCGTTTTGATATGCCACGTACTGTCTGCTTTGCGTGTAGGTCTGTATATTTAATGCATCATTTTTTTTCGAAGACCTTTATATTGTCTTTTACTATTAGGCACCATGCTTTACAACCACACGTGACCACAGGCCGAATTAAGGTTTTACATAATTTTAATTTAGAAGTTCTACTGGCTAATAATGATAATAATAATCTAAAAACATTTTACCCTAAGGTGTAAGGTGAAATTATTTATATTACATTTCAATTTATATGCACAAACTTTGTTCATTCTTTCTTGTTTGCTGCCAACTTTTTAGCTTCTACCCATGTCCTGCCTTTTTTCTTCAATATTGATGCTACTTCGCTGTTCCACGTCTTTTTGGGTCTTCTTTTTATGTCTACGTACACCTACTTCCCATATACGTTTCACTTGTGGATTGTCCAAACCATTTCAATTTTTGCTCATCTATTATATTATTTGTCGGTTCTATTTCAAGTTCTCTCACCGAATCATTTCTTATTTTGTCTCTCCTGGTGATTACTTTGACTCTTCTTAATTATTTCATGTCAACAGCTTGTATTTTACTTTTCATTGAGTTTGACAAGACTCAGCTCTCGCTTCCATACATTACAATTGGTCTAAAAATTGTTTTATAGACTATCATTTTCTCCTTTTTACCTATGGACGCCTTGCTCAAACTGTGATATAACCTTGCAGCATTACCAATTCTTTCATTGACTTCACTTTCCATGTTTCCTCTCTGTCTATCTGTACTCCTAGGTATTTGAATACGTCCACTTGTTCTATCTTGCTTTGGTTTATTTCTATGTTAGTATTCTTGTTTTCCTTACTTATTACCATTACTTTTGTTCTATTTATATTTATTTTTAAATTTCTCTTTGCTAGTTTTTCTTCCCAAATCTGTAGATTTTCTTGCAGGTCTTTCTCTTTTGCTGCATAGATCATAAGGTCGTCTGCAAAGGCACATACTGATACATTCACAGGTGGGAGTCGAGTACGATCAGTGTTATAGTGCAGACGTTCCTTGGCCTGCCTGACATCAGTGCGATACGCTTGACCTTAAAGCTATCCGTAGCTAATATTGTAAGTAAATTTTATTTTACTTATTCTCAACAAAACTAATACAATCTCGGTAAATGAATTAAAAATGGATTATCAAGCGCACAACAAGCGCAAAATAGACAGTTTAACACCGTACGTTAATGAAGTCCAAAAACGGTATGCATGGACCACCCAAGATTTATTAACCAGTAATAAATTCTATCTGCCAGCCCATTTGGAAAATACATTAGCTGATTGCGAATCTTTCAACAAAAATGACTCAAACGTGTCCGATAAAACACAATCACAGCCAGAAACTCATAACATACCAACCATCAAAGTCCCACCTATCTACTTACCAAACACCTTAAATCATAAAGCCTTAATTGAAGACATGCAAAAACTAGCTGCTGGAACCTTCACAACAACGTATAACACAACCACATTACGAATCAATATAACAAAAGACGAAGATTTTCGAAAATTAACCAAACATTTTACAGAAAATCAAATCCAATATCATACTTACCAAAACCCAAATGACAAACCAATTTCCGTAGTAATTAAAAATGTTCCAATTTCTCTGACAGATGAGGAAATCAAAACTGAACTAGCTAGTCAGGTGCCTGTGACAAAGGTAACACGATTGTACACCAGAGATAGAAAACCTCTACCTGTTTGTGCTCTAGAGCTAACCAATAACGAGCAAGCGAAACGTATATATTCACTAAAAGCAATTTTTCACTCTGTAGTTACTGTTGAAGCTAGAAGAAAATCCAAGAATATACCTCAGTGTTACAGATGTCAACAGTATGGCCATACTAAAAATTATTGCAGTCTAAAACCAGTTTGCGTAAAATGTGCTGGTAATCATCTACATTCCGAATGTCAAAAGAGGCCAAACGAACCACCAAAGTGTGCTAACTGTGGAGGCAACCACAGCGCAAACTATCGTGGCTGTTCACACCATATTACACTACTAAAACAACGGACTCGAGCGCAACCTAGAAACTCGTACATCAATAACACACAGACCTTTGCAGATAAGCTTAAAAGCGGACTCGCCCAGAACAACAATATTACCTCCTCATCCACTCCATCAGCATTACTCGACAATCTCATTCAAACTCTCCTTAATCTTATTGCGCCGTACCTTAGCCAAATTAAAACATTCATTATTAGCACTCTCTTACCAATGCTTATCAATGGACCTTAACCAAAGCAAACCAATACAAAGTTTAACCATCCTTAACTGGAATGCAAATGGAATCAACAATCAGCGCTCTCTATTTATCGCCTTTTTAGCGAGATACAATGTGGACATCGCCTGCATATCAGAAACGCATCTTGATGAGACCATAAAATTTCGAATCCCAGGTTATCATATCTGTCGCAAGGATCGAAACTCCAGAGTAGCAGCTGGTGGCGTAGCGATCATTATTAAAACGAAATATGAACACATTCAACTTCCAGAAATTGTTAACTTAAAAATTGAATTTACCTCAATAAGGGTTAAACTTGATGATCAGAGTAGTGTAATAATTGCTTGTGTCTACAGGCAGCCAAACACAAGAATTGCTGAGGAAGATATAAAAAGAATTTTTGACACTACTGAATCAGTACTAGTTTTAGGAGATATGAATTCTAAAAATACCCTGTGGGGATGCAGAGCCTCAAACCCCGAAGGTATTAAACTGGAAAATCTTGCCATAGCAAACACCTTCCAAATCTTGGCACCTGATGATTACACCTATTACCCGTACCAAAGAAGACCACCAGCCTGACATACTCGATATTGTTCTCCTGAATAACTTTGGTAAACCTATCTTTCAAAGTGTCATTCCAAAACTAAATTCTGATCATCTACCAGTACTGGTGTCATTCACCAACACATTAATCATTAAACAATCTACTCCAAAATTAATTAATGGCAAAATCGATTGGAACGTATTTCAAACTCAGCTCAATAGTAAACTCCACTGCCCAACACGATTACTAACAACCAAAGACATTGATGCGGCCGTGGACCACTTTACATCAACAATTCAAGATAGTGCTAAATTAGCTTGTACAACCACTAGATGGACTCATCCGACAAATTACAATTATCCTCCCAGATACATCATTAACTTAATCAAAAACAAAAGCCAGCTTCGGCGTGAATGGCAGAGAAACAGGAGCCCACAACATAAAAATAAATTAAACAATCTAACCCACCAAATTAAAAGAGAACTGGACAGCCTACGAATTAATACATATCAAAAACACATAGCAGATTTCAGCCCAGGAGATTGGGGCCTTTGGAAAACAACTAGAAAAATTCTAAATCAAAAAGAAGAATTGCCAACGCTATCATCTGTATCTGATAATATCACTTACACTTCCGACTCCGAAAAAGCAGCTGCCTTTGCTGATCATCTTGAAAACACATTCACACCTGCAATCACTTGCACGCCCACTCACAACACACAAATCATAAACGATATTGAACGAAGGGTGCCAATTCCAGATGAAATTCAACCAACTTCACCTAACGAACTGAAGGATATTATCGAAAAGCTCCCCGAAAGGAAATCTCCTGGCCACGACTTGATCACCAATACAATTCTTAAGCACCTCACATTGATGGCTATAGCTTATCTATATACTACGTACAATGCCTGCATGAGACTAGGGTACTTTCCAGAGTCCTGGAAACTTGCGCACATTCTAATGTTCAGAAAACCAGGAAAAAACAAAAACAAAATAAGCAGCTACAGACCCATAAGTCTGTTAACGTCGTTATCAAAAATTCTTGAAAAAATTGCTTACAACCGCTTGCTAGAACACATTGAAAATCTCAACATCTTGCCTAAATATCAATTTGGCTTTAGAAAAGGCCATTCAACAAGCCATCAACTACAAAGAATCAGCGAGCTTATCGAACTCGGATTTCATAACAAACATTACACTACAGCAGTTTTTCTTGACATAGCACAGGCATTCGACAAGGTGTGGATCGAAGGGCTTAAAAAAAAGATCCTAGACATAGCCATGCCTGTATACCTTAAAGCACTTATTTTCTCCTTTTTAGACAATAGAACCTTTGCAGTTAAGTTAACACAACACTGTCCGAAACCAAAATGTGTCGAGCAGGAGTCCCACAAGGAAGCATTCTGGGCCCAGTGCTTTTCAACATATTTGCTTCTGACCTACCTGAGCTTAATGCAACAATTGCTACCTTTGCGGACGACACTGCCGTATTTACCCAAGCGGACAATCTTATTGAAGCAATTGCGATGCTGCAGAACGCAATTAACAAGTTATCTTCCTGGTACAAACTCTGGAACATCACCATAAACCCCGACAAATGCCAAGCGAAAATCTTCACTTTGCGAAGAATCAATAATCCTCCTTGTTTACGTATTTGACAATACCGCAATTTGTTGGAATCCGAATGATGGCGCAATCAAATACCTAGGGGTATATCTCAATACCCGTTTAAGTTGGAAATACCACATAAACCAAAAACTTACCCAAGGATACACTAGGTTAAAGCAGCTATACCCGCTCATTAATCGCAAGTCTAGTCTCAAAATTAAATGCACAGTTTTATTGTATAAAACCTTACTACGACCTCTTATATTATACGCATCACCAGTGTGGTGCAATACATCGAAAACACACTTGCAAAAAATTCAACGCTTTCAAAACAAGGTGTTAAGAATTGCTGTAAACGCACCGTGGTATATACGTAACACTCAGTTACACGAAGAGCTAGGCATCCTACCCGTCGATCAGTTTGTTAAAAGATGTGCAGAAAAATTAATCTTAAACTCAAGTGCGTGTAGTGGCGCGGTTCATTATGAACTCTTTAAAACGAACATTCATACCAGGCTTCAACGCAAATTACCCCAGGATATAGTGCTAACAAATCCTATTAACGAATAAGCCAATACCAACAAGTTAAATTATTGTGACCATTATTTTGTCACACAAGTTTTGTTTAGTGTTATATTGACATTTCTATTACCAATGCTATGTATAACAAAAATGTTTGTTGATCTGGCAATATTAAAAAAAAAAACATTCACAGGTGATAGTTTATTGAAACCTATATGTACCTTTTTGGTCTTATTTGCTGTTGCCTTAATTATGTCATCCATTGTTAATGTAAACAACGTTGGACTCATTACACCCCCTTGCCTTAGTCCCTCAGTTATTCTGAGTGCTGCCGACTGTAAATTATCTTTTCTTACGCAGCTTTTGTTGTTATTGTACAGACTCTGTATTCCTTTTATTAACTTCGGACTCACATTTCTATGCGTTAGACTTTTTCATATTTCTTTCTGCAGTACTCTATCGAAGGCTTTGTCTAAGTCCAGGAAAGCCATATATATTTCTGAGTTTTTTTATTCTGTTGAAGATATGGTCTTGTACACTTTTCCTTTTTCTAAAACCACTCTGCGCTTCTTCTAGTTGCTCATCTATTACACTTCTTAGTCTTTTTTCCAATATACGTTCGTACACCTTCGATAGCGCGCTTAATTTTGTGATGCCTCTATAGTTTGAACACTCCCTACTATCGCACTTCTTGAATTTCGGTAGTATTATTCCTATTTTCCAGTCTTCAGAAACTTTAGCAGTGTCCCATGCCTTGTTGAAGGTTTTTGTTAACAATTCTATTCCTCGCCGTCCTAAGTTTGTCACGTCCTGTCGCTTTGCCCGTTTTCAAGTATTTTACAGCTGTTATCACTTCTTCTATTTGTATATTGTTTCCTTCTTCATCGTCTGCTTTGTCTGCTTCATCTGGATTGAGAAGTTCTCGAAAGTATTCCTTCCATCTTTCTATGATTTCATTTTCTTCAGTTATTATACTGCCATTTTTGCTCTCACTTGCCTAGTGTTTATCTTTTCTTAATTTTTCAATACTTTGTAAAATAGCTTTTGGTTTACCAGGCTGGCTGCTTCTAATTTCCTTCTAAATTATTCCCATGTTTGCTGTTTAGCCTGAATTATTATTTCTTTTGCTTTAGTTCGTTGTTGTTTATACGTTGCGTATGATTTAGGTAAAATTTCCATTTTTCTTTTTGCTTTTTACTTCCGCTTTTATTTCTTGATTTCACCATTTAGTTTGCTTCTTGTTTTTATTTATTGTTGTTATTCCACATACTTCTTTCGCTGCTGTTAGTACTAGTTCTAGAAATACTGCCACGGTTAAATTCATAGTGTCCCAGTGTCCTGCTTCTCCCTCTATCTTACTTTGTATATTCTCACTAAATTTGTTCGCTATTTCAATTTCCTGTAATTTGTTTGTCTTAATAGTTTCAATAACTTTTTTGTGGTAAATTTTCTTGTTATGATTTTCTTTCGCTACCACTACGTAGTGATCACTGTAAATTTCTGGCCCTCTTCTTAGTACTTCTACAATTTCATTCCTATATGTTCTATTAATGAGAAAGTAGTCTATTATACATTTTTCATTCCTACTCTTAACTTCTCTCGTAAACTTATGTATGTCCTTGTCTTTGTAAAACGTGTTTGTTACTATTATACTATTGTTAACACAGAAGCTTATTCGCATCTCTCTACTGTTGTTTCTATGTATTTCACCTTGGTTACCAATTACATCTAATGGGTCCTTATTTCTTTTCCCAACTCTTCCATTAAAGTCTCAATTTATTAACTACTTCCTATTCATTATTATTAATATTTTTTGATTTTTTTTGTTAATAGTATTCGCCATTTATAGTGTCCTGCTTTTATTTAACTGTAATCCTCTTTCACTTGCTTCATCTTCCCGTATTTTCATTTTCTTGTTCAAAACTACTTCATTCCTCGTGATTACCACACTATCATCTGCATATGAACTTACCTGAATGCTTTTATTACTCATATTTCCTGGCTTTTTTTATTTTGGCAATTATAGACACACACCTTGTCTGACACCCTTATCAATTTCAATTTTTTTTGTACCTCTCTATTTCGACCATTACCTTTGAACGCTTCATAATCTTCTCTATCAGTGTAGTTAATTTTAATGGTATCCCCAATAGCACTAAGTCTTCTATTAATTTATTCCGATTTACCGAGACAAAGGCTCCCTGGAAATCTATGAATAACATTCCTGGTTTTTGTTAAGCTTCCTGATTTTTCGGTAAATGTATCTGATTATGTGGATATTATCAATTGTGGACCCGTTTCTCCGAAATCCATTTTCTCTAAGTAGGGTTTATCAGACGCTAATATTTTATAGCATACAATACAAGACTGGCAACAGATACCATAGAAAGGAACGCAAACATGAAGGTCTCAAAAGATGAAAAATGCTTAGGGAATACTAACCACAGAGCTAAATTAACCATAATAGAGCAAAACAGCAGTCACGAAGAAAAGTTATGAACATAGAATCGGAGAAGATACCTAAAATAAAAGAATCGTTGAAATAAATAAAAAACGTAAAATGCTCAGGATAAAACCAAATAACAACAGATGTTTAAAGCAAGAGCGAACTTTATTAAGCGATTAAACTATTCGTAAATAAATGCCTAAAAGAAGGCAGCATACCAGATGCATAGAATAATACAGAGGTAGTGCTGATATTTAAAGAACGGGACACATCTAAAATGGAAAATTATAGTCCCATTAGTTTGCTAGCACACCTCTATAAACCCTTTACGAATATCCTAACAAATCGATTAACAAATAAATACCAACCCGTAGAGTAAGCAGGGTTTTGTAACGGATTTAGTACTATCGACTGCGTACTTTAACAACTTCAATAGAAAAAGCAAATTAGTACAACCCTATCCACCTACCTTTATAGACTTTTAAAAGGCTTTTGACAGCATTGAGATGTGGGCAGGACTGAGTTCGCTGGAAGACGCGAGAGTGGACTACAGATATACAAAGGTGATTTAATACATATATAGGAATGCCGTGTTACAAGTCAAAATTGACGACGACGTAAAAAAACTGAAAAAGCAATTAGGCAGGGTGATACAATATCATCTTTTTACCTTCGCTCTAGAACACACTTTTAAGAACCTTTTATAGAAGCAAAAAGACATAAACATAGATAGAAAATATCCGAGTCATTTCAGATACGCGAACATCCTCTGATCCCAATGAACTGCAACAGATGATGGAGAAACTCAATCAAACAATCGAGAGAATAGGGCTCCGAATGAATCTTAGCAAAATCAAAATAATGAGTAAAAGCAACGTGCAGATTAGTATAGAGGAAAAAACGCATAGGTAACGTAGATGAATATATATAACACTTTATATAATATAACCATTGATAAAGAAAATCAAATTCTGGAAGTACCTCGAAGAATTGGCCTATGTTGGGCCTCCACAGAATAAAAACATACCCATAAATCTAAAGCAAAAAGTATTTGACACATGCATTACACCAATAGCTATATATGGACTGGAAACCATGGCTCTGACAAACGAAAGTGCAAATCGACTACGAATAATGAAAAGCGTCATGGAAAGAAGGATGTTAGATATCTCTATAAGAAATAAAATTACAAATGTGGCAATAAGACTAAGAACAGATATCATAGAACGTATCGCAAAATTGAAGTGGAGCTGGGCAGGCCACGTTACTGAAGACACTAACAACAAATGGACCATCAAACATCACCCACTGAAGACCCACAGAAATAAGGAGAGGTAAAGGACCACCGATAAGGTGAGTCGAGGATATAAGGAAAATAGGTAGAAAGAAATTGTATCAACAAGCACGGGATTGAAACAGATGGAAGAATTTGGAAGAGGCCTACATCCAGGAGTGGATGAAGAGCGGCAAATAAAGAAGAAGATTAAGCAAAGTTATGCCTCTATAATTGGCGCAATTGTTTTTCCCCTTTTTTATGTATTGGTATAATTATTCCAATTTTCCACTTGTCGAGTATCTTTTCTTCATTCCATACTTCTGTTATTGAGTAGTGTAGTATTTCTGCTAGCTTTTCTCTTCTATTATTGTCAATACGATGTTTATGTTATCTGAGTCTGGTATTTTCTATTTTTTATTATTCTGTTTATTTTCATCTGTGGTGGTGGGGGTGTTTTCTGGTTCTGATGTATCTAGACTTTCTCCATTTTTGTTTTATTTGGGTGTACTAATAATTCTTCGAAATATTTCTTCCATGTTCTTAATACTTCTTCTTTTTGTTATGCTACTTTGGCTGAATTCTGCAGTTAATTTGTTCACATCTTTGTAGAATTTTTTGGTTTTTCAATCTGCTATTTTCCTCTAGTTTTTAATTTCCTAATTAACTGCCTCTTCTTCTTTTCCCAGCCGTACACATGCTACTTTCGGCCTGAATTCTGCAGTTAATTTGTTCACATCTTTGTAGAATTTTTTGGTTTTTCAATCTGCTATTTTCCTCTAGTTTTTAATTTCCTAATTAACTGCCTCTTTATTTTTTTTATTTACATGTTTTGTTGGCTCCATTTCTTTTCGTGTCATATTCTTCTTTGTAATGTTTTCGAGTTCATAAATAACGTAATCTTGCATTGCTCTTTACTTCTATTCCCTGCTTGCATTGCTCGTCTAACCATTCCTTCTCTCTTCTTTTTTCTTGCATCCTATTGTTTGCTCTGATGCTTCGACTACTGTATTCTTAGTAAGTCCCATTTTTCTTGGATGTTATCCTTATCGCATTCTTGCTTTCTTAGTCTCTCTTCAATTTTGATAATATATTCAGCCTTTCTATTGTTTTCTTCAAATGCCTCTAGATTCCGTTTCTTGCTGCTTTGGTTTTTAGGTTTTTTTATTGTAGTGATTCTAAATTTTATTATCGATTTTACAAGATAATGGTCGGAGCCAATGTTTGGTGCTCTTGTATTGAGGTCTTCCATTTCTCATTTGATTAACATCATTCGTTCCCGGAATTTTGCATAGCTTGCATCATTTTTTTTCTTCCGCAAATTGATTTAAACCTTGCTCAATTATTGTTGGTTTCTTCATGTAGTGGGAATTGACCTACTACAATCTTATTCCTCCTTTCCTTCCCTATCTGTGCATCGAAGTCAACTAGGAGTATCATGTTTTGGTGTTTGTTGTGTTGCTTCTTGTAGTACATTGTAGAACTTTCTTTTTTCCACCTAAGCTAATTCTGTTAGGTCACATCCATTTATATTCCCAAATTTTCCTCCGATTCTCAGTTTGCACCCTTTCAAACCTATACTATATTTGAGAAAGGCTGACCCTCATAGAAATCCAATCTATCTTGAAGGTTATTGGAGATTCTTGCTATTATTTTTTTGCTAAAAATCAAACGTAACCGCACACAACACGTGATATAGTTTTGCTAGACTACTGAATAAAAGTGTCAGATATAAGAGGTCATGAATGGTACTAATAAAATTTTATGTTTGCCGTAACAAAATATTTATGAAAACCTACAAGAAAATCAGATCCCGTCTGGGACATTCTTAAGAAAATCTGGTTAATTGGTAGCAGTCTAAAGAAAGTTAGTGGCACAGCGTTCTTTCGGCTCTGGTCACAGTCGCTACAGGATGAGTCTTCCGTCAAAATTTCACACTTTAATTTTTAGAATCCCTAGATCAACTAATTCTTGGACCGTCAAGGTAGCAGCAGTTTGAGTTGGTTTATTGGTCACAGTCGCTACAGGATGAGTCTTCCGTCAAAATTTCACACTTTAATTTTTAGAATCCCTAGATCAACTAATTCTTGGACCATCAAGGTAGCAGCAGTTTGAGTTGGTTTATTATAAACATTGTAAAACATGGAAAAGGTGACTTTGATCTTTAGTATAATATTATTTAATAAGTCAAGGCGAGTCCTGCAAACTGAGAGGCTAAGGTTCTCACACGTTTGCCTTCATTGCCTGGTACAGGGCGATATTGCAAGCACCGCATTGTTACCCTTTATTCAAAGTGAACCCAGGTAATTAATTATTTTTAGCGAATGAGCTCACCAGGCATCTGAGTTTGTGATTGAACCTAGATACATTTGCACCGCAGCTAAGTGCCTTAACCGCACGGCCACGCTGATTCATATTATGTAAGAATTGTTTTAATATTAGTAACACGCAAAAGGAAAAAAAAATTGGGCTTAGATAAAAATATTTTCCTCAGGACAAGCGTTAACTTTTATGTTCTTGGGAACTACAGCAAGCTAATTCAAAGAGCAAGCATGGAAAATAGATAGAAACGGACATGAAATAATGCAAGTGACGACAGAGTTTTACAGTTAATTAAGTAACAAAATTTTCGTAATTCCAGTTCCAGTTTTTTGAGAGAAAAATTCTGGAACGAGTAGGGGTTCTTCAGTATTTCATGGAAAGCAGACAGGATGAGGGAGCCGTCAACTCCGGCACGCCCTGCAGATATACAGAATAAGTGCGATAAGGCATGGCCAAATAAGCAACTGTAGATTAACTGAAGATATGGAATAGGGCAGCTGCTATTCTATTATTGAATCGAGACTGCTGGTAATTTATATCTCAATAGGATCGATAATCTCATAATGACTTAAACGTAACTTAATTGTAATATCATTACGTTGTAAAACATGCTTAGTGTAATCAATATGCAACAAAGAAATCTACAAATGGCCCTGAGTCTTAAGTACCCCTTTAAGTGCGAAGAATCCTCGGGAGAGAAATGAAAATTACGATATGGAACATCAAAAGTATGCTTAAAGCAGAAACATTAGCCAACACTAAATTGGAAATAAAAAGACTCAATTAGGCATCATCAAGATGAAGATGGGCAAGTTCAGTAAATATTACATAATGCTCAGCTAATGAAGATTCGGAATATTGTACTCTGAGCATTATCATCTCAAGGAGTTTTAATAATGACGTAAACGAATTTGTTTCGGTATCTAACAGATAAGTAAACTCATAGAGAGCAATTTAATATATCTACGACAGAAGATAAGGAAAATGAAATGAGTGAACAATTTTATGAACAAACAAATCAGGCATATAAACTAACGAAAAAAACAGTACATTAACATCATTATGAGTGATTGTTACATCAAGATTATAAAAGCAGATCTGTGGATATTGTGGGTGATTTCAGGTTAGGAGTAAGAAAAAGGACCTCATTAACCCCTAGTCTGAGTAAGCTGCAGCCTAGGGCGCTAAAATTTGGAGGGAGGAGGGCGCAACATTTTGAGTTCAGTAAAGGAAGAAGTGAGTTCAATCAGAGAAAATTTGAATAGATTATAAGTATTCAATTTGAAATCCTACATTCATCGATGGATTTTTAGAAACGTTTATACTGTTCAGAAATAACATCAGGATCTGATTCAGATCTGATTCGTTCTAGAACCACGTGTTTGAATATAAAGCGGAGCAGGTGGGCATTCGCGGCAGTCGAATAAGTCGTACAGCGAACAACAGTGGTGCCGATAAAATATTTTTGTTATAGTAACTACTATAACTTATAATTATTATGCAGCCTTTGTGAATAAAGTTTAGTTTTAAATTAAATGTTTAGTTCACATTTCCTTTATCATAAAGGCCGAACAACTAGTGGCGCAGATGGGCGACATTTGTTAAGAAGAAAAATTGGAGCGGAATCCAGAAAACGTTTCGAAGAGCCATTTAAACAGCAGGGTGCTGGGATCAAGAGCTTTGAGCTTCGAATTCACAGTGTCTATACTTTCAAAGAGGTAAAGGCAATTATAGCACTCACTGATCGGTGGCGAGTAAATGATAAACTTCGTGAGATGGTGGGTATTCAACAAAACCACTCTGACTTTAAAAAAATCAGAAAGATAATATGCCACTCAAAAAAGATTTTGTACTAATCAGTTTTTGTTTTACACAAAGTAAATAAAAAGAAAATGCATCAACCGAAATTGGTTGGTTTATTCATAAGTATTTTGTGGTCGTGCAAACTTTGTTAAGGAACGACGTTCGTAGCAACTAAGGGATTTGACGATTGTAAAAACGACCATATATTAAACGATCATGGCAACTCTGACTACAGAGCGTGTATTTTAAAATTTATTAGTAGAAGTTTTGGAAAGAGTGTATTGTAAAATAGCAGAACGGTAGAAGGAAAACGGCGAAATGTTCTTATAAGAGTTGTTGAACTTGTGAAGCTTTCAGTTTCCACTGCTAATTCATGGCGATAATAGAATATTGGGTTCTGTAAGAAATAGTAACCTTCTTGGCTGTGTAAAACTAATTTCAAAATTTTTAATGTGTGTAATAAGAGTAAAAATAATTAAACATTGTAAATTAGAAACAATTAGACAATTCGAGAAAATGTTCCAACAAGAAAAAACTACAAAAGTGGCACCGAAAATAGCATTGAACGGTAGGATGAGATAAAAAGCATCTTGTAAGAAATGGAGAATAAATATCTTTAAGCTGAAGAAACATTAATAAAAAATGAGGAAATGATATATGAAATTGTATAGTTAATGGAGGGCCATAAAAAACATAGGATACAAAATTTACCACTGCACAGAGTCATTATAATAATTCTGGAAGATGTAAGGAAATGTCAAATTCAGGAAAGACAACCCATTAAATTTCCAACAAAGTGACTTAATATTGTTAATGATATTGGTGTTTTCTTGAAGATTGGCTTGTTTCTGCCTTATCAAATATTAGGAATGCAAAAGACTGCCAACATTATTGGGCTATCCAGGCTAATGTGGCATATCTTGAAAATAATGCCAGTCTGTACTTAAAGACAACTTAGCCACGAGTAAAGCCTTGCTAATTCTTCAAGTCCTACTGTAAAGATGTAGAGATATGAATAAGACAGTTTACATCTGCTTTATAGATTACAGCAAGACTATTGACTATGTACATCATCCAAACGAATTAGAATCTTGCAGGAAACTACTGTAGACTCAAAAGAGCTTATATTTGATGTTAACTTATATTGGACCTAAAAGACATATATCATAAACCGATAACATAACCGAACCTATAGATATTCATAATGAAGTAAGGCAAGATGCATTCTTTCTCTGTTTCTTCTTAATTAACTTACACTCCAACTTCATAGTTAAAGAAGCAGTTCAAGAATATAATATAGACGTCACCGTAGGAGGATAAGACATATGTAATCGGATGTACACAGATAATACAATTCGGTTAGCTCAAGCTGAAGGAGACATGCAAAACTTGTTGAACAAAGTTGTAAAAACTAGTGAACGGTATAGGCCAGCAGTTAATATAAAGAAGACAACAATTGCCTCTACACAAAAAATACTACAGAGATTGCTCTGATTAGTATTGCCGAAAAAATTGAAGTATCTAGGAATTGTTCTTGCTAATCAATGCGACTGTCCCTCAGAAATAAAAAGCAGGATTGAACAAATTAGGCAAGTTGTTATCAAAATGCATAAATTCTTGTGCTGAATCATCAGCTAAGAATATTTCTAACAAATTTATTACATATTTTTCATCTCGTTATATGTATTCAATATGTCGACACTTAAAAAGCTGACAACGAAAGAGCTTGAAGCTTTTGAAATGTAGATCTACAGCTGTATATTGAAGATTCCCTATATTCATCGAAGAACAAAACTGGAATATCTAGACACATACTTCGTTATAAGAGATATAGCTGTTTCGTTCAGAGGCTAATAAACTACAAGGGGTGATAATGGTGTCAACTTCATTCAAGAACAACTAATAGAAAGGAAAAAGATGTAAGTTATTGCCTACTAAATATTTTAAGAACAAATGATGAGCAAAAATATACAATAGATTTGTATCTTAGTATGGATTTAGAAAAAAGTACTCCATGGTACAGAAAAGCTAATGTTAGTAGAGGACAACAAAGGATAAGCCTAGACTAAAGGAAACTAGGAAACGATGATAATTATATGCGTAAACAAGAGGGATGCTTCACACATATAACACTAATTCTATTTGAATACCGCTATCGTGTCTAAAAAAATGTGCCTAGATATTGAATAGAGAAAAACAAGATTACTACTACAACTTAGACTTTGAAATGCTTTATATAATTCGATACTACAAACCCGTCTACAGCACAGAAAATGAAGACCAAACGTGGCAATCAAAGCCGTCTAGTTTAGATTTTTATAAGTAAGTCTTACATAGAAATCGCAACGAGGAAAGTATTAAAATAGGCTACAGTATTTGCCAAAATAATACTAAGGGTGTCACATAAACAATGTCGCATTACAAAGTAACACTTGGGCCTTCTAGGATATTTAATTGCCGATCAGTTAATTCTTTGACTCCATGAAACTGTTACTTTTCTTTTAGATAACAGAAACCTTGGACTGTCGAGATCAACATATCCCATAGAACCAACCTGTATCCACATAAAAATTGCGCCATGGATCAAAATAGGTGATAATCTTATAATATAAGATCTGAACTAAACGTCAGATGGAGTAATAAATTCGATAAAATTTGACTGTCTGAAATTCCCCCATAAGTATAAAAGCAAAATGTTCCAGTTTGACCGCGGGAATTGGTAACTGTCTCTGATCTAACCACTGCTTTGGAGTGTTAGATTATTATTCAAGTAACAGAGAATCGTGAAACGCAAGGTAGATGTAATACCACCGTTGAGGTTGCTTAATCATTAGTTTACAGCCATAGAAATATGATACATGTATTTAGCGGAGGGGGTGGGGAAGAGTGGATTTGCACTATCCTATAGTGTTGGAGCTGATTGAATAAAATGTCTTTCTGTGAACTACCCTGTACTTACAGCCGGTTCGAAGTTGCACTACCTTTTTATGCTCTACAGCTATATCAGCCTATTTATATATTAATATAATACAGATATTATTACCTGCACAAAATCAGCTTTCTATGTTTATATGACGTCATTAGTACTCATGTGGTTCAATTTCATTACCAACTCTTTTTTTTGAGGATGCCAAGGTACACTATATATTAGTACACCTCATCCCGATGGTATTGTTCATGCAGAAATAGAGTTCATAATAAAAACTTCAATCAAAGATTGCGAACCAAGCCATCGGACCTTAATAAGATTCCACATTTGTTAGAATTTTGCGCATTGGACATTCTATTTACTTCTTGCTGAGATTTTTCCTCTGACTTATATGCAGTACAGACGTATTGTATATTCAAAAACCAGTAACGATATCCTCAACAAGCACTAAGTGGAACTATTTTAGGGAATTAGTTACACAAAGTACCCCAAACAAAAAAAGCTATTCAGTACCATCGAGCATATCAATCAAACTATCAAACAATCAGCTTGCAAACTACGCCATAGTACGAAAGTCAACACATTATAGAATACTGACCTGCGATAATTAAGACTAAAAGAAAAACGAATATTAAGGAAAATCCGGAAAAACACTAGAAATTTCAAAAATAAAACTATACTCAATGAAGTTATTCGCAAATTTAAAAAGATTCCCACAAAACAAAAAACCAACTGAGAATGCTTATTATTCTTGATGGAAAGCTAGCAGGAAACTAAAAACATCAAAACCTCCAGTTCTACCTGTTAGAAAGTATGACAGAACCTGGGCAAGGACAAACGAAGAAAGAGCAAATACTTTCACAGATCATGTCACCCCACGATAGATCCTGGCAAGATGAACAAGAATTATTTATATCCCAAACTAGCAATGAATTTAAAGACATCGTCCATCCTAACACATCACTCAATAAGTTCGTAGGATGACTGTTAGATGGCCCCACTATTGACAAATCCATGTGATTTTAGGAAGTACTAACCCTCAAATGATATGTATCAGGATTTCATGACAATATAATGTTTAATTCACAAGTTACAGTGATTTTAGTGACGCTACTTTTGTAATTTTCAAAACAATGAAAAAATCTGAATTTCGGTGTATTAATAAAGCATTGCTTTTTAGTGAGAAAAAATACCGTTCAACCAAAGCAATGGCTTGACAAGTGTTATTCGGACTCTGCTCTATCGAGGCAAATGATAGAGAAGTGGTTTGCTGATATTAAACGCGACCGTATAAACACCAACGATGCTAAACGCCCTGATCGCCCAAATTCGGCAGTTGTTCCAGAAAACAAAAGTCCATAAAATAGTTTTGGCGTCGTAAATTAAAGTTGCGCCAGATAGCTGACACTTAAAGTTATCAGAAGGCAGTGTATTTACCATTTTGCATGAACATTTGTCTATGAGAAAGCTCTGTTCGAAAGTGGGTACCGCGTTTGCTCACAGTTGATCGAAAACAACAAAGTGTTGATGATTCAGAGCGCTGTTTGTGTTTCAGTGCAATAAAAATGATTTTTTATACGTATGTGACAATGGATGAAACATGAATCTATCGCTATAATCCAGAGTCAAATCAGCAGTCAGCCGCCCAAAGCAATAAAAACGCAAATGTCAGCTGGGAAGCTTTTGACTTCCGTATTTTGGGATGCGCATGGTACTTTATTTATCGATTACCTTGAAAAAGGAAGAACCATCAATAGCGAATATTATATGGCGTTATTGGTGCGTTTGAAGAAAGAAATTGTGAAAAAACGACCCAAACAAAGAAGAAAAATGTACTCTTACCAAGTAACGCACCGTGTCACAAGTCGATCCCAAAAATGCCAAAATTGCGCGAAGCGCACTTTGAATTGCTTCTACTTCCACCGTATTCTCCGGATCTAGCCCCAGCGACTATTCCCTGTTTGCAAACTTAAAAAATGCTGCCGAGATTGTCTTCAATAAAGAAGTGATCGCCGAAACTGAAGCCTATTTTGAGGCTAATGATAAGTCGTTCTACAAAAAAAGCATCAAAATGTTAGAGAAGCGTTGCAATGAATGTATCACTTAATGAATAAAGTCGAATTTTGCCTAACAGTTGTTGTTTTATTAGTCACCTACGCACTTATTGGGTGACGTGTTATGAGATCAGTAGAAGTCAACCAAGCCAGTACTGTTATCAGAAATCTTAATTCTAAGAAAGCTCCAGGTTATGAATAACAACTAAATCCTAAAAGAGCTACCAGGAAAAATAATAATGTTCAGTGCCTATATGAAAAATGCAACATTTCAATTATAAACGTTCCCGGAATAATAGAAAGTTGCACAAATTATAATGATTGCGAAGCTCAGAGAAAACGCCGAGGACGTAACTTCATACCGATCGATCAGCTTTCCATCCGATTTATCTAAGGCCCTTGAAAAAGCACGTACTACTGCAAAACAAATTTTAAAACCACGAAAAAGATCATGGTATAATAGAATTGAGTAGCGGGTTGATACTTTTTATAATCCCAATAGAAATAGGACTATTAGAGGGAAGCAATCCTGCCCACGCAAGCTGTGTTTTTACCTCAAACATAGGGAAAATCATGTCCTAACCCTAAAATTCCAGACTCATCTTACACTTGATCCAACCTCAATCCCTTACCTGCCCGCCCAGCATGGCAGGTGATGGCTAAAAAACCCTAAATAAAAATAACATGTCAAATTTACAAAATATATTACCCAGGCGAGTAAAGTAAGCCCAGAATCTCGCACTGATACTTCAGTCAGATCCATTTAGGTTCTGGGGTACCTACCAATCGAAAGAACCTAAAACAAACAAAGATCAAAACGAGCAGAGTGGAATATAACCACATTTAACATACGAACATTAAGAGAAAAATTAATCGAAGTGGAGGCGGAAATAGAAAAATAAAATAAAGTGGATGGTAATAGGTATTGCTGAAGTCCGGAGAAAAGTGTGTCAAACTAAAAAGCAGACACATACTGTTCACTAGAGGACCCGAAAACAATAAGGAAGGCGGAGTAGGTTTTTTAAAAACAAAACCTTAGTAGACATAATTAGATAACATAAGGCCATATCAGAAAGGGTAATTTCAATAGTTATTAATAAAAATATAATAATAATAATAATGGTAAGGCTCTACGCCCCGCGTGGGAGCACGGCCTGCGAACTGAGAGGTTAAGGCTCTCATACGTTCGCTCTCTCTGCCCTGTCGTCGCGCACCATCTCTGATGCGGGGCGATGTGGCAAGCACCGCGCCTAAGACGACCGCCATTATTACCCCTTGTTCGAATGAACGCAGGTACTCAATTATTTTTAGTGAGTGAGTAGGCCACCCGCTAGGCATCAGAGAGCACCGGGAATTGAACCCGGGTCCGTCAGCATCGCAGCCCGTCCCTCAACCACGGGACCATGCTGGCACATTAATAAAAATAAAAGGTAAAAAAGTAAGATTTCTCAACTATATGCACCCAAATTTGACCACGAAGACGAAAAAGTAGAGAAATTCTATAAAAAAGTTATCGAAGAGATAGAAGCCAACAAAACAAAATATACAATAATAATGGGTGACTTTATTGCAAAATTAAAAGCATCAGAAGATCCGGACGAACAATAAATAGGCAAATTTGGTTTAGGAATCCTAGAGGAGAAGTACTAATCAACTAAATTGAGGAAAATAACCCTATACCTGATAAATGCGTATTTTAAAAAACAAACAACAAGGAAGATAGGCTTAGCAAAACCCAAACGGAAACACAAAAAATAAAACCGACTGCTTCATAGATAGGTAATGACAAAACACCATCATAGACACCATCACTTAATACAATTAATATAGTGACCATCGGATGGTAAAGAGTAAAAGAGCTCATAAACACCCAGAAAGAAAGAAATTGGAAATACTAAATACACCGAAAACAAAGATTTTTGATCAATACGTGTTGCCGGTTCTAACGTATGGCCCAAAGATTTGGGTCCTCAATAAATATCGTGCACAAGCTCCAAGTAACACACAAGTCCATAAAGAGAAGGATGCTAAACGTTAAGTTAAGTAATCATATACAAAATACCGAAATACGAAGAGGATTCAGAGTAACCGATGTAATAGAAAGACTGTACTCTACGATGGACCTGGGCTGGGCATGTAGGAAGAATGCAACATAACAGATGGGCGCATAGGATCATAGAATGGAAACCTCGGGAAAGTAAAAAAAGTAAAGGAAGACCGCAGACCAGGTGGACAGACGATAGAAAGAGTAGTAGGGTACGATTTGATGAGGAAAACACACAATAAAGAAGAATGGACGATTGACTGAATAAGCTGCTGATGATGATAGAACAAAACATAAGTAACCACGATCTACACCTAATTTTTCTTAGATATTAGCCTTTAATAAGGTGTGACACACCGGGTTGTTATATACAATCAAGAAGGCTCTACAAATAGAATACTACGAGCTGTTAAAAAGATATCTGTTTTTAGGTTTAATATAAATTCGGACAATCATAAATTCAGACAATTCAAGCAGGTGTATCCCACAAGACAGCGTTATAGGTCCTGTTCTACAGGTACCTTCTCTACATAACCGACATCACAAACAAACGTTAGTAGCTAAAGGGATTACTTCCTCACATTCAAATAATTTACCGAATATTAATATTTAACAAATTGTAAATATACAGACCAATAAACATGTGAAAAAATGTGGTTCAATGTAGTAGGCGTAATAAGAGCTCTCTCAACTCATAAGAAAGATATATAAGCGACAACATATTACACAATTTCCAATGATAATAGGTGTACAACATGTAGGACTTATGTCCTACCTGTCTGCACTAAAAGTCACAGGCCAATAATACACTCAGATTAGCAACATGCTACAACAGCTAGCCATGCACACTGTTTTTAAAGACACTAAGTTTGTTTATGAAGAAAAATAACAGTAGTGAGAGGTTTTTTAATGCAACGGCACGGATAATGGCCTCAAAATCGTGTGCGAGTAGCAAAAAATTGTAGTTGTAGCAACAAACCGGGTCACTAGCTACTTTAATGATGGCTATAACAGTGTAATGCAAATTATGAAGGTGAGCTCTACCTGCTACGATTTTGCGAAGTAACTGCGCGGCGTGCAAAACCTGCCAAACGCAGCCTCAGTCATGAAGCAAAGGGGGCTTTGAAAGCTCTATTACGGTCCAAAAATGAAGCTAATGAAGTTGCCGAACTCGATGGACAGCTTCAAGACAGATTAAAGGTAAATTAAAATTTTTTAACTTATACGCGGAAGATCGATTGCAAAAACTTTAAACTGGCTTTCCTCAGACAGTTCTTCTAATCCGCGTGCAAGGAAATATCAATATTTTCTGAAATCGCTTCGCAGTTTACTATTGTTCTATATGTAGATAATGTAAACTTTTCTTTTGTTCTAAAAGGAATCAAGACGGATAAAACGCACTCACCAAGTCACATTTTAAAAATATGACTAATATGTTAGCCACTATATTCAACAAGTGTTTGAAAGGAGGATAAGTCCTTAATAAACGAAAGCGCGCACATATATCTTTAATTTATAAGAAAGAAACAGAAATTATTGCAAAATTTATGGAGGTATTAGTGTGAAAAACTCTGTTGGTAGATTAACATGTATGGTAAAATAATAAAAATACGAACAGAGCAAGAATTAAAAGAACCAGAACAGTGTGGTTTTAGATCCGGTAGATCATGTATTGGTAATGTATTTGTTCTGAACCACATAGAAAATAAAACCTCTGACGGAAGATTCTACGTTTAACATTTATTAATATTAAGAAAGCTTGCGATAGTGTTCTGCAATGTAAAATGTGGGAATGTATGAAAAGCTCCAACATTAGTAAACTACACTGATGCTGCGACACTCCTACAAGCTGCACTAAAACTGGACCACAAATTTCCTATGAGTTCAAAGAGACCAAGGAATTACGACAAGGCTGTTGTAATGTGTCCAGTTTAAAATTTATATTAACAAGGGAAAGAAATTGTGGCATCATGAGTATTCAGATTGAAGATGAAATATTTAGTAGGCTATTATTTGACGATGACGAGGTCATAATTTCAGAACATATAGGTGACTACGATACGAAAGCTACGAGAACAATATAAAAAATGAGGCTTAGAAATTAACTTACAGAAGACTGAACATTTAGTTGTTGGTGATGAATGTAATGACATAAATGTAGATGGTAATATTATTCGAAGTTATAAGATCCGCTATTTTGGTGTTACATTCTCAATGATGACCAGAAATGGGACAGATATAAACTTTAAGCTTTCGCAAGCAAAAAGAGCTATTAGATTCCTAAATATCCCACTTTGGAATAAAAAAATTACCAAACCAAAAAAAAAATACAAGACCATCATTGGGAGTATAACAATATAATGGTTAGAGATGTGGAAAATTAGTCAACGAAATAAAAATCGTCTAATGGTCCTAGAAAAGGATTGTTAGAGACGGGGTTGTAATATGTCTAAAACCCCAAACCTTAACCTGGGCGTTTGAAATTATCCCAAGGAAATTCAAAGGACATTTGTTGAAAGGGTGTCAAATAAATTACTCTGATTGATCACTTAAAAAGAATTACTGCTACACAATGATTTTGGTCAAGCTGAAGGTAACAATCCAAGAAAACGTTTGTAAGTGTCCAAGTGTTGTTTCGCCTACATTTTATTGGCTGACATATTTGGCTCCAAAGGCTTTTGTACCCAACCTTAAAAACATCTGTAATGTTTTACAAATAACACATTCTTCAGCATGACTTAAATTAGCATTTCTAGTAGTTTCAAAATTTAATGGGAGATCTTTGCTGAATAAAATGCATTGAAGTTTATAAAACCGACAGCGAAAATGTTTAAAGCCCAAAGTTTTCCCATTATTAGACCTTGAATTGTAAAGTTTCCTCGTATAACAGAATGAAAGGTAGCAGAACAAATTTTTTTCTTGTTTTTCACATCTCTAATACCGTTACGGCATCAGGTATTGTCATGTTAATCATCTCTTACATTCTTTTCCGTTAATTGTTATTCTCTTTATTTGCTATAGTGGTATGCTACAAGGATAACAATTATTCTAACATAATTTCTGTTTTCCTTGGCCGATCTGGTATTTTTTCTCTATTACTTTATTTGCAGATGTGGTTTGGTTTTCTAGTACGAGTATATTTTAATAATATGTTATATGTTCCTTTTATCGCGTCCTTTTTCAATCTGTCTAATTACATCTTGAATTTTTTAGGAACTTCAATACCGCCTGCAGCGTTTCATGGGTCGATTGAGTAGCTCACGGGAATTGCTGCCGATCCAAAGCCCGAAAAAAAGAAGCGGTTTGGTGGGCTGAATTAGCAAGATATTATAAGAGTGGGAGCATACAACATTAAGTCATGACACAGTAAGGGCCAAGAAGTCTTGACGAAGATTGCCGGAAAAAAAATAGATGTATGTGGTATCTCTGTTTTCCAATAGATGGCTTTAGGCGGTAAGTGGTGGTGGAAATAAACAGATGTAGACGTCATACAATAAGCTTAGGCATTTGCCAACATAACCCCATCGAAACATCAGTCGATTTGTGTCCGTATCGTAAAGTTATTCTCGATTGAATATGTCAGTTTACGAGCCAAACTCTCGTCATTTGCAGGAGATTTTAATTTTCTGCTTCAATATGAAGAAATCTGCGGCTGAGGCTCATCGAATGTTCTCAAATACTTATGGCAAGACCGCTATTAGTGAAAGAACGTATCGTGAGTGGTTTCAACGCTTCAAGAACGGTGATTTTGACATCGAAGACCGGCATAGCGATATAAAAGAGAAGGATTTCAAAGATGCAGGATTGGAGGCATTACTTCATGAAGACTCGTGTCAAACGCAAGAACAATTGGCAGGACCATTAGAAGTCACTCATCAAGCCATTTCAAAACGCCTCAAAGCCATGGGAATGATTCAGAAACAAGGAAATTGGGTACCACATGAATTGAAGCCGAGAGATGTTGAGTGGCGTGTGTTTGCTTGTGAACAGCTGCTTGAACGGCAAAGACGGGAGGGATTTCTGCTTCGCAATGTGACGGGATGAAAAATGAGTTAATTACAATAACCCCAAGCGCAGAAAATCATAAGGACGGCCAAACCGAATATTCACAGCTCCAAGGTCATGCTCTGTATTTGGTGGGACCAGCTCAGTGTAGCGTATTATGAGCTGCTAAGACCGTCTGAAACAATCGTAGGCAATCTGTATCGAAAGCAATTAAGGTGTTTAAGCCGACCATTGAAAGACAAACGGCCGCAATACAACGTAGACACGATAAAGTGATTTTGCAGTTTGGCCCTATATCGCAAAGTCGGTCAAAATATACTTGGAAGCGTTGAAATGGAAAGTCCTACCCCACCCGATGTTTTCTCCAGACATTGATCCCTCTACCTATCACTTGTTTCGATCAATGGCACACGGCCTGGCTCACCAGCACTTACGTTCTTATGAAGAAGTCAAACATTGGATCGATACGTGGATCGGCTCACAAGATGAGCAGTTTTTTCGGCGCGGGACTCATACGCTGCCCGAAAGATGGGAGAAAATAATGGGCAGCGATAGACAATATCTTAAATCGTAAATGTATAACCAGAAAAAATAAAAAAATAATCCAAAAATTTATGTTAATAAAATAAGATTGAACATAAATAATCATTTTTTTCATCTAATCACCGCGTATGTACTTGATATGTCTAAATCAAGAAAAAAAAACGGAGGTTTATAAAAAACTAATAAATATCATAGACAAGGTATCCCACAACCACCAAGTCAAAATAATTGGCGATCTTAACACGCGAGTAGGCGCTATGCAAAGTTTCAATGAGCAATAGCGACATCAGAGATTCATTAATCGATTTCTGTGCTCAAAAACACGTTTTTTGATCATAACATACACAAACAATCAAGTATATCAGTCTGCAATAGGCTACATAATAACGAGTTGAGACTTCTTACCAAGAGTGATTTTAGATGTGAGAACATTAAATTCAGTCAATATAGACAGTGACCATTCATTCGTTTTAAACAAGATTCGAATTAGATATGTCATACAACAACGAATTAAGCTAAAACCCCTCAAAAAATTCAACATAGAGAAAGACAGCACTAGGCAGCTGTATACTAATCGTTTAAAATAAAAAATACAATAATGAATAAAGACAATGCAAAAGAAGCAAAGATAAAAGTAAAAACTAACATTATAAAATCTGTGGAATAATGAATGTGTAAGAGAAGTGTTAAAACACAAATAGTACACAGAAACAAAACACCATGGTCCATTAATGAATTGAAAGAGATACCAAAGAGATGCAAAACAATTGGAAAACTGGAAGATCGCTAATTATACGCACAAGAAAGGAATTTAGCAAATCTAAGTATAAGACAACTAAAGATATAAACGTGGAGAAGATATGGCGCATGTTAAGGAGTAGGAAAGCTGATACTTGAGGAATTTATATAGTGAAGCAACGACTAAAACTAGGGTAACACAAACTGCAGAAAATGAAGATAAGGCTGTCGACGCATCAGCGGAAAATATTAAAAAACGATTTAAACATTGAAAAACAGGAAGGCACCCAGTCAGAGTGGAATAAAAATGAGTAGCAAAATCTGGATGATTAAAATTAAATGAACAGCTCCATACGTTATTTAACCATGTTAACTAGAGAAAGAAACGTACTAACAGAATGGAAAGATTGCACAACTGTCCCAATACATAAAAACAAGAAAAAGAATAACAAAGATTCGAGAGACAACGCTTCCAAATACAATGCCGGAGCTATTGATTATACTAATATTGGACAATATACAGTTACATTAGCATAAAAATGAAGAACAGCAGGGTTGCCCTTAATCGATCCACCACCAACGCTATATATATATAGTATAATACGTCAAACGATTGAAAAAGCGATTGAGCTCACATCAGCTTTTACGCGCTTTGTGGAATATAAAAAGACATTCGTTCGGGTCAAGCTACTAGACGTACTATTAATTTTGGAGTCTCAAAGAAAATGCATTGACGAAAATTCAGGTAAGAAATCAATTGACAGACAGCATCAGTATGGGAATCTAACAAGGAGATCATTAAGTCCCATCCTTTTAATCTTATTAGGAACGAAACTGTGAGTGAAGTAATAAAATTACCCGGATATAAAATAGGACAAAGAGACATCTAGTATGCTAAGTAGACGACGCAGTCGTATTTGTAAAACCTAGGGACAATTTGCGAATTATCTATGATAGCCAAAGAACCGACTCTACGCAAGTTTGCAATAGAGAAAAAAATAATAGAAGATATTACGAACTCACAACATCTGAGAGTAGGTGTATACAGCGACCGCAACAGGTACAACGAAGTGAAACAATAAATTATAAAGGATGCACGAGTCTCTGGTTATTTGAAAAAAAATATTTGAACACTGATGATGGAACTAAAATTTATAAGACTATAGTCAAGCTAATTATGACTAGTGGAATAAAAACCTACGCGACACTAGCTAACTAACCAATCAGATGAAATGAATATATTGCGAGCAATGATGAGGAAAGTAAGGCAAGGCAGCGTTAAAAGCAAAGATCTAAGAGATGAGCCTAACATCACAGGTCTAGCCCGATTTGTAAGAAGAAAGAGAAAAGAATGGAATGAACACGTAAACAAAGTCAATGACAATCGACTTATTAAAACAGCACAATGGCAAAAAACGGTAGGATAGACCACAAAAGAAATAGGCGAAAAGTTAGATTTCAACATTTGAAGAAACTCCGTAATTATTGCGTAAAGAAAAATCGACTTGAGCTACTTAAAAGAAGAAGAAAAACATCATCTCCACAGCTAACTTTCTTTTTTTCTTCGCATGACTAGGATTGCTCCTGTTTGTGGTTGATTGTATATTATCTTTCTACCTTTTTGGTGGTCTTCCAACTGGTCTTTGTGTCTGCCCTTGTCTCCGCTGCGTAAGTTAGGATTGGTCTCACAGTTACCTTGTATACCCTTATCTTACTTTCTGTGGTCATATATTTATTCTTCCATATGTTTTCCCTTAGGCAGCTACTAGCTCTCGTCGCTTTGGTTGCTTATCCTCGTTATCTCTGGTGTTAAGTTTCTTTCGCTGTTCATTTCAATTCCTAGGTAGTTAAATGTCATAACCTGTCCTATGCTTTTTCCCTCTATTTCCAGTTTACATCTACGTGGGTCCTTACCGATCACCATACATTTAGTCTTTTTCGCTTAAATTTTCATGTATGTCCATGCTGTCACATTAAAAGTTTGGAGATCCCTTTGTAGATCGTCTTGATTGTCGATTATCAGTACCATACTGTAGTGATTTTATAAACTCCCATTCTGTATTCTTCTCATTTTTTACTTCGTGAATTATTTGATCCAATATCATGTTGAATTGTAGCGGGATAAGTGAGTCTCCTTGTCGTATTCTTCCTTAAGTCTATGTATTTTGTTTCCTTCTTGGTATTCTGACTTTAGCTTTATTATTCACGTTTATTTCTTTAATTAATTTTATTATTTGCTGTTCTATAGGGTTTGTATATAAAGTATCGGAAAAAGTTTCGGAAAAATAGATTTATTTGAGATATTGCTACAATATCTCAAAAGTCTTCAAAGTAAATTGTCGACACACTTTTGCCAGCGGCTTTAACATGACTTGAAGGCTTTCTGGTAGGCGGATTCCGAAACGTCCTTAAGGGTACGGGTGGAAGCACTTAAGGTCCCATGGTGGTGCCTTTTGAGGGAGGATTTCACTTTTGGGAATAGGAAATAGTCTGCTGGTGCCAAATCAAGACTGTGAGGGGTTGAGGAATCGTCCAAAAAAACCTTCTGCAACGCGTTGAAGAAGACCGTGGTCTTCTTCAACGCGTCTTCGCAAGCAAACACACGCCTCTGCTTTTGGTCGTCCGTCAAGACGTTCGAGACGAGTTTAGCGCAGATCTTTCGCATCGCCAAATTTTCAATGATAATGCTGTGTGCGCACTGTCATCTTATTAATGCCAATTTCATCTGCGACTATGCGCACACTTAACCGACGGTTTGAATTCAGCACTTCACGCACACGTTGCACGTTGTCGTCGGTTCTTGAAGTCGACGGCCGTCTAGCGCGGGGCTCGTCCTCCGCACTCTCTCGGCCATCTTTAAAGAGCTTGTGCCACTTAAAAACTGCAGTTTGTGACATACTTTTATCCTTGAACACTTGGCGAATCATTCCCAATGTCTCCGTACCCAATACAAAATTTGATGGCGTACCGCTCTCAATCGTTCGCCGCAGCTTGCACCGAGTCACTCGACAGGGCTCCACTAAAAGCACGATCTAGCCTGAACGAACGTTCGCAGGCGACTGGCGCTTGGCGCGTCTTGAAGGTCACATCCCCTACCACCAAGTATGCGCGGTGCGAGCGCGCTCTGACGTACAGTCACGCCAGGAAAAAATTGTTCCCGATACTTTTTATACAAACCTTGTATCTACTGTATTTCTAGTAGGTTAATAATATCGTTCCTATCGAAGACGCTTTTTGGGTCCACGAAGCATATATATGCAGGCTTGCTGTACTCGATTTGTCAGATAATAAAGTAGCGTCAATGGTGCTGGGGTTCTTTCTAAAACCTTGTTGTTCTTCCGCCATATCTATTTTTCTTTTATCTTATGCTTTATTATTGCCGTTAATTTTCTGGCTTTTTCCTGTTTCGTTTCTCGAGTATTGGTATTCGGAGACTTTCCTTCCATTTTTCTGGTACCTTCCAAGCGTTTATTATGAATAGTTTTTGGAGCCATGTACCTAGAGTTGTTTCTCAATATTTTATGAGTTCGTTTTGTACTCCGTCTAGACCTGCCGCCTTTATGTTCTTCAATTGTTTTAGTCGTATGTTTATTTCTATTTCTGATACTTGCATTGTATCGGTTTTCCTAGCTATTTATTACACTGTAATCTTCTTCTGTTTCTCCATATGGTTTTGTAAAGTGTTCGATTCATTTCTGTGATATCTTTTATTCTTGTGAATTCGTTCATGTCTTTTTATCATTTTCTACACTTTTCTTTGAGATACAAGCCGTGTTCCATAACTTGAATTTCCCCCAGTGCTCTTTTTAAAATTGCCTATTTCTTGATTGGCTGTTTCTTATTCTCTCGTATTTTTCTCTAACCTCGGGCGTTTTTCTTTTCTTGCAAGTTAAAAACGTTTGTTTCTTTTATTTTGCTAACATTTTAATTTTTTTCATCATACCATGGTGTTTTATATTTTATTTTGTTTGTATTTATTTTATTTATGTTGCTTTCCTTTATGTTCTGGAAGTATAGAAAAATAAAAACTTGCCAAAAAAGCTTAACTTATAAATTGTAAGAGTTGTTAAATGAGAGAATATCATGTAAGCAACTAAAACAATAGGTTTGTTTAACTTGAATAGTGGCGTCCATTTTTATTTAACAAAAAGAAGAGACTTCGTGTTTTTAGATCGCGTAGTCTCAGTGGGTAAATTGATTTTACAAAGCTTCAAGCCAAGAATATTGGAAATCTTCCGGTGCGTGAGCTTAGTATTATCCTCTTGAAGTTACGTGTTCCTCACATCAGCGTTATTGTCAGGATATTGTGGCTTGATTGGTTCTAAAACATCTAATCCACACAAATATGAGCCGACACTTCTGAACCATTTTTAGAATGTGCTAACTGTTATCGAATTACGTATTGGTGTCAATTAAATTTTGTTTGCAAAATCTACCGGGTTGTGCTAGTGAGAAAACTTATTAAATTATTAATATTTGCGAGTTTTGTGTAAGCAATATGCCGAAACATGATATTTTTGGTCGGGCTGGAGGCTGCCATGTTCTATAACAATGTGACTAATTACGCTGACGTTAAATACATGTACCTCCTTCAAAGTGGATTAACCTTCGCTAGAAATGATGATTTGGTAAATATTACCAGTGACGACCGTGATACTTTAATGAAGATACTTCGTACTGAGGTCTATCTTCAAGAAATGATTTATTAGTTTAGATATTCAATTAAAAAGAACTTAGTTACAAGTTTCATTTACTTTTCAGGTTTTTTTAATAAGCTTTCTTTAGAATTAAAGGAGACTAGGAATATTTCAATTAGCAGAAGGTATGGAAGTGTATAAAACAAATTTGCTGCAAGTTGTTACAGTAAAGATAAATAAAATTAAAAGCAAAGATGGACGAGAAAGATATAATAGAGATGAAATGAAACACACTTAAGAAATCAGACAAAAATATTAATAGTAAAAAAAAATAGGAAGACAAAGAAGTAGGCAGAAACTAAAAATATTAAAAAAAATAAAATAGAAGCAGATCAACAGGACAAGAAATGGAGCAAAAAATCAAGTGATGACCTTTGTAGCTTTAAAAATGATTTGTTTTCACTTGTTCATAAAATTTAACCAAATTTCGATCAAAATGTTGGCTGTTCCCGAGTTATTTGGCTGATTTTTGTTAAGGAGGGAGAGCGGAAAGAATTTTTTTCATATTATTCTTTCAATAAATTTCTCAAGCTACCTTATTCAGATATTAATTTGTTTGTATCTGTCCTTCCGAAGTCGAGGCAAAATTGTAATAGAACTTACATGATTATTACAAAGCCTTGTTTATCCTCAGATATCCTTCTGATAATTTTAGTCAACAACTGGGACGAGTAATTTATTCCATTTATTTAGGGTAATGTCCTGTCCGTGGCAACGTGCAGATTCATTAAGTCGTTTCATATAATGACAGAACAAACAAATAATTTTGGGACAGTGAGTCAGCAGTCAACTGAGTTCTAATGAGAAACGAATAAATTGGCTGCAAACAATACGTGTGTTTGTAAATAATTTTCAGTTTGAACAATATTAATGTAAATTTTCTTAGGCGGCAGTTAGAAACATTTAAAATTCAAAAAGGGGTGGGAGATGGAATGTAGTAAAATCTGTATAAACAAAGAACTAATTAACGGAAAATTATGCGAGCAATTAAAAATGCAAATTTGTATTATTAGATCGTTCCTTACTTGAGCAGCATTTTTAGAAGGCCACATGTTGCTCCTATAAATAACAGCAAAAGCTTGCCCTAGTCGCATTCTTGAGCGGATAAAAAACTCTTGCGTAATATCACCTGATAGTGCGTGGTGCCCCGTGAGGCCAAACAACAGCTGAAATTCGGCCTGGCGTGGATGATACAAAAATTTGCATTTGCTCTTCGGGTAACAAATTCCACAGGTCGGCCGCCTGGCCAGATGGTTCCGTGAGCATTTATCCGCTTTCTGTGTTTTGTTGTAGTGAAATTTGGGAATTTGGGGAGCCATGTCTGAACACCTTAGGATGTACATTATACGAAGTAGAGCTCCGCGGACGCAGCAACTGTTGTCTGGTTATAATTTTGGCGGTCCCTCAGGAAATAATGCGTACCAGGAATGTGGTCTTGTCATATGGCCCAACGTAACCCTTCTGCTTCGAGTGTGACGATACCTGAACTAAAAAACGAGGCAGTGAAACATAAGCGAGCCTGCCTCAGCACTTTATGGCACTTTAAGTATTTCAGTTGGTAAAAGCTTCCTCTTTCTTGTATCTTGTCCAACAATCGTTTTTATGGTAAAAATACTTCATTATTCAATGTTTAAAATTATTTTCTTTTTTACTACTTAGATGTTGAGTATATTTAGAAACGTTAGCCTATTTTTTATTATAGTGGTCAAGTAGAAAGCAACAAGTTGTAGAAGTGAGAAAGCGCGATTCATTTGAAAAAGTCCACGGTAGTCTAGAAGCTTAACATTTTAAAGACTACCAATTATACACCACAAAGGCTGCCCAAATAACGAAAAATAGTGGAGTCGTGTTTATAAATTCTGTACGAAAACAACAGGAAATGGTCACAAAACAGCTTCGTGATGTTTAGTGGTAAATTTCAGATTCAAGTGTTCTATTTGATAAACTATCTAAAATGAAGGGTTCAATATAGACCAATATAGAACAAAACCTTCTTGATGGCATTGGGGAATCTATAAGAAAATTTGCTTACGTAAGAGATATTTAGAGCGCCAGTATGGTCGCGCGGTTGGGGCGTTCGGCTATGGTGCGGATGGACCTGGAATCAATCCTGGGACTCAGAACAAAAAGAGCAAGCTGAAGAATTCTGGAGTATATATCAAAAATAACTTAATAGAAAGAGAGAAATACAATTTAAGGTGCGTGGACAAGTAAGAGTAAGATGTGAGAGTAAGGATTAGATTTCAAAAGCTAACCGTGTACAGGATTACATACATTTGGAATAATCAGAAGCAAGAACTAAAGCAGAAAAGAAGATGAATGCAGTTTCTGGGCGCTTAATCAAAAGGTAAAGAAGGGAATAATTTCATAACAACTTCGTGAGGATATAGATATACGAAAATGGCAAAGAACAATCGCATATTGAAACTTCCAAGGCATAAATAAGAAAGAAAAAATAAAGCAATTAGTATGAGACACCAGAAGATATAAAATCGATATTTTAGGAATACAAGAAACTAAGATCAAAAGAAAACTCAATATGGAAATTCAAGAGTATATATGGATTAATGGAGGTAAAAAGAAAGCATATATAGGACACGTTTTCTGATATATAAAGGGATAAAAGAAAAATAGTAGGGTAAGAAATAGTAAACGGTAGAATAAGCATACTGAGATTAAATGGTTAAATGGTAGAAAAATAACATCATTAACACGTTCTATCGGAGACAGCAGAGGAAGAACAAAAAGACAAACTTTATGAAGATTTAGAAAAAACAATTAGTAACATTTCAAAGTATGCCATAAAAATACAAAACAAAACTACCAAAAGGAAAGCAAATCGAAGAAATAGCAAGAAAAGAAAGCCTACACAAAAAGCAAAACATACTAGAAAAGGATTACTCAATCCAAGAGACGGAAAAGTAGAAACCAGATAGGTTATCCATTGATCTTAAAAATGCAGGAAGATGCTATTAAAAGAATACGATCATGGAGCGAAGTAGGGATTGGGGCGAAATAATAACCAACTAGCCCAAACCAACATACACAACAAACCACCAAAATTCAAAAAATGTATAGCAAAAATTATAAAAGGAAAAGACGAAGAAAAAATATACAGATGTGCTAGAACAGAAGTTAATAAGCAATAGTAGCAAAAAAGAAACAGAAAAGAAATGAAACTTTTTTAAAAACAACTTTATTTGACTACGAGAAAATTACCGAGAAGAAAGAAGAGAGTAAAACAAAGATTGGTTCGGCCAGGAATGCAAGGAAGCATTTGAAGACAGTAGAATAGCAACATACACCTGAATCGAAACGTCAGTGTAAAATACCTAGAAACAATATGTAGGAAAAAGAAATTGAAATGCTGCAAGAATCATATAAAAAGATGAATAAATAAATGGTTTATAAATACATAAAGCAGCAAATAAAATGAGATCAAGAGAGAACGATAGGATTGAGAAACCAAGGAGAGCTGTGTATGGGAGAAAAGCAGGTAGCGGAGATCATAAAAAAATATTTTCAAAAAAAATTTAAGTAAGATGAAGCAAGGAGAATTGAATAGCACAGGTAACAGAACTCGAAGAAAAACTATCAACGTGAAAAGTTTTCCAAAAAAAATTTCTCTTCTGAATACAACATATAACGTCTTAGCATCCTTAATAACCGAAACAATCAGGAACAAATCAATGAATAAGATAGGACAGTGTCAAATTGGTTTTAGACAGGGTAAATCAATAATAGACCAAATATTTATCATTAAATAGATGCATGAGAAATGAAGAGAAAAAATACAGGGATACGTGCGCTTTTCTTCGATTTCCAGCGTTCGGCAGATTGATACAAACAAAAATAATAGAAGCAATGAAACAACTACAAATAAAAAAGAAATTGTAGAATTAGTTGTAATGACACTCGGTAGAACAGTCAATAAGGTGAAATTCGAAAATCTTATTTCCACAAAATTCTAGAACCATACAGGTCTAAAACAGGGTGACTCCCTATTATCATCCTAGAACGTATCACGAGGAAGGCAAAATTTGATACAAATAAAAGTATTTTAAATAGCCCATACCAAATCCTGGCCTATACGAACGATCTGATAACGATGTCCTGAACAAAAAATCAGTTGAGAAATATGACAAAGAACTTCGAAGATGAGGCGCAACAGTAAGATTAACACTAAATAGTCGCAATCTATGATTATCGGAAACATGAAACAAAAGGAGAGTAAAAACAATTAACATAACAAGATTTAATATAAGAAACAAGGTGACATATTTAGCCATGGAGATAAACAGCAAAGAAGAAATAAACAAAAGGATATTAAGTGTTTCAAAATGTTCGGTTTCATTAAAGTATCTATTAGCAAATACATTTTTAGGTACAATGAAAATATTCTTATACAAGATAATTATTAGACCGGTCCTAAGTTGCGCGAGTGAAACTAAATAGAAAATAAATTAATTACACAGGAAAGAAAAAGTTATAATAAATTTTTTGGGAATTGAAGGACGTAGGTAACAAGACACAGATATCAATGTAAGGATAAGGTGGTTAAGGCACATAATGAGAAAATTAGAAAATAAAAAATAATGCCACAGAAACAAAAAAAAAAAGAAAAACGGACGCAAAAAAACATGGCGACAACCGATAAGAGAAGACCTACAAGGAACTGATATCAGAAATTGTAAAATGGAATATAAGGACCAAAAGAGTTGTTAAAAAAGAGTAGAAATGTTTTAAACAACATGTATAGACCTCAATTTTTTGCCTAACTTGTCAAACGGAAGTCAAGAAAGAAAAAGTTCGAGACATTTGCATTAATCCCTTGTTTGGGTTTCTTGGTCTTACAAATCCTGCCGAAAGCTCTCTTAGTACACTCCAACTGATCTATAACTTTTCTATATTTTTTTTTTAAGTTTCGTCTTCCTACCCGAAAAAATGTCTAACTCAACCTCTGAATATGACATATGCTTTAGAAAATAATTTTCAAGTATTTTACATACAATTTTGTGTAATTTATATAAATAACACACATTTTAAAAGTACATCAAGACATAAGGTCATACTATTTTTCTTTTGGGAGGTTATCGAAACAGTTGTATTTTTTGGTAGTGAAAATTATGTCTAAATTATAAAAATCTACTTTTTGGGGCATAAGTCATTTTACATTTATTTGGAATTATCATAGTCAAATTGAGATAGCGTGGCCACTGTAGATCATTTATGGGTTATCAATTACCTGAAGTCTCTTTAGACCTAGCAGAGTCACTTTAAGTATTTTAGGGCCATTATAATTATTGTAACTCTTGGTCCTTCTGTGGTTGTCACATGGTGGTGTCATGGAACTTAGTTTGGGTTTATTTGATTTTTACACAGTTACATTTTACACAGTTGAAAAAATTATAGTAGCAGCAACTGAATAGTCAGGTCCGTCAAGAGGGAAGAGGAGAGGGGGTAGAATTCCCCAGATCCGTGGTTCTTAAGGATCTGGGCAAGTTTCAGTATATTGTACGATCAATTAATAAAATGACTGTTTCCTTGAATAACGATTCAGGAGTTCGTATTTCGAATCTGTGCAAATCAAAGAGCTGGGTGGTACGAATACAAATGTACAACTTTTTATATATAATACAAAAAATTATTATTATTATAATAAACAATTTATATAATCAGTAAAAATGGTTTATCCGCCCTTTAAAGCACACTTTAAAATTCCACACAGTTCTGGGGACGTAGCAAATCATGAATTACTATTGGGACGACCGAGATTTTGTTTCCTGATTGTAATCGTAGACCCGTATTTCATGCCTGCTTATGACCTATTCTAGGAAATCAGGTTCAATAGTAGCAATCTGGAACAAATCATTGGTAGTTGCTCTAGTAATGATAACCTCTAAATAAATTTTACCGTTCCACACACTCGTTTTTGGAATTCTCATTTCAATTTATAGCTCTCATGCTGTCGTTTATACCATGCCTTTATTTTGAAAGCATCCTGTATCATTCGAATAGTTCCTGCAGACGAATATTCCAGCTTTGCCAACAAAGTTTGATGAAAATTTGTTACTCTACTCGCCCAATTATTGCAAATGTGTCTATCATACATCGGGACAATGAAGAGGTCTCATTTGTAGATGCTAATTACAGTCCACTCTCATCTCGTACCAGGTTACATTGAGATAGTGCAAAATATTTTCATCATCTTAACATTAGTTGGTTATTTTCGGAACAGACGTTGTCACTGTTCATGTCATATTGATCCGACTATTGGACGTCCTGGAATCTTTCTCCTTTTAAATGTGATTTAAGTTTTGGCAATAGTCAGAAGTCTCGGGATAACAAATCTGAACTGTAGTGTGATACATATTTCGTTTTGGATTTCAATCGCTGATCGCTGCTGATTGTAACCCATACACGTTTAACATTTTCCGATTTACTGCTCGTTGCTGTTTATGTAGAACGTGGATGACGCTTAATAAATTACCGACCATCTTTTAATCGTTTATCCTAAGCCTTTATTTGTACTGCACTCATTGTGTTGCCCCCAAAAACCTTCTGAATCGCATAAAATTTTATCCTGTTATATTTTCTCAGTTATTGCAAGTGAAATGATCACACACTACAAGTGCTCACTCACTGTGACCAGTGAAGTCGTCCTCATCAACGCATGCGTGTTACAAACCACTCAGTGGTAGCCGTACAACTGGTTTTCATTATATTAAGGTTGGTTGGATATTTTCGGGGCAAATTGCGTATGTTCACCACAGCAAAGCGTAAAAGGCGGTAATAATTTAAATTGATTTATTTTATGAGTTATAAAAGTGACTTCGATTTTTAGATAATATTACGCAAGATTCTTTTGATATTAATAACTTATTAAGATTTAAAAAAAATTAGTAAACCGAAAGTAACTACATTACTTCAAGTGTTCTGCAAAGTTAATATTTCTCTTAATTTATGAAATTAATACATTTTGGCCTTGTTTGGTTTAAGTACTATCGTAAACTGTTTCAATATTAAGCTCTGTCGATGTATAAAATGACAACATTTTTACTAATAGTTTAGTTCTTAGAGTACTTTTTTATTGTCAATGAATCATTTGATAATACGTCCTATAAAGATGACAATATTTTATTTAAATTTGTTAAATTTGTTTGATTTTTGAATTAAACAAAATTAGCAAAAATGTCTTAGCTTCCTTTTACCATGCTTTGTTAAAAAAATAGTAATTAGTATTTACTCTTTATCTATTCTTTCGCAATTATTTGTTAATGCTTGCCGTTACATCTATCTATATATTTGAATAGAAATTAAACAAAGAAATGTGGCGTGCCCCAACATCTTAATTTACACAAGGAGGTCCGTGCGTAGTAAACAAAGACAGCTTACACATTTGAATGGAAAGTAAACAAAGACGGCCGATATGTAATTTAGCGTGCCGCGCTCTGAGTGCTTGATTTACACGAAGAGGTCTGTGCGTCCGCGCACGCACGTCGGAGGTGCTCTCCCGGTTACCGGGCCGCTGCATTGTCGAACGCAAAAAGCGCGTCTGCAACGACCATTTGGTTTGCTTCCGCCGAGCGGAGATTTGATTGAAATTGAAATTGTTTCACGTTCCCGATCCAGGGAAAAAGCCGATCCAGTTAAAAATTAATGAGGAGGTGTAAGGAAAGACGGGTGAAAAATTGTCATCCTAGGACGCCAAAAATACCTTTTGTCGGCCAAATCCTCGTTTACAACATTACATGCTATACTTATTTACTTATTATATGGCTTTTAGAACCATAAACTCTCCTCTGAGCTTCCCAACTTTGCATGGACACGAGCAGATTCCGTTTTCTTTGACAAAATTCCACTTTTTTCGTTTTCTCGTTAAAGTTGTCCAGTTGCTGGTGCTTACTACTTGTGTATCCTCTATACACCGTTTTCATTTACGGATCCTAGAATGCCCCGTAGTGCTTTCCGCTCCCGTGTACTTAATACATAATTTGTTTTGTATTCAGTAGTTCCGCTCCGTATGTTGCTGTCAGTCGTGATATATTTTTATAAATAACTAACTTTGAGTTAGTAAAGATATTTTAAAAATTAAATGCGCGGCTCAAAACTAATTGTTGCTTGTGGTTAATCTGACTTGCGACTTTGTTTTAGATACTATTGTACCAAGGCATTTATTATCTTCTACTTGTTGGAATGTATATAGATTCACCTCAATGTTGTATTTCTTAATTAAACATATTTAAATGGTTCTAACATCCTTGTCCCGAGGAGAACTGATAAAGATAAGCAAACTTAAATATATTTTTTTGGGTTCTTTATTTTATATTCAATATTGTTGATCTTTCATTTAGGATAGTTCCTTGCATACAAGGTTGTAGAGCCAACATTTTGTCTTTAATCTGTTAAAATTCATTTTGAAAGTTCTAATAAATCTCTATCCTACAGTACTGTATGCATATAAACTATTGAGTTCTTTCTAAAGATTACACCGAGACTCTTTTGTATCATATAGACACATAAGCCTAATTAATGAAATCTCACGTTTCAGAGCCTTTCTAATTCCGATGTGTCCATCTTCTGTGTAACGTAAATTTTCCTCTGAAGCACGCTGTTTTTATTATGATAACTGAGTGTTATATCCATTTTTCCACTTTTTACTACAGTTTATTGTGCCTTAAATGTTTTAGGAGTTACGTAGGTGATTTATTGGCATGTCTTATTAAATTTTGAATTGATAAACGCTGTTAAATATCTTATTGCAGGTCTATTTTATTGAATTCCATTGTGTATATTATTTTGTCAACAAAGTGTCTGTTTAGCCTTATCAGTTGCTTGCATTAATTTTGTGTGGTATTCTTGACGCACTTTCAATTCTTAGGTTTGTGATGAAAATACTAAAGAATTTTTGTTGATGAATTTGGTTATGAAATTATTCTCACGTTTTAATTATAACTTTATTTTACGCCCTTGAAAGAGTACATTACTAAAGTCATAATAATTAATAATAAATTTCTTTCTTTCGTGTAGTTTAGTTTCTTATAATTGATACAACCTCATCGAACAGCCATGCTTTCTTAATAAAGGACAATATCAGTTTCGCAAAAATGTAGCTCGTCGGTACTTGTAACTCTTAATTACCACATTAGGTTTGAGTCTTTGATTTCCATAGATTTTTTAAAAGTTTCTGTAAATTTGAAGCACACCTATAAAATTTTGAGATTTATTTATATCAAGTTAGGCATTATTTTCAATTTTTGAAACAATATAATTCTAGTATACTTCGCTCAAATAATTTCTACCGTAAATTGTTTCTAACTGTAAGCACGTCTCCGCTGTTTAGAGATATACTGGCAATTAATCGCTTGATAGTACGATACATAATTTTTGTTGAAACTAAACTTTTAAATATTTTCCTGTTTTTAAAGCACAACTAATAATCATTGACCTTCTTGTTAAGTGGAATTTTAATATCGACCAACAAAGTTACAAAAAACTTGAAAAAATTGATTTCTCCCTAAAGTCTACAGAATATAAAATTTTTTATTAATGACAGAAATGATTAGTAAGCGTTAAAATATGTAAATTTGTTTTTATTTCTTTAATAATAATGGTGCATTTTACCACGAGAATATGGTTTGGGAACTGAAAATTTTGTACTTATCATTGATTGTCGTCGCGCACCGTCTCTGATATGGGGTGATGGAACAACCACTGCGTCTTAGACGACTACCATTATTATCCTTTGTTCGAAATGAACGCAAATAGTCAATTATTTTTAATGTCCGAGTTGGCACCCGCCAAGCAAATTAATTAGACATTCCCAACAACTAAGTAGTTCAACTACTCGACCACAAATTGGCTTAACTTATTCTAGTCCTTCTGAGCTTGGAGCATCAGATTCCTAGAAAAGGAAAATATCGACTTGTTAAGAGAGTGAAGGATACAAGTTAAAAGTTGGTTTCGAAAGTATTATTTTCATATCTATCTAAAAGACTAATACTAATAATTTGGTAAAAGTAACAATCTTTCACTGAAGTACACAACGTTGGACTCTTTTAAGTAGTCATACAAGTAATGTCAATATTTGGAATTGAGGTGTACCTTTTAGAACAAACATCTACAAGAATACTAACGTACAGCTTTGTAATCAAACATATCCGATAATTTTTTTTGACTTTATAGCTCAAGGGACAATGCCCTTAGATAACGAAGTCCTTATCGTTAAACTAATCACTAACATAAGATGTCATGATTTAGGTAATAAGGAGTAGCTTCGGAAATGGACGTAGCGATATAGGTATTCTACTAAGCATGGAACTGGAACAAAAACAGATACACAGTATGTTAAATCAGTCGACAAAAAGAAGTAAAAATAGGGGAGGAAATGATAAGTAAAAAAAGAAAGAAACTGTAGTCAGTTGTTGGAAGAAAAGTACCAGCTTTATATATGATATAGGGGCGAAAAGCCAAAGAAAAAATACACATCGTTCTAAATTTTAATACAACACAATAAATAAGACAGTGGGAAGCCATCAACACAAGAATAATATATGTATGTATATTTAGAGCTGCGACAAAAGATAATCATCATACAAGTACGTGCTTTCGATAGAAAGCCTTTTATATATATTTATATATATTTAAACAATTTAGTTCATAGGTTAAATCGCGCTGATTTTTAGAAAATTCTTCACGTTTTATTATCCACTTTGATGCCTTTATCAAGAAAGACTTCCCAAGGAGGATTATGAGCCACTGGACTGGAGAAAGTTTGTTTGAAAGAGTCGTGTTATAATTAACGACTTTCAAATAATGAGTTGATTATTGTTTCAAGAGTTGAGAAATTGAGGGTGCTTTTTTATTTCAATTGCCTCACCCATGATTATTGGGAGCATGGGAAACCAGAGTGAGTGTCTTTGATTTGAAAAATTAAATGTCTAGCTGGTTTCTTTGTTCTATTTGGCAAGTGTCGAAGAATTGTCGCTCTTCCTCGCAGCTAAAGAATATTCGAGTTATGCGGTTTGATATTTATTGCGGTCGCCACAAGTTACTTCGTAAACTTCTTGAGATATGAATATTGGTAAACAGAGAGACAACATTAAAAAGGACACTTTATGTGTGGGAAAGAGTCGGAGAATTTCTAAGAAGTGGCAGAAGGTTTGGATGTATGATGACGCTTGAAGGATTTTGGCCAGGTAACAACCAAAGGCACTAAGGTAGTAAGGGAGTATTTTCCTTTTGTATTTTTGTATTTTTGTGAGATAGTGCGATTTTAGTATTCTGGAAGTTTGTTTCTTTCGGGTTATCGAGTTTTTTTGTATTGAGGAATAAATCTGCATTGGTAATGATGATCTTAGAAATTCTCAAATCATCATAATGGTCAGAGTTTCTTGAGACTTTGCAAATCTTAAAAACTAATCACAATCTAAAATGCGAAACCCTCAAATTAATTACCATTGCCTATCCGGGGGAGCCTGTAACTCCTAGAGGGCGCGTTCCCAGGTGGCGGATAGGGGAAAGCTCTGCAGATATGCAGAGGTATATATATGGGTAGGAGGGAAATAAAATACCTCCCGCGGACCAACAGGCTCGGCAGCGTCTGTTCCCAGATTGGCGGCTGAATAAAACTCGCCAACACGCAGTTAGCAAGCTCGACGTTTTAATTGCTAATTACCCCCTAAAACTTGATATGGAAATGGCGATTTTTAAAACTCAGGTACCCCAAGTGGGTAGGATCTAAAATAATCCCACACCGATAAGTCGGTCTGCCACAAGGAATCTTGGAGGGAGGAGGGGCAAAAACTCGTTCAACCCCAAACCTAAGAAAAGAGGCCTCGTGAAGATGAACATCTGTACCCTAAATGTAAGATCATTATATTTTCAAGACAAAATAGCACTACTAGAAGAAGAAATAAAGGCTATTAAATGGGACTTCATAGGTCTCAGCAAAATAAGAAGGAAAGGAGAAGAAGTTCTGAAGTTAAAATCTGGGAAGCTACTATTCCACAAAGGCGAACATGACAATAGCAGAAAAGGTGTTGGAATACTCATACACAATAAATGGATCAAGTACGTTAATTCAATGGCAGGAATATCATCTAGAGTGGCATATATTACTATTAAAATTACACAGAGGTACTCCTTGAAGATAATCCAAATATACGCTCCTACCTCAACCCACTCCGATCTAGAAGTGAAAGAATTCTATGAAGACATAGAGATTGCACTGCAACAAGACAAAAAGTACTACACTTTACTCATAGGAGACTTTAACGCAAAACTAGGAAAACAGCAAATAGGAGAAACAAGTATTGGGAAACATGGAATTGGAAATAGAAATGAAAGGGGACAAACACTTGTCAATTTCTTAGAACAACAGTCTAACAGCCATGAATTCCTTCTTTGCCAACAACCAACATAGAAAATGGACGTGGGATAGTCCCGATGGGATTACCAAGAACGAAATAGATTTTATTATTACAGATAAAAGAAATACAGTAACGGACGTAACGGTACTCAATAAAATACAGATTAGTGACCATAGATTGGTACGAGCACGAATTAGGATAAATACGAAACTAGAAAGAAAGAAGTTGATTTCCCCAAAATTTAGAATCCTAGCTATCGAATTGCTGTCTTCAAAGAAAGAAACCTATAGAAGTAAATTAGACATGGCAATTGAGAACAACCCTATGAATGAAAATGCTAACGTGGATGAACTGAATAAATACATCACTTATATAACAATACAAACGGCAAAAAGTACTCTTGAAAATATGCCCATAAGAAAGAACTCCATTAAATTAAGGGAAGATACAAAAGATTTAATAGCAAACAGAAACAAGGCAAGGAATAATATAATAACTGAAGAACTTAAAAAAATGAACAAAGAAATAAAAAAGAAAGTAAGAGCGGATATAGCAGCACACAACGAAAAAATTATCAAGGACACAGTAGAAGCAAATAAGGGCCCAAAAGTCTTCAGAAATAAAACCAAAATAGGAAACACTGAAATTATTTACCTAAAACCAAAACAGGGAAAACAATAAAAAATAGAGAAGAAATCTTAAGATACATAAAAACATTTTATTCGGACTTGTACTCTTCCAAAATACAACAACCAATTGTTAGCCCTAGAAATAGACGGGCCGCTCTCACTCGTCATTACACAGAAGATATTCCATCAATATCAAAATACGAAATAAAGACTGCGCTAAAATGGATGAAAAATAATAAAGCTGCAGGACCCGACAACATAGTAATTGAAATGATTAAAGACGCAGGAACACCAATCTTAAACTGCCTAGGGAAACTCTTCAATCATTGTTTGGACACAGGAAAAATACCAGAACAATGGAAGACCGCGCAGGTAATCCTAATATATAAAAAAGGGAATAAACACGATTTGAAAAACTATCGTTCTATTTCGTTATTGCTTATGTTATAAGTTTATGACAAGAATCATAACGACCACAATTACAAACAAACTGGATGCTTTCCAACCACCGGAGCAAGCAGGGTTCCGCCAGGGATATAGCACCATAGATCACATCCATACTATAAAACAATTGTTGGAAAAATCATACGAGTATAAAATGCCTCTCTATATGGCCTTCGTAGATTTCGAGAAGGCATTTGATACAATAGAAATATGGGCTGTGGTAAATGCATTGAAGCGATGTAGAATTGATCATAGGTATGTACAACTAATTAAAGAACTTTACGAAAACTCTACTATAACAATACACACGTTTGATAAAACCAACCCAATTAAAGTTAAAAGAGGCATTAGACAAGGAGACACCATCTCCCCAAAATTGTTTACAAACTTACTAGAGGATGTTTTTAAAACCCTATGTTGGGAAGCAAAAGGTTTAAACATAAATGGTGAATATTTATCACAATTGAGATTCGCTGACGACATAATACTATTATCAAATAACATGGCCGAGTTACAAGATTTAGTCATAGATTTAAACCAAACTGCGATGACAGGACTTAATGTCCAACTGACGAGCATTATACATTATCAAACAAAGTAATAGAAGTAGTATCGGAATATATATAGGCCAAAAGCTAACCAACAGAATAAATAACCGAAATAAACAGAAGAATAATACTCGCTTGAGCAGCGTACGGAAAACTAAGAGACGTATTTAAGTCATCATACCCTCAACATTTAAAAACAAAGTTATTTAATCAATGCGTACTTCCCATACTTACCTACGCATCGCTAACAAAAGCTAAATCATCGTCGTGCTCAAATCCACTATGTTGCAAAATCCCTCATTACTAGAATCCTCAACGTTCGACACACATGAATAATGAAGGCAGTGAGAAAGTTTCTATTTCAATTGATTTTATGGACTGTTTTCCCTGGTGTTTGGCAAGTGCCGAATAGTTATCGCACATCTATACGGCCAGGAAATGCTCATATATTTGTACATGACATTTGCCTGTTGACCTATGCAGATCCTTTGGCACTCCCCACAGGTATTTCCTTCACTCCTTGAAATTCGTTAGGGCAATTATCCTTGGGAGAAAGAATAAATTTAGCTATTTTATTACTGATTGTGAAGGCCGTACGTATGTTTGCCTCATTAATAAGCAGTTCATTTAATATGTATGCCGCTAGTGTACAGCAAGAATTATTTTATTGGTCTGGAAGGTCTTGAGATTGGGAAGTAGCTTTGTTAGTATTTCTAATTACATGGAATAAGAATGTGGTAGAATACCCATTTTATGGTAGGGTTGTGGTAATAGCTTTACGTTTTGTTTGTCAGGTTTTCATGTTTTCATGTCAATTGAATGGATTTGGACAGGGTGATGATAAGGGATTTAGGTAGTGTTTAGTATGGATAGGTTTTATAAAAACAGTATAATAAAAGCTGTCGTTTGACGGATTTTTGTTATAGAAACGTCTCGGAAGAGAAAAAATTGTATTGCTCTGTTTCCACGATGTTGGTGTGAATTTAGTTTAAGAAGGAAAGAAATTCGAGGAAAGTATTTTGTGCGTGAAGTCTGATAATAAAAGTATCATGGCCATATCATATTCAATAGATATGTTTAAGATGAAAAGACCTTTTGCTTCAAAATGGACCAAGAAAAGGTTTACTATAACAGGTAAAAGTGGGAAGCTAACTTATACAGATACCGTTCTTGTGACGGTAAAATGTATACAGAAAGGTAAAGTAGGGATTGCATAGACATGGTTAATTAAGGAGATGTTATCGTTATTTATATTGTAAATTGATTTAAAAAAGTATTTGGAATTGAGTTAATGGTTAGCAACTGCAATTCTGTTCTCAGGATATGGCAGCAGTGATGCTAACAACAAGTGGAGGAGAACCGAGGAAGATTATATTAGGATCGGTGCACCTCCCTGTTAATGAACCGGATCATCCACCGCCTAGGGCAGTGGATGAGACACTGCAGAAACATTGGTATGCGGATGTTCATTGGCTGCGACGCCAATGCACACCACCTCTCATGGGGTAGCACCGACACCAACATCAGAGGTGAGTTAATTTTACAATTCACTGTGGAAAATAATTTGGACATATTGAATAAGGTTAACAAACCAACCTTCGTTATCAGACGAAGAAGGGAAGTAAGTGATATAACATTTGGTACTACTTTCGTAAGTAACTTTGTTAGAAATTGTCAAGTATCTGATGAGGAGAGTTGTTCAGACCACAGATACATTAAGTTCGAAATCGCTGAGAATCAGCGAATGATAGAAAACTATCGTAATCCTCGTAAAACGGACTGGGAAGCCTATAAGGTAGACCTAGACCAGGATTTGGCGAGTACGATAAGGAAAGTTCACAATAACCTTGATCTTGAAATGGCTGTGGATCAGTTAACTGAGGCAGTTATTTCAGCGTACAATGAAAACTGTCCCCTGGTTGTAAAGGCTTCCAGCAGGAACGTCCCCTGGTGAAATGAAAGCCTTGCAACCATGAGAAGGCAAGTAAGAAAACTGTTTAACAGGGCCAAAAAATCAGGTGACTGGGATACCTATATAGCCCCTAACTGAATATAATAAAGCATTGAGAGATGCCAAGAGAGAATCATGGAGGAGATACTGTGAGGAGATTGAAAATATTCCAGCATGTGCCAGACTCCGTAAAGTACTCTCAAAAGACTTACTGCAATTTCATTGGTACTCTGGAATATAAATCCGAAGAGTACACCAAAACAGGAAAAGAAACACTGACAGAAAACTTTCTCGGATGCATTTTCCTGGATCTGTAATTATACAACAGTTGCCCTGAGACTGGAGAAACCAGGTATCCCTTGATCTTGGCAACATAGCATCAAGGGAAGACTGGGAGACTGCAAGAAGAGTGGTAACTTTCAATAAACTCAAATGGGCTATAAACTCATTTGAAGCTTATAAATCTCCGGGACCGTACGGAATTATTCCTGCCATGTTACAGAAGGGCTCTGAACTTTTAATGGCAAATATCTGCATGGTGTTCAGAGCCAGTTTGGCCCTAAACTACTTGCCAAAATTATGGAGACTTACCAGAGTGGTATTTATACCAAAGCCTGGTCGAGCCCATTATTTACAGGCAAAGAGTTACAGACCAATTAGTTTCATGTCTTTTTTGCTTAAGACGTTGGAAAACTGCTTGATGAGCGTATTAGGGGAGGCATACTGGTACACCATCCATTATATGAGAACCAATTTGCCTATCAAGCTGGTCTCTCAACCAAAACAGCACTTCACTACTTCACTTGGAGAGTAGAGAAAACGCTGGATAACAAAGAGATCCTTCTATGTGCCTTCTTGAACATAGAAGGAGCCTTCGACAATATATCTTCCAACTCCATACTCTCGGCCTTGAGAGGGCGTGGTCTGGAGGAGACCTGCTGCAGGTGGATAGACTGCATGCTCAAAGGAAAGATGGTTTATTCGTCAATGTATGACGAAACTATTAGGTCCAGGTAGCGGGGGGGGGGGTATCCTCAGGGAGGAGTTCTCTCCCCCCTGGTAATGGATGGACTTTTAAAGAACTTAAAAGACAAAGGATTCTCTTCTGTAGGCTACGCCGATAACCTAGTTGTCTTGGTGGAAGAAAAATTAGTAGGCACGGTCAGGGAACGGATGCAGAAGGCCCTGAACGTAGTAACTGAATGGCCTAAACAGGAAGGCCTCAAGGTCAGTCCTGTAAAAACCAAAATTATACCCTTCACGCGAAGGAAAAAATCAGAGGGGCTTACACCTCTTTTCCTTGGCGAAAAAGAAATCACCATATCGGGAGAAGCAAAGTATCTAGGAGTCGTTTTCGATTCTAAACTTACTTGGAACCGCCCTATTGAGAAAGTTATCGACAAATCGGTGACAACTCTAGCAGTTGTCAGATGTACGACAAGTCGTGGAGGTTAAAACCAGGTATGGTGCACTGGTTGTACACCAGAGCGGTTAGACCCTCTCTTACATACTCAGCTTTGGTCTGGTGACCTAAAGTAACACAAGAAACAACCAAACTAAAACTAGGCAAGGTACAAAGGCTTGTCTGTTTGGGTATTATAGCGGCCATGAGAACCACGCCCGCTGCAGCAATGGAGACTCTTCTAGACGTCCCACCTCTACACATAGTAATTCAGGGGGAGACAAGATTAGGTTATTACAGGTTGTATCATTCACTGTACAAGAAACACACGGGTACAGGTCATACAAGAATAATTGACAGTCCGGGGAGCCCTCTGCTTGAAATGAGGACGGACCACATGACCTCAAAAATATGTGGCGACTCTCTATTCGAGGTGATAATGCAGGATCGAAATAGGAGCGAGACTTTTAGATAGGCAATTGTACCTGGTAGCCTAATCTGGTACACAGATGGTTCTAAAATCGAGCTGGGTACCACAGCTGCAATATATGCTGAGGCTTCTAGGGTAGAGCTAAGCTTTTCCATGGGTCAGTACGCTTCTGCCTTTCAGACAGAAATATACGCCATACTACAGTGTGTGCGTGAAAATGGCAAGAGGACTTACAGGAGCAAGCGGATCTATATTATATCAGACAGCCAGGCAGCTTTAAAGGCCCTATCAAGCACTAAAGCGTCACCTAGACTGGTATGGGAATGCATCAATGAACTTAATGCACTGGCAAAACAACACAGTAAAACTGTTATGGGCACCTGGATATTGCGGTATCTACGGTAACGAGAAAGCCGATGAACTGGCCAAGCAGGGTTCTAGTGAGGCTTATATAGGCCCAAAACCTGCATTAGGAATTTCACGAAGTGCTGCCCCAAGCTTTATTAAGGAGAGAATATGCACTCATCATCGAATGTACTGGAAGAACCGACCAGGACATTATTTCAGCAAAACCTTTAATAAGGGACCTTGCCAAAAGAGAGCTGCAGAACTCCTTAACCTAAGTAGGCCACAGCTAAAGATAACCATACGGTTTCTTACAGGACATGCGACTGTAACCGAACACCTCTGGAAAATTGGTAAATTCAATGATGACCTTGCATGCAGACTTTGTAGCAAGGAACCACAAACAGCTTTACATATCCTATGCAAGTGCAGGAAAAGGCAACACTTTTTTCCGGAAACTAATCCTGGAACCGGAAGATTTCTAGACACACCCTGTAAAGGACCTGTATCTGGTGATTCAGGGGACATCATTTACAGATTGGTTGTGAATTTATTTAATTAGGGTAATCACCATAAGCCATAAGCTGCAGAGAACATGGATCCATTAAGGAAGACATACCCTGAGCGAGAAAAAAAATGGTAAGCGAGGTTGACTGTGGTATCTTTACTTATAAGGAAAGTTTTAGTAAGATTTGGACGTAGGATGAGGCTTGCTATGTAAGAGGTTGTAGAATTTTAACACCGTACTACACTACGTTAACGAAATTTTTTTATAAATTTTTGGGAAACCATATAGTTTTAGAATTCTGGAGCATTTTTCTTGGGGTATAAGGTGTTATTTAGTATAGGATGCTAGGTTTGAGTTGGTAATTGTCTATTGAAAATTTAGCTGGCGTAATTTAATATCCCAAGCAATAGTGCGAACACACTGGACTTAGCGAGTTTTACTTATAGTTCTTCTCACTTAACAAAAAAACCTTCAGACCAAACTATTGGGATCGACCCTTAAGAAATTTAAGAACAAAAAACTTGGAGCAAATAGACGTCTGGGGTGATGCGTGCCATCACCAAAATTTTATAGGGTATTGCAAATCTTATTACATACAGGTTATTGCGCAGAACCTGACAGGGAGGTGTTACGTTTACGATATACCCTCGTTGTTAGTTGTCGTTTCAGTAGCAATGGAACCGTGGACGATTGTACAGCGCGTCTTTGTATACGACATCTTTGTTGCAACTGGTAATTCTATGGTGTAGACACAGCGAAGATTTCGAACCGATTTCAATGTTGGTCGACCCTGTGCCGTCCACCTCGCCCAACAATACTGAAATGTTCTAACAACACTCAGAATGAGGGCAACTGCTCGAGGATGTGATAGGAGCGTTAGAACACCAGAAAACACAGCTCGCGATTTGTGCATATCAGACGTCTTTTGTCGAAATTTGCACTTTGACTTCCACTTGAATCTTTATAAAATCATGTTGGTTCAAGAACTGAAGAGAAATTACTATCTGCGGCGGTTTACGTTTTCAGAAACGGTGCTGGAAATCTTTTCACCTACCGGGTGCCAGTACCGGTCGGCAAATAATCCATGGAAAGTCCATAAAGTGCCTCTACATAATGAAAGAGTAACTATGTAGTGCGGAATAGCCCGATTTCGCTTAATCGGGTCCTACTTTTTTCAAGAAAACAGACGCACTGCGACGGTCAACTCACAGATGTGCCTTAAGATGTTGCGAAAATTTTTGGTGCCTAAATTGAGAAGACATCGGATTGCCCTCGATAGGGTTTCGTTTCAACAGGATGGGGCTATGAGAATATTTTCAGGGCGCCTGATTTCGTTGCGGGGTGGGAGATGTGGAGTGGCCCCCTCGATGACGAATATTTCACCGAGTTTACACCAGGTTTTAATTGAAAACCACGACTCGTGAAGCTTTTTCGGAAGCCATAATTCTAGAAATTAGAGCAATTCGATGCGCTGTACTTAAAAGGTGTATGGATAATTTTTCCACCTGCCTGAATTATATTCTTTTCGTTTGTGTTTTATGTTTTCTCGATGGCATTATATAGGTAATCTTTGGAAAAAATAAATATTGTAATTTGTTCAAAAGAGTGTTAGAGTGTTTTGAAAAACGTAACAACTTCCTGTCTAATAAACTTAATATGCTTTTAGAACGGCGAAATTGTCTCAGAAGTAGTCATTTTAAGAAAATTTCTTCACGATCTAGTAAATCTTTATAGTATAAAATAATCTGTTTATTTAAAAAAGTTAGAGCACATAAATTTTAAAAGTTAAAAACCGAATAATAAGCCCGATACTTTATAATGCCTCTGTTGTCACTATTAGATTGCAAATATCAACCCCAACAGTCTAAAATAACCTTTATAACTTGGGTCTCTATGCGGGTAGACAAATAACTTCCGCCACTTTAACAGTACATTATAAAAGCACGGGTACGTTGTTATCATAAGTATATTTGAATAGGTTACCTGTATTAAATACAGCCTCTACTGCATTCAAGGATTACTAATGCGCAAAGGGAATTGTTTGGTGTCAGGTTGAGATAAAATCTTCTTCACATGCAGCTGCATGTGGAAAATTGTAAGTTTAAGAAAGAATCATCTAAAGATTAACCCAAGTTGAAGGATACGTCCAAATATTTGTTTGGAGAAATCCAAATGCAGTAACAATTTTTCGTGCCATGAAACGAAAAAGGAAAATATAGCACCAAAAAAGCAGACGACCCGATTGTTAAAAATATACGATGTTTCTGGCTCAATACCATCAAAATGCACTAGCGTACTATTGAATAAAAAAATAGTAGCAAAGCCAAAAGGATATGAATTATACTCAAATGCAGATGTAATGTAATTGTCATGATGCAACATTTAGAACAAATTCGTGTAGTTGATGAAAATGAGAAGAAATTAGTTAAACTTTTGTGAGCGTTTTTTAAATTTTCCACTAATATTCCGTTTCGTCATCCACTTCAGACAAGAGTAAAAGTTAAATAGGTAAAACGCAATTTGTTTTTCGTTCTTTCATGAGATACTTTAAACTCATGTATTAAAGGAAAAAGTTACTGATGTGTCTAGTTTAAAAAAAGCATTAAAAGCAGCTCAACGGAAATTGCCCCGAGAACCAATTAAGGTGACAAAAACAAGGCCGAGGGAGCTAAACAAAATGTTGAAGGAAACAAGTAAAATTAGAAGTTCTTGAAGTTTGAATTATATGTGTAACGTTTTTTCCAATAATAAAAGTCTAGTTAACTGTGCTGCAATTTAGAATAAGATATTCAGAATTTTTATTTTGATTATTATTGCCTACAGGGAAATTGCTTATTAATTTTATTGCAACAAGTAAATGTTTTATCTTTCCAGTTAAAAAAATCGACAAACACAATTTTCCTTTCACGTGCAAGGATGTGTCCTTTGTTGCGCTCTTTCCGTATCTGGTGGTAATGGCACTGCAAACATTTCTACTCTACTTTCCTGCCTAACTCCTGCTAAAGTTTCAAAAAGTGTCTGGTTTCTTTTTATGGAATTTCCTTTAGTTTTAAAAACGTCGCAATTACTGGAAGCCAGGTCTGATGAATGGGGCGGATGCTCTAGTAATTCTAATCCCAATTTAGCAATTACAGCATTTGCTTAAGAAAACGTGCAACCTGGCACATGCTTTTTATAGAAGAGGACGCTTTTGCGCAATTAACGAGTCGTTATTCTTTAAGTGACTCACGCAAACGTTGGGTAATACAAGGAGGATTCTATGATCAACGGTTTATTGATTTATGAAAAATGCCGTGTTGCCTACAGTACGCAATGAAATGCCACCCCTAGTAAGCTAGGAAAAGGACACAACTATCTTCAATTTTGCCAAGCGTAAAGTCCGAGAAAGATGTTGTGATAAAGTAATGATCGCAAGTAGTTTGTGCAGAAAATTAAAGAATTAATAATGGAAAAAGCAAGGGCGAATTCAATTAAAACAATGAATTTTCTCAAAGTCGATCATGCAACACAGTAATGGTCTTTTGAAAAAATATTTTGTTAACATTTTTAAGCTACTAATTTACTAGATTGATCAATTGATTGGGTGTAAACAGGCATTATGATTCTACTATTCAAAAAAAAAGATGATTGGAGAGAGTGCAGAAATTATTGAGAATTTCGCCGTTAAATATCCCAGGAAAAGTGCTTACATTAATCTTAGAAATGTAAATAAGAGAAAATGGAAAATATGATTAGTGACATACAAGATCTAATATTAACCTAATGTTAGTAATGATAAAGCCCTTAGTAAAGGAAAACAAGGTTCTTCTGCTTCGTAGATCTAGTAAAAAAATTTTTGGAAATTTTTGCAAAGTAAAGGGATCAAAAATATACTAATAAAGGTGATAAAGGTCTAGACTGAAAACATCTAATATAATCGGAACAATAACCCAGAAATCAAATTTTATAACGAATCCGGGAGTTCGCTAGGAGCACTAGTGCATGGAGTCCACCCCCTTTCACGCTACTTATGGAGGATAAAATTCGAGGAATTTAATATAACATATAGGAAAGGAGAAAAGGTCATATTTTCAGAATTAACGTTCGCAGAAGCATTGTACTAAAAATTTACAACACAATTTAAAAGTGTAAAAACAATAGATATGGCAATATGTGCAGAAAAAGACAAACACAACATAGATATAGAAATAATCCAATTAGAGCAATTAACCAAATTTAAATACCTAGAAGTACAAATCAAATGGAAAATTAGATCACGAAATTAACGTCAGAGTAGAAAGCACAAGAAGATTCTTCAACACATTCTTCGGGAAAACCGAAATACCAAAAGACGCGAAAGTAGTAGTTTAAAAAAGTAGTGGTGCCAACTTTAGTGAGTCATAAATGTTTTCAAACAAACACAACTCAGGTCAGTGGCGCTAAAGTGAGGTTTTAAGAAAGATAGAAGAGAAAACTGAAACAAGATATTTAGAGATCGCTTAAAGACAAAAAGAGCAACAACAATTCAAGAAAGGCAGTTAAGATGGTTGAGCCTTATACTGCGCGCGCATAGAAGGCGATAAAAACAAAAGGGTATACGAAATAAAGAAATTGAGAAGAACAGAGTAGGCAATGAGGAAACGAGTAGAAGAAGTGAAAATGGTAGTAGTGGAGAAGAACATGGACTGGAATCAAACTAGATGAAAGGCGCAAAACCAAAAGGAATGGAGAAGTCTTTGTCAAAAGAAACCAACAGTCTCATAACAGCACAAAACACTTTGATTAAAAAAGGAACAATATTTTTCTACGTAAGTTTTCTTTAGTTTTAAAAGTAGTCAACAATAATTAGGGGTGAGTCCTACAAATAGAGCGGGTATTTTAAAATTTTGCTTACCAATTATAGTTTTTTTTTCATGAAGATGTTTGAATTAGTGTAAATCTTTTAAGCGACATACTGAGTTAGGGGCTCAATTTTAGACAATAACAAAATTAATGACGTATTTTCCTTCGACAGCATTTACGTTTTGTATTCTGTTATGTAGTGGTAAGCCAGGACCCATCTAATGCAATAAGTCGCACAAAAAGATAATTTTCCTTATCTGTACTGTGTAGAAAGGTGTTTATTATTTGTGATATTTACCTTAGTATCAATTCTTTCTTCCCAAATATTACTGAAGTAATATATATCATAGAGTATGATACTTAAGTGGATTGTGTAGACAAGCACGGGTTATAAGAAAATAAGTGTAGCGTTATGTCATCTATTTCTTATTTTTATTCAGCACTAGACAAATAAAATGTCTATACGATGAAGCTACCATTCGATGAAATTTATAGGCGTTAAATAGAAAATTCTGAAACGGTGTGAATTTTACGATACATTACAAGTTAGCTTGTCGAGTACGAGCAGTGTTACAGTGCAGACGTTCCTTGGCCTGCTTGATATCAGTGCGATACGCTTGACCTTAAAGCTATCCGTAGCTAATATTGTAAGTAAATTTTATTTTACTTATTCTCAACAAAACTAATACAATCTCGGTAAATGAATTAAAAATGGATTATCAAGCGCATAACATGCGCAAAATAGACAGTTTAACACCGTCCGTTAATGAAGTCCAAAAACGGTATGAATGGACCACCCAAGATTTATTAACCAGTAATGAATTCTATCTGCCAGCCCATTTGGAAAATACATTAGCTGATTGCGAATCTTCCAACAAAAATGACTCAAACGTGTCCGATAAAACACAATCACAGCCAGAAACTCATAACATACCAACCATCAAAGTCCCACCTATCTACTTACCAAACACCTTAAATCATAAAGCCTTAATTGAAGACATGCAAAAACTAGCTGCTGGAACCTTCACAACAACGTATAACACAACCACATTACGAATCAATTTAACAAAGACGAAGATTTTCGAAAATTAACCAAACATTTTACAGAAAATCAAATACAATATCATACTTACCAAAACCCAAATGACAAACCAATTTCCGTAGTAATTAAAAATGTTCCACTTTCTCTGACAGATGAGGAAATCAAAACTGAACTAGCTAGTCAGGTGCCTGTGACAAAGGTAACATGATTGTACACCAGAGATAGAAAACCTCTACCTGTTTATGCTCTAGAGCTAACCAATAACGAGCAAGCGAAACGTATATATTCACTAAAAGCAATTTTTCACTTCGTGGTTACTGTTGAAGCTAGAAGAAAATCCAAGAATATACCTCAGTGTTACAGATGTCAACAGTATGGCCATACTAAAAATTATTGCAGTCTAAAACCAGCTTGAGTAAAATGTGCTGGTAATCATCTACATTCCGAATGTCAAAAGAGGCCAAACGAACCACCAAAGTGTGCTAACTGTGGAGGCAACCACAGCGCAAACTATCGTGGCTGTTCACACCATATTACACTACTAAAACAACGGACTCGAGCCCAACCTAGAAACTCGTACATCAATAACACACAGACCTTTGCAGATAAGCTTAAAAGCGGACTCGCCCAGAACAACAATATTACCTCCTCATCTACTCCATCACCATTACCCGACAATCTCATTCAAACTCTCCTTAATCTTATTACGCCGTACCTTAGCCAAATTAAAACATTCATTATTAGCACTCTCTTACCAATGCTTATCAATGGACCTTAACCAAAGCAAACAAATACAAAGTTTAACCATCCTTAACTGGAATGCAAATGGAATCAACAATCAGCGCTCTCTATTTATCGCCTTTTTAGCGAGATACAATGTGGACATCGCCTGCATATCAGAAACGCATCTTGATGAGACCATAAAATTTCGAATCCCAGGTTATCATATCTGTCGCAAGGATCGAAACTCCAGAGTAGCAGCTGGTGGCGTAGCGATCATTATTAAAACGAAATATGAACACATTCAACTTCCAGAAATTGTTAACTTAAAAATTGAATTTACCTCAATAAGGGTTAAACTTGATGATCAGAGTAGTGTAATAATTGCTTGTGTCTACAGGCAGCCAAACACAAGAATTGCTGAGGAAGATATAAAAAGAATTTTTGACACTACTGAATCAGTACTAGTTTTAGGAGATATGAATTCTAAAAATACCCTGTGGGGATGCAGAGCCACAAACCCCGAAGGTATTAAACTGGAAAATCTTGCCATAGCAAACACCTTCCAAATCTTGGCACCTGATGATTACACCTATTACCCGTACCGAGAAGACCACCAGCCTGACATACTCGATATTGTTCTTCTATAAAATTTTGGTAAACCTATCTTTCAAAGTGTCATTCCAGAACTAAATTCTGAACATCTACCAGTACTGGTGTCATTCACCAACACATTAATCATTAAACAATCTACTCCAAAATTAATTAATGGCAAAATCGATTGGAACGTATTTCAAACTCAGCTCAATAGTAAACTCCACTGCCCAACACGATTACTAACAACCAAAGACATTGATGCGGCCGTGGACCACTTTACATCAACAATTCAAGATAGTGCTAAATTAGCTTGTACAACCACTAGATGGACTCATCCGACAAATTACAATTACCCTCCCAGATACATCATTAACTTAATCAAAAACACAGAGAAACAGGAACCCACAACTTAAAAATTAATTAAACAACCTAACGCACCAAATTAAAAGAGAACTGGACAGCCTACGAATTAATACATATCAAAAACACATAGCAGATTTCAGCCCAGGAGATTGGGGCCTTTGGAAAACAACTAGAAAAATTCTAAATCAAAAAGAAGAATTGCCAACGCTATCATCTGTATCTGATAATATCACTTACACTTCCGACTCCGAAAAAGCAGCTGCCTTTGCTGATCATCTTGAAAACACATTCACACCTGCAATCACTTGCACGCCCACTCACAACACACAAATCATAAACGATATTGAACGAAGGGTGCCAATTCCAGATGAAATTCAACCAACTTCACCTAACGAACTGAAGGATATTATCGAAAAGCTCCCCGAAAGGAAATCTCCTGGCCACGACTTGATCACCAATACAATTCTTAAGCACCTCACATTGATGGCTATAGCTTATCCATATACTACGTACAATGCCTGCATGAGACTAGGGTACTTTCCAGAGTCCTGGAAACTTGCGCACATTCTAATGTTCAGAAAACCAGGAAAAAACCAAAACAAAATAAGCAGTTACAGACCCATAAGTCTATTAACGTCGTTATCAAAAATTCTTGAAAAAATTGCTTACAACCGCTTGCTAGAACACATTGAAAATCTCGACATCTTGCCTAAATTTCAATTTGGCTTTAGAAAAGGCCATTCAACAAGCCATCAACTACAAAGAATCAGCGAGCTTATCGAACTCGGATTTCATAACAAACATTACACTACAGCAGTTTTTCTTGACATAGCACAGGCATTCGACAAGGTGTGGATCGAAGGGCTTAAAAAAAAGATCCTAGACATAGCCATGTCTGTATACCTTAAAGCACTTATTTTCTCCTTTCTAGACAATAGAACCTTTGCAGTTAAAGTTAACACAAAACTGTCCGAAACCAAAATGTGTCGAGCAGGAATCCCACAAGGAAGCATTCTGGGCCCAGTGCTTTTCAACATATTTGCTTCTGACCTACCTGAGCTTAACGCAACAATTGCTACCTTTGCGGACGACACTGTCGTATTTACCCAAGCCGACAATCTTATTGAAGCAATTGCGATGCTGCAGAATGCAATTAACAAGTTATCTTCCTGGTACAAACTCTGGAACATCACCATAAACCCCGACAAATGCCAAGCGAAAATCTTCACTTTGCGAAGAATCAATAATCCTCCTTGTTTACGCATTGACAATACCGCAATTTGTTGGAATCCGAATGATGGTGCAATCAAATACCTAGGGGTATATCTCGATACCCGTTTAAGTTGGAAATACCACATAAACCAAAAACTTACCCAAGGATACACTAGATTAAAGCAGCTATACCCGCTCATTAATCGCAAGTCTAGTCTCAAAATTAAATGCACAGTTTTATTGTATAAAACCTTACTACGACCTCTTATATTATACGCATCACCAGTGTGGTGCAATACATCGAAAACACACTTGCAAAAAATTCAACGCTTTCAAAACAAGGTGTTAAGAATTGCTGTAAACGCACCGTGGTATATACGTAACACTCAGCTACACGAAGAGCTAGGCATCCTACCCGTCGACCAGTTTGTTAAAAGATGTGCGGAAAAATTAATCTTAAACTCAAGTGCGTGTAGTGGCGCGGTTCATTATGAACTCTTTAAAACGAACATTCATACCAGGCTTCAACGCAAATTACCCCAGGATATAGTGCTAACAAATCCTATTAACGAATAAGCCAATACCAACAAGTTAAATTATTGTGACCATTATTTTGTCACACAAGTTTTGTTTAGTGTTATATTAACATTTCTATTACCAATGCTATGTATAACAAAAATGTTTGTTGATCTGGCAATATTTAAAAAAAAAACAAGTTAGCTTAAGAACAAAGTAGTCAAATTCACCCAGAAATAAAATAGTAATAAGGTGATGTCAGTCATAAGTTATTGGAATTTTTTGAAGCTGTTTCTTTGATTGAATTTGCAAAGAGCAGTTTCTCGGCATGTACATACAAATTCAATCAAATTAGATAAGCGGTTACTAAAAGTTGAAAAAAACAATTGTATACGTAATCGTACTGCTCTTCTACCTTTTTTATTTTGTTTTTAATACTCACTGGAAAAATGTTTAAAGCACAATTTTGTTGCCCAATATATAAAACAGTTAGGTAACAAATTAAATGTTTAAAAGAAATTATTAAACCCGACACCCTTAAGGGTACCAGTAAAAGAAAGAAAGAAAGAAAGAAAACAAATTATTATAATGCAAATTATACATATTGCAGAAAATCGAGTCTCTTCTTCTTTTTTCTCTAATCTTTATCGGAATTTAGGATTTATCTTCTTCTGCCCATTTTTTACATTCTTTTCTGTCTCTTGCTGGTATTATTATTTTTTTTAAATTTTTCTCCCTTTCGTTCGCTTATCTTTATTATTCTTTGCATCCATGTCTTCCGTAACCCGTCTTTTTTCGTTTTTTATTACTTAGAATTTTCTTCTATTCTTCTTTTCGGCACCCGTACTACTGAATATCTTTTACATAAATTGATGTCGAAGTGTTTAGTGTCGAAGTTCCCGTTCCCCCAGCTTTTTATGATGGTGGTGATTAGTGATTATGTACATCACGTCTCTGTAGCCTTACATTAGAGGAAAGTCAAATTGCATTATTATATTTAAAGAGAGGTAAATTCAAAGAAGAAATGATCAGATAAATCCCTAAAAATATTTTTACTATATAAAGGGTGTGTTAAAACATTTTTATATTTTCACTTACAAACATGTAAAACTAATCAATTTTAAAACAAAACACAAGTCAATTAAAGCGGCATGTTATAAAAAATGGCATACAATATACTAAATATGATGGCAAATTTTGATGAAACATTTTACAATTGCTGCTATTGGTTTATCTAACTATCAATGTTTGGTTATTACAAATACACACACATATATTCAGGTTACATTATTTTCCTGTAGCTTAGTTGTGAGAAAGGATAAATGCAGTAATTCATTTTTTAAAAATGAATTGTAAATTTTGCTCCATTGTGTGTGGTGTAAATCATTTTGCAGAGATCTGGACAAAAGAAACTGCGGCCAAGCGCGGCGGTGGAGCAGCACGTAGACATCCAGACATTTCTAGGTGCATCGCCAAGGAATATCGTAATAATGTGCTTCGCGTACCGACGCAGAGTCGCGCGGCTTCTAGAATTGAGCGCGTAAGTATTTAACCTTACGATACGAATAAAATTGTAAGATACAGTTGGCGTAGATAATTGAAGCGCACCTCAGAATTGGTAAGCCTATAGACTAAAATAGTGACTGTGCATTATAAATAATTGTTAGGTAAAAAAAAATTGAACCAATAAACCAACTTTTTTAGTGTTAGAAGTAAAATTTGTAGCTACTCGAACTATTTAAATAAATTACCGTTTCAAAGCAAGCCAACTTGTGCGATTTAAAGCGAAAATTAAGAAATGACAAAGAAGAAAACCTTGCTACATGCTAGATAAAGGAAGATGAGCACCCATATACAGAAAACAGATCCTTAACAGTCCAGAAACTCGAAAAAATAACCAAAAGAAAATTTATAAAATATGAAAATAAGTACCGAAGAATAATCCAAAACAAAAAGAAAACTAAATTAAAAAAAAAAAGAGTACAGGTACAAAAACAACATAACAGAATTTTAATAGGCACGCTTAAGAAATATTCTGGAACATCAGGAAAAGGATTGAAGGCAGGCGTGGAAGAATAATCCGGACCTGAGTAAAAGTACACGAAAGAAAACTGGGAAGCTCGAGGAAAAACTCACAAAAGAATAGAGAAGAATACTCCAGATATTTGACCGTAGAATGAAAAGGGAACTTACAAGAAGAAAGGATCAATGTAAAATAACAGTCCAGAAGTTTAAAAGGGAATTGCAAGAAATAAAGTTAAATACGAAAAACACTTCCGAAGTTTAAAATAAGGAGCAAAAATAACCACCAAGATCATTCTGGAAGTTTTGGAGCAAAGTTAAAGGTGGATGCGCAAAAAACTCCAGAAACCTGAAAGAAGAATTGAAGGTGAAACCAGAAGAACAGGTTGGAGTTAAGAGAGAACATGGAAGAACATTTAGGAAATGCGAAACAAACATTAGAAGCATTGGAGATTTTAAAGCAGCTTAAAAATCATTTGAAATCAAAAGCAGAAATCTGCGAAATATGCGGAACCACTGTATTTGATAATCGGTTGTTATCACATCGAGAACACAAGCGTGACTAGCAGTATCTACAGTAGAAAGAAATTGGCGCACTAGCCCGGTGGTGGCTTATTGGGGCTAATGGGATTTTTTTAAGTTAGAAGATTGTGTTTTGGAGAACATCAATGGCACTAAATTTAGAATGGAGTTATTAGCGCCGAGAAGTCCTGTACGATAGGGGCTTAGGAAGATACTTCGGGATTGAGAAGGCATTGCAGAAGGTTCAAGAGTCATTCTATCAGGTAAACTGAAAAGAAGACATAAATAAAGAGTGGCAGATTTGGTAATAGCTTGCACTCGAGAAATAGGAGAACATTTAACATTTCTGGTTTACCCCCGGAGACGGGTAACGATATCAAAAACACCCTCGTTGCTCTAGATTATTTTACTAATGTGTTTGAAGTGTATCAGACTCGAAATTAAATCCCCCTCAATTTATTGCTCTTTCTACCACCACAATAGTTGTAACCCCGGAGTAGGAAGGCGATTTTTCTACAGCCCTTTCTACAAATGATATGATGTGTGTAAATAAAGTAATGAGACTATTTTTTTATCATTTTATTAGGCAATGGCAGTTACACTTGGACATTGTCCCCTTCAAAGTTATTGCCTTGGACAGCCACACAGCGCTGAAGACGGTTCTTCTACTCGTCATAGTAGTGATGAAATGTGATATTGGAATCGTCTTCAGCTGGTAGGTTACGGCCTTTTCAAAGTTCGATACTGTCCCAAAGTGACATATTTTGAGCTGCATTTTCACACGTGGAAGAGGAAAAGTCACATCCAAGCCTCGTCACCAGTAATGACACATTCCAGAATACAAGGGTTCTTTTCAATCGGCTCCAAAAAGTCAAGGCACGTGTTCCTTCAGTTGTCTCTTTGTTCCAGCGAAAGGTTTTGTAACCATTTTCGCGCTAATTTTCCGCATCCCCAATTCGTTAGTTGAAATGTGAATGAACGGTGGTCTGCGTCAAACGCAATTGTTCCTCGATCATTCTGACTGTCAGTCAACTATTAGAACGCACAAACTGTCGGATTCTGTCGACATTGGTGTCATTCCGTGCAGTTGCAGGCCGTCCGCTGTGCGGTTCATCTTTAATCGTCTCTCTTCCTTCTGAAAATACCTTAAAGCACCGAAACACCTACGCCCTTGACAAAACAAAGTCTTCATAGGCATGCTAAGGTTTTGTAAACGTTTCTGTCGCACTGTGCCCAAGTCTAAAGGAAAACCGGATTGCACACCGTTGCCAACCTTACTGCCACTCATCGTCAAAACGCACTTGCCAAAAACGTTTTACGAAACAAATTGCTACAGACAACGTACTGCTTCGCGAGCGTTCCTACTCGCATTGAATTCGTATGTCATTACAGTTCTGCAACAGAACGGCATTAAGAAAGCAGCAGTGTAGCGGTCGTTAAGACACCTCAGAAGGGCTGCGGACAAGTGCGGTGGCCAAGCAACCGTAAATATCTAAATAGTTCTAGGTGCGTCACGAAGAAAGGTTTCAGTAATCTGTTCGTTGTCATGATGCGAAGTTGCAAGGTTTCTAATATTGAGCCTGTAGGGACAAGAGCAGAGCGATGAGATGAATTTATATGGAGTGTCTAAATGTGTCGGAAAGCAGATCTACCAGTGGAAAAAATAATTAAATTAGTGTCAATTAGTGACTGTACATTGTGAAAAATCGTTAAGTAAAAATAAATCTAAGTCGTAAAACGAGTTCCTTATAGTACTACATTGCAAGTGGTCACTGAGTGATTATTAAAAAACTAGCAAACAGGTTGGTAAACTTTACCACCACCAACAAGTCAATTTCATTATCACAAAAATTGAACTATTTACATTCCTTTTTTAATAAAATGCTTTAAGTATTACACCGACTGTCCCGAGTTCCTAAAACAACAAAAACTATTGCTGCTCTAGTTTCCCAAAGTAGTGTTTAATGATACAGTTGATCTATGTCAAAAAGTTTCTTTTATTCCATGATTGCACAGGCAGCAAAAATATTGGAAAATTTCTTCCTACATCTGGAAAGGTATCCAACAAATTTTTTCATTAATTTTAGTAGAATAATGAAAGTATTTTTGATTTTGGTTTATCTTGGTGTAAAGGATTATCTACAAGAATTTGTATGTCGAACACTTACATATAAAAAACATAGCCTAATAATAAAACCATAGTTACAAACATTATTCAGATTAGTCTCCAGAGTAGTAACAAACAGTTAGGAACTGTACAATGTGCGAGTACTTAAGTGCAATGTCTTTGGATGATTTTCGATATACTTTAATGCATTGGAGCCATTCCTTCAATTGCCAGAATTCAGAACACCTAAAAATATGGAATGTAAGTAAATGTACCTTTGCATATTCAACGAACTTAAAAAGTTCGTTACTGAATGTCTGTCGGTCTGTCGGTCTGTCTGTCGCTGTCACAAAATTATGGATTTTTTAAAATTTTAAAATTGATTCTTATAGGAAATTTTACGCTGATTTCAAAATCGAAATCAAAAAGTTTCTATGTCGAATAGTTTTCGAGATATTCGATTTCGAATTTTCCCGAAATTCAAAATCGAAATCGAAAGGTTTTTTAAAGTTCGTTCTGGGATTGCTTACAGAGCAATCTCTTCGCCGGCCCCATGTTTTTCTCATAGAACTAGTATTTATTTATTGATGTTCCACATGCACATTATTTTTTAAAATTGTATTAATCGAAAGTGCAAGTATATTTATATCTTCCGTGGTAGCGAAGCATATTATCGATTGTTGTTTAGCTTCAAATTTGAGTTCCTATTTTACTTTCGAATAGGAAAGACGTATCTTGCGGTTAAAAGTGCAAATGTTGACCGCGCGATAACCCGTGAAATCGGGCTTTATTTATTGCCACACATATTTCTAAATTTTAAATTTAACACTGCGTGTTAAATTAATCCTATATAACTGAACGAAGCCGCAGCAAAGAGGCCTTTATGGTCTACCACCAGCCTCCGAGAGGGGTGCAACCCCCTCCAAATACCACCACTAATGCAACCATCAGTATTAACACCGGACCAAACCCAGATCGTCTACAGCCAATTTCATCAAACACCAGCTAATTTTCCACTTCAAACGCAACAAACTCAAACATTTTATCCCCAAACCTTTTATCAAACCCAACAGCCACCAGAAAATACTAACTGGACCACAGTTTCCTATAAAAGAAACAGAAATCTAGATGAAGTGGAAATCAAAAATAAACACTCTAAAGAGAGCGAATATTGGCTTAGCCCACCCTCAACATCAAATCGCTACTCCAATCTAAACATGGAAGGTGACGATGCACAACATGAATTAAACGCTGATAACACTAACGAGAAAATCTCAAAACCTCCCTCCATTTTCGTAAATCGTGTACTAACTATTGCACCGCTAATACAACTACTAGAAGAAAAAGACAAACAACAATATGATGTTAAAGCTCTAGTCAATAATCAAGTAAAAATTCAGCCCAAAACACCTGAATATTACAGAATAATAACAAAAGCTCTGACTGAAAAGGGATCGGAATTTCACACTTATAAACTAAAAGAAGAGAGAAATTATAAAGTGGTGCTAAAAAATCTACACCACTCTATCGACTATAAAGATATCAAAGATGAAATTGAAAAATTAGGGCACGAGGTCACAAACATTTGTAATATAAAACAATTTAAAACTAAATTGCCTCTCCCAATGTTTTATGTCGAGCTTAAACCAGCCCCTAACAATAAAAGCATTTTTGAGGTAGAATACTTGCAGCAATGCAAAATCAATTATGAACCCCAAAGGGGAAAAAGAATTATTCCACAGTGTGTACGCTGTCAGCGTTACGGACACACAAGGAACTTCTGCCAGCTACCCGCTAGATGTGTAAAATGTCGAAGAAAAGAAAAATCCCGCGATGTCCGCTGCGTCCTGTGTAAAGGAAACCATCCTGCGAATTACAAAGGATGTACTATATATAAACAGTTACAAAGTAAATATTTTCCAACCTTTCGAAAAAAACAGTAGATACCACCCCCACAAATTAGACAATACTAACAAATACAACCGGGACTATTTACTATTCACTATTCACAAATAGCTTCAGTACAACAAAACTCTGAACCTGCTGTAAATCTCCCACAAACAACAAATACTAGCCATCCAAACCAACAAGGAAACGACAGACAAGAATTAAAAAACATAATGTTAAAGCTATCAGAACAAGTAGGAGCAGTATTAAACCTATCAACAGCAGTCCTTGCAAAAATTAAATAATGGACAGACATTTACAGCTTTCCCAATGGAACGCCAACGGCGTCTCACAGCACCTTGAAGAATTAAAACTATTTATTACTAGTCACAACATTGATGTGTTACTTATTTCGGAAACACATCTTACTGATCGGAGCTTTATCAAAATCCCCAATTATGCGGTTTATACCACGAACCATCCTACGGGAACAGCTCGTGGCGGATCTGCCAAAATAATCAGAAACACAATCAAGCATGATCAACTAGAAAGTCACAGTAGCGATTTTCTCCAAGCAACAAGTGTGTCAATTGAGGATCAAATAGGACCCCTCAACCTCTCGGCGGCGTATTTCCGCCCTAAACATGCTGTTAAAGAAGAACAATTTATAAACTATTTCAAAACACTTGGACAACGATTCATTGTGGGCGCCGATTACAATGCCAAGCACACTGACTGGGGTTCCAGAATTACGACGACAAGGGACGCGATACAGTCACAATTCCTGATTGCCCCTCAATTATTAAACAAAAAAAAAGATAAAAGAAGACTTCGAAGAAACTGGCAAAGACTGCGTACAGCTGAAAGCAAACTACTACTCAACAGAGCAACTCGAGAGCTACAAGATCTCCTTAATAAAAACAAAAGCGATTGCATCGAAATATTCCTTAAAGACATCACCCATGGAAGCGACGGATTATTCCCTGTGGAAGACAACAAAAAAACTGAAACAACTAAAAAGATTCTCTCCGCCCATCCGTAACCTCCAGGGCAGCTGGGCAAGAAGCGATGAAGAGAAGGCAAACGTATTTGCTGTACACTTAACATCTGTGTTCCAGCCACACCCTTCAGAAAATCTCCCCCAAGACGAAGACAACCTCACTCAAACACTGTTTCAACCGTACCAACTTGAACCGCCTATTAAAAAATTCAAAGCTGCTGAGGTTCATGAAGTCTTTAGCACACTCCACCCTAAAAAGGCTCCGGGGTATGATTTAATAAATGGTAAAATACTCAAAGAGCTACCTGCCATCGGTACGCAGTACTTAACTCAGTTATATAATGCAGTCCTTCAGAATGGTTATTTTCCATCCCAATGGAAAGTGGCACAGATTATACTCATCGCAAAGCCTAATAAACCCCCCAACGACCGATAAGCCTTCTGTCTATAGTAGCTAAAGTTTTGGAAAAGCTCTTAGTACAAAGATTAATCCCAATTATTGATGACAAAAAGCTACTACCATCCTACCAGTTTGGTTTCCGAAAGTTGCACTCAACAACTAAGCAAATCCATCGGGTAGTTCAAACAATCAATCAAGCGTTTGAAGACAAGCACTACTGCTCTGCTGCGTTCCTAGATATATCACAGGAATTTGATAAAGTGTGGCATACGGGACTCCTATGCAAACTAAGAACACTCCTCCCCCTAAACTACTTCCTAATCCTGCAATCCTATCTCCTTAATCGGTATTTTCTGGTTAAATGCCAAACTGCAATCACAAATCTTTTTCCGATGAACGCTGGTGTACCCCAAGGCAGTGTTCTCGGACCACTGCTCTATCTCTTATACACAGCAGACCTCCCGACAATACTAGAAATCACAACAGCTACATTTGCGGATGACACCGCGGTTCTGGCTACTGACAGAGACCCAGTCGCAGCCTCACAAAAACTTCAAGCCAATTTAACTGCAATTGACAAGTGGTTAACAAGCTGGAGAATCAAAATAAACGAGTCTAAGTCAACTCAAGTAACCTTTACCCTGCGCAGAGATACGTGTCCCCCGGTTCAGATAAAGAACAATCCTTTACCGCAAAAAGAAGAAGTAAAGTACCTTGGATTACATCTTGACAGAAGGCTAACATGGCGCAAGCGTATCTTCAGTAAGCGCAAGCAGCTGGGATTAATTTTAACCAAGATGTACTGGCTTCTGGGACATAAGTCGAAGTTATCATTAAGCAATAAACTCCTTTTATACAAGGTAATTCTCAAACCCGTATGGAGCTACGGGATTCAACTTTGGGAACATCTGCCAACTCTAACTTAGAAATCCTAGAACGCTTCCAATTAAAGTGCTGCGCATGATTGTGAACGCGCCCTGGTTCGTGTCAAACACGGCTATCCGTAACGATCTTCATATGCCTTCAGTGAAAGAAGTCAGCCGTTTCAGTGCTAAATACAGTGACCGTCTTAGTGCACACCGCAACACATTTGTAATGGATCTTATAGTTCCCCAAAATCGCAATCGAAGACTCCAAAAATATATACCAAATGACTTGCCCACTAGATTTCCTACTTAATCAATATAAAGTATTGCGTTAATTTTATTTTAGTTTTAAGATCTAGCTTATAAGTTTACTTTTATACCCAAAAATTCAAAACTCAACTAGATGACCAATTGTTACAGAAGCATCCTACTGGGGATGCTTCTACATGTCCAAATAATCTATCATAGAATTTACTAAATGCAACTTGTGCAGATTGTAAATAAATTGAGATTTCAATAAAATAATAAAAAGCTTCAAATTTGCATTGTAAGATTTTTCCCTCCAAACTATTGAATAACAATTTTTTACCAAATGTCAAAAACTTTTGAAACCTTTTTTACCAATACCGGTTACTGTCTAAACTAATGGTATTTTATTTTTATCTTTATTTATATAAATGACCTAATAGGTTTTACGTTATCGTGCTGAATATTGTAGTTTCTATTTCAAACGGAACCTTTCTGAGTGATCTTATCTGTTTTATTTTGTTCTTTGTTCCTCTTTGCATTTCCATTTTGGAACAAAGACTTTGAGTGGGTAACGGCGGTGAGAAAGGCTCCGTTCGAGACAGACTCTGCAATATGAGGACGGGATTGTTCAGCACGATGACGTTAATGCTCCGCTGTTGCCACTTGGATCTTATAGTATCACCAAAAGACAAAAATAACCTCTGAAGGTAAAGTGCCCACATTCAATATAAAGTGCTAAACGGCGATAACAACAATTAATCTTAACTGATAGCACTATAAATAAATTCTTGTAAATTCGTTTAAATTGATAAGTTGTCCTGATATACTAATCGATTGATGCCAAATCCAATTGGTACCCATAAATTTATACCCTAGCAACCGATATTGATGTTTCAGCTGACACTGGTAGTGATACAAATATCTTTCTAAAATTTTCGATACCTGCCTCTCGACAAAAGGTGTGATGTGCGGCGATATTATTCCTGTTAAAGTATTATTTGTAGATCCTATAGATTACTTTCAGTGATTCCAAATATAACAAGAGCGTGATTATGAGAAAGTGATAGGGTAGAAAAACCATTATAAAAAGCTATCCCAGAACATCATTTTAGTCTTGGAAATTTCAACGATAGCTGTGGTTGATTATTTTCAAAAGCTGGTGCTGATGGTGAAATTTATTCTAGATTACAATGATATTACATTAAGGTTCGAAACAAAACATTTCCTCTAGCTTAAAGTTGCACTAACTGCATTTTTTGATCGTCCAGATGAGTGATTTTATTACATTTTGCGAGTATAAATTGTCTTGCATTTTCTTTGATGTATATAAAGAATTTACCTAAACATGCACTTTGACCACTCTCCGAAGATTATCATATCGCGAGGACCAATGCTTTTTGATGGTTTTAGCAAACTATTGCATCAAAATAAAATGGACGAAGCATAGATAGCAACTGCAGCTACGTAGATGGCTATTCAATAAGCGTTCGATTTATTTATAAAGCTAAATACTTCCTCTTCTTCTTTTTGAAAATTAAGCTTGTAGTTTGTTTTACTACACACCTTCTTTCCTTTTACCAGACTGCATTTTTCTAATGGAATGTTATTTCTAGCTATTCTTACTTGCCTAGATTCGTCCATCCTCAATATGTAGTGGTTTCACTTTTCTCTGAGGTTTTTGACCTAATCTTTGAATTGACGTTGTTCCCTTATGCCATCACTACAAGTGTGGTCTCTTAATATTTTCTTTGTCTTCCTCAGTGCATCCATTTCTGCCGTATCAAATATTTGTTGGGTCTTTAATGCATCCGACGGCGTTTCTGATGTGTACACAAGTTTGTGTCGTACCTTAAATCATCGTACCAAATTTCTCTCTTATTCAGCATTTTCTTGTATGCAATAGTGGATGTAAGCCTTCTCTTTATCTTTCCAGTTTTCCCTGTTTATAGCTTGTTTTTCACATAATCTTCCCGCTCCTTTTTTAAGTCATCTTCCCTTCTAACCCTTGGTCGTCCTATATTTCTTTTCCCTGTCCGCGGTCTCCATACTTTTATTCTTTTTGTCCATTCTTGCAACGTGTCAGCCCACTGCCATTTCAATTTTGCTACTTTTATCTCCTCCACTTTTGTATTTTATCGTATGGCTTTGTTCGTTATGTGATTTCTGAGACTAATGCTTAACATCGCTCTTTTCCATTGCATGTTGTGCTGTTCGTAACAATTGAGCTTCAGTTTTTGTCAATGACCATGTCTCTGATGCATATGGTATGTTGGGGAGTATGGATTGGTTGTCTTCATAAACTGGGGCACATCTGACCTAAATACATGATTTAGCTTTTGAAATGCAGTCCAATGCAAACGTATTCTCCTTTTTATTTCATTTTGCTGGCTATCGAAGTGAAATACTACTAAGTTTGTTTCTTCACATGTTACTCTTAGATTGTCTGTTACAATTGGTCATTATCTTTGTTTTTGCTTTACTGATCTGTAATCCTATTCTTTGTGTGATTTTGTTTACCATTTCTTGTAATTCTTCGGGATTCTTGGAAGTCCGCGAATCTTAGGTTTTAAATGTTTTTACGCTTTTTTTATTCCAATTTATTGTTTTAAATGCGTCTTCCAGGACATTCGTAAATAGTTTTGGGGCGATAGTAACCCTTTGTCTTACACCACGTTTAATCGTTATCGGCTTGGTTCTAGAGAATGTTTCTACAGTAATTGTGGCATTGTCATATAGATCTGCGATAAGCTTTATATATCGGTAGTCAATTTTAGAACTCTGAAGGGCGTCTATGATTGCCCAAAATTTCAGAGAATCAAAAGCTTTGTGAAAGTCTGTAAAGGCTAAGCACAGGACCTTTTATTGTATTCATTGGAGTTCTGTATAAGTTGTTTTATTGAATGTATGTAATCCATTGTGCTATAATTGTTACGAAATGCCGCTTGTTCTATTGGATGGAATGAGCCGTGCAAAAATACGAGTTGTGATTACCTTTGTAAACAGTTGATATATGTAAGATAGGAGTTAAATCGCTCTATAGTTTTCATAAATATTAACTTCTTTGGTATCAGTATTACTATTGCATTTTTCCATGTTTTCGGTGTCTTTCCCTCATCCAAACATTTATTAAAACATTTATTATTATTTCAACTCTTCTAGGATAGGTGTGCCTCCATGTTTTAAAAGTTCGGCCACTATACCGTCATGTCCTGGAGCCTTATAGTAGTGCATGGACTTTAGGGCGTCTTTAATTTCATATTTACTAATTTCCAGTGTGATCTTTTGTAAAATGCCTGGTGAATTTTGCTATTTTATCATCGTTTCTTCTTGGTGAACGACTAGCCTTTGAAAAACATAGTTCATCATAGAATTTTTCTATGCGTTGCAATATTTCCTTTCTGTCTGTTATTACTTTATTTTTGTCAATTACCTTTATTATGGTATTTTTTACATTACTTATCCTCTTTCGAAATACGCGTAGACATCGATTTTCTTCCATTAGTTTTTCTATTACGTCACTGTTGTAGTTAGTTATATCTTTCGTAACTTCTCTTTTGATTAATTTGTTAAGTTCTCTTAACCTATTCTCATTTCTGTTTGTATGTGTTAGTAGTTTCTTTCTTTCTTTCGTGTTCTCACTTATGTTAGTACTTTTTGTCTTTCTTTGTTTTCCCAAGTATTTTATTAGATGCACTACCAACAATATCTGCAATGTCTTTATTTAGTTCGTCTATTTCTAACCCCGTGCATTTTGTAATAAATTGTCGATTTTAGTCATAATTTTACCTCTTACCATCTGCGAATACGGTATTTATTACATTAACATCTTGTATTGTGTACTTCTTATCTGTTATAATAAATCTATTTTATTTTTAGTTATGCTATCTGGACTTTTCCATGTTCCATCGTGTGTGTGTGTTTTTTGAAAGAATGAGTTCATTAAATATAGATTGTTGGCTTCTAGAAAGTTGACCAATGTTTGTCTTCTTTCCGATACTGTTTTCATCTATTAGGCATGTTCCAACTTTGGCGTTAAAGTCTCCTATTATCACTTTGTAGTATATTGGTGATGTGTGGATTGCCAAATTTATATCATCGTATAACTGTTCTATTTTCTCATCTGGATGTGATGATGTTGGCGTATATAAGAACTTGTATTATCTTTAACCGATACTTTTTTTCCAAATTCAGTCGTTTAAGTATCTTTGTTTGTCTTCATACTACTTCGTTTAGTATTATTGTACTAGTAATTTCCAGTTTCAAGTAAGTAAAGCTGTTAAATTGCTCAGTTATTTTTTTTGTATTTCATTTTGCAAAGTAAGGGCCTTATTAATTTTATTATTTCTACAGTTAGATTCTCCCCTCTGTATTTTAACATCTTGTTGGTGATGGCGTCCTCGCAAAGGCATTTTCTATTATTAAATTTTGTAGCGTTCTCTGTACATCTTCTTGATGTACTTCTAACTCAGTTCATATTTCTTCTGATTTATTAGAGTTTCGTGTTTATTTCTAAATTGCCCCATCCAGATTTCCAAATTTGTTTTGGTTGACTGTAAAAATATCGTTGTATGTCGTTGATGTACCTCTTCCAGTAATTTTCCGTTGTACTTTTAGTTTCCGCTTTCATTCTGATTTCCAATTTTTATACTTCATATTGTTGTATTTCATGTATGCTATTTTCTGCACTTCAGCCGGTTCTTTACTTCCGCAGAAAAGCAAGGTGTTTATGATGGTTTTGCTATTGATCGTCTTTTTGTGCCCAAGTTTCTCTAGCAGTAATGTATGTTTCTTTTTATTTTTCCAAGCTTCGTCTATATTATCTACCTACTTCATCCACTGTTTTTTGTTCAATATATTGTTAGGTTTGTATGCTTAAATCTTCTAGAAGTTCCCTTTTACTTGTATCTTTTACTGTCTGCATTGTTAAGCGTATGTTGTTCCAATAATAGTTCGTGATCACCGTCTAATTTTGTCGAGTTCAGAGTTCGGATATCTAAACTCTGGGATGCTCGCTCGATATTATGCAATCGATAACGGTTTTACCGCCGTTACTAACACTCTATGTGTATCTGTACTGCATTTATGATTAAAGTAAATGCTGTTGATTCTTAAATTATTGTCTGTTCAAAAATATATCAATATTTCTCCATTGGTATTCCTGACTTCTTTATTAAAGCTTTGTCAGGGCCTGTATAACATTTTTTCCAATGCGTGAATTTAGATCTCCAACTAGAAATATGGGATGACCTTGGGGTATGTATTTAGATATTTTGTTACTTTTATGTTTCTTTAAGGATATTGCCATTGTTCTTTTGGAAATATAAGAGACGTTGTTAGTATTCGATCCATATCTTCGACAAATAATAATACCTACTCTTCCTTTCCAAGGTTTCTTTTCTTAACACCACTGTAGATAAGAAGTTGTAGTCTCCCTACGGTACTGTATAAATATCCACAAATTATTCTATGTAATTGTCAAATAATATTCATACTCATGCAATTAGAATACATTAATAAGCAGAATTTCCTAATTAGCCTAAAAAAACGCAAACAGCTACTTAGTTAACATTACATAGTTTACAATGATCGGCTGGTGAATCGTTTCTGTATTTGGGACTACTGAACCCTTCTTGGAGTCAGACAAATCATATTATAATTGTGGTTTGAAAATTTACATTCAAATATTTTAAATATGATGACCTGATAAATTAAAACAATCGGGAGTTACAAAAAATTAACTATTTCGGTAAGGTATTCTAAAATTCATATAGCAAGAAAACTCAAATTGTTTGATCTTACGATGCCCGACTTTATATTTATGTAAACAAACGTTAGATACGTGCAGATATAAGAAAACAATATAATAAACGCTTCTAGGGTGTTATGAATAAAAGATACTAACAAGGGTACTCTTCCTTGTTTTTATTTTTCAGCGTAAATACATATATCAGATAAAAACATTGTGCGACTTGATTGGGATGAAAGTATTTTCTTATTAACTTTTCCAGTAAATATTCAAAACTGCCAAAATTTCAGAAACTGGAAGGTATTCTTAATCTTCGATAGCTCCGAAGAAGAAATTCATTGTATTGAGGTCTGGTAAAGTGAAGGTCGAGAAAAACTTCTTCCAAATCTTTTAAAAAGCACAGATTAGTATTCGTTTAAAAGCGCTGGAAAGGGGGATATGAGCGAGCAAAATTAAGTGTGATCCTCCTGAAAACATCATACATTTTCCATTGTCATTGTTACTGGTTAAATAATCGATAACAGAAAGTAAAGAACTTTATTATTTGGCTACATTTTTCCTAGAATCCTGAAAACATCATACATAGCACTTTTATTTAAAAATATACGAAAGTTGTTTTTAATTTTCATTATTTTTGCCTCTACATATGTACAAAACAATTAGATAAATGTTGGGCTTTACTTTTTACGATAACATTGTTAAGATGATAACATTAATAATTATAATTGTTTTTGTCTATAATAAATAGCGTAAATACAATACAATTCGCTTCTACTCCACTTGAACAGATAAACTGCCAAATCAGAATATGTTGTGTTTCTATTTCCCCTAGTTATTGAGTGTTATTTATCCAAATTAAAGTAAACACGGTGAGTAATATAGAACACAGTTTCGATAAGGATAAAAACAACAACAACACATGTAATGAAAATGCGATGTTAACTATGAATAATTAATTAATATTGACTCTAAGCCACGGAAAATAAACATAAATTGTCACTGCGCAAACAAAAATAGCTTGAAGGCAAATTAAGCGAAGTTCTGTGATAAATAAATATAGTCAAATTAATAATGCACATTCATACCAACGGTTATTAAACTGCGCATTTAATTTTCTGATTTCTGGTCTGTGAAATTTGAACTGTTGTGCAAGGGTGCCGCTTGGTTAGCCCAAGCACCAGATATTGATTTATGTAAAATATTCGCTTTAATGTGTGAAATACAAATTTAAAAACAGGCAATAGTAAATCTCTTACAAACTAATAGTTTAGAACAAATTAAGAAAGCAATAAAATATGAATTAGTACTTTTGGTGACAGCTAATTTCGGTAACCTAATAATTATGTGTTTGTACTTCTATAAATGCAAATTTAGAAAATAAAAAAATCAATATCATGGCAAGTAGATAAAGTACTCTAATAATAATAGGCTATGCATTCCACCAAGGAATATGGCTTGTGAACTGGACGGTTAAGGCTCCTATATATTTGCCCTTACTGCCCGATAGTTGTGCTTCAGTAGTCTCTAGATCTAACAGTCTAACTGCTTCTAACTTCTCATGCTCATGAAACCGCAACAGTTGAGCGTTATAGCTAGGTTTGTGATAGTAGGGTTTACAAACATGTTTCCCTCTATATAACGCTTTGAAAGTGGCCAGTATTTTGATGAAATTCAAACAATTTAACTTGTAGTAAATTATGCTCGAGTTAAAAAGTATTTAAAGTACACGTCATTACGATTCCACACTCTTTGTAACGTTGACCTTACCTAAAGCTTTACTCGCTTTCGTTACTAACATAAAGCCATATTAAACAAATTCCTTTTTTACTTTCCCTTCTAAACACATTCTCGTGCAAACACATAATCTACTACCACTATCGGTAACATATTTTTCATTTTAGATCGGAAATTCGCCTTAGCGTTCGAAGCAAGGTAATATAATGTTATTCACTACAGAGACACTCAGCTCCCGCAACTCTATATGAGCCGGATCAACTCCATGAGTCTGATAAATCTGCTGTCATAGCTTTCAGACGTGAGCAAGATCAATAATAAAGCTCAAGGTCAGTCCATGACTGTAAATTGCCCCTTTTTACCATCCTCCATTTTTTATAAATTCTCACAAAGTGTCCCTTAAACTTCTTTCTATTCCCAACCAACCTTCACCTTTCGCCCCTACAGTAAGGCAATCTTATTTCTACCTTTGGATTCGACTCTGACCATCAGTGTCGATCCCGCGAGATCCAGTAACACCCTCCAAATTTTATAAACCTATTTTCCGGTGCTCTTCTGGTCCTATTTGTCATTCTTACTATAATTAATGAGTGCCTTTCATTTCTGAGAACTCTGACACAAACTTCTTTCTGATACTACATAATCAACCTCCGCTCGCTCGACCATAGAGAGTAGACCTACTAACTGAACATCAGAACGATTTAATACTATGATATCGACTGCAGTCCAAACAAATACAATAAGACATACTTTAATTGAAAAGAAGTGTAAAAATAAGAAATGATTAAAATAGCAAAGCACGCAGAGGAGATATTGGGTAGAGAAGGTAAAGACCAATAAAATTGATCACCCAAAAAAACAAACACTTCATAACTGAGCCTGCTAGTTAAAAAAAAAACATTTTAAAAAAGCCCAAGCAAGTAAAGTTAGCAAAGAAGGAGCCTCATAAATTAAACATTAGAAACAACAGAAAAAGTATTACAGATAGATATTAAGAAAACTAGAAATAAGAGAGATGATGTAAACCCAAAATTAAGGGCGCAATAAAAAAACAATGCACAGGCTACTGAAATAGATGATGTAGCTGGTGAATAATAAATTTAATATATAATTCAAAGAGAATACTGTGGGATGAGGAAGTGATATTAGATGAGTGAATTAAAGAAAGTGCTAATAAAGAAATTTAAAAAATTACAATACTTCTACGCGTAATATCAATTAATATCCTTATCAGAATGAGAAAAACAACTGATCAAAGTTTACGTAAAATCAAACTATGCTAGAACAAATTGCTTATATGTTGATAATGTTATCGACTCGTAATTTCTCTTATAAAAAACAATTAAACAGCAGAATGAAATATTAAAGTTTTATTTTTCTAAACGTGGAAGATCGTAAATACATGATAAAAGAGAAGCCTATCAGACTGATAAAGTTACCATATACTGATTACAGAGTAGGACAGAGCAAAAAGACTATCAGAATGGATAGTAGTAGAAGTAGATTTCGCCGGTGATAGATAAAGATGTATCGAGGATAAAAAGCCGAAATATAAAATATATCTGACAGATTGGAACACGGAATATCTTGACGATGTATGTTTATAAGCCGGAAGAGAAGTCATTTGAAAAGAAAAATAGATATACCACTAGAAATGGTAAAAAAGTTAATCAAGATATGAATATTTTATTAGTTCGGTAGTGTGCCAGAAAAAATGAGAGCACGTAGAAAAGATATAATGCCTAGCACATTTATGGCATCAACTTAAGTGAAAATTTAAAAGATCGTTACTGCGTGCATGTAAAATTTGGCATTTACTAATCGATGCCCAAGAAAAAGCATAACAACACATTGGTCAAATAGAATAGTTACCTTAATGACGACTGATAGCTATAATAATTAATGAAATAAAATGGAAAAAACAAACAAAAATATCATAAAACAGGACTAGGATACTAAAATGCGGAAAAGAGGGAGTGTTTATTGAGAGCATAATAAAAAAATATTTTATGTTAAGAAACTGAAACAAAAAGAAAAGATACAAACATTATAAAGTTTTTTATAACTTCTATGTTCATTTGCAATCTTGTCGGTGATCATTGAGCAATTTATATGATATCACATTAACTTGTAGAAGTTTAGCTCATTGGCATAAGTTTCTTTAAATATCTCAGTTAAAAACTGAGCACTTTTGACACAGAATTTACAGAAGTTAGACTACTAATATACATTAAGTCTATTTATTAAGTTCAGGGGTTTAAATCCCTTCAGTCTACGCGTTTCGTTCCTATTGTCTAATAACCCCACTGGTAAGTTATTTAGATGGAATCTTAATCACGGTATTTTACACTGCACTTTTCTTCCTTGACTGTAATAATTTTAAGATCATGATAATCAGATGGTTTAGGACGTACTATGGGAGGTTTGCAATAGTACGCAATACTTTGGACTGAGAATGTTGTAAGATCACAACTGTATTGCATAGCTCCAAACTGACTTCAGTATAACCTTATATAACAGAAATTAATTCTCTAGAGACAGTTGTAGTGTTCTTCCAATGACCCAGTATATAATGTGGGGCTTGTGACTAAGTTGCTTTCTTTTTGTCCAGATATGCTTTTTCCAGGTAAGACGACGATCAAGATGTATTCCGAAGTACCTTGCCTCTTCTATCTGTGATATTGATGATTATTTAACGTGACTGCTGGGCAAGTTTCTTTGCGCACTGTAAACGTTACGTGAATAGACTTGGTTTCATTCGACTTGATACGCAATCTACTTTAATCAACATGTTATTGAGATGAATTTGTAACACGCGTGGGTCCGTGTGTGATACCAGTATGGTCATAACCTCAGCATATGTTGCACCGTTATAATTCTAGTTGCGGGCAGGTCCGCTGCGTACAGGAGGTACAGGATTGGTTCCAAAACGCTGACCTGTAGAACTCCCCAGCTAATTAGAAATAATGATTTACATCCTTCTTGGCATTTTACAATAAATATAATTTCAATCTCTGAGTGGATAATGGCGTACGACTTGATAATCTACAAGTAGGATCGGTTTATGAGTAAAAGTGTTCTTTCTGGGATTTTCATGAAAGCAAAATAAGTGAACAGTGTGAAAGCATAAAGAAAGAAAGTCGGGTGAAACCTAAAATTAAAGAAAAGTGAGTACATTGGAAAACAAAACTTCAGTTCATAATAACAAGCAGTTTAAAAGAGCTGGAGGTCGCGAGGTCAAAAGAACTACTGCATGTGGAGTTAGAATTATGTAACGCGTTTATTGAGAAACAGAAAACGATAACCTCATATAACCTCATCTAGTGAAATAAGAGAACAGATAAATTATTAGAAGTATAAATAACTATGGATTGAACAAAGAAGAGTCAAGAAACAACCAAAAGTTAGAAAGGAGCAGATTTTATATTACAACTTTAAAATATTTGAACATAATTAAAAAGAAAGAGATCGAAGAAAACAACCAAAGAGTTTGGAAAGTGGGAGCAAGATTTTATATCTCAGCAAGCTGGTCAAGAAAATGTTCTGAACAGATAAAGTTGATAAACAGCAGAAAGAAGAAGGAAACTAGAAAATCTCGGAGATTAGCCGCAACACGCAAACGGGACAAATACGGAGAAAAAAGCAAATATAGCAGAGTTGGCACAAGCAATAAAGGTCTTGAAAATGAAAGTTTAATTGAGAAAATGCAGAAGAACAAAGATAAACTAAGCAAGAACATAGAAGATTACCAAGAAGAAATAAAAAAACTGTGAGAGGAGATGGAGGTAAAGAAAAGTGTGTGGTGGAGAGAAAAACATGAGCTAGATGTTAAGAGGAATGCTAGAAAACAGAACAAGAAAAGTGACGGAGAAGATAAAAGAAAAATCATGAAAAATAAGAACACGAGCCAAGAAGAAAAAACAATGGAAGTGTAGTGAAAATACAATGCAACAGTTTGGAAGTAGAAGGAACGAAATTGGTATGGAATATGAAGCAAGGTAGATTAATAGAAGCACAACAAAAAGTATCTAGCAATATTCAAAAAAAAAACAAATTCAGAGAAAACTGAATAATGCAAGATAATACACTTCGCAGATAATATGGCAACGAACCGGGAAAAGAAAAAGTCTATAAATAGGAACAAAAGAAATAAAAGAAATAATGTTAGGGGAATAAATGGAAATGTGGTGGCACAAAAGATGACGAACAAGGCAATGAATAAGACAAAAGCAATAGTAACAATAAAAAAGAAAAATATAGTAGAAAATAAGTCAAAACAGGAGCAGGTCATGATAAAAAAGCATGACAGTTAAAATAGCAACGTGGAATGTAAATGGTCTAACAAACAAAGAAGAAGAAATAACACAGGAACTAATAAAGGCAAAAATAGACTACATAAGGGCAACAGCAACAAAAAAAGAGTACAAATACTACTAAAATGGATACTGAATGTATTGGTTGGGAATACAACAGAAACATGCAAAAGAGGGAATAGCGTACATACTGAAAGGAGAAAAAATAAAATATGTGCGATTTGAATGCAAGAGTAGGGGACAAAAATAAAGGTTTTCAATGGTGCCTGGAAAAATTCGGAGAAAGTATAAGAACACCAAACGGAAAAGAATACTAAATTCCGCATAATAAGAAACACACATTTCATGCACAAATAAATACATAAATTAACCAGGAAAAGAAAGAGCAGAAAGGAAAAGTCTGGACTATTTTATATTTAGTAAGCATATAAAGAAAAATATTAAAAATATTAGTAAAAAAAGGATGAAAATAGGAAGCGACCACAACATGGTAGAGATGACAGTAGTTACAAAAATAACAAATATAAAAACAAAAAACAAATTGGTGGACAGACAAAGTAAAAGCATCAGTAAAAAAATGGGAAAAATACTTAAGTACAGTGAAACAAAATACCCATGAAGAATACAGGGTAACATGAATAGAAATAAAAAAAATCTATAAGTAAATCTGGAACAGAATTTTGGAATAAAATGAGGATAGCATACAAAGAAAATCAAAAATTGTTTTACGACATGATGCGGTTTGAGAAAACGAAAAACAATGACACTAATTAACATCAAGGTCAAAAATAGAGATATAATAATAAAAGAGGAATAAGTAGTAAAGAGAACAGCAATACAAAAATAAACGAAAATGGCGATAAACAGGAACAAAACCAGAAACAAGAAGGAGACATCAGAAAAGAGGAAACAAAAAAAGCAATACAGAAGACAAAAGTAAGAAAAGCCCCGGGAAATGATCAAATGACAGATATGATAAAATCAGCATTAGGAGAAATCAGAGATTTTATAAGAAACTTATCTAATAAAGTAATGAGAACAGGACAAACACTAGAAGATTGCCGATTAGGGATAGTAATTCCAATATACGAAAAAGGAAACATAAATAATTGCCAGAACTACAGAGGACTTACACTGCTTAGCACAGTGGCAAAAATATTTGCAACAATTATGGAGAAAAGAATTAGGAATCAAGTAGAAGAAACGCTAGAAGATAGTCAATATGGTTTAGACCAAATAGAGGGGTGCAGGAAGCCATCTTCATAATAAGACAGCTAAGTGAAAAAACAATTAAAGAAGCAGGTAACTACAACTGTGCTTCATAGACCTAAAGAAAGCTTTTGACAGAGTCATCATTTGGAAAGTACTAATAGAAAGAGATTGAAAAATTATGTAAAAGCATGGCATAAAGAATCGAAAATGTTCGAAACAACTATAAGATTGAAACAAGATTGCAAATTAAGCCCGATACTACTCTCTTTAGTCATTGGCGAAGCTATGAAAGAGGTAAGAAAAGAGGCAACGAGATACCAAGTAGAAAGCTGAAAAATAAAGAACATAAAATTGTTGGAGATATGCTATGCCGATGACAAGGCAATAATAGCGAAAGACAGAAAAAGCATGAACAAAAATTTAAAAATACCGCAAAGGCAGTTGAGAAATATTAATATGGAAATCAACAGTGCCCAAACAAAAATAATGGTTATAAGCAGAGAAGCAATAAAACACACAATGCGATTGGAAGGAGAAGAGTTGAAATAAGTTAACAGATACAAATACCTAGGACCCAAAATGGAAGAATAAACGAAGAAATAAAAGAAAGAAAAGGAGCGGCCGGGTGACTATATAACAGTATTAAAAATAGCTTCCTTGAAAATAAAGAAATACCCAAAAGACAAGAGTACAAATATACAAAGAAGGACCAGTACCCACAATAATATATGGAGCGGAATCACGGGTAAGAACGGAAATCCAGCAGAGAAAAATAAACGGCACAGAGAGAAAACCTGAGAGTAAAGCCAACAGAAACACTCATAGAGGAAGGACAAAATGAGATAGTATGGATACATAATGCGAATGAGTGAGACGAGTGTATGAAGCAAGAAAGCGGTAGAAAAGAGAGGAATAAAATGAGAAGCGCAAAACAGGAAAAGGTGGAGAAGGGCAACAGAATAAACTCCACAAAAACTAGCCTCACTCGAAAGGGTTTTAGGTTAAGTAGGTAATGACTTCTTCTTCTTAGTTTTGTATAGTAGGCTGGCCTGCGATATGTCTAGGAATGTTGCCGAGCAATCTTTTGCCTCCGAGGTCTCTGTAGATTTTTTTGATCAATCGTTGCATATAGTTGCTGGAAACCAAGCTAATGATATGGGGTTAGGTTGTCGTCCAGTAGAAGTGGTCGCATTCCTTTAAGGAACAGCTTCTCGAAAATCTTTCACACTATTGGTAAGAGACTAATTGGCCACTTAATGAAAAGTAGTGCTTCGAGTTTCAGACTGAGTGTGGGCTAGTAAGATTGATTTAGCAAGGCAACTACCGCTGAAACACCTCGCGATGCCCCAAGTTAAAATTATATAAACAACACAATGAAAAGGGGGTTGAGTGATGTAGTTCCTTTTATAGTATTAGTTGTATAGTAACATGTTAAATAGTGTACTTTAAGCTTCTAGATAGCAAATTTGAAATTCAAATGTATTTGATACACAGGCTAAGAAAAGGAATTTTCGAGCAATGTGTGCATCCGGAAGGATATACCAAATTAATCCTAAAATGCAGTAAGATCCATCTACATGATAAAAAAAGGATTAAGGAGACGAAGCAAAATTAACAAGAGTAGAGTTTGATTGGAAGATGTGGATTTCTGCGATGATGCTGGGCACATTCTTAAAAGACATCGGAACGACTTTCATAATTTCTCAAATTTATCATATTGCTAACATGATTGTGAAACCGGCATTTAAATAAATTCCTCACATTTCACTGATTACTTTTAGCCAGTTACATTTACCTTACGTTGTATTTAACTGAAAGGTAGACGCAGTGTTTTCGTTGTTTACTGTTTTCGAGTCGCTTACAAAATTTCGTACACAACAAAATAATGGAGTTTGATTGTATACAAGGAAAAGCTGTTCAAAAACATAAACAAATTTATTTTCTGAATTTCTAAAAATAAAATTGATTTTATTTTCGATATTGTTGACATTGCTGCATTATTAGTTGATTGATTTCAAAAAATAATCTTGGAATAGCCGTGCGATAGTTACGAGATTAGCATTAATGCATCAAGGAATTAAAAAAATCTAACAAAATTATGATAAATCCTTGTTCGCAAAAATTCTAACAAAAACGAAATTCAAGATTCTTTTGAGAACTAGTTCTCTACAATTTTTAATATAAATTAATAATAGTTTGCCACAATCTTATTTATACATTTAAACAGAAAGTAAACAAAGAAATGTGGCGTGGTCCTCGGCTCTTGATTTATACGAGGACGGCTGATATGAACTGATATGAAATGGCCGAACTCTGAGCTCTTGATATACACGAGCAGGTCGGTGTGTTTGTGCACGCACGTCGGGGCTGCTCTCGCTCCTTGCCGAATGGCCGGACGGTCGCGGTTATCGGGCCGTTACATTGCCGAACGCAAAAAGTGCTACTGCCCAGGCCATTTAATTTACTTCCGCCAAGCGGAGCTTCGATTGTAAGTTAAATTGTTCCACGTTCCCGATCCGGAGAAAAAATCAATGTAATTAAAAATTTATACGTTCCTACCTTGCAAAAATTTGAGAAAAGCGAGTGAAAAATTGTCAGCCTAGGACACCAAAAATACCTTTTGGCGAGCAACCCCTAGTTTATTTACAAATGATAACAGTGGAATAATTCGGTGCGCTAACCCCACGAAAGTAAGATATGCAAAACGATCCTAAAGATAGGCAACCAAACGTACGCTCAGAGCTCAGCCACGCCACTTTTCATATCCACGTTAGAAACATCGTGAGTATGAAAGATCAAGAAATCGTAGGAGAAATCCAATACGCAATAATGAAAATGAAATTGGAAAAGGAGCCAAGATACGGCCATATAACGGCCGACAAGCTAAAAGCAAGAAATGGAAAGTGTTGAATATATTATTGATAATAATGAATAAGGTATTGAATATAGAAACAAAATTAAAAAATCGGAATAATTATAGCGATTTACAAAAAAAGAGAATTGCGTTATTAAGGGAAGCTTCGGAAGATTCTTTAGAGGACTTGTAAAATGGCTTTAGACCTAAGTACCTAGAAGTATGACAGATGCAATTTTCATTATCCTCCAAATGGGCGAAAAAACAGCTGTAGAGACCATTTCTATGCTTTAGCGATTTACAAAAGCCTTTAATAAAACAAATAGCATGAATACATTAAAAATTCTACAAAAAAGTCTAAGTACCTAAAAATGGTGTAACATCTCTACACAGACATGCGAAGATTTTTGTTAGAATGAAATATAGAAAACGACAAACTTTTAAAACTAAAAAAGTTATGCAAGGATGCGTCTAGAGTTCGTTACTGTTCGTGATATTTGTAGATGAAGGAATGAAAGAAGCAGAAAAAACTTGAAGCTTTACGAAGTAAACCGCTGGAAGATAAAAGATTCAAATGTTACAGAAGTGATATATGCAGACGATTTGGTGATCAACATTAAACGAAAACCTAAGAATGAAAATAAACGATGAAAAGACAAGAACAGTAGTCGTTAGTAGAAACGGAAAGGAATATCAAATAAAATTAGGAAACGTCTTAGAACAAGTCATTATGTTTAGATACTTGACAATAAAATTAACATAAGACGATAGATTAGGAGAAAATATAAATGAGATAATAGAAACAACAGGAAGATTTTTTAATACGATCAAAAGCAAGTTTAAAAAAATACTAAATGAAATAGACGAAGATACTTAAAAGAAGGGTCATTCCAATCGTAACATAAGGATCTTAAAACAAAACCAGAAACATGAAAAAATAGGAAAAAACACGAATGGGCAAATTAAGAAATGGAAGATAAATCAATACTAAACGTGGTAGAAGAAGGGCAGTTAGGATAGCTAGATTACGCAATGAGGATGAAAGAAGATACAACTGTAAGAAGAATGTTTGAGGTACAAACATAAAAACGAAAAAGTTAGAAACGCGGCCATTAAGAGAGACATAAAGTGGAATGAAATGAGGTGTAAAATGCAAAACAAGAATGAATGGAGAGAAATATCAAAGACAAAACTAACCCCCTACCCCGCAAGGGTAGAAAGGTCCTAAGACAAAATAAAGCTTCTTGTCTATGGCTTCAAAAAATGACTACAATCTACATTATGGGCTTCTAATATTTTTTACTACATGCTATTGACATACTTTTATACACCGCCAGGTAACCAACAACAGATCAGTAAGTACTCCACCCATCCAAAGGCGCTACGTTTCAAAGCGGTTTCAAATTGGTTTTCTCAATTTCCCGCCTCTATTTTGCTCTGTCTTTCCAGTTGTTGGTTAATAGCATGACAGGTGCGTCCCGTTTTATTTTATCTTGCCGGCGGCCCCTGGTTTTCACTAGTCGTACGGCTTCTAGTGTTCCTTGGAGTATATTTTTTACTATTCTGGACTCATTTATTCGTTGAACATGCCCAGCCCATTTAAGTGTTTGTATTTTATTGGAGGTTGCATGGTCATATCTTTTGGGTAGCATTTTTCGTTCGAGTGCATTTAAGGCTACTTCCGCTCTTCGTGACAATATCCACGTCTCGTATCCCCAACGCAGTACTGACCTAAGTATAGTGTTGAAGACTGTCAGTTTTATTTTTCTGTATACATCGCTTGACTTAAATATGGACGACAGGTTGTAATATCTTTTGTTTGTGTTATTAATCCGCCGCTGTCTCACCTTCATCATTTGGTTTGTTGATGTTGGCAATTATATATATGAAGGTATTGGCTACTTCAAGATCATGGCCCTCTATTGTTATGTCCTGACCTCTTGCTCTATTGTTCCTGGTCTGTTGAAGTACCATGGTCTTGCCCTTATTCATATTTGGGTCCGTCTCTGGCCCAGTTTTTTTTAGAATTATACATATACTTCTTTGAAGCTGTGTGTTTCTTTCAAAAATACCGATCTCATCAGCATGTTATTTATAATATATAATATTTATCATCAAATATTTCAATGCTATGTAGAATGAAATGGGGACCAGTAACAAACTAGTCAGACTGGGATTTCAGCATCTGTCACAATTTTAAATAGTTGCTTATGTCTACGTCGAACTACCAGCACTTCTTTAATATTTGTTTTACTGCAAATAGCCAGCCTGTGATTAATTTCCTTACTGGTAGTCACTAATTATGTTTTCGAATAGCGGCTATAGTTGTTACCTCAATATGGTGACAAACGTCTGATAGGCTGTGTGAGTGAGTTGACTCTAAAGTATTTTTAGTTAGTTTGTTCCATTTTCTGTGTGTCGGAACATGATTTTGCTTCTCATTGTTTTTTTTCTAGAAGTGCTCCCTCTGTGTTTCTTCGATTTTCTTTTCGCCAACGTATTATCTCGACGTAGGTTGGTGTTTGGTTTGCACTGCGTGTATGCCTTTCTGATATCGTTATTTTCAGTCTTTTTGTAAGCTTCATAGAATTTCATTATCGACGGCTTTTTTCTTTCTTTTAAGTAGCTTATTTGTTGTTCTCCTGAATTCTTCATATTCGACGCGTTTCTCTTTTTGTTACTATGCTGTTTGCTCTTCTGCGACTGCTCTTTGATGTACTCCCAATCTTCTTTCACCGGCGCATCGTATTTTCCTGTTTCTGTTACTCGTTCTCGGTTTAGGTTTTTCCCTATTTTCCTTTTAGGATTTATACATCTTATTTCTCTCTGGACTGATTTTTTTATTACCTTCCTACTGCTAATACAGTTTCTAAAGAGCGTCTTTACCTAAGTAAAGATGAGAGTCTACATTGGATCTATAATACGACCTGACATCTGGTATACTTGACGTGCTTCTTCTCTCAATAGCTAGGTGATCGATTTGATTAAACTTTTTTCATCCATAAACACATTTGTGTTTATGGATATTAAAAAGTGGAAAATATACTGAGCTGATAGACATACTTTTAGGTGTAGTGAACTTGATCAGTTCTTTCCCAGTGTCGTTGGACTGTTGGTGTAGTGTTCTTCTTGCCCTAGTTTTGCTTCTAGGTCTCCAATAAGGATCTTTGTGTCATTGAGAAAAATTGTATAGTAGGTTCTTTCTAGTTTTTGTTAAAACGCGTCCTTATCATATTAATTCTTTCATTTTAGCGTGTGTATTTCTTGATACACATAAAAACTACCGTGGAGGATTATATAAATTAGGTAAATATATAAATCTTGCTATGTTTCCTTTACTCCAAGGCTTCGTTTGAGATTTCGTGATTGAATTTTCCTTAGATATTGGTGTGGCGGCCTTTTCGTCCTTGAACCGCTTGTATATCGCGGCGGCATGCTGGTGGCTTTGATATCTGCCGCCACGTTTTGCTATCGCACACAAAACGGCATATGGGCTTTTGCTCAGCCGGCGAGTCTGCATACGCCGGCGGCGGCACCCTTTGAGACGAAAAGTGCAGTCGAGTTAAAAATTTCCCGCAAAGACCTACCGCTAAGCCAGGCGCGAAGCCCGGCAACATACTCCCACCGCAACGCGGCCAGTGCGGTCGCATTTAACCAACCCGCCGATAACTACCCCGCAAGACATACTCGATCCGCATCGCATCTCGGCCAGTGTGGTCGTGTTCCAGGCATGAAGACATCGCAACAAGGTGGCCACCGTGAAACCATCGCCGCCGAAGCCGATTCAGGTGAGCAATTTGGCTTTACTTATCGGTTGATATCGGTAGCCGCCCCCATCCGCTTTCGCGCTGGCCGTTTAAGGGACGATTTGGGCCTTAGCGTTTTACATTTCAAAACGCGCCGTACTTAGTTTCCCACACCGCACCACGAGGGTATGGCTATTTACACGCCTGCCTCTCCAGATATTTTGACGCCTGTGGTAGACAGCCCCTTGCCTGATTACCTTTCGTCGTTTCTCACGACAAGCAGGGGATACTGTGAGTTAATTTTTACCCTAATCTACAGGAGAAGTACTCAATCAACACAGACTAATTTGGCTAAGAGACAAAGGCGAGTCATTTTCCTCAAAACACAAAAATTATCATTAACAACACATTCAAGAAAGTTTCTTGGTATGTTTCAAATTAGATAATTAGCACACTGTATTCCTACTGTTACTAAAAAATTTAGAGATTTCCGAAAATGCTCCATTAGGATTCCTAAGGACATAAAAAATACAACTGAAACCAAAATAGAAACTACTATTAGTAAGATATTTGTATCCAAATGACACTTTTACGATCGTTCATTAAATTCACTTATAAGTTAAAGAAAAAATTAAATTTATGTTTCTACCATACCCAATAAGAAAAATCTTGTTAATCAGAATAATTGCTGCCTATGAAATACACAAGCATGAAATTGCCTTAAGTCTCGATTTAAAAAAAAAATAGTGTCTCAATTATATTCCAGGCCTATCAAGAATCAACAACATTAAGTTCCGGACATCAACGTTATACAGGTCGTCCTACGTTTTTTGGAAAAACTTTAATTGGCATTTCAATACGATATTGGATTTCAAAAGCCAAACTTGCATCAGTCAGCCTAAAACCGTTTTAACTTAATCATGGTAATATCAATACGATTTAGACTCTTCATTAAGACAAAAAAATCGGGAATTACACAGAATCTTCCTCTATAATTTGCTTATGAGTGAAACTTTTGTAACAGAACTGTTAACAATGCGGAAATTATAATTAGATATTTTCACATTTCCGTGATGTAACTTACAAAGAAACCATATACCAATATAAGAAATTTAATCAACAAAAAAGACCTGATTCTCTGCTGTCTATCATGGAGTACAGCCTGCGAATGACAGGTCAATGGTTTCACTGCTTGCGCTTAGTGCCTGGTGGCGATGTGGCAATCATTGTGTTTTAGGCAACCGTTTTATGATTAATTTTAGTGATTGCATAGTTTATTCGCCAGGTAAAATATTGGACATTAATAGTCCTTTGGATTTACTTAAATTCTAGATAATTTATATATTGGTGTAAATTAAATTTGAAAACTATTTTGATGCGGAATTGATATTTACTATGGTAAGCATACAAAAAAATAGTAATAATTTGGAGGACCTGAATTGAAGATTTATAAATTCTATAAAATGACAATTCATATATAAAAAATCGAGTTTTAAAAAATGTTTCTTGTGTACTTATATGCTGGATAAGGCAACATTATTTATCCGCTGTATTATTTAAGCCAAAATTCAAGAAACATGGTTGCCGAAGCGTAAATTCTATAATTAATAAAAAATTCTCCTCAATTTTGCTTTCTAATGCAATCATAACCCACCACGAGGACGCTTCAGGTGAAATAGTTAATAATAGAAAATTTTAAATGACGCCAACAGAAAAATATTGCATTTAAGTGCACTATCATTAATTCCTTCTGAACCAATCATGAACCAGCAAGTAACAAGCCAGTGTTGGTTTTTATGCTCGCTTCTAATAGCCACATATATAAAATTTTGAAGGGCCCACAATTAATATTCGGGTTTTACGAGAATTAGTCATTAAGAGGCTAATGGGTTTTAAAACATTTTCTAGTTCATGCTGCTGATATACTCTTACAGCAGCCTAGCTTCTTTGGCAAGAATGTACTTCTCCATGAAATAATCCCCATTAAACTATCATTAGTGAGGAATGGCGATAACTGTTTCTAAAATATGTGAACATTGGTTTTATCATTTTGGCGTGGTAGGGCATTTTTTACCGAGTCCACTATAGATTGCTTTCAGAATTAATAGAGTGATTTGAAGGTCGTCTTATAGAAACATTTAGTTAGCTCTTAGTGGTAATTTTACTCCCTAAGATTTTTGTGGGCAAATTTACAAACGATCCATCTGATAATTCTTGGCCATTTACATTATATCCTCCAAATAGATCGGTGTAAAGTATCGTTGGTCCACACACAAGCATGACTGATATTCTTAAAGATTTAATCATCAAAGATTTGAAGTATATGACACACAAAATCTGAAACTTATGCGTTTTTAGGCTTCCATACCTCAAAAGAAAGCCTAATGAAATCGGTGCGGGCGTTTGTGAGTCTGTCTGCCCATTGCGACTTTCAACTCGAGAACTACTGAACCTAAAGACACAAGGGGGGTATCATTCGAAACCCTATGGCCTACCGGGTTCACATCCGTGAGCTGGCATACGTAGGATGTCCTACAACAATGCAATAAGGGTTTTAGCGGGCCCAACTTCCAATGTGTCATTCCTTCTAACTTTTGATCAAGGCAGCTTCCAGCTTCTATTTCTGTCATTTCTGACATCTGCCACGTCTTATAATTTTTGATCTGTGATATATAGAGACATAATGTTTTCGGTATTCAACTAAGGACCATAAGTAAAATCAGACGCCACAAATCAGCCTGATCGAAACCAGTTTGACCAGTGGCCGCAAATTTTTGTTTATGTATAGAAGCCCCGGACATTGGTGGAAAGACGTTCCAAGTCCGTACTTTTTTTAATTTATAGTTAACTGTGTATTTAAAATTAGCAAACAATCAAACCAAATAAATTTACAAATCGGAAGTTTATAATATATTGATGATCAAAAATCGAAACCCGGACCCGGGTTCAATTTCCGGTGCTCTCTGAAGCCTGGCGGGTGGCCTACTCAATCATTAAAAATAGTATAGTACTAGTAATAATGGCGGTCGTCTAAGATGTGGTGCTTGCCACATTGGCCCGCACCAGAAATGGTGCGCGACGACCGGGCACATTGAGCGAATATATGAGAGCCTTAACCTCTCAGTTTGCAGCCCATGCTCCCACGCGGGGCGTTAGAACCGTACTATTATTATGTATGAAAAATTAATATTGGATATGCCCATTTGGTGCAAGAATAACGGTTCCTAGAATATAAATAATCTTTATTTGCTAAAGGACAGAGATATCACAGGAAATAAATTTAGATATCATGCAGACCATGTGGAAATTGATACATAGGGTCTATTCGTTAGGTCAGCACAAGGCGAGCGATATGTGAATGAGTGTTGTTTTGGTAGCATGTTCTACCAGCGATATTTGTATAGAGGGGTGTGCTTGATAATATTGTGGTACTAAGGATGATAGAAGAAAGGGGTAGTAAATCCCAAATCGGGAGCAAACAGTTTTAGAAGAATGCTTATTTCACTCTTACTTGCTGACCAGAACTTAAGGTGTCGTATAGTCTTTAGTTAGTCCAGTGTCGCTATATATAACTAATAATAGTCACATAACATTTTAATCTGTGTACAGTTCCTTGGATCCTCATATTTTCTTTTTATTCTCAGCAAACCTACTGCCAGGCTTAAGCGTTCACCCTATCCTATACCTGTTTTCACTTGTCTTGCCGTCTAGCTGCAATTGTACCTTAATCAATTACGTAGGTGTTATGTATCCACATACTTTTTCAATTTCATTATTTCTAGGTGTTGCATTTTGGCTAATATACAGTACGATGTGAACTAATTTAAAATAATAGAAAATTATAGACAGGGATTGTAGCACATTAAAAATTACGCGAAGATATTCTGTTGGTTTTTTTTTTGCTTTCATTAGTTCATTTACCTTGCTAATAGATGATAAAACCCGCATAATTTCAACTATTTTTTATTTGTGGGAAAATCCGGCTTAGAATTTTTTTTCGCAACTTCAAAATATATACAAATTTTGTTTTTCTAGACTAATAACATACATACACCCATATATCTAAACAACAATACCACAAACCGAAACAGTAAGATATCTGGAACTCTACTTAGATTCCAAATTACACTGGAGAGATCACACCGGCAAAAAGAGAAAGCAAATGGATTTAAAACAGAGAGTTCTATTGGTTGATTGGTAGAAAGTCTCCGATATCCTTAGAAAACATGTTACTGTTGTATCGGTAATCAAACCCATTTGTACCTATGGAATAGAGCTGCAGGGCTTTTCCAGCAAGTCCAATGTGGAAATAATTAAAAAGTGTCAGTCCAAAATATAAGAATAATAGTTAACGCCCCATGGTACGTTACAAACGAAATGATCCATAAAGACTTGAAGATACCAATTGTCAAGGAGGTCATCCATGAGAAAGGCGTTATACACCACCAAAAATTGGAAATACAAATCCTTTGATGCAGTCCTTATTAGAAGATACTTCAAAAAAAAGACTGAAAAGACAGTGGCCAGCTAACTTATAAAATAATACTAGAGATCTCCTCACTGGATGAGATCTCATTATGTTCTTTAATCAATCTAAACTTTAGATTGTAGACCAGCAAATTAGCTAATAGAATGCTGCATATTTTGATTGCTAATAAAATTTAATAACAATAATAAAAAAATCATTTCACTTTTACATAATGTAAGTAGCCGAAAAAAAAATAAAAGCAAATTTCTAATAATAGTAGCTTATGTCAAAGGAACCTAGCCTGCAAACTAGAAGGTTGAGTCTCCCACATATGTTGGCCCTCACTGTTCGGTAGTCACGTGCATGATATGGAATGACAACCCTATTACTATTCTTATTTTTAGTAACTGAGCATCCGAAGCCCAGGATCGAACCCGAATCCGTCCGTAGCGCAACCAAGCGCCCCAACCGCTTGACCACGCACTGTCTAATTGGGATTCTTACAAATTATTAGAAGCCTTTTAGCTATACGTAGGGAATTTTCCTACCAAACGGAACTAATTAAAATCACACAAATAGCATTCCAGGACATAACGAATGTAATTAGTAGTTATCTATATTACCTTGTCTTAAAATATCAGGTTGCAAGAGGAAGTAGGTCAATTAGGGATCACGTTACTTACTAATAGTCTGGTGGAGATTTGCAGGTATTGAGCATGAGTCATAACGTAATTCCTACTTCCATTTGTATAATGACAGTAATTATTATCGCATACGACTGCTCTCTACTAGCAAATAAATTTTAAACATCTTATTGATGTATTTCAAACAAGTGGACTATTTTGTTGAATATTATTTTGTAAACGATTACCTCTTATTATAATTGGTTTATATGATTAAATATTATTTTTACATTCAAAGAAATATTTTTAGATAGTCCCATTTTAAAATATTTCGCTAAAGTTACCGTTTTTCAGGATTTTAATTGGACAACATTGTGACATCTCAATAAATTCTGTGGTACGCTATAAAAATCAGTAAACAGAAGTACAAAAGTAAATGTATAGAAATAACCATTGAAAAGAGAACAGAATGTACGACACTTAATAACTAGTGCCTCGGAAGATAGTAAGAAAGTAGTAATCATATTATAAATATTCATCCACTGCTCATGAAAGCCAAACTTCGATTACTTTTATTAGTTGTCTATTTTGTTTTTCATTTTTAGCTTTATTTCGGTCACGGAGATTGGTGTTTATTTTCACACTTAAGCAAGGCTCGCCACTGAGGAAGTGAATGTATGATATAGAATTCAAAAAGTTTAAATGAGGCAAGTGTCACACGCGGAAGTACTTTTAAACCTGCACTAGAAGAAGAAATTTTTATAATAATAAAAAAGCAAAACAATAACTAAATTAATACAGAAGACAAAATTTTGCTATAAAAAGATTTACAAATTAGCAAGGATAACTTCATTGTTTATTATCGTGTTAGAACTTTCAAATGCGGAAGTAGAAGGAAGATCGATAGATTTAATTTCAAAAGCAACATAAGAAAAACCCATTTTTTGCCTTCTGGGGGGTGGTTTGATGTCGTTTCTTTCCGTTTCTCGTTACAGCTCTTTTACATATTGTAGGTTGATGCATAATTACTTTTATTTCTCCTATTGTCCATTTTCATCAATTCAACTACTTGCTTTCATGATCAAATTGTTCCACCCTCCACAATCGTGCATGCACATTATTATATTTTCGCTACTAATTTTATGAATACCGTTTTTTATTTAATTAAACACAAAAGTTATTTTTTCCTTTTTTGGTAATTTTTTATAACTAATGACAAATCCAATGATTTAAGTTTTTTATGCTGATCTTTGCATGTGTTAGTCTCGCAAATATCGAATAGAATGTTAGCATAATAAAAAACAATTTGCACGGCCGAAATGTAACCTGGCAGCCAATGAGAGCGAACTTTAATGAGTATGGGTGAATTAGGATGATATTTTATTATTATTAATTGGGAACATGTAGAATTGTAAGAACTATTGAGACGGTTTAGAAAGATCGATTAAGAACCATAAAATGAGCCACTCTGGGATCCAAATTTGTCGCTATGGAAGTTCCGACTTTCCAAAACTTCAATCAACTTTGAAAGAAAGACAGTTCTAAATCGGCAACAAAGTTCAGGCCAAACGACGAGACAGTTAGTCATGATTCTAACAGATAAAAATTCTAGAATGTTTTGAACAGTGCGTAAAATAACAAGGTGCTTACTTTAAAAAGGTCTGAGGTCTTTTGTATTTTGTATTTTGTATTTTCTATTTGAATGGTTATTGGCTTCCTCTGAAATATCTTTCTGCTATTTTCTAGATGTGCTTCTTCTTCTTTTGTCAGTTTATAGAATCATTTACGGCATCCGTCCAATATTTTGCCTTCATTTGTAATTACATCACCGGTTTGGTTCTTAATGTGCTTTAATTTTGGGTCAGGTTTGCTTTTAAAACTATCAAATAGTTTGCAAAATAGCTTTCGACTATCTTTATTATTTTTTCCCAGGGATATTTATCTTGTTTCTTTAAGAAGTGTCTTAATTTCCATGAATAATTATATATAATTAGCAGTATTGTATTAAATAAAGGTTTATGTACTTAATAAAAGAAAGCGGCCTTGTTTTTAAAAATTAAATTAATAAAAAATTACAACGTGAAAGCCGCTTCGCGGCCCTGTGAAAGTATACTTCTATTTATGAGATGGTAAAGCTTTCGAGCGGTGTGCGTTGAGGAGCTTCGCGCCTTCTAAGAAGTGCAAGCCCTACCATGTACCCCGCTTAAATGGGCCACTGGCATATAAATGTGAAAGAGGCTATTTTTGGCCACTTGCACTGGTTTTCTTAAATTTCTGATAGCGGATTCAGATTCTACATCAACTTTGGCCTCCATTTTGTTTTTCCAGAGGGAACCGGCGGCTAGAGGATGCTATCCTTATTTTTATAGAGGAAATATTAAATACTTTGGAACAATTTCCAATTTTAAAATTAAAATATTGAAAGGCATTCTAAAATATAAATATTCTTATTCGAAACACCTGCAACAAGCTTTCAATTTATGGAAATGTTGCAATTTTGCCCTTATAATATATACAGCTCTACTTGCTGTAAACATGGCTTGGTTATGTTATAGGGGAAAGTTTGAACAATCAAGATGTACAAAATAAATAAATAAAAGACTACGGTAAATGATAAATGCAAGAAATCTAAGGTAGCTGAGGTTAAACCATAAAGTAAGCTGGTAGTAGCAGTAAATGTCCATTATTCCCCGACAAAACAGGAAAATTAGATATTTGCTCTGTCTTTTTTTGTCTACCGCCAACGGTTCAAGCTGCGTCACGGTTTTGTTTGTTTCTCGTTCTACAGTTTTTCATTACATTTCTTTCTTCTTCCATTCTAAGTCTTTTTCACATACTTTCGATTTGTTTTTCTTAGGCTATGATCTAATCACTCATATTTTGTTCTTCTTAATTCCACATTCACGTAATTATCGTTGTTTTTTTCATAGTTCCGCATTCGATATTGTTTTTAGCCGCCAAATTTCTGAAATTGGTTTTAAGCTATTTATAAAGATTTGTAACTTAAGCTGCATTAAACTTGAGACCAGTCACGTTTTCGAATCATAGAACAGCACTGCTTTTACTGCAGCATTAAATGCATATTTTTGTTTTGACTGAAATATTACAGCCATTCCAAAAAACGGATAGGTGTATAAACACGCTCTACTCTTTATTTATTCTACAATACTTTCCAAGTAAACTCCTTGACATTTTTTATTATTTCACCATTTATAGATAATTGTGGTGGTGCTTTTACATTGATGTAGTTTTATTTAGTTTGCTCGGTGTGTATTCTAAAGCCCACTCTCTTTGCTTTATCGATTACTGCAATGACACACTCATGTGCGAGTTTTGCATTATGTGATAATAGACTGAATCTTCTAAGGTTTAGTACAGGTAAAAATAATATAGGCGGTAATGTAGGGCCTTGGTGTATCCCCGGATTCGACTCAAACTTCCATAATATCTCATTATGAAGAACAGCCATTGCACCACTCCTCGATCAGATTTACTGGTTTTTCAGGCGAACCTATTTCTTAAATATTACTCCATGTGTCCCATTTTTAAAGAGTTAAAACCTTTTAGAAATTCACTAAGAGTAGATACAATGGCACCTGACATTCCATAGATTGGTCTGTAACAACTTTCGAAGTACTTAGTTGGTTTGTACATGACTTCAGTCCTAACATCGTATTAGTCTTTATAAATTCTCTTGTTTGTTTCCCAGTTGTATTCTATTTATTTTCACATCTTCTAAGTCACCTTTTATGGTGAATTTAAAAACTAAGCCTTTTCATTCTGTGGGAATTTTTTTGCTCCATATTTGTCCATAAGTGGTTTGAGGATTTCTGCCGATGTCCCCTAATCTATCTTTAATCAGCTATAATATGATCAAGGTTTGTATTATCTTTCCTTTACCAAATAGATCAATATTTACTAGGATTACGGATCCTAACATTTTCAATATTTATTTCTTCTATTTCCCTTTTTTTCCGTTTTTAATCATTATTTCTCTAAAATATTCTACCCATTTTGCTAGCTATCGTTCTTTGTTTTGCATAGTATTTATCCTTTACTACCATATTTATTTTCCTTTTATTAGTTAACTTTAAAATCACCTTTATTGGATGCATTTTCCGTTCTTTCAACTATCTCGTCTACAAATTTTCGTTTGTCCCCTATAAGTTTTTCCAACTTCTTTATTTTTATTCTGTACTATCCTTTTAAACATTTTATCTCTTCTTCATTTCGACAACTTGACTTATTTTCCTTCAATTCTTGCTTTTATTCTATTAATATTCAGGTGACTTGCCGCATGCATTTTTTTCTCAAGATTTGTTTGTGCTTTAATACGTCTATTTCTCGATTAAAATAAATTTCATTCGCATTTTCTTTACGTTTCCGGATAAATTTGCCTATTATATCAATTTGGGCTATTTCCGCGTTACAATTTCCCACGACTGTCATTTTTTGTTTCTACTTTTGTTTTTAAGTCTTTATCAGAATCCTGCTCTCAGCCTTTTGTGTTGCGATTATAGTTTTGCGTAGCACGCTATAAAAATTCTCCTTTATTTCCATTGTCGCAATTTCAATAAACACCACGGTTAGGAATTGCTTACCAAAGTCAAATTTTGCCAGTTATTTTCTCTATTCGTTTTACTCATTAATATGCCTACTACATAGGGATGCTCCTCGCCTTCTTCCAGCCCAGAATAAATAATACTAAACCCCATCACGCTTACCCTCAGTTATTCCTAGTATGCCAATATTGTATTTTTGTGTTTCTCGCAGGAGTTGTTCCATTTAGCCTGTCTGGCACAATTTTTTAATATTTAACTCGCTCATGCTCAGAATTATTTTATATTGTTCGCTGTTTCTATATAATTAAATCATTGTCTACTTTTTTCTCATAACCGCTATCTGAACTGTTTATCTTGAATATTATCCATCATTTTTCTTTCTCAACTAACAGATTTCGAACCACCTTCCGTAGCCTTTTTTATAAGATTTTCCGCACATTTTTCCCAAATCCACAGCTCCCTTTCTTTAAGTGAGCTGGTATAAAACATAAAATATTGGACAATAGATGAGTTGCACTAAATTAGGCGTAAAACTATGATATTATGAGCAAAATTTTAATTGGAAAACCATGCAAAGAAGTCATGCGTGGTAAAAAATAGCAGAGACTATAAATACAAATATTAAAAGTTTTACCATACATCAGACCATTTTCTTTTTTTTTTCATGAAAATGTAGGGTTCTCATTTCAGTTTGAGGAGTAAATCGAAATTTGAGTAGAAACAATAATATTTTAACGTCTATACTTCTGCTTATGGATTAAATTTTCACCTGTAAGGTAGAAGTCGCAAGTCGAAATACATTTGGTAATCTTAAAGGTAATGAAAGAATATTAACAAATATAATTTCCATAGCACATTTTTTACGCGTATTAATATACCTTGTAATATATAATTTTATTATTTCATTAAAACATTCTAATAATCTGCGCAAATATTGTTTTTTTAGGATACTTTAGAAAAAATTACCACTGTTTTCAAGTAGATAAAGTAGAAAACCCCATAAAACTAAAAATATCGTCGCAATTACGCCTCGTTCAGCTGTTTTCTTAATGATTTCCCCATTTTTTAGAGAAAAGTCGTTTAAAATGTTCTCAAGCTGTTTTTTTTTAATAGTTTCAAATTGATCCTGCGATCCTGCCTAGAAGTTAATACCGCCCAGTCTTCATACACTTTTATCTTCAAGTGCGCCCAAAAAGTTGGGCAAAATTGGGGCCCATTCGGTGGATTTTCAGTTTATTTTAACCTATTTTATATACAATTCTTGAAGCTTCTTAATTGTTGTGTTATCATAGTGATAAGAATATACAGATTAAATCTACGTTTTACACAATTTTTGGTATATGATTTCCAGTTCGGAGGGTAAGGGGTGACGCCAACATCTAGTCACCCAAATGTCAACCTCACCTGCACGCGGTACCCTCCGCTGGATAACTAACGAGGCTCTGGCGACCCAGTATCCAGGGGTATAACTGGATTCCAGTTGTCCCGAGGTAACGGGGCCCTCGTCGTTGGGCCAATCATCCACACGAGGTATAATCGATTCAGAGAAAAAACGAGCGCCTCGGAACAGGACTGCTTAATAGGAGACGACCGGCAAAACAACGGATACGAATAGGGACATGGAATATAAAAACACTAACTGGGAAAGAGATAGAAGTAGTAGAGGAGATGGAAAAGTATAAGTTACAGATACTGGGAATAAGTGAAGTGAAGAAGAAGGGTCAAGGACTCAAGACACTGGACAAGGGATACACACTGAGATATATAGGAAAGCCCCCCGGAGAAAGAGCGAAAGAAGGAGTGGGGATCATAACAAGTGAAGCACTAGAAACCAAATTAATTGACTGGGAGCCGATAAACTCAAGGATCATAACAGTTAGCCTTGAGCTAGAAGAAAAGGTCGGTATAATACAAATATATGCACCAACGGAAGACGCGGATGTAAGAGACAAGGATCAATTCTACGAAGATCTTCAAAGAGTATTAGAGAAAATGCAAAACAAAAACAGACACGTAATGATAATCGGTGATTGGAATGCCCGCATAGGAAAAGACAAAGATCAAGGATACGGAACTATGGGAGAACATGGAGGAGAAGAAATTCTAAACAACAATGGAGAAAGAATGCTGGATTTCTGCATAAACAATCAATTACTAATAGGAAATACGTGGTTCAAACATGAAACAATCCACAAGATTACGTACGAAGCAGAAGAAAGAGGACAAAAAAGCATAATAGATTATATAACATATTCTAGAACTATGAGATATGCAATCAAAGACGTAAAAGTAATAAGAGGAGCAGAACTCAGCACCGACCACCGACTACTGATAACCGACACCATTCTGAACACACCCCCCAAAGAAACACCAATAGTATACGAAAGATTAAAACTAAAAAGAGAACTTAACAGGAAATTAAATAGATTAGAAGAGCAAGAAGCAGAGACAGAAGAACATTGGAATCTCAACGATAGATGGAAAAAGTTCAAAGAAACAATAATCCTGACAGCAAACGAGATATGCGGTAAAATAAGAGTGATAACAGGCCAGAACCAAATGGTGGAACGAAACGGTTAAGAACAAGATCAAACAGACAAAAGAAGCCTGGTGCAGGTTCAAAAGAACAAATAGTGCCGACGATCAAGAAACATACCGAAGGAAAAGACAAGAGGCAAAGGAAGCCGTAAAAAGAGCAAAACAGGACTCCTGGGAAGAATTCGGAAATAAGTTAAATGATAATTATATGGAAAACCAAAAACTATTTTGGAATGTAGTTAAGAAGCTAAAAGGAAACAGTTCAAAACAAGTACGAAACATAAGGAACCAAAACGGAGATTTGCAAACGACCAGTGAAAACATCCTGAAAACATGGAAGGACCACTATGCAGCAAAATTTAAAATGAGAGAAGATGAGGAAGATATAGAAAGACCGTTAGAAAACCAAACAAACCTAGAAGACAGCGAGGAAAATGCAGAGGAAGAAATAAGTGTAGAAGAAGTAAAAAGAGCCCTGAGAGAAACCCGAAATGGAAGGGCAGCAGGTGAAGATAACATACCACCGGAATTATTAAAAAAGGGGGGATTCGTAGTAGAAAGATGGCTACAGAAAATATTCAAACAAGCATGGACAACAGAATCAATACCCCAAGAATGGGAAAGAAATGTAATCATACCAATTCATAAGAAAGGAGATACAACTACAGGGCGATCTGCTTAGCACCTGTCGCGCTCAAAGTATACTCAAAAATTTTAGAAAAGCGTCTAAGAGCTCAGATTGAAAATAAACTCGAAGAAGAGCAAACAGCTTTCCGACCAAACAGACAAACGCAAGATCACATATACACTCTTAGATCTATAATAGAGAAATCACTAGACAGGAACAAGAACATATACTTAGCTTTCCTGGACCTAAAAACAGCGTTTGATCAAGTACCAAGAAAACACATATAGAACGCATTAGAGGAACTAGGAACAAATTCAAAATTACAAAGAGTAATTCGAAGCATATACAATAATGTGACGGGAACAGTTAGACTAAACGGAAAGACATCAGAAGAGTTTAGAATAAAAAAGGGAGTTAAACAAGGCGACAGCTTAAGTCCACTTCTTTTCGTAGCCTACATGGATACAATAATAAAAAGAACCAAGAGTCAAACTAGACCGACAAGATTAGGGTACCACAACCTAATTCCAGTTTACACACAAGACCTGATTTACGCAGACGATATTGTTCTAATATCCGACAAGGTAAATGTCTTACAAAGAAATATCCAAATATGGAATGCCTGCCTGCAAGAAAAAGGAATGGAAATAAACAAGAACAAGAGTAAGATTCTACACATCACAAAAGAAGAAAGAGAAGAAAACATAGACGTAAGAATAGATGGACAACAATTAGAGATAGTAGAAACATACGAATATTTAGGAACAATGATAAATAAAGACGGGAAGATCGACCAAGAAATACGAAACAGAATAGCCAAAGCAAGTAGAGTCTACTACCAAATAAACAACACTCTAGTAGGAAAGAAGGAATTAAGCACTAAAACAAAGCTACACTTATACAAAACCATCTATACACCGACACTCAATTATGGATCAGAAACGTGGACGATGCTGGACAAGCATAAATCCAGAATAACAGCTGCAGAAATGAGGTACCTCCGGAAGATAATAGGCAAAACCAGAAGAGATAGGGTACGTAACAGAAGCGTAAGGGACGAACTAGAAGTAAAACCTCTAGTAGAAGAAATAGAGGAAAAACAACTAAGCTGGTATGGACACCTGGTTCGTATGGGGGAGGAAAGGATACCCAAGAAAATGTTAAATATGAGACCCGAGGGAAGAAGAAAAAGCGGAAGACCAAGGATCCAGTGGGAAGAATCAATAGAAGAAATGGCAAGGAAAAGAGGAAAAAACATCACTGAAATACGGAGAATGGCAAGAAAAGGAACACCTTCAAGAGATGGATAAAAGACCCAACACCGTGAGGTATAAATGGGGAGAAAGAGAAAGAAGAAGAAGAAGATTTCCAGTTCAAAGCACAATTAGCCCTTTCAAAGTTCATTTGCACTCTTTGTACAATAAACGCGAATAGTCGAAGCTGGACTGTTGAATTGTTGAACTTGTCTTTGTTGCTTTTGATTTGGAAGCATCGGCCTTCTTAAAATGTTTTATTACGTTCTATTTTAAGATTTTAGATCTTTTTACTTGTCAACTCCAAAGCCTCCTCTAAGTCTTTTCCATACGCCGCAGACTGTTTATTTGCCTGTTTGATATGCTGTTTATCAACTAAAGCACATGCTGTCTGTAAAATACCTCTCGAATCAACCTTCGCTTTTCAAGCTCATTTAGGAAAGACTTAACGTTTCCTAACATGTTGTTGAAATAAATAGTTATATGAAGTAAACAATCAACTTAAGGAGACTAGTCTATAAATAAAACACATTTTTTCAGTAAAATAAGTTTTAATTAGGTTTTGCTCATTTCTAATGATGATTTCTTGCCGCGGCAAAAAGCAGTTCATTCTTGAAGATTTTCTTTTCATAGAATATGTTCTGCAACAAATGGAGTAGACAGTAATTGGGAGGTACCGGGTTTGGTAAATACAAAAGATGAGGTAAAACGTCCCAATTAATGGTAAGCAATTCATTTTGAATTGCCAAAGTCCTACGACGCCTGGCTAACTCATGGTTGGTAAACAATACCCTTCACTTTTCGCCCAATTTCGTTAATTCCGAACAGTATACCGCTCAATTAATTGTTTTGCATGACGGTAGTAGATAAGATATAATCTCACCACCAGTTGGAGAATATTTAACCTCGGATGCAATGCCGCTTTTAAAGTCGTTTATAGCGATATGCTGCTGTGCCTTCGTGATGCTTTACACGTTACATTATCGTTGACGGTTTGCATTTTACTTGGCGTTTCTGCAGTGAAAATCGGATGGACGCGCGAGTGGCTGATCTGGCCTCGGTTAATTCAGGTATACAAACTTTGAGCGTGTTAGGTATCTTAACTATCATAATAATTTTCTGCACTAATTGGGACAGTGGCCTTGACAACAGCTAAATTGATCTTGGCCGGTCGCTGGAGTGCGGCGTTTTTTCAGAACAGAATTTGGCAAATCACTTTTGGGTGTGGCTGCAGATTTTGTCAAATAATAAAGCAGAATGTGTTAAAATTCTCATTGACTGCTCCCATTTTTACAGCAACTCTGCACACATCATATAAACGTTAGATACACTTATATTCATAGGTGGATTAAAGCATGGTCTCTTTAACATACGAATTTGATTTTGCGCAATTGCGAAAACAACTAGGTATAAGCGGAATTAACTTTCACTGAAGCAAAATCAAACGGACTTATTTGGCGACCCATACTTTTAGTAATGGTGAATACACTTTAGTGTAATAAGCATGATTTTCAAAAGTCATTTTAGAAGTCTCAGTGACAGCCAACAAACACTGCGTAGGTTTGCTTAACAATTGTTTTTCAAATTCTCTAAAAAAGTCTAATTGTTGTTAAAGAGAATCAATATGTTGTATTATGGTAAAAATGTGAAGATAGTAGAAACCTAATTCTTTTCATTATGTCTCAATATTCAACTTCATTTGTGGGAGAAATCGTACGCTTCTTTTCTTGGTTATAAAAAAAGATTTTTTGGGCTTAGTATAAATTATGGTTTAATCAGTTTCACAGCGCTTAAAGGTATTCTTATATTTGTAAGCACTACTTCGTATTGATTGAGTGACTATACGTATAAACAAATTTTCCAGAACAAAGATAAAATTAAGGGGCAACAAGAAGAATTCTGTTTATGTGTTATGTATATTATTTTGACAAATTCAAGAAATAAAAAATGCAATCATCCTGCTTTAATCACAGCATGGTAGGGAGATGAATTGTGGTAGCAATATTTCTGCAAACAGAGGTAAATTACATCACATTTATACGAAAAAGAGTTCTTGAAACGATAAACAAGCATTTTATCGACATTCCTTTTTACAATTAATACTCACAAGCCAAAATGTAGAAGTCAGTATTTAATCTAACGTAAGATTCAAACAAAGGTTAAAATAAAGGCATTAGACGTACATCTGTGCTTTAATGGAACGCCACTTTGCCATCTACTTTTCAAAAGTCTTGAAACAGATCAAAACATCGTAAAGTTTATTTTCCATTTATTCTCCGTGCATGTATCGACTATTGCAGTTAATTGAAATTTTTGCTCATCATGGATTAGCCTTAATTCCATAGTAAAGAAAATTGTTGGTTCAGTGCAATTAAACAACCCTATCAATTATGGCAAATAGTGCAGTCCTCTTCCAATGAAGGCGGTATATCAAACAACTTAAAAGCTTCAAATCTATCAAAGATAAAATTTGGATCTATCACCGAAATCCTAAAGAAGTGGATCCACTTAGATTTCCCATCGCCGGAAAAGTAAACTTTAAAAGTTTACAAAAAGGAGAAAAATAGTTACCTTTTTAAAAAATATATTATACGCACATAGAATATTAGAATTTATTTTTTATAACCTTTAAAAATAATAAAGTCAAGTTTACCATCTACTAGGGGCATGATTAAACACAAACATAAATAGACATATGGTCAATATATCAAATATAGAAGAGGAGGTCAAAAAAGTAAAAGACACTGTGGAAAGTATCAAAAAGGAATTCTTAAAACCAGACACCGTAAAGAAAAAGACATGGATGACAAATGAAATCCTACAACTGATGGAGAAAAGAAGACTCGCAAAAAGCCATCCAGTAGAATATAATACCATTAATAGAAGAATAAAATTGAAAATAAGAGAAGCAAAAGAAAACGAGGTAAAAGAAAAATGTGCGGAAATAGAAACCTTACAAGCGAGACATGACAATTTTAATATATATAAGAAAATTAACGAGGTGACTGGGAAATATAAAAAGAGAACTGTGAACAAACTAGTAAATGAAGAAGGGAAAATTATTATCAATAAAAATGAAATCAGTGAAACATGGAAAAAATATACAGAACAGCTATTTCACGATAATAGACCAAAACCTCTCCAGATAAACAGCGAAACCGGACCAAAAATACTAGTAGAAGAAGTACAAAATGCAATAAAAGTATGAAGGAAGGCAAAGCACCTGGCCCAGACAACATACAGACAGAGTTTTTGAAACTCCTAGATGAAGAAAACGCGAAATGGCTGACAGATCTATTCAACTATATATATGACACTGGAAAAATACCTATAGAATGGCTTAAATCTGAATTCATTTTACTACCTAAAAAGCCAGGAGCTAAGAAGTGCAACGAGTATAGAACAATAAGCCTCATGAGCCACCTATTAAAATCATTTCTAAAATAATTCATAAGAGAATATACAAACTATGCGAAGAACAAATAGCACCTACAGAGTTTGGATTCAGGAACGCAGTCGGAACACGCGAAGCCCTATTTAGCATTCAAGTATTAATTCAACGTTGCAGGGATGTAAACTGTGATGTATATGCCTGCTTCATAGACTTTCAAAAGCTTTTGATAGAGTCCAACATCAAAAGATGATAGATATTTTAAGAAACATAGGACTAGACGAAAAAGATCTAAGAATTATTATAAATCTATATTGGAATCAGACGGCATCAGTGAAATTAGAAGAAGAAAACATCGTTGTTATAGAAATCCAGAGAGGGGTGAGACAGGGCTGTGTACTGTCTCCGCTATTGTTCAACCTTTATTCAGAATACATCTTCAGAGAAGCGTTAGAAAACACAAATATAGGGATTCTCGTAAATGGAGAAAGATTAAATAACATCAGGTACGCAGACGACACAGTCATTTTTGCTGAAAAGTTAGAGGACTTACAAGTACTATTAAACAGAGTAACAGAATGTAGTCAGAGACAGGGCATAGACATGAATATAAACAAAACGAAATTAATGATCATCAGTAAAAATAATATCCCCAGATGTCAACTCATGATAAACCATATACCTATAGAACAAGTGGAAAAGTATACTTACCTTGGTAGCACCATTAATGACCAGTGGGATAACTCACAGGAAATAAAGATCCGCATTCAACAAAATGAGTACCATCTTCAAAAGCCACAATTTAACAATTAATTCAAAGATGAGATTTCTGAGATCTTCCTATCCTTCTTTATGGAGTAGAGTCATGGACCCTGACAAAAACAACAGAAAAAGGCTGGAGGCATTTGAAATGTGGCTCTATCGCAGAATGTTAAGAGTGTCATGGATAGAGAGAGTCAGGAATGACGAAATTCTGCAAAGAATGAAAAAAAAAAGAAATACTGACTACAATAAAAACAAGAAAGCTCCAGTACCTAGGACACATTATGCGGAACGAAAACAGATTCCAACTACTTCAAGTTATACTGCAGGGAAAAGTACAAGGCAAAAGAGGTCCGGGTAGAAGAAGGATATCATGGCTTCAAAACCTGCGAACATGGTTTTCTATGACCACAACACAGTTATTCAAGACAGCAGTCAACAAAATTATAATAGCCCAAATGGTTGCCAACATCCGGAACGGATAGGAACCGCAAGAAGAAGAAGAAGAAGAAGGGGCATGATAGCAAAATGTACCGTTTTCAAATTTATTCATAGTATCGCGGTACTATAAAATATACCCATGCTGTTTGCTAGTTGATTAAGGCATGGAGTATCCAAAAAGAACAAACTTTTCTCAACTGAAAGTGGTTGTGCACAATAGTACAAATTGCCGGCGTAAAAATTTCTAAATTTGTAACAGATGAGGTTGGACATATTCAAGATTAAAATATAAATATGGTTGATGAGAACAATCATCTGCCAGCATAGGAACCTTTTCCTTCAAACACCGATCGACACTCAAATCGAGTTCAAATTTGCAGCGCAGAGTTGCCCGATATTTGTATTGCCACAGTTCAAGAGCAACTAACAATAAGTACAAGTTTGATTCTGCATCAATAAGCTTGAGCCTGCTACAATGCTTTAGCATCGCTTGTGCTAAACCGCAAAACTTTCCTACTTCCCCATGTACATCTTTCAAGCAATTACTCAAAGTGTTTAAGAAATTTGAAGAGAAATCTTTTGATAGATGGTTTTTGCAAACAAATATGTTGCAGTCCTTGGGAGAGTCTATAATTGAGGCTGGAGGAAAGCTTTCCAGATGTGGGTGATAGGATAAAAATAAGACACGCAGATCAATGATGAAAACAGAGGTTGCCTTTAAATGTGTATTTGATGAGGTTATTTAAAAACGGTTGCGTGCATCTGGAATTATCTCACACAATTCAACAGTCCGAAAATATCTGGAAAATATTTTGCAGCCCATACTTCTCTTTGGAAATTGATTGGAGTAGTGTGCCCAGTTATTAATGTTATGATTAATTTATCTCTTCTTATAGCTCAGTAGTGAACCATTAAAAATTCATTAGTATAAAGCAACTGAATTTGTTTTATTTTGAAACAGTAGAGTATTTCTGTACAAGGTTAATGTCTAGTGCTTAAAAAAAACTGGCAAGCATTTGCAACCATTTTGTTTTTTCCATTCCGTTTTTAGAAGGGCAATAAACAGTTTTAATTGCATGTTACAAGGTTCTTATTGTTTATGAATTGTTCGCTATTCTCGAAGTGATTTTCTTGGTTATGTGCACAACTCTTCCATTTTTTTTAACTTTGGAACGGTTTAACTTTTCAGGTTTTTTATTTCCGGTATTAATTGAAATGTCCTTAGTACAGAACGTACATACCTATATAATCGTCGTATATCTATTGCTACTGATATGTATTTCGAAATATTTCATTTATTTACTTGTTCGATTTCTTTTCCTTCTATTGTAATGTTGAATTTCATTTCATATGTTGCTGTAATAATCGTCTCTTTGTATTACCTTTCATTTTTTTCATTTCTTTATTGCGTATATTTAGATTGTGTTGCAATGCTCTCTCTGTTTCTGCTAACATCACAATGTCATCCGCGTATAGTACATCAAATAATTGCACCAATTCCATATTTCACTTCTCTGTGCTATATTTTTTTCGTTTTGTTTTATTTTATTACTTCTCCCATGATTAGTGAGAGCGTGTTGAGAGGACTCAACTTATATCCGTGTCTTACACCTCTCGTTGTTTCAAAAGCGCCTGACTCCCCAATTTCTTGCTCTTACTATATTTGCCGCTTGTTTAATATTTTAGCCAACTCTATTTCTGTTTTCTTCATGCCTCTGCTTTTAGCGTTCTCCATGCATCTGTTTTTTGACTATTCGAAGGCCTTTTATAAGCCTATGTAGCACAACCCTTGTCTTTTTGCTGATTTGTTTTAATATAAATATGTTAATCTTTAATTACTTTTCTTCTTTAAACTCGATTTGACTATCTTGGTATTGTGTTTTCATTGATTCTCATCGTCGTACGGTCTCTTATATGTTTTTTGTGTAGTAGCATTATCATCCCCTATATTTTATTTTTCCAATATTGTTCATTAATCATAATATTTTCCCTTCTTGTCACTCCTAAGTTTCTAGTGTTATTCCATCTCTTCATCTTTTATATCGCTTTTTCTAATCACCAAATCACATTGCTTCACCATAAAATTAACTTTTGCAGTCTATTCTTTGATTTAAAAAAGGTGAAAGATTCACCGTACTTTATATTATAACTCACCAGATTTTCTTCCGCAAATTTTGAAGAAGCATCTCGTGCTTGATACACATTTTATGTAGTTATAAATCGCTACTATCTATTAGACGGATTTATTTATGTGATAGGTCACAAAGCAAACTCGGGATTAATTATTATCGCATTTTTGATAAGATTGTTACTGCGCGGTATTAGTTTAGATAATTTCGGCTCGACTTTACTAAACATAAGCATAATCAAAGTCTTATTGCAACTTCCTCTCGTCTAAAAGTTTTAAGGATCTTTAATCCAAAAAACTGCTTTGTTATATTTCATTGTAATTGCTCTTTAATTATTCATATAATTGTAGTTATAAATTATTTTTAATTAATAATATATGTGAATATTTTTATATCATAAATAAAATGTTTTCCAGGCAGCCTTATAAATCCCATTATCACACTTATATAAAAAAATCTGTAATAATAAAATTATTGTATTAATAATAGTATAAGTGACTGAATGTCGATAAATAATTGTTAAAGTTATTTAAGCAATTTTTTAATTAAACACATTATTAATTAAAGAGGGCAACTTGGAATAGTTAGAAGATCATAGATAAGAATAACAGTCCCATTTTCTCTGTAAGTTTCGTCTGATCGTCCAGTTGTAGATAGTTATAGATAGTTAACTAACCTGTGGTCGTATTAAAAACTATAATAGGGAAAAAAATCTTGAAGGTGCAAGTTCAGAAAACGTAAAGCAAACGAAAATAGAGTCATCATCAATTTAGTTGATTGCGCCCCGACAATATTTTTTCTTTTCGCTTTTAACAAATACGCTGGTATTTGTAGTGTAATCGTGATCTTTTGTAGGCAGATAAGAATTAGTTCGACAGATCCGCTCCTTTCTGTTTCGCTAACGATTATGAATCATGTGTTTACCATACAGAAAATTTTCATTCCTAATTGCAGTCATTATGTACACATACCTTGTCTTAAGTACCTTTTCGTAAACCTAGCTTAGTTTCATTATTATTATTGTTTTCATTTTATTTTAATATCTATTTACCAACTATTTTTATTTTATCCAATAAACAACTAACGTTTTCTTGGCTTTATCGTATAATACTGAACTCGCACTTGATTAATATTTTCTTAAGATTCTAGTAGTTTTTAGGAAATTTTGTAATACTTCATTTTCCAGCACATCTTGTTGAGGTCTTCTTCTAACAATGCATCTTGTCGAAATCTAATACTTGTCTATGAGCTGGCCAACGAACGTTGGTTGACCTTAAGTAGACAGTTACACAACGACTGGAGGAAAAGCTGCTATCCATAGTTTGCAGCTGTTCTAACTGGTATCACCACACAAGTGTGAAGTCGTTTTCTTCTCTTAAAGGACCAAGTAAATGAGGCCATTCTGATCTCTTACGATAATATTTGCCCCATAACTAAAAGGCAGTGCAACAGAAATGTGGTATGGTGAAACGAACACCTGGCTAAAGCAAGGAAGCTTTTCGATAGAGCAAAACGTACGGGAGAGTGGGACCAACATGCCCAAGCTCTAACCAAATACAACAAAGCTCTAAGGAAAGCTAAAACTGCAGGGATATTGAAAACATAACCCAAGCAGTTCGCCTCCATAAAGTATTGTCAAAAAATCCCGTTACACCTGTTGGGAATGTGATGAAACCAATAGGTGACTATACTAATAGTGAAAGAAAACAGTACAAATGCTTCTTGAAAGGCATTTTCTGGGCTCAGTAATAGTAGCTCAGACGAAGCCTACTGAGTTGGTGCCTGACAACTTTCAGAGGAGACCTGCAAGGGATGATTGGAAAATTGCCAGAAAAGTAGTAACCTACAGTAAGGTAGTTTGGGCTATCAAAACCTTCCAACCTTATAAATCTCCCGAACTGGATAAAATATTCCCAGCGCTCTTACAGCAGGGGATAGAAATCTTAACTCTGCTTTTAATCAAAATCTTTCGGCTAAGCTTAGCGAGAAACTACCTGCCACTGGCATGGAGACTTACCAAGGTAATCTTCATTCCTAAACTAGAGCGGCATGCCTACAACCAACCTAAGCCCTTTAGACCTATTAGCCTGATTTTGCTTGAAGACTATGGAAAAACTCGTAGACAGATATCTACGAGACGGGGTACTAAACAACCATCCCCTACATAGAAATCAGCATGCTTACCAACAAGGTCACATGTAGTTTGCGTTACGCAACCTAGTTCGCAGGGTAGAAGTGACGCTAAATAACAAGGAAATAGCCTTAGCATCATTCTTGGGCATAGAAGGAGCCTTTGATAGTACCTCCTCTGACTCAATAACAAATGCAACCCTAAGGAATGGAGCTGACTACGTCTTAAGTAGTTGGTTAAACTCCACGTTGAAGGGCTGTCAGGTGCAAGAAAACTTAGGAGACAAATCTCTCAAGATTCATACCACAAGAAGCTGCCCGCAAGAGGGAGTTCTTTCCCCCGTTACGTGGAATCTAGTGGAAACGAGCTACTAGTATTATTTATTCATAGAGGATTCTATACCCAAGGTTACGCGGATGATATTGTCATACTGATCAGGGGCAAGAATACAAACATCATTGTAGAGTCACTGCAAAGAGTATTAGATATAACATAATGATGTGAAAGGGAAGATCTCATTAATATATTTCACGAGAAAAAGAGAAGTAAGGCAATTTTATAACCTTACAATTTTCGGTGAAAGTATACAGGTAGTTCAGCAAGTCAAATATCTGGGAATCACCCTAGATGCAAAACTAAACTGGAATGTTCACCTGGAAAAAGTAACCAGCAAAGCCAAACTAGCACTTGTTGCGAGCAGGCGTATGTTTGGGAGAATATGGAGACTGAAACCAAAAATAGTAATGTGGCTGTTCACCACAATCTTAAGACCCATGTTATTGTTTGGCATATTAGTATGGTGGCCAAAACTTGAACAAAAGATCTGGTGTGAACATCACACGACTTTCCTTATCCTATTATTATATATTATACCGAGTGCATCGGCCCTGCACTGTTCTCGTCCCGGAACTTGTTATTTTAAAAAAGGACGAGGCGCGAGTCCAACACTCAAAAGCTGATTAAAATAAACAGTACAAGACAATAATTGACTTGTACTTAAAATTTTGCTACGTCACTGAAGGAAACCATGCGAGCTCGGCCGCACGGCCTTCCCAATTATCGCCTGCGTGCTCCCCCCCCCCCGTCCTCCCGCAGTCGGCCAAGAAAGCTCTCCGAGGGCGCTGTGATTGGTCCGTTTAATTAATTTTTAATCGGCTATAACTTATTTATTTGACCTCGGATCAAAAAATTTTATTGTAATTTTTTGTTCATCTCGGTCTGATCTATCGGTAATATAAATTTCCCGAAACATTTTTTGAACACCCGGTATATTAAAAATCCTGAGCTTCAATTTTTTTCGAGTTCCTATTTTACCAACTTTTATTTTAAATTCATGTTTATTTCATAATAATAAATCATTTTTATTCTTCAACTGTTTAGATGTTTAGATTCGCGACCGCTTTGTGACCGATTTTGCGACCTTGCGACCAAACAACTCGGCTGATTTTTACCACAAGCTTCGCACTACGTCCCCTACCAACAAGTAACTCGCATACCAAATTTCAAGTCTCTAGCTCTTACGGTTCTCGAGATATCCTGTTTACTGACAGACCGTCAGACAGACAGACACACACACACACACACACACGAACCAATGGCTCAAACCAACTTTTTTGGTGTCCTGAGGCTGTATTTCGTCCAGAAATGTGAAAAACTGGGTAGGTCAAATTTCCGCCGATTACATTACTTTCCTTATTATAAGATAAGGAAAGTAAAAATGGAAGTCATTAAGCTGACTAGGATACAAAGACTAGCATGCTTGTGTATCTGCAAAGTCATGAGCAGTACTCCTACAGCATCTAAAAAATCATCCTAAATCTCATCCCCTTGAATACCTATCTAAAGGGAGAAGCTTGGATCGTAGCACATAGAATGAAATCCACCGGTACCTGGCATAGGCACAATGAATGGTGAGGGCATAAACGGATACAGGAAGCAGTTAAAAGAAATACCATCCTAAGCATGGGTACTTCCCACATCCTACCGGTTTACTCAGTTGAAAAACCTTTCAATGTGAGTTACGATCATTATTGGGCTAAAGGCAACCCATCACAACTCAGACATAAAACCAAAGGTAAACCTTAGCTTACCATTAGGCAGGTACGCCACAATGTTTCCAGTTGAAATATTTGCGATGATGCAATGCATAATAGAAAATACTAGACGCGGATACACTCAACGACGCATTAGTAACCTAACTGACAGCTAAGCTGCCCTTAAAACGCTGCAGTCACTTCATATCAACTCCAAGCTTATAAAAGACTACCTAGTCCATCTGATCACACTATCTGAGGATAACAAGGTCAAACTCATCTGGGTACCAGGCTAATCTGGAGTGGAAGGGACCGAAAACTATTCTAGACATACCCAAATGTAACATACGATCGGCGATAAAAGATTGGATGGAAGGACAACACTAATCTCGCTGGGATGCCACATAAGGGCAAGGACTAGGGGCGAAACTAATTGAGAAACCTTCCAGTAGGTTAAGTGATAACGTACTCAACTTAGGACGTATTCAGATAAGACGGGCAGTAGGACTTATAACAGGACACTGCCACCTGAAAAAGCACCTCCATAGAATAGGAGTAAACAGAGGTGATACGCTCTGTAGATTATGTGAAGAAGGGGAAGAAATATTCTCACACATAATCTTTGACTGCCCAGCACTATACCGCAAAAGGCAGGAACTCTTTAGAGTAAATCTCTGTAGCGATTTATCCAATCACGAAAACCTCATAAAAACATCCTAAAATTAGTTGAAGGCACAGATCTTTCTTAATTTAGGAAAATGGGCTCACAAAAGGCCACAGAGTCGAAGTGCTAAGGTGGGATCGTAACCTACGATTAACCCCAACAATAATCAATCACTCAATCAAAAGACCATATGGTGAAAGATGATTGTCGTATAATAAAATTATAATAATTTAAGGCAAATGTAAAATAGATATTTGAACTAATAGGGAAACCAATACAATAAATAAAAGTGCACAGAAACTTCAGCACAGCAATTGTTATTTAAAAACTAAAACAATTGATAAAAAATTAACGAAAAAAGTAACACAAAAACTATAAAAACTAAGAACAGTGAAATAAGTAGATGTCGATTTAATCGAAAATATGTAAACGAAAAATAAGTAGAACGGACCAACTAGTTTTATGGGTTTTATAGTTATATGGGCTACTAATAAATAATGCAGATTTGGAGGTAGAAAATAAGATGGTAGTTACTTGTTTATAACATTTTCTACATAAAAAACGACTCTGAAAAGAAATAAGAAGAGAATGCCAGCTAGATATAAACATAAAAATGTTAAATAAGAAATTAAGATTTTTAGAGAAGAGAAGGATTTGGTAAAAGGTGGAAGCAAAAGTATGACTGAGGAATGGGTTTAAGTGAATATTAATGTCATATTATAATATTACTAGGATTCATACAATAAGATTTTCACAGTTGTTAGCCGTTCTAAGTTAGACGAGGAACCGAAAGGTTTAAAAGAGGGATTATCATCTGTTTCTTATATAAGCTCGTATAGTAACATAGGGTATAGTGCAGTATAGCACAACTGGAATAATAAATGAATATAAAACTTATAACATTTCGTCTAATAATAGAAAAGTTGGAATTAAAAGAAGAATGAACAAACAAACAGAAATAAGTGATATTAAAAAAAATAAAACATCTAAAGATACACCTAAAGAGTATCTGAAGCATCTGGAACATAACTTGTATGACGTAACGTTAATAATAAAGTGAAACGTCACTATACGTATAGAAACCCAATAGACTAGATGTTAATGTTTTAAAAAATGTTAAAGCCGCTTAAATATGAATGTTGTTATTTATATCACAACATGAAAAGAAAAAGTAACAAAAATATAATAAAAATAAAGGCAACAAAACACGGAAGACACAAGCTGAAGAAGTTTAAAACAAATACATAAAATAATTAGACCATTTCCAAAATAACAAAACAAAGTAAGAAAAAAATATAATAGAAAACAAAACAAGAAGAGTTATGTTAAAAGAAAATAATAAGATAGTGATACAAAGTATATCATGTAATGGTATACATAATCTACTGGGAAAGAAAATACAATTAAAGAAAAGATATCAAAAATTTATTTTTTAAAATAGAATATACAATTAAAAATTAAGGTGGGTGAAGAGAAAGAGATAAGTAAAAGGAGCAATATAGTATTTATTTATCTGCCCTTTTCTTTACATTTAACATGTGCTTTTTACTTCTTAAATCGTTGACTCTATCAACTAATTTTTTCTTAGCGCATTACGTTATTTTTTTAAATAAGCGCCATTTGCGGGAACTTTGGACTGACTTTTTTAATTTGAAGAAATATGCAGCTGGGGTGCATCGATTGCCTGTAGAAGTATGTGGTGAGGCTGATTTAAGTGAGAGAAGTTGTCGTGAGTGGTTTCATAAGTTTAAGAACGGTGAGTTTGACGTCGAAGACAAAGAACTTAGCGGAACGCCATTATTGGAGGAAGATTCCTGCCAAACGCAAGAAGAACTTGCACTTACATTAGGAGTGATTCAACAAGCAATTTCATATCATTTAAAATCGTTGGCAATGATTCAAAAGCAAGAAAATTGGGTTCCATATGAACTGAAACCGAGGAACGTTGAACGCCGATTTTGCACATGTGAAATGCTGCTTGCCAAGCATAAACGAAAGGGTTTTTTGCATCGTATAGTCACTGGTGATAAAAAATAGATCCACTACGATAACCCAAAAAAGAGAAAATCATGGGGACCCCGTGGCCATGCTTCAACATTGACAGCCAAGCCGAATATTCATGGGAAAAAACTCCTGTTGTGTAGTTGGTGGGATCAGCTTGGTGTCGTGTAATATGAGTTGCTCAAAACGAACGAAACCATTAGCGGGGCTCTCTACTGAACACAATTACTACTACTCCACACACGACAAAATTATTCTCCTGCATGATAATGCTCGTCCACATGTTGCGGCGCCGGTCAAAATCTACTTGGAAACACTCAATTGGAAAGTCCTACCCCACCCGTGGTATTTACCAGTCATTGCTCCTTTCGATTACCACTTGTTCCGATCGATGGCATGGTCTGTCTGAGCAGCACTTCACATCATATGAAGATACCAAAAATTGGGTCGATTCGTGGATAGCCTCAAAACATGAAGCGTTCTTCCGACGCAGTATCCGTATGTTACCAGAAAGATGAAAAAAAGTAGTGGCTAGTGAAATCAAAAAAAGAATGAATGTCGAAGCACACTATTCAACAAAAACAGAAATATAAAAAGAAGTACAAAAATATAAAAGTACGGATTTCCAGTTCTTAGTTGAATACTGAAAACGTTATGTCTTTATCTATCACATATCAGAAATTATAAGGCGTGACAGATGTTAGAAATGACAGAAATAGAAGCTGGTCTCCTTGACCAAAAGTTGTAAGGAATGACGTATTGGAATCTGGGTCCGTTAAAAACCCTTATTGAATTGTTGTAAGACATCCCAATTATGTTAGCTCGCGGATGTGAACCCGGTAGACCATGGGCTTTCGAATGGTACCCCCCCCCTTATGTGTTTAGGTTCAGTAGTTCTCGAGTTGAAAGTCGCGACGGACAGACAGACGTCCGCACCGATTTCATTAGGCTTCCCTTTCAGGTATAGAAGCCTAAAAAGGATATTACAAAACCAATCAACTTTTTATGATTATGAAACGACTAAGTAAAAACTAGAAAAAACATGGTAGATTCTAAAAGTCAAGACTTTGCATCTCTAGTACTAAATTCCAATACTGAGGTAAAACTAATCAGCAGATGGAAAAAGTGCTTTTACGTATACATAAGCAACACTCAACTGTCCAACAATGCCACCGTCTAACAAACGTCATCCAAACTGCACTACACAGTAAAACATTCTGCGCTGCTGCTAGCGCAGAGGTTTACAATATAAAATTAAGAAAACTTTAGCTTCTGACTATCATATCTTCCAAACGAGGCTCGATCCAGACATTTCCCAAATCAAAAAAATAAGTGCAGGAGAGTGTCCTGGGATCTATGTTATATCTGTTATTTAGTTCTGACCTATCCACATTCGTACATTCGCTGACGATACGACGGTGCTTGTGTGTAATGAAAATCCGGTAACATCAGCTGGATGGCAAAATCATTGAAAACAAATTAAACAATGGAGGATTAGAGTCAACCAGACTATGTCAACTCATGTTGCATTCCTGAGAAAACATCAAGAATGCTGAACCGTCACCTTTAATGGTACTATCTTTACCCAGTCCACTAAAGTCAATTTTCTAGTATATTATATTGACATAGAAGACCCATATTAATAAAAAACGGAAGCAAATAGAATTAAAATTTAAGCAGATGTACTGGCTCATTGGGAAAAACTCCAATCTATCCCTGGAAAACAAGATATTATACAAGTGAATTATCAGACCAATCTATGGGTTGCAAAGCTATCAGTACTACGGCAGTTGCACCTTGGTATATGACAATCCAGACACTCCACGTAGACCTCAAGCATCCCTTATGTGAAAGACTTAATTAAAAAGTATGCTATTAAGTATCAAACAGTATTAGAGCTTTATCCAAATAAAGCGCTTGCACCAGTTACAGAAGATCCCTAACCAAGACGTCTTCAGAAGAAGTGACCAAAGGACCTAGCTGTTTAAATAAGGAATGACTAGCAATCAAGCCTACTTATAGTACTAAACATTAGCTCATATAATGTATTAATATTCTGATTGTCAATTAAATTAAATAAACAACAACAAAAACGTATACATAAATCTAAAGCGTCATAAACGTAAAAGTTAACAGATACGCCATATAGGAACTTATTAATTTTACCTAAAGACAACATAAAAATTGCTAAAAAGGGTGACCTAGGAGGTTTTTTTGCACAATTTTTTTAAGTCAAATAAATGAGATAATGGAAAAGCTCTGAAACGAGCTCTAACAGAACTTGATCAACATCCTTATGATAGTAAACTTGGTCATTTAATTTTTTTTTTTTTGAGCTACTATCAGCAGTAGCTATAGTAATATAAAAAACAGCTACAATTATATATTCCTACATGACGGTAGTACCACAGAAGTCAAAACCAATTTTACTTTCTATCATTCACATTACTGATCCCCACACTATAAAGTGATGAGAGAAGTTAAAACAATTGAAAGCGAAGCGGGTAAATATTTGCTATCCCACATAGTGGCGTTATTCTGTCAGATTAGACATTAAAAATTGTCTCCTTCTAGAATTTTATTATTATCATAGCATTTAATTAATTATACAGTTTCTTTCCTAAAACAATACGCATTTTGCAATTTTCATTCCGATGTCGGAGTTTTTAAGCTCCGTAGAACCGAAAGCGTGACAGGCGGGATTTATTACAAGTTCAGCGCGTCTGCAGAGCAAAATTCTGTTGGTTGAAACAATTCAAAAGCAACATTTATACGCAAAACGCAGACGGGGCGCAACGCAAAATTTAAAAAAGGAATCAATACCGCGAACAAAAAAACAGTCTAGACTCCGGGAGACCGAAACGCTGAGGCAAGAGCCATCGCGGCGTTTCGAATGTACAACGCAAATAAAAAGTTTCAACAAATAACACTGCATCATAATGCTTGATGAGCCAATCAATTATCTCTAACGGGGCTTGTTGCAAGCGCAAGCAACAAGCGTGTTTGTGTTTCCAGTCGCTAATGAAATTTCGCATTGCTCACTGGAGTTTATATTATTTAACGGTTAATTGCACTAGATGAACTTAATTAACAAGACAGCTATAGAGAACCATAAGCTAGTGTAGTAAATCCAGTTTATTTATGCTCAAGTTTGTACCGTTTTTTTTTATATTTATTTTGTAATATTTTCTGAAACGAATAGAATGATTTGATTTGAACGTGCAGTTATTACACCATTATGAGTTTTGAAGCGTTCATTCATGTCGCACATTTTATGGATTTAATAAATTGTATTTTATTTTAATAATGTCGAGTAGAGTTGCTAGTCCTCCATCGGATGCGAATAGGGGAAAGCTCAGCAGATATGATGGGTACTGGGGAATAAAATACTCGGGGTTGATCAAAATTATCAGTAGCGCCTGAACGGGCAGCTAATATATAAGGATCTCCAAATTGGAGTTTTTGGCCTTAGGCTTTAATACCATAGCACCTGTGATACGAAAAAGGAAGGAGAGAAGAAAGTAGTAGGATGAAAAGTCGGATAAATCACGGTTCACAAGGAGAGAGCCCCATCGGATAATGGGGGGAGGGCAATTCGCCTTCAAAAATCTCAAAATCTAGATTATCTAAATTTAAACAAAAAGAAAGCAAAGAAAGACAAAAACATCATTATAGCTACGTAGAACAAGTATGGATGAAGAGCTACAAACAAAGAAGTATTAAAAGAATTCGAACTAATGAACTTGCTGATAATCACAGAAAGAAAGTTAAATAGGAAAATAGATAAAAAAATTGACCGTTGAAGTGTAATACCCAAAGATCAAAGAGCTGCAACAGAGACAGGAATATTATTTGAAAGGAAACAAAAAGAAGTTTCAAGTTTAGGAACCTATAAACGAAAGAATTTTAAAGATAGGTTTAAAAGTCTACGGAAAAGATATAAATACATCAGTAGTCTAAGGACCCACGGATAACAGTCCAGTCATAGAAAAAGAAAACTTCATAGATACTTCAACACTACGTCATAGTTAACAAGGAAACGATATTAGCAATAAAGCTTCTGCGAGAGAAAAGAAGTGCGGAATGTGGCAATGATCATCGGCTGTTAATTGCAAAAGTGACATCCAGGTGGACAGTAAGAGAATAAACAAAAACAACGAAGACAAAATAGATCCTTTAGACAAAAAACGGTTTTCACCAAATTTTTTTGAATTTAGATACCATAGAATTGGGGAAACTTACTCAAATATAAAATGTAGCATAAAGAAAGCAGTCTTTGAAGCCTTAGGAGATGTAGAAGAAACAACAAAATAAAAATATAATCGTAGCCACGGGACCAGGCAAGCTACAGGAAGAATGAAGAAAATTTTTACAAAGTGGTTAAATAGTGAAATGGGAGAAGAATAAATAAAATATTAGGGGATAAATAAAAAAGAGAAAAGAACGAGACGTGCAAACAAACAGCAGTATATTGTCGGGACAAGAAACTACAAGTCATGATGAGTTATTAAAGAGTTAAAGACAAATATAAAAGTAAATGCATATATATTATATGTAAATAAAATAGAATAGAAAAGATACTACGAAGAACTCTTAACGAAAATAATAAATTTATAAAAAATACACCGGAAGACTGCATAAAAGCAAAAATAGGAGAAGAACAGACTGGATTTACAACAGGGAGATCAACTATAGGCCACATAGACAGTTGGACAAAGAAAATTCAAAAATAGAGCAAGACATCTAGCTTTTATAGATGCAAAAGAGTTTGTGATACGATACCCAGAAAGGAACTATAGAGGTTATGAGGGAAATAGGAGTATACCATAAACTGATAAATGCGGTCAAAAACTTATAACGGAAATAAAGTCGGCGTAAAGAATGTGAAATGTAAAGGCAAGAGAGTCGGAAATAAACACCTTTATACAAAGAGTTTTGTTGACAACCAGGTGGTAATTGCACAGCAGGAAGAAGAACTGGGATATATGCTGCGAAAAGAGATACCTAGACACATATCGAAAAATAACCAAAACAAAAATATACAACAATATAATACGAAACATAATGACATACGTAGTCGAAACAAGGGGATTTAAAAATAAGAAAAAACCAATGAAATATAAATGTAGTATTAGAGGAGGTGTTGTAGAGTAATACAAAGAGACAGAATAACAAACTAAGAAATCAGAAGAAGAATTAATGCAAAAAAAGACTTTAAATTATTATATTGACGAAAAAATATTCATTTGCTACGGACATAGATTCCAAAAACTTAATGGTAAATGTTAATAGGTTGTGCCATAAAGTGCTACAAGAATTAATTTTTCTTGTGATGAAAAGGGATTTGAGATTTTAGCTGCAACAAAAAAAATCAATAATTAGAGCTTCGACAGGTGGCAGAATTCGAAACCAAATGAGTTAAAGTTTTTGTGATTGGTGGAACTTTGAGAATACAGAATTTCTTTTAGATTTTAAACATTTCGTAAGATTAGAATCCTTTAGCAGTAAGACCACGCAAACAGATGAAGGATAAGTTACGAGAATTCGATGTCATTGAATTTTTGTCCTAACCTTCGTAAACCACAACTTATGGACTATCCAATTTTCAAGTCGGACAAAGTTCTTCTATTCAAAACAATTGTATTAAAAAATAACTTAAACTGCTTACGCAAAAGTAAAATATTTTCAGAAAATGAACTAAGACAAGAAAATAAGAGGGTCAAAAGCTGATCAGAGCTTTAAGAATCATCAGAGAAAAGATAATTTTGATATTAGTCAGATTCTATCTGTACTAAAAAATAAATAAAATAAGAAAATAAATATTACCTAATGCTAAAAAATTGGTGAAAATTTCCTGTGTGGCCCATAGTTGGTGCTACTATAAATGGGTATTATACAGGGTCGTCAAAGTAAATACGAAACATTTGTATATTATTGCATACACAATCCCCTATTAGGTAATACATGTCAGCATCACATAATCAACCTGCGGTTTTCTTTTTCCCTTACAAACTAGAATGTCACATACACTCATGGGTTTCTAGCGAGACTCGAACTCGCCTGCGTCGGGATCGCAAGTAGAGGGGCAAGGTTCGTAACCACGACGCCAAAGCGGTGACACAACAACCTAGATAGCCGACAAAATCAGCTGAGGATACGTACAGTTGCTATATTCGCCGGAAGAAATTATTGCGTCGTTTGGTTACAAAAATACCCAAATTTATTATGATGTAGACAAGAAGTACAAGAAATCTGGCCACTAGCAGGAGGTAACTGCTGATAGGGCAACTCACAGCAAGTGATCTGATCGCAAGAAAATTCGTCCGCGAATTGAAAAAGAAAATATCGATCCGGATTCTGCTCTGGTAACATAAATGAACGTGAAGAGGCCAACGGTAAATCTGGTGGTACATCAGGACTTGCGTTACAAGTCTTTCATCTTGAGGAACCGCCAATTGTTGACTGAGAAAAACAAAAATGAAAAATTACTTAAGATTATTTTCAGACGGTAAGAACTTTATTCAGGATAACGAGCTTTGCATCTGCCAAGATACCGGGGCTTGTAAAAAAATTCTGAAAGTGATCTACGACAACTATATCAACGTATTGGAGGCAGTTGTCAATCCCTGAATAGAGGAGATAGCAGCTGAGTGGGAGTTTGTATTCCAACAAGACTTCATTCTAGGCATCCCAGGCATGGCTGTACAATAATTTGTATTACAACTTACGACTACTTAATCCCGATAGCAATTCCCATGACTATTACGTGTGGGGCGTGGTCGAGGCGAAGGTCAGTGAAAGGCATCATAACATCAAGGGCAGCTTAAGGGCTTTCACTATAAAGGTAATGACTATTATCGACAAGGAGTATATTGTGTTGGCCTGCAGTAGGATTCGAGAAGATCATGGCCGCTGATGGCGGTTACATTGAATAATATTATCCTCAATATTTTTCTTTTCTATTCTATTCAAATAGTGGCAATATTTACTGTTATGTAAGAAAAAAGAAGGAAACAGGAAATACAGAATAATTTCGTTCATTGTTCTCTTTCTTATAAAATTTATAGTCCTAAAACCATTAATTTCTTTTAATTTAAAAACAGTAACAATGAATGTTGAGCAATCACCTGTAACATAAATTAGGACAAAACTTAATTAAAAAATGTTGATACGTAGCTACGATAAAACTAAAAAGTGCATGACCCAGACTCGTGAGCTGGAAGAAAGGATCCTCTAGATTGCTAGTTATAATGGTACGGCTCTAACTCCCCATGTGGGAGCATGGCCTGCAAGTGATAGGTTAAGGCTCTCATACGTTCGCTCTCTCTAACCGGTCGTAGCGCACCATCTCTAGTGCGGGGCGATGTATGGCAAGCGCCTTTGACGACCGCCATTATTACCCCTTATTCGAGTGAACGCAGGTACTCAATTATTTTTAGTAACTGAGTAGGCCAATTGCTAGGTATCAGAGAGCTCTGGGAATGGAACCCGGGTCCATCAGCAGTTACGACTTTAATATTTAATAGTATAATAAATGTAAAAAAGCAAAAAAGACTTAACAGGCCGGAAACATTTTCTTCCAGCAGAAATTCATTATTTACGAGTACAATATGTGGAAGTAGGGCTAGTTCTGTGCAATGTTTTTGTAATATGATTTTAAACAACAACCAAGACAACGAAAAAAACTGAAAAATTAGAGGCGCGCAGAAATCATTTCGTGTTCTACATAGGTTTCTGTTTCTTAACAAATAAAAGAACGAATGATAAAAATAGGAAACACAAACTTGAGTGTTGGAATAAGACATAAGTTGTACGAATGTATCATCAAGTTTAAAAGAATCCATTTAAGAAAGTACAAGCTTGTGTTAGCAGAATAAACTAGAATCTATTATTTAACATAACAAGTCAAAGTCCAATTGACCTAAACACAAATAAAACCCTTTCTCTTGATATAACCAACCTCCAAGCCAAATTTAATAGATATTTGCGGACGCGTATAGGAGACATCATGCTGTCAGGTGGGCAAATAAGAGAATAGCCCTGATCCCTATTCATTTAGGAAATTCTTTGCGAAAGTTAAAAATTCGTCAACATATATGAGTAATATGGTACTCAGACCCATCCAGACCGGCAGTAAATAAGTAGATCAACCGATGTGAGTATCAGAGTAGGGTAAGATCACGTGAAATTGCCCTAGTCAGTCAAATTGTAATTGTAAATACGAAAACATCGAAAAGCTTCTTCTAGCAAATACTCACTAAAGACTTGCACCTTCAGGCGCAATAAAAACTTAGAATTGCTGACCATTCTCACTGTCGACAATTCGTGAATTGTTTTTTAGAATATTATTCTCAGTTTAACTGGACAGGCTTATAAACAAACAAAATTGTCGCATTTTGGGTTTGAAATATCATCGTGTAATTCATGAAAAGAAAATATACCCCCAATCAGTCACTGTTTGGTGTGAATTTTGGGCAGGCTAGACTTCGAAGATAATGCTAGAAATACTGTAAATGTTATTACATGAAACCCAGCTTTTGGTAGAACTGGGCAACATTGAACAAACGTGGTTTCAGCAGAACGGCGCCAGCTGCCGTACAGCTCTACTAACGGACGGTTCATTGCACCAACAATTTTTTGGTCGTGTAATCTCACTAAATGTGATTTAACACGACGCGACTCCTTGTAGGGACTTCAATAACGAACTTAAGCCTGATGCTAAACGAATATATAAAAGTATACATAGAAAACATTAACAACAAAATAAAAAAATAAATAAAAAAAGGTTAATAAGAAGCCGAAACTTAGAAGAGATGTATATTTAGAATAGATTTTTTCAATTTGATCTTTATTTAATTGAAATTTCAAATTACAGCACCAATCCTTTTTTAAAATATTTTTATTATAAAATTTATGTTGTTCTACGAAAACTGTCGACATATTGTCTGTCCTATTTTACGAAATCTTCTATTTTTACTTGATGTTCATACATTATTTCTTTTTGCAAACATGAAAATATTATTGTTTCTGTGTTATTTAAAAAGTTATCCATAAAATGCACCCGCCTTTCGAGATGAGTTAAAATATACCCATGTCGCTATCAAATTTGCTTCTTTGTGGTCATTGTCATTATAACTTGGTGTAAGAAATAAATTTCGTCATGTGCACTTCATCAGGTAGAAGCCCCTTCTCTAATCACCTTGCGTTGCTACCGAGTGAGGTCGTTTCGAGAACACTGAGTCTCCGATGATGTACCCGCAAGCGAAATTTTACAACCGTAAATTCTTTAAAACTTAATGTGTTCATAACATCACGAAAGCATGCAAATGGACTGGAATGATCAAGTAAGAACGCTCAACAAGATAGCATATCAAATACGACGCATAGGTGCCGTCATCTTTCAATTTTAGATTGGCTAACTATAGTCGTGCAATGACTAAAAGGTTTAAGGAGATTTACAAGAAAGTGAACACACGAATTTGGATGCTGCGAGATCAAATAACTACTTGCCACCATCAGTATAAAACCATAATCCTTTCCTCTTCTACCTTACGGTGTCGAGGTGCCATCAGTATAATGATAATAAAATAAGCAAGCCAATACTGCATAATAAGAAAATGATAAATCAGAAACTACTTTCTTACCATCATTCAAAAAGCTATTTGGTATGCACCTTCTTCGCATGAACTGGAAGAAGGTCAGACATAAAACAATGCCCATGGAAATAATGATAACAGAAAAAAGAATAGCGCGAGTCCGACGGCAAGAAGCCGACATTCAGTAGACAAAACCATCTTAAAATATAAGATAGCTGAAATCAAAAACGAAACACTTACTGAATAGCGTGTGAACTTATCTAATAAGGTTAATTCGATCTGGAAAGCTACTAAAGTTTTCAAACGCCCCACCCCCACCATGTCTCCAATTTATAAACTTGATGGTAATGGAGTAAGGTTTGAAGGTGAAAAAGCTGAGGTGTTTACACGATATCTTTCAGAAGATTTTCAGCCTTATAACTATGATGCTCATGTAGAAATACAAGACTTTTTGTCTCTGACTATTGCAAATTTCACATTGGGAGGAATGGAAAATGGAATAAGCTGCAAACAGCAAGTTTTCAATTAATTACTGAAAAAGTCTTAGCTGACTTGTTCAAGTTTGGATTATTGTTTATAAAAGAACTCGCCACTGAAACTAAACTACAACTAATAAAAATCACGTCTTACCTATAACTCTTTTACCAGCGCTCTCCAAATGTTTAGAGAAGTTATAATAATAAAACTAATTAAAGATAATTTGCTAGCAGGATGCATACTACATCATCAATTTGAGTTCAGATGTGGTCACTTTATTATCCAACAGTCTCATTGTCTGACGAACGTTATCTACAGAACCTTCGAAAAAAAAGTACTGTTCGGGAACCTTCTTAGATGCCAAACAGGCGTTTGACAAGATATGGCACAAGGTCCTCTTATTAAACTCAAGGAGACTATCCACATAATTATTACGAATTGCTGGAATTGCATTTTCTAAACCGTATCTGCCAAGTCAAACATGGAGAAGATTTATCACCAATATATTTTATCAACTCAGGTGACCTTCAGGGTAGGGTATTAGGTCCAATTTTCTACCTAATTTACATAGTCTATAACGCTGTATGTCGATATTCAAACTTTTGCGAATGACATAGTGATATTAACACACGAAGAGCCAGACCTTGCATCATAGCAGTTGCAGAAATACTTGAGCTTTTGGAAGTTTGGCTAAGGCAGTGGAAAAATAAGGTTAACGAAAGCAAGTCCGCTCTCAAGCTCTTACATAAAAAAGGCAGTAGATAATGTAGTGAGAATTGATATTTACGATTACATCTAGTTAACTCGGAAAAGCACATAACGAAGAAGAAATAAGAAATAGACTTAAAAATTAAAAAGTTGGCCAACTGAGATTGCCTTTTCTATACGATAACAATCAATTCAATATGGACTGAAATTATAAGGCTGCTTTAGTACATTGAACCTAAATGCTACACAAATATTTCAGTTTAAAGTTTTCAAACAGATCACAGATGCAGCTTAGTATGTTAGAATACTATATACAGGTCTAAAAAATAAAAATCATTAAAGAAGAGATTCAGTTTTGTGCAGAAGCACATCATAATTATCTGCTAGCATATTATAATTTGTTGGTTAAAATCTTATTAAGCCTTTAAACGATTTAAAAATTAATAAGTTCTGCATGCATTCCAAAATAAATTTATATTTGTTTGATTTGATACATGAGCTAATTGGTAGGGAATTCTACGTGTAAGAGATGTGCTGAAATAATGAACCATATATGAAATTTCTTTTATTGGTCCCGGATATGATTAATAGAATTCCAGATTTTCGATTAGTTAGCCCCATGTTCTTAACCTTTTTATTAAAAATATGTAGACAAGTGGCGTGATTGGAAACTTAATTTTAAGTACCTTCTAAAAACATATTCAACAGTCGATTACTATGACAAAGAGTCTGACAAGAGCATGGATATAAAACGATCTTATAAAAATGCTCAGTTTTATAAAAAAAAGTAATTAATAAAAGAACTTAAAGAAATTCTATGCTCAAAGTGAATTACAAAAACTGCAGATGATTTAAATGGTGTTTTTATTTATTTGAACTTATTTGCCTGTTTATTTTGGTCACTGTATAGTTTGAAATATTGGCTAAAAATCACATTTTGTAAGAAATGACTACAAAAATTGTGAATAGTGATTGATAGGGAAAGTAAAATCAAAGATATATTTGAAATAGAAATATTTCAAAAAAATATGTGTCGCAACAGTGATGATTGTCAAATTGAACATTCCACACCTTCAGAAATTAACATTGAACGATAGTTAAAAATACAATATTTTGCAAAATTCTAGATGTTACCGAAATTTGATTTGATGATATCGAGCTGTAAATAAAATACATATTTTATTTTAATTTTTGTGGCGTTATTTAACAGTCCATGTTGACCCTTGAAGACGAGACTCTCAAATTATAACTGGAGAAAAGGAATTGCGGAGAGTAAGGGATGGCGTCAACATCCAACCACCCAAATGTCAACCTCATCTGCACACGGTACCCTCTGCTAGAACGAGGCTCTGAAGATCTATTGTCCGGAGGGATAACTGGACCTTGGTTGTCCCGAGGTAACGGATTACTTGCGGCTAGGCTAATCACCCCCGTAAACACTCATAGATTCAAAATAAATATTATAGCCTCGGAGTGGACGGGAATACAAGACGATAACTATGCAAACAAAAACACTAAATGGAGGTTTAGTAGAGATCATAGAAGAAATGGAGAAATACATAATAAATACATAATCGACCTTAGTGAAGTTAAAAAGAAAGGAAATGCGGAGAAAACCCTCAATAACAACTACTCTTTAAGATACTCAGGAGTAGTATCAAATGAAAAAGAGAAAAAGGGTGTGGGAATTATAACGACACCAACAATAAACTAGAGAATTGCATAGTGGGAAAGTATCAGCTCTAGATTAATGTATGTAATAACGAAAATAGAACAAAAGGTCGGAATTATTCTAGAAAAGATACATATGTCGAAGATAAGAAAACATTTTATAGAGAATTGCAAATAACCCTAGATAAGGTCCGTCGAATAACTAACCTTTTAATAATCACAGGATATTGGAATTCAGGAATAGGAAACGATGCTATCAAGGACTAGGAACAATGGGGCAATTTGGTGCGGAAGTGATAAAAAACGAAAACGCAGATCGCATGATAGAATTTTGTAGTAACAATGAATTAGTTATAGAAATACTTTATTCAAACATAAGAAAATTCACCAAATTACATTTGAAGCAGAAACAAGAGATGTAAAGAGTACAACTGACTACATAGTATATTCTAGAGAAATAAAATGTGATGGTCATTAAAAGAGCTGAATTAAACATGGACCATAGATACTAATATCAGACTGGAGATCGAGCCATATAAAAGAACAAAGAATAAGATATATAAACAGATCCATATTGAATAACTGCAAAACCCTGAAATAAGACAACAATATGAAGATATCGTTACACAAAAAATAATAACAAGAAAAGAAGAAGACGAACAATTGGCACAGCAATGCAACCTAAATAGAAGATGAGAAATCTTAAACAAAGTACTCCTCAGCACAGCAGAAGAAGTATGTGGAATGAAGACAGTCAATACAAAAGATAGTAAGAAACGAACAAGATGATGGAATGACAAAATCAAAACAAAAGTGAAAGAAAAGAAAACAACTTGGAATAACCACATAAGAACAAAAACAGAGGAAGATAGAAGAGACTATATAAAGAAAAGGGACCAAGCAAAACAATATGTACAGGAAGCCAAACGTACCATATGATAGGAATTCGAAAACGAACTAGAAGACAATTTTAAACATAATAATAGAAAATTCTGGCAAACTATGAAAGGACTAAGAGGAAAATATGGCAAGTTAATCCGAAATATCAAGGATGAAAGCAAGTAAATACAAACTGAAGATAACAAAATCATGAAGACTTGGAAAGTATTCTATGAAACAAAGTTTAAGAGAAAACAGCAAGAAGAGGAATATCGCATAAGAGATATAAATGAAATAGTAGAAAAAAAGATGAAACTAATTCGACCACAATAACAGTAGTAAAGAATGCAATTAAAAAAGTAAAACTAGGAAGGGTGGCTGAAAAAGATAAAATCACACCCGAGTTAATAAAATATAGAAAAGAAAAATTAGCTACATAAACTATATCAACAGGCATGGCCAGAGCAAACTATACCAGAAGAACGGCAATTCATATAAAAATTCCGAGTCACAAAAAGGGAAAAACCACGGACCCTAAAAACTACAGAGCAATATGTCTTCTCCAATGGCTCTAAAAATATATACAAGAATTCTAAAAACATATTAATAGAAGAAAGACTACAGGAAGAACAAGCAACTTTCAGAAGAAACTGACAAACACAGGACTATAATAGACAAATTTTAGAAGTAAATAAACCCATATATCTAGCATTCTTAGATCTAACTGCAGCGTCCTATAGTCTCCAGATATAGCATATGGAAAACAATCAATGGAAATTCGAAAAGGACTATATAGAGCTATTAAAAAAGTATTCGAATATGTTAAAGCACAAGTACGGTTAAACGGACAAACTTCTGAAACGTTTAACCTAGAGAGAGGTATAAAGCAAGGGGACAGTCTGAGTCTACTGCTATTTATAATAGTTATGAACCAGATAATAAAGAAAAGCAGAAGAAAAACAAAAACCGCCAACATTACAGAAAACAATAAATATAAGAAATAATCTCATTAGAGGAAAGGGGATGAATGTAAATGACGAAAAAAGGAAAATAATGAAAATTACAAAGCAAAATCAGGAAGTAAACCAAGAATATGAAAAGATATATTGCAACGAAAAAGAAATAGAATGTGTAGATAGATTTGAATATCTAGGTATAATAATTAGTAAAGATGGAAAGATAGACAATGAAATAAACAATAGAATAACAAAGACAAACCACGTATACCACTAACTAAATGATACCCTAATCGGAAAAAGGGAAGTGGGAACTAAAACTAAATTACAAATATATAAACAAGTATATCTATCAGCACTATAATACGGATCTGAAAGCTGGGTACTTAACGAGAAGAGTAAAAGTAAAATACAGGTAGTAGAAATGTGTTACCTCAGGAAGATAGCAGCTAAAATTAGACCCGATAAGATTAGAAATACGAGAATAAGAAAATCAATAGAGGTAACACCACTAGAACAAAAACAGCTTAAATGGTTTAGACACATATTCCGCATCAATGACATGAGACTGTCAAAGGAAGTTATGGAGGCAACACAGGAGGAGAAGAAAGGAAGGGGACGATTACGGGTGCAATGACTGGACTATATATTAGGGCAGGATGTACTTAACATTTTTTTCTCCGATCTTCATCCATATATGCCTCCTTATTAAAAAGAATTTCTGGCAAAATCTGGGGGCGATTTGGGGAGTTTAAGGTCAAGCCCGCTTGATCCAAAGATTTTGGGGGAAAAATTAATGATTCCGCGTAGTCTCATCAGCTGCCACTAGGTGGACGCTGCCTTCCCAAATGGGTCACGCACCCATTACGTTACTGTACTATCAACGCACAGTCAACATATGCGATGCGAGCGGTAGTTGCGCGTGTTGCATCATCGGCTTAGCGCTGTATTTTAGTCAATTTACCCAATTTTGCCACTTCCATGCCACCCAAAACCTATCCAACTCGCAAAGAAACCTTGGGTCAGGTTCCGGACCACTTTGCAGAGCTTCCAGCTGCTCAGCTACCTTCAAAAGGCGACATTCTACCATTCTACAAGTTCCACTATCACCAGCAACCTCGTTCCAACTCAAAAAAATCAATATACTAGTCGATACAGTGGCCAAAGAAGTTGTCCATCATTAGGGAATGGGCGGAAGTATCTACGCGCAGAATTTGGACACCATCAAGGTAAAAGTCAAGCGATTTTACGAGCACTACGAGAAACAAGTGGCGCACTGGTTCATCGGCACGCGGCGAAAAAGGAGACAGACAGGCCGCATATCTTTCTCTTTTCGACATTGCTCTTTGCCAGTCTAAGCTGGGAACTGACTGCAGGTGTGTGGTGTGCACCAAGCTGATGGAGAAGAGTGATGTCGAGTTTCTAGACGACCAGCGTGGCAAGCGGCTCCGCCACAGAATCGCAGAATCTCTAGGCGAAGAGTAACAAGCTGAATCGCAACCAAGATCGAAAACGCAAGGCGCTGGAACGTCTGCTGAACCGAAATGAAGCTACGTCTCAAATAGATTTATCTGAGATCATATCCGACGATGATGAGGAGGAAGAATAGAGCGGCAAAGACTCATCACCGGATTTGGCACCCAAGTCGGAACTTCGCCGACTCACTGTCCCCAATTCATTTCTTGTTATTTGTGTACCCAATAAAGTGTCTCACAAAACAGCGTCTGAGACATTCAACTCGCTGACCTCCCAGTTTGCTGTACCTCACCAGATCGCCATACGCGCCATCCAAAGTGGCATCAGATCTCTGCGGTCGTTGGCAACTGCCCAGCACGAAGTCAAGTTGCCAGCGATGTGATCGGCGGGAAGACAGTGGTTTCACTCGGAAACCAGTGACCAACGAGCTTGTGACGGTGCTCTTGAAAACTCAACTGACACTGAGCGAGAGTTCTGCACCTCACTCACCGTTCCCGACGAAGACGATGACAAAAAGGTATGTTTGCTATTTGTACATTACCTAAATTCATCGTATCTATTTAATTGCAGGCCGCCGGTGTTGTAACCCGAGTTTTGGTAGAATACTTTGAAGATCGTGGGATCGACATCGGAGCGAGCCTGATGCTCGTGAAATGTGAAGGCTGCGCGATGAATGTCAGAAAATAGACTGGTATCATTCGGCGACTTGAAAAATGCCTAAAGAAGCCATTTAAGCCGATGATTTGCTTAATGCCTCTTTGAGCACTTATACGCAAACTGGTGGGGAAACGAATGACAATATCAGCCTACGAAGGCCCGCTGGGTGAAGAGATCAAAAGAAACGACCTCTTCACTCTTCCTATTGTCAATTTTCGGTCCATTTGCTGGAAAAACGAGCAGAACATTCCTTTGCTATCTGGCCTGACGAATTTCTCTCGATATCGGTGCGCAGTGACCAAGCCCAGCTCTACCACTTGTGTCTGGTGGCCAAGACCGACAAAATCAACGACATCTTCAAGCGAACAGTCACTCAAAAGATCCCAGTTCCTAACCACCCGCGCTGGCTGATGACCGCTTCTCGCATCATGCGTTGATTCTTCACCGAAGAGAAGCCTAACATTTTTTTCTCATTCGCAGAAACCCGACCGTCTCTTCTGGATCCTACATCTTCCACCAGCTGGCTATGCGCACCTGAGGAATGCCAAGAGCTGCGCAAGAAGTAGTGGACAAAGTCCTCATCGACAACGCTTACTTTGCTAGTCCAGAGTGGATCATTACCGCCATGATCCAGAAGAAGGACTCTTCTCTGAAGACGCGGGCCATTTCGTTGGTCCGCCAAGCTCGAACTAAATCGGCCTCCTCCTGTCGTTCGAAAGCCTAGCGTCCGCCTTCTCGACAGTTCCACAAGTCTGAGCTCAACCTATAGGCCGATCACTACTCCCAGTTGGTTAACATCAATGTCTTCCCTGTGGAACCATCTCTTCTTAAAGGCGTTCTGGATTTCTCAACAATCTAATTCCCCTTCCCAAATCACTCGCAGTTAGTGGAAGAGTGTGTTCAAGATGTCCACCCCGAAACTAAGCGCACCACTTCTGTACGCTCGCAATGAAAATTTGCTCTTCAAAAAGGAGTTCAATATTTAGTGTATGTTATCTATTATAACAACAAAATAATGAGTTGTTTTGTACGTAGTTAAGTAGCATTTTGAGGCCAAAACCAAATTGGGATTTGAAATGCCAGCAAAACGGGCTTTGCCCTCATGTGTCCCCCGTAAATGTCCACTGTGCGTTGACAGTACAGTAACGTAGTGGCGGCTTGACCCATCTGGGGAGGTAGCGCTCACCTGAAGGTGTGGCCACCTAGTGGTAGCTGATGAGACTACACGGAATCATTAATTTTGGATTGACCGGACTTGGCCTTAAACTCATCAGATCCCCTCCAGATTTTGCCATAAATTCTTTTTAATAAGGGGCATACGTGGGTGAATGTGGATGAAGATCGGAGAAAAAAATATTAAGTGCGTTTTGCCCTACTACATATACAAAATTGAAAATCTTTTTAGTACTTGTAAAGACTGGCTAACAACCAACCAGAATACAAGAGATGGCTACAAAACCCAACGCCGTAAGGCAACGAGGAAAAGAACAAAGAAAGAAGAAAGAAAAGAAATTTCCAATAAAATAAATTGCCTAAAAGTTATACATGCAGCTACCTAAAATTAAAAACTTATGTATTGAAATAGTGAACATGAACAAAGATTTTTTGGTACATTGATAAAATTGTTTCAGCAGTTAACCAAGAATTAGTTTCGATAACACAATCCTCATATTTACTAGTACAAAAGGAAAAATATGTGGTGTGACCCTAAATTATCGAACTAATATTAATATAATGAAAACAGTGAACTGTATTGTCGGTGAATGAGTATGGGTAGTATGTAATGGTATCATTTTTAATGATTGAACGAGTAGAGTAGCAAATTTGTATCAAATTTTATCTGAAATTAAGACACTCATCCACAGAAAATATTGGAGCGAGTTTAACATAAATAAAGGCGTAATACAAACTATTCAGGGATGGTCTGAAGTCTATTGAAAGTGATTCATGTTTTGGAAGACCATCAAGCAACAGAATACTGAAAAACGATGATCAACTAAAATATAAGCTGGAAATAGGGTTCCTTGAAAAGGTCACAATCGGCTAGGAACCGTAGCTTAGTTGTCCCAATAGAAGTCGCTTGGTTTGCCACGTCCAAAGAAGTTCCTTTATATTGTATCAAGAATTTTTGACGGAAATAGTGCACCAAGTGAATCAACAAATGGATACAAGACCTATAAGTATTAGCACGAAATAAGGATAATAAATAAAATTGTCGCATTTTGAGTTCGAAAATCCTGGCCTAATTCATTAAAAGCAAATATAACCTTTTTGGGCGTAATAGATTCATACTTCTTGGAAGATGATGCCGAAAATGCTATGAAACGGTGACAGTTACTGTTATATAATAACCTAGCCTTTTTGGCACCAAACGAGCAACACGGATCTGGAACAAATGTAATTCAGCGTCACCTGCCATCGAGTCGATTTACTGCACCAATTTCACGAAATGCTGACATAAACCAGCCAGCAAGATCTTGTGATTTAATACCGTGCGACTTTTTTATGGGGTTACCTGAAATTCAAGATTTACGCCAGCAATCCGCAAAAAGTTAACGACTCCAGGAACGAAATATGACGTACTATCGATAATTGATCAGAACATGCACGAAATTGTAATAGAAAAGTTGTGAAAGAGATCAAGATTTGCAGCCAAATTCGAGGCGGCCATTTGTTAGACATTCTGTACACCATCCAAGCATACAAAAGTTTCACTTAAAATTTAAATCCGGCTTTCAATTTGGGCCACATCTTGAAGATTTGATATTATAGTAACCCTCTAATATTTCACTTATTATTATTAGTTTTCCATTGTTTCTATTAACTTAACGATTTAAATTAGTCGAACAAGCACGCATCTAATAATTTCGATGCGTGTGCATTCAACAATGTATTCTACTTTATTTACTAAACAAAGCGCAACAATCGCTGGGTATTTGATATCACTATTAAGTAGGTTATCGTAAGGTTACTTCCTACGTACCAGAATGCACATGACACAATACATTTGTTTTAGTGCTCTTGGCTTAAAAGTACCAATAATTTTTAAGGGGGTATTATTTGGTTATGACACCAAAAAATTGCGATTTCAGTTGCGGTACTAATGTTTATTGCAATCGGTGGAACTTGAAGGTCGATTTCACTATAAAACATATTCTCTGTGTAGCTTTCTGATACAAGATCGGTTAGTAGACAGTGACAGTATTTACAGTATTAAGATTTACAATTTAAGATGTATGTACACTAATAAATATTTTTTAACCAAAAATTATAATTTCCGCATTAAATAGGTTTTAAAAATGAGAGACGTATTATTGCATTTTTTGAAAGAATTTTCATTTTTCAGAAAGAAATTAAAATCGCCTTCCCGCCTAAAATGACGTAATAGAATAGTTGTACACGCTATAAGTGAAAAAGAGAGCACTACTAAAAAAAATATAGGCCAACAGCTGCAACCAATAATAAATGCTCTTATCTTATTACGTCGCTAGCAAAATTTAAATTGGAAACTTAAATTAGATTAATAATATTTTTTTCTGTTTGATTTATGCTAATTACCTATATATTTTTTCCTCGGCTATGAGTCAGCTCTCATCCGCATAAGGTGTCCGTACCATTCTAACTGTTTGTTCTCTATTTCTTCTATTATTGGCTGCTGTTCTAATTCGTCCTTTACGCTTTTGTTCCTAACTCTATCTCTCCTGGTCTTGCCCACTACTTTCCGTGGATATTTCATCTCAGAAGCTGTTATTTTTGATCTGAATTTATCCACTAATGTCCAAGATTCCGCTCCGTATATTAGTGCTGGTGTATAGATGGTTTTATATAAATGCATTTTTGTTCTAACTTTAAGCTCTTTCTTGCCTATTAAAGTGTTATTTATTTGGTAGTATATTTTGTTTGCTTTACTTATTCTGTGTCTAATTTCCTCTTCTATTTTTCCAGCTTTACTGATGATTGTTCCAAGGTATTCCATTTTATCCGCATACTCCAGTTGTTTATCTTCTATCAGAATGGCAGTTTGTTCTGTATTATCTTCTCTTGTAATGTGCATAACTTTACTCTTATTAGTGTTTATCTCCATTCCTTGTTCCTCCAGGTTTCTTTTCCAAATGTTTATGTTATTTTGTAGTGTTTGTGCATTTCCGGCTATTAGGAGTATGTCATCTGCATAAATTAAATCTTGGGTCATTACTGGTGTTAGATTATGATATCCTATTCTTGTTCTTCTGGTTTCATTTTTGCATTTTGTTATTATATTATTCATGTATATGATGAATAGCAGTGGACTGAGACTGTCTCCTGCTTTACCCTCTATTCATGTAGAATTCCTCAGACTTGTGTCCATTTAGTCTTACTTTGCCTACTACTTTTTTGTTGATGCTTTTTATTATTCGTATTAACTTTTGGCTTGTCTCTAATTCTTCCAGTGCATTCCATATGTGCCTTCTTGGTACCAGATCAAAAGCAGCCCTAAGGTCTATAAAGGCCAAGAAAGTGTCTCTGTTTTTGTCTATTGTTTTTTCTATTATGTTTCGTATTGTGAAAAATTTTTGAAACCAGACCAGAAGGACAGAGGAAGAGAGGCAGGCCCCGAATCAAATGGGAGGATAATATCAAAGAGTTGGCAAGGAAAAGAGGGAAGACCATTCAGGAAGCTAGGACGTTAGCGATGCAAAGAACCAACTACAAGAAATGGATAGAGGCCCCAACGCTGTAAGGCATAAATGGGAAAAGAAGAAGACCTGTATATTTTTGAAAAATGTTATCTTATTTTTTGTGCTACAGAAATTAATCTCAGCTTCTTCACATTATTGGCTCTTTTTGTTTTAAACATCAAAAAGGTGTTGTTTACTTTGTGTTAACGGCAAACTAAAGAAACAAATCAACATCGTTTACTTCTTCTTTTAAGTAGCCATGTTGGAAGTACCCCGGACAGGTGGCTAGCCTAACCCGTTAATTTAGAAGAAGAGAGAATATACTTCACGACCGCCAGAGGTGTTTGTATGATGGCCGGAGAGCATTTTGATGCTTGTCACTGTTACTGACCCGGAAGCCGAACCCGGGACCGCCGCGCGCCAGAATGCCTCGCGGCTGTAGTGCTTACTATTAGACAGAAGTCTTATGTTGTCTTAGGTGTTTCAATTGATTTCCTTGCTGTTTTCACCTAGAATATTAACGATAGCAATAACATTTGAACGGAAATGCCTTCCTGTTTTCCCTCGTCTCCTTGACATTCAGGTTTCATCTCAAATATTTTTCTAGGGTATGAGTCAACTTTCATAAGAATAATGTGTCCATACCATCTGAGTTGCTTGTTTTCTATTTCTTTTGCTAATGAATTCTGGTCTAGTTCTTCTCCTACACTTTTATCTCCCACTCTATCTTTTCTAGTCTTACCTACCACTTTCCATAGGCACCTTCATTTCGGATGCCGTTATTTTTGATGTCACTCTATCTACCAATGCCCATAATTCTGACCCGTACACCAATGTAGGTGTATATATGATTTGTAAAGATGTATTTTTGCTTTGACACTTAGATCTTTTTTGCCTATTAGGATGTTGTTTATTTGCCTTGTTTATACTGTGTCTGACTTTTTCTATTTTGCCATCTTTGTTGATTATTGTTCCTAGGTATTCTATCTGATCCACATACTCCAGTTGTTTCTTTTCTATTTGAATGTCCATTCTTGCTATTTGTTGTTCTCTAGTGATATGCATTATTTTACTTTTATTAATATTGATCTCCACCCCTTTTTCTTCTAGGTTCCTTTTCCTTCTTCTTCTTCTTCTTCTGTATCCTTATACCCCTTGGGTATTTATTTATTCTCTTAACTACTCTCCACCCATTTTTTCATTCTTTCCGGTCCAGTGCTAATTCTTTCATCTTCTCCTTCGCCTTTCCCCTTCTTCTGTCCACTTCCTCTATATTCTGTAACCAGTTTCTCCTAGGTCTTCCTTTCTTCTCTTCCCAATCCTACCTGCTTTCATAGTTTTCTTTTCTAGTCTACTGTGGTTCATCCTCAATATGTGGGGCCATACCAGCATAGTTGTTTTTTTATCTTCTTTGTAACCGGTCCTTGATCTATCATATGTCTTATATGTTCGTTTCTCTCTCTGTCAAACTTGGTCTTTTCAGTTATTCTTCTAAAGTATTTCATTTCCGCTTCAATTATTTTACTTTCATGTTTTTCTTGCATAACCCAGGTTTCATATGCATATGTCATAGGTAAGACGATCGTGTTATAGAACCGTAGCTTCCTTTTTCTATTTCCGAAGATAGTTTTATTTAATGCGTAGTAGATCTTTTTGCTTGTATTAATTCTTTTGGTTATCTCTAGGTCTATTTTACCTTTGACTGATATTATACTACCCAAGTAATCATATGCCGTTACTTTTTCTACTCCTTTTCCTTTAATTTATATTCTTCTTCTTCTTCTCGTGCTGTTAATTATCATCATTTTACATTCATTCGTGTTAACCTTCATAGCCAGTTTATCTTTCTCTTCAGACCATATTTTCTTTAGTTCTCTCATTTTCTGTAGGTGTCTGATATTAGGACTATGTCATCCGCGTACATGAGGCAATCGACTCTTACTGGTGCTAATCTGTTATATCCTACCATCGTTTGTTGTTTTGTGGATTTTACTCGGGTGTTTCTTAATAACCTGTCCATCATGACTGTGAACACCAAGGGACTGAGGCTGTATCTTTGTTTTACTCCTAGTTCCATTTTAAATCTTATTGATTTCTCCCCATTTATCTTGATCAGTCCTTTACGTCATTATATATACTCTTCATTACTCGTATCAACTTTGCTTGGACTTCTAACTGCTCGGGGCATCTCCTTATTATCTTTATGTGTATTGTACCAAAAGATTCTTTTATGTCTATGAAAATTACAAACAGTTCTTCTTTTTCTTCTTTTTTTTTCTATCAAATTTCTTAGTATGTAGATATTGTTATTAGTCTGTCTTCCCGTCCTGTAAGCCGCTTGTTCATCTGCTAGTTTGCTATCAAGTATTTTCCTTAATCTCCTTTCTATTATTTTTGTATATAATTTAAAACAGGTGGAGGATAGGCAGGTGGCCCTGTAATTCTCACAAAGTGTGAAGTCGCCCTTCTTATATATCGGGATTATAAGATTTTCTTGTCAATTCTCTGGGATTTCTTCTGTCAGCCATGCCTCATTGATTATTTTTAGAATCCGTTCCTTTCCTTTGTCCCTAAAGTACTTTATTATTTCTGGTTTAATGCCATCTTGTCCAGGCGCCTTTCCTGTTCTGATGTTTTGCATTGCTTCTTCCAGTTCTTCTATTTCTATTTCCTTCAGCGATTTTCCCCCTTCTTCTTCATCTGTTCTTTCATTGCTATCTGATTCGTTCTGTTTTTTTGCTTCATTCACTATATTCTTAGCTTCAAATTTGTTTGTGTAGTAGTCTGCCCAGATTTCTAATATGTCATGTACTTTAGATTTAAATTCGTTATCGTTATTTCTTATGCCCCTTATCCTTTTCTTTTTATTTCCTTTCAGCATTTTTATTACATTCTAAAATTTTCTATAGTTTCTATTGTATGATTGGCATAGTTCCCTGCCAAACTACTCCCAAGTTTTTCTTTTCGCTTCTCTCATAACTTCTTTTGCTATATTCCTTTTGTTTATATATTCTTCTTTTCTCTGAATCTTTTCCATTCCATTTTTTTATACGTAACTGCTTCCCTTACATCCTTATTCCACCATGTAGTTTTCTTCAGTTGGTTTTTGTTATATTTCCTAGTTTTTCATGTCTTTTTTGCTATTTTATGAATTGTTTCACTGAATGTTTGCCATCTTCTTTCTAGGGTCCAGTTGGTGTTAACTTGTTCCAGTTTTGATAATTCCTCGTCTACTTCTGCTTGATATTTTAACTTTGTTTCATAATTTCTTGGATTCTGTATTTGTATTCTTTCATAGTCTTTTTTTTGCATTTCTGTGTCCCTTTTAGCACTGCTGTTATCAATCTATGCTGTGTTCCCATTTCTGCGTCCAGTATCGTATTAATCTGTTGTATTCTGTCACTGAGTTCCTGTGTATATACTATATCATCTATTATACTTCTAGTGTCTCTTTCTTCCGCCACAAACGTATATCTATTTTCCATAGGTTGGTACCAAAAGCCATTTCTATTATGAGATCGTTTGTTTGGAAAAACTCTAGCATTCTCTGTCCATTTCTATTTATAATCTCTTCTCCATATTTCCCTATGCATCCTAGCCTTCTATTGTCATCTCTTTCGACTCTTGCGTTCCAATCCCCCATGATGATTATTAGGTGTTTCTCTTCTCTAATTCTATCTAGTGTGTTCTGTAAATCTGTATAAAAATTTAAGTTTTCCTCTTCATCTGCTCATTGTATTGGTGCATATAATTGTATTATATTTATCATTCCATCTAAGTCTATCTCCAATACTATTAATCTTGAATTTACTCCGAATCTGCTAACTTTCTTATCTAATTCTACTGATGTTATTATGCCCACTCCTTCTTTTGCTCTCTGTTTTGTATGCCTTCCTGAATAATATAGATTATAATTATTTTTAATTATTTATTACCTGATCCTTTGATTTTTATTTCACTTAAGCCCATAATTTTAATATCATATTGTTGCATTTCTTCTATTAGCTCGCACTCTTTTCCCGTTATTGACGTAATATTCTATGTTCCCATTTGTATTTGTTTAAGTTTATGTATTCTATTAATTTCTATGTATTCTACTTTTGTGTCTTTCCTGTTTCTATTGTGTGCTAGTTTTTTGTATGTCGTCCCGTAAAGGTTATTGTTCTCATTTGTTTCCTGAATTCCTCGTCGTCTATATTCCGTGGTGACCTTTCGCTTATAGTTCGTCCTTTCCGGTTTTTCTCCGAGTAATTTTCCTTCTTTTTCATTTCTGTTTGTTCTGCGTTTTCTTTTTCTTGTATTTCTAACTTCTCCTCTAGCTGTTGTAGTGTGTATATTTCTCTATTCACTATCAGCTTGTTATAAGTAAGTTTTGCATTCTATCCCTTGCCTCGTGCCCCTATCATATGTTTTATCATTGTTCTTCTCTCTTCCAGTATATGCTTCGGATAGTCTTGGTTAATCCAGATCTTCTTTCCTTTTAAGTATTTCGCCTTCTTCAGGATCTCTTGTTTCTTGTTCTATATTACCAATGCTATTAATATTGGTCTGTTCTTATGCTGCTCTTCTTCTATACTTGCTAATCTTTTAATTTTCAGGGTTTCTGTTTCAATGTCCACTTTGACCCCTATATCTCTTAAAATTATTCTTATTTTCTCTTTTAATTCAAGTTCTGGTTCATTAAATTTATCTTCAACTCCTTGTACTATAATTTTTTTCTTACGTATCTCCCTTTCCAATATATCGATACGCGTACTTTGTATATCTAGTTGTGTCTTTAGTTTTTCATTTTCTTTCTTTAAACCCTCATTTTCTAATCTTTTTGTTGCAACTTTTTACTTATTGTGTCCAGTTTAGTGCTTATATCTTGTGTTTTGGTGTCTAAATCTTTTATTTTGTCTAATTTGGTATTAATCTCTTCTAGAATTTTCTCCATTATAATACAGGTATTTAAACAAATTCGCCTTCTCTCTATTCAGTATTTTAAACTTCTTTAGTTTTTAACTATAACTTAACTTCAAGCAGCTCTTAAAATTAAAATGACTTCCCTCCTGCCAGCTAGGTGTTCAGAATTATCGGGCACTTTTTCCACGATAAATTGTGAATTATTGCTCAAGCCGTAATTCACACCTACTTGTCACACAAACACCAAGGCTGGTCCCTATTATCCTATACCTTTTGTAAATCAGTATTGAACACTGAACTTTTGGTTTTTATTTTGTAATTTTTCTAAACTTAGTTTTTCTAAACCTATTACGTTTCTTATTGTATTTTGTTTCATTCCGCTAAAACTTAAATTCGCCTTGATCCAACCCTGTATGCTATTTACGCTTCGTGCCGATGGTACACGTCCGTGACCGGGCTTATTACTTCGACTCGCTCGAGGCCGACCGTCTGTTATCTTTATACCCAAATTATAAATTTACTTTCCTACTGCTAATTCTAATCTTACCTTCGTTTCTGCTAGCATATAGTATATCACACTTATTTTAATTATTCATTCACCACCTTAACAATTATTTCGCATTGAACACCCATTTCTACCGAAATTATTTGCGACAGACTTATTTGCTTTCACATTCAACTTCGCCAGGACCGTTCCTTTTCCAAAGGTTTATATTACTTTGGAGTTGACGCTGGTTACCCACTATGAATAGTATGCCGTCTGCGTATATCAGCTCCTGTGTTATTAACTTATCCGATTTACGTCCATTGAGCCTTACTACTCCCTTTAGATTTTTGTTGAAGCTTTTAATTATTCTTTTTGTACTTCTTCTGGTGCTTTCCATATATGTTTTCGTGGTACTTGGTCGAATGCAGCTTTAAGACCTAACGAGGCCAAGAAGATTTCTCCATTTCGTCTATTTTCTTTTCTGTTATGTTTCGAATCGTAAAATATGGTCCTGCGATTTTTGCTCCCTTGTTCATCTTTCATTCCGTCCTGGAGTTCCTTAATAATTTTTCTACAATTTTACTACAATTGACTTGCAACTGATGATAATCATATTGTCCTATAGTTATCACATATTGTGGTTTCTCCTTTCTTGTATATGGGCACAATGATATTCATCTCCCAGTCCGTTGGCATCTGCTCTGTTCTCCACGCCTGTCGGAATAATGCCTTGAGCCATTTTATGGTGGGTTTTCCCCCTTTCTTGGGTAATTCTGGTGTAATGTTATTATATCTGGCAGCTTTTCCATTCCGTGCTAATTTTAAGGCTTGTTTTATTTCTTCTTCAATATCATCTTCAATTTCGTTTTCTTCATCTCCAGTTTTGCCTTCCTCGTTTTGGAACGACATCTCGCCTATTCTAAAATTTAGTCGGAAACCTCTCGACGGACTTTAATGATAAGCCAGTTAAATCACAGTTTATTTTCGGCAGCCATGTCGTTTTTAAAGAAATTTGATGCATGCTCCTTGTTCCTTGTGATTAGCAGTCATAAAACAGCCTGATACGGATTAGACGAAAACTAATATTTTTATGCACTCAGAAATAATAGATAGAGCGGAAAGCTGTGCTTTCGTGGTAGTGTGTGCATTATAACAATGATTATGCTCTTAATATTAAATCTGATCGCTTTTGGTTCCTTCTCGTACATAAATAAGTCTAAATATAGTATGATGTACAAAAAACAATTAAAATAAAAATTAGAAAGTTCCAGAACAATCATTAAAAAAAAACAATTCAGTAGTGCAGAGTCTTAAAAAGGGCAATAATTTATGTTTAAGAATGTGAGAATTTTCTCACATCCTTAAAAGAATTAAATGGAGGTTAGATATCAGTAAAATAAGGATCTGCCAAAAGTTCTTTTAAGGTGCTTTCTTGTAGGAGTAGCCGCAGTTGAGCAATTCTGTGATTGATCTTCTTCTTTCGGTTATCGACCTCAAATACTCTTCCTCATTCCAATTTCCTTTTGTTAATCCTTTTTCTATCACTATTTCATTACTCTTTTCCATAGATTCATTTAATTCATAATTGCTATGAGCCATCTATCTTATCGTATTCTCTAAAAATGTACGTACCATATTAATGTTTTATTCTCTAGTCTACTAGTAATTGATGTATCCACTTCCTAAAACCATCAGATTTGCTCTGTTCTTATTCTCCTTTTTTCTCTTATTCTGGACCCGATTTTGTGGAGGGTTCTGGTGGCTATTTTTTCTTTTATTATTTTGTCTTACGTCCTACTTGATATTATTGGACTTAAAAATGTATATTCTGTGTATGTCTTTATAACTGCTCATATATATAGGTTATTTTCCTCCAACACGTATGTTCAATCTTCTTCAAATATATAAAGTCCCGACTTGCCATAATAAGTTTATATTACTAAAGACTGCCGTCAAAAAAAATTGTAATTTCCATCTTTGTTTTCAGTAAAATGAACTTTTGAATTCTCTTTCTTGTAATGTTTGTCTTGTAGAAGTCAGCTCCACACATCAGTTTTGCTTTATTTTCTAGCTTTGAAAACTTGTTTTCGTTTCGAAGTGCTTACTAAAGCTTCAAATACTGTATAGAGCAATGACCTATGTTCTGTCTGTTCTTTCTTCTTCATTTCTTTCATTTACTTCATGAGACTTTACAAGAGCATTGTACCAAAAACATACCATTAATGCTGTTTCAAGACTAAGTTTTGCCAATATCACATTTGCTTTGTATGCGTAATGTGTGTAAGAACATCTTGGTACAACGCTTGGTTAGCATCAGCACGAGCAGTCCATTGGGCAGTCGACAAAGTTTTTAAAAATAAGGAATTCCTTTTAAAGTGAGACTACATAATATTTCTTCTTTTGATTAACGAACCAAAAAGTTACAGATTTGTGTTTAAAAAAAATCACAGAGTTCTTGCTGCTTTTCGCAGCTGCAGAGCCAACTAGTTGTAAAAAGTGGCCAGAAGATTTACTTCTTTTATTTTTATTGAAGACCTTTAGACCCAAAAGCTTGCTGGTCTGTGTGCGACACATTTGGCGTTGAAAAAATACTGCATAGCAAAAAAATGAGCTTTTCTAACACTTGAACATGTTAATACTATGACACTTGCCTAATTCCGTTTGGACAATTTTGTAAGATGTGATACTTGTTGTTGCACAATATCAATAATTTGGTAGAGATGATATAAAAATACTTTAATTCACTCATTGGTTTGATGAACTGAAAACTCGAGAAAGTCAGAGTATAATTAAAATGTATCTGAAGTTTAGTATAATAAATATCGATTTATTGCTATGTAAATAAGAAACTTACTGCTTGCTTCCTTATTCTCCCTATCTTTATCTTAATGTAGTCTTTAACTTAATGGTTATTATGGTCTGGGTGTTTGATATTAAATAACTCTTTATTATTCTGTACTAATAATGAATGATGATCGCATTCTAAAACAGGCCCTGTTTTAGAGAAGTGTAGGACAGTTAAGAAAAAAATGGATTCACGGATGGGAAGAAGGCTTAATCCATCTGAGGTCAATAATGCCGATGATCATTTTGTACAAGATCAAGGTATGTTTCATCTTCCAATGCTTTTTATTAGAAAAACTTCCAATCTATAACTGTTTTAAAAGAAAGTTGATGGGCTGCATTTTCCAGTTTCATATAGGGCGAACCAGAGAATGCTTTTTACGGTGCTTTTTAGTGGTTCAAGGGGCTTTTTGGTTTATGCAATAACCAAAACACACGAAGCTGTTAGTGGCACGCGTTCGTTTATAATTTTTTCTCTTCATTGCTATGACCTCGAAAAGAAAGACAGATAAGAATGTAGATCAATTATTACTCTATCGTCAGTTTTATGTTTACCTTACACAACTACATCTTTCATGACGAATAAGCACTTTATTAAGTGCTTATTCGTGAGTTCCTCACACATTTCCAACTTATGCTATCTGTAGTAGCTCAAGATGATGTGCTAGGATTCACGTTATAACTTATATTTACAGCCGATCTACTAACTACGAGGTTTATAACTGTTTTAATAATTGACTTTGAATATTCTTTGTTTTAGGAACTATAGCTAAGAGTTGCAGCATTTATTATAAAAAATACACCACTTTGCAGCCAGAATTGTCTAATTTTATTTTGAAAATCAGCAATCAATCATTACCACATAATGAGCTTACTGTTGACATTTCAATGTCAGAAATGGATATAAAGAATCGACGACTCGTCGTTTAGTTGGACCTTCTGTAGAAAAGCGTAGTGTACATGATCCTTCATATTCCGGTCCTAGCAAACAGGATAACATCGATTGTGTGGAAGAAAGTGTGAATGGAGAGTAACGAATTTTAAAATCGTTGAAGTTGTATTCCCACAAAACATGGCTCGTCCAAAACTAAGGCCTTCAGATTTCCAGTCACGTCTCCGTTAAGCTATACAATTTCAAGAACTAGCCAGAAACCAAAATGAATTTATTCACAGTCTGATTATATCGAATGAGACCCATTTCCATCTTAATTATTGTGTTAATAAACAGAACTGCAGATTTTGGATCAGGAAAAATCCAAGAGTTGTTCGCCAACGAGAACTTCACCCGCTTTGTGCACAGTGTAATGGAATAACGGTAAGTAGGAAACGTTATCATCAAATGCGATTAAGAACAGACCTGATATGTGGTTTTAGCAAGATGGAGACACTCGTCTATTAAAGGATATGTTTGGAGACAGATTAATTTGCGAAAACTAAAATTAATTCATTAAAGTTAAATCTTCCTTGCACAAGCAAACATATAGTTACATTACGTTAGCTTCTTGATGCGTGTAATTGCAGTTAACGATGCAAAACCCGATTATTTATGAGACATCTTCTGTGTTAAAGAGAGAAGTTGGACAACCTTTTTAAGCAGCAATTATTTTACATTGAATTTCTATATTAATGAGAATTAAAAATCAAATTAGCCCCACACAACAGTAATTAATCTAGCTGACAGTCAGTTTAAAATTCTACCTCCCCTTTATATTAAACATCTTAAGCAACAAGAAGCTAAATTGAAAACATAAATTTGAATACGGACATGGAAGCGGGGCAATGAGCCGAGAATTAACGCAGAGCGAGTTCCGCTTCAAGTTCCCTTGCTGTCGCTTATCTTATCTCGGTAATGCCGCTGATTAACACTATTATTTTGCGCGCCACGCTTGCCGTACAGCAATCGTTGTTAATTGATGTGTAGACATTGTGTTTGGTTCAGAACTGGTTCGGCAAGTTTTCCTTTTAAAAACCCTTTATTTGTACCACTCCTGTTATAAAGATTATTTCAAAGATAACAAAAGATCCCGTTTTTCCGAAGTGATTACGTTAAATAAGTATGTAATTGGCTGGAAATCTATACATAGCTGCTTTTTTTACAATTCTGTTTTAATTTTCAAGAATCAAAGCGCAGAGACAGCATAGGCAGTATAAACATTTTATTTATCTTATTTACCAAATCCCTTCAATGTAATTGTCAGCACTCTATGGAAACCGTCGAACTGCTGCTATTAAGGCGATTTCTGTTGATCAGGTTCAAGAGAGGAACATAGATGAAATATCACAGAACTTTATATCTCTTTACAAAATAATTTCCAATGTCACTACACCTGCCATATGAAAACGAGTTTTCATTTTTTAGGCGCAACTGAATTGTCTTTCAGTATTTACTTCCGATGCTCCGTTCTGTTCTTGATGTTCTTCAATATTTACATCCCGGATATGCTATTGACGCCTGCCACTACATTATCCTAGTACGTAGATGGTACAGTGGTCCTGTTCTCTACCAAGACTCCATTTCGCTGAGAAGAAAACCTGACAAACCTTAAAATTTTCGGTAATGGAACACGTTGAAGAGGAAACGAATTACCTGAAAGTGGTTTTGGACTGTAAGTTGAGTTGAAGATCGCACAAAGCAAAGTCTGCGAGGTCAGCCGGAACAAAATCATCATTTGCAAGACGATCATCGACCTTAGCGCGATGTATGCGGCTCCAGATTGAGGTTGAGTCATTAAGACCCACATCTTTAATGCTCCATAGTTTGTACGAACACGTGACCTATATAAAGATGCAGCAATTCCGACAATCCATCTAATGCCACGGCAACTTCACCATCTGTGGCCTCTACAATTACGAAGCTAACAGGTGCCCATCGCAAGCGCCCGAAGATCTTGATTTTTTCGTGAGGAGGCATGGAAGCGACCTATGCGGCTATCTATCAAACACGCCAGGGTTAATCAAGAGGACAGGGGTTAGGAGCTGACTCAGGAACCTCAAATATTAGTAAAGTCAACGTCAAAGTTTCAGTATATGTAAAGCCAAGTTAACATTTTCACCTGTAAGTACGGCTTGACTAAGGATAACAATCTCATTTTAGTGGACTACTATCGGTATAACCTTCATCCCAATGAGCTCCCGTTGAAGACAGGAATGCGCTTCTTCATCGTGTTATGTTCAAACGGAAATTAGCTACTATTTGATGACTAAACTGAACTTCTATGATAATCTTATAGAGATCTCACGTTATCTATTTATCAGAAACGGACGGGAAGCTTGTGGGAGCTAAATATAGTGACATATCACGATCCGAACGTGTTCGTATGTGTTTCGTATTTTCAATCTCAAAAAAACTTTAGAAATTTTAGGATATTAGCAAAGTTTGAATCTCAATATCACTAAAATAGAAAACTAGTCCAATGATCTAAAAGCAAAGGACTAACAAAAACATAAAATTAAAGATGGACTTATTTTCTGTTTCTAACATTTTCTTGTTTGCTTTCTACTTCTTATTTCAGTTGACGCATATTGTGGGCTACGTCTTTCTATTTTAAAGAGTTGTTATATCTTTCGTAGTTTTCTCTAGCGACTTCTACCCCGTTTATCCATTTTCTGTTTTAATTTTTCGGGCACAATTGACTAATATATAAGACACTATTCAACAGATGCTTAGAAAGAGCACATGTTTCTAAGAAATGAGGGCAAGCATATTATCTTCAATTTATAAAAAAGTAGCATGACAAACTCTGTTGGTAGAATATATGGCAGAATTTTAACAGAACTAATAGAGTAAAAGTTAAAAGAACCATAAGAGTAGACCATGCATTGATAATGTACTTGTTCTGAAGCAACTTATAAAAAGAAAACTCCTATGGAACGTCTCTACACTTAATATTTATTGATATTACAAAAGCTTACGATGGTACTCCGTAATGTAAAATGAGAAATCTAATAGATGGTTAAATGTGGACTACAAATTTTCTCTAATTACGACACAGCAGTTGTATGGCATCCAACTTGTTTAAAATTTATATTAACGAGGCCTCAATCCAATGGAAGAGAAAGTGTGGTGCCATAGGTGTTCCAAATTATAGATGAAATACTTAATACGCTATTGTCTGTCGATGACTAGGTCATGATTTCTGAAAATAAATGGTGCGAAAGCTAGAAATAGATATAAGAAATTGATTTACAAAAGACTAAATATTTAGTTATTGATTATGAGTGTAGTGACATAAATGTAAATGGCGACATCGTTCGAGGTTGTTCTAAATTGATATAGATATAAACTTTAAGCTTGTCCCAGAAGAGAGGTATTAGACTCTTAAATATCTTACTTTGAAATGAGAAAATCACTAAACAAGTCAAAGAGACAACATAAAAAAACATCATTGATGGTATAATAACGTATGGGAATATGAAAATTAACCAATTATTACATCAATTAAATATTTTTGAATTTATATATTTTTTAAATATTGAATTATGCTATTGCAATTTTACTACAATTCTATATAAGTTTAACGTTTACATCTTACAAGGTCTTGATGAATTGTAGGTCCCTAAAATTGTCGTGATAACTGCAGACATTTGAATAAAAAATGATATGACCTGGCAGGGCTAATTTTAAATAAATTTCTCACGTGCGCGTTTTCAAGTTATAGTGGATATAATGAGGCCAGCACACGTTCAATAAAACGTATATTACCAACGAAACATTTAGCTTTGTGTTCAATGGTAATAAAACGAGAAGATTGGCATGAACTACTTTCTCCGCATAAAACGTATTTATGCAGTTAAATGTAACATAAAAATAATAGCTATTCGATCTTATAAACCTCCTAAATTATAAATGCAATGAACAAGAACTTCTATTTGGAGTTAATCATTTATAATACTACCCACAAGATCTTTAAATAAATGTTTAAAAGTTTTACGACGCATGATTCTCATACAATTTAATTACTCTACGACATAAAATAGTATACTGTTTTTAGAGCAACCAAGCTGTTAAAGACAAAAATTTTAAATTTGAAGGACTACTTTAAGCTGCTTAAGCAGTTTAATGCTTCTGGTAATATTTAGCATTAAAAAGAATAACACTAAACGTATTTTATTTGAAAACTGTAGAACTAATGAGGTTCAAATGAACGCTGCGTTGTAATGATTTAGAAAATCAAATTATGCAAAGATAGTTCTGAAAATTTATATACACAGAAATGTAGTCGACCCTCTTTTTTTCCTCGAGGGTATGTCTTCCTTGATGGATCTATGTTCACTGCAGCTTATAGCTTAATGTAAACTCACAACCAAACTGTAATTGATGTCCCCTCAATAAACAGATACAGTTCTTTTACAGGGTGTGTCTGAAAGTCTTACGGTTCCAGGATTTGTTTCCCGAATCTATGTTGCCTTTTCCTGCACAGCACATCACACTTGAATAGGATGTGTAAGACTGTTTCTGGTTTCTTGCTACAAAGTCTGCATGGAAGTTCACAATTGAATTTGCCAATTTTCTGGAGATGTTCTTTAACAGTCGCATGTCCTGTGAGACACCCTATGATTGTCTTTAGCTGTAGTCTATTTAGATTAAGAAGTTCTGCAGCTCTCCTTTGGCAAGGCCCCTTGTTGAAGGTTTTACTGAAATTATGCCCTGGTCGATTCTTCTAGTACATTCAATGATGACTGCGTATCATCTCCTTGATAAAGCTTCGACAGCACTTCGTGAAATTCCTAAAGAAGGTTTTGAGCCTATATAAGACCCAATAGATCCCTGCCTAACCAATTCATCGGTTCTGTTCATTGCCGTAGATACCACAATGCCCAGGTAGCCATAGCAGTTTCACCGTGTTTTGTTCTGGCAGTGCATTTAGTTCGTTGATGAATTGCCATTCCAGTCTAGATGATGCTTTAGTGCTTGATAAAGCCTTTAAAGCTGCCTGGCTGTCTTATGTAATATAGCTCCGCTTGTTCCTGTAAGCCCTCTGACTGCTTTCACGCGCATACTGTAGTATGGCGTATATTTCTGTCTGAAAAGCAGAGGCGTACTATCCTAGAGGAAAGCTTAGCTGTACCCTGGGAACCTCAGCATGTATTCCTGCTCCGGTGCCCACCTCGGTTTTAGAACATCTGTGTACCAGATTAGGCTACCAGGTGCAATTGCCTGTCTAAATATCTCGCTCCTACCTCGATCCCGCATGATCACCTCGAATCAAAAGTCGTCAAATGTTTTTTAGGTCATATGGCCCGTCCTTATTTCAAACAGAGGACCCCCGACTATCAATTATTCTAGTATGACCTGTACTTATACAGTGAATGATGCAGCCTGTAGTGACCCAGTCTTGCCTCTCCCTGAATCACTATGTGCAAGGTGGGAGCTCTAGAAGAATCTCCATTGCTGTAGTGGTTGTGGTTCTCATAGCCACTGTAATGCCCAAACAGGCAAGTGTTTGTACCTTGCCTAGTTTTAGTTTGGTGGTTTCTTGTATAACTTTGGGCCACCAGACTAAAGCTGACTATGCAAGGTTTTTGCCCCACGACTTGTCGTACATCAGTCTGACAACTGCTAAAGTTGTCACCGATTTGTCGAGCAGTTTCTCAATATGACGGTTCCAAGTAAGTTTAGAGTCGAAAACAGCTCCCAGATACTTTACTTCTCCCGATATGATGATTTATTTTTCGCCAAAGAAGAGAGGTGCAACCCCGTTCAGTCCATTTAGTTACTACGTTCAGAGCTCTCTGTATCCGTTCCCTGATCGTGCCTGCAAATTTCCCTTCCACCAAGACAACTAAGAGCGCGACACCGGTTAGCCAAGGCTTCGGCCTGCCAGACTAACGCGGGCTGTTCGACTCCCAGGTCAAAATAACGGCAAAACATCAGTGCTCTTCGGCCATCATACAAACACCTTTGGCGGTCGTATTCATTCTCCTTCTCTAACGGTCAGACTAGCCACCTGCCCGGGTACCCAACATGGCTCATAGTACTACACGAAATGTAGTTAGAAACAGGCTAATAGCCATTATGATAAGAAGCGAGAAGTTAAGACCAAGACAACTAGATCATCGGCACACCTCACAGAAGAGAATCCTTCATCTTTTAAGTTCCTTAAAATCCATCCATTACCAGGTTCCATAGCAGAGGAGAGAGAACTACCTGGACTATTATGGTTTCGTCATACACAGATAAATAAATCATCCTTTCTTTGAGCACGCAGTCTACCCACCTGCAGCTGGTCTCCTCCAGGCCACGCTTTCTCAGGGCCGAGGTTATGGAGTTGAAAGATGTATTGTCAAAGGCACCTTCTATATCCAAAAAGACACCTAGAAGAATCTCTTTGTTGTCCAGCGTTTTCTCTACTCCCCAGGTAAGGTAGTGAAGTGCTGTTTCTGTCGAAAGACCAGTTTGAAAGGCAAATTGGTTTTAAGCATAAATGACGTAAGACTAATTGGCCTGCCTGCAAATAGTGAGCCCGATCAGGCTTCATGATTTTGGCAAGTAGTTTAAGGCCAAACTAGCTCTGAGTACTATACAGATCTTTGCGATAGCAAGTTTCGAAGCCTTCTGTAGCATATCAGGAATGATTCCGTCCGGTCCCGGAGATTTATAGGCTTCAAATTAGTTTATAGCCCATTTGATTTTGTTGAGTGTTACCACTCTCTTGCAGTCTGCCAGTCTTCCCTTGATGCTGTGTTACCAAGATCAAGAGATGCCTAGTTTCTCCAGTCTGAGGGCAACTGTTGTATAATTACAGATCCGGGAAAGTGTATTCGAGTGAGTTTACTCTATATTTTTTTGCCTGTTTTGGTGTACATTCCGGATTCAGATTTCAGAGTACCAATCGTATTCCAGTGAGAATTTTTTGAAAGCACTTTTCGGAATCTGGCACATGCTGGAGTAGTTTCAATCTCCTCACAGTACCTTCTCCATGATGTTCTCTTGGCACCTCTCAATGCTTTGTTGTATTCGGTTAGAAATCCCCTGTAGGTATCCCAGTCACCAGATATTTTAGCCCTGCTAAACAGTTTTCTTATTTGTCTTCTCGTGGTTGCAAAGTCTTCATTCCACCAGAGTACTCCTGCCGGAGGCCCTTACAACCTTTTAAACCCCTTACCCTCTCTTAAACAAATATTTTAGAAACTATCACGATGCGTCAGTTTGCTGTAGCAGTTATAGAATAATGTCACCAACAAATATCGAAGCATCACTATAAAGCTTTGGTGGACCTTGTCACAGGGAGGGCAGCCTTTGAATGCCCATTGACTTTTCTCAATTTACTAGATTCTGACTTTATTCAGTATAATTTCATAATAAAATTAGAGTTGTTTGAATCAGTCATCCGAACGCAAAGATTTAAATGATTTCAGTCTTGGAAAGGCGTGTTTAAAAATATCCTTATCGACATTGAATCGGGTTATTATAATTTAAAAGAAGCGATAAACGATACACCTTGCCAAAACCTTGTCTCCCCAGAGCCTCCAAACACAATGGGCAGTGGTGAGAAAAGTTGTTAACGACTCTTGAAGACTATTTGTGTAATGAGAGGTTATATAAACAAGTCGCTAAGAAAAAACCTTTGGTGACACTCTTCCAAAGAAAACCTCATCAAAGACGCATTCTTGATCGGATTCCTCTTGGCGGTCCGTTATTTTTTATGAATAAGCTGAAGCTGCCAATTGAATGACAGTTATGGCAATCTACAGTGCTGTGAACGAGTCTTGGACTCAACTTTTTTATGTTATAATCCTTTTTGGCATATTTTCCAGTAATATTTTAGCCTCTTAAACAGTTATATATATTAGCTAGCGATATTGCAATATCCATCCTCAGAGTTACTTCCTGTTGGAGGCCATTAAACTCTTGTAAACCTTACACCTCCTTAAACAAATACGTATAGAAACTCACCGTAATGCAGATCAGTTTGCTTGTGGAGTTATAGAATAATGTAGATCATGGAAGAAGTCATCACATTTGAATCAGCATAAAGCATTTTGGACCTATGTCACAGGAGGGCAGCTTTAGAATGCATTGACTTTTCTCAGATCTACTAGAGCCGTTTAAATCAGTCAGGTGGCATCAACTAGCGAATAGTATTTAAATGATTACAGTTTCTTAAAGGAGAAAACATTCACTAACGACGTTAACTCGTTAGAATTAAACGTCCCACTTCTGTCATTGGATGGGCATGCATGCTTTTCCAATGAATTGGTCAATTATAAGTCATATTTTGGATCGCTCGACTCAGAAAAGCTTAGTGCGCTATAGAATATGCAAACTAAACTCTAGCGCAGTTGCAGAAGGTGGTATTAAGTGACGAATAGTACTTTAGAAAGTTTCTTGGAGAAGAATGTTCACCATAATTAAACATCCCACTTTTGTCATAGTTTCGGAATGATATATTCTCTAGTGGTAAAAACTTGTTTGGAGATAAAAATGGTATTTTATAGGACGATAATACACCTTGTTTAGGGCAAAACTTATTCAATCCTAGATAATCACCAACAAAATTGACAAAATAAGCAGACCAGAGTAATCATCGGATCTTAATCTCATAGAAAACCTGTGTCAAAGGTTTTTAAAAAAAATCTGACAAAAACGTGATTAATTAGATGTGTAATTCAAGCTTGGCATCATTGTTTTTTTAACGGAGAGTTACAGTATTGATAAATTCCACGTTAGTTCTTTTCCCCGTAGGATCATGCAATCGCCTTCCAATTCATTTTTCTTTTAATAAAAGATCCCTACAAAATTTATTACGATGGGCAATACAGAACGAGTGCAGGTAAACTATTTGAAGTGCACTATCTGTTCAATTTTCCTTAATTTTTGAAGTGATGCAAGACAACTGTAGGCACCATCAAACTGTCAAATACGGGAGTGTGATGCCATTTGGTATGGTGGCAGATCACGTGTTACACTTGCGTGATGGTACCCTAAATGTCCTGTATTTGCCTTTGTTACCTGGTCCCGATTTCGCCGGGGCTGATATTACCTGGCCCGGAATTTTTCGTGCAACACAAAGCCCTCCTCCTTTGGAATTAGTAATCATAAAGGAATGCTACCTGGGACCGACCTTGTGGCGCCATGTGCAAAACCGGGTTTCTTGACCTACGCCGCGTCGTGCCACCGACCATAGCTGCCACGGCATTTACCACCCAGGACAAGGACGCCGGCGTATTTCCCAATCAGAGAAAAGGCGCCCCCGGCGTCCACCAATCCTGTGAAAACTCTGCACTCCACCAGTAGAGTGGGACACGGCTGAGCCCTTAAAACCTGAGCCACCAAAGCATTCGGCTCAGTCGTCAGCCCCTCCAGAAGAAACCATCAAGTGTAATCAGGTGAGTCAGCTTCGTCGCTCCGGATCTGAAACTGCATGCTGCTAATCAGGCTGAGTCCCTTTCTGGCTTCTTTGCATGCGCTGCGCTCGCTCCGTCGCCACCGGCTGCTGCTGCACATAGCTCGCGGCCCGTTTCAGCGCATACATTAAGTCGTCTTGGAAATTAGCTAAGTAGTTTAAGTTAGCGTAAGGTAGGTTAGGTTTGTAAGGTTGTAAATATAGTTCTAATTGTAAGTTGAAGCCGACGCTTCGTTTTTTTAGCCTTCCGTGCCCCCACGCGTTGACGGTCGTAGCGTCCCGACGCCCAATATATCACCGCTTGGGCCCGACCTAGTAACACCTTCAATAATAAAATTCTTGTTAAGATGTTGTTTTGATGGAAGATGTCATGGCTGGGAAGTTTCCGAATAAGAACTTTTGGCACATTATCCAACAAAACTTGCACAAGAGATGACGAAATCCCAGCATTAATGCAAAAATAGTCCAGGAAATGACCTAAACGTTAAACGCATTGAATGACAGTAAATGTGATCCAACTAAATTTTAATCGTAAGTTTCAGTCAAAATTTGAGTAAGTATAGTATCAATGAAATTTTGCTGTTTAAATTTAGTTTTGTGTAAGATTAACTGAGTGAAACTGAAAATGAAAATTAAATCAAAAAAGTATCCTGTAGTATGCAATCTGTAAACTATAAAAACCCTTTTCGACACCAGTATTCGCTATTAGTAACATTAACTCCATAATGATCACTATAAAGATGGATCTGAAGAATAATAAATCTATAGCCTTTAAAATGAAGAAGTAAATGCTTTTAATTAGAAAAAACCAAAGTAAGAATAAAATAATAATAATACAGGAAATAGTATCTGATTATTCAAGCTTTTGGCTCTTCAGGGAAACATTAGTCAGTAGAGATAGATATTTTCGTTCATTGTTTAGTTATGCAACCTTTCTCTTAACTTGTCACAGGCGCAAAGCTTCCAACGAGCACTAGTTGGGATCTCAGATATGGGTGTTCTACACCGGTCATTAAAATAGCCATCAATAAAGTCGAACCAAATTGGCGCTTGGAAGCAATGTAGTTTCAATATTTTCTATTTCAAAATTTGTAATACTCCTTGTCTTGTTATAACACTACTTATAGTTTCTATTTTACTTACACCTTACTTGTTATGTCCAGTTTCTAGTTACACTAAACTACTTCCGTTTATTTTGGCTATTTATTTTTTTATAATAACTAGCCATTTGTATTCTCCCCACGTGGGTGAATCAAACATAAAAGGAATTTTTATTTTTTTAAATTATTTTTCTACGTAATCGCCTGACTCAGAAACACGAAAATCCCCCAACAGATAGATAGCTTTTTGCTTCCAGTATCGTGAAATGAAGGTGGTTGTGATACCAGCCAATTGCGGTTGAACGTTTCGACATCGTCGTCAAATCTCTTGTCCTCCAAGTGCTTCTTTTAACAGCCCCAAACGAATAATAATCGCAGAGTAACCAATCCGAATGTAGCAGGGTATTCCTTTATAGTCAAGAACAAATCCTAATTTTTTGTCGAGTTTGGACAACTGTATGGCACTGGGCGTTGCCTCAAAGCAGGAACACTGCCGGGGATTATTCAAACCTCGGAAGCAATTTCATCTATCACTAATCGGCGACCATCTTTGAGAAGGTGGTTAACAGTGCGATTCTTCTCCTCGGTAACGCTAGTTCTGGGTCACGTCGATGACTTTCATTCCAGACTTTATTTATGCCACTTATACCCTATGGGAAGAATTTCCATCTGTACTTACAACGCTCAGAAACCGAATTTCTCTCCGTTCACCTTACGCTGTGTAGAGAAAATTCTGGTTTATATTTGATTTACCCACGTATGTTCCAGTTCCTTTACTGGCAGGTGTGGTAAAACTACTAAAGGCTTTTGAATTAAATTGAAATATTTTTTTAGTCACTAGTCTACGAACTGGTTTGTTGCAGACTTTCATTCCTCTCCATCGACTGCTAGACGTTTTAATTTGGCGTAGTAGCTGCAGCTCATTTAGTCGTCCCCTAGCATTGCAATTTGGCATTCTTCTTCCACAATAGTTTTTAATATTTCTTTCGTTTCATTTTTCTCAAGATTTCTTCGTTTGCTATTCTATCTGTCCAATTTTGGCTTTTCGCTAGTAACTAACACCCTTGTAAGTCAGTGCTCCATACATCTCTTCATTGATTGTATTTTTATAGTGATTTTATTTGATATTAGCTCATAGAAGGCTCCTCATGTTTGTTGAGTTCTGTATTTTATTTCTTATTTCGATCTTTTGCTTGATGTGGTAAGACCTTCTAGATGTTGTAATTTCTCTACTTTTTCTATTAACCCCTATTTCATTTTAGGTAACCTGTTACTCTTGTTTCGTTGTAACTATGTTCTAATATGTATTGTTTTTCTGGATGTTTATAAAGGCACTAAATATATTTATATTTTTCTTTAACCTGAACCTTAGAGAAATATTGCTGCTCTCTTTCCCGTTTCTCTTCTAAACTTGAATTGACCTGAAGTTTTTTTGTATCTTCTTTTCTAATCTTCTGTGTATAATTTTAGTGATTATTATTGAGGCGTGGGAAGTTAAACTGATAGTGCGGCGGTTTTTACATTCATATGTTAACTTTTGGTGCCAGTATTGGGCACTTTTTGCGTCTTTTTGTCTCCTAACACGATTAGATTGTTTTTTGGTACTTTCATCATTTTATTTATCCTCCCATTTATTTCCTTTGTTCTATCTTCGTAGTTTGGCATATGTACCATTATTAGTATTGTATCTGTTATTTTAGTTCCTAATTAGATCGTAATGATTATTTTGTTGTATTGGTGTGATACTCCAATGTGGCTATCCTTTCCTTTCAATTTTGTTTTTTCTTTTTACTGTTCAGTCTTCTATAGTTGCCCTTACCCGGAGATCTGAACGACGACCTGTTTTGCCTCCGGAATTTTTAACTTGGAATGATTTTGTCATTACTATAGTCATTTGTTGTTTTTTCGTTGGAATTTTTCCATGCGATGGTTTTCTTTGCTTTCCGAATGATGTTAATAAGATTCTTGTAGACTAAATGGCCATGAAAGTCTTTTATTTTATTTAGTACGAGTGCTTTATTACCCGCTCTCAAACGAAAATTTTCCATCGCTTGCGGTTCCCGAAATATATTACCTCGGTCGCGCCTGCCGCCGGGCCGAAATTTGTCCTTCGGAGGCGCTCGGGTCGGCACGGAAAGGCACGGACGATTTGACCTTTGACCTGTGTGACAGCAGCAGCAGCAACAGCACTCATATTTTTTTTTATATATATAATTTAGAAACGTCCTCTTTCATTTATGTGACGGATTTTGCGTAATCCATGCTATCTTATTTTGCACAAACAGTTTACCTCTTGCTCATGTTTATAAATGACTCATTTGTAAACCAACTTCGGTCAAGCACATCGATATTTACATACACGCGGTTGTTGACATTTTATTGCTACATCTTTCTGTAAATACTGAACCGTGCATCAATTTTCCAAGAATGCTTTCGTAGATTTCTGTAGTAATCCCTCTGGGCAGTTGATATTAAGTGTTTGGAAATTGTTGTTGCGAGTCATTATAATCACAAGATAATTTTCAGTTAATGGTGTAGTTGCTAGAAGCTTTTTCTCTTTGGCTTTCTTACAAGTAATTTGATCTTATAAATATCTAGGCTGTAGTTGAGTACTTCAACAGGCAGAGTTTCAATGCAAAAATATGTTACGATGAAATGTTGAAACCCGCATCTTTAGTTAAGCTGTTGAGTTATCAGGAATATAATTCGTCTACAGATAAATTTCTTAATTGATATGACCAATTACAAGATATATAAATCGTTTCTTAGTATATATGTCTGGGTCTAAAAGCTCAGTATCTACAATCTACAATCTCTTAATAGTCAGAAATGTTACAAAGGCTGCATTCTAATTGCTAACTGATATATTTGCGTTTATTAATCTGCATAAACTACAATAGCTTTATGTTCTACAACAATTTTTTGGCATTCTTACTTCCGTCTTCTTTGATTTTAATATTCCGAAACCACGATAGTTGTCTTTTTTCTATATGATTTGAAGTGTGTTTACTTGCAATCTTTGTCTTCTTTCGATATTCTTTATGCTATCCATTTTATTCACATTTGAAATAGACCTCACAATTTTCGGTTTGCTCGTTCGTAATTTGCTTATGAGTTTTTTATTCAGAATCCAAGACTCACTTCTATAGGCTTAGGACGTCTTAGGACTATTACTGCTTTGTATATTTTGAAATTGGTCCTCGTGGCAATTTTTCTTTTTTTCAAGAACGAGTTATATAATATACTCTATATTTTTATGGCACTGTTAATTCTGCTATTTGCTTCGCTTATGATAAACCCCAGGTTGTTAATTGTACTTAATTGGTTTATAGTCCGAGCGACAGGTACTAAATAAAGGAGGGGGGTAGCTGGAAATTATTCCGAAGTTAATAATATTTGGGTGTGTTGTTGGAGTTTTCAACCTTGAAGACCCTGTGCTAACTTGGGGGAACCAAAAAACCTCGTAATTTTCGAATTTTTTTCGTACCTATTTTTTGCTTTTTAATAGCCTCTTGTATTTCTTTCATTGAGATTCCTTAGATTTTTGCATATGGATACTGATGATGGGGGGGGGGGAGTGTTCAGTTTCACTTCACAAATTTGGGAAGTATGGTTTCATCACTTTTTCACTTTTTCTTCGTCTAATAATAGGTTCTTACATTTTGCCTGAATTGATCTAAAATTATCGTTACTTTCTTCTTTCAGTTTTCTGAGTGGTCTGAACAAGAAGTTTTAAATTTAATTTTTAAGTAAACTTCCTCGATTTTCTCCGTAATTCGCTAGATAATAATTATCGCTTTGCTTGCGCAAGCCTTTGTCGTCATCTTCAGGAAAAATGAGCTTCCTTATTTTTGTTTATTAGGCAATAACTGTAGTAAAATACGGTATCTTGGTACTTGACTTCAGTTTTTACTTACATTATCATGTTATTCTTAAATCATTATTTAATTGTTTAGAGTTCTTGTATACAAGGGGGCGCGCTGCAGACTCATGGATTTGAAAAGGTTATTGCTCCCTTCCTAACGGTCCTAAAAGGTTGAAAGTGGAGTGATTCGAAAGAGGGGATGGGAAGTTTATGTTCCACGCGGTTTCAGTTGTTTCAGTCGCTATAATGGAGTGGTCCAGACCTATTTGTCGAACGCCCGCTCGATCGTCCGCGTGCAGCATGCCTTTCGTTTAAAGTTCAATGTCGCCCCCGCGGCCGAATTCCCGATCAAAATCGAATTATCGCGTGGGTTAATGCATTGCAGGATACCGGAAATGCGTCTACCATAAGAAGGGGCATCAGAATACCGTCACTACCCCCCCAAAAAAAAACATCGAGGTTCGAGCTGCAATTCAACAATTTCCCAATGTCCCAGGCGTTCAATTCGAAACAGGCAGGTGCACTTGGCATTTCAAGACGTTCCATTCAACTAATCGTTAATGAACATCTTCATTTGCACCCCTATAAGATGGTTGTAGTCCAATCAGATAACTCGCTAGCGAAAAGACGGTATCGTTTCTTCTCTGACGAGGCACACTTTCACCTCAATAGATGTGTCGGTAAACAAAATATGCTCTATTAGAGTGATACAAATCCCAGGGAGCTCCAGCAGAAGCCCCTGCACTCCGACATGGTGACAGTATGGTGTGCAATTTCAAGAATTGGGTTCGGCTCTTACTTTTTTGAAGAAAATTATCGAGCGGTTACAGTCACTTCTGCACGTTACCTGAACATAATCCAGGATTTTTTCTTGTCTGAATTGGAAGGGATAGAGCTGGAAGACGTCTGGCTTCAGCATGACGGGATCACAGTCCACACAGCAAGGGTTTGCATAGACTTTTTGCGAGACAAATTCCCCGGGCGCCTCATTCCCTAAGAGGCGATTTGAACTAGCCAGCGCGCTCTCCTGATTTGGTCCCTTGTAAATTTTTCTTGTGGAGATACTTAAAATCCCTTGTTTACAACAGTCACCCCAGGACTCTGGAAGCTCTCAAAAACAACATTCAAGCCCAAATCGATGAAATTCCTGTGGCAATACATCAAAGAGCACGAAAACCTCAGAAAAAGGCTTATCTAGTGTTTGGAGTGTGAGGGGCGCCATTTTGGGCGATCCTTTGCTTAAAACCATGTAAACTGAAATTTCCCTTATTAGTGGACCAAGAAAAAATAAAAAATTGGTCATTTTGTAACAGTCTGCGTTTTATTCCATTTTCAAATCTATGCATCTGCCGCGCGCCACCCTGTCTTAGCTCCCGTGTATATTTAGACCTTTCTTAGATATCTACAGGTTGATTTTTACTTTATCAAAGCTTATTAATGGTGTCGGTACCTCTTTTCAATTATTCTTAAACTTTCGTGCAGTCGAAGTTTCTACTTTAACGTAGTTGAAAACTGAATAGTTCTATAAAATACACAATAATATACTTTTTAAAATTGCAACTCAGTTATTTTGCTGCAAGAGAAGCAAGTTATTTTATAAGTACTGCTTTTGCAAAGAGATTTAGAACTGGTGTTTCTGTGTCACCATCCCAAAACTCACAAATGGGTTTTGGAATCTCATAATTCCATATAAAAGTGAATAAAGCGACACTAAGCAACAAAGGCTGTGAATAAAATACCAAATTAAAAAGAACAAGTAAATTCTTAAACAGAGAATCAAGCGATAACACAATATTTAAAAAAATAGTGTTGAAGTAGAGCCAAATGACGTTAGAAGCTCTGAACGTGACATAGTTGCTTACAAATAACCACTTGAAAAAATGATAGAAAGACAAGGCATCGTTTTGGGCTTGGTTCTGGTCTATATGGGAAAGCAGCACTCTACTAAACATCACGTAAAGCTGTACGTTTGGAGTTATTTCAGTAAATGAAGATTTGGAGTCGTTAAAAAGAAAAAGGTGGTGAAAATGAATAAGAAATGCTTGATATGGCCCGTTAATGAGGCTTGCTATGTATGTCTTGGAAAGGAACAATCCATAATCAAAAATTAAGTATAAACTAAAAGGTCAACACACACTATCTATAAGAAAATTATTCGAAAGGATTTGGGGGATTTGCCGCTCGCGTCCCGCTTTTTGCGCTGTGAAGGATCATGCGACAGTCCTTAATAATGAGGATTGAGCACTTCACTAATTAAATCTTGCAAGTACTTTTTGATTTGTATATTGCTTATCTTAACTCTCTTGTTGGGCTAGTTGTCTAAATAGCTTATCTATTATATCAACTTTTTGACAACAATTTCAAAAAGTGGTTATAGTAAAAGACTTTTTTGAAAGTGATAATAACTTCTAGACATAAAAATACCATTTCAGTTGCAAAACTCGATTTTGAAAAAAATTGAAGTGCAATTATATCTGCAATATTTTCTCATCAGTTTAACCATCTGTTATTCAAAGCACTTAATTTTCTTTTCTTATATGCTATAATAAATGTTTTGTATAATTTTGTTCCTACTATTTACTCTTTATTTTAACAAATCGTCGTAAGTAGCCTTCAATTGCATCGATGCTTCTTGTAAAATTTATATGTACATGTGCTTCGTAAATTACACCAAAGCATTTAATAGCAATTTTCTAGATATGTTGCAGAAACTTAATATTTATTATTATAACACACAAATATGTATTATCAAACCTTTACTGGGAATAAATTGCCCCATCCTAACGGAAGAAATCAATACCCAGAAAGGCAGTTAAGCAAGGATGTGTCCTTTCTCCAAGGTAGAATCAACAACGTAAGATACACTGATTGCAAGTAGTTTAGAAGATCTGCAAAGATTAGTTGTTAAAGCAGCTTTAACAAGTAAAGAATATGGGCTGATCATAAATGTAAAGAAAAATAAAAATGTTAGTAATACTCATGAACAAACAAGGCGATTGAGCAAATTCACACTGGTATAAATAGATTGGTGCCACAACAAATAAAAATATTAGACTCAAAGTAAAATTCTGACAAGAATTGAACATACCAGAAAAATTTTTATAACATTGAGAAAACTGCTCAGGACCTTTCATTAACCTTAAGAGGAATGATGGATATTAAAGAAACTTCGAAGAGACTGACAATAGACTTGCTAAACATTTCCTGGATGGATCATATCATAAACTAATAGCTACTGGAGAAAATAAAGAACTGAAAATCCTCTTCATTAATAAAAAAAGAGAAATTTTGAATTCCTTGGGCACATTTTGAGTAATTTAAAATAGGAAATTCCGCAGTTTATCATTCAAAGAAGAATAGTAAAACGAAGAAGCGTCACTCAACCCAGAATTTCCTGGTTGTGTGATCTGCGTGATTGGTTGGGTCTTTTAGTAGCCGAATTATTTCGCAGAGACATATTTTAAGTTGTAATAGCCATGTAGATCAGTAACATCCTGAAAGCAAAACGACGAATAATGCAATATTTTGGTTCGTGGCTTTTTTCTTAAGTAATTCATCCTTTTTTTATGTTTCTAGTGTGTGGTATATCATAAAGCTACAGCAGTTCCTTTCACAGTCTTTATTATTCAGTATTGGTGACCAATATTTTATTGGTTCTTTTTTTTATTGTGGTAAATAATTCTTAGCTTCCTTATTTATACTATTCTTTTATATTTATTCACTTACTTATAAAATTTGATATATTTGTAGTAATTTTTTTTATAGTTTTTTTAATAATCTTTTTATTTTAAGTGAACGGTCTGTAAGGATCAGTCAGTCAGATATTCGATTGTAGAAAACCGTCGTAAAATTCTCAAACAGCAAATCTACAAACGAACATTCAGCGTGAAGCCTCTCGGGACAAAAGAAAGCTATTAAAACTAGAAGAGCCAATAAATAAAAATAAATGGACAGTAACAGTATTATCTGAGATACGGAGAAAGGGAGAAGTATGTACCACATTAAAGAACGGACAACTCTTTTATAAAAAAAAATGAAGATCAATAGGATTACTAATAAACAAAAAGGAAATTGCTAACATCAGAATAATCTTAATAGAGATCAAGACCACTAAAAGATACGTACGTAAAATCATTCAGATTGAAGATACGCAACATATGATATGAAGAAATAAACGAAATAATGGCCCAATACTGATGGGCGACTTCAATGCCTGAGTAGGCAAATAAGAAACTCTTAATAAACCTGAAATAGGATCATAAGGACTAGGAAGGAAAAACACCAAAAAAGAACTACTAGCTTACTATGCCGAAGAAAGCAACTTATATGTAACAAACACATTGTTTAAAAACCGTAACGTAGAAGATGGACAAGTAACCCAAGTGGGATAAGGAAAAGTGAAATAGATTACATCTTGTGTAATGATAAGAATAAAATAATAGACACAACCGCATTGAACGTAATAAATATAGGAAGCAATTACAGAAAATGGCGAGAACTATTGTTCGAATCAGCATACGAGGAGAAAGAAAAAACTTATGCAAAGTTCAAAATGAACAGAAACTAACATTAAATGTAAAGCTAGGTAAAGCTAAAAAAATTTAAAGACTTAATCAAAAAAAGAAGAGAACTGCTATAGGATCATAATCTAAATAAAATAGAATTGGAAGAATTAAACAGAACAATAAAACCATAGTACAGATGTCAGAACATACAAACATTTATAGATAAAAGAAACGGTGAATTAAAGAAAAACTTGAAATGTTGAAAAAAAGATGTAGAAAGGAAGACATCAGATAACAAAACTGTTAAACGAATGTAACAAAAAAATTAAAATTAACGAAACTGATAGAAGATATCTATGAAACACAACAGAAGACCAAAATAGTATCACCTCTTAAATAAGAAGAAAAATATCTAATATTAGTAAAAAATAAAAGATTAGAAGGCATACCTATAATAACAAAGGGTAAAATAATAAATGTTATAAAAGATATGCCAAACAAGAAAGCCCCAAGAGAAGATGGGATAGTTAATTGAAATGATAAAGTACGTAGACAAATTAGTAATAAAGCTATTACAAATAATATACAATAAATATTTAGATGAAGGTTAAATGCTATAGTGTTCCATATATTCAAGAAGGGAAACAAACATAAGTTGGGAAACTAAAGGCCCACTAGCTTGCTAGCATTCCAGAATATTAGTACAACGATTAACAAATAAATTAAACAACTATCAACACGAGAATAATAAATCAATGGATTATTCAGCGTCGTGAAGCACTTCATTTGGAACTGTGAGATGTTACCTTTCAATTTCCTCTTTCATCTCATTAATTGGTGTTGCTGGTTTTGTGTAGAACACTTTAGGATATTCCCATAAAAAGTAGGGTATCAGAGTAAAGTGTGAGGAATGCACATGGAATTCAATACCACATTTCCACCCAATTCATTTGTTCGGAAAAGTCCCATCGATATAGCCTCTTACATCACATGTGCTGTATCGTGTTGAAAATAAATTTATTTGCCGCCAAACAATTATTCGACGCATGAATCTAAGAATTCTTCCAGTATGGTTAGGTAAATATCACCAGTGATAATCTGGCCAATAAAGAGTGACCGTATGGTGTTAAATTCTGATAACTGACACCACGTTATAACCGTTGATAAAGTTCAAATGGTGTTCTATAGTAACATGGGGATTTTTTGGGACACGCTGTATTCATATCACACGTAACATTATTATAATTTTCTGCTTAAAAATTTCTACAATTTCAAACTAAGTGCTGCCATCTCCAATTTTATTATTTTATTATTAATACCTTTATTATTTACAAACAATTTATTTTATTTTTGTTGCCACTAAAGTTAACCTTCTTTCAATGGCCAAATTTGCAAACCATGCAACAAAAATCGCAGCGTTGTTGTTCTCGGTACGCGCTAATTACGCGAAAACGCACCGAAGGTCGGCCAAAAATAGCATAACAATATGCAGCAATTGAATCGGCTTCCATTCAGCGATAGGAGCCGCTCTGCCAGCATCGAAAGATGCACAAATTGCTTGGTTTAAACGCAGTGCTTGCCAGCCTCAGCGCCGAGCGCGAACTCGCCGCCTGTTCTTTATTCAACTTAAATTGGCGAGTTGGAGACTGAGGAGAAACGTTACGCAAACCTTTGCGAAGGCCACATGTATACGAAAAACGGCAAACATTTTAATGATCCTTTTGTTAGGAACGCATTTCGTACATGCGGAAGCCTTGGGCCGTTAATGATTTTTCCTTGTGTAGCTGCTAAATTGGTAAAAATGGCGGCCAGAGTTGTACTATTATTTAACGGCGGACTTAATAAAATAAATAACTAAAAATTGGTATTTCATGGTAATTTCAGCGTTGATTAATGGTTAATTAGAGATAAAAAGCAACTTTGTAAAGCAAAACATTTAATATGGCTGTAAATTAGAAGCGCGATAATTAAAAATGCTTTGCAAAAACGGCAAAAAATTAATAATACATTTATTTTTGTTAAAGTGTAGGCATTTTTATGTACTTCAAGCAATTAGCATTGAACTGTTGATTGCCTAGTTAATTTTGTGGCCAAAGGTTTCTTTAGTAATCGTTACGAGGACTGTTAATATACAGGGAAGTCAAAAATTATCCACACCTTGACTATAACACATCTTAGATTTATCATGCTGCATTCTGGGCATTATTGAAGTTAAAACTACTGTTGTCATGTTGTCGAAGTTTGACCTTGATAGTATTTTCTTCTTGTTTCTGTTTCAGTGTAACAAAGCAACGATCCGATTTCTTTGGTAGGAAAGAAAATTCACTGCATGCTTACAATATAATACGGGAAGAGTGCGCTATCAGGGTAGAAGTGTGCATGAGTGGATGAAAATGTTTAAAGATGGCCAGACGTAGGAGCAGGATGCCTGCTAACCTTCACTAATGACGAGAATATGCAAAAAGCTCGATAAATGTTGACAAACCTACAGATTAGTCATGATTCTTTGTATAAAATCATCTACGACGAGCTCGGCTTCCATAAAGTCTGTGCAAATCGGGAACTAAGTATGATTACCGCCCACAATCGCAAAGATCGTTAAAACAATCGCTCACTAGGTATTGGACACCTTACCTATAGCCCAGATGTCATTTCTTCCGACTACCATGTCCGTGGACCCTCTCAAAAAGGCTTTATGAGATTGTCGATTTTTTATGATCGAAGGACAAATTGGATGACCAACCAAAATTTTCTTTTTAGAGGTTGTGGAGAACGTAGGCAGTATTTCAGATGCTTACAAGGTAAAGGAGACGGTACATGATATTTTGAAGAAAGAATTTTCATTTATATAAACTGTCTTAGGCCAAAAAAAAAACAAGAAGAATGTGTTCGTTCGCTGTTAAAAGTCAATGACTAGTTTCTTTATTACTTACAGGTTTATTATCTTCATTGAAACTGCAAATTCAAAGTACTATGTGTAGACTATATAATTACTCAAATGAAAACCAATTAACGATGGTTACAACTGACGCATCATTGCAGCTTCTCAAATATCTGTTTAGGTATAGCAGCATCTCTTAGTCATAATTTGCAACCCCAATTTGTTCTGCGGAAAGCGTTAGAGGTGTATAATTCAGAAGTAGTAGGTTAAAATATATCACAAAAAGGTCTTCACCAATACGTGAAGACGTAAATAAATCGGATATTTATAGGGCTTACTTTTACCTTGTTCACTTTTAATGCACTTGCACTGTTGTGGTTCGCACACCTGAATGCCAAATTTGGTTAGTATATGTCGGAGTCTTATGCTTTGTCAAAAACTGAAGCATGCGTACAGAACCCTACTGTAATTTCAATTTTTGAAAACACCTTTGGGTAGCCAAAAAGTGAATTTTATTATTTTTCAGCTTAATAGGCATCCGGTAAATCATCAGCGCTTTTACATTTTTTGCTGAGATGGTAGTTGATTTATCAGTTGAAAAAATGTCCATATTCAATTGTTACAGTCGACAGTTATTAATTTCTATGGTGCTTGAGGCTATTGGTTCGTTTCAGAATTTTGGAAGACTTCCATTTCCCGAGATGTACAGGGTTGTATCCAGAAGTAGTAGGACTGTTTTTTTCCGCGCGCGTGAAGCGATGGAGGGGGGGTCTGCAAGGCCGGATGTTATGGAGGGGAGCCTTGGGAACAGGTTTCGACCTGCGGCAGTCGCCTGCGTGCGTTAGTTGAGTGTGGACCACTGTTTTAGAGACCTCCTGTTGTGACGCCTCGTCGTCAGTTGCGATGGAGCGAAATTTGGAGATGAAACCTGGGTCTTTCAATACGACCCGGAAACAAAACGTCAGAGCGAAGAGTGGCACACCGCACAATCACCCCGTAAAAAGAAATCGAAAGTGAAATCGATGTTGATTGCATTTTTTGACCGTCGTGGCAATGTCCATAAGGAGTTTGTACCTCCTGAACAGACTGTAAATGGAAGATTTTACGTAGAAGTGCTCACACGGCTGCGAAATCGGATCACACGCGTGCGACCCGACCTGGTGGGGAAGTGGAAGCTCCACCATGACAACGCGCCGTGCCACGGCGCGTGGATTCGGCGTTTCCACGTTGCCTCACCCTCCTACAGCCCTAATGTGGCACCGCCGGACTTCTTTCTGTTCCCCCCGATCAAGAGGCAGCTCAAGGGGCATCGTTTCGACTCGGTGGAAGCAGTCCAAGCGGCAACGATGAGGGCGGTGAACAGCATCCGGAGGACGACTTCCAGAAGGCCTTCGCGACCTGAAAGGCTCGCTACCAGAAGTGTGTGGATGCCCAAGTGGCCTATTTTGAATAGTATTAAGTCGATGTACTAAAATGTTCAATAATTTTTTTTTAAATCAGTCCTACTACTTTTGGATACCACCCTGTATGTGACATCTGCCAAAAAATAGGGAAAAGGTATAGTTGGAACAAATGACGAGTTATGTTCGGACATTATAGTGAAACTACAGCCTTCAATTAGTAGAAGAAGTGTTTGAAGGGGCGATAAATGGCTTAAAGGTCTTTATTGTGTATTCTACAAAATTTTGGACAACTTTTGATGAAGCTTTAATATGTTTAAAGCATCCACTACGGGGAACGTCGTTTCACTTGCGATAATGAGTCAGCATTGTTGTGGAAAGCGTGGAAGGCCTATGTAGGTGTTCACTTGATGCCCGTTTTGCGTTTGATCTTGTTTTTTTGGTAGGATAGCGCGGGATAAAGCTTGATTCGAATATTGTATTAACGAAACAGTTTTAACAAAATGTGAAAGTGGGGTGATGAGATGAATGGTAGGTAAAGACCAAAGCTAAGGTTATGGGCCTAATTAGGATTTGAAGTACGGCAAACATCTTGATCGATCATAGATTCGGAGAGTCGGATGCGGACGATGATCAAAAATTCATAGGTCTTTTGGAGTCTTCCGCGGCAGAAATAGAGTTGAATAGCCCCCAAATTTTGTAATAGTCCTTAGTATTGCGGATAGACAGCGAAGGATGCTACGAAGGAAGTAGGTTAAAAGAGGCAAGATACGTTTTTGCTACAAGATGTGAGCTTCACATGTATTAGCAGATTGAAGTATCTCAGATCTGCTCTCAGGATAAACTTTTCGACTTTGGTGAGAACCAAGACTCATGGCATCTCCAAGGAAGAACTGCCTGCGATAAAAAGTGAGAGGAAAAATTTACTTCCAATTAAATCGGATAAAAAGCTGGTAGAATAGAGATTTCCACTCCTGTGTCTATCAAGTCTGTAGTTGTCTGTGTCTAAAATGAAAAGATAAATGAATCAGTTTTTCTGTTGCTGCTTGGCACATGCAAAGCTGCATGAAGACACAATTTCCTGACCTGACTTTCGAAGATGGCAGCATTGTTTCTCGGGAATTTAAAACGAATGCGTAAGAGGTGGGACAGTATTGTAAAACGTAAGCAAGACCTATAATGATAAGAGTTGGTAACGAAAGAGAAGATGTAAGTAAGTAAAAGTCAGATTTTAAGGCTGAAATAAAACGGTATGTGTAGACACCGGTGATGCAGGATTTGAAAATTATTTCGACGACCCTGCCTGTCAGGGCTAGTCAGGTCTAGAAAAGTGTCCTCATTGATGGAAACGGCAGCTTGTGTGTGAAACAACAGATCCTAAAACTATAATAACATGGGTGTCCCGCCTGATAAGGCCTCTTGAGATAAGTTCTGTATGGCGCATAGCATTTGAGGAGTCTTGCATTCTAAATGAATTCCAATGAACAGATCTTTCGGGCTCTTTTTACCACTGCCTGAAAAGCACATCAGTGTTTATGTTGTTAATTCCATATAAATATTGAACCAAAAATGCAATCGCATAAGCTAAAAAATGATAGAAGGTTGAGTGACTGCTGCAGGAGTTCTTACTGAAATGTAAGGAATTTGTGTTATTATTTTTAATCACAACGTGACTTTTCTTATCTTCGCACTTAAAATTCAAAACATGAATGACACTCTTGAAAAAATCTAATTGTTTGCTAATAAGTCAGGCTGAAATTCTTAAACGCGAACGTGAAATACTCCAATCTCGCGCCAGACACAAAATGCTTCTACAACTCCTCCTCCTCTAATAAATGCCAGTCCACACTAGAAAAATATAGAACATAGTACATGGAAAAAAGCCAAAAAGACGTATGAGAAGTAAAAATGTTTCAGAATAAACCACGCACAATTTGAAATGTTTGAATTTGTTTGGTGTGCACTTTTTTGTATTTTATGTCCATTCAACCATATGATGTCCCCTTATTTATTATTGCACTTTCTGTTAAAAACTCCTAATTGATAAATATTTTTATGGCAGTTCTTCAGTTAAAATGAGGCTCATAGAGTCTGCTTTCTAAATAAGGCTTGCTAGGAATAAACATTAGTGTCCCTTATAACATCTATGTAATTAATCTTGCCATAAACTATAGCTTAATCTCAGATGAGTCATTGTCAGTCGCACTAACATGATAATAATTTTGTTTATCTTTCATGCGGAAATATACAAATTACGAAAATTGTGTGGTTGTTACATTTTATACGAGGGGTTGCCCGCAAAAAGATACTTGTTACAAAGATTAATAATCGAAATATTCGCCATTACTATCTTTTGCCATTTATCGGGTACACGATGAATGCCTTCGCGATAGAAACTTGGAGGTTTCGAAACAAAATAGTCACCGAGCCATTTTCGCACATCTTCAAATTTCGAGAACCGCTGGTCTTTCAAACATGACGACATCGATGCTAAGGAGAAGAATTGGGTAGGTTTTACTGTATGTGGACGAACGTTATCATGCAGCAATATCACTTTCCCCTTCCTTGATCCGTAAATGGTCTTTTTTCCTCCAGAGCATCACTTCAATTGATCAAAATGACTCCTTTCCAATATCACCAGACACACAGTAACACTTTCTTGGCATGAATATTCGGTTTCACAACTACGGTTGGTCGCTGTCCTGGATCAACCCATGCTTTTCTGCGTTTAGGATTGTCAAAGTAAATCTACTTTTCATCACCCCTAGTGATTTTGTGCAAAAAATTCCTTCTTTTCTACCGAGAAAGCAAATTCATGCAGATGCAGATATCAACTCCGTCAGTTTATGAGGAACCCATTTTCCTTCCTCCTGTATCTTTCCCACTGCATGCAATCGAAGTGATATTGCTTGGTGAGTAACTCCTAACTGTTCTGCTAGCTCTTCTTAAGTTTGATATGGATTTTTATCCAGTAAAACTTGAAGTTGTTCGCCATCAAAATTTTTTATTTCACCTAGTAGTATTTCACGGGTAGACGTAGATCGTCCTCAAGACTAAAATTTCCATCACGAAATCTTTGAAAACCACTTTTTTATTGTTAAATGACTCATAAAAGGTTCACCCATAGTCGAATTAATCAATTCCCTAGCTTAATTATTATTTTATCATATGAAAATAGTTTAGAATGTAATGGTGTAAATGTTGCTTATCGACATCCATCTCTTATAAAATTGATACACATGGAATGATAGCTTGTAAATGACTGAAGCTTATGTCATAAAAACAGCGATGACTAAGCTACATATATCCAAAATGGCGGCCGTATTGGCTGCGTTACAGTATGTTATGTAATGCAACTAACTTCAGAACCGAGTTCCTACTTGCACACCTATTAGAAGGGTCAAAAAAACAAGATTTTAAAATTATTTTGAAAATATAAAATATTTAATAAGTAATTTGATGGCAATAAAGTGTCAGAAAATATTTACCACTCCACCTTGTGGAGAGGCACTATACAGAATTTGTAGATGGACCGAGTTTCATTATTTTGAGGGCGCAAAAACATTAGCAGGATATTTTTTTTCTTTTACCTGGTCCACTTTCAACAATTTTCTCTGGCACATATTTGTGCATATCACCCTTGAGTTACGCGAGGGGTTTGGGTTGATATTCCTGTGTTTGTGCCTGAATGTGTTTCCACCTTTTCTCAATTATAGCAAAAAATTTTGAATCTTATTTTTAATGTAGGCTTTAGCTTTTCCTAGATCCGAAAGAATTGAAACGTGCCCAATTTATAAGCTCAAATGCAATTTTTTTGGACACTTCGCTGCGTTTATCTATAAAGAATAAGATAAGTACTGATCTACACTATTAACGTCCTTCATAAAAAGTACAAATACAAGCTTTTTACTTTACTTCTTCATTTCTCTGTGTAACATCAACCATTGTTAAATTGAGAATTTTGACAACACGAGTATTCCTCCAGAATTTAAAAAATCACCCTTTCTCCTGAATGAGTTTCGTCACGTATCACAGACTGTGCTTCGTTTTTCATATCTACTATAGAGAAAGATCCCTGTTCACTCCGATTTTCCTACACATTCTAACTTGTCTTGAAAGGGAAGTTTTAGAAATACTAGATTGGGGAAAAAGTTCTGCAACACCTGCGAAACTAATCGATTTTTTGCGCAAATGTATTCAAAAACAATAGAACTACTTCTCGAAATGAACTCCATCGTTTTCATTAACTCTCTGCAAGCATCCGAATTTGGTCAGAGTACCATTCGGCCGGCTTCGGATCGAAAAACTCCTGATACACCTCAACTTTCTCAAACGAGCAAGTGCTCCATGAAATGGAAAAGGCTGTAATCAGATAGGGCAAGGTCCGGACTGTAGGCTTGATAGGGTAATCCCCAAAAGTTCCAACAGGTGCATAACATGACCTTGGAAAAACTGATCTTTTTGGCCTCACGGAACCCACTGCCTCTTCCGATTATGGTTGACCAAAAACATCCATTTCTCGCCCTAAGTCACGATTCGCTTCCAGAACGTTCAATAAGAGGGTTGTTGAGTAGCTGGCAACAAGTCTCAATCCGACTGGTAAGCTGGGCTTCGGCCAGCTCGGATGGATATTGTCTTGATTTCGTGTGCACAAAATCGAGCTGATGGAGGTGATTCAAAATAGTCCTGTGGTCAACGCCAAGCTCTGCTGTGAAGTCGCAAGCGCTTGATGCCGGCTCAACGTCGAAAGCGGGCTGCAAAACACCATCATCCAGAACAAGCGTACCGGGAGTTTTGCGATTCGAAGCCGGCCGAATGGTATTTCGATCAAATACGGATGCTCGCAGATTGGTGGCAGAGATTTATTGAAAACGATGGACTTTTTGGTAGACATGATAATGTTGATCAAGATAAGGTTTCAAAAGTGTAAAAACAGTTTCCTGTAATTTTTTCCCATCGCTAATACAATTTCTAAAGTTATAGCCTGAGGTGCTTTCAGTGACCATACGAAAAAGAATGCCATACTTCAAAGTTTTTTCAGATTATAGGTTCGTATACGAAGCGTACTCCTTCAAAATTATTGCTTCAGCTAAAGAATGTTGCTGATTTGGCTTATTGTCTAAAATCTTTCAAGAAAAATGCCAATAAGGGTTGAATTTTAAAAAACTTGTTAGTTGATTTTTGAAGTTCATTTTTATTGAAATTTAACCACCAAATTTGAGCAAACCTACGACAGTTCGTAAGTTCCCTGTAAATAAGAATATATAAATTTTTTTATTTCTGTTACAGTTTAAACCCCTTATGAACAGTGACACGTTTTTTTCTAAGTGACATAGATTCGTTTCTTTATACAAAACTTCAAGAAATCTGTCTTCAAAAAAGACTTTTGTTATTTGTAATAATTCCGTTTGTTCAGAAGGAATTTGTTTGACCACCGGGTTTCCGGTAAACAGCTCTAAATTTAATACGTTCGCTAACAATTGCGCGGAAATTTCATTTTCTGCAAATTATTTTTCCCGTAAGAACTACTTCTTTCGATCATGGGCATAAAGTGATTGAAATCTAAATGTTGCCTAAATGAGATTACGTTTCTATAAACATTTGTTAGCAGGATAATCCATATATTGCGTAGTTAAGTGTATATTGCGTGGAAATCAAGCGCCCGTCAAAAACGCAGATTTGCGTCATCTGTCTTTCACAATTGTAATGCATACACGTAAAACTGCGTCACCGGTTCTGTTATTTTAAACAGGATAGTAGCTTCATTCAAGCAGTTGTGGGATTTCCAGGATCTAAGTTATCCAACCATGATAAACATTAAGAAAAATGCATTCTCGTTATACATTTGCAACTCTTTTTGGTCGCAACTATAGTTATTTGAAATACTTCAGGTTGAATATGCAGGAACTTTCAACCTTACACTAGTAGTAAAATATCTAAACATGATCCCTAAATGCCAGTATTAGTGTTTCTGAGGAAAAACTCTTTTCGTAGCTATAATCTTAGCTCTTTGCGCTGTTTTGTAAAATAAAATAAACGAAAATAACCCGAGGTAATGGAGAATTGGCAATAAACTATAGCGGTCCTTTAAAAAAATTTTTGGATGTACAAAAAACTCATAAATAGCGAACAAACGCAGCATACCTATATGATTTTGTTGTTTCAATAGATTAGTTTGTGGGCCAATGCCAATCACATCATCTGTGGCTCATATTTTTCTTGTTTTTATTCTTTTTGGAATTCAAATCCTTTGGAATTATAGCCATATCTCAAAACGTGTTTTTTTTGCTATTTATTTTCACTTTTCTTCTCCTTGTATATTTGCCTTCAGTTTGTACTTTCATATTTTACAAATTTCTATTGTTTTCCTCTTCTGTTGATTTAAGAGGGTTGAAGTATAAGTCATGACAACTACTTTTTTGCAGCGTCTCCAGGAAGCTGTGCATTCATAGTATGTGTACACACCACATGATGCCTCTATGATGTTTTGTAATCACATAGCAACGTTAAATCAGTTAACCACCGTGCAGGATAGATGTGAGTAGCAATGCCAGCGAATACCAAAGAGAGTTGGTAAAACCTGTCGGGAATAATGTTCTTCCATATCGAATAGTTGTGGTATGAGTAGTAGAGTTTCAGTAAGGACGCGAAGCAACTAGCGACCGACAACGGGCAGTACGACCTGTTAGTGTGCGGGCTGATGTCTCACATAATCGATCGCCTGATGTTCATCCGTACATTTTGTCAATTCTTTGTCTTTTCATAGTGTATTTCAAATTTTCTGTCCGCTCTCGTGGTCTCACAAAAAATAGTTGCCATAATTTATACCCAAGCCTTTGTATATTCCGATATTATTCTTTTTATTTTTCTATGGCTTTTCATTACGTGTTCTGTTCACCGAAGTCCCTTTGCCTATAGATCTCTTGTTGTAACTTCTGTGTTGGTGTGTTTTATTTTTTTATAATTCATAATGTTCTTATTTCGTTGTAGATGTTTACGCTTCTATTATACAGACATTGGGCAATATAATGGAAACACTTGTCAAAAGTGAAAAAATTATCACTGTGTCTGACAACATGGGCATTCCGTAAATCAACCGTCTCTTGTTTGTTGTAGATAGTATGGACTGTGCACTAATAATAGAGTGAGATGGGTTTCAAAGAGGTCTAATCGTTGGTGCCCATCTAACTGAAGCACATGAACGTTATGCGGTGTAACCTAAGACACGGCATAACCGCATACACAGTGTATGATAAAATAAAGTCGGCGAAGCTGCAGGATAATAACCGCCGGGCCTTGAAACGTATTGTGGCGTCGCAGAAGAAAACAACGGCCAAGAAAGGCTCTACTATGGTCAGGAGCGCTATATCATGGTATTCCGCAGTACCCTTTGGTACATTACAAGCTCGGGTTACAGCAGCAGTCTATAGAGAACTCTTGGGTAAAGATAACAATGCTCCCATTCACACTGCTGGCCCTGTTCAAGAGTGGTTTCAAGAACATGCTGATGAGGTTTAACATCTTCTCTGGCCCGCCCAGTTCCAGGACCTGAATATAATCGTATCTCTGTCGGCTGTTTTGGAAAATAGGGTTCTGTGTTAATTTCCACCTCCTTCGTTTCTAAGTGAGCTGGATGAAAAATGCTACATGAAAAATGACTTCAAATTTCACTCACCACTATTCAGGACTTGTATAGGTCTCTTCCGCCCAGAATTAAAGCTGTATCAAGCGTGCTGAAGGTGGACCGACAGCGTATTAATACAAAATATTTTGACTTCCACAAGTGTTTCTACGAGGCGCATTCATAAAGTAAGGGCCGTTTGGTCACAGAAAAAAATGTACTCATAAGAAACAAATTTTATTGTCATATTTAGTTAGGTACAATCTTACTTTACTTCTCTACATAATCGCCGTTCACTTCTAAGCATTTTTCGTACCGCTGCACCAGCTTCTTTAACCCCTCTGCATAGAAGCTTGCCGCCTGAGAGTTGAACCAGTTGACAACGGCGTTTTTGAGTCCGTCTTCGGTTTCAAAACGTTGTCCACCCAGCCACCGTTTAAAATGCAAGAAGAGGAAGTAGTCGCTAGGTGCAAGGTCGGGACTGTACGGTGGGTGGTCAAAGTTCCCAACGAAAATCTTGAATTTTCTCAATGGTTTTGGCAGCAGTGTGAGGACGCGCGTTATCGTGGAGGAGGATTATGCCAGATGACAGTTTCCCGCGGCGTTTGTTTTGATCGCACGTCTCAAGTGTTTGAGCGTTTCGCAGTACACGTCAGCTGTAATTGTTGTCCCACGTTCCATGAAATCAACCAAAAGAACACCGTCTTTGTCCCAAAAACTGTAGCCATCAATTTTCGACTTGTGTACTGAGTTTGTTTAAACTTTTCGGTTTTGGTGAGGATGAGTGTCGCCACTGCATCGATTGCAGTTTTGTTTCTGGGTTGACGTAGGATACCCACGTCTCGTCCCCAGTAACAATGTGAGAAAACAAATCATCTCCATTTTGTTGATAACGGGCCAAAAACTTTCGTTCACTAGACATTCTTTGCTTTTTGTGGTGGTCGGTGAGCATTTTGGTACCCACCTTGCACACAATTTGCTGTATGCGAGGTTTTCTGTGACAATATTGTAAACAGTAGTGCGTCCAAGTTGAGGAAATTTGTCAGCCAGGCCACTAATCGTCAATCGACGATCAGATCGCAGTGCTTGGTCCACTTGTGAAACGATTTCATCAGTCTGGATACTGGGCCTGCCACTCCGCTCTTCGTCATGGACATTTGTTCGGCCATTTGTAAAATAACGGCACCATTGTCTAACCTTTCCTTCACTCATAACTGTAGGTCCGTAAACCAGGCATAACTCCCGATGAATTTCAGCAGCCGACGATCCTTTTGCACATAAGAAACGAATCACAGAACGCACTTCACACTTGGCGGGATCAACGATTTTCGCGGCCATTGTTCTTTGCATTCACTGACAACAATACAATTTCAGAATCAAAACAAATGACGCTGTAGCTTCGCAATGAGTCAGTAGATGGCGCTGCAGTGGTAAAACTGTGCTTCGAAGCGTCACTATTTATATACATGCAAACGGCCCTTACTTTATGAATGCGCCTCGTATTATTTTGTCCAATGTCTGTATAAGGGGCCTTACTAGTATTCCACAAACACAAGCAAATATGGACTTATGTATTACTAATAATAATAATGGTAAGGCACTACGCCCCGCGTGAGAGCACGGCCTGCGAACTGAGAGGTTAAGGCTCTCATATGCGCATCTCTGATGCGGGGCGATGTGGCAAACACCGCACCTTAGACGACCTCCATTATTACCCCTTGTTCGAATGAACGCAGGTACTCAATTATTTTTAGTGACTGAGTAGGCCACCCGCCAGGCATCAGAGAGCACCGGGAATTTAACCCGGGTCCGTCAGCATCGCAGCCCGCCCCTCAACCACGGGACCACGCTGGCTTTTTATGTATTACAGGGTGTTAAAATAACATATTTTATCATTGAAGTTCTGCAACTGTGTTTACGTTTCGAAAACTTAAAACAACTTGAAAATCTTACTTACAAAGTTTTGTACCCATCTGTTACGTACCCCTTTTATGCTTATGCTGTCAGTCTCGAATACTTTTTCATTATGCATTGTATCTTATCTTTTCTGGTTTACATATCTACAATATTTTAAATATACCTTTTTACATATATTGATAATGTGGTTAGTATGATTAATTTTGTTTTGCTTTATATTTGATTTAACTCAAAGTTACTTTGTTTTTCGTCTTTTCATAATCTTAATGTGCGTATTTTTCTGTATTTAATGAGGTTTTGGTTTGTTTTTAGTTTCAATTTTTATTGCAACGGTAATACAAAGCGGCAAATCCAAATTTTATATGTTGAAATAAAATCAAACGAAATGCGTTATATAAAATGTTAAAAAGTTAATTTACTTTTTTAAATCTCTCACATTACGGTTTATATACTTTATTAGTGTATATAAAAAGTCGTTGAGGTAAATTTGAAATTGTATTGCTGAAAAGCTCAACATGCGTTATATGTGTATGCGCAATCACCTGTTAGGTAACACAAGTTAGCTTCACATAATAGACAACCTACGGTTGACAAAATGAGCCGAAAATTTGACCCCCTAACTGTTACTCTCAAATCTCTTCGCGCCGAAAAATTACTGGGAAAAATTGTTGAGTAGTTTAGCTACAAAAGGGCCCAAGTTTACAATACAAGCAAGAAGTATAGGGACTCTGACCACCAGAACGAGATAACTGCTGACAAAGCAACTTGCAGCAAGCAATATGATAGCAAAATAGTGACGAATTAGTTCGTCAATTGAAAGAGAAGATCGATCAGAATTTGTGCAAAGCCAGACTGACCTGGCAAAATAAATGGGCACTATAAATTAATTAAATTGCACTACAAGTCTTTCATCCTGAGGAACCGCCAACTGTTTACTGAGCAAAATAATATGGACAGGAAGCTAAGGCCCAAGCTCTGTCAAACTACATCAAGCACGGCAGCGGAGGCTTCTCGAGATTATTTTCAAACGAAAAGAACTTCATCCAAGACAGGTAGGTACATCGTCAAAATGGCCGTTGGATCTGCTAAGATGCCTCTGAGGCGCCTACCGTCATGCATATAAGATTTTCCGCCTCTGTGATGATATTGGAGCTTGTGAACAGCGAAGAGAATTTCATGGAGCCCCATTTCTTTAAGACGGCCTGAAAATGACCGGTGACAGTTCTTAAGACCTGGATAGAAAAAGGAGCCGCTGGGAGAAGGGGAGGAGTAGGTGTTTCAGAAAAACTTCGCTCTAGTTCACAAGGCAAGGAAGATCGGGGTATGGCTATACAACAACTTGTATTACTACTGGTCCCTCGACCCCCTAGCTCCAACTACAACCTCCTGATTGTTATGTGTGGGGCGTGGTCGAGGCGAAGTTCAAATGAATGACACATACAGACAAGAAGAAGCCTGCGGCATATTTAAGTCCCGACTGTAGAAGATTTTGGCCGCTGATAGGGTCTATATTAAGTAATATACTTCTCAATACTTTTTACTCTAACTGTGCTAAGTATCATGTAAATAAATTTAATTTTGTAGTATTTTAATGTTTTTTTCGTTGTTTATTCATTTTCCAGATTTACCCCGATGAATAGAAAAAAATTAAAAAAACACTACAAGTGCGGAGTTTTTGGCCCCTAAAATAAAATTTACTTTCAGAATAATTGATTCGCTTTAATTATCTTGCTCTGTATCTTCTTATGCTGACTTGGTTGTCTGCTTTTTTTTTTTCTTGGCCTTCATTATTTTGATTTTTATCGTTTCTATTGTTGTTCATTTTCCGTAGTAGTCAAGAGTTGACTATATTGAGCCTTATTATGACCGCTGATGAAAGCTGATGAAAACCCGCAACAGAGAACAGAAGAGGAAAGGGATTTCAACCCAATGAATTTCAGGAGGTCAAATCAAGAAAAACGAAAAGGAAAAGAAGCGGAGACAGCTCACCCACTCGCAAAACGAAGTCAAAACAAAGTCACACACAAAGCACAATGATAATCAATAGATTCGACGTTTTAAACAAGGGAATAGAGGAAGAAACCCAAAATACCACAAACAACGGTAATGTAAAAGCAAAAAAAGCTGACCTACCTCCACCTTTTCTCTTACAATTTGTCAAGGCAATTCCACCACTACTTCAACGTATCGAACAAAAGATAGATAAGAAGGAATACTATTATAAAATGATAAGTAGCGACAAGGTAAAACTACAAGTCCGTACCATAGAAAACTATAAAAAAATTAAAAAAGTTCTAGATGATAACAAGATCCTTAGACATACGTTCACCCTCCCGGAAGATAAACACTTCAGGGTGGTAATAAGGAACCTACACCACACCACCCCAGTAGAAGACATTAAATTTGCATTGCAAAAAGAGGGACACGAAGTCAAGTCAGGTATGAATGTACATAATCGCGAAACCAAAATGCCAAAAAATCTGTTCTTCATAGACCTGGCACAGAAAGACAACAACAAAGAGATCTATAACTTAGACCTTTTGTTAAATGCAGTAGTAAAGTTTGAACCACCCCATAAAAGAACACAAATCCCACAATGCAAACGTTATCAATGCTACGGTCATACCAGAAACAACTGTTCCCGTCCCTATCGATGCGTAAAATGTACAGGGACAAATGGCAAATGCGAACTTTGCGAGGGAAACCACCCTGCAAATTACAAAGGTTGTAAAGTCTACATTGAAATCCCAAATAGAAGACATCCCCTACAACAAGGAAAACTACCACAAGTACGACAAACAGGAATTCAAAAAACACGTCCCTTAGGAAATATCAACAATGCAGAACAAACCCAAAAACCTGCACCAGAAAAACAACAAGCTGGTGGAAATCTCCATGAACAGACAATATCCACAAATCAAGCACCACGTTTGATAAATGTAAGCTCGCAATGTAGTTATAGAACTGCCACAAACAACAATCCTACACTCAACGAAAATTACTTTATATCATATTTACAAAGCACAATCGAAGCACAACAAAAAATGATTTCGGAACTAACATCTGAAATAAAAGAACTGAGGGAGACTATCAAATGCCTGGTATCCAAAATCAGTAAAAACAATGGCTCAACTATTTAAAATTGCGATCTGGAACGCCAACGAATTAGAAAGCCACAAATAGGAAGTAGAAGTATTTCTAAAATATAACAGCATTGACGTACTACTAATAGCAGAAACACACTTCAATTCCCAAACGCACTTCAAAATTCCGGATTACATTATATACGATACCCAACATCCAGATGCAGATCGTAGAGCTAGAGGAGGATCAGCAGTAATAATTAGAAAGCAAATAAAGCACTGTGTACTGCCAGAATACAAAAGGGATTCCTTCCAAGCAACTAGTATAGAAATAGAGGACTGGTATAGTCCGCTGGTAATCTCGGCGGCATACTGCCCACCGAACTATCGAGTTTGAAAGAATACTTCACATCTCTTGGAAATCGCTTCATGGCGGGCGGAGACTACAACGCCAAGCATACCCACTGGGGATCGCGCCTATCCCCACCAGGCAGAGGCAGAATCCTATATCAGGTATTACAAGAAGAACAGTTAGGTCATCTATCCACCTATGAACCAACATACTGGCCAACGGACCCTGCTAAAGTTCCAGATTTATTGGACTTCTTTGTGATCAAAGGTATTTCTCGAAGACTCTTAAATATAAAATCCAGTTTTGATCTGACGTCTGACCACTCTCCAGTGATAGCTACTGTCAATGCAATTATAACACAGAGAAGTAAACCACCCCAACTTTACAACTCAAAAACAAAATAGGAATACTTTAAAGTACTAATTGAGGATAGCATAAATCTAGATGTATCTCTCAAAACAAACGAAGAAATTGATAATGCAGTCTTAAGTTTTGTCAAAACAATACAAAGTGCTGCCTGGGAAGCAACACCAAATTTCCCACCCAACAAAGTAGAACATAGGTATCCTACTATCCTGAAAGAAAAAATAGCCCAAAAACGACGGCTAAGGAAGAATGGCAACGTAGTAGGTATCCTGACGACAAAAGAAGGTTAAACGTGCCACTAGAGAACTCAAGGAGCTAATACGGACCCCCAAAAATGACAATTTTGCCACCTACGTAGAAGGGCTATCAGCTACAGCTAGCACAGACTAATCGTTATGGAAGGCAACGAAGGCCCTGAACCAACCGAATCAGCAAGTACCTCCTATTCGTAAAGCGGATGGCTCCTGGGCGCGCAATAACAAAGAAAAGGTACAAATCTTCGCGGAACACCTGTCAAACGACATAAAAGAATACCTGGAAGCCCCTTACCAACTTTCACCTCCAATAAAGCTGTTCAAAGCTGGTGAAGTCACAGAAATGATCAACTTACTAAAACCTAACAAGGCACCAGGCTGGGATTTGATCACGGGTAGGGTACTTAAGGAGCTTCCTAAAATAGGGATTACAATGTTAACCGCCATCTTCAACGCTATCATCAGAACAGGATTCTTTCCCACCCCATGGAAGATCGCTCAAGTAATAGTAATTCAAAAACCCGACACACCCCCGCACAATGTCGACTCCTATAGGCCTATCAGTTTATTATCAGTCTTATCTAAGCTAATGGAGAAACTCCTACTAAAAAGAATCTTGATGACACACACCGAAGAAAATCTCTTCCCCGATCACCAGTTCGGCTTTAGGAAAAAACATGCAACCATCGAACAAGTCCATAGAATCGTTGAAGTCATCAATAATACATTTGAGGAAAAAGCTTACTGTGCAGCGGTTTTCTTCGATGTAAGCCAGGCCTTCGACAAGGTCTGGCACGAAGGTCTACTATTCAAGCTTAAGCTGAAGTTATCCCATCCAATCTTTACTATCCTGAAATCGTACTTACAGGAAAGATACTTCCAGGTTAAATATCAGGATGAACTAACAGAATTGATGCAAATAAAAGCTGGTGTTCCGCAAGGCAGCGTATTGGGGCCTGTCTTATACCTCATCTTCACAGCCGATTTACCCACTGATAATAGCGCTATAACAGCGACGTATGCAGACGACACGGCCATCCTATCAATGCACCCAAATCCAACAGTTGCTGCCCAACAACTACAGACGCATTTAGATAAAATATAGCAGTGGCTCCAAAGATGGCGTATCAAGGTGAACTAGAATAAATCAGTCCATGTGACTTTCACAAAATGTAGAGGGCACTCCCCAGAAGTAAATATGAACGGTCAACCACTACCACAGGCAGATAGCGTTCAATATTTAGGGATACACTTGGATAAAGGGCTTACATGGCGTACTCATATATGGAAGAAGAGGGTGCAGCTTGGACTGAAACTAAAGAAATACTACTGGTTGTTAGGTAGAAACTCCCAATTATCGCTTAAAAATAAACTTCTTATATACAAGGTAGCATAGAAACCAGTTTGGACCTACGGGATCCAGTTATGGGGCACTGCCTCTAGATCTAACATTGACATATTGGAGAGGTACCAATCCAAAGTCTTACGTCTAATAACTAATGCCCCATACTACATCCCAAACATTTAAATCCGAAACGATTTAGAAGTGGCCACCGTCAAGGAAGAAATTAAAAAATTTAGTGTAAAGTACCTAAATAAGTTAGAAGTGCATCCTAATCCTTTGACAGTGCCCAAACGCAAAGACTCAAAGGACTTAACCCGCTCGATCTACCGCATAGATTTTAGTGCTATTTAAGTTACATTAAGTCTCTTAATTAACTTACATGTAGTGTAACAATCAAATTAATTAAGTAATCGCAGGAGGGTCGTCATTGGGCGACTTCTCCAACACTGCTCAATACGATCAACATAATTACTTATTGTCAGATGTAATTAACTAATAAATACATAAAAAAATAATTATGACCGCTGATAGGGTCTACATTGAGTAATATCCTTCTCAATACTTTTTGCTCTAATTGTGCTAAGTATCATGTAAATAAATTTAATTTGTGTTGTATTTTAATGTGGTTTCGTTGTTTAATCATTTTGCAGATTTACCACGACGAATAGAAAAAAAATTCAAAAAACACTTCCAATGCGGTTTTTTGGGACCCATATAATAAAACATTACTTTTAGAATAATTGATTTGCTTTAATTATCTTATTCTGTATCTTCTGATGCTGACTTTGCTTGTCTGCTTTTCTTTTTTCTTCTTGGCCTTTATTATTTTGACTATTATCGTTTCTATTGTTGTTCATTTTTTGTTTATCCGTAGTTGTAAAGAATTAACTACATCAAGGCGTATTATGCAGATTTCTTGTGGTTTAATTTTTTTCTTTCATAATTCTTGACTACCACCTGAAATAACATACACATAAAGCCATAGATAGTCAATGAAATGTCAATAGACGCACACCCTTTAGCTCTTATAAACTCAATAACAGCGTGTTGCTTCAACCAAATGTTCATGTCACTTGTTCTTTTGGTCACTGAAAAAGGGCTATATAATATTGAAGGGGAACGCTACTGGATGTTCGGCAAATCAATGGGTTAAAGAATAGTATGCTATTTATATCATGTGCTGCAGAGCAACATTACTAGTCCTATAAGATAGAAGGCTTTTTGAAACACCCACGTAAATAACTTTGTCCATCAAATTGTTCTTCTTCTTCGACAAACTCTTCTTATAGTATTTGCATCGTTCTTCTTTGCTCTTGTTAACCTCCAGTTACACTTTTTCTAACTATCGTTAATACAATTTTAAACGTTCTTTTTTATAGCACACTTTTGATATTGTTCTGTTAAGTCTTCTATTTTCCAATGGTTGTCTGAACAGTTCACTGATTAGCTCGTTGCTGTGGATTATGTTTCGATTTTTGTGTTTAACAGAGTAAGCACTGATGACGTCGTGTGTAAACGGTATTTTGAGGTCGTCGTGTATGGTGTTGTTGGAGACATACCAAGGTGCATTTAGCAACATTCTGAGGGTTTTAGATTGAAAGGTTTGTAAAATTTTTGTATTAGACGGTTTGCTGCATCCCCATAATTCGACACCATATGTCCAAATAGGCCTAAGAATGGTTTTGTATATGAGGAGTTTGTTCTGTAGTGAGAGCTGAGATCTACGATTTAGTAACCAAGACATGTTCCTCACTTTTAAATCTAACTGATGTCTTTTTGCCTTAATGTGTGTTCTCCAAGTTAGTTTTGCGTCAAGGTGAAGGCCGAGGTATTTAACTTCTTCTTTGACAGGAATGGGAGTGTTATTGAAGGTAAGAGGAGGACATTCTGCTCTTCGTGTTGTGAAGGTGACTTGACACGACTTATCAACGTTTAGATTAATTTTCCAGTACGTAAGCCAAATTTGGAGTTGATCAAGATAAGCTTGCAATTTTGCAGAAGCTCGTATCGGATCGAGATCTGTAGAAAGGATGGCTGTATCATCAGCGAACGTTGCTAGTAGTGTATCCCTGCTGGCTGGTATATCAGCGGTAAACAGTAAGTACAAGAAAGGTCCCAGAACACTTCCTTGGGGCACACCAGAGTTGATAGTCTGGTAGTCAGATAATGAGTCTTCAAATTTAACTTGAAAGTAACGGTTGGACATGTATGACAGTAAACTGTTCAAACGACCAATAGAAAATAGAAGACTTAAAAGAACGTGGCCAGAAGACCTAGCTAGGTGAATCCAGAGAGCCGTCAATAGATGGCCCTTGACTCAAGTGAACTTCTTTCAACCCATTTACTTATTACTTTATTAAGTAGATTGTAAATTTGCATTAATCCAATAAAAAAAAAACTTTTGATATTGATGTTTCGCATAACGTAATTCAAGTTGCTTATGATAGTTTTCCTTCATATATCGTTATTTGTATACACAACGCTTCTACGTACGAGGTTTTGTGATACAGGCATTGATTTTGTTTGTTTATTGTTAGTTCAATTTAATTTGTTGTTGTAGCTGCAGTGGTAGCAAGTTCAAATTTAATATATTTGGTTTTTTAACATTTAGGGGAAGGAAGGTTTTGAAATTAAATTATCCTAAATGTACGATTTATGATTTATACAAATAAAGTCACAAATATTGATTATTAAAAATTGCTATTAAATCAAAGGAAAAATTTTAGGTTTCATTTCTAACTTTTTTATGCAATTGAATATAACCTAGCAACAGAAACGAATTAGTGTAGTTGCTTTGAAAAACAAACAGAATTTTTCATAGCTATAAATGGGCCCGGCCTTCACAGCAAGTTTGTTTTTGACACATCTGAATGTTTATATCCGCCTCATTGCTCAATTAAAAAGTGCTAATTTATTTATGTTCCAGTAGCTATTAAGTTGTGCACGAAAAAAAGGTGAAATTTCTGAAGTCTAATCATTACGAAACCGTTATGCATTAAACGCATTAAGTGCAATCGCGAAAATCTAGCCGATGCTGCTGCTAGCGAAATCGAACAGGAAAGCAACGGCGAAGTGCTAATCGTGAGCTCTGTAATAATATTTACGACCGGCCCCGCAATCCAGTAGCCGTGTTTACACTTCCTTGGACTTTTAATGCAAATAATTCTTTTGTGTAATAAGCAGCAGGACAAATCGCAAGTCAGCACACAATTAAATGCCGAGAGCCACGGCGAATGTTATGTAAACACCCTCGTGTGTTTATAAGTTATTAGTTTATTAACTAGAACCATTCCAATGCTCACACCTTCCGACTTCGAATCAGTTGCTGCATGTACACCAACATATGACATGGATCATTGCCGAATTAGGCAAAATCTTAGGAGCAAATTTAGTTCACTGCTCAATTTAGTTTGATTAAAACTGCAGGAAGCGGTAAAATGTCGTTAAAAACTACTAGGTACTAATAAAATATTAACACATAGGGAAGAAAGAAGTCATTACAAATAAATTTCCTTAAATTTCGTTTACTAATCATTACGGATTCTAGTTTTCCTTTGGCGAAATAAAAAACTTCCAGTCACGACGAGACTCGACGAAGAACCTCAATTCTTCAATGCACACGAAGAGGACGGCTGTCGGAAAAAAGCCGTGGCAAAAAAAGCCGGGTATAAAAAAGCCTGGAAAAAAGTCGACGAAAAAAGCTGAATTGTAAAATTAAAGATTGCACCTACGTTAGATTGGTGCACTAATAACCTGCAAATAAATTAGACAATTGGTTTTGGCGAAATTAGATACACCCAATTTAGAAGACAAAAATTTTCCTCAAATTGTTTTATTCTGCGAAAACCCCTTTGTTAATCTTCAAGTGAATCCGCTTAATGTTACTTAGAAGAACAATAATCTTGCAACCTTTAAATATGGAAGATGTTGAAAACAAAATCACTTTTCTGTTTTATTTGTGACTATAAACATTGAAGTTATAAAATCAAATAAAGGTGATGATAAACTGCTTACAATGTTCATGCCTTTTTTTTTGTTTATAATTTATTTTATATTTTGGTGTAAAGCTTCTTTAAGAATGAATCTTTCTGAGACAAACCCAGATGCTAGTCGGAAACACAATCATCCTGCAGATAAATAATCTGTAAAAGTGACAAAAGTTATAGAAAATATGAAGACCCAAGCAAAAGTTGCAATGCTTGCACCCACGATTTAGTCCTTAGACACTGGGACTCGAAGTCGTATGCCATTAGAAGAATCAGGTAAACGGACGTTACGTAACCGCAAATCGAAGGATCTTCCTCAAGCCCCAGCTACTTTGGATGATCTTTTAATTGATTGTAACAATAAATAAATTATAGAAGATCTCATCTACATGATGTGTCACACTTTAATTGAAACTTCTGTATCGCCCCGTTTTTGATGTTCCTAATACATATTATGTTTTGCCCTTAGGTGACTGGACTACCAGCGGAGGTGTTACACCAGAAAGATTTTCACTGAGCGATAATGGGTCAAATGCAGAAGAACGGATTATAATTTTTTCAACGGATGCGTTTTCACAGGTACTGTTTCATTCTGAAGAATGGCACCATCACTATTTCTACAGTTGTATGTGATTAGAGTTCGGACAAGAAATTTACCTATTATTGCAGCATATTGTTTATTATAAAACAAAAGCTTGCCCTCATACAAATGCATATTCCGATTTTATAAAAGTGTGGAGAAAATATACATGCAGATCTACTGTTTATTCACGTAGACTTTGAGAAGGCCCCAATACAAGCTACCAGAGCTGTTTTTGGCGAAAATGTTCGGGGGTGTTTTTATTACCCCCTCGCAAAGCACGTTTCGAAGAATTCAAGAATTGAAGCCCACAACTATGCACAAAGAAAACGAACAATTAAACCACTTCTGTGGCATGATGGATTACCTCGCATTTCTTCCTTTGAGAGCTGTTTGCAAAGGCATGGATTATTTAAAGGAGATAATGCCCGAAGAAGCGAAAAATCTCCTCGATTATTTTAACAAAACGTATGTGACAGGCACGTTTAAAAGAATCGGAAATGCGACAAATGGTGTTTGAAGATTAAGAAATGTTGGCGCCCCGTTTCCTATGGAGCTATGGAATGTTCACGAGCCAACCATTGAAGGACAATATGGTACCAACAACCAGGCCAAAGGGTGAAACCACAGATTTTCTAATTTGGTAGGCGAAAGCTATTCTTCGAAACTAATAACAAAAATTAAAAAAAGAAATATGGGTATAGTGACAACAAAAAAGAGAGAAACATGTACGAACACATACAAATACGTTGGAAACGCTTGTATGAACAATATGATAGCAATGTTCAAAATGTTGTTTCGGCAATAGGACACACTATTAGATTTAGAGTTGTATAAATTTGTAAATGAATAGATTTTTTTTATTTAAGTATTTCTGTTTTTATTGACTTTTACCTTCAGCTTTCTCTTGTTATTTTTTTCCTGGCTTTATTTTCCGCGGTTTTATTCCCCTAGATTGGAAGAGGATACCCAAAACCAAGAAGAAAATTTTATACGAGGTGTGGCAGAAAAGTAACGAGACTGGTAACACTGCAAGCGATCTAGCAACGCTACGCTGTTGTCCTTGATAGAGCACGTGTATAAATGTGCGTCACGCAAAATGGAACAGCAAAATTTCAGGGGTGCCTTCAACTTCGAAAACCGACGAAGACATCGAACGTGTGAATACTTTTGTGAGATCAGACCGTCGTTTAATATTAAAAATGTTGAGTGAACAATTAAATTTGAACAAATTTATCGTTCATCAAATTTTAACTGAACATTTGCACATGCGAAAGGGACCTCAAAGGCATTCCTGTGGTTAGCACCCCCCCCCCCCAACCCCTATTCACCTGACCTCAGTCCCTAAGACTTTTTCCTTTTCCCTAAACTGAAAAATGTCCTCAAAGGATGTCATTTTGGGACTTTAGAAAACATCTAAAAGAGCGTAACGGACATGCTGAAGACCATACCGGTTGAAGGCTGCCAGCGCTGCTACCAACAGTGGGAACAACGTCTCGGTCGGTGTGTAGCTGCCCAAGGGAACTACTTTGAAGAGGATAACATTGATGTTTGAAAAAAATAAAAACTGTGGTAAATAAAAAATCAGTCTCATTACTTTTCTGCCACCCTCGTACATTCGAACAAGAAAATCTGAAAAAAGTATTAATTTACAAAATTTCATTGTACGATAAGCAAGATGCTCCAGAGAATTATTAATGGCAAAGGAATACGTGGAGGCTGTACATTTTTAAAAAGCGAAATCGGAAAAAGTGTGATAATTATAAGGAAATATGTGTGTTATCAACAAAGGGTCGAATCTATGGTAAAGTAATAAGAAATAAATTGAAAGGCAGCATAGAAAATAAGAATAAAACAAGCTGGATTTACCATCGATCATATGTATACAATTCAACAGTTATAAAGAACAAAAAAGGGAAAATACATCTAGCTCTTAGACTTAAAAAATCTGGATATAATGCCATGAAGGTCAAGGAAATATTTGAAGTACCCTGTAAATTAAAAAAACACAATCAAAATAAAAAGTAAAATCGCCGTAAAGATTAAACAAACAATTATAGATAGTTTCGAAATGACAAAAGGCCTCTTACAAAATTGCTGGATATCACCTACATTATTTAAAATATTTCTTCAACATATATTAAGAAAGTGGGAAAAGAAAGGTGAAGTCATGGGAATTCCAGTCGGAAATGAACGCCTTTATATAATGAGTTGTTGGTAAGTACGCAGATGACAGAAGATCTGGGATATACAAGATGGTTCAAATATGCCGGAACTGATTCTTTTTACAAAAAAAAAACAAACAAAAAAACAAATTGCCAAACACTCCTTTGTACATTACAGTCAGCACATTTTTTCCAACGTTCTCAAAGCCTCCTGAAACCCTTTTCAAAAAAAAGCTTTTGGTTGGTGGCATATCCACTCCCAAACAATCTGGATGACGGCGTCGTTGCCCTGAAAGCGTTTCCTTTGCAAGTCTGATTTGAGCCTTTCGAACAGGTAAAATTCACTTACGGTCAAATCAGGACTGTACGACAGAAGGTTCCATTTCAATTTACGAGAGGTTTCCATAGGTGTTTTACCCGTACAGGGCGTGCATTGTCTTGAAGAAAGACTACCTGCTTTTCACCTAATTTCGCTTGGATCGAATCTTTTCCTTCACATATGTTACCAGGAGGTCAGAGTAATAAGCTGCATTAAAACCGTTTTGGCATCCGTCAGAAAGTCTACATGGATAACCCCCTACCAGACGTTGCCATCACTTTTCCTGCCAAGCAGCTCCTTCGAGGTCTTTTGGGTTTGGGGGATCTGATATGCTGCCAGTCGTGTGATGACTGCTGGGACTCGGGAATGAAGTAGGGCACTCACATTTCATCGGTGGTCACTATAGACTTCAAAAATGTATTATCTTCATCTTCAAACTGCTATAGGAGACGATTAGTAGCTTGCACGCGCACTATGCATTTATCTTGAGATAGTGCAGGTGTTTTTTCACGATGTCTTCTACACTACCAACACTGAAGGACAGCATTGCTCGAAGTTCCTTAATAGTGCTGCGCCAACTCTCACGAATAAGCACGTCTGCAGGATCAATGTTTGGCTCGGTGACGGATGTTTGCGGCCGACAATCATAAAGCACTTACACCACTCCAACACACGAGTTCGTGAGAGACACCCTTCCCCATACTGTAGTTGGTGTCTGTGGGGAATTTCAGAGGACGAGACGTTTTCTCTAACGAGGAATTTGGTCACAATGCATTGATCTACGCTTCGTGGTACCTTCTCTTCGCTTATCACTCTAGCAACTTTGAGACAGAACTGAATAAGTTCTAACCCGAGCAGAAGGGAGGCTGGAGGTCGCACAGGTGCTGCAAATTGCGACTTGTTTACACACAAATTAGTCCCGGTCATATTATGTAAAAACATTAAGAAAAATATGAAAAAATCGCACTGGAAATAATATTTAATAAAACAGAATATACAGCAACAGATGAAAAACCTACAAATATAAAAAGTGAAGAAAATCTGAAATAAAAGGCAATCATCAATTTCGGATACATTCTAACGAAGGCACAACAGTAGAAGCAGAAATAAGAGGTAAACTTGGACAAACAAGAACAAATATAAAATAATTATATAAGCAGAAAAAAAATCGAAAGCAACCAAAACAAAGATATAAAATACCAATGATACGAAGCATAAAAATCTGGTGTGAACATCACACGACTTTCCTTATCCCATTATTATATATTATACCGGGCCCATCGTCTCAGCATTGCGCTGCTCTCGCCCCGGAACTTGTTATTTTAAAAAAGGACGAGGCGCGAGTTCATCGTCTCGGCCCTGCGCTCCTCTCGTCTAAAAATTTGTTAATTTAAAAAAGGACGAGGCTCGAAAGCTGATTAAAATAAACTGTACAAGACAATAATTGACTTGTACTTAAAATTTTGCTACGTCACTGAAGGTAACCGTGCGAGCTCGCCCGCACGGCCTTCTCCGTTATCGCCTGCGTGCTCCCTCCTAGCGGCCAAGCCCCCCCCCCCGTCCTCCCGCAATCGGCCCGGTAGCTCTCCGAGCGCGCTATGATTGGTCCGTTTAATTAATTTTTAATCGGCTATAACTTATTTATTTGACCTTGGATCAAAAAATTTCATTGTAATTTTTTGTTCGTCTCGGTCTGATCTATCCGGTAATATAAATTTCCCGAAACATTTTATGAACACCCGGTATATTAAAAATCCTGAGCTTCAATTTTTTTTTCGAGTTTCTATTTTACCAACTTTTACTTTAAATTGATGTTTATCTCATGATAACAAATCATTTTTATTCTTATAAAGTGTTTGCATCTTTAACCGTTTAGATACGCGACCGCATTGCGACCGATTTTGGGACCTTGCGACCAAACGACTCGGCCGATTTTTACCAAAAGCTTCGCACTGCGTCCCCTACCTACAAGTAACTTGCATACCAAATTTCAAGTCTCTAGTTCTCACGGTTCTCGAGATATCCTGTTTACTGAAGACCGACAGACAGACAGACAGACAGACAAGACAAACACACACACACACACACACACACACACACACACACACACACACACACACACACACACACACACACACACACACACACACACACACACACACACACACACACACACACACACACACACACACACACACACACACACGAACCAATGGCCCAAACCAACTTTTTTGGTGTCCTGAGGCTACAATTCGTCCAAAAATATGAAAAACTGGGTAGGTCAAATTTCTGCCGATTACATTACTTTCCTTATTATAGGACAAGGAAAGTAAAAATATACGAGAAAAATAAGAATAAAATTACGGTGGCAGATTTGAGTTTGGAGTTGTTGTGGAATAACACAAAAAGACAGAACAATAAGTCAAGAAATCAGAAGAAAAATGCATGTAGAAAAAAATATAATTAGTTACATTGTAGATAAATTTGGCATTGGCACGTGAAAGGAATGGATACAAAAAGTAACAGAATAGAGCCCAACAGGACGAAGAAAATGTGGTAGGTTAAGAAGATTCTGGCGAGATGAGGTGGTTGAGGCTATTGGAATCAGAAAATCGTAAACACTAGAAAGTCTGATTGAAATCCTTAGGGAAATAAGGACTTCTTGTGGATTTTAGATTTAAAAAAATGTCACCTTTCACTTAGATAGTTATTCAGTATGCGTAGACAATGATATATAATGGAAGCCTCTCGAAATAACTTCCATTCTATTCTCCTGCTAAAGTGCTTCGCGAGGTAAACATCCATGTTTTTATCATTTATTTGTAAATAATTAGTAAAACAAGTTGTCTCTCAGTTCAAACAATAAGCGATTTGCTGTAGCAGGTCATAATTGGAATTAGGAAGTGGTAGTCCCCTAACACCTCAAAACAGAGAAATGACTATCGAATTTCCAGCAGACTTTATGGGCATATTAAGAACCAGTTTGTTTGAGAACCAGCCGAGACAAGCGTCACTTCATCAGACTTTCGTAAATACAATTAAAGAAATTAGAAAAAATAAGTTTGTCCAGAAATGTTTGACTTAACCGCAACAAATCCAAGGTTAAGGAGTTAAGGTTGTCGTTACTAAACTACCAAAAGTTATAAAACTACAACTATAATTGGAAAAATGTTTTGCCTTTCTTTTTTAAAGCAAAAATAAAGAACAGAGTTGGTCCAAGTTCAAGAGTCGTGCAAGTAACAGCTGGTGGATTATCTTATCCATTTTGACTTTTTCGCTTCACTGAACAAACTGGGCTTTCAAAACAGCAACGAAAACTTCTGATTTAGAGCATCTACAGTTCTCTCCTAAGCTTGACACGTGATTTTGGTGTGATTAAATTATCCGTTTCATCTTATACCATATACAAAAAAAAAGAAAGCTGGTCTTTCTCGCGTTATTACAAATCAGATTAGGCAATCATAAGGATCATATGAATAAAACATATTTTCAAGCAGCCAGATTCAAGGGGAGTTCGCATTTGACTTTGTTAGCGCAAAGACGTGTATACCACGACTGGAAGTGTAAACAAGTTGGTGCCTGTGTTACAAATACAATTTACATCATATTAACCCGCAGATCGCAGCTAAACCAGTAAGTTGCCTTTAAATTGCTAAAATTCATATTCTCGCAATCAACAATGATCTACCAATGGAAGTTCAAACGCTAAGCAAACGCAAAGCAGACGCCATATCACCGCCGATAAATGAAGTTCGGAAACGCTACACCTGGGTACCTCCAAAATTAACACAAAACAAGTTTTATTTGCCACCTAGTTTAGAAGACAAATTAAACGACAATCAAGCACACGCATCTAACAAGAAACCTGAAACTGTTGCACCAACAATTAAAATTCCGCCCATCTACCTACAAAGCAATATTAATCACAAAGAGCTGACCGCTGACCTCGAAAAGATAGCAACAGGCGAGTTCACCACACTCTGCAACACAAATTCGGTAAGAATAAATTTAACCAAACCAGAAGATTACAGAACACTTTAGAGTAAATCAAATCAAGTTTCACACCTTTCAAAACCCCAGTAGCAAGCCACTTAGTGTTGTAATTAAAAATGTCCCAATTTCGCTCACAATCCAAAAACTCGAACACGAACTTAAAACGTTACCAGTAATTAAAATAACGCGATTACTTACCAAAGATAAACAACCACTGCCCGTTTGCGCGGTAGATCTAACAGATAACGAAGACGCAAAAAAAATATTCCCCAATGTCACCGCTGCCAGCAATATTTCCACACTAAAAATTACTGCACCCTTGAACCCCGCTGCGTGAAATGCGCAGGAAAACACCTACATAATCAGTGTCCTAAAGAGCCAAAAGAACCGCCAACATGTGCAAACTGCGGGGAAAACCACGCAGCAAGTTATCGTGGCTGTAAACATTACCTAGAATTACTTCAAAAACGAACAGCAAACCGACCCAACCTCAACAGACGTCTACATACAGAAAATGCATGGAACACCCCGCTTAATTTATCGCAGGCGCTACGTAATAATCCTCCAAATATAAATCACAACACAACCAATACACCCTATCCTACGTCACAACAACAAACCAACAATACAGACCATTCATCCTCAAATTAAAGCTTTGATCACAAATACACTCATTCCTCTCCTTTTCAATGGCCCATAAAGAACCAAAAACAATAGAGAAGCTAACAATCCTAAATTGGAACTCGAATGGTATCAAAACTCAACGATCATTATTAATTTCCTTCATAGCAAGACATAATGTGGACATAGCTTGTCTCACTGAAACTCATCTTTCATCAGAAGACAATCTCAAAATACCAGGTTATCAGGTCTACAGAAATGACCGAATATCAGAGAAAGCGACAGGAGGACTAGCCATACTAGTTAAAAAGCAGATCAAGCACAACCCCATACCTGATCCAACTACACCAAACATGGAAGCCGTCGGTATCAGAATAACTCTAAATAATCAGGGTCACACAATAGTTAGCATGTATAAGCAACCAAAAAAAAGCTAAATCCTTCAGATCTACTTGCAATATTTAACTCGACTGATCCTACCCTTGCAATTGGTGATCCAAACTGCAAGAATACGCTATGGGGCTGTAGAGCGACCAATCCGGAAGGCATCAAACTTGAACAACTCTCCTCCGAGCTTGGATTCCTAATACAAACCCCATCCAACTACACTTACTACCCCAATCGTAACGACCATCAGCCTGACATCCTGGATATGGTCTTTCATAAAAACTTCTCAAGGGAAATTCACCAAACAGTCATCGATGAGCTCGACTCAGATCACCTTCCGGTACTAATAACCTTTATAGCCATTCCACACATAAACTCACAGGCTCCTCGTCTAATAAATGGAGCAATAAATTGGGACAAATTCCAAATAGCTCTAAATAACCATCTGCAACAACCATCCAAGTTAAAATCACTTGAAGATATTGACGAAGCAACAACTAACTTCACAACAGCCATCGTAAGCAGCGTTCGCGATGCAACATCTAAAAACCTAAAGTATATAGCAAAGCGAGACACTATTACCACTCAAGCCACATAACAGAGCTCATAAAAAGAGCCAAACGAGACGCAAATGGCAACGAAGCAGAAACCCACTGGACAAGCAAACGCTCAACCATTTAACACACCAACTCAAAAAAGAACTAGACGAGATAAGAATAACCACCTACCAAAGATACATTGAAGAGCTTGAACCCAGTGACCCAGGTATGTGGAGAGCAACCAAGCGAATCCTAAAACAGAATAACGAAATTCCAACAATAACAGATGACAATAACAGCTACTACACTGACGCACAAAAAGCCGTCGCGTTCGCCAATCACTTGGAACGCGTATTTACACCAAAAATAACTTGCAGCCCAACAGAAGTAGCAGCAACAATTGACTACATCGAAAGAAACTTACTTGTCGTCACTGAACGTATCGAACCAACTTCGCCTCACGAACTACAATCCCTAATTGCCAGGCTCCCCAAACGGAAGACTCCCGGCTACGATCTTATACCTAACATTGTGCTAACTCATTTAACAACTAAATCCCTAGCTTACCTTGCATCAATATTTAACGGTTGCCTGAGGATGGGTTACTTTCCAAAACAGTGGAAACATGCTATAACACTGTTATTCCCCAAGCCAAGAAAAGACAAAACCACTTAAAAACTATAGACCTATAAGTCTTCTGACATCCTTATCCAAGCTGTTAGAAAAATAATCTACACTCGTCTCAACAATGAAGTGACTTCACTTAACATACTCTCGCCACATCAGTTTGGCTTCAGAAAAGATCACTCAACTACACATCAACTCCAGAGAATAGTAGAAGTATTAGAAACCGGATATGAAAACAAACAGTTTGCAACAGCCATTTTCCTAGACGTAGCTCAAGCCTTCGACAAGGTTTGGCTAGAGGGGCTGAAAAGAAAGTTATTAAAACTAAGAATACCTAACTACCTTACAGCAATACTATTCTCTTTCCTTGAGAGCAGAACCTTTGCAGTTAAAATTAATACCGAAGTCTCAGAAACCAAACGTATACGAGCCGTAGTCCCTCAGGACAGTATATTGGGACCTCTATTATTTAATATATATACATCTGACATACCAAATCTCAACGCTATCACTCTAAGCAACGACTTAACACAAGCAACTCAATTACTTCAGACAGCAATAAATAAAGTATGTAAATGGTTTAACAACTGGAACATCCAAATCAACTCGAGCAAATGCCAAGCTAAAATATTCACACTCAGGAGAATACGCAATCCACCAAGCATTCATGTCAACAATGAAATCGTCCTATGGAATACCCCCGATGAACCAGTAAAATACCTAGGAGTACTTCTAGACACCAAATTATCATGGAACCAGCATATCAACTCCAAACTCAACCAGAGCCACGCAAGATTAGCACAACTATATCCGTTATTAAATCGAAAGTCAAAGTTAAAAACCAAATGTGCAATTATGATGTACACTTCCCTCATAAGACCTTTAGCACTCTATGCGGTACCTATCTGAGTACAACATCAAAAACTAATATAACCAAGCTACAAAGACTACAGAACAAAGTCCTAAGAATCTCAGTGGACGCGCCATGGTTTATTAGAAATAAACAACTACACGATGAGCTAGGTGTACCAACAATCGAAGACTACATTAAAACAACCACTAATAAATTTCTCAAAAATATCACGGCGTGCGAAGGAGCAGCTCACTATAACCTAGGTAAACGAAACATTCACTCCCGGCTAAAACGAAGACTCCCTCAAGATCAATTCTTATCCGACGACGAAGAATAACCACACAGATTTGTTCGAGGTATCAAGTCACCTCATAAGTTAGAATAATCATTTTAAATATATTAACAATGCCATGTGTAATACAATTGTAGTGTTGATCTGGCAAATAAATAATTATAAAGAAGATTCAAGGGAATTTACAATGCAATACTTGCGACCCTAGGCAAATTTTTTCAAACCGCATGTTTTACATTTATTAATCATGCAGGTACTTTTCCTTTCAAGTAATAAACCTCTTGAATTTTTGCTATTGTTTGACATATTTACGATGGCATTGAATCACGGAATGACTTCTAGGTGATTAAAAGATAGGAGGCATGCAGAACGATTACATAGAAAAATTTAAAGTAAAATTTACAGCAAGACTAGACGTGCTTTCGTTTGATTAATTTCTGATTGAATAACTGCTAAACACACGACTAATTATAATAGTATAAAACTGAAATTCCATTATGCTTTCATTTTCCTCGCAGTTATATATAGAGAAATATATCAATGTTACAATAAAAAAACTCCGCGATTAAAAAATACCTAAAAGACTAAATCCAGGCTGAGCGAACAGCTATAAAGGCGCAACCATTCACAACAAGAGAGAAGGCTCAATAAACGAAGAAAAATCCATAAATATAGAGATAATTTAAAATAAAAAAGATAATTACATAACTACATAAGAGTAACCAATTAGGCCGCCAAAAGTAAATAAAAGGACATAATGGAAGAGGGCAAACAAAACCCACAAAATGTAGTAAAAATTAAAGAAAAACCATAAAAACATTTTATGTTTCTTCCTTTTTGGTAAGTTACATCGCAATATTATTCTTTAACATATTTTCGTTATACTCGTACCTTGAGACTTCTATTGAGTAACTTTTAATGAGTTGATGTTTGTATACATATGCCATCTGTAAATAAGGAATGAGACTACTATAAGACAAGTTCTAAACTTTTTAGCAATTAGACGAAACTTTAAGGAAAACTAAATAATTAAATCAAAGAAGAAAAACGTATACTAGTTTCTTTGGGCAAAAATTTTATAAAAAGGACAGAACAACAAAAAAGTACATAAAGCACGGAAAAGGTAAATAAATCCACAGAAAAGACATATTTAAATTTAAAGTTAATTACTTCTTTTTTAGCTTCTTAGAATAAATTGGCATGTCAATCAGGAGTAGGATGGCGCTTCTCCATTAATTTCTTCTCATTTTTTCACATCTTTACGTTTTTCATCGGTTTTTATTTTTACCATTGATTTTTCTGTTGCTTTCGTTATTGATTCTACACTGTTTCTTTGCCCGTAAACCATGATCTCCAATTTTTTCTAAGAATTTGAAGACACTTTGTAAAAACTGAATCATAATTGTTGATAAATGACGCGTGGAGATTATGGAGAATGAAATAGCGTGGTTTAAAATAACTGCCAAGTTTTTTTTTGCCTGTGGAGTAATTCTAACAGGTTTAAAATTATAATTCGTTAAAAGATATATAAACTTAAATGTTGTAATGAATTTGGTAATATATTTTCAGACTTTTATTGTTCATGATTTTAGAGCACATCTAAATTTCTTTGAAATTATTAGGGTTGGTAGTATAGGAAGAATACGAAAAACATTTTATCGGGATATCAAGATACTGTTGGATGTCGCCTTCTATTGCAGAAAGGTCATAAAAAGCAAAGAAAGAAAAAATAGCAAAAAAAGCTGCAAAGTCCGATAAATGCTCATTTCTTTTTTGCATTATCTGTAAAAATAATTTAAAATTTGCAAACTTGAGTACCACTTTTAACAGTTTTTCACAATATGTACAATTTTGTAAGTTGTAGAAGAAATGTTCAAAGATGTAATACATCCAATGTCGTTAGTACAGGACAAATACAAAATTATTATATTGTGGCGCTATGTTGTACAGTATTATACTGATAATGATAATGATGCAAAAGATCAAAACTAAAATAATAAATGGAAGAAACTTAAAGAACCACAAGAATCATGTGGAATCGTCCTTGTCATATTAAACGGCAGCCTGTTGGATGTTAGCCTTTTGTCGAGGACTCGATCATTCCTTAAAAAATTGATACAAACTCCCCGCGACATTGATTAGAATAAGGGATTCATCGAAAGAAATTAAAATACAAAACCAAACAACCTCTGAATATGTTTATGTTAGCACTTACACATGATGAGATTATTAACAGCCTATGCCATCACCGATAAAATGGGGATTAGAGTACAGAATCTGCTGATTAGAAAATCAATGTTAATATTACAATGTAAAAGGTGCTAAGCCTACGGACACATACAGAAATACTGTGCAAAAAAACTCACGTGTGTCAGGTGCACCGAAAAACATTTAAAGACAGATTGTAGCAAACCTAAAGATGCAAAACAGAAATGCGTTTACTGCGGCAAAGATGACCCAGCTAACTATCGTGGATGCTTGGTGGCTACACAAATGCAGAAAATTAAAGACAAACAAACTAAGAAACCTTCTTTGCTTCGACAGCTCCAAAGAATCGAACAAATGAATGTAGAAAAACCGAAGCAAAAAAGTGAATCAAAATGTCTGACCTACAATCAAGCGGTAAATGAAAATGAAAGAAACTACAAGAGAAAAGCTGATAGATTAGATTCAATAATTGAATCAATCCTTAAAAAATATAGGAAAATTAAATGCATTACCACACTAGAATATTGCAATCAAGGAGCGATCCCTAAAAATAAAAATGGTCAACCACCTGAGTTTACTAAGAGTTGCAAATAGTCCTGGAGAGGAAAAATTGATATATACCTTAATGCCGAAATACATTTTACCAGGGAGTCATACATCAAATTTAAAAGATACAAGGTAATCATTGTACATCACCATGAAATAGGATACCAAACAGACATAATACAGGCAACATCTGTCATAGTTAAAACTAAAACAGTCTATAGCCCACCAAGACATAACATCAAGGAAGAATACTATCTCAAATTCCTTGAAGAATAAGGATGTAGACTCATTGTTGGAGGTGATCTCAATGCATAGGACACCCTATTGGGAATCTAGGTTAACAACAATGAAAGGTAAAGAACTTTTGAGGGCATGTAACCGACATACTGGACAACAGATTTGAACCAAAGTCCTGACATTTTTTATTGTCAGGAATATCTCTTCGAATCACATTCATGTTGAAGAAGCATGGGGTATGATTCAGACCACTCTTCCATACTTCTCACCATAAGTGATAGTGTAACTCAAAAAGGACTACAATAGGCTAGTTAATAAATAGACTGATTGGCAAAGTTCCAAAATCAAATTTGAGAAATCTATAAATCTTGCTGTAGCGCTAAGAACTGAAGAACAATTAGAGACAGAAGTAGAACTGTTCGTTATGAACATCCAGCAAGAAGCATGGGAAAATACTCCTAAGATTAAACCCAGAGTCAAGGTCTCAAAGAGATTAGGAATTTTGTGTCTGAAAAAAGAAATAAAAAAAAAATGGCACCAAACAAGGGCACCAGTAGATAAAACTGCCCTGAACAACGTTACTCAACAACTAAAGAGAGAACTAGAACGCATGAAAAATAAATCGACAGAAAGCTATCTGAGATAATTAACCAAAGACAGTAAAACTGACTACTCTTTGTGGAAAGCCATCAAACGCTTAAAACGACCTACCCTTCAAAACTCACCAATTAGCGAGGCAGACGAAGTTGAGCCCGAAATACCCAACAAAAAGCAATTAGATTTGCAGAATACTTGAAACTGATCTTTCAACCAAATGCAGAAGACCCCTAAGATTGAAAAAACCAAGACGAGAGAATGTCGAGATTATACTCACCACTCCAAAAAGCAAGAAATCAAAAAGAATATTAACCCAAAAAAGCACCCGGATTTGATTAAATCACAGAAGAAATTCTTAAGCAGCTCCCAAAGAAAGCACTAGTAAAATTGACTTATCTTATCAACGCTACATTTAGATTAAGATATGTTTCTACGATGTGGAAAATATCGGAAGGAATAACGACCAAGAAGTGTCGTCATACAGGCCGATTTCTTTGTTGCCAGTTATCTAAAAACTGTTTGAAAAGCTGCTCCTAAAAAAAATTAAAGGGATAATAGAGGAAAAAACCTAATCTTTCGCATCAGTTTGGGTTCAGAGAAAGCCATTCTACAATACATCAGGTAGACAGAATTGCAGATATTATTAAAACGTTTTTAGAGAAGAAGAAAGTCTGGTCTGCTATATTCCTAGATGTTGCCCAGGGTTTTGATAAAGTTTGGTATGAAGGCCTGAACAAAACTCTGTCACTACAACAATCTCAACTTTTAAAATCATACCTTTCAGAACGATACTTTAAAATAAAGTAGAAAGAGGTCTATTCTGAATTAAGAGAAATTCAGACAGGAGTGCCACAAGGTAGTGTAATAAGTCCAGTACTCTACCTGCTATACACTAGTGACATTCTTGTTCTTGAACAAAAAAACATCGCAACGTTTGCAGATGATACAGCTATTATTGCAATAGGAAAAAATCATAAAAAGGCTGCTGAAAAGCTACACACCTCCATGGACAGAATAAACACCTGGAGCAGAACTTGGCCTATCAAGCTCAACGAAAGTAAGTCTGTACATGTAGACTTCACCAATAAATTAAAACAGCACATACCCATCAGATTCCATATGTTGATTCGGCGAAGCACGTGGGAATGATCCTAGATGCAAGGTTACGCTAGAAAACCCATGTGAAAAAGAAAAGAGTTTAACCTAAAATACAGAAAAATGTATTGGTTACTAGGAAGAAACTCCAAGTTATCCATTTATAATAAATTGGTTCTTTATAAGCAAGTCTTAAAACAAGTACAGACATATGGCCTACAAAACATAGCACTGAGAGACATAGTCGATGGACCTTGGTACTTCCGCAACTGCGTACTATAGAAGGACGTTGAAATAGAGACAATTAATCAAACCATTCCCAAAATCGCTAAACATCACGAACAGCGACTTCTCCAATATGTGAACGTTGAGATACTTCAACTTCTCGACAACTTTAATCTGACAAGAAGACTCAAAAGAACTAGACCCTTCGAGTTCTTCTAAGTTAGAATCGAACTATTCATTGATAATTAAATCACCAATTAGAATTCTCCAACTTGTCACCTTTCATTATTTCTGTAATGTTCGATATGCTTCATGTAAAAAATGCAAAATGAGATAGCTCTCCTTTAAATACACTTTATATATCAAAATGAAGCTGCAGATAAAACCACAATGTGCAGCAGGGGCAGCACCGGATTACTTCAAGCGAACTCGTTCTGGAAACAAAACGGAGAAGGTAGCCGTGAATTCAGCGGGAAGCGAATTCAGGCTTCGTTATGCTGGAAGCACTCGTTTAAGTGGATTCAAAGCCGAGTGCATCGTCTTTCAGTGCTCCACTATTTGCTCAGTACTTAATACCCGCAACCCTCATAAACTGCGTTCCGCGAACAGTCCCTTAGTAGTTTAAAGCCGACAGGGACACATTTTAATGCTTCACTTAAGAGTATTAAGGAAAATACTGACGCACGTCACCCAGAACAGAATTAAGCCGCACGAGAGAGACATTTAAAAATCCGCGTTAATAACTTTTCCAAAAAATTTGTTGTGTTACTAGCAACATTGTCATGAAGATAATGCTTTGCTTTGATAAATAATAGAGCAAAGGACATTTCATCGTAAGAGTTACCGGAATAATTTTCATCTTTAGTATTGGGGTTGATCTTAAAATATTAAGCCGACGTTAAATGATAAAAACAGCTTCCGATGAGAGTGCGCTGTAATGCGTGCGTTAATGTAAACGACTTCACTGGTCAGACCGTTGGGAGTTAGGCGTCGGCGAGTGTGATCGAGTCTGAACCAAATTTTGTGCAAGGCTGGAAGATTAGTTTGCAGAAATTATTTGGATAATTCAGATGATTAAGACTTGGAGATGGTCAGGGATCTTTTGAAGATGAATCACTTTTAAGAAGGACCAAGTTCGATGGGCTTAAGTATGTTTGGAAAATAAAGTAAATATTGTATGGATAAGGAGTCTTATTTCAGACGATTTCGATAGTTTGAAAACAAGATGTGGATCTACACTATATTTCAAATCTTAAATCATAATTGCATAAAGAGTTTTACTTTCATGATAATCTGCTCTATTTATTATCCAATGACATAGCTTTTGTAATCTAGTTTATGGATACCTACTAAGCAATGGAATTTGTATCTTTCCATTTTTTAAGTATCTTCTGGACATTTATGGCATTATAACCTTATCATAGCATTGATCAATAAATAATTTGATTCTAACTTAAATTGCAGGTTCAAATCCTTAATTAAGGTCTCACTCATTAATTCATTTAGGTTCTAATAATACAACACTAATCATAACGTCAACATTCACAGTACTCTACTTCACTCATTTCACTACTAATTGAAGCGTCAGCCTTTGGTCTTCTTGTCGATTAGAGTTGTCGATCGTTGTATCTCATCGTTCACATGTTGGAGAAGTCGCTGTTCGTGATGTTTTGCGATTTTGGGAAATGATTTGATTAACTGTCTCTATTCAAGGTTCTTCTGGAGGTCACAGTTGCGGAAGCACGAAAGTCCATCGACTATGTCTCTCAGTGCTTTGTTTTGTATTCGTTGAATGATTTGGATGTTACTTTTGCTAGCACAGCTACGTCCATACTGGTTTTAAGATTTTCTTATATAGAAGCAATTTATTATAAATGGATAACTTGCAGTTTCTTATTAGTGGTCAGTATATATTTTTATATTTTAATTATCTTCTATCTCTAGCTTCTAGCGTAGCCTTGCATCTAGTCTGCCCGTTTCCACCGAATCAACATATGGAATGGCATCTGTTCTGATGGTATACTCTATTTTCTTGAGCTTTTACGCCAAGTTCATGTCCAGGTGTTTATTTTATCCATGGAGATTGTAGCACTACTCTTCATGATTTTCCTATTGTTTGCGTTATTCAAACTTGCGATGGTGTTCACAATCTGTTTTTCGACTTTAGGGACACTTTTCCTATCGAGCCATTGGGAAAGTCAGATTATTTTGTTTCAAACGTCATCCTCGTTCTGCGAATGTTTTCAACTTATTCATGACTTCGTCATAAGAGACATTTTCGGACCTTTACGCGTTTCTCTAACAATTCCAACTGAATCTTTTGTTACAAGGTATCGAAGATAAAGGTTATCTTTACCGACTCACGAAATTAGCACCTTACAACTGCTAATTGGAACTCGTTTTACTTAACTGACTGTATTCTCCACTGTGTAAACTATGGTTGAATTGGTATTTGGTAATTGTTAATAACTCAGCTATTCGGCTGAAGCAAGTTTCAATTCAGAATGTTACTCAACAATTGTGTTTGTTCCCATAACTTTTTGGAAATGGATGCAAGCGCTGAATGAAGAATTCGTTGGGCATACTATGAAAGCATTAGTGCTGAAGAACTGAATTTTTTGTAGAAGTGTCTATTAGGAGTTGTACGAGAACCACATATTATACCTACCGCACAAGAAACAAATAGTGGTGGGTTGTTTAAGGTCTAGATCCACATCCTTCTCGTTGGTCGCTAAATAAATCTTGTACAGTCATCTATTATTGACCAGTTGCATCAGTTTCAGTAGCTGTTAGCTAGTATCACTTAGATGGATAAAAAAAGGACGATACACGCCCGCCTAGTTCATTACTAAAATATTGTGCTAAGTGAATTTCTAGTTAACCGTTTGTTTCTGCAGAACAAATGACACCATTTGCAAAATAAAAACTGAAACTTGTCATTACGCTCTTTGAAAAACTAATAAAAATATAATGGTCTTTATTACCTCCGCACGTTTGCAATGTAAGAAAGGCGACATCCCGACCAACTGTTATTACTATATTGTCATCCTGACTAATTATCGCGTTGTTGTATTAAGGTTTGCGTTACTGACGCAAATGTACTTTGAAAAATTTTCCAAACTCGGCGGCCGATGCTTGCCGATGAGGCCCATGGATATCCAGTTACAGGGTGGTATCCAAAAGTAGTAGGGCTGATTTAAAAAAAAAATTATTGAACATTTTGGTACATCGACTTAATACTCTTTAAAATAGGCTCCTTGGGCATCCACACACTTCTGGTAGCGAGCCTTCCAGGTCGCGAAGGCCTTCTGGAAGTCGTCCTCCGGGTTGCTGTTCAGCGCCCTCGTCGTTGCCGCTTGGACTGCTTCCACCGAGTCGAAACGATGCCCCTTGAGCTGCCTCTTGATCCGGGGGAACAGGAAGAAGTCCGGCGGTGCCACATTAGGGCTGTAGGGGGTGAGGCAACGTGGAAACGCCGAATTTGGCCAGGAGATCCCTCACAATCCACGCGCCGTGGCACGGCGCGTTGTCATGGTGGAGCTTCCACTTCCCCACCAGGTCTGGCGGCACACGTGTGATCTGATTTCGCAGCCGTGTGAGCACTTCCACGTAAAATCTTGCATTTACAGTCTTCCAGGAGGTACGAACTCCTTATGGACATTGCCACGACGGTAAAAAATTGCAATCAACATCGATTTTACTTTCGATTTCGACATTCTGGCCTTCTTTTTACGGGATGATTGTGCGGTGTGCCACTCTTCGCTCTTACGTTTTGTTTTCGGGTCGTATTGGAAGACCCAGGTTTCATCTCCGGTGATGACATTGTCGAGAAAATGTTCGTCTTCTTCCAAACAGTTCAGTATTTCTTGGGAAATCTCAACACGAAGTTCTTTTTGCTCGTCACTCAACACTTTCGGCACCATTTTCGCGTACACTTTTCTCATCGACAAATCCTGTGTGATGGTGCGTTGGACTCTCCCGTACGAAAGATTCAGCTCGCCACTAATTAATTTAATGGCCAACCGTCGGTCAGAGTTCAAAAGTTGCTTAACTTTCAGCACATTGTCGTCCGTTTGCGAGATTGACGGACGTCCGGCGCGTTGGTCGTCCTCGACGAGCTCCCTCCCCTCCCGAAACAACTTGTGCCACTCAAATATCGAGGAACGGCTCATGGTATCCATCTTGTAGGCCTGCGTAAGCATGTCCTTGGTTTCGGTCGCTGATTTTCCAAGTTTGTAGCAAAACTTGATGGCGTACCGCTGCTCCAAATTTCGCTCCATCGCAACTGATGACGAGGTTACTAAAACAGTGGTCCACACTCAAATAACGCACGCAGGTGACTGCCGCAGGTGGAAACCTGTTCCCAAGGCTCCCCTTTATAATATCCACCCTTGCAGACCCCCCTCCATTACTCCGCGCGCGCGAAAAAAAAAACAGTCCTACTATTTCTGGATACAACCCTGTAGAGCTCACATTCCGTTTAGTAGAATACATGCCAGAAGGACTAATCAATCCACATCTTCAGAGCGTGTGGTTTTTCGCTTGCCATATGGGCGTCAAACATGTGTCAAACTTTTAGCTGACAAGATAATCCGCGAGCTCCAAAGAGCTCATTCATTAAGACATTAGGTATCTGTTGTAATAGCAAAACGGATACTTTTGGGTGACGTGACTCCCTTGATCAATCAACGTTACCATTTAACTAATGTGCTGCATTCATTACACGTGTTTACTTAATATTATTCTAAAGGCTTTAGTCACTCTATAATAAAGATTCTGATCTTTTTTCTAAATTAAATTACGTGCGTTTTCTTTCAGTCCTTAATGAATTCGTTTGAGATTTAAAGTAAACTGTAAACTGCGGCTAGTCCCAGAAGCTAGAATCTCACTAGCAAACTATAATTACAACCCTTGGAGCTATTAGTTCACTACGACTAGGATTTCGTTATTTTCCAGACTGATTTGATCATGAAAGACTAGTAACACATAATCAAAACTGCAAGCTCTGGTGGTTCGGAATAACAGAGCCTATTTCTGTGAGAAATTAAAATAAAGTAAAATTTTTGACATACGTAAAACTCAAGGCAAATACTTCTTAAGAGAGCTCGAGGCATTTCTGTTAAAAAATAGATCTCAAAATAACAAGAAAGTAGGGAACCGCCTGAGAAAGTCGAGTTCTTGCATACAAAGTAATTTGTTTTGGCAAACGGCTGTCAAACATTGCTACAAAAAAACTCTTAAATTTACATTCCGTAACGCTTATTACTTTTTTTATTAATTTTAATCTCTGTTCGTTACATTTTTATGTTGACTATTTATTTCATATATTTCAACTAGTGTGTTTGTTCGCTTATAACAATAACCCCCGTCCCTCCCCGATTCTTGCCTAATTTTTGAGGTTTGCATTGTTATATAGATTTTTTTTTTATTACATAAGCCCATGGTTTAGATACATAGCACCTAGTTGTAAACTAATAAGCTATTTTAATATTAACCTAATTTACTAATAAGATTAAAATTTAACTGTCACCCAATGGCTCGAGTCAATTAATTGCTCACTTTATTATAATATTGTCACTTAAAGTCACAGTGATAGATTGCGCATTTTACGAGTGCTCTGCTTTTTATGTCACTCCCGCACTTCTCACGTACACTTGGTTTTATGTCAGTTCAAACGGTTTAGTTCGCTTGAGGCGACGAAGTAGATTAACGTTGTTCAGGAGCTGGATAGCCGCGTTGTTGGGATGTCGATGAAGACGCTCTTCATGGGATGTTGCATATTTTCGAATTACGCTGAACACTGCGTCTACTTGAAGGTCTCGATGCAGGTTAGTATTTCTGATGTACCACGGAGCGTTTACTGCATTTCGTAGCACTTTGTTTTGAAATTTTTTGTATAGATTTCACATTCGTTGGTTTGGTACATCACCATAGCTGGATGCCATAGGTCCATGTCGGTTTTAAGATCTGTTTGTATAGGAGAACCTTATTATATATTGATAACTTAGAGTATCTTCCCATTAACCAGTACATTTTACGGTACTTGATGCCGAGTTCTGCTCTTTTCTTTTTAACGTGCTCTTTCCATCGGAGCTTCGCGTCAAGGGTCATTCCAAGATATTTAGCAGTATTTACATATGGAATGACTTTACCATTAATTGAGACGGGAGCATATTGATTTCTTTTATTTGTGAAATTAATATGATTTGATTTGGCCTCGTTCAATCGGATCTGCCATCTTTTTGCCCAGGTGTTAATGGCGTTTAGGCCTTGTTATATAGATGATAATTATGTAAGAGTCTTGAAGATAAATAATATTACACAGCCATAACCTTATCTTATTTCTACCTTCCTGGTGTAGGTTTTTTTCACTCAGGTGATATTACCAGAAGTGCTTTTATACACTACGCCCCTGCCTATAACCGGTTATTGTCATATGAAATGGTTTCTTACTCTAACCCATCGACCATAATTTTGAGCAGAGTAAAGTTAACTCTAGCCCAACTATGAATGGCCTCATCCGATACCGATCCCAGAATAACGAAAAACTTCCGGTGTTTCGAAAATTCAAATCCAGGAATTGCTGAGCGCCACACGGCTTGTTATAACTAATAGTACTGATTGATATATTAAACACTTGATCACTGTTAATAATAGCTATATAAGAAGAAAAAATTAAAAACCTTAGAATATTTAAAATATTATGTATTTGTTCTTCTTTATGAAATTTTAAATTATTGATGATATGCCCTTCTTTTCTGCCTTAACAAATACCTTATCCCTAAGGCCACGGGGTGTATGTAGCGTATAAAATTTCTTCCTTGTACGTATGTGTCATTACCTCTATGATAGAAACTCTTAAGGTGTCCTTGGTCTTATGATACTTCTCGTTGATTTTCACCTTGAGCACATCCCGCACGTAGTAATCAAGGCGATTGCAGTCAGGGCTGGAAGGTGAGCACAAATTGGAAGACCAGTGATAATACAAATTGTTGCCTAGCTAGTCTTGCTGAAACACGTACTGCTGTCCATCGACCACTTCTTTTGTCCAGGGCTTAATAACTGTCTCCATCAAGTTCATATAGTTATCAACGGTCACATTCAGGCTTTGCCTAAAGAAGTGATACGTCATGACATCCCTTTCGCTGATCATGAGCCCCAGCACCAGAGGCGGTAGGCACTTCAGAGGCATCTTAGCAAATCCAACGGCCATTTTGTCGATATACCATTTTGTCCTGGATAAAGTTCTTTTCTCTGCGGTCATATTTTCTATGTGAAGATAACTTGTATTACGCATGTGCATATAACGGCTTTTCCGCAATAAAACCTAAAACATATACGGATTTACCCCAGCGACCTTGTATATTAGTATTTAAACTTTTCATTCAGATATTTAAAAAATTACTCTTATTATCACCTTTTAAATAAGTTATTTCAGGTTCTATAACATTGCCACTTTTGATGTTCATGGTACTTTTGATGATATAGGCCTAGATGCACCAGGCCCATTTGCGCCTACCGCCATTTTCGGCTCACTTGCGCTTCAGAAAAATGCCAACAAAAATAATGGTCTCATTTGCGCCCAACGTTGTAGCTCATTAGTCATGTGTCGTAAATTAAGTTTTTGTATATAGGATAAAGTGCGAGACGTAAACAAGTCAAGATTTTGCTTATACTGGTAAATGTGTAAATAATGATACAGATTAGATAGGGGTTCGTTAACGACGGTACTGATGAGTTTCTCTTTAAACACAATTTTAAAGAAATTGGTCTTAATACAAATCATTAGCGATCCCTAATACCATTAAGGGATTATTCCATTACAAGGAGGGAGGGCTTCATAATATATAGTTGCACATTTCAAAATAATTTTTAATTGCTCTTAAACGGCTGAAGAGAAGATCACTTGTATAGATTTAGTTTATTCGTCATTTCGATAGTGTCGTGAGTATGGAGAATTTAAATATGGATATTACGGAAACAACAAAAGGGAAACTATTGGCACTATTGAACGGCTTCCAGTATCGTGTCAAAAGGAAGAAGGGCAGCGTTGTAACTTGGTTGTGTGCGAAGGAGAAGACAGAACAATGTAGAGCCACTTTGGTGACTGAAGAAAAGTTTGTGTTACGAATTACAGAACACGTGTGTAAACTCGACGTTGCTGCAGGTGAAGTCAAAAAGTGCATCGTAAACGTTAAGAAGAGAGCCAGAGAAGAAGATTTTTTGCCAATGTCCAAGATTTACAAGAAAGAAATAAACGGAGTATTCAATCGAGGCTTAGATCTTGTGGCCTACATTCCTGCATTTTCCTCGGTAAAATCAACTTTAACTAGAACACGGAACAACACACGAGGCGTGCTACAAAACCCCGAAACAGCACAGGACGTTTATTTTTCCGAAGACAAATTCAAGATGAGAGATGGGTCAATCTATCTTTTCGCCGATGATGCGGAAGAACGCAGAGTTCTTATTTTTACAAGTCAAAAAGGTAAAGAGGCATTATCAAAAGGACAGACTTTTTTATGGATGGAACATTCAAAAGCTGCAGTAAGCAATTTTACCAGATTTATACCATTCATGTGGACCTTGGCAGTACTTTTGGGAAAACCAACACAATTCCAGTTATGTACGCTTTGCTTCCAAATCGAACACAGGAAACATACACCATATTATTTTCCATATTAAAAATTGAAGCCTCATGGAATCCAATCGTTGTGAAGATTGATTTTGAAGAAACTTCCATCTCCGCCTTGAAGCCATGTTTCCTAACGTTGAAATTTCTGGCTGTAATTTCCATTACAATCAAGCCTTGTGGCGAAAAGTTCAAAATCTGGGACATGCAACAAAATACACAGAAAATGACGACATGCGGTTGCACATACGTAGGTGTGCTGCATTGGCATATTTGCCGTTAAATTATATTGACGATAGATGGTTATACATAATGGAAAACGTCCCAGAAAATGATAAATTGACGGCGTTTTACAATTACTTCGTAGATCACTGGTTGGAAAATAACACCATAGTGAGAGAAATGTGGAACTGCCACGGCCACGGACATAGAACTATTAATGCTCTTGAAGGATGGAACAACAGGTTGAATCAACTCTTAAAACCAAATCCAAATATTTTTGAACTCGTATACACTTTGAAGAAGGAAGCAGAATATATGGACTATGTTTTTTTTTTATTTATTTAATTAGCAATCAAAATACAAGGTATTCTATAAGCTAATTTGTTAACCTACAATCTAAATTTAGGATTTAGATCGATTAATAACATGATGAGATCTCATCCAGCGATGAGCTCTATAAGTCTATTTATAGGTCAGCTGGCCACTGTCTTTTTAGTCTTCTTATTGCTGTGTCTTCTAGTAAGGGCTGTATTAAAGGATTTGTGTGAGCTTCCAATTTTTGGTGGTGGGTGATGCTTCTCTCATGGATAACTTCTTTTATAGTTGGTATCTTCAAATCTTTGTGGATCATTTCATTTGCAATATACCATGGGGCATTAACTATCGTTCTTAGTATTTTGGACTGGCACCTTTGGATTATTTCGATATTGGACTTGCTGGCACAGCCCATAGTTCTATTCCATACGTCCATATGGGTTTTATTACTGATTTGTACAACAATAGTTTGTTTTCTATAGATAGCGGAGACTTTCTACCGATCAACCAATATAGCTCTCTCTGTTTTAGGTCCATTTGCTTTCTTTTTTTGCAGATGTGTTCTCTCCAGTTTAATCTAAGTGTATTCCCAGGTATTTTACTGTCACAGTTTGTGGTATTACTATGTTGTTTAGGTATATGGGTGGACACGGATGTTTTCTCAGGGTAAATGTGGTATGAGTAGATTTTGTCTCGTTTACTTTTACATTCCACTTTTGAAGCCAGTGTTCTAGAACATGTAGATAATCTTGTATTAGAGTGTGTGCTTGGAGGACTACATTGTGGCTAGCCAGTATGACAGTGTCGTCAGCAAATGTGCCCATTGTGATGTTTGGTGAAACTGGAAGATCTGATGTAAATAAGAGATAAAGTAGGGGCCCAGGACACTGCCCTGTGGTACCCCAGAGTTGATTGGGAGTATAGTTGAGACTTCCTGTCTTACTTTTGTTCTGAAGTGTCTTCACTTAGGTATGTTTTAAGTAGTTTGTAAAACGCTGGTATGAGTTTTTAATTTTAAACAGTAATCCTGGGTGCCAGACCCTGTCGAAAGCCTGGCTTACGTCTAGGAATACAGATACGCAGTATTCTTTGTTGTTTAAACTGGCGAGGATAGTTTGCGATATGCGATGACACTGTTGGGTGGTCGAGTGAGCCTGTCGAAATCCAAATTGATAATCGGGTATCCATTCAGTATTGATTCTTTTAAGAACTAGTTTTCAAGCAATTTTGAAACAGCTGGTAATAAGCTGATAGGTCGATATGATTTTGCGCTATTTGGGTCTTTTCCAGGCTTAAGGATTAAAATTATCTCGGCAGTTTTAATTTTTGAGGCCAATATTGGATTCGGAGGATTGCATTAAAGATATACGTCAGTAATACTATGCCTTTTGGCAGTTCTTTAAGCATTTTTGCTGTTATAAGGTCCATGCCCGGGGCTTTTTTTGCATTCAGGCGTTTTATTTCCTCCTTTATTTCTTTAGGTGTGACGGGTTTAATTGGTTGCGTTGCTAAAACGGGAGATTCTAATATTTCCATTATTTAGAGACAATACTTAAACTTGGAAAGCAACAGAAGAAAAAAAAGCATGTAAGTTTAGACGAAAGAATAGAGAAGACGCTTGCGGAATTTGAAAATACAGGCGATTTAGGAAAATGTTTGCTCACTTTATCCTATATACAAAAACCTGATTAACTAGTAATAGTAAATAGTAATTTAAAATACCAATAACAAAAAATATAAAAAATAAAAAATATGACAAGAATCAGCTTTGTTGTTTCGAAACTTTACCACTATAAAACACAAAAATCGATCCCCAATAAACACAAAAATCAAAGTACTTATAAAAACACTTTGAAGCTAGGGGAACCCAGCGGAAAATTATAAAATGTTATGTAATTAAGCGTAATAACTAAGGAGCTGCAACGTTGGGCGCAAATGAGACCATTATTTTTGTGGACATTTTTCTGACACCCAAATGAGCCGAAAATGGCGGTAGGTGCAAATGAGCCGGGCGCAAGTAGGCCGACACCAATTTTGATACATAGATGCAATTTGCCTTACGGTTCTTTACTTATTTTAATATTTAATTATTGTAATGCAAAATTATTGTTGCATACCCAATATTTTGGACTACTAGGACACTTATTTGTAACTTTTAACATAATATTACTGTCTCCTATGTCAAAGCTCAAACAAATTAACTTTCTTTAATTTTTTCCTTAAATATTCCATTTAAATTTTTGGAAACGTCGTTAATTATTAACGAGTCCAAATTATAACATTAAAACACTTTTAGTTTCGGACTACTGAAAAGAGTTGCACCAGCTTTCCTTCTACAAACAGATTCAACAGACGCTCCCGCTATATTTATTTAACTCGATCAGCAGCTTCTAATGCACTTGTAGTTAGGTAGAGTTAAATTAACTAATAAATTTGAGCAGCTACGTTAACCCCGAGTTGGATTAGACTAGGCGAAACCAATTACAGGCAGAAGAGGAGCCTGACAATTAAATCCATCATTGATTTAACGACCGATCTTAAATGGTGCCGTACATCAGTTTATGCCCAAGCCGACTCATGCCACTCATAAAATGAAAAAGAATTCCTAAACGTTAGTGACGAAAATAGAAACGCAATTTGGCGAGCAAAAACTGATGATGTTGTAGACGCTTTGTTTTATCAAAATTACATCTTTGGATCACACTCAAAACCTTTAATAGTTAGAGATCGACCAGTTTTTATAGTAACACTGACATAATTTTAATTTACTTTAAATTCCTGTCTAATTAGTTGTATATATAATTTGTAACTGCTTATTAGCAAGTATAAAAATGCAATAATAGTATTTAATTCCTAAACTGTGCTAAGTGTTAAAAAATAAAATAAAATTAGGTAGATAAGATAATTTAAATTTTTTTTTTAAATTGTGTGCCCCTGCTACAAATTGCTCAATTATTGCCTTTCTAATGCTGTCTCTCAATCTATTTCACTTTCACCTATTAATCAGAGCACAGTAAAACCACTCGCAATAAATTCCGCTAAAGACTTCAAATTTATTCATTAAAATTACATTCTTTTGTACATCGAGAGCATCGTAAAATATACATTAAACTAAAATGTTGGAAGATTCCACATAAATTACAGTTAAATAAACGACGTTAACGTTAATGCACGTTCCATCGACTATAAGTAGCGACATTAAATTTCGATGTTTTGTTTATTATTTACTACTCCTAAATACACAACAGCGCCTGCTCCAACTTTGAACATTAATAAAACGCAACTGTTGTACAATAACTGGAAGCATTGACGCTGTGTTTGTGATACTTTGGTTCTTAGAAGGGATTGTGGTATTTTAAATACCTCGGCATGAATAAATGCGAGCTCAAAAGATAATGAGAACAAAATAGGGCTAATTAGCTGGCTGTTTTAAAGATTCTCAAGTATTTGCTTGTACTGCAGCTTAAGGAATTTCTCTGAGGACTAATCACTCATTAGATAAGCTTGCGATGAATAACGGCGTTCTTAAGCAGATTAGCTTTCGTATTTTAGTTTGCGCAGATAATAAACCAGAGACCACATTGTTAAAAATAAAATAACTTTTTTAGGTAGACGAAATATAAACCACCTACAGAAATAACCTCTTCATCCTTTACATATAATTCCCAAATTCCTGGAAAAGTTTGTCTGCGAATAAAGTAAAAAGCACTGTAGAACAGTTGGCTGCCTTCACATCAGTTTGGGTTAAGAAGAAGAAGAACAGGACAAATATTGCACAGCAGCATTTCTTGATGTTAGCCAGGCCTTTGATAAGGTATGACATAGAGACCTTTTATACAAGATCAAAGTAAACCTACATTAGTACTATCAACTTCTTTAATCTCATCTAACAGATCGTTATTTTCAAGTCACGTATAATAGCGAAACATAAAAAATTTACGCCATATCCCCAGGAGTGCAATTTGTACCTCTCTATTCTATACGTATGATTTCCTCACCATTCGACGGGCTCAAACAAGAACTTTTGCTGATGACACAATAGTCCCAGTAGTAGGTATGTATTCAGACTATACAAACACGAAATAAACATATTCAGATAAAGCGCAAAGAAATGCTCGTAGGAAGAAGATTGCAACTGTCCTTAAAAATATCAAACTAATATGGACGTGTGACATAGAATTATGAAGGATACTCATGCAAACCAAACGTTGATATTAAAAATTCCAATCAAAACTCTTATGGACCCTCATCAATGTCCCCTGGTGTGTATCGAACAGAACTTTCACGTAACGGTCTCAAAATATTTTTCGTACATGAAGTTATACCTGACAGACTTATAAACTATGCATAGTGCTGGTATTTAGTATTTTTAGTATTAACGAGGACAGCAGCTTCTAATTACAATAAAAGTACTTATGGTGGCTTTACCGGAGGCTCCCGTATCACGACATTCAGACGTAACATTAGCTTATAGGATCATATGCATTCTGATTGCTACCAGAGACAAAAAAGAAATGTCCTGATGGTTTCTAAAACATCGTTTTGGGTAGGACATTAACTTGTACCCTTCATTCTGATTGACCAAAAGTCTGTTAATAATTTTAGAGCGTTAAATAATAATTTTTTGAATAAAGTGTGTAGGTTAGTTTTCGACTAATTTAAAAAACTAAAAGAAAAAATAAAATTTATCCATATAATTGATGAAGGTCTTCTGAGGGATGGTTCTCAAAATATTTAAGAAGCTCCTCAAGCAGTCAATGAAAATACAGAGACATTTTACTTGCTAGTTACTTAAAAACATCTGTTAATATTTTCGAATTTCAAAAAAGCCAAATTATTTTTGAAAACATGATCACTTTGAAATAAAACAATTGATTTGAGTTATACGACCTTTGTTGCAGTGGTAATGGAAGAATTCCAGCTTACCAATAGTCAAAAATGTATTAATGAGCAAAATGTAAATTAATGATGGTTTAATAAAAGTTAAAAAACCAAGGGGCTGGAAGACCAAAATGGAATTAATGAATCCTTCTCTAAAAAGTTCTTGGTGGAGCATAAGGTTTCTTTTAGATGCCTATAACAATTTTTGTGCTTCTCAATATCAATTGCCTTATTTACGTACCTTCCTACAGTATCTTCTCGGAGTGTTCGTAATTGTTTCATATATTCTTGAGAGGTCTTTGACCTGAAGACTAAAGTTTAACGACAATAGCATCGATTGCATCCAGCTTATCCTAAAAGACACTCTATTCGAGCTACCCTTGCTTTGCCAAACAAGATGGATCTAGACCGGATAAGGTCGATAAAAAATCTAACTGGTGTAGGGTCGGTAGTCCTACTCAGTGGTCTCAAATGAAAATTATTTGCAAGTTTCCAAAAGTAGACTCGGAAAAGACATTTACATGATTAATCGTGTTGTTTTATAAATTCAGCTAAAAACTCTACAAACCCATTTAACTAAATCTTTCAAAAAACTAAAAATAGTTTGTAAATGTTCTGTGGTAAGTGTTATGAGATTTACTACCTTTTACCTTTTACATTTTATGTGGAAGTAAAGAGTAGGACTACATCATGCAACTAAAATATCTTTCATTTAAAACTTAGTTCTTAAATTCATACAATTGATGTCTAATTTATTTTATTGCCGAGACTTTAGTTCTAATGGATAGTAAAAAAAGTTTCCTTTAAAATAATGCACTTCATTATTGTTCTGTTAGGCTAAAGTGTAAGTTTTGCTACACTTGCAATTCAATTCAATTCGATTCTTGTTCAATCTGTGCTTTCTGTTGATAAGATCCTAGTTAGCGTCTTCTTTAATTCTAGATGGACAAAATTAAACATCGAGTTACAATACATTATTGCTGGATACGACAACTTTCGATGAGGAAAGTTGAAAAAGATATTTGTGGTGTTGAAGGCGCAGGAACAATATGTCAGAGAACCGTGGCGATCTTGGTTTTGGAGATCAGCCACGTTCTGGCCGACCATCTCTTCTGGACACTTGGAAGCCGATTTGGATACCGAACCGTCTTCGAGCACTTTGTACTTGGCCGAAGAGTTTGGGTTCGGTGAGAAGATAGCATTGGGTCATTTTTAGCAGCTTGACTTTGTCCACAAGAAGGCTACATCTGCATAACTTTGCACAGTATTTCTGAAGTAAAATAAAATTCACAGTGTATAGTAGATCATTTAAATTACTTGCCAGTAGTATCGTGTCGTCTGCATATCTAATATTATTGATTACCTCGCCATTTACTATCATACCTTTTTCCTCATCTTCAAGGGCTTCGTTAAATATAGCTTCACTATATATGTTAAAGAGCAGTGGGGACAGGATACAGCCCTGTCTCACTCCTCGACGTATCATAATGTCTTCAGTTAGCGCATTTTCTACCCTTATATTGGCTCTCTGTCCCCAGTGTAAGTTGTTAATAATTCTTATGTCCCTCATGTCCATTTTTTTCTGTAAGAGTATTTCCAGGAGTTTATCGTGTCTAACCTTGTCAAATGCCTTTTCAAAATCAATGAAACAGACACACATGTCTTGGTTTATGTCTAGGCATCGTTGACTGAGGACATTAACTGCGAAAAGGGCTTCTCGTGTTCCGAGACCTGCTCTGAAACCAAATTGTGCATCACTTATATCGTCCTCTAATTTTGCATATATTCTTTGGTGGATTATCTTTAAGAATAATTTCAGAACATGGTTCATAAGTGCAATGGTTCTATAATCAGTACACTCTTTTGCACTAGTTTTCTTCGGTATTAATACGAATATGGATGTTAGCCATTGCTCAGGAATTATACCTGTTTCATAGATTTTGTTAAAGAGATTGAGTATGATATCAATTACGTCGTTATTGAAAAGTTTGAAGAGTTCAATAGGTATTTGATCTGGACCGGTAGTTTTCCAGATTTCATTTATTAAGAGCATGTATTAATTCCGATTTCAATATTTTATGTTTTCCTCATTTACTGTCAGTTCAGTTTTATCTGCTCTTTCATCATTGAATAGTTCCTCAATGTAAGTCGTCCATCTATGCAGTTTATCTTTTAATTCTACCAGTACCTGTCCATTTTGATCTTTTAAGATATTGTTGCCCTGTTTGTTCATTTTGTGACCTGTTACTTCTCTTATTTTCTTGTGCATGTGAAAATTGTCATGTTTCTTATTTAGCTGTTCTATTTCTTCATTGTTCTTCAAGATGTGCTTCTTTTGCTATCTTTATTTTTCTTTGTATTACTTTATGCAGTTCTTTATATTTGTTGGTATTTTTCTTGTTTATTCGTCTTTCGTCCATAAGATCTAATATCTCTTCAGTCATCCAAGGTTTTTTCTTTGTCCGCTTTTTCTTTAGTTGCGCTTCAGCTGTTTCTAACAGCACTTCTTGAATTTGTTTCCATATTTCATCTGCACTGCTTTCTGCTTGAATATCTGTATTTTTAATTTGTTAATGTATTATTTGTTGTATTTTGTCTTGTATTTTCGAATCTTCTAAGAGTTTTATGTCTGTGTTATTGTCTTGTCGTTTTACAATCTTTTTCAATCTTACATTTATTCTAGCTACTACTGGGACATGATCAGAATATATATCAGCACCATGGTATGTTTTTGTTGATTCAATGGCGTTTTTATATCTGTTGTTAACTAGTAAGTAGTCTATCTGGTTGCGTACTATTTTTTCCGGTTTGTCTGCTGGAGACTTCCATGTGTATAGTCGTCTTTCTGGGAGTTTAAAAGCGTGTTTGCAATCACCAACCCTTTATCTTGGCAAAACTGTATTAAGCGATCTCCTCTGTCATTTCGTTGTCCCAGGCCAAAGCTACCCGTACATCCCTTGACTTTAATGTTGCCAACTTTGCCATTGAAGTCTCCGATCACTATTGTCATATCTTTGTGTTTGATGCTTTGGTATACTTCTTCTAACTGCGAGTAAAATTCTTCTATTTCTTCGTTGTCTTTGTCTGTAGTTGGTGCATATATCTGTATAATGTTCATTGTATCTATATTTGTCTTCATCTGCAGCATCATAATCCTGTCCGAGTATGGTGTAAAGCTCACAATTGTCGGTGCTATTGTTTTATTTACTATAATTCCAACTCCGTATCTATGTTCTCGGTCATTGTTGCCCAAGTAGTACATGGTACTGTTGTCTGTTATGCACTTCCCATTTCCTGGCCATCTTGTATCGCTAACATCTAAAATGCTTATCTTTAACCTTTTCATTTCCAATTCTATATTGTTCAGTTTGCCCGCTCTGTACAAACTATTTGCATTCCAGGTTTCAATTTTTAATTCATTTATTGATATTCTTTTGGCTTGGTTCACAACTGTTCCCCCGGGGATCCGATCGGGGAACTTAACCCGGACTTTATTTTGGTTCTGAACTTTGCCATATTGATGATGATTTATTATTACTAGGGATATCCACATGGATCTTTAATGCAGTGGTTTCCCGTTGCCTTCTGCATCTTCGTGCCGTTGACCTATTTGGTTCATCCGCCTTTTGGATCAATTTCTTGTTCCAAGGACAAGAAGGTGCCCTACCTCCTATCAGCTCATCCACCCGAAGCTGTTAAGGCGTTACATAGACAGTGATAAAAAGGGACATTCCCAAACAAGAAACGCAACACAAAAGAGAAACACTTAGAAAGAAGTACAGGAAAAACCTCTCAATACAAAGTAAACTTGTACAATCGCCTTACATTCTAAAACACAGATAGGTCAAGGATTATGTATACATGTAGTTGTTAAAAATTAATTTGCTATATTTGTGAGAAAATCTTCTTTATCGGCTATTTAATAATAATAATTTAAGGTTTCGTGTTATGATCGTTACTTATCTCCACTGTAATACTAAATGTAGATAAAAGACAAAGAAAAAAGTAGATGGTAAAATACAAAAGATAGGTAAAATTAATGGGAATAATAATACCAGGGAAAACACTATTCAAATAGAGTACAACTAAATAAGATCAGTAGTTATAATAAATGCATAAACTTAGGTAAAACAAGACCAATGATGAAATATTTCTCTAATTTTCAATTAAAAAAATCGCTAGTTAAGCTAACTACTGATAGAATAACACACTAGAGACAAAATTATAATTCGAACACATTTTAGTTAATAAGAAACCTAATAAGGAAGTGTTATAGGTGTATAAGAAGTTAGAAAATAGTATTAATACATATAAAGCTTTATGGAAACAATACTAAAGTAATGAGGTAACAAAAACAGAATAGCCGTGTAAACTAGAAGGGCAATGTTAACCAATAATTTAAAATACAACCAACAAAAGTTTTAACTTTACGGCATATTATTATTTATTTTATATTCATTTATACGTTCGCTCATAACTGTGGTTAGTCTAGTAGAAATTTATTCTCTGATTTATTGGTCTTGTGGGTGTAATTTTTAGACGTAGACTATAAACCTTCATGCTTAACATATTTAAACAAGCATCAATTTTTTGTGATACTACGTAATAGTAATTCACTGGCCGATAAGCTTGGAAGTTGACGAAAAGAACAGTTTAGAAGGTGAGCTCTCGATGCAGCAGGATTGGGGCGAAAATAAGAAGAAATAAATGTAGTGTAACAAATTTCCGAATGCCTCCCGTAGCGCAACCGCTACACATCCACACTTCATCACGCTAGGCGGCCGACACAATGCCTTCTAGGAATTCAGCTGCCGCACACGTGTGCGGCGAATATTCCAGAAGGTTCCAGTTCGGTGCCTCTCGAAGTTTCACGACCCTTCTATTATATCCGAACTGCTTAAATATCGCGCAGCGAGGTGGCAAGAGCATTGGAATTCGAAGTTAATACAGTGAAGCTAGCGAAGCGGTGTGTTGACAGAAATAGTGTATAATTTTACATTATCTGTTGTGTATATAAATAGTGTTGTGATTATGATCGCCTGTAAGTAAAATAAATAAGTAGTTTTAGTAAATTTGCACATCAAAAGCAAAAATGTTACAGTAGAGATGGATTTGCCAAAAAAGCAGTAGCAAAAATTGCACTGTTGTGTGAATATGCAAAAGAAAAAGAGAGTTGGCAATAACGGGGCGACATAAAAAAATGTTTCTGCTTACAATGTAGAATCTCTGAGCCACGGTAACTAGCTTATTGCTTAGATGAATACGTTATGTCGAAGCAAGTGAGAAGTTTAAGCTCAAATAATTCTATAAAACATATTAGAATGATGCAGTGATTGTAAACGCATGCAGAAATTACAAATCCTGGAAGATGCATTTAGCGTTATATGCACGGTTTGCCTGGCAAGTATAGAGAATAATTTTGCTATCTAATCAGAAGAGCTAGAGGGACATGGTTTTCGGCAGTGTGTTTGGTGGGGGGAGGGGATCTTAGGTAAAAAATGCGATCCGGTTCAATTGCCTCCCAGCCATGAGCGAGCGAGGATGGGGTGATAACCGATGATAATACATAGGCTTTCGGGTACAATACCGAGACAATCTCCTTGCCCAAAAAAGGCTCATGAGGGAATTTTTGGCCAAGCGCAACGTATCAACGTTGCCCTAACCGCCCGGCTGACTGAAAGTAACCCGGTTCGAGTCGGAAGAAAGGCTCCAAACCGCCGTGACCAAAGCCATAAACAGCATTTCAGTTTTCGCATTCCAGGAAGCCTTGAAAGCGTGGCAGGTGCAGGTGCATAGAAAATTATTTTGAAAAATTTTGAAGAAATAAACAATTACTGCAATACTTTTTATTGAATTATTCTCGATACTTTTCGGACAAACCCTGTAAACTTACTCTATAAATTTGATTTATGTGTTGCAAGACTGTATGAAGGAAGCCCTAGGATGAATATTAGAATACATTTTTGAAAAGCTACGAGAAGAAGAATGCAAAGATTACCATAGTGGCTCATTACACAGTTGAAGTATAAGTTGTACATTGAAATATGGCAGACAAAGAGCAAAAGGAAAGGTAGGAATGTTAAATGTGGATTTCATACGTGATATAACACACAGTTTTCCCTAATTTACATAGAGAAAAACTGAAAACAATATAGTGCACTTATAAAGTCGACAGTCAACACCAAAAGATAATAAATATAAATGTTATGCTTACCCTTTGGAAGTGGTCACTATTCTGATATAGTTTCTTTAGAAGGCGATTTGATTGCCTTTAAGCTTGCGAACATAGTTTTACTCTTCTTAAACAAACAATTGCGTTGGTAGAGCTTTTAAAGGACAATTAATTCTAGAGACGGTCGGTGAGAGATAATGGAGGCGATAAAAACAGCGAAGACTAGGAAAAACGTAGGAAACGCACAGGGGACGAAAATGTACCCGTTAATAAAGCAGGAAGCAGACTACGATAATCTCAGATCATACAAGAACTATTTTTCAAGCACGAATTTTGGTTTTCAAATCTTGGGATGGCTTCACAATTTATCGTCACATATTGTGAACAACAATCTTCAAAAAAAATTGTTGTTCTTAATACACCCCCCCCCCTCCGTGGACGTGCATGGTAATCTCTTCAAACGGTACAACTGGCAACTATAGACAACTCCATTGCTACTCTCTGAAGCAGGCGTTTAATAAGATTTAAAATTCAAATAAAAAACTTTGCGTTGATTTTATTATTGGCTTCTTATTGGGTATTAAAGTACCCAATATCCGATTAAATGTGGAAAATTATCTCTCCGCTACGGTTTTAGTTCTTATCGCAAAATTTTCCACTAATTCCATTGAAAACACAATTAATAAAATTAAAGTTAACTCTTTGGAATTAGATTTCAAGGTAACCTCATAAGAAGTTCCATGGTGTTAATTCATAATATGTGTTGGTCAGTTGATGTTGCCTTTGGTGAAATTACGCGACCGGGAAATTGTTGGTGCAGTAAATCGACTATTGGAACAACATTTGGTCTAGTTTTTGGCAAAAAAAAAACTGAATCATCACGTAAAAGTAACGATCACCATTCAGAATTATAGCGTTTCCAGCATTACTTCCAAAAAAGTACATAGCACCACCTGTGCATAAATGCGATAATTTTGTTTGTTTAAGAACCCATAGAGTTGAAAATGCGTTTCATCACTAAAGATAATTTTTCTACTAAAGTGAGAATCCATTTTATGATGCTCTAAAAACCAACTGACAAATTATCGTAAGAATGGTTATCAAGCTTAAGCTCTTGCACCAGTTGTTTTAAGTATTCGCTAAAGCGATCTTCTTAAAATGTTCAAATGTTGTACACGATGCATAATCAATGTTTTCGGATTTGCAGTGATACTTTCATTAACTGTAACAATATTCTCACAAGACCTTACTCCCCACCGAGGTAATTGCTAAATATCTACCACATTTATGCCAATTAGGTACTTATAGTTTTGAAACTAAAGAACAGAGGATTTAGAACTTTGAATGCTGTACACCAAATTAAATAGGGAACAAAAGAGCCAGCGGATATGTTTATCTCTACTTTTGGCGACAACGAAGAAATAAATAAGATACACGCTATTAAACGTCTGCAATGTAAGTTAGAAATTCACCGTCCAAACTGATACTACAATGCAAGTAGTTCCAGGCATACAGACATACCTAAAATATTATAATAAAGAAGCGAGATATGTTAAATATGTAGGTAAACATCACACAAAAGATTTTTCTAAACCAAAAAGTGCCTTAGTCAAAATGCCTAAAGTTCCTATTTGAATTTCAAAAGGGAAAGACGCGCAGCATGTGCTCCGTGCTCCGCGATACTTTATCAAGTGACCCGCGTTAGCGCGTGTGTATTTAAACCCACTTATAAACTAATTCATTTATTTCGAGTCTCATAAATAGAAATTTAAACTACACACATTAAAATTATATAAGGCCTTCATGGCCTTTCCACTAAGGGGGATGCAGCCCCCATACATGGCATCCCAAATGGTTCAACAATAGCCTGACCAAAGCCAGATTTACAGCACTCAGTGTCAACAAATGTAAGGTAACTACTTGTCACAACCACAACTATTAGTTTATTCCCAACCCCATCATCAAACCCATTACTCCCAACAACCCCCAGCAATTCCCCCACAATTAGACACAAATTTTACTGGAAAACAGTCACATATAAACGAGGCAGAAATATTCAAAATGAAACAGAACATAAATCCAAACAACAGGAAAAAAAGATAATTACTGGCTAAATCCATCAAACCGATATTCAAACGTAACAGAAGAAAACAAAAATGACCAACAGCAAGATAACAATCATGAAGTGACTCAAGCCTCCACTAATTTTATAAGTGGAGTCAAGGTTATGGCACCTCTAGTGCAGATACTAGAATCCATAGCTAAAAAACAATAAAACGTTAAAGTCCCCGCAAATAACCAGGTAAAAGCGCAACCCAAAACAGCCGAGTATTGTGAAAAAAGTCCTGCTTGAAAAAAAAACCTAAATTTCACACCTGCAAGCTAAAAGAGGAAGGAAACTTTAAGGTGGTCTTAAAATACTTGCACTATTCTATCAATCCCGATGAAATTAAAAAAGAAATTAAAAATTAGGCCATACGATTACAAATATGTGGAACATTAAACAATACAAACCAAAACATCACTGCCAATGTTCTTCGTTGAACTGAACCCGCCTCTAATAATAAAGATGTTTATAACGTCGAGTACCTTCAACAATGCAAAATTAATTTAAATCATCGAAGTATAAACGAGAAATCGTTCAATGTGCCAAAGATATGGGCACACCAAAAATTTTTGTAATCTAACCACCACACGTGAAATGCGCAGAAAATCACACTACTGATGAATGTTCACAAAAAACAAAATCCCGCGAAGTCCTATGTGTTTCATGTGGAGGAAACCATCCTGCAAATTACAAAGAATGACGATCTTCAGAACTTCAGAAAACGCAATTTCCACCACTTCGACCGAAATTGTACACCCCTCCTGCACAAATAAAAACTTATCAACAAACTCAACCAGGGCTTTCATATTCATCAATAACCAAAACACAAAACCAATAATCTCATGCAACACTATACAAATATCAAACCAAATTTAACCTCCCCAGCAATCCAACGACTTGCAGGAACTCAAAAATATGATGGAGGATTTATTTGAGCTTGTTAAACCTTCTAACTACCGGGCTGACTAAACTCAACTAATGGACTATTTACAAATCGCTTTATGGAATGCTAATGGCCTCTCACAACATGCAGAAAAACTAAAACTATTCATTCACAACCACAACATTGATATTATGCTCATTCCTGAAACTTATTTTACTGAGCAAATTCCCAACTATTCAATTTACTCCGCTAATCATCCAAATGGTAAAGCAAGAGACGGATCGGCTGTAATAATACATACATCACCACATTAACAGTTATGGCAATGATTTTGTTCAAGCCACAAATGTAGCTATAAAGGATTTCTCAGATTTCCTAATTATATTGGCTGTTTATTTCCCTCCTAAGCACAGAGTAATACAGGAACATTATGAAAGTTTAACCTTAGGACGACGATTCATTGCTGGCGGAGGTTACAACGCTAAACACACCGATTGGGGCTCTAGACTTATTATGCCTAAAGGCCGTGAACTACTTAAAACTTTGGAGAAAACCCACTTGAAATATCTGTCCACTGAAGAACCCACGTACTGGCCAACAGATAGAAACAAAATACCCGATTTGGTGGATTTCTGTATTACATATAAAAGGCATTCCTCACGAGCATAAGTAATAAACAAACAAACTGGAGCGAATTTAGACAGATCATTGACAAAAACCTAATATTAAGTGTTCCTTTAAAGACGGAAGAAGATATTAAAACAGCTGTCAAACTTTTTAATCATACAGTGCAACAAGCGGGCTGGATCTCTACCCCTGAATTAGCTGAACCCAATCTAGCCTTCAATTGCCTTCCATTAATTCAACAAAACATTCTGGAAAATAGAATGTTTAGAAAACAATGGCAAAGGCTGCGAACGCCTAAAAGTAAAAAAACCTCATCAACAACAACAAAAACGAATGCATTCAGACCTTCTGAGTAAACTTACACCTTCTGAAGATCATTATTCGCTGTGGAGAGCGACTAAAAAAATTAAACATGTTATAAAAGCTTCACGACCAATTAGGATACGCGAAGGAACATGGGCTAGAAACAATGAAGAAAAAGAAAGAGTCTTTGCAGAGCATCTATCAGAAAACAAACCCGAAGAAGAAAAAAAATTCATACAGCTACTTGATACACCCTACCAACTTGAGCCTCCAGTCCGACGCATCAAAATCGCCCAAATCCAAAGTGGCATCAAAACTCTACACTCCAAGAAAGCACCTGGGTATGACTTGATTACTGGCCAAATCCTTAAACAATTGCCTCACAGTGGAATAAAATATCTCACGCAATTATTTAATGCTGTCTTACGCATTGGGTACTTTCCAAATCAGTGGAAGGTAGCGCAGATTGTTTTAATTCCAAAATCATGAAAACCTCCTAATGGGGTACAATAGTACAATAGGTCGATAAACCTACTACCCATGACTAGTTTTTGAAAAAATGTTACAAACGAGATTATCCACGATCCTCGAACAAAATAAAATTACACCCAACCGCCAGATCGGTTTCAGACCTACGCATTCCACAACAGAGCAAGTCCACCGAGTGGTTGAAGAAATCAAAGAAGCGCTTGCAAACAAGAAATACTGCTCACACAAGCGTTCGATAAGCTGTGGAACGTTGGACTGTTAATTAAGTTACGATCGATACTTCCCTTGAATTACTTCCTCGTACTTAAATCCTACCTCCAAAACCGTCATTTCCTAGTTAAAGTTGGCACTGAGCTCAGTGAACTGTATAAAATAAATGCCGGGGTACCCCAAGGAAGTGTATTTGGTCTCCTGCTATACCTATTATACATGGCCGACATTACGACTGCATCAGAAGTCCCAACAGCAACGTTTGCGGATGATGCCACTGTTTTAGCTGCTGATAATAATCCTGATACCGCTACACAAATTTTGCAAACCACTCTATATTCAATACACTCATAGTTAAAAAGATGGAGAATAAAAGTCAATGAGACCAAATCAGTACATATAACGTTCACCACACGACAAGAAACTTGCCCCACTGTTTATCTAAATCACACACAACTGCCACAGCATGAAGAAGTAAAATACCTTGGGCTACATCTACATAGAAGACTGGCGCAAGAACCTTTTCACGAAGAGAAAACAGCTAGGTTTGACTTTCATCAAAATGTGCTGGTTAGTTGGGCGTAACTTACTGTCGACAACAAATTTCTTGTCTATAAAGCCATAATTAAGCCGATCTGGTCTTATGGAATCCAACTCTGGGGTACCGCTTCCAATTCCAACATAGAAATTCTATAAACGCTTTCTATCCAAGGTGCTTCGTATGATTGTGGATGCACCGTGGTACGTACCAAATGCTGTTATTCGAAATGATCTTCGAATACCAACGATCAAGGAAGAAATAAGAAATATCGAACCAGACTCAGCGTCCACCCAACCGATTTGGCAACAAACCTTATGAACCAGCCAAGTAATAATAAGAGACTTAGATTTAAGGTTTAGCCTTTAAGTACAATATCCTTAGGTCATACTAGGTCTAGAAAACCTACTCATTATATGAAGATGGCTACTGAGCACTCTTCGGCATGTTGTACAGTTTGTCACATAATTTGCTGAATGTATATACTACAAATTGCAAGTAAAATAGGATGCTATAACAGAAAGAAAAATGCGTGAAACCTCGGAGAAAATTATCGCAGATATAAAGTAACCATCGAGCTACAATAAAATAAAAATCCTATTAAGAAAAACACGCCTCGCGTACCTAATAAAATGAAAAAAAGAACAGTTAAAAGTCGGCCAAAAAACTTTACACTGTAAGACAGTTAGCACAGACATGTAATTTGTAAATATTACGTCAAATCAAAGATATATATTAAAAAATTAGCAGAAAACATACAGCAACTCTGCACTTAATAGTAGCCATATTAGATAGGCAAGAAGTGTTTAAAAATAAGAACGACATGTATAAAATCGTATATAAGGAAAAAGAGAAAAAATACGAAAGCCAAGGAGAAATGGTATATAGATAAACGTGTAGAAATAGGAGACTTACAAAAAAACATGATGTCTTCAACTTACATAAAAAGATTAAGGATATGGCAGGTATAAGAAAAATAAACAAAAATAACATTTTATTAAACAAAAATGATAAAATAATCCCCGACACAGTAGGAAAATTATAAAGAATATATTCAGGAACTATTTGAAGACGAAATACAGCAAGAAACAACACAAGAAGAAGCAGAACAAGATAGCGGTCCATGTATAACAAAAGAAGAGGTGATACATGCAGTAAAGTTGAGAAAATGGCCCTGACGAAAGACATAATAAAACTAATATATACAGTATACAACACAGGAATAATTGCTTAAATTGACGTTTATAGCTTTACCAAAAAAGGCAAATGCGATAAGAATGTAATGATCACAGGACAATTAGTTTAACGAACCACATTCTTAAGATATTCCTAAAGATAATACACCAGAGAATTTTTAAGAAGTTAGAACAGGACCTTAGTGAAACCCAGTTTGGTTTCAGAAAAGCAATGGGCACAAAAGAGGCTCTGTTTGCATTTAATTTGTTAGCTCAGAGATGTACGGCTGTTAATCAACCTATATATGTGTGCTTCCTTGATTATAATAAGGCTACGACAAAGTTCGCCATAATAGCCTCATTCGACTACTTAAAGACTCTTGCTATTCGAAAGAAGTTGGGAAATTAACAACAAAGAAAAAGGAAAGCATGACGAAAACGATCTCAAAGCAGAGTTCGTTAAGATAAAACTATAAAATTGGCCAAAAAATTCTAACTTGCTTGCAAAAAATTAAATTTTTACGTGAGAATTCAAATGAAATTTTACAGCAACTATTCATAGAGCTTGACCTCGCAAAAAGCAACAATTCTGACGATTGTGGTTAGCCAGATAGACCCATTTTTTCGTTAGAAGTCATAATGCGCTTCCGGAATTGACGATTCAACGGACTACTGAGCAGCTGGCGGAAAATTCGACTCGTTTGTTGGCTTGTGCTTCGGTGAGCTCATGGGAGTCTTGCCGAGGCTTCTTGTGCACGGTATAACTGATGCAGATAATTCAGCACAGTTTTATGAGATGCCAAAGCTGCCAATGAATCGTTATTGTTCAACTTCAGCGGCTCACCAGAACGAGGTTGATCTTTAAGGCGCCGGATTCAAAACACCTGGACCATCTTGAAACTTTCGACTGGCTCACAGTTGCTTTGCCTTCGGCATCGCAAATGTCTGATCTAAAGTTGTCGCTTCCAGCAATAGCGTATCAAGACTTGAAGTTCGGCTTCTTCTAATGCTATTTTGAATGCAACTAAAGCAAAAAAATAACAGAAAACAAAAATTCGCGCATAACAATTTGATTATTCGCAAGCGAGTGAGAACTTTTGGCCAAACCCATATATCGAAGAATCTTACGCAACCATTAAAAAGAAAAATTAATGAACTAAAAGAGAAATAAATTATATTCTACTTGACAAACCTCATCAACGATAGTAGTAAAGATTATTCTCTACGGAAATCAACAAAATGATTGAATTACGCAGATTCCACCAATTAAAAAAGATGGTAACTGGGCTAGAAGCACTAAACAAAAATCGGAATCTTTTGCTATTCACCTGGAAAACATTTTTCAATCAAATAGAAGAAGTATTAGAAAACTATTCTGCAGGATGAAGAAAATATCACAAAGAAATAAAATTATATATATTAATAGATGGAAAAGTGGTGGAAATGGTTCTAAATTTTTTATATGTAGCCTCCCCTTATACACTCTTTGAAAAATTGTTCCTTAAGAAAATGCAGAAAATTCTAAATTATGGTATTGGATTTAGATATAAACATTCAACGATAGGACAGATACACAAAATCAATTATATTATGGAAAAAACGTTAGAAGACAAAAGAGTGGTCTGTAGCCTTTTTGAACGTGGCACAACAATTATTCGACAAATTTTAACATAAAAGTTTGTATTAAGAAATTAAAATATGTTCTTTGCAAGCAATATGGAAATATTTTAATCTCATTTATCAAACATATTTTTTAGGGTTGCACGAGATGATGCACCTCAAAGAAGTTAAAGGTGGAGTACCACAAGGTAGTTTTTTAGGCCCGGTACTCTACTTCCTTTATACAGTTGATCTTCCAGAACCGGAAAGTAATATTATATTAGTAGTAAAAAAATTAATATAGAAACAGCTAACCAAACTTAAAAATGCCATTAATAAATTCAAAAATTTTATCAAGAGATAGAAAATTAAATTAAAGGAATAAAAATTAGTAGCCTGCAATAACTGCTGGGTGGATTTAGTAGCCCAGTAAGTACTGTTGCCGGTCCCAAGCCCGGATAAAGGAGGAGGGTTGGGCGTAGGGTTAACACCCCTATCCTGTAAAAAAAGCAATGTTGTGAAGACCCATATTGAGCCTCGGAACTACGGACGGATGTCAAGAAGACGAAAACGGCGAGAAAAGGACATGCTTATCGGAACATGGAACGTAAGAACGTTATATCAAATAGGCGCTTTTGAAACGACTATGAAAGAAATAATCAAATATCAAATGGACATAACAACCCTACAAGAAATAAGGTGGTTGGGGTGTGGAAGTTTGACTAAATCAGGACACCAAATATATTACAGCGGGGCAGAGGATACACATGAATTAGGAACAGGATTTATAGTAGGGCCACGAGTCAAAAACAAAATAATACAGTTCACACCAGTCAATGAAAGAATATCATACATACGAATTAAAATGAAATTTAACAACATATCTATGTTCTCGGTACACGCGCCAACAGAAGAGAAAGAAGATAACACAAAGGAGCAATTCTATGCGACACTAGATAGAGAAATGCAGAAAACACCCAGCAATGATATACATATAGTTATTGGAGATCTAAATGCCAAGGTTGGCAAGGAAGAAGTATATTTCCCACCATAGGCAAACATAGCCTACACGAGGAATCAAATAACAATGGGGAAAGACTTATAGAGTTCGCGACGGCCAAGGGACTGACAATTAAAAGTACAACCTTCCCACATAAACGGATACATAAGGGCACGTGGATATCACCAGACGGAAGGACAGTCAACCAAATTGATCATGTCTTAATATCAAACAGGCATCAATCCAGCTGTATAGACATAAGAACAATGAGAGGAACGATGAGTGAATCTGATCACATGCTAGTTAAGACAGTGTTCAGGGGCAAAATAGATAACGCTCGAGCTATACCCACGCAGAGGAATAAGAAATACAATGTACATAAAATAAAGGATGAAAGCTACAGAACGAAATACCAACAGAAAATGGAAGAGAGCATTAAAGAAAAACGAAACCAAGTAAGCGTGGAATCGATAGAGTCAGTAGAAGAAAATGGAAGCAAATAGAAAATATTGTTGTCGCTACGGCGAAGAGAACATAGGATACATACAAAAGAAACCAAGAACAACATGGTGGGACACAGAATGTGAAAAGGCAATAGATAAAAGAAATGAAGCAAAAAAGAAACTGCTACAGAGGCCCACCAGGCGGAAAACCGAAGAATACGGAAAGCTAAGAGGAGAAGTAAAGAAACTGATGAGAAGAAAGAAAGAGATTTCCTCGATAAACAAATAGATGAAATAGAACAGGCAAGGGAAGCAAAAGAGGTTAAAAGAATGTACAATATCATCAGAAACACCAAACAAGATTTCCACCCAGACCCTCAATGTGCAAAAACAAAGAAGGAAAATATATAACACAAGAAAATGAAGTAATAGAACAATGGAGACAACACTTCGCAGAGCTGTTAACACAAGAGGAACGAAACGATAGAATACCAAAGATAACAAGAGATACCGTACAACCGGAAATTAAAGAGCCCACAATAGAAGTAGGGCCGCCATACAAAGAATGAAAATGACAAAGCACCGGGAATCGATGGCATACCAATCGAGTTAATAAAGTACGGGGAGACGCACTAATCAAAGAAATTCAAGAGCTAATCAACCTCATATGGAATAAAGAAGAAATGCCAGAAAAATGGAACACAGCAATTATCTGTCCGATATACAGGAAGGGAGATAAACACAAGTGTAATAACTACCGAGGTATATCCTTACTGTGTGTTACATACAAAATTTTCACAAATATATTACAACAAAAAATAATGGTATATGGAAATGACATAATTGGAGAATACCAAGCCGGCTTCCGACAGGACAGATCTACAGTGGACCAAATTTTCACAAGACAAATACTGGAAAAAGCATGGGAGTATAACATACCAATATTTCAACTATTCATTGACTTTGAGGAGGCATATGATAGCATAGATCGAAACAGCTTGTACTACATCATGGAAGAATTAGGTATCCCGAATAAATTAATTAGCTTAACAAGAATGACAATGGAAAACTCTAGAGCTGCGGTAAGGATACAGAATAGAATCTCCCCGATGTTTACAACATCTAAAGGGGTAAGACAAGGAGATGGACTTGCACCAATACTGTTTAACCTAGTACTGGAAAAAGTAATTAGAGAAGCTATAGGCAACACTGGCAGCACCATCATTAACAAGTCACACCAAGTGATCGGATATGCGGACGATATCAACCTGGTAGCAAGATCGGAAAGAGAAGTCAAGGACATATACAGAAATATAGAAACACAAGCACAAAAGGTGGGACTGAAGATCAACGAACAGAAGACAAAAATGCTAGCAGTAAAACCCCCAAGAAGATTAGGTCAAAACTATACAATAGAGGACAAAAATTTTGAAGTGGTACAGCAGTTCAAATACCTGGGAACCCAAATAAATAGTGAAAACAAGATAACACAAGAAATTCAACTACGCGTAACAGCAGGGAATAGAACATATTTTTCATTAACATCAATCTTTAAACCATCATACTTAACAAGAGCAACAAAATTAAAGATTTATAAAAGTATGATCAGACCGGTAGTCACATATGGATGTCAGTCATGGACAATGACCAAAGAAGCAGAAGAAATACTATTGTGTTTTGAAAGGCGAATATTAAGAAGAATTTTCGGCCCAGTACAAGAAGATGGCATATGGAGAATAAGGTACAATTTTGAACTGACAACTACATAAGAAGGCAAATATAGTAGAATTTGCAAAACTACTAAGACTGAAATGGGCAGGACATGTAGAACGAATGGAAGCACAAAGAATACCAAAGAGAATATTCCAAGGGCGAATTGAAGGCAGAAGAGGTAGGGGCCGTCCAAGACAAAGATGGTCCGATAACATAGAAGAGGATGCACAGAAAATACTTGACATCCAAAACTGGAGGATTAGTGCACAAAACAGGGAAGATTGTAGGCAAAAAATACGGGAGGCCCAGGTCCAGATGGGACTGTAGCGCCATGAAGAGAAAGAATGAAAATTAGTTTATATTGACATCACACCAAGCAATAAACATAAATGAAGAAATGGTCCTATATGTCAATCCAGCCAAATTTTGGTTTTGCTCTAGATGCAAAACTCTACTGAAAAGGCCTTGAGAAGCAAAAAATAGGAAGCTCAGCCCTATCACGACATATTAAATTTCTTCAGTGCAACCGGTGTGGACGTATGGGATACGACTTTGTACCAAGAAGTCAAATATTAAAATTATATAAACATTCCAAATTAAAGTGCTAAGAAACAGTGGATGCGCCTGGGTATGTTAGAAATGAAGATCTTCATAGGGATCTCCGAATGGACTACGTTGGTAAAGTAATCCAAGAATTTGTAAGGAGCCTTGAAGAAACACTTGTACAACACGAAAACATCCAGAAAATTCAGCTCCTCGATAACTCCAATTAAATAAGAAGATTTCAGAGGATTAAACGTCACGTAGTAGAGTAAGATTGTGTACTGCGAAGAAGTTCCGGTCAACTTCGTCAGAGAACAAACGGGGACTACTTTTGTGATACTGCACAGCTTTCCCACCATAATATCTGTCACTGCCGAGTCCAAAATATCAGTTAGAGCTGAGCTGCAGGCCCGTTAACATAGCTGGCATGATTGATCCTGCCGCCATCGGACAATACGCTGCAACGTTTGAGTGACGGTGTTGTGCGAGAATGATGTAGGAATTTGAAGATGACCGAAATGATGTTCATGACGTAAGTCTGTCACTAGTGAAGACTTTGTTTAGTAATTCGACATAGTCGGAGGTTTACCATTAGTGAATTGTCTATGCATTTTCCGAGCATTTTAAGATCAGCTCTGTACACGATCGTAACAGAACACCTACACTGCTGAAAACTTTGTGCACGTTGGGTTCCCAAAATGTTGTCTGGGGACTACAAAACAAGGCGTATAGCAGGACGGGGGAGACACATCTAGAATCAAAAGAACAATCTAAACAATGTATATACACAAACTCCCCGAACAAAGCCAAAAAGCTCAAACAAATGTTCATGACAGGGAAGACCATGGCTATCATTTTCTGGGATCAGAAAGGTGTGCTGTTCGTGAAGATTATGGAGTCGCGAACTACGATCCATGCAAACGTGTAATGTCAGACATTACGTCGATTACGGAGAGCCATTTAGAACAAAATAAAAGGTATGCTGTATCCTGGAATAATTTTGATCTATGCACAACTGCATACTGCTGTGGTAACCAAACAGCTTTTTACACAATTTTAATGAGAAGTATTCGATCGCTCAGCTTGTAGCCAGACCTGGCGCCAAGTGATTTTCACCTTCTTTGAGAGCTGAAGAGAGGTCTGGGAGGACAGCGCTTCCGCACCAACTAAGAGCTTCAAGATGCTAATGGTAGCCTTCTACAAAGAGAGAATTGGAAAACTCGTCTACCGGTATGACAAATGTCTTAATGTTCACGGTGGCTATGTGGAAAAGTAACATTGATTGTACTTAACTCCTGCTAATAAAACCATTTTGCTATTCACACTTGTCTTTATTTAATGCCTTATTGGAGGTTGAAAAAGATTGTCCACGCACGTTCTTAATTGTTAAGTTAGGCTTTCATGATTCTGGCCTGATTTTAATAACAATGACTTATTTAACATTATAAAAAAGATTTGCATATATAGCACTCCATTAATTTTGGTAAATTACATTAAGAATAACACACTACTAAAGCCCTAATCAAAATGCATTTGGCTTTTTGAAGAAGTCAAACATATTTACCTCGAAGTCATCAACAAAGTGAATGTCATCAAACCAAAAAGGATTATAGTAATCAGTTGAAACTAGCACATATGGTAATAGTCATACACAGACTAACAGTAAGATGTGCCAGAGATATTAATAACAGTTGTGGGAACATTGTATAAACAGTTCCATTGTAGTGAATTGTAGTATGGCAGCAGCTTGCTCAGGAATATAAAACAAATCCTAGCAAAACAAAAAACTCTTAAAAATTTCACTAAAATGTTGTAAGCACTTTTGTTGTGCGCCATTAATTAGACAAACGCTAAGAACTGCCTCCAGACATGCAGCTTCAGATTAGCTCCATTGTAAACGTCTGGCAATCACGAAACTGCTCTAGCTAATTTCATTTTAAATTCAGCCTTACCTGCCGCCCGGCGCAATTCATTAGGCGCCGTCTCGAAGAACGCCTTGCGAAAGCGGCGGTGCGCTTGTAGCCTAATGGCCCTTCTGTAAATTAACCGAATGGTGCAGATTGAGCGCGAAAGTCGGATGGATGCCCGTAAATGTGCGCCATCTCGATTGCACAATCAGATAAACGCGCTCTGAACACGCCAAATGAATTATGCTTGCGCCACTGGGCTACCGTTACGGCGAACCGGATGGATAAGACGCCTAACAGTTGTTACATAGCAAGTCCAACCGAGAAATAGAGTACGTGTGGTGTGATAGGAAATCGATGCTTTAAGAACCGATCACCCGACTCTTTCCGAGCGATTTCCCAATCCTAAAATTGATTTCAAATATTCTAACTATACTCACTTCTAACTGCTCTAACGGTCCTCAGTTTTTATATCGACCCTTTCAAAGATACGAGGCGTTTGTTAAAACTTCATTAGTAAAATAATTTGGCTTCAACAATTTTTTGGAACTGGAAATTTATTCATTTTCATAACTTGGCACTTTGTATTTTATTTTTTTTTTTAGTTTCTTATAGAAGTACATGTGTATTTGTCTTTGTGTATCCGCGCGTTATAGAAGTATTGAAATATAATTTTCGCCCGTAGTAAAGAAATTAGCCAAAACATCAGAAGAACATAATCGCCATTACTTATCCGAATCAACATACGCTTCATCTCTTAGACTTGTGTTACCAAGCCCCCTCGTATGAAAATTGTTTGAATTTCTCTTCAAATCACTCGTCAATAGTCATTACACATACCACACAAGTGCTACAAATACAGAAACCTCCAACCTTGTCTGCAAGACACACAAACTGGGATTACTTTCGAGAACTAGTTGCTGAACGAATACAATAAACTCTACCACTAAGAACGGAAAATGATTTATTTGACGCTCTTGAACACCTTAATCTCTGCATACCACAGTCGCCATAGAACATTGCCCTATTGCCATCAAACGAAAAATAGCGTAAAAACCTGGCAATAATAGCTTGCTTAACAAAACTAAGCTCAATCAAGCTGGCTAAGAGTTAAGGAGCCTACTAACCAACTTTAAAAATTAGAGAATACAGGAATACCTAACTAATCTCACGCCAACTCTAGCCACAGAGTTCTCTTTATGGAAGGCTATAAGAAAACTCAAAGAATAAAAAAACGACAATCCGGCCAATTAGGAAAAGCGATGATACATGGGCACGAATGAATCAAAAAGGCCAATACTTTGCGCAGTACTTAACTTCAGAATTCAACTCACCCGAAAAATCCTGTTCTATAAAAGAAAAATTATTCACGCATCAAATCCTCAAAAGAACCAAAGAAACCGCTCAATCTATAAGGGCGGTAAAAATTAACCTAATCAATAGCGTTATAAAATGCTCCAGGATACGGCCTAATAACTTCTCAAAGAACTTCCAGAAAAGTCAATAAAATTAATCAACACATTTTTTTCTTTTGAAAATCTTCCAAAACAGTGAAAAGTGGCCCAAGTGGTGACAGTACGAAAACCTGGTAAAAAAGAAGATACCGTTTCACACCAAACTAGAACAACAAACAAAGAAAAAATCCTACTGCAGAAACTAAAGCCCGTCTTTGAAGAAAGAAACATCAACCCAAACTATCAGTTAGGTTTTCGAGAAAGCTGTGGCGCATAAGAACAACTAACACAACACTGAATGAGTTCGTACGGATGACTAATAAAACCACAAATGTTAGGCAAAATTCGACTTTATTCGTTAAGATGGTCTCCTTCAAGAGTCATACATTCATTCGATTGTTTCTCGTTGCCTTATTTGTAGAACGATTTATCTCCGTCCGGAAAATAGGCTTCAATTTCGGCAATTACTTCTTCATTGGAGACAAATCTTTTTCCCTAGAGCATTCTTTTTAGGTTTGTTGAAAGCCAGATCCGGAGAATATGGTGGATGGAGATTAGTGCAATTATGCCATTGTTACGATCGACCTGTAACACGGTGTGTTGTCTTGGTGAAAGAACACTTTTTTATCTTCATTTGGGGTCGTTTTTCACAATTTCTTCCTTCAAACGCACCAATAACGCCATATAATATTCGCTATTGATGGTTCTTCCTTTTTCAAGGTCATCGATAAATAAAATACAGCGCGTATCCCAAAATACGGAGGTCAAAACTTTACCGGCTGACATTTGCGTTTTTAGTTGCTTTGGACGGCTTTCGCCCTTTGCTGTCCACTCGGCTGACTGCCGATTTGATTTTGGAGTGTAGTGATGGATTCATATTTCATCCATTGTCACATATCGTACGAAAAAATCATTTTTATTGAGCTGAAACAGCTCCAAGCAGCACTCTGAATCGTCGACGCAATGTTGTTTTTGATCGACTATTAGCAAACGCGTTACCACCTTCAAACAGAGCTTTCTCATAGACAAATGTTTATGCAAAATGATTAATACACTGCCTTCTGATATCTCTAAGATGTCAGCTATCTCACGCAACTTCAATTTACGATCGGCCAAAACTATTTTGTAACTTTTTTATGTTTTCAGGAACAACTGCCAAATTTAGATGACCAGAGTGTTTAGCACCATCAGTATATGTACGGTCGCGTTTAAAATCAGCAAACCACTTCTCTGCCATTTGCCTCAATGGAGCAGAATCCGAATAACACTTATCAGGCCATTGTTTTGCTTGAGCAGTATTTTTTCCCATTAAAAATCAATGTTTTATCAACAGACAAAATTATATTTTTCCGTTGTTTTGACAATTGCAACAGTACTGTCACTAAAACTACTGTAACTTGTGGAACTAAACGTCAGATTGTCATAAAATTTTAACACTTATAATTTGAAGGTTAGTACTTCCTAAAAATCATATGGATTTGTAGTAGCGCCATCTAATAGTCATTCTACTAGCTTATTGAGTGATGTGTTATATAGAGTAACAACTAAATCTAAAACTCAAAAAGATATTCTTTAACATAAATCAGGCTTTCGACAAAGTCGGGCACGCGATTTAAGATTTAAAAAGCTCCATCAACAGAATATTATAAATTAATTAAAAACTACTTAATTGAAAGTTTAAATACGCTTAATCAAAATTTAACTAGTTTACAGCAAGAGTACCCCAAGCAGTGCAGTAAAGCTCGTGCTATACAGATCTATGTACAACGCCTCAAACCTTCGTAACTATGTATTATGCGTCACACACCGATCCACGCAAAGTATCAAAAATACTACAATAAAACCTAAATAAGATTGAGAACTGGCTAAAACCATGGCGAATACAAGTCAACGAAACGAAGCCGACTCATGTAGCTTTTATCTTAAGAAAAGAAACCTACCCAGGAGT